>JAWNMD010000155.1:1390770-2781541 GCA_035044365.1 Drosophila neotestacea
CGTAGACTTTTGAGAATCTCTTCTAATTTCTTGCTTGGCGGTTGATCTCTCCATATCTCATTCGAGTTCTTATTGAGAAATTGTGGCACATTCAATTTATGTGTTTCCTTACAGATTTGTTCTTTAGAAGAGGTAGTACCATAACTATCACATCCTGATTCCGGAATGTCTGACTCCTGTGAAAAGTTAGAGTCTAGCTCAAATTTCTCTACAGGTTTTAATGAAGCATTGGTGTAGGTTGACATATTGTCTTTAGTAATTCTAGAACTTTCTGGACTGCTATCTGCCATTTTTTGAACCTCTGAAAAATGTCCACTTTCTGTAGAGGACTCATTGCAGTTGTAGAATCGATTTCGCAAAAATTCTTTAAATCGACTAACGAGTTTCTTGGAATCACCATTAAACGACGAATGTGGTTCCGAAACTCTGTCTGCAAGATTTTCATTCGAGTTTTTCTGTTGAGACTGGAAACCATTTAATTTATATAGCCTGTATATTTGAAATTCTTTTTTATAGTTCTTACTTTAGGTGTTCCGTGTTTCCTGCTCGTAGAACTTTTGCTAGAGTTAATAATCAGTGGTGGAGGAGAATGCGAAGAGCTATTACTTCCAAGATTTCGAAGAAACCTTGGCTGTAGTTGAACAATGTTATAAATGCGCCACATGAAGCCACAGTATCCAATTTAATTATTCCAAAAAAATTTTCTATTAACGCCCTCAATGCCGATTAATTTTGTGTTAAGTAAAAAACCAAATGTATATTTTTATACCTATATTACAATTACCTAATTTTATACACTTTGTAAAATTATCGATTAAAAAGTCAAAGCGCTTCATATAAACTACACAATAGGTACAATAACTCTTGAGTGGATTCAATGTTACAGCTTTGATCAATATGACAATCGTCTAAAACAAGCCATGCCTCAGATCCAATCTTTTTACACAGCACAATTCCTCATTAACATAGAGCCAAATTGTTTGTTATTCCCTTGGCGAGTAAAGCAATGGAACAACTATTTCCCACAGCTCCAGCTACAACTATAGATACTTTGTCACACTCTTGAATATCTTGTTTCTTCAGATTTTTGTAAAGACAAGCTCGAAATGCTTTCATAAGATGAGTGCTCTTGCAACTTTTATCCCACAAACTTCTAAAAGAAGTTATAAAAGCTTTAACATTTAATGCAGTCTTTGAATTACACTCTTTTAGAATACATGTGTAAAGTTTGCTAAATATGCAACGGCTACTCAACATTTTAATTAACTTTTGGACTTTAAGAGAATCAATAAGAAGGAAAATGTAGGTTGAATCTGTAATATACTTATAATATTTACAAAATAGATTGTCTGACAATTTCAAACTGGTTTACTTTTCACTAAGCACCCAACTTATCATAATTAAAAGTCACCTTATAGAATATTTAATATAAAGTTAATTTTTGCATTTAAAACAAACAAGTCTAAATAATTTATAGTAATAATGATATAAAAGTCGAAACTACAGCTTAATTGCGCACTGAGCCTTCAGTAATTCCTCTGCTGATTTGAGTAATTGACATTTTTCCCAGTCGGACAAATACGGACGGACAATGGCGCCCAAACCCGACTTATTTACAATACAGGGTAGCGAAAGAAAAATGTCATCATTAATCCCACACAGTCCCTTTACATTTGTAGACAATGACAAGATGCGATTGCTGTCACGAAGTATGGCCGAGATAGCATCTACGAGAGTGAGGCCAATAGCCCAGTTTGTATACCCCTTAACGGATTTGACCCTGAAAGCCGCGTCTACAACATCCTTGTGCACACAAGACCAATGCATGGAATCATTCTCAGTGCCTATGGTGGGGTGTAGTTCCTGAAGTCGTACACCTCCCACGGATACCGAAGACCACATAGGTACTGAGGTTTCTCCATGCTCTCCTATTACATAGCCATGTACCGATTTTGTTGAAACCCCCAAAATTTGGGCGATAAACATTCGAAATCGGGCAGTATCCAAATGACAGCCAGTACTGAAACAACGCTCATATGGTAGATTGGTTACTTTTTGAGCAACCCAGCTCATCACGTCTGCAGGGTTAGATACAATAATAAATATGGCTTTCGGGCTTAGATTAACAAGTTCTGGCATAAGTTCTTTAAGGATATCCGCTGTCTGTTGGGATACTTGCAGACGAGTCTCACGGAGTTTCACTCTGACTCCTGCTGTGACCACAACAATTCTCGAGTTTTTTGTGGCTTCAATGTCACAGCTTTGATCAATGTGGCAATTATTTAGAAACAATGATCCATGCATTAGATCCAATCGCTCTGCATAACACAAATCTTCATTACAATCATGTATAGCCAGATTATTAGTGACATTCTTGGCGAGCAAGCCAATGGAACATGCCATGCCCACAGCTCCAGCTCCAATTATAGATACTTTGTTGCCCTCCTCAACATCTTGTTTCTTCAGATTTTTATAAAGACAAGCTCGAAATGCATTCAAAAGTTTGGTACTCTTGGATTTCTTATAGGATTTACATCTAACAGAAGTGATAAGACCTTTCACATTTAACGCAGTCTTAAGATTACTAAGTCGAATACACTCGTTTAAAATGCATCTGCAGTGGCTCAGTGACATTTTAGCTAAAATTGAGACTTTTTTAAAATAATTTAGAATTTTGATTCGATACAAAAGTAGTATGCCTGACAATTTAAAACTGGTTTACTTCTTAGAATTGAATTAACTTATATTAGGAGGAGAACATGGAGGATAACTGGGCATTATTTGAATATGCAATTCAATTTAGACAATTTTAGCTTTCTATATACCAAAAGATATTGGAATATTATTTAATATAAAAAGAAGGAAACCTTGCAGTTACATGATACAGAATAATTTAATTGCTGTTTATTACATACATTCAAAAGAACATTCGAAAGATAACTATATAATTTTGTATACATTACGTTTGTGACCAGCCAGCATGAAGGACAGTGATTACAATTAAAGAACGAATTTTCACTACAGTTTGATTTTACATTGAGCGTCGAGTAAAATGTCAGCTGATTTTTGCAACATATGTCTCTCCCATTTGGAAAGTTGTGGATGTATAACGCCAGACAAACCCCATTTATTGACAATACACGGCAGCGAAAGGAACACCTCATCTTTGATATCACACATACCCTCTGCATTCGTGGATAATGACATGATGCGATTGCTGTCCTCGAATATTGCTGAGATAATGTCTGTGACAGTGAGACCAATCGCCCAGTTTGTATATCCTTTACCCTTGGACACAATTCGGGCAGTTTTAACTACATCCTTGTGAACATCCGACCAGCGCATTGGATCTCTATTGGTGCCTATTTCTGGCAGTAGGGAGTTTAGTGACGTGCCTCCTACTGTAACTGTTGACCACAGCGGAACAGAACTGTCCCCATGTTCTCCGATTATATAACCGTGCACTGATTGCGTTGATACTCTTAAGATATTTGCAATAAACACACGAAAGCGAGCGGTATCCAAATGACACCCTGGACTGAAGCAACGTTCAATGGGTAGATTGGTTATTTTGCGGGCAAGCCATGTCATCACGTCCGCAGGGTTAGCAACAATAAGAAATACAGCTTTGGGACTTTGTTTAACAAGTTCTGGCATAATTTGTTTGATTATATCCGCTGTCTTTTGTGCTACTTCAAGACGAGACTCTTCAGGTTTAGGTCTTATTCCTGCCGTTACTATAACTACTCTTGAATTTTTGGTACATTTGATGGACGTGCCCTTATTAATATGTAAGCTGTCCAAAAATAAGGAACCATGCATCAAATCCAAGTGTTCTGCGTCACACAGATCTCTCTTTATGTCATAGAGAGTTATATTGTTAGTTACGCCTTTGGAGAGTAACGTAATAGCACATGCCATTCCCGTAGCTCCAGTTCCTACAATCGAAACCTTGGAGCCAGGTTGAAAGTCTTGTTGTTGAAGAGTTTTAAAAAGACTACATCGAAATCTTTCATTTTTCTCTCTAAGAGCCTTTAGACTTTCTTTCTGCTTAAGATCTTTCGCTTTGCGCTTTTCCTTCTCTTCACTTTCGTTTTTTAGAGCTTTCTCCTCGCGCATTTTCTTCAGATTCTCCTCTTGCAATTTTTTCTTTCTGACCTGCTCTTCCCATTTTCTTATGCGCTTATCTTTATTGACCTCATTTAAAAAAGCTTTTTCTTTGAGCAGTTTTTCCTGCTTGCGTCTACTCTTAATAGTATCCTCTTTCCGCTTCTTTTTAAGGTCATCGCATTTTTTCTGAAAAGCTAGTTTCTCTCGCTTTTTCCTCAGAGTCTCCTCACGATCCTTTAGATTTCCCGCTTCACACTTTTTTCTAAGAAGATCCTCCTCACAATTTTTCATGAGAGCATATCCTTTTTCTTTTTTCGTCAGAGCACCTTCTACTTGATTATTTTTAAGCGCCTCTTTCTTTTTCTTTTTCTTCAGAGCCTTTTCTTCCTGCTTCTTTCTAAGAGCCTCATCCTTTTTCTTTTTCTTTTTCTTTTGAGCTTCTTCTTGTTTCTTTTTCAAGGCATCCTCCATTTTCTTTTTCATAAGAGACGACTCCTCTTGTTTCTTTTTACGTGTCTCTTTT
The DNA here is from genome assembly GCA_035044365.1 of Drosophila neotestacea. NCBI lineage: Eukaryota > Metazoa > Arthropoda > Insecta > Diptera > Drosophilidae > Drosophila > Drosophila neotestacea. Next base: position 1,395,404 of record JAWNMD010000155.1, read on the forward strand.
TGTTGCTTCTTTAGAGCTTCTTCTTTTTCCTTTTCCAGCAAATACTTTTCCTCGCATCTCTTTCTCAGAGCTTCCTCTTTGCACTTATTGTTTAACACCATTGCTTCCCATTTTTTCCTACGCTTCTCATCTTCATATTTTTTCTTCATGGCTGTAAGTTCTTGAATCTGGTTTTTTTCACACTTTCCCTTAAGATCCTCCTCTTCACGCTGCTTTATCCTCTCATCGCACAATTTTTTGAGATTTTCTTCATCACACTTTTTCATAAGTTCTGCTTCTTCGCACATCTTTTTAAGGCAATGTTTTTTAACATTGTTCACCTCTTGCCTTATAAAAGCCTCCTCTTCACAAATTGTATTCTGCACCTCTTTTGCTAATTTCTTTTTTTGTTTCTCGACTTCAACCTTTAGACTGCTCTCTTTTCTAGAAGATCCCACTATATCTTTGTTTAACATAATCCCAGATTCTTTGCACATTTCCTGTAATACTTTTTTTTACACAATGTGCGAAATTGCTCAGCAAGGCAATCGTAAGCTCTTTCAAGTCTTTCCTGTTCAGTTTTTGTGAATGATGATTTGATCTTACAGAGATATTGCCATTCGCTTTCAATGCATTTTTCTAATTCTAATAGATAGGGACTTGTTAAGTTACTAGGCTTTTCACTCCTACTGTAATTTCTCTTTATTCCTTTAATTCTTTTAACTTTCTGCAATTTTGAATTTCTTATTATCTGATCTTTTATCTTTCTCTTTACCGACATAATATCTTTTTCGTGAATTTTATTTTGTATTTTCTTCTTACTCGACTTGTCTTTCTGATCTATTTTTCCGCATTTTCTCGAACTCTCGCACTGTTCTAATATATTTTTAATCTGTGCTCGCTTGGCCAACAAAGTACATTGTTTCTCAAGTTCCTTTTCATTACAAATTTTCCTTTTAGCTGACCTCTTACAAGCACTTCTTATACCCCATGATACGCAACGCAACAACTCATCTCGTACCTCTTTATTGCTCTTACTTAAAGATTTAACTTCGTTTTTCCAAGTTTTCAATTCATCGTTAATACATTTTTTCTCAAGGGCCTTAATTTGTTCGGTTTCTTTCTTTCTTCGGACAGCTTCCTCTTGCCGCTCTTTCTCTTTTCGACGTTTATCCAGTAATTTTTTATATTCATCACAAGGATTCTTTATCCTTCTGTCAGAAGAACCAGAGTCAGATTTTTGACTGAATGAAACTCGTTGTGAACTTTTATGTGATCTGTGAGGTAAATAAGATTCGGAAAGCATAGATAATGTTCTTAGGAGCGACTTGCGGTGAAAAAGGATAACATTTCGACTTAATGACATGCTGAATGGCCTAAATACAATTTTGTAACTACAAGAAACACTAAAATATTGTCTAATTTGTCTGATATTAATTATTGTCTAGGCCAGTATAAAATTTTGACATATTTAAATAAATATTTGACTATTTTTAAAAAAGTTCCTTTATTATGTGAATTTTTGATCAAATAATTCCATATTTATCACCATATAACGATATAAAAGATAGTTTATAAACATGAAAAAGAACAGATCAAATCATTGCACCAAAAAAACTGTTTGAAGTTAATTGTTAACTATGCAAAATGAAAAGACTTTGCCTTTTGGCTCTTAACTTAAAAAAAAGGATAACATTCATATAAAAAATTGTTTAATACCTTACATCTAGTATTCATAAGTAAATTTCAAAGCATATGTTTCCATATTTAGATAATTCTTTAGTCTGTTATAGTTAATCATGTACTAAACTTCACTTATTTGAGCCTCTAATATGTCAAAATTTTATCTACAAAATAATTCATAAAAAAATTTACAGTATTTTGGAATTTTTGGTTTCTAAATTTAATCAAAATTATTCAGTATGTCTCTAGATAGATTCATTCTTGTATTGCACCGTAGTCCTTTACTACGTAAGGTGTCTATTCTTACAGACCGAATTCATCTGCCAGCATCAATCAGCAGTGTTCAAAGACTTCAGTATAGTAAAAAGACTGATCCTCCTGAGAAGAAAGGAAATCCTTGCAAGGAATACATTAAAATTCTTGACAAACGTGCAAAAGAGAAAAAGAAGGAAGAGGCAGCTATGAAAAGGAAGCAAGAAAAAGAACAACTTAAGGCTCACAAATTGCAATGTACTAAAAAATACAAAAACGCTTGGGCCAAGGAAATGGAAGGATTGAATAAAAAAGATAAGAGGTTAATGGAAAGTTTGATGGAGTGTTTGTCGAAGGGAATGAAATTAGTATGCCGAAAAATTGCTGAAAAGAAATTTTCTAATGAGAAAGATCTTGAAATCAAGTGCAGTGATATAGGTAAAGCTGCTAAGATCAGAAACTTAATAGAGAAGTGTAATAAGAAAATTGACGAGAAAGAAAAGCAGGAGAATGAAAAACAGAAGGAAAAGAAATTAATGTCGGGTAAAGAAGAAAGAAAGAAGAGTATACGAAGTAAAAAGTGCAAGGAAAAGAAACGTAAGAATCCGATAAAAGGCTCTATGAAGAAAACGGCAGGAAAATTTAAGTCAAGCAGAAAGGGTAAAGAAAAGAAAAGTAAGAGTCGGAAAGAAGGTTGTCAAGAGCATAAAAAAAAGTCGAAATCTGGTACAAAACATATGAAAAAGATGGTTAAAGAGCAGACTCAGAAAAGTGCTAAAAAGGATTTGAGAAAAGCAAAGTCGGTCAGTAAGAAGTGCAAGCCAAAGTCTTCGGATAAGCCTAAAAGCCGATACCTAGTAAAATTGGAGAAATGCATTAACAGTCAATGGGCTGAGGTCTGTAGAATTCAGAAAAAGTTCTCCAAAGAAGAAAAAGAAAGACTCGAACGTGCCTATGATTGCCTTGCCTCCGAATTCAAGGAAATGTGCAAACAGAAAGTCTTAAAAGAAATTTGCGTCGAATCTGGCCAGGATAAGATCAACAAAAGGTATGATAGTAAAGCAGAAAAGTCTTCTAAAAAAAGTAAGAGAGATAAAAAGAAAGGGAAGAAATATTCAAAGAGAAGTAAGCCTAAAAAGTTGAATGCTGAAACTGAGAAGCAATGGGAAAAATTAGCAGATGACGTGATCGAAGCAAAAAAAGAGGAAGAAGCTTTTATTAAGAAGCAAATTGAGGGTCTTGAAAAGAAATGCTTTCAAAAGGTATGCGAAGAAGAGGCTTTAAAGAAAAAGTGCCAAGAAGAGGCACTGAAGGAAAAGTGCAAAGAAGAGGCACTGAAGGAAAAGTGCAAGGAAGAGGAACTGAAAAAAAAGTGCAAGGAAGAGGAACTGAAAAAAAAGTGCAAGGAAGAGGCTTTAAAGAAAAAGTGCAAGGAAGAGGCTCTGAAGAAAAAGTGCAAGGAAGAGACACTGAAGAAAATGTGCAAGGCTTTAAAAAAGAAAGAAAAGGCTCTGAAGAAAAAATGCAAAGAGGAGGCTCTTAAAAAGAAGTGCAAAGCAGATGCATTAAAAAAGAAACAGAAAGAAGCGGCTCTTAAAAAGAAATGCGAAGAGGAGGCTATTATCAAGAAATGCGAAGAGGCTGAAAGGAAACGTCTAAAGAAAGAAGCGGCTAAAAGGAAACTGAGAAAGTGTCTTAAGAAAAAGAAACATCAAAACAAAGACTGTCTGAAGAAAAAGCAAAGGAAAGATCATTTGAAAAAAGAAAAGAAGAATCGTAAGAAAAACTGTAAAGGCAGGAAAAATAAACCAAATAAAAGGTCTCTCAAGAAAAGGCAAACCATGTTGGCTCTAAAGGCAAAACGGAGGTCGAAGAATCTGAAGAAAAAACAAAAAGCTAAGGATCTGAAGAAAAAGTGTGAAGACATGACAGAAGAATAATAGTAGAGTAGACTGAGTTATTGTTCAAACACTTCAAATAAAAACCACGTACTAAATAATTATTGAAATTGCTGCTTTGATTTCATCATTCTTTTAAACCACTTAACGTTAAACTTAGTAATTATTAATAGTTAAACCTGAACTGCTATGATTTATATTATTTCGACCATTTAAATCACATTACCATACATATTCACTAAAAGTCATGTTGACTTTAAAAAAAGAGCTGACAATTTTGTTCCACTTCCGGTCTCATTACCACAATGAACACAATGCAGCAATTAAAGTTTAAATTGAAAACAGAAAATGGGTGCCTGACAATGAAAATACTGTAAAGAGATGGTTCCCTCAAGTCGCAATTTAATGTACACGTAACAATAAAAATGAACACGATACAAACATGTACAAATGCACAATTACAATATACGAGTACACTCACACACACACACACACACACACAAGTAAACGTGTCAAACACACAACAGATTCCGACTCAAATGCAGATTCAGATTCAAAAATTAAGAGCAAGCAAGTTGCAGAAATTAATGACAACATAAAAGAATTTAAACATAATGTGTTGCCAGCGTAATTGCGGCAAAAGTTTTCGACTGTGTGTGTGCGTGTGTGTGTATGTGTGTGTGGCAAAATGTTAAGCATACTTATGTACGCCACTGTCAGGAACCGTGCACAGTGGGTGTAGTTAATGTTGGCTCGACGTTGTCTGCTGTTGTCTGCTTGGCGGCGCATGAAGTGAAAATTAATTTCTAAATGCGGGAAATTAACAAATTACAAACAACTCAACGGGCGAAGAGCAACAGGGCAGCAGGTGTAAGGTGGTAGGTGGTAAATGGTAGATGGTAGATGGAAAGTGGCAGGTGGCAAGTGGCATGTGGCAAGTGGCATGTGGCAGAAAGGCGGAAGTAGACATGCCATAATTTACACACACTCAACCCACTTGGCGCATTCATGCACAGCTGAGAAATTCGTTGGGCAAGTTCCACAGAGGACTCAAGGTGTTAAAGCACAGGTGAGAGACACATTGTCTTACCTTTGCCTGCCAGCCATGAAGTTGTAGACATATTTCTACACTCACATACAGCCAAAAACGCACCACTCATGCACTCAATCTGCTGACAGTTGACAGCTTTGCTAATTTCCAGCATCCACCCAGCGAATATTAAGATGGGAATCTGTCTTGGGCTGTCAACGTTACAGCCCCGGGAAAACCCCATACCATCCCAGATGTCCTTGCTTTTCACACCTGCCACAATCCCTCTCCCCCCCCCCCACTCTTTTTTCATACCACAGGTGATGTGGTCGCGCTTTCAGCATTTAATTAAGTTGTGCTTTCATTTTATGTTCGACAAAATTGTTTGTCTGCCGCCTGCACTTACTCTTACCTATTTTAAGACTGAAGAGTCAACGATGTCGCGTGTATGTGTGTGTTTGTGTGTGTGTCTGTATTAGTGTGCGTGGGCATGGGCGTGGCATTTTGGTAATCATGTTGTGGTTGTGGCTGCTACAGAGAGCAGGGTTTCATTTGTTGACACTTTTCGGGGTTAACGCAGATTTAGCAAATAAGTCAGTTTGAAACGGGTATATTCGACTGAAAGAAAGGCTCTTGTTCATGTAAATAATTTTACAAATGTAAAATTGACATATTTAATTTAGCAAATGAAATAATATTTCTCTAGTTTTAATTAAACAAATTAAACAGCAACATTCTTCTGTTTCTTTCTCTTATCGTACGTATACTTAATTTTCCAGATATTGACCCCACTTTTAGCACTGTTATCAGCCTAGTTGCATTTCCTACGCCATTTTAAACATGTATTTTTTCTGTTAACTGCTGCTGCTGATTATTGCACAAGGATTTGTCAAGGATAAAGCACTTGAGGCCATTCAGTTGAACATCCGTTGTCGACGACATGATTATGATGATTATCCTCCTATTGTTGTTGATATTTGAATTCAATGTTAAGCTTGAGGCTGATTCGTCACAAGGACATTGCCATTGTTGCTGTTTATTCCTATGTTTTTTCATTATTATTGATTTTATAATACGGAATGGCGCCTAAAGTGCAGTCTGATGGCCTTGAGGAAATGTATGAAATTTTATTCAGCACAACTACATGACATTGTTATTACAGTCCACTAAAAAAAATTTATATAATGTTTTCATTTTATGTAAAATCTCTCTGAATATCATTGCTGCAAATTAACCTTAAAGTTTGATTTATGAGTAAATATTGAGCTCTTCACACTTCATTAAATTTTATGATAATTGAATTGTAAACACTGCATTTATTCAGGCAAGTATTTTATTTGTTTAAAGGTGATAAGAGAAGTGAAACTACTGAATTGCATTCTCATTCGCATCTTGTAAAATAAACTACATGATTTTGTGACTTGATCCTTAATCGACTCCACTTCCGTTGCGCCATTTTGTTTTACAAATTCGCTTGGTAAATAATTTGCTACAAATTGAGAAGCAGCAACTGCAAATGAAAATAGACCAAGCTCAACCGCAGTCAGGACGACGACACAGACACTCACAGACACACATACATAGCTGCGGTTGCCAAATAATTTGCAACCGTATATATGTGTGTGTTTGTGTTGATATTGGTGGGTGTGGCATGTGGTAAGTTCAACAAAAATGCTGTGGCTGCAACATAGATACACATACGAGAAAATAACTGGGTCATTAGGAGAAATGTCGCTGCCCCGATGTAGTAAAGTCAAAATTGCCCAACATAATTTGCAATGTTCACAGGCAAAACAAACATCAACTGAGACCAAGTAAAAGATCAAGTTTAACAACAATCCTTGCGACGTTTTGGAGCAGAGAGAGAAAGAGAAAACTCGCAGGCAACCCATAGGCTGACACCTGTTCCGCTTGATTGTGCCCCCGGTACGCTGTTACATCATGAAAGGTTAATGACGGCTGCTGTCAGCATCGAAGGTCAGCCCCCCAAACAACCTTTCTCATTCCAAGCCAATGATCCAGCTTCCTGCTTCCTTCTTCTTCATTGCCCTAACTTACAGTATTTTATTCCCCAACAAACATTGTCCTCCTCATTGGGGTTTTTGTCCTTTGTTGCAGCAGGCAAAAGTTTCGTTTCATGGGCCCAGAGTGTAACAAAAATACAAAAATGGAAGGTACTCTGTAAGAAGGAGAGACTAGTAAGGGAGTAAGAAGGAAAACGCTACGGTGGACTCGTGCTAAATAGCAGCGTTGAGCTACTCCTTCGGGGAGGCTAAGGGAAAACGCTGAGCGTAAAAGTTAAATGAAACGAAACACGTTAATGGCTTCTGAAACCGTAGTGTGCGCGGTAAGGGGACTGGGGCATTGACAGGTTGCTGTGTGTGGCTAGTGGAAAGTGGCAAGTAGCAAGTAGCAGGTGGCACAACCCAGAGTTAAAGCTCAGCCTGGTTTTCTGCTGTGACCATGGCAGCCCATTGAAAGTGAAATTTTTCAACTAGTTAGCAGCAAAGTCCTTGTCTCTAAATTTCTCTACCTTTTTTTTGAAGTGAAGCGGGTGTCATTGAGCTCTGTGATAAAATGATATCGTTGGCTTAGTTAAATAGCAATAAGCAGAAAGGAAACCCAAAGTCGTTTGCCAGCTTTAGGGTGCTGTATCTCAATCACAGCATCGCCTTTCGCTTGATATTAAGTTATTTAGCCTATTTAAGACCCAAAATGAGTGTACGCCTTTGTTGCTGCCCACACTCACTCTCTCTCTGTCTCTCTCTTTCTCTCATTCTGTCCCTATCTTTTCCTGGTCATTAAAGCCAAATTACAGGATATTAGGTTACTGTTATCCTGTGCCGCATATTTCGTTGCCCTTGGGCCAAAAGTTGCGTTGTGTATTTTGATTTGCTTTCATGGCATTTCAGGTGAAATCTCCAAAATGACTGCAAATTATATTAAAGTTGTTCCTCATTTATGGAAAAGAAAACAAAATGAAAATTCATTTAGCAGAAAACACTCCAGGGCGTTAATTAGAGCAAAGACTACATTTTTTGCAGCCAATTGTAATGTATGTAAGTACATTAAAGAGAAGGAATATTTTCGACTGCTTTGTGGCACAAACTTGCTCTCAATTGTTACCAACAATAAACTCGAGTAACAAACGAAATGGAGTAAAAAATTCAAGAAGTGAGAGGTCCAACTGCCAGAGAACCACACAAAATAAAAAGAATTATGTATCACTTCGTTACGACTTACTTCCACCTAATTTATTTTCACTTGCTTTTGCTCTCTGAGCAGAGAGGCGACTTTCTCTGTCTCTGTGTGCAGTAGACAAACAAACTAAAAAAAAGAAAGAAGTACAAATGGAACAAAAGTTGAAAGAGAAAAAAAGAAGTGGCAACAATATAAGAGTCATTTCTACAGTCGATGTTCACACAGCGATTTTTAAAGTGGAAATTTAATATTATCTATTCTTTCAACGCTTTAAATACAGTAAATACTTTGTTTAAGCCAGTCATTCTTTTTCTAATCTGCGTGTAAATTTTATTTTCTGAATTAGAACACAGACTTTTTGTGCTCTATTCGTTAAGCTCTTTTCTTTTATATTTTCCCCACACAATGCCAAAGGTGTGAGCTACCAACTACAAGGAGATAAAGATAGCAACAACAACAAATAGCTGAATAGAACTTGACTTTGTCGGAACATTGCATTCAACTGCTGCAACGGAAAGTGCAAATGTTTTTCGACCTTCTCACCTGGCGGGCAATGCCTCAAAATGCCTTTCAAATGCCATCGCTTTATTCCCAGGTGTGCAATTTAGTGTGTGGCCAATTTTTGCCAGTCTAGCCAAGCCGGAAGCCAACAACCCACCGATCGAAAGCCGAGAGCCCAATGCCCAAAGAGTCGAGGTCTGAAAGCTGCCAGCGTCAATTTCGTGTTGACCACACGGTGTTGGTGTTGCACGGTGTTTTGTGGACTCGAGTATTTGTGTGTTGGGCTGCATAGCACAGGAACTGAAACGTTTGGAAATTTAAAACGGAAGTACACGTTTTATACCCTTTTGGGCTTTTATTGTTAGCTGTGTTTCCGCTTTTGGCATTTTTATTTTAAGCATTTGGCGCTCTCTCAATGCCTTTTATATTTCCGGTTCGAGTTGCTTAAAGTTTTACAAAATATAATTCCTTTAAAATGCCTTCTTCCCTTCTACTGTTTGGTTCCAACTTTTGTTCTACATTTCTTTTACAAAATAAAACAGCAACAAGAGTCAGCAAAAAAATAAATAAAAAAATATAAAAATAAAAATAGACAAGATAAATGTGGGAATATCACGAGCCGAGGACAGAAAATGGCGCCAACCATAATTTTCAACATACGACAAAGGCGAAACGAGGAAAGCTAGATGAAAAACTTTTAATAATTGCATTTTGCAAGCAGCTTCAACTTCAACTGGCCAACATAATAAACTTCGCGACGAACCGGACGCGCCGAGGTAATAGTAGAATAGCAATGGAAGTACATATATCTAAAAAAGAAAATAACACAAAATGGAGACCTAACCCAAAAGTATCTTCTTCTATCTGTGGAGCTTTTGGACGCTGCATCAACACCAGACAACAAGACAATCAGCGGCGTCTCTGGGCCACATAAAATAACCGAAAAGTAATTCGCCACAAAAGTAAACTTGAGCACACAAAAGTTGAGTTTTAAAATAAACTTGCTGCAAACTGTGTTTTTCTTAAGTGGGACGAGAACACAAAGGGGGAGTAGCTGCAGATGGGGCACTCGAGGCACAAAAGGCGCATGTTATATAAAAGAAAGTGGCTAACTAAGTCGACGACGACGACGAGTTGCAGCATCGCAGCTCAGTTCAGCTCAGCTCAGCTCTGGTCTGGTCTCTTCTGGACTCTTCTGCTGCCTCAAGAGTCATCCATGAGCTGCTGCAATTGTCTCTCCCCTCAATCCATGCGTGCTGCGGTCGTCCAGTCGATTCCACAGTTCTAAGAAAATGCGCCAAGAGAGAACAAATTTGAGTAGAGAACTTGAAAACTTAAATTTAAGCTCAGCAGCTGCCTTGAAGATTCCAGTACTAACCAAAATGTAATGTAGAAATTTGAATGTATTGCAATGTCAGTATTTGTATCATTATCTGGGATGTTTCAAAAGTCCACACCAACCATATAACAACTGATATTAGATCTCAAAGTTTATTGTCATCTACGGCTTGGTTTAAGTAAATACAAAAGCAGCTCAAGCAAAATTTTCTAGAGGTTTCTGTGACACTCCTGTGACTAGATCATATAGAAATTTTAAATAAATTTAAACTCATCTCATTTTAAAGTTTGCTTTCATGCATTGAAAGTTTTTATACAATATATATCCTACTCTTAAAATGAGTCCATCTATTATTTATTACATCACCTTAATTTATTACATATTTATTCATTATATATATACGTCATATAAATTTAATTTAATTTTCAACTTCTTTGATGATTCAGGTCAACGTGAATGTGAATGTGAATGTGAATAGAGAGGCCGCATTATAATATCACTAAGCACACCCAACGCGCCACTTTATTAGAAATGTGAAAATACTTCACCGCTGTTGTTGCTGTCACATTTGAGTATTCAACACATTTCGCTTAGCCCGACATCAAGATATGGTATTGAGGGTCTTTAACATGGCGAACACGTAGCCAACGCATATTCAGCTTAAATGCATGGATAAAATGTTGGACATTAAGCTCAAGGGAGTATGCAAAGATAAAGATATTTTCTATGATGAAGCGACAGTAAAACCAAAAATGAAGGTAAATTGTCAAAGAGAAAATTTCACAAAAAAAATGTGCTGACAAATTTCACACTCAACCTGTGTGTCTGTCAAAAAAGAAGAGAAAAAGAGAACCAATATTGAAATGCTTTAAAATTTAAAATTGTGCACATATCAAATGGGAATGCTTACGAGAATGAGTACAGCATGGCTGAAGCTGAAGCTAAAGCTGGAGCTGGAGCTGACTGGGGAACTTGGGGAGCTTGGCGGTGGCCAAACATTTTTATGCAAAAATATTTTGCATGTCACTACCGAACGGGCTCGGGGCCAAAGCGGTGTGTGTGTGTGTGTGTGTGTGTTCCCTGGCTGTGCATTTGCCACAGACTTTTGCATGCATAACAAGTCAGAAAGACGGGTGGACGGACGGACAAACAAACAGTACAAAAAAAACACTGGCAGACAACTGAAACGATGGGGATAGAGTAGAGAAAAGGAGGAGGAAAAAGGCAATGCCACGACGTCAGCACACAGGAAACGCATACAAAACTTTAGCGGGCGGCGCATTTCGTAATCTTTGCAAATAAACGCGTGAAATTCCAAGGCGCACCGCAGTGGAACATGTGCCGCAACAAAGGGCGATGGCCCGGAGGGGTGAAGACGGCACTTGGTCGACATGGGATATGGCAGCGATGCCGCCATTTGGTCGACATGTGCTGCGCCATTTTGGCACACAGCTCACACGCCAAATTGCGCATTCAGATTAAAATTCTTGAACGCGTATTTCCGTTTCCGTTCTCTCTCTCTCTCTTTCTCTCTCGCTGTGTGTGCGCTGAGTAGTCGGATATGCCGGCCATTTTCTTTGCCCTTTTTTGCAATACCGCTCGTTACACGCATCTGACTTTAACTTTTACGAAACCAATGTGTGTGGTAACTGTTACTATAAAAGTTTTCTTTTTATGTTGGGTGCAACCTTCAAGTGACCCTGGAATGCAGTGATTTAAGAAATCTACTTTTCTGTACTAGAAATAATCGATTTTACATAAAAGATCATATTTATATAGTACAACACTTGCTCAAATGTAAATCAATATGTTTCAAGTCTAAAAGTGAAAGGTTAGACGGTCATATTAGAGAATAAAAAGAGTTTTCTGGGCTGACGAATGAGTAATATGGGTTGCTAAGTAAATGACATATCACTCATACGCCTTATTGCCTCAGATGCCAAAGCTTATTATGCAGAGCCAGCCTTGATGTCCTATTGGAGAACAGACCTTGAGGCCAGTAGCACACATTATTTGTCCAACATACGCTGTGGGTTAACCGTTGTCCATTCGGTTCAACCCAACGGAGACCCTCAAAAATGCTCAGCAAATAAAAGAAACGGCTTTGTTTGTTGCTTGTGGCATGGAATATCAAGCTGATAAGGGCCAGCAGCATCTGAGTCTGAGTGTGATACTGTAGTCCAAAGACTCCCACTCCCACTTTAGTGGTTAAGCTTAGGCAGATGGGTCGTATGGGTGTTGGCACATAAATAATGTGACCTGCCTGACTGCGATTATCTGCGAACTATTTTTCACACGTTGCCGACGTACAAAGTGGAGCATTCATTTTCAACAAAGCATTGCCATGGAATATATGAGCTAGATGACTCAGAGGGGCCAATTGGCGAATAAATTTGGTCTTTTATGGGTGAGGAAAGAGAATGGAAGGTATACTACTTACATTGTACTAAAATAATGAACAATAATATCCAGAGGCGTCGATCGAATGTCGGTCTCATGACTTCATCACTTCTTCCAATGATGTTGTGTGTATTTTGCTTGCTGATTTCTACAAAGTCGCTCAATGGCACATGTGTGGAAATCTGTAATAAAAATTCAATATTTTATTAAACGAAAAGCACATGAAACATTTCCAAGTTTTAGTTAAAAATAGTATGAGTTAATGAATAATTTAAAGAGTAAGAGTATTAGGTGAGTCTGGATCCATTTAAAAAGACTTTAAAGAATTTTAATTAATTTTCCATAAAAAGTGCTTACTCGTCCTCACGTTTTATGTAATACCCAAAAGAGATATTAAGTTAGAGGGATAGATATATAGAGACATTATACATCAGTGAATTTTCGACAGCATTTTGTCTGCAGTGTTTGAAGTGCACAGCAAACAAAACGTTACCGTTACGAGCCGAAATGTGTGCATACTTTTCTCAAACACTATGCCTGTGTGTAACAGAAGGCAAACAAAATTAGCAGCAAGGCTAAACTAAATTTTGTCTCGTTATTTTTCCCTTTGCCGTTAGTCCACTCATGATCCCATAACGAAATTGAAGTCTGCAGTAGTTGGAATAGAAACATAAAATGGGAGAATAGTTAAAACCAAAGTGGTAATAACTATTATAATTTCACAAGCAAAGTCAAAGTTATATGCAATTATCTATAATTAACTGAAATAAGGAAATTATTGATTAGCATTAATAACAAGTCAGTCTTATTCAAATTTCAAGTTGTCTTTAATTACTTTCCGGTTGCTCACCTTACTTTATTATATTTTTAAAGCCACAATTAAAATTCCATCTGACAGGACAAACTTGAACTTAACTATTTAATTATTTTCCTATCTTTCAATTATATTGTGTTTCAACTTCATTTGATATCATTTTAAACTTACTTTAATTTATTTCAAATGCAAAACTCTATTGAAATGAGTTGCAGAAATAACAGAATGATAACGGATGATAGAAATTTGCAGCAGTTGGAGTCATGCAACACATTTAGTTAAAGTAATCCAACTGTGAGAAATATACATGGCAGCTACAAGAACTATAACAATGTCAGCATTGGCCAAACATATCACGTCATCAATTTGTCACGCTGCCAACAACAAGAACACAATATAAATGAAGTAGCCAATGCATTGATGAACGCACTGACAAACTGTACAAACAAACAAAGGACAGACAGAGTGAACAGAGGACAATCAACCATCTTCTCTATACCAGGTTCAACTGCCAGCTCAACATTGTGGCCAACAAAATTGACAGAGACAGCGACGGGATTTGACGCACATCATCAATATGTGACAGTGTGACTATGTTTCTGTTTCAGTTGTTGTTGTTGTATTTGAGCTTATGACATGTCACACAGCTGTCATTATGCAAGAAGAACCATCAAAAAGCAGGCCAGGGTTAGACTATTACATGGGAATTGTTTGTCAAATGAGTAGTAGCTACAATCAAATTGGTTTGGACATTGCAGTCAGTCAGTTGGTTGGTTGAAACATAAACAAATCTGGCTTTAAATCAAATCTCAGTCAGTTTGTGTAAAATGTAAGAAAAGCTTTAGATATTTTATGTTTTCTAAAAGATATAAACGCTTATAAATCAAACTTATATTCTAGGCTAGGCCATTAGCGGCAGGTGTTCTCCGACAGAGAAAGAAAGAATCTCTACCACATTTTTCTCACGTCTCCCGGCAAGCTGATGCCAAATACTAAAAACCGTCTGGTCTTTATTTATGGCTAAAATGTTAAGTAAACTTTATGGGCTTTAAAATAGCTGCACAAGTTGTCATAGTATTTTCTAAAGGAAATAAAAAATAATATCGAACGCTTCTTACTATTTCCAATGCACAAATATACGTTTTGTGTAATCGTAAATTCCAAAAATCCTATCAACTATTTTAAGTGTGATAAAATGCGATATCACACACAAACACACACTCACACACAGAGAGAAAAGAGAGAGAGAGAGAGAGAGAGATGTTATATAACAAAGCACTTATGGTAGCTTACGAGCCTTAGTATCCATTTCGAAATTAACCGTAAAGCGCACAATTCATAACTAAAACCTCAATTAAAATCAAAGCCGTACACACTATGCGAAAGATTTCAAAAGAATAAATATAAACAATAGCAACAAAAGTGCAAAATTTAATTTCCACAATTTTAAAGCCACAAGCCACAGCAACAACAGGTACCCGACAATCCTGATGATGATGATGATGATGATGAGGTGATAATAATGATGATGATGATGATGTGGCAATGCAACCAATGCATAAACAATAAATGCCAATGGTTTGTAAATTTTTGCTTATTTACCGCAACAATGCAAAACTATCTGAGCCTGTCAAGTGGGCTAAATGGGCGTGACTCAAATAATTGTTGTGTAGCTTTGTAACATTGCAAGTGTGTTGCACACGAACATTTTTTGGTTAACCACAAAACAGTTGAGGGGTTGATGGGAGAAGCGGGGCTTAAAAACAAAATGAAAACATTTGGTAGGCAAATTAAATTTACATAAAACTCGCAAAGTCGCTTGCAATGTCAGACAACAAACACGACAAGTAAATAACCTCCTATAACGAGTATTCGACTAAGGACTACAAGTCAAACCCAGTCTATATTTATTTAAATAAATTAAAATATTATACCTTTATTATATTTAAATATTTATAACTATCCAAATTTGAATACAAAGCCTGACAATGGCTTAATTATAATGTACATGTATACCATGTATAAAGCCTGTCAAATAGCCATCACAATTATTTTTCCATTGCATCGCTTCATTAATTACGCAATTGGATGAGTTTCAGATAAAAATGTACTCTTAAAAACCACAAAAGAAGCAATGTTGTTGTATTGCATACATTAAGGCGCTCATGATGGCGCCCAGCGTTGAGGGAAATTAAATTTGTGTTATTATTTGTTTTTAATTTCATAAATTTTCATTTTGCGTCTATAATTATGCTGCTAAACTGTTCTGGTTAGTGGATGGAAAGCTTGTTTATGGCCTAGATACCATTGTGGTTAGTGAAACTGAGGAGAGAACAGCCTAACAGCCTCATTAAAAACCTAAATTAAATTTATTACCAATATTATCCTGAGATAGACATTTTTTTAGCCCTATTTATCAAAAAACAATGCGTTGTTAAAAGTGTTGTGCATCTGTTTAATACAATTTATAGTTTGCAAGTAACCCTTTATTATAAAACCTTTTATGTGTTGTCTCGTATTGTTATTTAATAATTTAAATTAAAATCTATTTATTACGTTTTAATTTATACCTTATAATTTATAACAGTCCCTGGTTAACACAGAATCATGCTTTAATCTAACAATAAGTCTGTTTACTTCTAAATTGGCGTTGAAAGTTCTTTCGTGAAACTAAGCCAAATTAATTGTGTTGTTTGTAACAGTTTTGCCACACTGTTAGCTGCAACCAGCTCCGTTTCAATGGTAAAACAATGCCCCAGCTGACACTTGTCGGGCACCTTAATCAAAGGCTACACTAAGCTGTGTGGCAATGTCTAGGGGGCAGAAAAAGACATTGAAAGAGGCAAAGCCAGAGCAGATGGCAAAGACTGAGCAGAACCAGGGAAAAACCAGGACAACAAATGGAAAGTTAAACAACTTCGACAGTGTTGCCAGAGTTCATTGTTTTGGGCATGCGGCTGGCAGGCAGGGTGACAACCCTCACCACAACCCAACGCCACTATCACAATTTCCACATCGACGCGCTGCGCGTCTGCCGAATGCCACTTCGAACAAATTTTTCTTTGTCTTTTGCATGCGCTGCCACACACACACACACACACACACACACACACACACACAGACACAGCAGTGGGCCACCCTAACAAGCTCCCACCCTAATGCCGCTCCCAACGCCCCTCAAATTGCCCACACATGACTTATGTGGCATGGAAAGAAACAAATGTGAAAGCACAAAAGTCAACATATTGAATAATGATTGGGTAGCGAAAGACTTTTGCACATATCAACAGCAGATACATAGAGAGGCACGCAAACATAATAGATGTTCTTTCAATTGGAAGATTCTACACTCTAAATAGATATATAGAATGATTACTAAACAGTTGCGGCTATCTAGAAATATAATCAATATAATTTCTATTAAAGTGTCGGATGAAAAGCGTTATCTCCGATATACATTTATATTGATACAGATACGTATAACAAAGGGTATTCTTGAATTGAATTTACCCAATTGTTATCTACATTTAAGCAGGTACATATGTAGGTGTCTGATTATTGACCTCTTATAGATGTTCTTTCAGTTTGAAAGATTCGATGCTCAAAATAGATTCATAAAGATTACTAAACAATAGTTAGCCGTTTAGAAATATAACCACAGCTAATTTCTATATTTCATTTAAGTTACACAGGGTATTCCTGCAGCGAATTTACCCAACTGTTTCACTTGTTTGTCTACTTTTTAGGCTATTTTTTGTTGCCTTTCTTTGTATAAAGTAGGCGATAAATTTGAGAACTGCTGCAAATGCTGCAAAAATTAATGATGCGCCTTTTTATTGTTTTCGTTGAAGCTCACCCCATCAACTCTCCCTACTCCCTACTGCCAGTCTTTTGTAAAAAGAAAGGAAAGAAAATTCACATTGCTGGTGCTTTTTATGCGATTTGCGTTTTGTGATAAATTTTAATCGAATTTCACTTTTGTTGCCTCTGGGAGGCGCAGCTCCCATTACATTTACAACCCCCAAAAAAACGCATGGATACCCTAACCGACCCTCAACTCTGGCTGCCGTCCTTTGTCATGTGTGTGTCATGTGTTTTTGTGTGCTTTTATTGAACCCGATAAGCATGTCCGATAAATACTTTCCTTGTAATTGATTGATATTCCAAGCGGCAACATTCGCTTTCGCCATTTCGCTATTCTACGCTTTTTTCTACGAGTATCTTTGTCTGAAATGGGATTTGTGATTAATTGGATTTGCTTCTCGGGTAATCTACAACAAATTGAAAATGGCACATTAAAGTGCTTCAAATGCGTTTAAATCAATGTCGCTGATGCCTCGCATTGCCCTCAAAATGGCCAAGACAAGGCTTAGACATGAGTTCGACTCGAATTTGGCTTACAAGTCACAAGTCTACTGACATGCCAAGACAATTTCAACTAGCAACTGGCACATTGCCATTTAGGTTACCTGGAAGCCACATTATGTGCCAGCTGCGGCCAAAAGGAAGCCAAAGAAACGCCAAAACAATCAAGCAGCAAAGTCAACACAACTAGTTGACTCAAACTTAACCCAGAAAGCAAGTAGAAATAGATTAAAGACTGCAAAATGCTTGTCTTTCATAATCAACAGTTCAAGACCGAAGCCTAAGAATATCTAGAATTAAAATAATATTAAGAACTGTTGATGATTTTCCAACCTGGAGTTATCTTTAAGCAGCACAAAAACAAGATGAGCTTCAACTCAAATGATTGTAATCACAGCACTTTAGATGGATTGTTATCAGATATTTGGTTTTTATTTCCCTTTACATCCATTCACATCCGTTTTTGTATCTGTGAGCGGTTGAAAGGACCTATGAAGTTGATCGAAATCAAATTAAAATTTCATGCTTTAACATTGTGCTCCAATTATTGTTCCAAACAATTTATACACATGCCTGTCCAGAGTCAAGGCAATTTTTCAAGCCAAAAACTTTGCCTGGGGGACTGCGACCCAAACGCTTGTTGTAATGTCATGAAAAATGCATTTTTCAATATACAATAATAATATATGTAACACAATAAATTGTGAAATGCAAAAAGTAAAAGAAAAAAAGACGCTTTGGGGATGCGGGGCAAAAGATGAAAATGTTATAAAATTGTTATCGAGCGCATAATAGCAAATGTTGCAAAATAACTTTTGACAAAGTGCACTCAATATCAAGCACAACGAAAGAGTGAAAGAGAGAGTGCATGAGTGTGTGAGAATCACAATAAAAATCACAGAACATTATAAGGCAACGGGTCCAAGAAGCGTGAGTTCGCGTTGCCAAACAAAATTCCACAGTTTTCTGTTCTCTTGTTATACTTTAAAAAGGAGTATTGTGAATTTGTCATAAAATGAGTAACGCATTGATAATGAGGTCTATGACTCTCTACTTTTAAATCAATATTCCTTTCATGACACTTCATTATCAAATATGCTTAATTATTATAGATCTTATTTAAATGTATTTAGCTTATCGTGTTTTGAATTGTGATTATGCTCCTTTGTTTGATATATATTTTAACTGGGTACCTAATAATCCCTTTCTTTCTAATTTGTCCAATTACAGTGTCGTATATTTTATGTAATTTCATAGTTGATCAGAACGGTATACAAATTAGAGAGGTTAAATAAAATCTATTTAATAATACGTTTTCAGATATACATAAGATGTGCAAGTTTTAGGATATTCTAAGGCTGTCAGCAGGGTGTTTCAAAGTCGAGTTCTTTTCATCTTTTTTCTATAAAATGGTTGGTGGGGTGGCATATAAATTGACACAATTCCAGCAGTGTGTCGTTTTTTGCTGCGTTCGTCCATCACATTGTAAGTCAAGGCAACCTCGTTGCATAATGCATCGCACAAAAGTATGCAATGCAATATTTCTCATGCATTTCGTCTCCCAGGATATATGAGTTAGAGAATACGTCAAAATTGTTAAATGTTTAGAAGTGTGTTTTGTAATGGATGCCAATGCCAGTGGCACACAGCAAATTAGTTAAGCTGCTGTATGTACATGATGAAAAGTATGCAGCCAAACTCTGTATTACAGCTTTAAAATTCTGCGTTTCGTTCGTTACGAGATGCAAGTTGGATATGTGGCCAAATTACGAGAAAATGGCAAAAGGGCAAAAGCGGCAACACATGCGCTACATTCGCGTTCGAGGGTGCCACAAAATATACAGCAATTTTCATGTACAGCACTAAAATCGAGACCGAAAAAAATGCTACAAATTGAAAAGGTTGCACAGTTTAAATCAAGTATTGATGTACAAATACCCTGCAAATAATTGAGTTTAAAAATATTATATTTAAGTAGAAGAATTAAGTTTTTAAGTTGAAATCATGCTGCTCATCACTCGGTTAATTAATACTTCTTCAATACTATAAACTATAAAAAATAACTGTTGGTGGATTAATAAAGTGTGAATTTTCCTATCTCTAAATTTATTTCTTGTCCAAACAGAGACAAATACTCAATAGAATTGTATACAGACAAGTCTTTTAATATAACATCTAATATTCAAATACCGGGGCAACATATAATCCTTTCAATCCCTTAAGAGATTTTATAGGGTATGCAAAACCAAAGGTTAACAAGTACAGCGCAAAAATTTCACTCAAGTATGCGGACAACGCGTACAAAAAAAGGTGGTGCATAACTAGGAGTTGGCAAGCCAAGTCCTGGTCCTGTCCATGACAGGCATGCCAACAAGTTTAACTGGGCTCGAAGCGGCCCATTTGGATATACAGTTTGTAGCCTGCACTTTGCCCTTCTCTTTACTCCTTTCTCTGTTCACTGTTTCATGCCTGTTTACAGCCGAAACAATGGATTGCATATATAGCGCCTAAAGTTATGCAATGCCTCGTCGTAGTTTTTACTTCGTGTCTATGTATATGTAAGTGTATCTGTGTGTGTGTGTGGGCGCTAAAATGTAACTATTAGTTGCACATTGTTTGGCAAGGCGACAAATTCTTGCACCAGCCATGTGACACAGCGTTATTGTTATTGTGCCCACGCAGACGGGGCGTGGCCATTGCATATGTTGACAAGCCGAAAATCGGGTCAGTAGTAAATCAACAACAACAACAACAAGAACAGCTATAACAACTCATATGAGCAGAAAAGTGAGAGGAGGAAAAATGAAAACAAACTGAAAAACAATGGCAATCACTGTTATACTATGTATAGCTGTTGAAATATTGATGTTGCACACATTTTTAGACATTTCCGTGTGCAACATCGTTGATTACCACATTCGAATTTCATGGATACATGAGGAAAACCTTTGCTGAAGCAATTTGGCAAAATGGCAATTTAATGATGAGCCAAATATAAAAGCTTAAAGCTAAGGTAAATTGTTGGTTAATAAATAAATGTATTTTGATTCCAAGAACTTAAGCAATTTATATTTAAAGCACTCTTTTTAGCCACTACACTTAATAAGTAAATAAATTAAATGAAATAAATGAACTTAATTATTTTGGAAAATAAGCTTCTATAAAACCAATTTACAAACTAATAGTAAGGCATTAAAATGATAGCTGTGAAGTTTATTGCAGCTTTTGACAAACAAAAATACTGTAATCTTACTTAACTTTTTGTAACTTTTTAAGATACATATATTTAAAAATAATTTTACTTAAAATATTAAGATCCAACTTCTTTGAGTTAAAATCTTAATTTTACTCGCTCTCTCTTATTAATGCACCCTTGTGCTTTCTGCTTGAATACCAAAGATAATCAAAAAATATCAATATTTCTTTTTGGTGAAATATCCCGATGGAAAGGACAATTAATCAATAAACACTCAGTAAGGAAAGCCGCATGTGAATGAAACGAATGAATGAGCTCAATTTCATGTCAGACATTGCTTTCTCTGGCTCTGAGGCCTTGGGCTACTTTTGGAAGTAGCGGTATATTCATGTCCAGCTGCAGAAGTTCTGGAACAAGAATTTCGCATTTCGATTTCGCTTGAATTTTAGTGTGAGCATGTCCAGGAATTGTGCTCTTTTGACCATCCAGAATGCGAGACTGAGTGTGCTATTGAGTGCAATTTCAGGTCAGTTTTTGCATGTAACATTGAGTGATAAGCTGAGCAATTAAGAAGAAATAAAAGTGACAAAATTTGATTTTTATACATGTGTATGGGGTTAAAAGAGAGCAAGCAAAATATTTTCGTGATAAATTTTGTTAACAACACGAAAAGCTTCAAGCCGCAACTTTACAAAAGCAAACAGTGATAGCGTTGACCCACCTGAATGTAGGCAACACAAACACAGAAAACCCAACACACATATACACACTCACACATACGCTTAACGGAAACCACAGCAAGTGGCGCCACGGATTCTAACCTAAAACCTGCTTCACCCCGAATACATGTGGCAGGTGGCAAAAGTTTGCGTGCCAAATACTCGTATACAGACGAATGCCAAAAAGTCACTGGCAAAATCAAAAGGTGAACTAGTGTATGAGTTTATGTGTGTGCTTATGAATGAAGGCGCTTTGCCAAAGCAAATAGACGGAAGTCACAGAGACACCCAGACAGATAGACGGACAAAGAGAGAGAGAGAGAGAGAGACAGAGAGAGAGAGAGAAAGGAAGAAACTCTGTCACTTGCATGTCCCTGCGAGCGACAACTAAACGACAAACATTTAAAAAACATTTTAGATTTTTACGCCACAGGAAATTCACAACAAGTTGAGAAAGACAAAATAAATCGCTAAGCAAATGTTTTCTTTTAACAAAAGCCGAAAATAAAATGCCCTAGAGATCTTTGTAATTTATGGATGTCAGAGTAACGGAGTTATACACAGCTTTTCACTATGGTATTAAAGTAGACTAGGTTGCTGGTCACTACTATGTTCTTTTCCTCATAAGTTGATCAGATATAAAAAGTTGAAATTTCAAGTATTAAAAAAAAAGAAATCAACAGAATTTACACAAATTTAGTCAAATAGTTGATCCATATTTTCTATGGTTATCAAAACGTTTAACCCGACATAAAGGTTAATTAAAATCAAATAATCTTAGTTTAGTTATTTTACTCCAAATAAAGCTCTCATTTATTTTTTGACCTGTCGATAAATATTCCTCCTCCAACCACATATATTCATCCAGGAATTGAATTATGCACTCAAACATAGCCAAACAGGGCAAAATATTTTAAATATAAGCTCATTAAAAGCTTAGCCACATTCCATTTTCACATGTGTCCGGCTGTGTGTGCGCGTGTCCACGCGTGTGTGCTCATTTTAATTAGATAAAATTGCATCTGCATAATTTTAGGTGCATGAATTCAAACCCAAAAATTAATTTATACCTTTGCTAATTAAGCGACCCACAACACATTCCGTTTTTCAATTTAAATTGTATAGTTTTAGTGCTTCGATTAAATGCCAAATCCAATAGGGAATGAGGGGTGTCTAATTGCCCTGTTTGTGCATGGCTCTTTTAAATGCTGGTTTAGCTCGGTAATTAAACCATGCAACTTTTCCAGAAAAAAAGTTGCTGCATACTTCGCGGCGCAACGGCAATTACAGCCACTACCGGGTAAAAAAGCGGAAAGGAACCTGAGAAGGACGTCGACGACGATGACGACGATGACGTTATACAAGCTAAATCTGTCAATTATAACAGCTCACTTAAAACTTTGCAAAAACTGTGGGCGTAGCGCTTGAGACACGCCCATGCACACACATGGGCTCTAATTAAACAATTACCAAGGTGAGTACCACTTAATTAAATAATTTGCTACCATGCGGTTATAAGCCAACAACAAAACAACAAGTACACCCACAACATGAGCGCGTGTGTGAATAAGTTCCTAAGGAATGCTTAATTTTCTGAGAGAGAAGAATAAATGCTCTAGCGGAGGAAATATTTTTTAAAACGGTTATTGCAAAACTTTTTGGATGAACTGTTTAAAAATGTAATTAGTATTTAAAATTATAAATTTCTAGCTTGTTCAACTTTATTTTACAGAAATACAGTTAAAAGTCTAACAAACGTTTATGGAAGTAGTATCTATAATAATATATACTTTTGCATATTTTAATGGAGCTAAAGAAGAAATTATGTTTCAAAGAAATATGTAATATTTCATATTACAATCGTTGATTGCTTAACTTTATTTTGTGCTACTTCTTTATTTTAAGTTGAACTTTATACAATTCTAGGCTCGTTTTCGTCACGTATCACAGACTTCCTGATAAATTCGTAATGTTATAACTCCCCTCCTTAAAATATGACGTCTCATCAGCGGGGGGCAACAGGAGGTGTTGAGGCAATGGTGACGGGTGGTTCAACATTTGCGTACATGCCATAAAAATAAGCCGCACGCACACACGCACACACACACAGAGTCAAACACACACGCAGGCAAACAATTACATGACTTTTGTGTACACATAAATGAAATTATGACATATTTAAATGTAACATGCGGCAACAGGCAACCACTTCCAGCCACAAGGCATTGCCTAACTGTACACGGCCGTCATGACAGCCGACTTCCGTTTCCGTTTCGCTTGCCATGTTCCTAGCATTTTACGTGGGCACATGTTGTTGTCGTTGTTGTTGTTGTTGTTGCTGTTGTTATTATTGTTGTGCTGCCTGCATAATTTATAATTTAACGCTGTAAATGTTTTGTGTTCGTTTTCATGGAAAAAACCAGGTTTACTTTCCGACAAACAGGCATGAAGACCGCTGCGTGCCATGATTTTAACGTTGTTAGGGTCAAGTGTCGCCTATGTTAATTATGTGACAATTTAGGTGCGTGTTAGGCAATCAAAATAAGGTGTGAACGTTGCGTATATATTAGATTAAGATAAACATACCAAATTAGCAAAACTATCATGATTTTCAATCAAAAACGATTTCGCGAAGAACCTATTGATCTAGTTTGTATGTTGAAATTAATGGAAATTGATAATGTTTTTCCCAAGTATTCACAAAATTATATTCATGCCCACAAGCTAGCTAAAGAGGAGAGAACAGCAATCCATTAATTTCAGCCCAAAGCATTGAACAACTGCCATGTGCTGTTTTCCCTGTTCGCTTATGCGTTTTGTTTATTTGCTTTTTGAGGCTTAAATGATTAATTAAGCGACTCAATGTATGCAAAAACATTTGCCATGTTTCAATCGTTGTTGTCGTTTCGTTGCTGTGCGCAGTGTGCGGTGTGAAAATCACGTGTTGAAAATGGCGTTAAATCAGCGTATGAATGGCCGACGTTCTCATACCACGTGACAGCGCAAAGCCAACATACACAGACATACACCAGACACACAAACATACACACAGACTCGCACAGGAACGTGAGCTTGCATATTTTGATGTCATAGTTTTCGGCGCTTTGGCGTTGATTTTAATATTTAAATAAATGCTGTTGTTGATTGCGCATACGCCATGTTGTTATGCTGCCGGAAAACTTTGCCACTCACGTTGCCAGCAATGTGACGTCCTGAAATTGGTCTGAGCGTATTTAAAAAAATTTGATTTAATTTCATTTAATTTCGCACACTTTTGATTTCTACTTTAACAGACGTTATATAAATATTGACATAGAATCAGCGCCGTGCAAACGCGTTTAATCATGATGCGAATGTATTGACTGACTGATTGACGATACATTAAGTCATTTGATTTTGCTCTGCCATTAATGATTTATTTGAAAGTGATCAATTAAAATGCATTAGTCAAACATCAAACAGACATATCATATGTACAAAGACTTTAATTCCATGAGTACTCATCGGCCCATAATTGTGGCATTAATCAGGTGTAAAACTATATTTAGATACAGAAATTTTACATATGACACTTTTAAATGAGAATTGTAATCAACGAATTTGCATTACAATTTCAATTTAAATGTTAAATGCACTGACAGTTGATTTTATAATACATAATGTGGATTAAACATGTACAAAATAGATATTTTACAATAATCTGTACAAACAAACTGTATAATTATATTTGCAGTTGATTATTGGAAATTTTAACTAAGCAATTTGCGATGGAAATTCTATTTACGTTTTGAATTATTATTTATATGATTTATATATGCAATTAAAAAGCACTTATTGACTAGACTAGATTGTATCGAACGTATAATGCAATAAAACACTCTAAACTATTTCAACTGACCCGTGAAAGTGTCAATCAAATCGATTGCCAAAGCAAACGCCCAAAAGTCATCAAAATATCATAACTTTTATCCCACTATCCATCCAAATTTCTCACTCTCTGTTTCTGTTTCTTCCTCTTCCTGTCACACTGGAACTGACACCATGCCACTAATTCATAGCATAGTTTTGTGCGCATCCAGTGCCAAAAACAGGCATACATATTTTAACATATTATTTATGGGCCATTTTTTGGCAAAGCATTTAAAAAAAAAAGACATAAAAATAGAACGAACATTTTAATCTATTCGTACGATATTTTGTATAAAGAAAAATAAAGGAAATTTATTATTGCATACTTTATGCGCACTCAAAAATTAAAATATTACTCTCTGGCGAAACGAGAAAACACTTTTAATTTATGAAATATTCTATTGTCAGGACTAGAATAACAATAACCACTAGACAATTGTGCCAAACAAAAAGCTGCACGCATAAAAACCATATGTGACAGAGCGCCCAGTGTTGCCACCCTTTCACACAAAACTCTACCACACTTATGCATACATTTTCACACGTTTTAAATACGAGAATCTCGTCTACTTTGTACACATACACATATCTGTGTTCACCCAATTTTTCCCGCACATTCGTTGAACTTTTTTAGCTTCAGATTCAGCTTTGGCTTCAGTTGTAGCAACCCTACTTCCAAAAACACCCACACTACCCAGTATACGACCAATGGACGCTGTCGCTGACAGACGGCTACTTTGGGGCCGCGTTCCTGATGCTTTTCACATGGTTTTGAATGAATGACACACAAAGTTGGTTTTTCCACTCTTTTTCTAATGCTTTTTTTATATTTTTTTGCTGCGTTGTTTGTTTTTAGGTTTTGCGTTGGTGACATTTTTATGAATGCTTCAAATTTTTGCTCGCATTTCTTTTCTTTTCCTATTTTGGCCGTCCCCGGGTCGGGTTTATTCATGCGGAATGCGACGCATAGTTTTTTGCCCTTTCGGCTTTGTTTGTTATTGTTTCGGCCGGGACGAGGCTCAGTACCAGACTCGAGCCCTTTTCAACGCAAATATGTTCCATTAGCTGTGGCATTTTAGCTCGACTTTTTCTACAGTATGTATGTTTTTTTGTCCCTCTCTATATTCTTTTGATATACATACGAATAAATGTATATTTTGACTGCGTTGGATCGTTTTGGTTTTTGGCATGTGTTCATGTTTTGCTTTCTATTTGCTTTGTTGGCATACTTTTCTAAATGGAAATTATAGTCTAGTGCGCTTGCATGTCGAGTTGACTGCCCGCCTTTTTAGCCATTAATTTATGTAGCATAGTTTTTGGGGACACATTATTGCCAGCTGCCAAGAATTAAGAAGAACAAAAAGTCATCACCAAAGTTTATGTATGTTAAAGTTTTGCTATAATTCCAAATACGAACGAATTCATAGTCCCAGATATAAACTTTTCAGCAACAACGCGAGGTTTCCAAACAAAATCCAAAGCAAAGAGAATGTAAATCAGTTTGATGTCACCTGTACTCTATGGCCAACATGTGCATACATTTTGGCCAACAAAATGCTACGCAGTAACCATTTAAGCAAACACACCAAATACGAGAACAACAGACATTCAGACAATAGAAGAAAGCCAAATTGAATGAACAAAACCCACGCAATGCAATTTACTACATTGCTTTGGCTGCCCCCTCTATAAACTCCCCTTTCTGCCCCTCTTCATTCTCTGCTGATGATCCGCCTTCCAGGCACTTGTGTTTCGGGCACTCGTCAATGGGACTTTGTTTGCTTTTCTGTGTTTAAATTTAATTGGTTTCCTATTTAAATTGCATTCAATTCTCTTTCTTTTTTTTTGTTTTGCTTTCTATTTGTTTGGCTTTGGTTTCGCTATTGTACAGTACTCTCTACCTATAGAAGCATATAATTTGGCTTTGATTGCTGCTGTCGCCCCAGCTCGAGGGCCAACAATAAAATCCGAAAGCTTTCAAAAATAAAATTCTCATAAATTGGCCATTGCCCAACGGTCTTTGTTGTTGTGCGGCGTATAATTACAATTTTGTGTGGCATACTTTATGGCAGTGGCGCCAGGCACATTTATTTAGATAACAGATTGTAGTTTTTCCAATTAAAATTTGTGCGCTTTTCAATATTGAATTGTTGCCATTGAAAATGGCAGCTGCGCCAGAGAGTTTTTGTATAAATAGTCATACATTTTAAATATTTGAATACATATATATTTTGATCATACAACCGAGACAGCGGCGAAAAAACTTAAGAGTTATTGAATAACACTTTTTAATAGTGCAAGAAAAAATGAAAGAGCACTCTCTTGGTGCAATTTGTTGATTTGTTCTTTCAGAGAGTCCTTACTCAATCTCTGTAAAAACATTTAATTTATTAGAGAAAACAAATTTAAATAAAATTATTTATTGAACGAAAATATTTCTATATTATTTGTGCAAATATCAAATCATAACACAGCATTCTAACATGTGAAAACAAAAAGAAACAAAATCATTAATAACACTTACGTGCGTGTGTGTGTGTGTGTGTGTGGAGTGTGTGTGCGTGTGTGGTTGACCGAATAATATACAGTAGAAACCAATTGAAGCGCATGCACTGATTTCATAAGAGATTTAATCTCAACCCTTTTGAGCATGCCCAACTAAAGTGGAGTCGAGTTAATCGAGAGAAGGACAGCAGGTGCGTGGAAAAAGGGGAAAAAACACACACACACACACAAATAGAAATAGAAAACAACTCATAAAATATTAATAATAAGAAGATTTGTGCACTGGCTCGCCAAACAATTGGCTAAACTGGCAGACCAGTAATCCCATTACTGGGGTCAATGCACTCCCTGAAAGACGAGAATCGAATGTAATCCAATCGGGACTTCACTTCGAACAGAGTTGAGCCCAGTTTGGAGTCGTGTTGAGTTTTGAGCCAAGGTTTGAGTTTATAATACACTACAAAGTTGGCTATAGAAACGGAAAAATCATAAGCATAGCACGGCAACTGGAGCCAAAGGCGATTGGAGATTGGCAGAAAACTTTTGCACCCCACAGTTGAACGTGTAATTGAATTCTGTGGTACGTTCTTCAGGTCATCATCATCGCTGGCGTCTATTTATTTGACCACGTACTGTGTGTGTTTTAGGGAGAATTGCGGACTTTTTGCTCGGAGGGATGGGGATACGTGTTGGTCGATAGCTATGTGCGTATTACACGCCGAAAGGGTTAAGGCGTCGGTGTAATCGTATTGGCCAGGCCAACAAAGCTCTCACTTCAGTTGTGAACCGAACCACGCACGTTTCTAATTTTATGCGTGGTTTGTTCAATTTTCTCTCTCTTTTTTTGTGCCAAAAAGCGCCGAGTGTTGAAATATTTTTTCCCCTAATTGTATTTGGTCAGAAGTTCATTTAGCTTTGAGCTGTTTATTATCTAGCGCCAGCTTATAGGATTGTGGTTAGAGGGTGATTTAAATGCTTCAACAAGGGACAGACAATTCGTGTTGTGAATGGATCCAATTTGGCAATGGCAACGAGTCACAAAACCACATTCGTTTATCAAATACTGAAAACAATATCAGTATACATAAATAACCCTTTTTATGTATTAAACAAATCTATATTGTTATTAATTGCTCCCAATAATCTGTCAAGTTATTCCTTTTGTAAATATTACTATAGTATAATCCTTTAAGTTATTCCTTTTACATGTTGTAATTCATCCAATTGCTTAAGAGAAAGAAGAAATGGGAAAATCGTAATCCCAGAGTTAAGCTAACTTCTATTCCATCACTTTAGCAATTGCTGCAAAAACTTCCCATGTGGATTGAAATCTGATGCCTCAACGTGCCATTTACCTGTAGATCAAATCAAAGAGTCGAAAAAAAAAGAAAATGGATGTTGCAAAAACATAAAATAAAGCCGCACAAAGCTCTGTCATCATTGTAACCAGGCTGAAATCAAATACATTTGCTCTTAAGCACAATTGACATTTTTCACATGACATGGCAAAGCAAAGCAAAATAGTGAAAGGTGAAATGTTGCAACGTTGGCGGTAGTTGTTGCATCCTTGACTAACCCTATACTAGATGACTGAGACGGGGATGGAAGAGTAGGACATTATATGCTTGTTATAATCCCTGCCAACATTTTTATTGCAATTGTCAACTTGGGCCATAAACCAGCGCAGAATCTGACACCTACAAGTTTCGGAAGCGAAGCGACACAAATTGAAAATATGACAAGAAAATTCGTTTTGCTCAGCAGATCCAACTGGGTCGGGGCCACAACCAGAGACATAGAGAGCCAACAGGAAAAGGGGAAGAGAAAGGATAGAGTAGAAAGGGCTGCTGCAGTTTCCTAACTTGTAAAGAGTTGGCGTCGAAAGCATATTGATTTCAGGGCCGCAGGGAGCCGAAGCGTGTTTTGCCAACGTTGCCAAAAAAAAAAAAAGAGAGAAAAAAAATAAAAAAGGAAAAACCAAAACGAAGAACCAAGAAAATAGCAAATATATGTTCTTCGTTTTCTGTAGTATATGTGAGCATGTGGAAATTGCAATGAAAAGTGCACGAGGATGTGGATGTGGATGTGTCAAGGTGAAGTCAGCAAATTCTTTTTGCTGCACTTTTACGTTGGGCTGATGCTGCAAATGTGGGCACTGAAGCAAAAGAATAATATTTTACCATCGTTGCAAGGCCAGCAAAACAATGCGAATGCCATATAGACTGGCCCATTGATATGCGAACAATAAGCCAAGCAAATAAACCAGCTAACTGAATGCAACCATCTGATGCTGACCCACTAGAGCATCCGAAGGAGGCATCCATAAAACTTTTCGCACTGCAACTTTACGATCTGATGCGCTATCAAATCACTGTAAAATTATGGTACTTTTGGGGTTATTTAATAATGTGCGAGAAAGCACGGAATATACACTTTTAAAAAAATATATTCCAACAACTTAAAATATAATGGTAATAAATTATAGATAATAAATGCCATTAAGCAAGGCATTGGATAAAAAAGAAAATGGTCTTAGTCTGTAAATTTTGAAAAATCGATCTATTAATTTTTCTTTTTAATTTTTGTTATGTTTCTTCTGTCTAAAATACTCAACTGGCTTTAGTGAAGCTAACAAAAGTCGAAACCATTTCTTAAACTGTTTCCGTTTCAATTTCGTTAGCATTTTATATATTAAATTGAGATATAGGGTGGAATATTATTATGAATACCGTGAGTAAATGGGCAACAGTCAGGATTCATTACTGAACCGCAAACTGAGCACAAATCAAAAGGCATAAACATAACGAAGCACAACTTATGGCTCAATCCCAGGAGGACCTGTAACATTAGCGCACTTCAAAAAACTTTTATTGAGGCCAGCCGGCATTTTGTTTTCATTCGTGGGACGAGTTCCTTGCCCTCCGTGTCATAAAAATACCATAAAATTGTTTAAAGCCATCAAATAGGCGCTAACCAACAGCAAAGTGCACTTGTTGAGCATACTTTCAGGCGTTGCGAGACTTCCACAGTCCAACCAGTTTTGTTTATGTTATAAGAGCGTTTAATTTTAGTTGGCTTCGAGGCTTGAAACAACTTTACAGTAAAGCCGTCAGTTGGAGAAAATAATAAAGTATATCTATTATACATTTTAAAGCCGACTTTATGGCTTTTATGCGTCAAGTGAAACGATGCTTCAAACTTTGACTAATATAAACTTAACTAAAATCAGCTGCTGCTTAAGTGGGTTAAGAGCCAGTTAATAAACCATGAATACTGCTTGTCGACAATTAAGAAGTGGTTGGAATTATTCTGCAAAAATGTTCATTTTATGAAAACTAAAGGCCGCTTTTTTGTACAACAGATACATTTTACTAGATATTATTAATTAAAATATGAGAGCTTTGACATAACAAAAATGAGCTTAGAATAAATTTAGAAAAAATGGTTAACACTTATTTAATGGTTTCATTTGCCTGTCATCTGCAAATCTCCATTTACAAATCCAAACTAACTGCCACACACTTATTTTGTCTTAAGCACTTCAACTAGTTACGCCACCCCAAAGTATGCAACATTATTCAAACACGTTTTTCGCTTGTCGGAACCTAACTTTATGGCTTTTCTGTGGCGTCACACTTGGGTAGGCAGACGAAGGCATTAGGAAAAGCGTCGACAATGACCACAAACAATGCCTAAATGTATGCAATAAAAACTAAACAAATCGCTGCCAATGGCACTTATTATCACCTGGCTAGATTTATTACCTGCTGACCGCAAAAGACCAAAAATTAATATGGGAAAAAAAACGTCGAAAAAGAACAACAACAAACCAAGAAACAACAAAAAGAGAAAGCAATGAAGGTGAGCAACATTTATAAATGGCAACTAAAATGTAACATGAGAAAATACATTTACTATAAGACCATTTTGAGGGTGTGTGTGTGTGTGTGTGTGGGCGTGGCATACAAAGTTGAGCGGCTCACTGGCAGCCTTTTGATAAATTTACTACACAAATTGAGTCGCTAAATTAGAACATTTATTTTTGTTGCCCAGCGTTCTATTTCCTTTCCGTTCCCATTCTCTTCTTCTCTTTCTTCGTCTTGTTGTTGTTGTCTGTCGAGTTGTTCTTCCTTTCTTCTTCTTTTTTTGTGTGTGTGTGTGCCCTCAAAAAAAAATTAAATAAAATAAAAAGGAGCGAAAATAAAAGAAGAGGAGCAACCCCAAGTGCTTTTTCCACTTGATGTGGCGTCCAAACCGCACACCGCCCTTCCACCCTCTTTGCCTTCATTATTTTGGCAGGACGCATCGACATCGACTGGCTGCACTTCATACTTAAGCTCGACCAAATCTCGAGAGTGTAATTTATTGTTATCATTTGTTTGGCTAAAAGCAAAAAGACGGGCTCCAAAAAGGATGGCGAAAATGGAAGCAAACCAAGTGGGTCAATATATAAAACCGCATCTCTTATACTCTTAAAAAACTGTTTTATACTTTGTAAATTAAATTGTAAAGTTATTGAATTCATTATATTTAATAAGTTATTGCATTAAATAAACAAATATTTAAAACTTTTGTTTAATATCTAAATAAAGCTACTTATTCTAGATATATTGTTAAAAGTAAAAGAAATCTTCGATGTTCAAGAACAGCTATATTTTTATAACCCATTCTCCTCAAAATCTTTAGGGATGTATTCCAATAATCGGTACCTCAATTTAATGTATATACATTGTCAATAATGATATGAATACGAAACATTAAAACACATTTTTAAGCTAGAAATCTAATTGAACAGTTAAGAAACCCGCTTGAAGAGTATTGCAAACGAAAGGGAAAAAAACA
This sequence comes from Drosophila neotestacea, assembly GCA_035044365.1. NCBI lineage: Eukaryota > Metazoa > Arthropoda > Insecta > Diptera > Drosophilidae > Drosophila > Drosophila neotestacea. Next base: position 1,428,037 of record JAWNMD010000155.1, read on the forward strand.
CGAAGACAACGCAGAGAAAGAGAGTGAGAGCAAGACAGTCACCACGTTCATGTATGTATGTATGTATGTCTGTGGGTGTGTATGTGTATTATGTGGTATATATGTTTGTAGGTAGGTATACCATTTAGATAACTAAAGTAATTTATTTTATATGGGGGTCATGCGCTCATGGACATGCGAACATAAATAGCAAAAGGCACACAGTACACAGTACACAGTACACAGCGAACATCGCACAACACACACACCCACAACATATACACACATAGATACTAGAAAATTACACAGCGAATCTGAGACAGTTCCTGCCTGTGGTACAGAGAGAGATACAGATGCAAATACATGTAGGACTATAGCGGATCTTTAGCTGGACCGGTACTGTAAACTAGTTTTGTCGCAATTTTATTGCCTACTTTGCGGCATTAGCATGCGAATTAACAAACTGAAAGAACGAACAACTACAGAGATTGGCAAAAATAAAAGAAAATCCTTGGGGAAAAATCCTTGGGAAATATTCAGTGTGCCGTAAATTGGAGATTCCGTATTTTCAGGCCGAAATTCAATTTCCGGCAATAGGACTATTCGTATTCGTAGTGTCGCAAAAACTTAATTAAGTGTACAACTTGTTGTTGGCCTTTGGGTGCAGTTTTCCGAATGTTGCGTAAATAGTTGTGCATACTTTCTGGCGCCCTACAGGCAAAATCATTTAATTAGAAAATTGTTTAGCAACTGAAACTTCTGAAAAATGCATAACAATCGCATAACTTCTGGCATAGTTGTAGACATCACATTAATTGAGTCTATGAGGGAGGCATTAAAAATGCAAAAGCCTAAATTTACGTAGCTGCAACTTGAGCTTAATTAAAACCCAGCCCCAGTCCCTTAATATGCCACTTGGGAAATCCACAAGGACTCGGTGTCGGAGTCCGCACACGTATGTTAATTCCCTCCCCAAACATGCCTCACCCCGCAGGCTCCTGTAATGGCCTATTAGCCAGGCATTTACAATGATGCCAATAACAAGAACTAGGCCACAAACAAATTATTACATCCTAATGGCCTAATATATAAATTTAGACCCCAAACAATGGCCAACGGGGTGGCGGCATCCTTCGCTGATAAGATTGCTAAATATACTATCCATTCTCATTGTCCCTATGCCCCTAAAGGGTGTGCTAGTTCCGAAAGGGACCATTATCTAGACCGTAGTAAAAAAAAATTACTTTAAATTTATGACCAGCAACTGGACACACACATGTTGAATAGAAGTGTGTTAAAATCTTGGAAGGGTGTCGTTTATATGCTTCAGCTTTTGCTCATGACAATCTCTTAAAAATATGTTAGATTTGCAACTCAAAAAAATGCATGCATACATTAAGAAGTAAGACTGGCTCAAAAGAAGCTTAGCATGACTGCATAATGCACACCCTGGAACACTCTCAACACACATATGCATACACTCAAGCTCAAGTGGTTGCATTCTTAAATTGGATTAAGTGGTTTTTACCAGCTTCCAACAAACTGTGCTAAAGTTTCAATTGGGGTTTTCTTTTTGTTACGGTTTTGGCATTACGCTCGAGAGAACTCGTATTTAATTAAGAGCAAATAAATAGCAACAAAAAACATGAACAAATAAGTAGAGTAATGTTTTTATTTAGATGCAATTGTAATTGAAATAGATGCATAAAGAGTGTAAGATTTAAAGTGAAAACAATTTTACGAGTATGAAATGCAACAGCTGTCAGTTTGTTTAAATCAAATATATGTAAGTTTGCTTTTGTTGAAAGTTTCCTGTCTAATTGCTTAGGATAGAGGCAGAAATGAAAATGAAAGATTATATTTTCTGCTAAAACAAAACAATGCATCATACTTTTGAACGCTTTCAGCTATTATGTTATTTTATTTCAAATTTCATTCTCCAAATACTCAAAATGTGCTTATGGCAATTTGAAGAGTATTTCTGCACACAAAACATAAACCAAACGATATTCGGAAAATATGTCTTGAAATGGGAATTGTATGCGACAAAACACAGACAAAAATTGTTTATAATAACAAACTAACAAGACAAACAACAACTACACTTAAGTCGAATCAAATCTAAAAGTACACAATGCTGCAATTGAGCAAATAAAATATGAGATCAAAAATATGTAAGTGCAATTGAAGATGGTAAATAAGAGTGGGATAAAGCCATAATAATAAATAGTTTACACAATCAAATTATATTACGAGTTCGCAACTGGCTTATTCTATGCTATTTTAACATTTTTAGTACATTCAAAAAGGAAATGAGTATAAGAAAAACGTTGAATTTTTCACCCAAAGAGTACTTTAAGTTGAGACTTAAGCGTTATAGAAACTTTGAGCTTATCAATCGAATGCTACACTCTATCTAAACACACATTCACAAAGTCATTTCCGTTAACATTAGGATAGTTTTTCCCAACGATTTGCCATAAAAAAAAAACAATAGCAAAAGTATTCTCAACTGATTTTTTATCGCTCTATCTATGGCCTGCAAAAGTACACCTAAAATTTAAATTTTAACCAACGCATTGACAAAACCGAAGCCAAAATAAAACCACAACAAGGCAGGGGCAAGATAAACTCCGAATTAAGGGCTGCCATTGAGAGACCAATATGAAATTGGTTTTTGCTTGAGACTTCATTTTCTCGGTCCTTGTGAAGCTGTCGACCATCTTTTGGCTTTGTCAGTGTCTGCTTATATTTTATTCGTTTGGAAATTGTGCGAGGGAGAGCGTTTTGGGCCCCCCCTGGCAACGCTGGCATGCTTTTAACAGCATCTGGCAACCCCAATGCAAGCAGCTTTTGACTTTAGCGACTGGCAAAGACCGCCGGGCACATTCAATACTGTTTATTCTATATTTATACCCTGTATTTGGATACAAAAGAAGTATACTCTCAGTGAAGTTGTGCAAAAGTATCATTTTAATACAAATTTATGGATCCAAATTGGACTTAGGGATATTTACTTGTAATTTAATTTCTTTATTGATTACTGATATATAGCTATAATTTTCTTAGTGGGTATCTGTCAGCACAGCATTCTCTGCTCTGCTTGTTTTATAAACATTCGTGCTGTCTTACTTTGGATGTCTCCTCCTTTCAGCTTTTATTACCTAGCTTCAGTTTTACTGCAGTTCATCCTTGATAAAGGCAGCAACTTTCTTGTTACTTAGGTTTTTATGCCTCGCTACGCATTTTTTTGTTGCGTCTTCATGAAATGTTTATAGCCCCGTTCACTGGCTATATTTGCTTTTTATCGGCATGCCCGCCTTCTTTTCCTCTTTTCCCTTCTTCCGCCTCCAGCTACCAGCGGGAGTTTTCTTTATTGATTGAGTGAGGAATCCCCCTCCAAATGTTTACCAGTGTTTCCGTTGTTCTTGTGACGTGTTTTACATAAGTTCGACAGCGAAAAGTGTCACGTTTATCTAAGCTCTGATATTTTCTGGAGGCTATAGTATCCGGGAGTGACTGCTTATTAATGTTTTATGTTATTCCAATGACGTGCTGCCGCTGTCAAAACAATTTGATTGACTGTTTGGGATGTTATTTTGGTATTTTAGTGGCTAATTTCGCAAGGTTTTTCCTATTATTTTGCCTACCATTCGTTTCCATTCCTTAGGCCATTTGATTTGCAGCTGGGTAAAATTTTGGACCAGGTTCAAGAGCTACTAACCATAAGGTAAATTAAATTTGTATTTTGAATTGTTTTCCATTTTTAACTGATTTTCGGAGCTCATAAAATTCTCAACATAAAAGTTTCAAACTTTTTAAAGACTCCTACTTATGATGTTAATTTTTAATTTTATTTTCTCACTTTTTAAATTTATAATTTACTTGTATATATTTATTATCGAAGCTGAAACCTTTTAGAAAGCCAATTTAGGAAAGCGGTAGATCATTTCAAAGGTTAAGTTACGAATCATGATCCGGTTTGGTAAACCTACAGCTTTACAATTTCGGTTTGCACACAATTTTCTCACACTCGATAGCCAAACATCAAGATATTCATATTATCCGATTAGTTGGCCAGTGCAAGATATTCTCTACCCACATTGCTTTACCACTCCATTAACACTTGCATCGATTTAAGCCGATTTCCAATGTGAGCCAAGAGACTAGCAACTGAGTAGCTGAGTTGGTCAGGCCATCATAAGTAGTTTGCCAAACGCTTGCAAAATTTATTTATAAACTGATTTGCATAGTGTGATACAAGAAGACAAGTGACTGGATCGGAAATGGAGTGTGTACAGAGAGATAGGGAGGAAGAGGCTGCAAATAAACACTAAGACAGTGCATAAAAACATAGTACTAACATCTTGCGATATTACGAATGTACTTTACTAGTATCTATAAAGAGAGACTAGTTGTATCATGTACAGGAGAGGGCTAAGAGATTCCTTCCCCTTTGGCTGAGTTTACTTCGATTTGTGAACTACGCCACGTGGCAAGGGCATAGAATAGAGTCATAAAATTGAATTGGTAATTTTTTGTGTTAAAAGCAGAAATTAAAATAAATTGAATTGCTGCTAAGACGCAAAGATGCGGCAAATAGCAAAGCCAAGGCGCACAAAATGAAAATGCAAAGAACAAAAAAAGAAAGGAAAAGAAAAGAGAAAAGAAAAATACCATGACCCAAAGGCAAACGCACAGAAAATGCAAATGAGTCGCATCGGGAATGAGCAAAAGGGATTGGGGACAGGTTCTTTGGGTTGCCTTTCTTTTAGGTACGAAATGAAAGCAAAACAAAATAAAATGCTCAACGAGCTGAGCGAAGAGGAGTAATAATCTTGCCATGACATAAATGCATTGTTCTTACAACAAAGGTGCGTAAGTGTCCAGTTTACACTTTATTCAGAGTATATACATTTACACTCATACATCAAACATTTTAGGCCATGCTTATTTGAAGATTTATAATATAAAATAGAAAGCTTAATTTCTTTCACAATATTTGTATATCATTTTGAGAAATGTAATATAAATCGAAAGAAATTATTTAATACTAATATAATGTCCACTTTAAAACAAATCAAAGAGTAACTTGTGGTCGTTCAATTGCTGATTGTCTAGTTTATTTCGTATTTTCTTTTTATTTTATTTTATTTTACGGCTGCCATCTTCCTCGTCTTATTGTCGTTTGCCCTGTTCTCTGTTGTTGTTGGTGTTGCTGTTTTTGTAATAGGATTACTGCATAAATTAAAGTATTTGCCGTGGCATCATCAAATAAGATTTGCAACGCCGCTCTGGCATTCCGTCCCCACTTCCCACAATTCGCCCCCTCTTTGACCATCCTAACGAGCTACACTGCGCGAACATCAAGAATCGCTAGGGAGATTGCGAGGGATAAGTGCGGCAGTAAGGCAAGAGAAAAAAAGAATAACAAAACAGCACACAATATAAATAAATATACGATAGGGAAGCTAAAAAAAAAAAAAGATGGGAGAGGGTGAGAGAGAGAGTGAGAGGTGCATAGAAAGTGGCTGAGAGGCACGTAAGAGTAAAGTTTATTGCATAATTTTAGGCGGCTTAGTTAAAGTGTAATGTAAACACCACTAAGGGCCAAAGACAGGGCAAAAGAAAGAATAAAGAGAGCTTTAGAAGGCAGAAAAACAGTGAACGAGAAACAGGCAAAGATGAGACAATAAAAGTGCAGATTATATGAAAATAAGTCATAAAATAAGATTAACAATGCATGGAAATCAGCCAAAGAAAGACAAATTGTATGAGAACTTGACAATAACTGACTATAAATTTTAATTTATTTTATTTATTAATACATAACTTTTTGTTTTCCGCATACAATCATATCATAACAATTTCCATCAAAGCCTAAAAATTTTTACTTTATATCATAAATGAATATTTATTCATTTCATTAGGCTGCTTAAGTACTTTCTCAACCTTATCTTTACTAATTAAACATTATTTATTTAAATCTATTTGTTTTCACTATTTCTACATTGAAAACATATTCTCAATGCTCATTTTAAATTTACCAATACGCAAATTCTGTAGTCTACTTATAGGCTTTCACTTGAATCGCGACTTTCAGTTAAACTTAAATATATGCTAGACCCATAATAAAATTAAACCCTACATAAGTCTCAAAACCAAAACTTCCGCTCAGCTTCAGGATATGCCAAACTCAGCAGGGGACACAACAACTACAACGACAACAACTACAACAACAAATAAATAGCAACAGCAGCAAGGAAAAATCACTTCAAAAATTTGAAACTAAACACACAAAAACCGCAAATTTCATTTTGATAAAATTTTAATTTGGCCAAAAGCACGCAGTCAACAGCAGCAAAACCAGACAGGAGTCAGGGGAGGAGACTCAAGAACCTGGAGGACCTCAATGGTCGGAGTGTCTGTGACCCCAAACGCGCCTCAATAATTCAAAGATGTTAAGCCGCAAATTGGCGATGGCATTGGCAGCGTTGATGTTAGGCAGGAGTTGGCATCAACATCAGCATCAGGATACCAACAGCTGGGGCCACACGCAGACAGGATACACATCCGCTGGGGGTTACACAAATACACACAGACACTCACAAACACACCGATACACACTCATACCATTGCCGGCTGACACGCACGCATTAAACTCTATTGGGTGCTAATGTTTTTTTGTGCCCAGCCCCACAAACCCAGAATCAGCTTTCCATATCAGAGAGGCAACAATTTTCATAAATTCAGCAATGAGCCTGTCGACATACACATTCACGTGCTCTTTGGCTGCATACGTAATAAAAATACGTTAAAATGTTTGTACCACATACACAAACACGATGCTTATTGCCTACTTCTGGGCGCGTGATGCAAGAGCTGAGAAAGAGCAGACATGTATAAAGTGGGAGGTAGACGGATGTGGTGGACGGCGAACTACGGGCTGATGGGGGCACTGAGAAGGTCATGGCAATGTTGTTCATTTATGGCGGCTTCCGTTAGAAAACAGCATAATCTAGCAATATTAAAGTGCGCCGCGAAATGTGCAATAAAAAGAAAAGAGAAGAACGTGAAGACATTTCGAAAAACACTTGCCCCAAAAAGTTGTTATTGCTATGTTATAAGAACTTTTAACTTGGGTGAAATGCTTTCTGAATATCTACAATTCTGAATTAAAGCATTTTATATAGGTGTATATATTTACTTCTTTGGTGTTAGTTTGATGACATTGTAGTTATTGTTATGATATAAATATAAACAATATTTATTAGTTAATCTCTTCTGCTTTGAAATAAGTTTAAGGCAGTAAAATTGGCATTGTTACTGCTATTATATTTTCCTATAGATATTTCGTATAAGTTTTCTGTGATTCAAGATGATTTATTTATATAACTAATATCAGACCCCTTATATGTTAAATATCTGATATAATTTACTCTGTGTGGAATAAAAGCTATTCCATATTGAAAACATATTATTTTCTCTCTTGGGGTGTCATTTAAAAAATATTCCGTTTTCGGAATATTCTCCTAGTTATTCTGAAGGAAACTGACATCCGTTTTGTCTATACGCTTATGCGCGGTCTTATCGGCGCCTTAAGTAAACATACAGAGGGTTGCTATAAAAATTTGCATTTGACTAATGCCACACACAGTAAGCGACGCGAACCTCGATAAGCGACTTTCTCCTTCATCCTCCTGCCTCCTTTCTCCACATCAAAACGGGTCTTAACCCTTAAACAACAACAACAACAGTAGTATCAAGTACAACAATGGATCTAAAGGACATACCAATGCGCTTGCCGATTTCTTGAGCGCGATACGTGCAAGGATTTTTGCTAGCATAGTTATGTGCAACCATCTCAGCAGCCCCTTATCCTTATCCTTCTCCTTCCCCAAACACAACACTCATGTCCCTTATCAAGCTTCCTTCATATAAAAAAGAAGGGGGGATACATCGTTTTTACGCTATTTCCTATTAAGCTATTTGTTGCCAGCTCTCCTTTTTCTGCTTTCTTTCATCCACCTACTCCATTACTCCCACTGTTGTCCTCTGTTGCCAAATTCGTGTATAGTAGTTGCATAGCAAAAGATACTACTAAAAGCTTAACCCTCGACAGACACACAACGCACACATCCACACACACACACACACACATATGTATGTGTCTCGTTTATCGATTTTCATCGCATCCAAATCCCCTGCGCCTGTCTGCAATAGCACCCTGTTCTACTCTATGCATATCTCTGTGTGTGTGTGTGTAAAAGTATCTATGTGTATGCTAGTGTATCTACTTGAGTGTGTGTGTGTGAATTTTTGACATGCCAACGCATTTTAAATTTGCATTTTTTGGCTCCGACACTGGCAAAATTTTTAGCTAAAAGCGATAGGAGTCTGCCATGTAAGTATGTGTGAATGAATGTGTGTGTTAGTCTCTAGTGTGTGGCATGTTAAAGTTGGCAAATGTAAAATTTTTAAAAATATGCCGACTATAGCCACTCCCAGGAAAAGTGTGCAAGTTTTCCAGAAAATGGGAACAGCTGCTAAGAAAAAGATCTCGATGACAGTAATCCTGACCCAAGACCCATATATCATTGAAGACATGCCATCCAGTCAAAGCTTAAACCGCATAAAAAAAAGGAAGTATAAGCGCAAACTTTAGTACAAGTTTCTGTTATTATTTATACCGGGTATTCCCAACTTTAAGCGTTCTTTTTTTTCAGAATTCTTTGGAAGCTCAAAGATGATGAATAAAAATAGGTTTTAGCTCATATATATTAAACAAAATCAATCTAAGTACTCTAGTGCATATTTTATTTTTAAAAGAAAAACCCTTTTTCATTTCTAGTAACATTTTAAGCAAGTTGGAGGCGTATATTTGTTTAGATGACACTCAATCTCTCATATTACACATGTATCCTATAAAACGCTTCCAAATAAAGTTAATCTGTAACTTTTTAAAAAACATAGATATCCTTCTTTAGACAAAGCATGATTCCAAGAGTCAATGTGTACACACTTTCGTAACTTTTGTTTTTGTTTTATTAAATTTATGTTCAATCCCCACATTTACCTTAACACCCACATACACACACACACACACACACACAAGCAGCTACAATAAGTCACTGTCAAAAGCTGTCTCCGTGTGTGTGAGCCACAACCTGACACTGTGATTTTGAAGGTAACTTTTCTGAATTTTGTGATTTATTAATCCTGATATATTGGCCACAACCGAGGCGACCTCAAGATTTTCCAATTTTCTCAACACTTTCACAAAATAAATTTTCCTTTATACCACAAAGTGTTTGAAACACATAAATATTAATTAAATTTGGCCAAAACTTTCGCTCTCCTTTTTGAAGACATCGTCGTTGTCTAATTAAGCCATGCCACGCCCACAATTAAAAGCAGCCTTCACACTTATAAAAGATTATGTCAAAATAAACGCCATTGAAAAGAAAAAAGTGTGAAAAAAACAAGAGAAGAATAAGAAAATGAAAAGAAGCCTTGGAAGCAGATTTCTTGAAATTAATTTAAATAAAATGCCTGCAGAAGAAGGCAGGAAATTGTGAAATTTGTTATATGTCAGACGCAGTGAAACGTTTCAGCTGTTAACTTAATATGTTGGCCAACATGTTCATAATTTAAGTCTATTGTTTATGCTTCAGTAGTATTTATTTTATTTACACAAAAATAACTTGTAAATTTGAGTGTAATATAGTTTTGGCTGAGAGCAGCACACGTAATTGTTTTAAGACGCTTCATAAACTTATTCTTGGCTCTATATTGTCTACGCATAATCCTATTCTTCGTTAATCGAATAAAGCCAGGCCCTGAAAGCACTTTAGTCAGGGCCAATCTAATCAAATTAAGCCACGCACAGCAGCCAAATACACTCACATACCCACTCACACTCACAATGTGTTGATATTGTATGAATAGGTGTGTGAATATATATGTAAGTGAATGGAAGTTTACGTGTTTGGGTGTATGTATTGTCCACACTCTGCCTTATCGACAGCGGCTTAAATAATATTGATTAAAGGAATTAAGGTCAATTAGTTACTAAGGACTTTTGATAGGAAAATCAAAAAGGCAAATTATAACCGGCATCGGTTAAGAATTGGCCAAAAATCAAGGACCCTTTGGCCGAGGATTAAATTTCACATAATTGTTAAGTCACTCGGAGAGCAGGTCAAACGCAAATCATTAATAATATACATTAAGATGAGAGCTTAATTTTAAATCTTTTGGAAACATCGTAAAGGTATTCATAACTGTTAAGGATTGCAATTAGAAACAGAGTAGGTATACAACTTTATTTATAAATATTCAGTACAATATATATATTTATATAAATACACACTTCTTATGAATATTTATTTTTGTGAATTTTTCAACAATTCCTTACTTAAAGTCAACCATCACAATACTGACTGAGCCATTTTTAAGCTCAAAAGGCAAAAGAAATGTTGCCATTGCCTTGCTCTGTTTACTCACCCAAATGTGTATTGCGTTGTCGTATTTAATAATAATAAAAAAAAACGAGAAAACCTTTTTACCTAACAAAAAAAAAAAGAAAAACGAACGTAAAAGCGTAAAAAGGGCAAACAAAGTCAGATCAAATGTCCCTTGGGCAACTAGGCGCGCCTAAAAGACGGCTACAGCTGAGCACACAGGCCAGAAAGTGCGATAAATAAATTGCACAGAGTTTTCGGGACAAGGGCTACAAGATGTAGGGGACTGTCTGCATTCAAATTCTGTTAGCATTCTCTGGCCAAGAAGTGCACACACTAAATGCTCGACTGCCTGAAAGTATGCTTTCAATTGTGCACAATTTAGTACACATCGCCCAGCCAAGTGTGTGTTGGTGTGCGAGAGGGTGTGTGTATCTATTGTGTAGAGGCACCCGGCTACGGTTGACTAGGTGTGAACAAACGTGCGAAAGCGCCTAAAAAAACAGGCAACAGACAACAGACAAGAGGCGACATGAAATGAGCAAATGGGCGCCGCTTTTCTACTGCTTTTTGTTGTTGTTTTCCACTGTTTTTCCACTGTTGACTGCGACGACGACTGCGACTGTGATTACGATTATTATGATTATTGTTTACTACAACAAGCAGCTAGGGCCAGTTGGCAGCTCTGAGAGAAAGAGAGAAAGCTGAGAGACCCAACAAAAAAGTAAAAGCAAATATCATAATAAAAGTTCATAAAATAAAAATGGTGCCTCCCCTTTGGGGCAATGGCTGTGGCAACAATGCGACACGGTCCCGCTAGTTTTATGTGCCACATAAACATTTCGCACCTCCTTTCTCCCCCATTACTCTCTCACTCTTTCTCTCTGCTCACCTTTTGCTTTTTGTTGCATGCTTTTTGGCGCGCAAAAACTTTAGCAGTACCTGGCATTTTATTACTTGTTCGTACATGACGCCATTTCGCTTGTCGCTTTGTTCTGCGATACCCTTTAAAAGAGATAGTCGGAATGTATAAGACTATTTCGATATTTTTATCACATGTAGTAATTTAATTATTTAAATAATAATAATCCATGTTGGATGGAAATTATTTGATTTCTTTTGGAAACTTTTTCCAAATGTTTTTATCAAGTAAAAGTTTGTAATTTTTGTTAAATAAGTCTACTTACAACCATTATTTTTTCTATGATATCAGATATTAATCAACTGATTTTAAAAAGTCGTTTGCCAAAATGAATCCCTAACTTTTATAATAATAAAAAACTTTTCCATACGAAGGAATAAATAAAAATACCGACTTTTTTAGTCCCAATATAATAAAAGGAATTTTCATTCATACTTTGCAATTAAGAAGAACATCATGAGTGACTAACACTAGTGACCACACATCTAGTCGAATCAGAAACACACTGACTAAATGGCAAATATTCATAAAGTATCGTACTGAGTATCTGGCAGGCGAGCATTGCCAACTAGCACTTTTTGCTATGTATTTTGATATGCTTGAAAGTGAATTATGTTTGACGCTTGGCAAATGAAATTAAATGCCAAGGACCACTAAAATATAAAGTACGAGTATTTCAGTAAAATAATAAAAAAAAAAGTAAAAGGGAAAAAAGGGAATTATTATAGGATGTCACTCACCTGCGTAGATGTGTTGACTTTTTGATCTATTTTCGCGTCCACTTTGCTTAATTAGATGATGTATAAACTTTAAAAGCAGCCGCCAGGAGAAAAATACTCGTGAATTATCTTTTAACAAGTGCAATTATTGAAATTATGGATTAAATTGTAAACAATTTATAAATTGTTAATCGTTCATTTGTTCACTTATAATACCAAAAGGAGCTTCAGGTGTGCTTTTTTTATCAGAAAGATGTAAACAATTGTTTGAACAAACAAATGAGCTTCAAGTTGCACTTATTTTTTTTACCGTTGTGTGCCACACTTTTTTATTTACTTATTTTTTTGGTGATTTACGATAATTTAACACTTTTTTATTTGTTTCGCGCTGGCAAATTTTGTGGGCAGCGCCTATTGCCAGAACTTTTTGCAGCGGACGCAAATGTCGCACGACGGAAACGGAAACCGGAAATTGCGCGTACAACAACAAGCAATGGCGACGGCAATCGCGACACGTCGCGACACGTCGTTGTTTGGTAGTAGAGTAGTTGATGCTGTTTACTCACAATTGAAACCACAATCGCGTTGAGTTTTCCACGTTCATGCGGAGCTTAATGCGTATTTAAATATGCTTGAAATGCAATTAATTTTGATTTTCATTTAACACAGACACAGTTACTCCAGACATTCAGACCTTTAGGACAGATGAGTTGGGCAGCAATTAATTATGTTTGCCTTGTTGTGCCTCGTATTTATTGTGCATATTTAACATGTCAGCGTCGAACTTTTTAATGAGTTTTTCACTCGCCAGATCCTCCGCGCTAATGACTACGGAGGTGTCAACGTTTTTGTGTTGTCCGCCTCGAAAGGAAAGGAAAAACTCGCAATTAGCTCGCAGCTTTGAGCGTAAAACAAATTTCCCATGAAAAATTCACTCAACTTTTTTTTGGTGTGCAGCGTTTTACACGTAAAATTTTATAAAAACTTTCCACGACGCACGTCCGATGTCAACGATAAACGCTCGCAAACTGACGTTGCAAATGAAATGATGCTCGCATTCTATTGTAAATTGTTTCCAGTGAGAGAATTCGCTCTCAGTGTCATCCCTCTACTGCTTACTCTCTTTCCAATTCACACTCGCTCTCCCTCTCTGTCTCTCTGTGTTCGCTGGCAGGACGTGCGCGCTCTTTGCTCTTTGTCTGCTGATTTGGCTTCCTGCCGGCTTTATTTTTGTTTTTGTCGTGCACTCCTTTGTCGGCATTTACGACGTCATCACAACGTCAACCTCTCTTGCCTCTCCCCTCTATCTCTTCCTCTCTTCCACTTTAAGCAACTGCACTTTCAACGAAATTTTACCTTTTATTTTTACTGCTGCCAATAAATTAGAGCTCATGTTGGACTTTGGACTCGCACTATGCGTGGATCTCTGCATTAAGACCAAGTTACTACAATGAATTGAATGAGTCCATTCACTGACTCACGAACACTCATTTAAACCTCAACCGCAGTGACTGCTCTGCCTCTGCCAGCGACGCGACGCCGGCTTTGGTGGCCCTACGACAAGGACACACCTGTTGTACCCCATGCAGGTAATAGGGAATATAGCCAAAATATTGTTTGTAAGCCTGAAAAGGTAACAAACATTAAATTAAATCAATGTACAGTCGTGTCTGCATACAGTAAACAAATATTTACAAGGACTGTTCACAGGATTAAGGTTAATTAAATATTTATATTTCCAATTGATTTCACAATAAATCATAGTGTGTTCATTTCCAGCCTATTATCCACATTTTAAATTGAAAAACAATCCTCAATCTCCTTTAAGTGAATTAGCTCTATAATTATTTTTTCACACCCACAGAAATAAAGTCAACGGCAAACATAAATCACTGAAAACTTGCTTGGAATTTAAATATGCAAATAAGAAGAGATGTAGTTGCAAATAGGGATGGAAGTCGGCCAGAAACTATCGATCGTATTATCAAGGAAAGTAACAAAAAAGAGAATCGAAATTGTAAATACTTATCAGTTGAAAAATATATCGTATTTAAAAATATTTACAATTTGCTACTTCCTTTAGCGATATTTAAAAATACATGATAATATCGTATATTTGTAGCATCCCTAATCCCAGCGTGGGCTGAAAATTCTTTCGTTTGTCTCGCCTAAACATCATTAAAAATATATCCAATTAATGGTTTCAAGTGGCAGGCCAACGACAACAATAACAACACATTGTATGCGGGGTTGTCGAGGTAGTTCCAAAAATAGTTGCAGTTTGGCAAAAATATGTGAAAAACGAGCTAAACAAAGAATGAGGGATGAGAGGAAATGTCATTGGCAATGCACACACACACATACACTCTCATAATTGTGGAGTTGTTAGTGTTGCGGTTGCATTGTGAACTGGTGTACAGGGAGTACGGGAGTTGGATTTTGGTTTCTGGGTTCGGATTGTTCGGAGTTCAGGGGTTGCTGCTGCATCTGCTTGACAATTCAACCCAATTTTTTTCAGCTTTTAGTTTTTGTTTTTTTTTGTAGCTCACGTTAATCCCCATGCTAAAGAAATGCGAAATGTGAAATGCAGCATTACGTAATACCCCTAAATAAGAGCTCTGACCCTTGGTACGACTTAAGAGCTCTACGTTTAATGGTTTCCTTGAATTGCAAGCAAGTTTTAAGCGATGACGTAGCGCTGTTTACCCGTCCACACACTTTGTTAGTCAATGCACTTTTACACCCAAATGATTTCGATTAAATTATCCTTGGCAGGGGGTAGAGGACAACCCTTAAAGTGATGACACTCTCGATTGGAATTAAATCGCAGATCCAAGTATGAGTTTGAGGCCACGCGTCAAAATTACTTTCTATTCATTTGATTTTATTTTTGTTTATGCTTTGGGAGCTTGATAGTTTGATAGTTTGCTAGTTTTGTGTAGTGTTTACGGGTTCAATGTGTGAACTCTAAACTGTCAACTGTTGTAGGGTCAGCATACATATAAAGCGTTTAACAGTTCCCCTTTCAAGGACCAAAAGCGCAACTAATGCTGTTTTGATTTACTGTGAGTGTGTGTGTGTTTATGTGTGTGGGTTTTGTGTTCATTCAAGTGTTAAGTGTGTGAGAAAAATTACAAGCAAAGCAAGTAAGGAAGGGATAAGGGCACGTGTGTAAAGAGAGTTGTAGAGAATAAGAAAATATCTGCGAGTCAGCATTGTAGGTATTTTCTTTTAAGAAAAGTACGCAACCAACTTTAATGCACATTTTGGCAAATGCTGACAACCCTGTGAAAGCAAAGAGAGTTTAAAGTGCATGGTCCTCTTAACTGCACGCCCAGTCGGCGGTTAACTGCTAACGCTCTCTGCGCAGCATTCCAGTGAGCGGAAAGAGAGCAATGTTGTTGGCGCGCTCTTTTTTGGCCAAAATTAAATGCTAAACACAATGCCAACAATAACAGGGGAAATACATAAAACAAAATACAAAACACAAAACACAAAACACGAGGCAAGACAAGGCAGCCACAAGTTAAATTTGAAATTTATGTTTAACATTTGAAGCATTACAAAATATGCAAAGAGCAACAACAACAACGACTTCAACAACAACAACAACAAAAGCAGCAACAACAACTAAACACAAATCACGCAAATATAATTTATTATTTTGCGCCTTATCCTTGAGCCGCAGCCAAGGCGCGTCCTGATGTGTTTGTCTTTGCGTCTGTCCGCCTTTTCCCCCTCTCTTTCTCTTACACTGTAGAACTTTCTCTCTACCCCCCACCTCATCTCTTGCTTACTGTATCCCCGTCTCCTTTTACTACATCGTCTTGTTCCTTTGCTTTGGCTGCTTGGCAAAATTCTATGCTTAACGCCATTTTTGTGTGCGAGACACGATGACGACAAATTTTCAACGTGCAACCTGACACTGAGCTGAGATTTTCCAAATTCCTTGTCTTCACTTTTCCACTTGCCCTCCCATTTCCCCCTTCCAGCTCCTGTCCAACTCTATGATTGCTGCATGCATGCAAAACTGCTTCACGACTCCGAGTCGACTGTTGAAAGGATTAGACCGGCTCATGTGTGCCTCACTGTCTCTCACTCTACTCTACTTCTCCCTCTCTGTCTGGCTCAGTGCTGTTAGAACGTCTTGGGCTAAAATAGCTAATTTAATAAACAAAAGTAGCTAGAATTAGCTAAAAATTCTTAAATCTGCTAAAGAATTTTACGATTTTTATATGAAATAGGTCTATAATACTGAAAATAATTCATTTAATGTTTAACTCGTAATCCCTGACTGGATCAAAGTTCTTAGAACTTCTTTGAGTTTCCAAAGCCGTCTTACACTTTGAAAAGTCTTTGAATAATTTTTGGAAAAATATTCAAATTTTGTATCTAATATAATTACATTTTCGGAGTTATTTTACCTTTTTCAATTAAAAAATACTACAAATAGCTACTTAATAGCTAAATTGGCAACCCCATTCTGGATGGGAGGGAATAAACTGATTGCATGCGATGAAGAAGAGAGTGGGAGTGAGTGGGTGAAAGGGTGGCAACAACGTAAAAAGTATTTGCACAACTCTCAAGTGGGTCAAATGATTAGGCGGCATGATGAAGTGCCTTTGCCACTTGAGCCGACGCCAACGTCAATCCGTCCACACCCTCCGCCCACCAACACCAACACCCCCCGCCCCTGTAATGACGTCTTACACCCATCCAAAAATAAACAGTTTAATGTTTTGAATGAGCAATTGAATTTGATTATGCACGAATGTGTAAACGTGTGTGTATTTGAGAAAGACACTGCCTGCAAATACAGTGTGTAAAGCAAATGCACTTGCTAAATGAGAACGTAAGAGGGGAAAATGGAAAACGAGAGGAAAATAGGAGGAAACAGGGTTTATCTGCACTGCACCGAACTAAATGTGATAAATGAGCTTACGTGACATTAGACAACACCTTACGTGGTATAATGTTGCAGCGTGATTAAATCAACTAAATTTCCTATATATTTAGTTAAATACTAAATTTCGTATATATTTAGTTAAATACTAAGTTTCCAAAATATTTAGTTATATACTAAAGTTCCAAGCCAAATATTAAGTATCTAAGTATGAATTTTATTAAAGGGTTCTTCGATTCTATTTAAAATTAAAATAATAATTTCCTAATAGTCGTATACTTAATATGTATTTAGTTAAATTTCAAAGTCAAATATTAGGTGTTTAAATATGTATTTACTAAATAAATAATTAAATTCTATTTACTTAAAGGGCTTTTCTTTTCTATTCCAATTCTAATTCCAATGTAGAATTTCCAAAGGCAGCACCAAAAGTAGACAAGCAATTTTTTTGTAGCCTTTAACCACATTTCTTTACTAATTAGCAATTATTCATAAGAAATTTTGGCCCTGTATTAAATTCCAATTTACAGCTCAATTTATTATTTCTCAATAGTTGTAATTGATACACACTAGAATTATAAAAGTTGTTTAATAAACCACACGATTTAATTGATGTAAGTTGGGAAATTGACTTTATGTGAAAGCGAAAAGCAATCAAATTGTTGTTTCTACCTGAAAATATTAAAAGTCAGAGTAAGAGAGAGAGTGTGAGAGAGAGAGAGAGGTGATTGCTGTTCTCGCCCATTTGGCCAGTGGCCCAAAAATTTCAACTTTCATTACACGCTCTGGTCCGCAGAAGGAAGAAACAATGGGAACAACAACAGGAAATTGCTACTTAAATTCAAAGCCAATCTGTGGCAATGTTGCCAAAAATGAGGCAGCAAGATAAAATCCGAGCACGAGAACCATTGCCAAACAAAAGGCAGACAAAATATGGCTGACAACCTATCGACCGAACGAGCGACCGAGCAATGTTGTCGGCAAAACAAGCATCCATTAAACCAGAGACAAAAACTCAACGAAACGTCGACGACATTTAACGTTTTAAATCTGATTATTCCACAACAACTGTCAATAATGTAAAATGCTTACCCCATAACACCCTGGAATCGTCAGACAAGCTAAGCCCGCCCCAATAAATGAGCGAGGCCTGACTGCCTCAACTGCCTCAACCTACATCTACCTATCGACCTCTCTACCAATCCACCAATCCACAGCCCTCTGTGCATTTCCCTTGTCGTGTAAAACCGCAAACAACGCGAGAAAATTGTCACCAAAAACCAAAAAAAAAAAAAACAAAAACAGAAAAAAAATGAAAAGAGAGTGAAAACAGGCAAGTGGCAAGGGACAAAAGAAATGTGTAAATCAAAAAAATAATTGCAACTGATAACAACATCAATAACAATAAGCATGGGTATCAAAGGGGTCCAAAAGGCCACCCGATATGATATGAAAGGTAGGCCACTGAAGAACGTGGCGAATTATAGACATAACGATAAAGGATAAGGCACAAAACCAGCTACGGTAGTAGCAGGACTAGCCTGGAAGTGAAGCCAGAGTGTGAGATACCCTGTAGTATTATCTATTGACAGAATAACCAGATAGCTTACTGAAATATCTCTAAAAAGAAAAGAAAGACTTTCTTAAATTGAAATTTAAAATACTTAATTGAAGCTGAAATATTTAACGTATATATTTGTTAGTTTAATACTCATCACTAGAATACACAAATAAGACTAATCAAATATCTGATTCTGGTATATGCTTAAAAATCCGTACTCAATTTAATAAAATTGAATCAATAGATCAGCAAATTTGCACACCAACTCTTTTAATTTATCCTGCAAATCCCGAGCTTATCTTCTGTTTATGCTTACGTTTTGTGAAACAGAAGGAAAGAGTATCCCAATGTAGACTTTATAGTAATTGTCAACCCCTTTTGTGAGCTATTTTTGGAATAGGGTAGCGCACAGGAGGCGTCGCTAGGTGCTGTCAAAATAGAAACCAGCTACAAATTCAGACTCTGAGTTTGGAAATTCAGCTGTGGCTAATTTATGGGCGTTCTCTTAAAGTTTCGTTACATTTTTGTGCCATAAATCTTTTCAACACCACACACACACACACACAAACACACACACACCATACACTCTTACTCTGATAATAGACTTCAGTTGAGCTCAGTTCACTCCACTTCAACACTTGGTGGGCCGCCTTTATTTACTTCATATTAATATTAAGTTCATTGTGTCAAGTTGGCAGCACCGATTTCTTATTATTTTCCTTTTTAATTTTAGTCCTTGTGTTGTTGGTGGAGTTTTGGTGATTGGGGAGGTTGGGGAGGTTAAAAGGAGATGGAAAGAAGAAAAGGAATGACACTTTGCCGGCTTGTCTGCTGTTCGCCTGGCTTCGCTGCGGCTTATCTTTTGGCTGCCTGGCATTTACATTCATCGCTTGACAGCTTCTTTGCAGCTCTACGGCGTGGGCGTGGGTGTGGGTGTGGGCGTGGCACTTGGCGTATTGTGTTGCGTTAATTTTTTCCTCTTCATTTTTTTCTTTATATTTTTTTGTAGGTTACTTAAAGCTGCTTAAAGTTGAAGGAAAGTGAATAATTAAGATAAAAATAATATGAAAAGAATATTTAGCTCTCATCTACATTAATGAACTTTCCTAATTGTATCTGAAAGATAATTACACACTCTGATTTTATGACAAATCTCAACAAACAATGAACTAACACCTGACATTCACACAGAGAGGAAAACTCACTTCAGCACTTGTCTTAATGAAGCTCACGTTCCTTCAACCGCAAGTTAAATGTCTCATATAATTTCAAACGTTACATCTAAAATTAGCCGAGTCACGCAGAGTAATTCAAATCCCCAAAATTCTATGGTCATTAAAAATTGTGAAATAATTTCAGAGCACGCCTCAATGAAGTAATCCAAAGTGTGCCTGCAATTACTTTGATGATGATGCTGATGCTCATGCTGATGACGTGCATTATAAGAGTATGTGTACATCCCTTAGAATTAGTCGGAAATCCATGCAAATTCCTGCCGCTCGCAAATGGGACAATAGAAGCGAAAGTCACCAGATCAACCACCAAGTGTTGGCTCAAGTGTCGAAGCTTAACTTCTCTCAAGGGGGGTGTTCCTACAGTCTTTAATCAGGGCGCATTATCAGTCAGCTATGATATATAGATATTTGTCGAAGAAGCACATCTGTCGCGAATTCAATCTCTTAAAAGAGACGAGTTGGAAAAAGATGGTATATGTATATATAAAAAGCTGAAACTCTAAGTATAAATATATTTGTAAGGTATTCCCCAATATTGAAAATTCTATGCATCAAAGTCTTTCTTTATAAGCCACAATCTAAAACATATATCGAAATTTAAAGGCCTTCTTGTATTTGATATTTAGAATTTACTTTATTCTACATTCCTTAAACAAGGTCTACAAAGATTCTATAAACTGCTGTCAGAAATCATTTTGGTTTTGCCTTCAAT
Organism: Drosophila neotestacea; assembly: GCA_035044365.1. Taxonomy (NCBI): domain Eukaryota; kingdom Metazoa; phylum Arthropoda; class Insecta; order Diptera; family Drosophilidae; genus Drosophila; species Drosophila neotestacea. The sequence continues at coordinate 1,448,531 of JAWNMD010000155.1, forward strand.
GGAAAGTGAATTTTAACTCGAGTTTTACAGTTGCCACGGAATTCAGTCCTAATATCAGCTGTGGGACTCCATTATATGAAATTATATAAGATTAAAATGGAGCTTATAAAATGAAACAAAAGAATTTTGAATTGAGTTGCCGAGGTTTTTTTCTCACTTACCCTCAGTATGGCTCTTTATGCAATGTCTGGCCCACAATCCGCAAATTATGCTACCGCTTTATACCAATTGTGTTGGTCCTTATGGCCATTTTGGTCGGTAGGAAGGCTTTGCCAAAATGTTTTGGGCCATGGCCATTGCCATTGCCATTGCATGCGGGCAAAAATATTTGTGTCTTTTGTTTTTATGGTTGTTGCTGCTGTTGTTATTGTTCGAGCGAACAAAAATTGAGTTAATTATCTTGTCGCATAATTACAAAAGTTAAAACGACTGAACCGAGCCACGTTGGTCACTTTTTCCGGCGTCCGACAAACCGACAAACCAGAGTTCGGAGTAGAAGTCGAGGCAATTTCACGCTCTGTCACAAATGCGAACGCATTTCAATTTTCTTAATTTCAGTTAATAACTCAACAAATACGCTGGAAGGCAAAGAACTTATAAATGCAAATATTGATAGATACTTTGAGCGTGCCAAGGCAGCAGACAAGCTAATGCTGTTTCTAGATGATAATAATGGTAATGATAATGAAGATGGCGAGAACAACGATGAAGATGATGATGGGAAACTGCACGCAGAGTTTGAGTCGAAACATGAAAAGCACTTGAAATAGGAGAGGTCGGAGAGGTTGGAGAGTTTGGTCGATGGAGGAGAAGGAGGAGGAGGAGGAGGGGGGAGCAAAGTCATATACTTCCTCGCACTCTTGCTTTATGCCAAAGACAAACATTCAGATGGGCCACAAGGGGCCACTGTGGGCGTTCAGTAGCGTGTTTTCAGTGTGGGCGTGGGCGTGGCAGTTGCCCGGGGCATAATGACAATTACAGTTACCGCGTGCGGCGGCGGCTGGCAAAGAACTTTTTACTGCTTCGCCTCGGCATCAACTTGGCAAATAAATCCGTACAAAACGCTTGAGCGCCATATCAAAAGACCCGTTCGCTCAATGAGACACAAACAAACAGCCAAAGCAGCAGTAGAAATAACAACAACAACAGCTATAACATCAGCAGCAGCAACAACAACATCACAAATATGAAGCTGCTTCAGTGGTGATACCCTCAAGGGTCGGCAGCTAGAGCCAGAAATTGAAAGGGGTGAAATAGCTAAACATGACCTCGAGCAATGCACGCAGTAAACTCAACTCAGTGCCCATCCTTGTCCTTGCCAGTACTGAAAGTTCCAGAGTCCTGGCGTTCCAGAGTCCTGGCGTCTCGTGGCATCATCGACCACGAAAATAAAAGCGTGGCAATACAAATAGAAATAAGGCAAATATACATAAGAAAACAAGTGAGAATGCTCTGGCTTAGCATGGGGAGTTCTCAACTATGAAATACCCTAATAGAAAAGCTTTGATTACACTTTCGAGTAATAACAATAATATATTCCATTTATTGTTAAAATAACGAACGAAAAATAATTTTATATAAGTAGAATATAATTATTTTCGACTTTAACTTGAACTTTCCAAAGTACTACATGTTTTGAAGCTCGAAACTTTTGTACAATTACATAAAAGTGAGACAAGTCTGCTGAGCTTATTTGACATTCTAAATTGATAGGGTATAGAAACAACAACAACCATAAAAGCAACCACTTACACATGCGTTCAGCATTGACGACGCAGCGGAAATGGTAAAAGCGCCATGTTGGAAAACCTCGACAGTGCGTCCAACTAGAATGAACTTTGTTTGCGCAATGAAATGCATGATCTGTGCATACATTCCCATCTTTATACTTCCACATAGTTATGTATTTCTTTGTAAACCCTGTACTCTTAAAATATAGCTTGGAATATATGGAATAAGTCAACTTGTTTAAGTTCTCTTATAATAATTAATTTTGCAAAGCTGATTTATCTGACAATATCAAGTTTAATATATGTGCCTTACACACTAAATACTCTCCATTTAATCGAAAAAAGAGCCATTTTAAAGGAAATAAACAGTTTTTATTGGTTGATGTCAACAAAAGTTATGCGATAAAAAAGGTTTATTTCCGGGCTCAACCCGAAGTTCATTCCTGTTCTGAATACAATGTATCTTCTTGTCGAACCCTAGAGCTCGCTATCTTCTTTTATTTGCTTGATTTACTTGATTTTTTTCTGTAGCCAAACAAAACCGCATGTTGGCCAAATGCACAAACAAAGCGAAACAATTAGAATAAAATGCGCACTTGGGAATTGAGCGATGGCCAAGGGAAGATTTAAGTAAGCCAAAGAATGAATGGGTAAATAAAGCAACCCAAAATACAAAAGCAAATGAAATTCATTAAAGTAAATAAATCTTTTAAATAAATCATAAAAATACAAATGGAATTATTCTGCAGCTAAAAACTATTGTCTAGGAATGAATCATTGTTTACTAATGAATCACTTTGGAAAATTTAAGGACGCCTGATAAAGTAAACCAAAAAAAAATAATTGGTATGGTAGGAACCTTTTTTGACCATAAAGTACTGCAATTTATGAGTTATTCAATAATTGAAATTCATAGAAATATTTAAAACAATAAATTTATATTATTTTTTAAGTAAAGTATATATCAATTACAAATTAGTATTTAACAATGTGAAATGTGATAAAATGCAGACAGAAAATCACCAAAAGCTCAAAATGAATGCCGTTTATGCCAGAGACCAGAACACATTTCATAACCCCAATCGGAAAATAAAAATGGAAAATGGAAAATCATGGAAATGATGACAATTGAACTCGCTTTCTGCTGATGTTGTTGCTGTGAATGTGAATGTGAATGGGAATGTTGAATCTGCGGCTGCACACATAAATCGAATGGCATTTTTGATTTCGATACCCGCGGATAATGAAATTAATCGGCTGTAATGGTTTATTGTGTGCGACGATTGTGGAATTTGTTTTCTGTCCCAACGAAATGGCGTAGAACCCCAAAAATACAAAAATAACAACAGCAAAAAATGACCGCCAAGTCGTGCACTAGGAAGATCCCAACTTTTAGCTATGTAAAATATTGAGTTGTCATTGAACGTCGCGTTGCCATAAATAAGCCAAGGCTAATGGTGCGCGGGTCCAGCAATTTTTGTTATTTAGTGCGGTTAAAAAATGAAACAGGAAACGGTTTCAGCCGGACGACGAAGCCAACTTGGCCATATATCAATGGATTACTTTAAAATGCCAGCAAAATGGCCGTTGCTTGAAGTGGCTGTCAACTGACAGCGCTCTTATAAGCTAATAACAGAAATAATCATCATAAATCCATAAAAGAAAATCTCATTAATCCGCCCTACATACACACAACTGGGTGACAATTTTTGATGTGTTCAAGACAAAAGAAGAAATCAGAAAAAAAAAAGGAAAGAATAAAATAAAGGAAAAGAAAAGAAACGAAACGAAAAGAAAGGAAAATGAGACCCACGTTCCTGTCGTCTGTATGCACAAGACTTATAAGCTCATTCCTTGCCACACACTTCACATTCAAATTACTACACATTATAAGTATAATATCCTTCAGGTTCTTAACATACACCCACACACACACACACAGGACGTTCCATGCTTGACACGTTCGCTGGGTTAGCGTGGCATGTACGTTGTATGTTGGAACATTACAGGGCTCAGGGCCACAGGTCGGATGGAAAATTTAAGAGAAAGGCATCGACAGTTACCTGCCTGGACGGTTACTTGGCAGTTGATTAAGAAGACATCATTTTCAAGTTTAAATACACAGCAAATACTATTTCTAGGTGTGTCAAAAGTTACAGTGAACGACAAAAGTATGGCACATTAATGTGTAGAAGTATTATATTATATTTTATTCTTAATATTGCAACAAACTATAGTTTTTAGCATCTTATAAGTATTTATAAGAATGGTAATAAGTAATAGTAATAGCTGTCCATATATTAATTTTTATACAGCACATTTTAACAAATCGTTTTCTTTGTTTCTCCATTTATTTAAAAGCAAAAAACATTTTTGCAATGCATCCATGACTTGAAAAATAATATTTTTCATAATTTTAGTTACTTCCTTTGCTTTGTTGCTTCGTTGTTTTGTACTGTTTTGTTTTGTTCGTCAAACTTGAAAACTCGCAACCTCAACGGGAACTCCACGTAGCATAACTTGCGCACACAACTGTACTTTCACACACAATTTCAAGTTATAATCAGGGCTCATTACTATACAAGACACGTTTTCAGATTTCGCGTGATTATGCGCCGCGGCTCAGTCCGGGCATCAGAGGAATCTGAGAGGATCTGAGGAGCTTGAATTTCCACAAAGTCAAAAAATTAAACTTGAAAATAACTTAAAAGATACATTCTGTGTATCTTGCAGATTTATATAAGAGAAAGGGGATGTGAGGGGGAGAGACTGTCGGGTTCTGAGTACCATGAAGTCAGTTTCCTTCTAACTACTATTCCGAGCCCATGCCAAATGCTTATTGTTGTCATTTACAAGGCCCAGTTTGGTTGGCTTAGGAGGGAGGTAGGCGAAAGTTTACGCCTTGGCGAAAAATATGCAAATTATAATGAAAAACTTGACACTTTACATGCAGAGAAACAATGAAGGAAGGGTGGGAGTGGGAGTGGGGGAAAGGGAGGAGGGTTTGGGCCATGGCTGATGCAAATCTGTGGCAGCCGATTTAGCCAGCCAAATGAAGCGTTCGCACTGCCTGCGCATTTTAATTAAGCAACCAGGCAAAATGCTCATTCTCAAAGTACTCAACGTAGTTGCCATTGTTGTAGATGCTGTTGTACTTGTTATCGTTATCGCTGTCGCAGTCGCAGTCACTGTCGCCGTCTCAGTCGCCGTCGCAGTCGCTATTCGCTGCTGGATGCGAAATCACACGGCAAACGGGAAAACTGGTACAAAACTAAACTTACCGAAACGACAAAAGCAATGGAAAGTTCACAATGTTAAGCCAAAAACGCCGCAATATTTGCATAAAGCATCTGGAGCTGCAACTCTTAATGCAACCGAGTTTACTATAAGTTCCAGTTCGAGTTCGAGTTCGAGTTTTGTGTTTGCCACTAACAGTGAGCGTTAACGAAAATCTCAGGAAATTTTCGAGCATAATCAAAAGTTCTTAAACTTTTGTTCTGCACAATGTAAGATCTTCTATAACAACATAGTTAAGGTAACGTACAAACTACGTGCTAAGCCTTCAATGTAATCTAAATAGGGATTTTCGTGTTTTCATAGAAAGAAGCAATTTTGTAACACTACAAATATTTTTAGACCCAGTACTTTAAAAAGTACAAATGGGTCTATTACGTTTGTGCAAATGTGCGTAACAGGCAGAAGGAGGCGTGGCAGACCCCATAAAGTATATATTCTTGATCAGCATCAACAGCCGAGTCGATATAGCGATGTCCGTCTGTCTGTCCGTCTGTCTGTCCGTCTGTCCGTCTGTCCCTTTTTTGAACACCTATATCTCAGAGACTATAAGAGCTAGAGCTACCAAATTTGGCATGTACGTTCATCTGCATCTTGCATTAAACGAGTTTGTTTTAGATTTTTGCCACGCCCCCTCCGCCCACGTAAATTTGAAACAAAATTTCAAAGTCGAATAACGAAAGCTCCTTTAATGCTAGCGATATGATTTTTGGCATACATGATAAACTCTATAGTCCAATCCTGTCCTGAAAGTTTTATCCGGATCGGATAATAAACGGATAGTATACGGCTGTTCAAAATTTCGAAAATATGAACACCTAGATCTCAGAGACTGTAAGAACTAGAGACACCAAATTTGGTATGTAGGATCATCCACATCTACCATTGATCAAGTTTGTTTTAGATTTTTGCCACGCCCCCCTCCGCCCCCGGAAACTAAAATACAAAATTTCGAAGTCGAATTAAAGAAGCCCCTTTAATGTTAGCGCCTTAATTGTTGGTACATATAATATACACTATGATCCAAACCAGTCCAGAAAATTTCATTCCAATCGGATGATAAACACGGAAGTTATTCAACTAACAATGTTACAGGCAAAAAGAAGAAGAAGAGACGCTAGCGACCTCTGTGTTTATTAACTTCGTAGTGGCGCCATCTATTGTTTGGTACGCATTATTGAAGAACAATCAATAGTGAACGCTTTGCACTCAAAAAGTACTGGGTCTCCTACTGTCGAGCTTGCTCCACTGTAGCTTACTGTATTTTTATATCTGCTTGATAGAAGGTCAGCCAAGCATAAATTCTAGTTAATATATTTATAAAAGGACAATTAAGAGTTCCACAAATGACTATCTATTTATTTTATTTTTATTTATTAAAATTAAAATACATATACACATAATGTACCCGACAAGAGTTAAGAGTACCAGCAACTAGAGCCTACAACTTTTAAATTGTATAGATATTTCTCTAAAATAAATCTTTAGCGAAATTCGATTGTAGCAATTTAATTAAATTTAACTAAAATAATATGAATATCATTACATAATCAATTGTGTGTAATTTCTTTTAATATAACTTGTAATGATTACAGTATTTATTAATATTTTCCAATCTGATTCCGATTTTTTCATAACCTCTTTAGAAAAATAAACAATGCTTTCCCGTAGCTTCACCTAAAACCCAACGGAAGCCACAAACTGATTGCAGCAAAGTTTCAGCAGTTTTCTTTCCGTAATTACATACAACAAAGTTACAGAAATGATGGCGGAAAATTACCTTAACGAAAGGGCTTCCGCAACTGTACGAATATAACCTTTTTGACACAACTGTACCAGGTCAGCTTTTGAGAGTGGGGGAGGGGGGGGTCGTCGTTTCCAGTGTGACCCCAAAACAAAAGCAATTAGATGACATTGGCGACGTTACCATTTGTTTGGGTCTGATTCAAATTGTGCGGGTGTCGCTTGTCGCACACAGAAAGACCCACTAAAAAGTTTACCAACGCGATTTTCTTGCTAAAACTATAAATTTACAAGCCACATTGGTGCCACGGTGTTGCCACAATGGTGTCGCCACCACCAGGGTACGGTTATGGCGAGAATCGTGAGTGTTTCGTGACACCCGAATGTGTGTAAGTGTATTAAAAAGCATTCAAGTGAACCTGTGCCGTGTTTCGTGTCGTGTTTGTTGTTTTCTTACTGTTGTTGTTGTTGTTCTTGTTGTTGGGGATTTTTATAGCCATTTTCGTTGTTAGTTTTAAAAACTTTGACTTTATCGTAGTGTTGTGGTGGGAGGGAAAAGATGGGATGATTGTCGAGGTTTAACGTTTCGGTTGTAGAACATTTATCTCAGCACCCTCAAAGTTTTACAGCGACTACTCTCTTTGACTTGTACTATAATACCTAAGCCAACAACAAAGCGCATGGATTTCAAGTGGGAATAAGTTTAATGATCGAAATAATTCAACATGTGCCAGAGCTTGGGCTTAAGCTTGTTTATGCCTGTTTATGGCCTAACGTGGGTTGTCTTTAAGCACATACATAAGTATGCCTTTTGGATACATTTCATAATATTCGAAATTAAATTGATTTGTTTTTCAACTCTCTTTCGTTTGTTACAAAATTAAACCTTTTTAAATATCTCTTATAAAAGAAAAATTGTTCTATGATGTCACGCGCTATTAACAGTCTTCTGAGAAAGGTAAAAGTACAGCCCAAGGACCCAGGATCAACGGGAATATGTCGTCAATACTCAGAAGGCAAGAACAAGAAACTTTGTCTTATAGGACCGAAGCCAAGGAATCCTCGTGATCCTCCTAACTGCTATGAGCCTGAACGTCTCGAGACTAGAGCATTTAAACTTCCACCCTTTATAAAGCCCAAGATCTTTAGGCCACTCAAAAGGAAAGAAATACTAGGCCCCAATGCGGGCAAATGTAAATGCTACAAGAATCCGGAATACTTTAGTTATCATCGTTATTCGATCTATGATCTTAAAATAGCCACAAATGCGGTGAAGGAGTGTATTAAATGCTGCGAATAAAGCGTGACATTATTGACACACTTACTTACGACTAAGTCCCTGGTATTATGACACTAATCGTATTAGTTGGTCGTTAGTTAGGCGTTCTCTGGTGCTGGTTCCTGCTGCTGGTCCTCCTATCAGCGCCAAATGCGATTTCCGCACAATGAGCCGTTTGGCTCTCGTTTTACCTTCCCATCCTGTTCTCTCCACTCCCCCCATCCCCTCTCCCGAGCCGGCTTGTTTCCGGTTTACGTGCACCATTTTTCGTACAGGTGACATAATGACCCGAGTCTGGACGTGCAGTGCTGACACGTAATTAGAGGGACGCGAGGGGAAGCGAGAAGCGATTCTCGTTCTGGTAACTTTGTAATTTAGCAAATCGGTTTAGCTGGCGCCAAAGAATGACAGTGTCTCCAAAAAAGCAAAGGCCTTGCGGATGCTTCTAGATGGCTTTATTAAATTTACAAACATTAGACTCTTACTTACAGCAACTTCAAAGTGACATTAACTTGGCCAGGTATTAGTTTCGGCAACTGAAAATTTAAAGCCATTGACAGTTGATGTTAAGGTCATGAGCCAAGGATTCTATTTGTAACAACAGTAAAAGGAAATATGTTCTCCACATACCCAAGTCCTTCCATTTATCAATTTTAATCGCATGCAAATTTTATGCAGGCTCCCCATTAGCTAACATGCCTGAGAGAAACTATGTTTCTCATGTGCCAACTGGCTCTTAGTTTTTGTTAACAACTTTTGCTTTGGCTTTAGCTTTGGCACGGACTTGGTCTAATCAACAACCCCTTCTCCCCTCCCTTCACCCACCACAATTCCATTTAGCCAAGCTTTTGTCGCGATATTTGCATTTTGGTGACATAATTTCTACAACGAGTATATGTATATTGTCAAATAAAAGGATCCCAAACAAGAAACATGGCCAAAAAACATTTGCATAATTAATGAGTTGAATAGATTTTGTGTTGCAGGAATTCTGTTAGTTTTATGAATCCGTAAATAGGCAACACAAGGAGATTAGTCCAGTTAATCAGGCTGGATAAATACTGTAATAAAAGAAAGTGAAGCGAAAGTTTTTGTTGGATAATTTCCAACAGAAAATCAGCTCGAAGATATTATGTAAAAGCTCTGTGCAAAAATATACAAACTCAAAACATACCCTTTTAAGATATACAATATTAATCATTGTGAAATATATAAAATATTGCAGTAAATATTCCATCATCGTTCAGATTTGAAGCTGAATTAAATTCTAAGGACTTGTCAAAGGTAAATGGCTCCTTGTTGTTAGACCTTTCATGGTTCAATTGCTTTAGATGTGCCAAACAGCAGCTTGCTTTGTGTTAACTTGAAATACCTGACTAACGCTAATTTCCTTAGGTGTTTCCCCGTTTTTATTTTGATATTGCCTAGGGCTAATGACATTCGTGTCAATAAAAATGATCAATCATTGGGCCAAACACAAAGCCACAATCTTTGAAGCATTTTTGATGATGAGGGAACAAAGCTGAGGTATTTGGAAATAAAGTGGTTCGCAGTATCATTGGATGCTTTGATGGATGTGTGCAAAGGACGTGGCCTTAAGCGACTGCAACCCATTGGCAACATTTACAAGCCACGTTATTGAGGCACGTAGTTGGCCGACAGCTGCTGCGAAAGTTCTACACACTCAGAGCTAAAACAACAACATTTACAAATAAGTTTTAATTGTTTTGAACAATGAAAAATTAAATTCAAAAATATTTACGTGAAGAGTAATGGTGAAAATTGTATTTTCATTCAATTTGTGCAACTGTTCGAGTACGTGAGTATACGTGAGTTTTCTCAGCAAATGTGTGTGACTGTTTGTCTATGTGTTTGTGTGTGTTTGTGTGTTGACTGTCCAAATGCCGTTGCTGCTAAACAAATTAAATTAGACAACTTTTATTCATTCGTTTGACATTTTTATTTGTTTTCAAACTCATTTCGTGCAAGTCCAACAACCGGACAATTAACAACAAATACAATTTGCAGACTTTTGTTAAAAAATTTTAGCAACTGCTGTTATTTAATTGTTTGTCAGGCATCTCTTATCTATTCCTGTCCCCCTCTCCCTCTGTCTCTCTCTCTCTCTTTCTGAAAATTTAATTAAATGCCATTTGCATAAGGGGAAAATGTGGAGACTCTGCGCAGTTTCATTGGTACTTTTAAAAAAATGAACAACATTTTTCAACTCATTTTAAATTTATTGCACTTTCTTTTATTTTCACAATGTCATATTGATAAGGTCGCTTATCGCTTACTGATTGCCATCGGCAGAATTGAACTACACCAAATGATAATTCAACAACGCGACGTCGCTTTTCAATTACAATAAATCGATTCTGTTTTTTCAACGTGATTATATCTAAAATATCATGTGCCAGCAATGGAATCAAAGATTGCATAAATAAAAGGTAGTCTTTTAAAAGTTAAAGTACCACAAAACTAAGGTAAATTCCATTTCAAATTTTATATTTTTGTTATACTTAAAAACACATATTATTTTTCCTATTGTTTTCTTAATTCAAGAAAATATATCACCTATTTAAGAAAACATATTAAAATATAATATAAAAATTAAAAAAAGAACAAAGATTTTTAACGTATTACATGTCGAATTAAAGTTTGATATATGTTTTAAATAACTATAAGCCAAAGATACTCTAGCATCTTATTTTTTATAAAAAAGACTTTCGTCAACCCAAAGAAAGAAAGAAATGTCTATAGATAGAAAATATTAAAAGAAATGTGAGTGCCACAAGTTCGTATCTTGCGAGAGCGCAAGTAACTGAAAACTTAATATGTCTCACAGGTAAATTGATAAGATCGTCGATCGACAGACGATTGCATCGAATTCTTCAATATCAGTCTGTCTTTGACAGTGGCAACAGCAGCGCATGTTAAAAAAAGAAAAAAATTAATATCTATAATTATAAGTTATCTGTGAAAAATCATCGACCTTATCGACAATGCCACTGCAGCTGTTTAAATTGTTGCTACCGTTGCTGGTGCTTAACTGCCTGGAAGTGCCTGCCGAGTGTTGGTGAAGTGTGACAAGTGAATACTAATGAATATGACTCATTTATACTCATTTCACAGCGCCACAATGTTTTCATTTCACCTGGCTAGGACCCTATGAAAATAAAAGCAATTTGCCAAAGGAAACGTGTGAGGCAAGAGTCGGTGACTTCAATCATATACCTTGTGAGATGCCCCTGGTGGCCACTTGTGAGTAATTTCATTATAATTATTTGTATAACTGAAAAACTAAAACTAAAAAAATATGTAGCCAACGATAGTGTGCCGGATGTGACGGCTCTCTGGCAGAATACTACATTGAATCGTGAACACTATTTGTGTCAAATGTCCCCAGGATACTCCTGTGTCAAGTACTCCTATATATTCAAGGGTGGCAGTAAGTTTTATTTTATACATACATAGTGTCCTTCTTTTTGATAACTTTCTCTTTATTTTCATAGTTCAAAACATAACGTATATGTGCGCCAAGGTGAACAGCAGCAATGGATGCTATCGGCAAAGGCATTCGACGGGTATGCAGGTCGAGGCATGTGTTTGCACCTCTAAAGTGGGTCTCATACCCTGTAATGGCGGTCCAACTACCAAGACTATACACATTTTGGGCTTGGCTATAGCTTTGTTCAGCATTTTTATTATTGTCAAATAAACATGAAAATAATGTACTCGATATCAGGCACTTTAACACCGTTGACACTGCACGGGCAATTTGTTTAGTTAATGTCAACAATGGTTCATGAGAGGATGTTGTTACATTGTTTATTACTCATATTTATATATATAGGTATAGAAGTATATGTATTATATGCCCTCTGTGCAAGTTTACCCTCTTCGCTTTGTAATGTGACATTTCCGCGCTTTTGATTTTGACAAGTTTGTGCGAATTTATGGGCGTTCTTTATAGGCCATATTTTATTTTTTATGGGTTTTCATTGGTTTTTTGTGTTGGCTAAATAAACTGCCATTATTTATTTACTTGGCCATTAATCAAATGCAACGATGACGATGACTGTCCGCGAGGCATCAATTTAAATGAATTGTCTAATATATATTTTAGACTAGCACACGCTTCAATCACTACTGAGTTATACAAATTGTTCTGTTTGTTTTCGATTTGATCTTTAAAATATATATATTGTATAAATAATTTAAGAGTCAGAATCTTCTCAGATATTAAGCAATAAAATTGTGCAATGCTCTTAGCCAACTTTAAATTGGCTTGTCTGGAATGCGTTGAACGTGTTGCCAATGCCAGACAACAGAAAAATCTCAACTCAATAATAACAATAAATAAACAGTAAATCAAACAAACCGTAAAATATTGTCACAGACAGCAGCAGCATAATAATAGGCTGCCAAACAGACAGAGGGAGGAGTAAGAGATAGCTGGCGACCGTGGCCAAATAGCAAACAATGCACCCGATAAACTGAAAGCAATGTGGGGCCCACTCTGCGTATGAACAACGAATGCAGTGAACAATTAAAAAGCTTGCAGCTCGAAACGAGAAGAGGAGGGGGGGGGGGGGGAAACAGAGGGAGATTGGTAATGTCCAATGTCCATTAGCCGGCCCAATGCATTCAAATAAACTAATTTTAATTCCTCGCTCTGCGGCCGGGTCACGCAATGCAGCTCAATTGTGAGTCAAATTGGAACTCGTATTGAGAGTTGAAGGAGGAAATTGCTGATGGGGGTCAGTTACTGGCTACTGGCAACTGGCTGGCCTGGCAACGAATGCTCGCATATATTTATTTTATTTAAAAACAATTTTTAATATTTGTATTTGCTTTTCAATATAAACCAGTTCGTTATCAGAGCGAATATTAACACTTAAGAGTTGAAGAGTTTATTCAAACTATCCATTGATTGTTTACAAGTATATTGCAAACTCGTAGCGTAGACAAGTATTGCAAATTTCATAATTTTTGCTAAAGTTAAAGAAATATTAAGAAGACATAAAATGAATCAGATTTTCAATTTATATTTTAGATATGAACTTACAGAGACGTCTATGGGCAAGTATACAAGTGGAAATAAAATAATTCCCATTTGTTAATTTGATCAAATGTGAGATAAACATAGTTACCCAAGAGGTGTCTAAACACAAACAACAATATCCCCAAGCTATAAATGCAATATCTGAATTGCATAAGCAACAGTAATGGGGCAGTATTAGTATTAAACAATCCTACTACGCACAATTATGGAATTTCCTACTTTTAATTTATGTAAGCGTCTGCATAAAGTCTGCAGTTCTATTTATACTCAACCAATATATCGCATATAGTTATATGTGTTTTTATATAAACACAATTTGCAAATACAATTCGATATGCATAAACTGTATTCTCCAATCGCCTGGCCACAGTGCTTATCTCAACCCCCATTCCAGAGGAGAGTGTGAAAAATAAACATAATTTGTTGTTGTTGTTTCTGTTATGACCATGAGTATGGGTTCTAATATTATGGCATGTTTATGCACTGCCCATAACCAAATTGTTGTTATTGTCGCAGTGGCTATTTGTTTAGCATTTTCCTAGACAGTTTTATGTACAGTTAGATAGATAGTGGGAATCGTCATGCAGCCCACGCGTCGTATGTGTAATGATATTGATGTGAATATAATTTATATGTCTGCGACTAACTGGTATGTTAAACAAGCAATAACAATAACAAATGTCAATTTCAAATAAATGTGATTAGCTTTATCATTACCATCGATAAAAGCTACTGTTAGTTTGTGTTTAAGCCAAGATTATTTGTGATATATCAACCTATCAACATATTTATGAACCTTAGTGCATTTAGTTTAATTTAATAAATTAAATGGCATAACCTGAAGATTAACGTGTTCTATTGTATTGATTGTTTAATGAGAGTGTGCATATGAATATACGTATTTACATGGGACACACAACGAGTGCATTCATTCATATTCACCACATGCTCAATTATTCATTCGCTGCATTTGCTCCACTTTTCAAAATGAACTAAATTTGCACCGCTGCATTTTGTATTTATTTTGACAAAAACCAATGGCAAGCACAACAAGGAAAACCACAAAAACCGCAACGAATTTAGCACGACGCTTGACCGGATCGGACAAGAGGGCGCCGATGAAACTGGATCCTGGCTTGGCTGCATTTGAATGCAACGCCGAACAATCCAAAACAAAATGGCGTTCGCTAAACCATTGAAGTGTGACAGGCAAAACAAAAGCAAACTAACAGCACAACAAAAAAAAAGAGAAGTGCACCAAAAATTAAGCATACGCCGCGTGGGTGACTGGTGGATAAAAAGAATTCGGTATTCAATCGCAATACTATTGTGTATGTGCAAATGCATATACATACACAGATCTACAGATGTGTATGTATGTATGTCTGTATGTATTAGCAACAATGCGAAGCAAAATGCAAATGAAACCCACCGCATCGCGTCTCTGCCATTAATTGGCAATTTATAGCAGAACCAAACCACATCAGCCACGCCCCCCAGCACCATCAGGACCACCTCCCAACGCATCTCCCATTTTCACGTGCGCGCTCAAGTGTAAATTATCATTTCCAGCAACTGGCTTTTTCATACAGTCGCAAAACAAGGCAAGAGGCAATGCTATAAAAATGTACATAGAAAGCGACATTCAAAAACCCAAAAAAAAATTATAGTCGCCAAACTTTAGCCGGGAGCAACCCGTCCATGAAGACCGCAGAAGGCGATTCCCCTCAAACAGCATCACGAGAGTGAGATAAAAAAAAAAGTATAAGGATTATCATGTCTTTGAATCAAACCAACACAAAACACACTCTATGCGATTAATTGTTGACTTACAATTTTCATTATTTCCTAGAATTTACTTGAATTGAATGGAATTAAAAAAAGCAATGATGAATTAAATGCTTCAGCTACTTATAGAACTTTACTTCACCTTGTATCACGTTACAAATCTGTCTATAAAATTATAAGACTCCTGATATAGAGTATAGCAAACCCAAGCGGCAATTTATCGCATTTTGCTGTGGTCGGCATTAGTTACGCTGAATTTTATCACAATTGCAATTCTTTCTAGACCCGCCAAAAGGATTTTTGGGTTACAGCCAAGCAGAAAAGGTAGATGAGAATGATGGCGACGATGGAGAAAGAGGCAGAGACAAAGACAGAGACAGAGACAGAGATGGAGATGGACTTGGAAATAAAAATGGTCGCAGCCTTGGCAACTGACCGAACGTGGAGCCCACAAATAGCCACATTTTGCCTTTAAATATAATCATAATTCTGTCTGATTTCTGCTTTGTGGTCTCTGCAAATGATTAACACTGTGGGGCTTTAGCTGCGTGAAAGGAGGCGTGGCATCCCATCCGTTGCCAGAGGCCTTGGCTTCTTGGCTTTTGGCATTCCACTGAGTTATTTAAAGAGCCCAAACACCCAAAAATTTCATATTCTTGAAGCCTGATTGCTCATTAGCAAATTCATTTGGCTGCACTCCAGTGCGAGCCCTTAGCCTGGCTCTCCAACCCTTATCATCCCTTACTGATAACTAGAAAGCATTTGCATCTCTGCGTTGAGTGTGCTTTGCACGAAGTGCTAAAAACTACCAAAAGATCTACTAATAAATACACTATAAACCATATATCAAAGTCTAGGTTTGTTTATTTATAGTATAATCCAAAGGGAAACACTTATCTACTTATCATATATTTCCAAATCTTTTGAGAAATAAGGCTTTTTCAAACGAAGTATGTATGTTTAAACGTAGACAGATAGATCAAGCCATAATTAAAATTTCATTCCGCATTAAAATGGGTCTGCTTTTGACAAAGTTATGCAAGTTTAAAGTCTACACATCTCAGTACGAAATGTTTTCCTGCCCATCTTTCATACCCTAATCAAAAGACTTTTCACTCTGGCAGCGTATACGTATTAGCGAATTGGAAAATTTGCAAAAATGCTTCAAAATTATCATTTTGTGGCCTAATGACTTGTGCACAATGTCGCGGTGTTGAGAGATACTTGGGAGAGGAGCTTACCAACTGCGTAATGCTGAATGGAGTGTGTGCTCCTCTAAAGCTTCTCCCAGTTGCCAACTTGGCGGAGTTGAGCACAAAATGTTTGCTTAATTGTCAAAATTTATGTTGGCTCTGGAGGGAAAACTATCTAAAGACCAGATCCACAGAGCTTGGCTATGACTGTGGGCATAGTTGATGATGAAGGATGAGGGGTTTAAGGCTGAAGATGAGAATGGGGTTGAGCATTAACCCAGTTAACCCATTAAAGCCGTGTCATAAATTCAAAGGCCACAGCACAACAACAGATTCGGCAGCCGTAGCAGCAAAGAACAACAACAACAACAGCAACAACAACATTATGCCTCACTTTGTGGCTTTTAGTGGACAGGCAGGCTTGGCACCGTTTTTCGACTCATTAAAGCCAACTTTACGCAATTAGCCTAATAAGCCGCCCATAAGTAGGCTGCAAAAAAGCAACAACATTCACAGACCCCCATCCTCACAATTTTACATCACTTTTGGGCGCATTTAGCATTTTTGCTCAATTAAATTAATTAAATAACAGCTGAAATATGCAACGAGGTTGATGAAGAGATGACCCAACTGATGGCTACTTTCAGTAGATACAAAGGGTCGTACGTATAGATGGTTACAGTATGGATGCCACAAAGACTTTTGGGTCATAATAATAAAATGTATAGGCGGAATCAATTTACAGAAATTAAAGACCCAAATGTTTTATCCTATGGAATGACATTCAGTAATACAGCTTAAATAAGGCTCTAACTATATTTAGGTATGCGTGCATAAAATGCCATTCAACAAAAGGTACAAATTATAGGAGCTACAGATATTTCTACACGATAAAAAGATAAAACCACAATCACTTTTTACATTTTATTTAGTTTCTTAGTTAGTGCCTTAGTTTAATTTATACACCTAAGCTTCTGATAGTTATTACAATACGTGTCCGAACAGTTAAAAATTTGAATTTTGATTATCTACTGGCGGAACTTCTTCCACCTTCTGGAACAAATAAAATGGTTCAATTTGAAATTCGTCATTAAACGTATGAAGTCGATTTTAAAGAGAATCGATTCAAAGATAAAAATACTGTGTAACATCTACTTGCTGTCGGGACAAGCCATCTGGTACAGGAACTGAATGATTGTGCGTGTTGGACGTCCTGTCATGCGATCCTTAAGCAAATATGGCAATGGATTGTGTCGAGTCATCATGCCCACATTGCGAATATCTAGATGAGCCCAATCAACACACGGCACCATCTCATGCAACACGGCAGCTGCAATGCAACTGGAGGCAGGACCACGGCCACGATTGCTTATATCAAATGTCTTATTGGGTGTGATCAGTTGCTTGAAGTAATTCCAGAGTGGCAAACGCCAAACACGATCGCCAGTCAAACTACCAGCCTTCTCAAACTGCTTGTAAACGAAATTTGAATTACTAAAGATACCCGCCGCACTGCCTCCAAGACCGCAGCAGACACCATAGCCCAATGTGGCAACATCCAAGATGAGACGAGGCTTGAAGGTAACCTGGGCATAGATCAGGGGATCCGCCATGACCAGTGTGCCCGCCTTGCTAACGTCAACCACGCCCAGAGTCTTACCATTCAGCAGAGTAACCACATCTCCTGGCTTAGCGGCCATCCCAGAAGGCATATTCTCGCAAAGTGGCAAAACTGCACTCACGTTCAGTGGCAAGGACAGAGCAGCCGCTGCCCGAATGGTAGCAACACAGGCGGCAGCTCCAGCCATGCAACCTCGATACATATGCATACAGTCCTTTGGACGCAGACAGAGGCCGCCGCTATTATAGGTTAATCCCTTGCCGAGCAGCAGGATGGGCTTGTCCTCGGGCGAAGTGCCA
Source organism: Drosophila neotestacea (assembly GCA_035044365.1). NCBI lineage: Eukaryota > Metazoa > Arthropoda > Insecta > Diptera > Drosophilidae > Drosophila > Drosophila neotestacea. Next base: position 1,466,546 of record JAWNMD010000155.1, read on the forward strand.
CAGTAGTTGATCTCCAGAACAACAGGTGGTTCACAGCTGCCCTTGGCGACCATTAGGAATGAGTTCAAGCGATTCTCCTCAATCCAGTCCATGGAACGTATTTCAACAGTAACTCCGCATGGACACAGTGCATCCACAGTGGACTGTGCGAATATTGTTGGCGTCATTTGATTAGCTGGTGTGTCACACAGACGTCTGGCCAAATTCTGTGATTCTGCCTTGAAGAGTCCACGAGTCCAGGCATCAGTTTCGGGTGAATCAAACAGCTCCAGTTTGGGTATATGGGTCCGATCCTTTTTACGACGGTTGCTATTATATCGCCAAATGGCCAAGGCACTGCCTTCGGCTGCCTGTTCTGGATATTCCATGGAATCCACAAATATATCGGTAACTCCCTGCATTTGCAGCGCTCGAGCTCCAACTCCGGCAGCGATACGAGCATTCTCCATGCCTTCATCAATCATTTCCAGGTCATTGAACCCGGCTCCCTCCTGGCCCAGACCCACCACAGCAACGGAACTAAATTCCGCGTCCACGTTCATAAAGACAAGTCCCTTGCCAAGATCTCCCCTCATTCCCGTTTCACGTACCAGTTCCGATATTTTTCCCTGAGCACGATCATCGAATTTCTCCCCACTGGACGTCAGCTTGGGATCCTTGTCGCCCTCCTTTGAGTAAACGCCCACCACAAGACCTTTGACCACACTTCCTTCTTCGCATTTTATGGCATAGTGTCGTACCTGCTGATTGGCATCCAAGGCACCCATTGACAATAATCTTCCCAAAGACCTTTTAGTTGAACCCGCATAATTCAATGCCAACATGTACCTCACTCCCTTTAAAACCTTTACGTTCTTGGTCATCGTCTTCCCGATGGAATTGGTTAACATCATCTTGGTTATTTGTAGAAACTATTTTAGTAATTGTGAATTCGAAATTTCTTTAAGTATTTTTGTGATGTGAATGTGGAATGTTTGCTGTGTTGTCTCTATCTGATTGCTTTATGGGAGTCAATCTGAAGCATCGCCTGCTAAATTTCATTCATTTTGGAACTAGGCAATGCGAAACGTTATTATCGAGGTACAATTGTAACTAACTTATTGGGGCCAACTAAGATGGATCATGTTCTTTTTGTACAAATTTTATGACGATCGGAAGATTACAATCGGAAGATGAGAAAATTTGGTCAAGATCGGACGACAGTCTCATAGTCTCTATGGCAGTCTCTGCCATAGGAACAATCGGATGCAAATTAACATTAAGTATGAAGGGAAATTTTGGTCAATTAGGCTTTTACAGGCAACGTGACTTACGCTATTATACTTAGGTGAATTTAGGATTTTTGTACAAATTTTATGACGATCGGAAAACTTTTAGTTGGTTTGGTTGCACTTAGGATTATGCCCTATCTTCAAAATGTATTTTAGCTGATGTTTAATTAAATTAAATCGGAAATAAATAACGGAAAATTTTATGCTTAAATTAAATTGAAAGTCAATATCGGAAAATTAATTTTTCTCTTAATGAAAATTCATTTCTTTTCTACTTATATGATTTTTTTTATTAATTTCTTGTGATTCGGATATAAGTATCTCATTGTCAGTTCGACTATAGATTTTACTTGTTCAATTTCATCAATAATTGTTTGAGTTAATGATGGAAAAAACTTTCACAAACAAATAAGAGATAAATAAGATAAGCTTACATAATTTACTTCATTCACTCCTCATCAGAGTCTTGCTGATTGCTTGGTTTCAGGCTGCCAAAGACCTTAGCAGGAATAGCTTTTTGCTCAAATCGTAGTTTCTTCATTACAAGACCTTCATCATCGGTTTTAGTAGCTGCGGCATCTCCGTTTTCTGTTTGCTCAGTATTTGCATTTTCCTCATCGTCGTCTTCTTCATCGTCTTCATCGCTCTCGCCAATGTCAATCTCATCGGGATTGATCACAGTATTATCCTTATCCTTGGCACCGCCTTGCGTTTCGCCACGTACAAACATAATATTTGAGGCAGCCTTCTCCGTTGGCTTTTGTTTTGCCTCGGCCGCTGCCTGTCGCGCCTTCTCCTCCAGCAAACGCATTGCATCAGAACCTGAACCGGCTCCGGCATCAGCAGCGGCTCCATTGTTCGTATTGAGAAACTGGGCGGCCATCATATTGACCTGTGTGTTGTAAGTGGCCTGCACTGAGCGTTTTATGCGCAGCATTTCACGCATCGTGTCTTCGTTACCATGACGCACCTCAAACTCCTTCCATGTTTGCCAGAAGTCGGCGGTAATGCGAGGATCACAAACCTGTTGAAGAGAAAATAAAATGAAATCAAATTTAATTAAGGAAATTCTCTATTAAATCACTGCGGAAGCTAGTCCATGCTTGTTTCTCTTTTTATGTTTACTCACCTGTGAACAATGAGCATAGATGGCTCTGGCGCGATCCACTTCACCTAGTTTGGTTTCCAGCTCTGAAAACTTGACGCACATATGCCTCATATGCTGTTCCGGCAAAGCCTCAATGGCCTTTTCATAGATTTCACGAGTGCGCGGAAGACCATAAATTTCGGCTGCCTTTTTAATAAAAATGTTGTACATATCGAACATCTCTTCCTCTTTCACAGCGCTCGTAGCGCGATCATAAACAGCCATGGCATGTCGAGCAAGTCCGTGTTCTTCCTCCAGTTTGGCATAAAGTAAATAGAAATACTTGGCATGCTCCGGCGGACATTGATCCAAGCACTGCTCAAACAGATCTCGAGCACGCTCCAATTTGGTGCCGCCATAGCGTTCCAGAAACTTGGACAGATACGAGTTCCAAATATCATAGACATTAGGCCATTTGAACAATGCAATTCCCTTTTCATAGGCGCGATAGGCCTCTTCATAGTAATTATGCTCCTCAAGGAACAGTCCGTAGTTGATGATTATTTGCGGCGTACAAATCTTAAGATCAATGATGCGTTCATAGACTGCCTTGCAAGTTTTAAAGGTACCAAAGGATTCCTCCAAGTCAGCATACATGGACCACACTTTCAGGGATTTATAAAGACGCGTTTGCACTGTTTCCGTGTCATCATGATATGCCACTTTCCGTTTAGGCATGGCCGTGGCACGTTGCATTAACTTGAGGGCTGCTTCAAATTGTTGTTGCCGCAACTCCAGCTCTGCCCATTCACACCAAACTGCAGCCAAGTGCTCCACCTTGACAAACTCCACCTGAGTAGCACGTTCAAACACCACGCGTGCATCCTCCACTTGTCCGTTGGTCTCATAAAACTTGGCAAACTCCACCCACAGTGTGTGGAGCTGACCCACTGCCAACTTTGGCTGTACTGTCTGTACCGCCTCAGTGTAGGTGTTAATGATCTCCTCGGGCTTATCCTCATACAGTTTAACACGCTTGTGCCACTCGTGGACGTTGTGGGGATTCTGGCGCAGCAAAACACTATTGAGTAGCAGTAGTCGACGTTCCATAAGGTACTCAAAGCGTGACAAACGCAGCTCAACATCAATGTCATCCTCTTCGTTGGCATCCTCATCGTTGGCTACCTGTTCCATGCGTTTGTTCAATGATAACTCCTCAAACTGGGCGTACTCATCGAAAACTTGAGTAAAATCTCGCACAGTTGTCACCGTTTGTATGGCCTCCTCGTAGATATCACGAGCTCGGTCAAACAAACCAGATCTCACATAGTAGTCGGCGAGAGAGTTCCAAAGATGTCCCAATTGATCCGTGTAGCGTCGCAAGCCGCCGCGAATGATTGCATCTACATTGAGCGAATGCACCTTGTGTGGATGTTTTGATATTAGATCGCAGAGTTCATTCCACAGCTGATGATTTGATTTTCCATGCTTCGATACAAAATGCTCGTTGTCCACAATGTGTGCCAATTGCTGTGCCGCTTCATCCAGACGTTCAGCTTCCTATATGAATAAATAGACGATTGATAAAGCAAACACCACTCAATATTTAATTAATACAAATCCTACCTGCAAGTACGCCACATACTCTTCGGCATCTTCGGGAAACAGTTTAAGATATCGCCTGTAGACACGTAGCGCCGTTTCAGGCATCTCATATCGCTGGACAAACTTTAGATACAATGGCCAAATACGTCCATGCTGTGTGATGGGCAAGGCGCGAAGGGCACGATCAAAGACGTGCCTAGTGCGTGTTATGCGACACTGTGAGCTCATAAAGATGCCGTAGTCCATCCAAATACGCGGCATCTTGTGCATGAAGACCAACGCCCGTTCGAATGTGTTGTTCACCTGTTCGTACATGGGATCTGTAGGAATCCTTCCCCTCACCTGCTTCCTGCGTGTGCGCAAATAGTTGTACCAGATCTTATAGCTACCAGGCAATTCCTTAAGCGCACGTTCGTATACCAAATTAACACCATTGTTTGGCGCCTTGGCCTTGTGATCAATGTATCGCAGCCAATGTTTAACGGAGTACGCATTACGTAGAATCTCCTCCTCATACGGCACATCCTCCTCGTCCTAGAATTAAACAATGATTTAATCACTAGTTTATAGTGATACCTTAATGAAACTTACAAAATTAAGCTCTACATGAAGAGCTGGTGTTGTTTTTTCAACCATTTTTCTTTTATTTGCCAACAAAAAGCCGCAAAACGTTTGCATGCGCGTCCGACATCAGCTGTTGATGACAAGGTTGCCACCCCTTAAAATTAGGCAATGCTACCATACATCGTTTCTGGTATTAAAATACATTTTCGATAACCTTTGTCTGTGTTGTAAAAAGTGACAAGAACAGTGTTGTGCATCAGCACGCGGCATCTTTTTTTTGGCGGCCATCAAAACGCAAAACTGAAAGAACGCAGACCGAAACTGTAAAATTTGATGTGTTAACAAATAAGTAAACACATATTTAATAAAATTATAATACCAAACAACTTGAAAATGTCCACGGGCGCTGCAAGAGTTTACATTCAAGTTGAGAGCGAGGCCGAGCAGCAGGAGCATCTGAAGCAACAACGCAAAACTCTAAAGCCATTGCAAACCAAAAACGCCAACGATAAGGAGAATCTAACTGGGAGCGGACGGGTCTCCATCGTGGATCAACTTAGTCGCTTGAAAGCCGGCGTGAACGCAACGCCAAAATATGGTAAACGCAAGTGCGTAGAAACGGATTCGTCAGCAAAAACCACACAGGATGCCGACACTCAAACTGAGGACATCTCGAATCTCAACGATGCTGATAAGCCCATCACAGCCGAGGACTTGACAAGCGAGTGTGAGCCTGGCGAGAATTATTATAAACTGTTAGCGGAGCAACGACGTGCTGCATTGGAGAATACACTTATCGAGAATCGTCGTCTGCACGAAAGAATCGATGGTCTGGAGGAGGAAATTAACATAATGCGCAAGGAACTCGACGAAGCTAATAATCTAGTTGAAGTACTCAAGGAAATATGCGACGAGGATGGCAGCGAAGATCATGAGACGCCAGACGAAGCAGAGCAAGCAAAGTTATAAATGCTAACTATTACCAATAAATACAATTTTTATGTTTTTACGTTTAACATTATATTAGATTATATTATGAAAGTAGGTATAGTCAAATCATACAGTTTTCTTAACTTATTCAATTTTATATTCAACCTCCAACCCAATGGACTGGTCTCAATGTACTCCAGCAATAAATATTTACTAGTTTAAAGCGATGGTTATGTTTCAATAAATGGTTGTTTCTCATTAAATTTTATTTTTGTTTTCACTTAAGCCAGTCTGTGATGATCTCCTCGCTGTGAAAGGTTTCCACATTAAACTATAAGAATAATATTTTAGTATGATTAAATAATTGTTTATTTGTATTTTATTCTCACCGCATCTGATGATACTTCAATGCATTCTTCGTATTTGGGATCAGACACGTCTAAATCATTGTCGGCTGCATTTAAATAGGACGAATCTGCTTTGGCCGCCGCTATAAGTACCGCTGTCTCAGTGTCAGGTACAATAATTTCGTCATTATCTGTTTCAGCCACTTTGGCTAGACGTGTATCCGCATCATCTGGATGACCATGAGCTGCCTTCATGTGCAGACGCAGGGCAAAAGGTCGGGCATACTCTGCACCACAGGTAACGCACCAATATTTATTAGCCAGCTGCTGACTCTTGATAGCTTCATTGCTGATACTCTTGGCATCATTATTTCGATGGGTTGCCATGTGAATCTTGACCGCATACATCGAGGCAAAGGGACGATTGCATACTGCACACTGATACGGCTTTGTATGCGTATTTTTATGGGCATAAAGCTGTACAGAAGTGCGAAAGGACTTCGGACAAGTATCACATGTATACTCTCGTACCGTGCTGTGAATTCGTAAATGATGCGAATAAACCTGATGTGATTTGAAGCTGAAGAGAGAAGTCAATTATAAAAGATACAATCGGGTACAAATAAGATAAAAAGCGGGAGCTCTTACCGCTTATTACAGGTGGTGCACACATACGGACGTATATTTGTGTGAGTACGTAGATGTAGCGTTAGGGAGTAGGAGACTCGAAATGTTTTACCGCATACTTCACAGCTATAGGGCTTCTCCCCAGTGTGGACACGTTCATGCTTCACCTTCTCGTAGGGCCGTTGAAATACGCGTTCACAGTATTGACAGGCAAATCCTGGTTTATCCTTGCCATTGACGGTCTTTTTGGGAGTGTCGTTGGTCTTGTTGTTATTATCGCTCGTCAATTGACGCTCGTGTATCTTCATATGCATCTCGTAAGTCACTTTATTATCAAATTTACGATTACAAGTGCCGCATGAAAAATGCTTTTGACTCTGATGCATCTGTTTATGCACAGTTAAAAGATTTTGTTCAAAGCTGCAATGAAAATTGGTTAACAATTAGGTTAAAAACCAAAAGAACATTTACACAGAAAGAAGAAATTGTCTTCCTGATTATATGATCCCAGGTTTGCTTTTTCTAATTCTTGTTTAAATGCATTATATTTTGCAATAACACTTAATCCTACCCACCTTTTATTGCAGATTTCGCAGTAGAATTGATCCAGTTCGCTGTATTGTTGATGAGCTCCAACCGGTAATGCATCCTGGATAGACTTGGAAATACGCTTGTTGTGAATGCGCATGTGAAACTTGAGGCATTTGGCCGAAAGGAATTTCGTTTTGCAAATGCTACATGTTGTGTTCGCGTCTTTACCGTCAGTCGCAGGATTAACAGGTAATTTACGACGCATTGGAGTATTTGTTTTAGCGAATTTTTGACTATTATGTTTTGAGTTTGTTTCCCCGTTTGCTTCCGCCTGTGGACAGCTATGCTCCTCAGCGCTCTGTCGTGTCTCAAATATGCTATGGCAGTCAAAGCAAAAGTATCGTTCCGATTTGTTAGGACTTTCATCAGTTTCCGCTTCCACTTCAGCATCAGATTCAACTTGAGCTTGGAGATCGGCTTCTGTATTGGTATCTGGCATTACCTCAACATCATCCAACACTTCCCAGAGCTGCGGCTCGCTTACACTGTCTAGCTCCTCAACTAAATCCTCTTCATACACAATTGAATCATTATCAATTGTTTCGTCATCCAAATGTGGTTCATCTTTTATGTCAATGGCGTCGACTCTCACTTCAGATCTGGCCTCACCTGCGTCCGAGCAACCATTATTGGGGTCACTGTGGAACTCAATATACGTCTCGATAGTATCAAAGTCATTGCCACAATCTTCACAGTAGTAGAGTTCTTCGGAACACGGATCGATTACAAAATGGTCAACATTACTTGGATTTTTCGCTTCCACGTGCGACTGCAACGTTGTTGCCTCCGGTTTGCTTCTTGTACGACCTAGAAATAGATAATTGTTCAAGCTAATCGTGTAAAACTAACTCAGCAACATGTTACGCACCTGACATGGCATTATTTCAATTCATATACTTGTTTATGTTTATTTTTGGCACCCACATTTGTAAATATGTGAAATTGCACAGCTCTATTCTTGTGGCAATATCTTTTCCGATACCGATAAATGTTATTTGCATCAACACTGGCATGTGGCGGGTACCGATAACACAGTCAGCTGGCAGCTTGCTGTCGTCATTTTAACAGAAGAGGAAGAAACATTGCAAATAAGGGCCGCTGACAAAAAGTGTATTTAGTTTCTTCGTTCAAAATGAGTTTTATGCAACCGAGTCCTGTTAAGTACGCGTGCTCCTGTGGCCTTCTAAATCCGATCAATAAACTCTTCTTTTGTCGCCACTGTCCGAAATTGAGATGTGGTTTCTGCGTTTGCCATGAAATTGAGTCACACTTTTGCTCCAATTGCCTGGAAAATATTCCATCTTCGGAGGCACGACACAAAAAGAACTGTTGCGCCAACTGCTTCGATTGTCCCTGCTGTCAGCACACGCTGTCCGCACGTGCCACAACTGTTCCAGTTGTACGGAAAACCGAGGAACCCAAGGATGGGGAAAGTGGGTCAGAGGTCACGCCCAGCCCCAAGCCTTCAGCAATGCCAACAACAAAGAAAATGTATTATCTGTCATGTCTGTCGTGCCGTTGGACAACCCGTGACGTAGGCATTCCAGATCAAGGCGTGGCCACGGGCACCTGGCCGGATAATGAATGCTTGTACCAGGTGCGTTTTAACACCCTTATGGAGTACTACCAGTCTGTAGTGTTGCAGGAAAAGCAGGAGAAACAAGAGTTCCTGCGTCGCAAGGCTCCTAAGCAGCACAAGTTTCCCAGTCTGACCGATCGCACGGGTCTGACAGTCTCTCTGATACGTCGTCAGATCGGATGGAGCGAGAAAAATGTACCCCAATCGAAGCCTATCAATATCACACCTGCTGAGGCCACCGCGGAGGTGGAACCTCTACCGGAAGAGATCTTTACGCAGCCCATAAATCTGCGTAATATTACGACAATAGCACAGAGACACAGTCAGCCGGCTGATCAACCAACAGCTGTGAGCAACCTCTACCCACAAAGACGATCCTTGTGGATCAAGCGTTCGTTGCGTTGCCGTCAATGCGAGCACAATCTGATCAAGCCGGAATATCATCCAACATCCATCAAGTATCGCATTCAGCTCTTTGCCAGCTATCATGTCCCAGAGGTTGTTATGGTGCGTTGCGAGCAACCATTGCAGCCGGGCGTGAGTAATGCTATATTGCTGAAGTTCACCAATCCCACCATGTACGACATGACAATAAGTATACTGGATGCATCACCCAAGGATGCACAAATCAATGCGGATGCCTTTCAGCAGGCGTGCAGAATTAAGGAGGAAGCCATTACTTCATCTCCTTTGCTAAAAGCTTCTGGTGTGAATTTGGCACGCCAGAATTCCACTAGAGAAGTCAAACGAGAAGTACGTGAACTGGCCAATGCAACAATTGTGCCTCTGAAGAGTCATTTTGTGCTTAATCAACGCGATGATTCCAAGGAGTTCGACGAGGATGTGCAAGCGCCAATTGAAGAGCCCAAATTCATTGTTTGGCGCAAGGGAAACAAAGTCTTATTGCGACTGCAGTTTAGTCCATCATCAGAGCTACAGCCTGGAAATAATGTAACTTTGGGATTCTGCATGCAATACACATACGTTAACACGGTCTCCAATACGACCGATAAGAAGGAACCCACTACACATGCACTCTACTCCAGGATCTTCATTCATGCAGGCGATATTGTCAACTAGCTTGTTAAATTAGGATAAAGAGAGAGCTTACATTGATATTAACCCGCTTTAATAATGCTAAACAAAGTGTATTTATGTTAACAATTTAAACAAATGCTTGTGGGGCAGTTAGTATTATGCTTTGCATCCATTCTATATATTAAAATAAAATCATACAACCTAATGTGATTGGATTTTTGGCGCTCCTGTCAATTTCTCGCTCTGCTGCCAAAGAATTCTGGCTGCTTTCTCATCGGTAGCTGCCTCTGCCACTTTCTTTGGTTTACAGTCGCTGAAATACTCTCCAGTAATACCTTCCAAGGATGGATCTAAAGCTGCATACAAAGTGGTCTGTGCGCCACTCTTTGGAGTCTTTATAAATGGCCACAGGAGTGGCTTAAAGAAAAACCTGCAACAGTAATTAAATGTATTCCATGAAAAGTTCAAATTCTTTATCACTTACTGAACAATATTGGACTGTAAAATTGCCGAGTTTCTGAAGATTTCCGTGTCCACCACACCGGGATGTAAAGCTGTCACGGTTACATCGGTGCCCTTTAAGCGTTTAGCCAACTCCCGTGTAAACATTACGTTAGCCAACTTGCTTTGAGAATATACCATAGTCTCGTTGTAAGACTTTTCGCTATTCAAATCATCAACATTTAATTTAACCATTGTGTGTGCCATGCTGGATACATTTACAATGCGACTAGGTGCAGATTTCTGTGAATTAGAAAATGTTTGAATATGTATTTAAATTAAATAATCACTAGAAGTGTATTTGGTACCTTTAACAGGTCAATCAATAGACTCGTTAGCAAAAAGTGACCCAGGTGATTGACGCCCATTTGCATCTCGAAACCATCCTTGGTAAGTCGTCGCGGTCCTCGAAAGATGCCCGCATTATTAATAAGTATGTGCAGCTTGTTCTGTTCCTTTTTAAATCTTAACAATATTGTATAAATTAAATTATTATTTAAAGTTTAGTAAATAATTCGATAAGCGTTGACTCACCCTTCGGCAAATTTTCGAATGGATTCCAGAGACGCCAAGTCTAATTCCCGAAAAAAAACATTTGCATTTTTAGTTTCCTTTATAATATCCTGTCGTGCCTTTTCCGCTCTACTTTCATCTCGACATGCCATATAAACCGTAGCTCCACGTCTTGCCAATTCCAAAACAGTCTCCTTGCCAATACCCGTATTTGAACCAGTTACAATCACAACTTTACCTGTTTCATCAGTTTTCTTTTTGAACTGACCACCTTGCATATAGTCCCTATAGTATTTTTTTACTTTGTAAGATAGATATTTAAATTATAGTTAAGAATTATAGGTTACCTGATAAGGTAAATGGCTAGACTGATTAGTGCCGGCCCAGCTACCAGTGGGCTAAGTAAACCTTCACCAATTGTAGGCATTTTGTGTCTTATAGAGCTATTAACTGTTACGAGTATTAAGTTAAACTGACCAAAAATGTACCTGAAGCTAGGTCTTTTAACTGATAATTGTAGAATATCATGATGACGAATTTCGTTACCACTTCAGAAAGTGGTGGAATAATCTACGAATAAATACAAATGCAGGTGATATGTGTAGTTTTTATCAATAAACTATTGAATAGTAAGTGCTCTGTTCCGAGTTTCATATTCTAGCCAATTTCACCAAAGCGTGTGAATTTATGCAAGTCATATTTCATTCATATATATTTTTGTATTGTGCATGTACTTTTTAAGTAACATTATCTCATCTGGAAAAGTAATTGGGGGGTCTATTGCTAGAGGAAAAGCTATCAATGAACACAAAAGGTCATTAGCAATTGTGAGAACTTTTCGATTTTTAAGTTGTATGCTATTTTATAATCTATAATCACGATCACTTAGAAAGTTGTAGAATGGTTTTAAGTCATGCGAATTTTAATGATATAAATATTTGGAATACATTTTGTTATGGAATATAATTGTTAACACAATATCTAATATATATTACTACTTTTTAAGGCCGGTCCATTTTTCGCTCTCCTCCCATAGACGTTTGGCGGATTTCTCATCTTTCGCAAGAGCTGAAACATCCTTTGGTTTGCAATCGCTAAAGTATAATCCAGTAACACCATTCAAATCAGGATCGATAGCTGCATACAAAGTGGTTTGAGCTCCATTCTTTGGAGTCTTTAAAAACGGCCACAACATAACTCTTAAAACGAGGCTAAAATGTTATAAAAATTAGTTGTAATATTAAGCATAAATTTTAATACAACTAACAGTCCAAATAAGCCGTCAAGTATCTTCATGTGTCTGACGATTTCTGTTAAAACAACACCGGGATGTAAAGAATTTACAGTCACTCCTGTTCCATCCAAGCGTTTAGCTAATTCTCGAGTAAATAAAATATTGGCCAATTTGCTTTGGCTATAGGCAGTGCCCTCATGATAAGACTTCTCACTGTTCAGGTCGTCAATATTAATTTCACCACGAATATGAGCCCTGCTGGAAACGTTAACAATTCGACTAGGTGCAGATTTCTGCGAGGAAAGTAAAGTTAATATAGTAGTTATTTAAAAAATATAATTATCATTATTTTACCTTTAGCATGTCCAGCAGCAAATTAGTTAACAAAAAGTGACCCATATGGTTTACCCCTAACTGCATCTCGAATCCATCCTTAGTAAGCATACGGGGACAACGCATGACGCCCGCATTGTTAATGAGTATATCAAGTTTGTTCTCTTTGTTCTTGAAACTAATTCAATTAATCAAGATTATCATTGGTAACTATAAAATTTGAATTTTAACTTACTCGGCAACAAACTGACGAACGGATTTAAGAGATGCCAAGTCAAGTTCAAGGAAGAAAACGTTTTGATTATTGGTTTCCTTAATAATTTCTAGACGAGCTGCCTCTGTTCTCTTCTTATCCCTACAGGCCATATAAACTGTAGCTCCTCGTCTTGCCAATTCAATGACAGTCTCCTTGCCAATACCAGTATTTGAACCGGTTACGATAACAACCTTACCAGTTTCATCAGTTTTCTTTTCGAACTGACCACCTTGCATATAGTCCCTATAGTATTTTTTTACTTTGTGAGATAGATATTTAAATTATAGTTAAGAATTATAGGTTACCTGATAAGGTAAATGGCTAGACTGATTAGTGCCGGCCCAGCTACCAGTGGGCTAAGTAAACCTTCACCAATTGTAGGCATTTTGTGTCTTATAGAGCTATTAACTGTTACGAGTATTAAGTTAAACTGACCAAAAATGTACCTGAAGCTAGCTCTTTTAACTGATAATTGTAGAATATCATGATGACGAATTTCGTTACCACTTCAGAAAGTGGTGGAATAATCTACGAATAAATACAAATGCAGGTGATATGTGTAGTTTTTATCAATATACTATTGAATAGTAAGTGCTCTGTTCCCAGTTTCATATTCTAGCCAATTTCACCAAAGCGTGTGAATTTATGCAAGTCATATTTCATTCATATATATTTTTGTATATTATATATTGTGCATGTACTTTTTAAGTAACATTATCTTATCTGGAAAAGTAATTGGGGGGTCTATTAATAGAGGAAAAGATATCAATGAACACAAAAGGTCATTAGAAATTGTGAGAACATTTCGATTTTTAAGTTGTACGCTATTTTATAATCTATAATCACGATCACTTAGAAAGTTGTAGAATGATTTTAAGTCATGCGAGTTTTAATGATATAAATATTTGGAATACATTTTGTTATGGAATATTATTGTTAACAGAATATCTGATATATAATACTACTTTTTAAGGCCGGTCCATTTTTCGCTCTCCTCCCATAGACGTTTGGCGGATTTCTCATCTTTCGCAGCAGCTGAAACATCTTTTGGTTTGCAATCGCTAAAATATAATCCAGTTACTCCATTCAAATCAGGATCGATAGCTGCATACAAAGTGGTTTGAGCTCCATTCTTTGTAGTCTTGAAAAGAACCCACTGGAAAGCATTAACCAAAATTCTGAAAGAAACAACTTGAATTAATCTCAATTCGTTAAAAGTAATTCTCAAATATAACTAACTTTCCAACTGTTGTACTGAAAAATTTATAGTGTCTGAGAAGATCTGTTTGAACAGTTCCAGGATGCAAAGCATTAACAGTAACTCCCGTTCCCTCTAAACGTTTAGCCAACTCGCGAGTAAATAACACATTGGCCAATTTACTTTGGCTATAAGCACTGTACGAATTATAGGATTTCTCACTGTTTAAGTCATCAAAGTTCATCTTGCCCATCGTGTGTGCCAAGCTAGAAACGTTAACAATTCGACTGGGTTCACTTTTCTATGAACAAGTTTTAATTAATAAATATAATAAAAAAAAAGATATATAATTAATTTACCTTAAGCAAATCGAGCAACAAATTGGTTAACAAAAAGTGACCCATATGATTAACTCCCAACTGCATTTCGAAACCATCCTTGGTCAACAGTTTAGGACAGTGCATTATTCCTGCATTGTTGATGAGAATGTTGAGTTTGGAGTGCTCACTCTTGAAACTAATTAAATTTACCAACAATAAGTAAAGGAATTTGCAATAATTCAATTAATACTCACTCGGCAACAAACTTCCGGATAGACTCGAGGGAAGCCAAGTCAAGTTCTCGGAAGTAAATGTTTTGGTTGTTCGATTCTCTTATAATTTCTAGACGAGCTTCCTCTGTTCTCTTCTTATCCCGACAGGCCATATAAACAGTAGCTCCTCGTTTTGCTAATTCAAGGACAGTTTCTTTTCCAATGCCTGTATTTGAACCGGTCACGATCACAACCTTACCAGTCTCATCGGTTTCCTTATCGAATTTGCCACCTTGCATGTATTGCCTAATTTTTTTAAGTATAAAGTTAGATATGTATTTAAAGGTAGATGATTTAATCGTTTCCTTTCCTGATAAAGTAAGCTGCGAGCCAAATAAATGCCGGCCAAACGACCGCGGGGCAAAGCAAACAATTAATTAACGTGCACATTATAGAACTTGTGGGTGTGTTGACTGTTCCGAGTGTGAATGAATACTGAATGAAATTCTTCGAGCTGCCTGCCTTATAAGCAATTTCGACTGCAAACATTCGAATGATACAACACTGTGTCATCGTGACAAACATTTTTAACACTATAAAAAGGAAATGAATACTACTAGCTAATTAAACCCTACTAGAATTTAATATAGTACATGTGCATATAGATAATATATTCAGTACATTCTCGAATTGAATAAGATCATTTACAACAAGTTGACGTAATTAATAATTATAATGCTAATTCATCTTTTGAGAGCGGGTCCACTTCTCACTCTCCTCCCACAAGAGTTTAGCAGATTGGTCATCAATAGCGGCAGGTGCAACTTGCATAGGTTTACAATCGCTGAAATACAATCCAGTAACACCATTTAAATCGGGATCCAGAGCTGCATACAAAGTGGTTTGAGCACCACTCTTTGGAGTCTTTAAAAATGGCCACAACATAACTCTTAGAACGAGGCTAAAATATTATAGAAATTATTTATAATATTAAGTATAAATTTTAATACAACTAACCGTCCAAATAAGCCATTAAGTATCTTCATGTGTCTGCCAAGTTCTGTTGCAACAACACCGGGATGTAAAGAATTTACAGTCACTCCTGTTCCATCCAAGCGTTTAGCTAATTCTCGAGTAAATAAAATATTGGCCAATTTGCTTTGGCTATAGGCAGTGCCCTCATGATAAGACTTCTCACTGTTCAGGTCGTCAATATTAATTTCACCACGAACATGAGCCCTGCTGGAAACGTTAACAATTCGACTAGGTGCAGATTTCTGCGGGGAAAGTAAAGTTAATATAATAATTATTAAAAAATATAATAATCATTATTTTACCTTTAGCATATCCAGCAGTAAATTAGTTAACAAAAAGTGGCCCATATGGTTAACCCCTAACTGCATCTCGAATCCATCCTTAGTAAGCATACGGGGACAACGCATTACGCCCGCATTGTTAATGAGTATATCAAGTTTGTTCTCTTTGTTCTTGAAACTAATTCAATTAATCAAGATTAATCATTGATAACTATAAAATTTGAATTTTCACTTACTCGGCAACAAACTGACGAACGGATTTAAGAGATGCCAAGTCAAGTTCAAGGTAGAAAATGTTTTGATTATTGGTTTCCTTAATAATTTCCAGACGAGCTTCCTCTGTTCTCTTCTTATCCCTACAGGCCATATAAACTGTAGCTCCTCGTCTTGCCAATTCAAGGACAGTCTCCTTGCCAATACCAGTATTTGAACCGGTAACGATTACAACCTTACCAGTTTCATCAGTTTTCTTTTCGAACCGGCCACCTTGCATATATTTCCTAAAATAATCAATTAAAATTAAACTTGTGCAACAGATGGTGTCAGTTGTAAGCTCTATTTACTTAAGGAAATAAACTGCACCGACGAAGAGTACCGGTCCAGCAATGCAAGGGCATAATAGACAATTAATAAAAGCACTCATTTTACAATTGCTGCGGATTTAACAACTTATTTAAAGACACTAAGTCTAATTAATCTCTGATGAGTGAATACAAATTACGCATCACGGTGACCAAACAAAACAAACAGAAGCAACCAGAACGAACTGATAATAAAAAAGTTATCGGTATTTATTTGGTATTTACAAATAACGGGCTAAAAAATTAATGTTACCAGCTTTTTTGAAAAGAGCGTAAATACAAAATGAGTGTTACCACAAGGCGTATAAGTAATAGATGCTTCTTCTCAAACAATGACATGGTACATTTACTACTTCTAGCGTCTTTAGAAGTACTAATTTTATTTTAACGCTAGTACTTCTGATTGTGTCCATTTCTCGCTCACTGCCCAAAGCCATTTGCCTATGTGAACATCTCTGGCAGCGGCTGCTACATCCGTAATTTGGCAATCGCTAAAGTATTCTCCGGATACGTTTTCCAATTCCGGATCAAGGGCCACATATAAACTAGTTTGAGCTCCACTCTTTGGGGTCTTTACGAATGGCCAAAACAAAGGCCTAACAAAAATACTGCAATAGAAAATAATTATTAATTAGAGTTCCAATTTCTTTGTGATGGAACAAACCCAGCAAAGAAATTTGTGAAAAATCCCATATGTCTAAAGAGCTCTGTGTCAACAATTCCAGGATGTAAGGCATTAACAGTCACTCTACTTCCTTCCAAGCGTTTGGCCAATTCTCGTGTAAATAATACATTTGCTAATTTGCTCTGACTGTAAGCCTTTCCCTCGTCATAGGCCAATTCGCTGTTTAAATCTCCCGTATTAATTTCCCCCCGCGTATGCGCTAAACTGGACACAACGACTATTCTACTCGGTCTCGTTTTCTGTAAGATTGAGAGAAATTCATCGTAAATAGAGCACACTAATTAACATTTTTACAAACCTTTAGGACGTCTAATAGTAAATTTGTAAGTAGAAAGTGACCCAAGTGATTAACTCCTATCTGCATTTCAAAGCCATCTTTGGTAAGAGATCGTGGACATCGCATGACACCGGCATTATTGATGAGTATGTCTAGTTTTTCCTGTTCCCTCTTGAATCTATTGGGATGTACAAATTTTAGATTACAACAATAAATAATTTTTTAAAACTTACGTGGCAACAAAATTCCTAATAGAATCCATGGAAGCCAAGTCACATTCCCGGCAATAGACGTATTTGTTTTTAGTCTCCAAAACAATCTCCTCTCGTGCCTCTTCACACTTTTTCATATCCCGACAGGCCATATAAACTGTTGCTCCTCTACGTGCCAGCTCCCTTACAGTTTCCTTCCCAATACCGGTATTTGAACCCGTCACAATCACAACCTTGCACGTTTCATCTGTGTTCTTGGTGAATTGTCCACCTTGCATAAGATCTCTGCAATTAGAAATAAAATTGTTAATAAATAAAATGAATAGGAATAACCAACTACTTACTTTAGAAAACATGCTCCACCCACTGTGGTGCCTGTGACACTTAGCCAGAATATTGGCCGGCTTTTTAAAAACGCGAATAACGTCATTATTGCACTTTGAAATAAACAAACACGAGAATTCCCAACTACGCGCAGTTGCGAACTATTGCAAACGCAATAGTAGAGGGAGATGGCGTCACAAATACCCTGTACTAGCTAAAAGAGAAATCCTGTTCTCGCTGCATTTAAAATGGGCTCAAAAGTAGCCAAGTGTTTAGGGCATTTTTAATGATGGTAATTATTTGTAAAAAAGTCTTCTCTAAAGTGCGCTGTTGGTTACTTTATAAAATCAGTTCTGCTTGTTTGAACAAAAGAATGTGTATACTCTATTTGCACAATTTTAATGGGCATTACGCCTAGGGTTGCTAACCTGACTTCTAGATTCAATACCAAGAGTGTCTGTAAATTTGTAGTTTCCACTTGTTTTGATCACTTTATTGCAAACTCTTTTAAAGTTGTTTTTAGTATTCATTTTTCCAAATAAAACTGCAAGCAAAGTTTAAAAATATTGATAACGATATCACCATGATAAAAAAGTTTCTATCGATATATCAATATTTCAACAACCCTAGACGTGGGTTTGTTATGTTTGTTTTCCTCTAAAATTTCACGTAAATACACTCTTATCGAGTGTGTCGCTTATGAATATCAAATCACCTGCTGGAGTGTGCCAGGTGACATTAAGTGCAGCGCCAACGGAGACGCAATCGTATTAAATTCGAGGCAGAAATATACAAAAATATATAATGCGTCGAAATGTGTAAGTCAACGCCAACTCGACTGTTGCATTGAGACTAATTGAATGATTATGATGAATGCTTCCGAATTTAGGCGCCATCAACAGTACAACTGGCAGGATGGCATGGATGATCTATTTGCTCGACCCGTCCAAGACGAGAATGAGTACGTGGATTTGGTGCAGATGTCAAACAGATCCAACAACGGAAACCCAAAGCTGTCGCGTGTTGAGAACACCCTCGAGGTGAAAGTACAGGAAGGTGATACGCTGCAAGCTCTTGCACTGCGTTTCCATTGTTCTGTAGCGGATATTAAGCGCTTAAATAAGATTGATCGCGAGAACGAAATACACGCACGTCGGATTATTCGTATTCCAGTCACAGTGCACAATGTATTATTGGGAAGTCACGATCCCGATGCGTTGCCCGCTATCCATCGTAGTGGCAACAACAGTCCAAGGCACAATTTGGAAAAAGAACCGGCCATAGAGCGTAATCCATTGGAAGATGCACGGTTAATGCTGGATGAGCGACTTTTAGTGGCTGCAGTAAACGCTTCAGGTGTGGCATCTGGTGAGGTTCAGCCCTCAACAAGTAGAGATGCAAGTAAATTCTATGAAGGCTCTCATGGGTTTCCAGACGATGAGGGTGAGTATTTTATTTCTTTTTATTGTGACACTTTTTAAATAGTGAAAATAGTTGAAAAATATCGATATAACGATACATATTTAATTTTGAAAATGATCAAGAATATATGTTTTTTAAAAAAGTCCATAAATTTTAATGTAAAATTAACAGCTGGCAAAGTCAGTGAGTGAGGAGCAATTCTGTTAAGTGTCTGTTAAGTAGAACGTTAAGTTGGGCGCAATAGGCAATTTGTTTAGTCATTGCAAATACGGGCACACTCGCCATCAATTGCTAGAAATTCAGAAGCGTTGGCGAAAAACATATAATTTTAGTTAATTTTTTGCTGTTAAACAACTAAACCAAGATGCCGGACTATCTGGGAGATGATCAACGCAAGGTTAAGCATGAAGAGAAGGAGGACAAAGAGATCAAGTCCCTCGACGAAGGCGACATTGAGCTGCTAAAGACTTACGGCCAGAGTCAATACCACAAGTCCATAAAAAACATCGAAGAGGACATACAAAAGGCCGTAAAGCAGGTTAATGAGCTGACGGGGATTAAGGAGAGCGATACGGGCCTGGCACCGCCAGCTCTGTGGGATTTGGCTGCCGACAAGCAAATATTGCAAAATGAGCAACCGTTGCAAGTAGCGCGTTGCACAAAGATTATTAACGCCGACTCCGATGATCCCAAGTATATCATTAATGTGAAGCAGTTTGCCAAGTTTGTGGTGGATTTGGCCGATTCCGTGGCACCAACGGATATTGAGGAAGGCATGCGTGTTGGCGTTGACCGCAACAAGTATCAAATCCACATTCCGCTGCCACCCAAAATTGATCCCACGGTGACAATGATGCAGGTTGAGGATAAACCAGATGTAACCTACAGCGATGTCGGTGGATGTAAGGAACAGATTGAAAAGTTACGTGAGGTGGTGGAAACACCTCTCCTGCATCCTGAGAAGTTTGTCAATTTGGGTATTGAGCCTCCCAAGGGCGTATTACTCTTTGGCCCGCCTGGAACTGGCAAGACTCTTTGTGCTCGTGCTGTGGCCAATCGCACAGATGCCTGTTTTATACGTGTCATCGGCTCAGAGCTGGTCCAGAAGTATGTGGGCGAGGGCGCTCGCATGGTCCGTGAACTTTTCGAGATGGCTCGCTCGAAAAAGGCTTGTTTAATCTTCTTTGATGAAATCGATGCCATTGGCGGTGCACGTTTCGATGACGGCGCTGGCGGCGACAACGAAGTGCAGCGTACCATGTTGGAGTTGATCAATCAACTGGATGGATTTGATCCCCGTGGTAATATTAAGGTGCTCATGGCCACAAACAGACCAGATACATTGGATCCTGCGCTTATGCGTCCCGGCCGTCTGGATCGTAAAGTTGAATTTGGACTTCCCGATCAGGATGGACGCTCTCATATCTTTAAAATCCATGCTCGTTCCATGTCCGTGGAGCGTGATATTCGTTTCGATCTTTTGGCACGTCTTTGTCCCAACTCAACTGGCGCTGAGATTCGTTCTGTGTGCACTGAAGCCGGCATGTTTGCCATCAGAGCACGCCGTAAGGTGGCAACCGAGAAGGACTTCCTCGAGGCTGTCAACAAGGTTATCAAGAGCTATGCCAAGTTCAGCGCTACGCCACGTTATATGACCTACAATTAAGTTACGATTTATACACGCTGTTCATCTATGCCCTGCTCTGACCTAAACCGTAACAACTTCTGCAGCTGGGCATTAAGTAAAATTAAATAAAAGATATAAATTAAACATAGTATTTTATTCACCTGTAAATTGTTCTTCAATTAACAGTAGCTATTCATATGAGTCACAGATTATTAGTGGGAAACTTGGTTTTAAGCATATATCTTTAAATATAATGATGTTTTAAAAACTGTTATGTGTTCCGTTGACAGGAAACATGGAGCAGCCTCTGGACGATAGTACGGGCTTGTTGAATGACATGCTGATAGACAGGCATGCACCTAGGGTTCGTCCAATACCGGGTCCATCGTTGCGAGCAATCGATTGGTCTGGTTCGGATTGCGACATGTCCTGGATATGCCTACTGATATTTATTCTCGCACTCTGTGTTGTAATACCATTGGTCTATGTCATCTATCTGGCGGAGCATCCACATCACACTCACAGTTCTCCATAGTTGCTGTGGATTGAATCCATAGTGACCATCATTCCAACTGTGCTAATTGAAATGATATATTAGGAAATCACATCTCCAAAACAACACACACACAAACTCTCTTCGCTCCAGAGAATCGCATTTTGAATGCAATTTCGGGTAATAGAATTTATTTTTTATATAAACTTACAATCATAGAAATAAAATACCAATTGTGACTTGTACAAAAAACTAATAATAGACATGGAAGAATATTTAAATTATTTATTAATGTCTCAACTTTTAAAATTGTGTTAACTTTAAAATCAATGAAATTATTTAACCAAACCAAAACCAATCTCAACTGGCAGCACTATAGATAGTTAGAACCATTAAATAAAGCTGTGAACAGGTAAAAAATAAATAGTACAACAAATTGTTTTCTTGTAAGTTTTTTTTATAATATTATTTAAACAATAAATCGATTGTTATATCGAGGTACAGGTCCGATTGATTGAAAATTCAAATGATGCATAGCTTAAAGCTAAAAACATATCTTAAAACTAAATAAAATATTAAATAAATAGTATCCATGGATAATTAATTAGTTAATTAATAACTATAACTAATAATAATTAACGCACACTGGGCGATAATTTGTATGTTAAGTACTTTTTCGTCTGAATACTTTTGAATGACTTTTAAATGTGTGTCTGGCCATGGCACATAATTATTTGGTGTGAACTGTTAACGATTTGGTATCCAGGTGCAAGGTGTGCACCATTATTGTGCATATTCCCTCCAAGGAATAGGCAACCAATGGCCACACACCCAATAAGGTATCTCAGTTGCATATTCACTTAAACTTTAAGTTCTCAAAGAAAGCAATATTACTTCTGAGGAAGCCACGACGAACGGGCACTGGACTCGCCGGCGCAGCAATGGGAATGGGATTGGATTGGCTCTCCGACAGCATGGATGGATCTCTGTGGAAATAAAAGTTATTAATGGAATGCCGAGTCAGTTACTGTTCTACTTACGTTTCCAGTGATGATAAATCGGAGCCCATTGTAGATTCATCAGCCACCTCAGCCATGGAGACAGCATGTTGCAGCATATGCCTGCGAGTTATGGGTGTGGTTGGCTTCTCTGGCGTCTCGGATGCATCGGGTGGTGCCACCAACTTTACACGCTGTAAGAAAGTTAAGAGTCAGTTTAGTTATTGAGTAAAAGGGTAAAAAAGGTCTGGTTTTGCCGAAGTTATGTAATTACCTTTACTGCTCGCCAGCGTCTTTCGGGCTGGGTGTGTTTGCTGGTCAGGAGAAAGGCTTGAGCTAGAGCCTTGACCGATGGCATGGCGTGAACAACCTCATCCTCAATTGGCGGCTTTTCCACCGGCGTGCTTGGTTCAGGCTAATAAATAATTTGAATAAATAAACTGTGGAGTTGTGATTGTTTTTAACTTACCACCTCATCTTCGTCTATGGACAACACTTGACTTGGTTCGATCAGACGACGTTTCGGTTGCAGGAATCTAAAAGCAGGCGGCGTGGAGCCTCGAGTTGGCGTCATTGATGGAGACGAACAGACCGTGGGCACCGAGTCTGCGGGTCCAAATTGTAGCACAACGGGACGCTCACGTTTCCGTGATGCATCCATGGAACTAGAAGGGGAGGAGGAGGAGGCTCCACCCAGTGCAGACTCCATGGATGATGTGCTTGAAGTGCTTGGCTCTTCCACAGTGCTTGTTTCCGCCTTGAGAATAACTTTTGTCTCCTGCTTATTGAAATCATAGACACGCACCGTATCCGAGTCATCGCTGGTCGTGATTTGGGATTGCATAGATGGATTCGATTGCGTCTCTAGGCTGGCATTGCCCTCATCCACAACCTGGACAGGCAATGCTGTATAAATACATTTCGCATCGGCATATGAAGCCTTTCGAGAAAACATTTGTTCGTGTGTACAAGTTGTGTGTGTTGTTTGTTGTTGTAGTTGTAGTTGTAGTTGTTGTTTGTTAGTTTAGGTAATAAACATTTATATGAAAAAAAGAATTTATAAATGTTTAGTATAAGAATTTGTTGTTGAAGTTGCACTTAAACTGGAGTTTGTGAAGAATTTTCAACTGCTTCCGTGGAGATTGTCAATCATGATTGTGATGTATGGTGTATGTGTGTGAGTTTCTTGATGTGTATGTGGCAAATATTCAAGCAGCATGCAAATAATTCCACTTTTAGTTACAGCTACGTGAAATCTAAAGTCAGAGTTCAATTAGCAAATACGTGAGTTTAGCACAAGGTGAAACAAATGTTGTTAGTAAACTTCACTTAACAATTATACATTCATCTTTAAATTTATTTTAATTTTAATTTAATTGCCCGCATTTCGTACTCACCATTTTAATAGTTGCTGCAATTTAGTTTTACTAAAAACATTTGTTTCATTTATTAAGTTGTGGTTTTGTTGTTGTTGTTTAACTTTTGGCTTTATTTCTATTATATTTTATGTTTATAAAAGAAGTTAGCAATATGAATTAACTAAAATGTGCATACAGAAGAAAATTATTTGTAAATTAAACAAATTAACAGCGCAAAATCATAAATTTTAAAAAAAGAAATGATAAACATACACAATTAATGCTGCATTCTTTCAGGCGCATTAGCATTTAGGCAATTATTAATAGCATTTAAAATTATGATTATTATAATTATTTAGTTTTGTAAATTTTAGTTTTTGATAGATAGCAGATACGATTACAATAATGATAAGTAGATAGAACACTAGCTCGGGGTGCATCATGGTGCGTTTTACTTGAGCAGATGGCACTGCCAGCTTACAGATGGAGATTCTAGATCTATATCCGATTTAAAATTCGAATAAAGATTGATAAATTTGTTGCGTGAAGTTG
Organism: Drosophila neotestacea; assembly: GCA_035044365.1. Taxonomy (NCBI): domain Eukaryota; kingdom Metazoa; phylum Arthropoda; class Insecta; order Diptera; family Drosophilidae; genus Drosophila; species Drosophila neotestacea. Next base: position 1,490,597 of record JAWNMD010000155.1, read on the forward strand.
CTTTTTGAGTTGCATTTACTGACTAGTGTGTGTGTGTGTATTTCTTGACTAACTTTAGCTATGCAGATTTTGGCAGATTTCAATCGTACCTCTAGGAGCTACAACTACGACCCAGTCCCAATTCCTATCCCCATCCCTATCCCCCCTCTAGGTGCTAGAAGAGTAGACTATTGTTGCTGTACTTGGCATCGGCACCGCTGAAACCATTCAGACAGCTATCAACACCCGAGTCCTGATCATCCATGCAGGGTTTCATCTGCAGTTCGCTTTCGAACAAAGGATTCATAACGAAATCCTTGGAAGTGGCGGACACGGCACGAAAACTATTACGCTTCAGGTCCTTGTGAAGCAACTGCTTCTCGAATTGTGTAAGCACTGCCTGGGAAGGACCAGCCTGACGTCTCTTGGAAGCGGACGAACCAAAGGACATGCCACTCCCATTGCTGTGCAAACTCAGCGAGGATTGTGTATGGCGTTTGGGCAGCGTGCTGCCAAAATAATTTGGGGCATGCCCCGTGCTGCTGCGCCACGAACGCTGTGACCGTGTGTCAAAGTCATCTATGTCGGGATCTATACCCAAACTATAGTCGCGATATTGCGATGCCGATGTGGATGGACGCTCTAAGGCTGGGACATTGTGGGCGTGGACGTGGGCATTTAATGTGGGGGAATTACGTTTGTTAATGAATTTAAGCGAGCTGCTGCGTCGCACGGGCGTCGACAGCGTCCAATGTGAGAGGTCAGCAAGGTTACTTTGAGCGCTACCATGCCCTTGATTTACCTCATTGATGACAATATCCTCATCGGTCTGTGCTGATGTTGCCTCCATGTTGCAGCTGCTGATGCTGGCACCCAACGACTGTACCTTGACAATTTCGTTGGGTGCATTGTTGATGTAGTAATCGCGACTATAGCTGCAAAAAAGATTGCTAGTTTAATAAATACTTATGGAATCAGATTTTAACTAAACAAATGAATGTGAAGGAACATGGTACAGGGATAATATAACAGATTCTATTTTAGTCATAGTTTATTTTAGCAAATGAATGTGATGGTACATGGACTATAGGTATCACAGTTTCTATTTTAGACAGAGCTTATTCAGCACAATCTTTCCTTTTCAGAAACTTGTAACCTTGTTACAACTACTACAAAGTCTGCTTTCTTGGTAACAACTTACCGCTTGTAGTCCTCCACTTGCCTGGCAGGCTCATCCACATTCTCGGTTGTCAGCAAAGCCAAAGCCTTTTGCTCGGCAGTCGGACTTATGTTGGGCACATCCATAAATCTTTCCTGTGTGCCGCTAATGCGTTGCTTCAATGCCTCGGGCGCATAGGGATTATTTGGCATTTCAACGGCATTATACCATTTTTTCACCTCACGTTCCGCAATGGAGCCTGTAGAAAGTAATTAGATGTAAGTTAGTTGTGGAAATAATAAATAAAAACTTGTGCTAGACATAAGCAGACATGTTAGCCAGAATCTAAGAGCAGAACAAAACAGAATAGAACACAATACGAGTAAAGCAGTAAAGGAGACAACAAACACCGAGTGATGAGAGTGTTGGCCATAGAGTGCTTGTTACCTGGGGCAAAGCGCCGTAACAGTACAACATCATCTTCATTATTATTATTCACATCATTAGCATCTTCAATATTAACGCCATTTTGTTGGCCATCATTCAATGTCATGACCGATTTACTAGACCATCTTAGTGAACCATTTGTTAGTATTCTTTGTGTTGTATTGTTGTTATTCGTTTTAGTATTTTTAGTTTTATTGTTAGTTGTGGTTGTTGTTCTTGTTGTTGTTAGTGTTCTATCTGACACTGCCTCATCCATAATGTCAGTTCTATAACTATCATAATCGTTAACTGAGTCAGCGTCGCCGTTAAAGGTCTCATGTGAGGTGGACGGCGCGCTCTCATTGCTGTCGTTTGAGTTTGAGCTTAATTGATCTGAGAATAGAATATGGTTAATAAAGTTATAACCGATTTCAGTGAAGCTACCAACAATGTAGAACTCATCATCATTATCGAAATCGTCAGCAAGATCAACTGATGTTTGACTGGCTATATCTGAATAATGGGCAACTATATCTACATCAACTTCCACCTTTAACTCATGGGAGGATATTTCTTCAACAGGATTCTCATCAGTCTCTATTTTAGCAAAATGAGAGTCTACTTCTTCTTCAGCCTTATTGTTATCACTACTATAATCAAAACTTAAATGCTTGTATGTATTCAATTCATCAAAAAGACTAGGTTGGGGCTCATATTCTACTTCATCTATGGTCTCATCTGAAGAATCAAAGGAACTCAGGTATTTGTGCATGATTAAAGCGCGTCGACGTCGTCTTTTAATTGTCGCTAACAGTCGTTTGTCTTTGATGTAAAACTTGCAAATGGTCCCCAAGAGATTCACTGGTCTCGAAGATGAGTCTCCATCGCTCGGTGTTGTGTCTAGGATGTTCGGTTGTCTTCGCAGGCACTTTTGAGACGTTTTACCTAGAGCGAATAAATCGCTCTTAATGCATTCTGGGGTCATCTTTAGAAGATCAATCTCAACACGAGTCTCCGCCTCAATATCTGATTCTTCAATTCCCTGTGTGCCAAATATTAAGTTCTCAGAATCAACCATATAATTTCTTGGTGATAGAGCTTCTGGAACAGAAACCAGTGGCTCTGGAGTATCTACAGCTGGTGTTTGAATTTCCCCAGCTGGTGCTGGAGCTTCCTCCGGAACAACTTGATGATCTGCTGCAGCCTCACTACATGCAACCTCCTCTGTTTCTGGTGCTGGAGACTCCGTTTCAGAAACCTGTGGCTCTGGAATATCTGTTGCTGGTGTAAACACTTCCTCAGCGAGGCCAAGATCTTTTTCAAGAGCAACCAGAATATCAGATGTAGACTCCATACTTGCAACTTCCTTATTTGCTGGTGCTAAAGGCTCCGCTGCAGCAAGCGCGTCTGCTGCTGGTGCTGGAGACTCCGTTTCAACAACCTGTGGCTCTGAATTATCTACTGCTGGTGTAAGAATTTCCTCAGCTGGTGCTGAAACTTCTTCCGGAGCAACTTGAAGATCTGGTGTAGCTTCCATACTTGCAACTTCCTCTATTGCTGGTGCTGGAGACTCCGTTTCAGCAACCTCCTCTATTGCTGGCGCTGGACACTCCGTTTCAAGAACCTGTAGCTCTGGATTATCTACTCCTGGTGTAAGAATTTCCTTAGCTAGTGTTGGAGCTTCCTCCGGAGCAACTTGATGATCAGGTGTAGCTTCCATACTTGCAACTTCCTCTATTGCTGGAGACTCCGTTTCAGCAACCTCCTCTATTGCTGGCGCTGGAGACTTCGTTTCAGCAACCTCCTCTACTGCTGGTGCTGGAGACTCCGTTGCAGGAACCTTTTGCTCTGGAATATCTATTGCTGGTGTAAGAATTTCCTCAGCTAGTGTTGGAACTTCCTCCGGAGCAACTTGAACATCTGGTGTAGCTTCCATATTTGCAACTTCTTCTATTGCTGGTGCTGGAGACTCTGTTTCAGCAACCTCCTCTATTGATGGCGCTGGAGACTCCGTCTCAGCAACCTGTTGCTCTGGAATATCTATTGCAGATGTAAGAATTTCCTCAGCTAGTGTTGGAACTTCCTCCGGAGCAACTTGAACATCTGGTGTAGCTTCCATACTTGCAACCTCGTCTATTGCTGGTGCTGGAGACTCCGTTTCAGCAACCACCTCTACTGCTAATGCTGGAGACTCCGTCTTAGCAACCTGTTGCTCTGGAATATATATTGCAGGTGTGAGAATTTCCTCAGCTGGTGCTGAAGCTTCCTCCGGAGCAACTTGAACATCTGGTGTAGCTTCCATACTTGCAACCTCGTCTATTGCTGGTGCTGGAGACTCCGTTTCAGCAACCACCTCTGTTGCTGGCGCTGGAGACTCCGTTTCAACAACCTGTGGCTCTGGATTATCTACTGCTGTTGTAAGAATTTCCTCAGCTGGTGCTGAAACTTCTTCCAGCGCAACTTGAAGATCTGGTGTAGCTTCCATACTTGCAACTTCTTCTATTGCTGGTGTTGCACACTCCGTTTCAGCAACCTCCTCTATTGCTGCTGCTGGAGACTCCGTTATAGCAACCTGTGGCTCTGGATTATCTACTGCTGTTGTAAGAATTTCCTCAGCTGGTGCTGAAACTTCTTCCGGCGCAACTTGAACATCTGGTGTAGCTTCCATACTTGCAACTTCCTCTATTGCTGATACTGGAGACTCAGTTTCAGCAACCTCCTCTATTGCTGGTGCTGGAGACTCCGTTTCAGCAACCTCTTCTATTGCTGGTGCTGGAGACTCCGTTTCAACAACCTGTGGCTCTGAATTATCTACTGCTGGTGTAAGAATTTCCTCAGCTGGTGCTGAAACTTCTTCCGGAGCAACTTGAAGATCAGGTGTAGCTTCCATACTTGCAACTTCTTCTATTGTTGGTGCTGGAGACTCCGTTTCAGCAACCACCTCTATTGCTGGTGCTGGAGACTCCGTTTCAACAACCTGTCGCTCTGAATTATCTACTGCTGGTGTAAGAATTTCCTCAGCTGGTGTTGAAACTTCTTCCGGAGCAACTTGAAGATCTGGTGTAGCTTCCATACTTGCAACTTTTTCTATTGCTGATGCTGGAGACTCCGTTTCAGGAACCATCTCTATTGCTGGTGCTGGAGACTCAGCTTCAGCAACCTCTTCTATTGCTGGTGCTGAAGACTCAGTTTCAGCAACCTCCTCTATTGCTGGTGCTGAAGACTCCGTTTCAACAACCTGTGGCTCTGAATTATCTACTGCTGGTGTAAGAATTTCCTCAGCTGGTGCTGAAACTTCTTCCGGAGCAACTTGAAGATCAGGTGTAGCTTCCATACTTGCAACTTCTTCTATTGTTGGTGCTGGAGACTCCGTTTCAGCAACCTCCTCTATTGCTGCTGCTGGAGACTCCGTTATAGCAACCTGTGGCTCTGGATTATCTACTGCTGTTGTAAGAATTTCCTCAGCTGGTGCTGAAACTTCTTCCGGCGCAACTTGAAGATCAGGTGTAGCTACCATACTTGCAACTTCATCTATTGCTGATGCTGGAGATTCCGTTTCAGCAACCTTCTCTATTGCTGGCGCCGGAGACTCCGTTATAGCAACCTGTGGCTCTGGATTATCTACTGCTGGTGTAAGAATTTCCTCAGCTGGTGCTGAAACTTCTTCCGGAGCAACTTGAAGATCAGGTGTAGCTTCCATACTTGCAACTTCTTCTATTGTTGGTGCTGGAGACTCCGTTTCAGCAACCACCTCTATTGCTGGTGCTGGAGACTCCGTTTCAACAACCTGTCGCTCTGAATTATCTACTGCTGGTGTAAGAATTTCCTCAGCTGGTGTTGAAACTTCTTCCGGAGCAACTTGAAGATCTGGTGTAGCTTCCATACTTGCAACTTTTTCTATTGCTGATGCTGGAGACTCCGTTTCAGGAACCATCTCTATTGCTGGTGCTGGAGACTCAGTTTCAGCAACCTCTTCTATTGCTGGTGCTGAAGACTCAGTTTCAGCAACCTCCTCTATTGCTGGTGCTGGAGACTCCGTTTCAACAACCTGTGGCTCTGAATTATCTACTGCTGGTGTAAGAATTTCCTCAGCTGGTGCTGAAACTTCTTCCGGAGCAACTTGAAGATCAGGTGTAGCTTCCATACTTGCAACTTCTTCTATTGTTGGTGCTGGAGACTCCGTTTCAGCAACCACCTCTATTGCTGGTGCTGGAGACTCCGTTTCAACAACCTGTGGCTCTGAATTATCTACTGCTGGTGTAAGAATTTCCTCAGCTGGTGCTGACACTTCTTCCGGAGCAACTTGAAGATCAGGTGTAGCTTCCATACTTGCAACTTCTTCTATTGTTGGTGCTGGAGACTCCGTTTCAGCAACCACTTCTATTGCTTGTGCTGGAGACTCCGTTTCAACAACCTGTCGCTCTGAATTATCTACTGCTGGTGTAAGAATTTCCTCAGCTGGTGCTGACACTTCTTCCGGAGCAACTTGAAGATCTGGTGTAGCTTCCATACTTGCAACTTCTTCTATTGCTGGTGTTGGAGACTCCGTTTCAGCAACCACTTCTATTGCTTGTGCTGGAGACTCCGTTTCAACAACCTGTCGCTCTGAATTATCTACTGCTGGTGTAAGAATTTCCTCAGCTGGTGTTGAAACTTCTTCCGGAGCAACTTGAAGATCTGGTGTAGCTTCCATACTTGCAACTTCTTCTATTGCTGGTGTTGCACACTCCGTTTCAGCAACCTCCTCTATTGCTGCTGCTGGAGACTCCGTTATAGCAACCTGTGGCTCTGGATTATCTACTGCTGTTGTAAGAATTTCCTCAGCTGGTGCTGAAACTTCTTCCGGCGCAACTTGAACATCTGGTGTAGCTTCCATACTTGCAACTTCCTCTATTGCTGATACTGGAGACTCAGTTTCAGCAACCTCCTCTATTGCTGGTGCTGGAGACTCCGTTTCAGCAACCACCTCTATTGCTGGAGCTAAAGACTCCGTCTCAACAACCTGTGGCTCTGAATTATCTACTGCTGTTGTAAGAATTTCCTTAGCTAGTGTTGGAACATGTGGTGTTGCTTCCATACTTCCATCTTTTTCTATTGTTGATGCTGGAGACTTCGTTTCAGGAACCTCCTCTATTGTTGTTGCTGGAGCAACTTGAACATCTGGTGTAGCTTCCATACTTGCAACCTCGTCTATTGCTGGTGCTGGAGACTCCGTTTCAGCAACCACCTCTATTGCTGGTGCTGGAGACTCCGTTTCAACAACCTGTGGCTCTGAATTATCTACTGCTGGTGTAAGAATTTTCTCAGCTTGTGTTGAAACTTCTTCCGGAGCAACTTGAAGATCAGGTGTAGCTACCATACTTGCAACTTCTTCTATTGCTGATGCTGGAGATTCCGTTTCAGCAACCTTCTCTATTGCTGGCGCTGGAGACTCCGTTATAGCAACCTGTGGCTCTGGATTATCTACTGCTGGTGTAAGAATTTCCTCAGCTGGTGCTGACACTTCTTCCGGAGCAACTTGAACATCTGGTGTAGCTTCCATACTTGCAACCTCGTCTATTGCTGGTGCTGGAGACTCCGTTTCAGCAACCTCCTCTATTGCTGGTGCTGGAGACTCAGTTTCAGCAATCTCCTCTATTTCTGATGCTGGAGACTCCGTTTCAGGAACCATCTCTATTGCTGGTGCTGGAGACTCAGTTTCAGCAACCTCTTCTATTGCTGGTGCTGGAGACTCAGTTTCAGCAACCTCCTCTATTGCTGGTGCTGGAGACTCCGTTTCAACAACCTGTGGCTCTGAATTATCTACTGCTGGTGTAAGAATTTCCTCAGCTGGTGTTGACACTTCTTCCAAAGCAAGTTGAAGATCAGGTGTAGCTTCCATACTTGCAACCTCGTCTATTTCTGGTGCTGGAGACTCCGTTTCAGCAACCTCCTCTATTGCTGATACTGGAGACTCAGTTTCAGCAACCTCCTCTATTGCTGGTGCTGTAGACTCCGTTTCAGCACCCACCTCTGCCTGGAGCTAAAGACTCCGTTTCCTGTGGCTCTGAATTATCTACTGCTGTTGTAAGAATTTCCTTAGCTAGTGTTGGAACATGTGGTGTTGCTTCCATACTTCCATCTTTTTCTATTGTTGATGCTGGAGACTTCGTTTCAGGAACCTCCTCTATTGTTGTTGCTGGAGCAACTTGAACATCTGGTGTAGCTTCCATACTTGCAACCTCGTCTATTGCTGGTGCTGGAGACTCCGTTTCAGCAACCACCTCTATTGCTGGTGCTGGAGACTCCGTTTCAACAACCTGTGGCTCTGGATTATCTATTGCTGGTTTAAGAATTTCCTCAGCTGGTGCTGAAACTTCTTCCGGGGCAACTTGAAGATCTGGTGTAGCTACCATACTTGCAACTTTTCTATTGCTGATGCTGGAGACTCCGTTTCAGGAACCATCTCTATTGCTGGTGCTGGAGACTCAGTTTCAGCAACCTCTTCTATTGCTGGTGCTGGAGACTCAGTTTCAGCAACCTCCTCTATTGCTGGTGCTGGAGACTCCGTTTCAACAACCTGTGGCTCTGAATTATCTACTGCTGGTGTAAGAATTTCCTCAGCTGGTGCTGAAACTTCTTCCGGAGCAACTTGAAGATCAGGTGTAGCTTCCAAACTTGCACCTTCTTCTATTGTTGGTGCTGGAGACTCAGTTTCAGCAACCACCTCTATTGTTGGTGCTGGAGACTCCGTTTCAACAACCTGTGGCTCTGAATTATCTACTGCTGGTGTAAGAATTTCCTCAGCTGGTGCTGAAACTTCTTCCGGAGCAACTTGAAGATCAGGTGTAGCTTCCATACTTGCAACTTCTTCTATTGCTGATACTGGAGACTCCGTTTCAGCAACCTCCTCTATTGCTGGTGCTGGAGACTCAGTTTCAGCAACTTCTTTTATTGCTAGTGCTGGAGACTCCGTTTCAACAACCTGTGGCTCTGGATTATCTACTGCTGTTGTAAGAATTTCCTCAGCTGGTGCTAAAACTTCTTCCGGCGCAACTTGAAGATCTGGTGTAGCTTCCATACTTGCAACTTCTTCTATTGCTGGTGCTGGAGACTCCGTTTCAGCAACCTCCTCTATTGCTGCTGCTGGAGACTCCGTTTCAACAACCTGTGGCTCTGGATTATCTACTGCTGGTGTAAGAACTTCTCATCTGGTGCTGAAACTTCCTCCGGAACAACTTGATGATCTGGTGTAGCTTCCATTCTTGCACTTCTTCTATTGCTGATACTGGAGACTCCGTTTCAGCAATCTCCTCTATTGCTGATACTGGAGACTCAGTTTCAGCAACCTCCTATTGCTGGTGCTGGAGACTCCGTTTCAGCAACCACCTCTATTGCTGGTGCTGGAGACTCCGTTTCAACAACCTGTGGCTCTGAATTATCTACTGCTGTTGTAAGAATTTCCTTAGCTAGTGTTGGAACATCTGGTGTTGCTTCCATACTTCAACTTTTTCTATTGCTGATGCTGGAGACTCCGTTTCAGGAACCTCCTCTATTGCTGGTGCTGGAGACTCCGTTATAGCAACCTGTGGCTTTGGATTATCTACTGCTGTTGTAAGAATTTCCTCAGCTGGTGCTAAAACTTCTTCCGGCGCAACTTGAAGATCTGGTGTAGCTTCCATTCTTGCAACTTCTTCTATTGCTGGTGCTGGAGACTCTGTTTCAGCAACCACCTCTATTGCTGGTGCTGAAGACTCCGTTTCAGCAACCTCCTCTATTGCTGGTGCTGGAGACTCCGTTATAGCAACCTGTGGCTTTGGATTATCTACTGCTGTTGTAAGAATTTCCTCAGCTGGTGCTAAAACTTCTTCCGGCGCAACTTGAAGATCTGGTGTAGCTTCCATACTTGCAACTTCTTCTATTGTTGGTGCTGGAGACTCCGTTTCAGCAACCACCTCTATTGCTGGTGCTGGAGACTCCGTTTCAACAACCTGTGGCTCTGAATTATCTACTGCTGGTGTAAGAATTTTCTCAGCTGATGTTGAAACTTCTTCCGGAGCAACTTGAAGATCTGGTGTTGCTTCCATACTTGCAACTTCTTCTATTGCTGGCGCTGGAGACTCCGTTTCAGCAACTTCTTCTATTGCTGGTGCTGGTGACTCCGCTTCAGCAATTTGTGGCTCTGGATTGTCTACTGCTGGTGTTTGAATTGCCTCAGCTGTATCAGAAGCTTCTTTTGGAGCAACTTCCTCCATACTTGAAACGTCTTCTATTGCTGGTGATGTTTCAATTGTTTCAGAAGCCTCTTCTGCGGTAACATCCGCAGGTGGAATTGGTGGAATTGTTTCCGTTGAAGCAACCGGAGGGTCTGGAATTTGTACAGCTGGTTCCGGTGCCTCGTCGGGATAATCCTGTGTATCTGATATAGTCTCCAAAGTAGGTTGTGCCTCACACACAATTGGTTGTGCTTCTAGCGCAGTCGTATCCTCTTCGTATGAAGAACTAGGAATGAGATCATGAGGAGTTAGGATTTCCATCGGTTGTGCCTCCGAGTACTCCTCCTCAATAATGTCCAGTGAAATGTTATTAAGCTCCATTGTGCGAGCGTTGATTTCGGCAAGAGCTAAATCGCTTAGTTCCTTGAGTGTATGAATTTCAGTTGCAGTCATAATAGGAGGTTGTTCTGATGCTGGCACTGCTAACATCGGTGCCAAAGCCATTGCAGCTAATATTTCAATTACAGAGGGCGTATTTTCGGAATCAAAGTATTCAACATCACCAAATCCTGTACAATCCTCGAAATCGCTGAGATCATCTGTTTCACAAGACGCGGCTGTAACACAAACGACTGCTAAATGCCGCTGCTTCAAAACCATGCACAGATACGCTGAGGTATTTTACAGGAGTTTTCGGAATTACTACAGAGAGGACAATGCTCAAGAACTAAGGGTCTAACAATCTTAAACTAAATTATTGGTATAATACTGTATATATTTATGTTAGCAATAAGGGTTATTTATGGGAATGTATTGTAAAAGTCTCAGTGCAATTACCTGCTATTAGAGTCTGGGCGGGATCTTCGTTTTCCTGATCATCTTGAAAACTCATTGGTGGCGGTGGAGCAATTTGTTCTTGTGGCACTGGAATTGTTGTGGGTTGTGTGACAAATGTATTTGTGGTCTCGGTAAAAGCTGCTTCATGTTCTTCTGGCAAAGTATTTGAGGTTAAACTTGTACGATCCACTAGTTCATCTAGCACTAGTTTTGTATTTTGTCCACCAATCAAATGTTTGCTTAGCAGACGATCGTTAAGATCGTTGCAGCGTAATAAATCCAAGGATGATTCCTCAGCATCTGAACCAATTTCGGACAGATCGCTAACCTCATCGGCGGTTCTATCGCCAATCTGGGCACGTACATTTTCTTTGGGTGCCGGCACCAGCATTCCAATGCTGCTCGGAGCTGCCGAACTTTGCAAGGTGCTGCGCTTCTTCTTGAATAGCCAATTATCCTCCCAGGTGGCATCACCAACCATACTCGAAGACATTGAGGTAATTTCTGAAAAAATTATATAGAAGACTTATAGTTTAGTAGGAAAAGTATTAAGTAATTAACTTACCATCCTCTGATTCGGTAACAGATGCTGAGAAATCAGGCAGTGGCACCATATGAGCAGCAATATAGTCACTCAAGACCGATTCCCGTTCCAAATCAACTGCATGCGAATCGGCTTTGCCAGTCTAGAAAGAGAAAATATAGGTTTGCTTTCCAAAAAGAAATTGTATAGATATTACTTGGTCACTTACATTAAGTACCAGTTCATTGTCGGTTAGGCTGCAATCACTGCGAGGCTCTATGGAACTACCGGACGTAGTGCTCAACGCTTCGGCATTGTAATTCTCATCAATGTTGTGACCACTCAAGTCCGGTGAGCTCTCCGATATAAGTCTGGTATTACCTTCCTTATCCACAATCTGTGAAGAAAAAGAAGGTCACAATTGTATAAATGAACTTGACTTGATTGTACAGGGCTGAGATTAATTTTCAACAGGCAAAATGTGTTGAATATTGATGTGGTGAGTAACTGTATGGTGAATATAATTTTCTACACATTCGTTTAGTTTGTGACGTCATTAGTGTACTCGTTCCCAGACTTAGATCGATTGCCGTATGACGCAGTGTGAAAATTGTTAAAGATTTTGTAGCCAAGGCAAATAATCAATAAGTTAAGCAAGTTATGCTAAGTCAGAATGATATGTGTGCTCTGCTGATAAGATACTTATTTCTAAGAACTTATGAGCAGTGATTAGTTATAATAATTTATAGCAATGCTTTTTTTGGAATAGTTACATGCTGCGCTGGCTCAGCCATGGCCAAGAGAAATAACAATAACTAGATTTTTCTTCAAGTTAAATTTGTAGAATTGATCCAATTAGCGCTTTGATGATTCGCCTCTGATTTGCTTGTCCGTTATATGCGTCCGCACGCTTGTAAAAATGGTCAGCAACTAATAAGCGGAACTTGCAACTTGCAACTGTGGCACATTGGAAGCCCAATAAGTGTTGAGGCATCGCATTGAAAGCGAAAACTAAACGAAGCTTGGTAACTAACGGAAATGGCCAGAAGGGATTACAATGGAGGTTACCATGTCAACTAAGCCACAAATGCAACAGTTGTTTGAGGTCAGAGTTCAGTTTTGTTGGCGATCAATATTTAAGTTAAATGCGACATCGATTTTTAATACGAATAATAAGGAAATTTATTTATTTTTAAAGTCACATTTCTTTCATAAGTTAAAAAGTTGAAAATAATATAATCTCTTTAACTTTATATTACTTTATTTAAGCAACTAATATTGTTCCTATCAATGGGTTTGAAATTTTTATTACAATGCCCCTAGACTTCACTTTTCTTTTACTCTTTTTTGTAATTTAGTTAGTTAAACTAGTTAATGGTAAATAACAGCATTTTTGAAATTTCAATGTTATTTTCTTTCTTAATGTCAATGTAATAATTAATTTTTAAATGATACTCATTCCTATTCAGTTTTTTGGCTTACCTTATTGAGCACCGCTGTGGCTAACAGATCCTGGTAGATTTTTGGCTCAAAGTAGTGCTCGGTTCGATGACGACGTTTGTTGCCATTGCTGAGCACCGACAGTTGTCCATTGGATCGTGTGTCCAGGCTGATTTCTGAGACGGCTGCGCTGCCGAGGCCGACGCCGACAGCGCTGTTGCTGCTGCTGCGCAGCGTCTCTGCAATAATGGTCTCAATAAGATTGCGCAGACGCGTCTGTGAAATGTCCGATAACTCATTATTGTTGTTGCCGTTGTTGGCGTTGTTGTTGCTGCTGCTGTTGTTGTTATTGTTGTTGTTGTTGCCGTTAACAATGGCGGGCAAATCTGTAAGCATGCGAAATTGGTCAATAAATGTGTGTCTAAGAATAAAACTCAATAGTGTTAGCACGAAAGTCAGTCAAGTTAACAAAAAAAACGAATGCATAATGGAAAAGTGAAAAGTCGCAATTATCTGCTGAGTGTGAGTGTAGAAAGTGAGAGAGTGAATGAGTGAGTGTATTGAGTGTTTGAGTGAGTTATTACGAGTATTTAACGAGTTGCATATTGAAGGCATACCTAATTTCACCTCAATGACGTAAACAACGTAGAATATTATTACGGCCAATACGGCATACATGCCCGTTACTAGGCCCAATGTAAAGTCCATGCTGCATGCACTCACACATACACACACAGAAACTCACAAAATACTCAATTGGCTTACATATGAATAACTTGGCTTAGTCAAGTATTTGTTTATTATTAGTTTGTGTAGTAGTCGAAACTGTTTGTATTTGTTTTAAAAGGCTATGGGTAAATATTTATAGACAATTTTACTTTAATTAATCCACTAGACGCTTTAAAGCAGCAAACATCAAATTGCGCATACGCAGCGTTGTCGTCAGTTACAATAATAATATCAATTTGCTCGCTTGAGCAGCCAACAGTCCAAGTTGAAATATATATTTATAAATATTGTACTGTTGGCTTACTCAGGCTGAAAATCGTATTCACACACACACACACACAATTTAGACACTCGCACACGCACAGACACACACACTCGGACATTTGCAATTCGTATTGTGAGCTCTTCATTTAGCTAATGTTTGGTTGCGGTAAACATAATTAATAACATGAGGCTAAACTTATCTATTTTGCTTTACAAAAGCCCCATAAATTTCTTTATCGTTGTTTCGACGCCTTTCTGACATATTTTATTTCTATTTATTCACATTTCACATTTCGTATTTTGTTTTTATGCTTCTTTTGTTATTGTCTAACGCTTCGTTGCCGTTAGTCATTCGACGGTTGTCAAAAGATTGAAATGTATCTGCGATTATCTGACTCGCTTTGCATACAAGTCTTTTCTAGACTGTCATTAGTGAAGCACAACCGGACTCACAACACTATTAGATCACAATATAGGGATGGAAACGTTCTCTGTACAAGGTACAAAGTAAGTCAAGTTCAGTTCAGAGTTCAATTTGGGCTCAGATAATTGCGAAAATCGTTTAAAGTTTTGTGATTAACTTTTATTTTGGAATTACTGCTAACTTTTCTATATACATATAAAGTATTTTTTTCCCTTTTTGTTTTATTTTAATTAGAGTTCGTGCTCAAAGTTCACGTTTTGCATAATCTTGGCACATAATTTGTTACTAGCGATTAGCCGATGGGCAATCATTAATATTTATTAAGATTGTTTAAGCTTTTTTTCCTGGTTTCTGTTTGTTGAGACACGTTTAAACTTTTTTATTGAAATACTTCATAATTTTTGTGAATATTTTCTAAATCTTATTTGATTTGCGGGTCAAGCTTGGCGATAACTTATGAACTGCTTTTTTATTTTGGTATCTCTCTATGAGAGGGTGTGTGTGTGTGTTATCTGTTATCTGCATGCGCCAAGTCAACATTTAACAGCTCCCATTTCTGCGATCTCAAGAGCTGCTTTTTTCTACTTTAATTTTATGTTATCATTATCACTTTTATGATTTCGGATTTTTGCTTTTACTTTACGCGTTAATAAACGTTTGTTTTTTTGCCTTGTTTCTTCTTTCTTTTTTATTGTATTATTTTTTTTAGCCGGCTCGCGGCCAAAACGTTGCGATCAGAGCGCGTTGCGTCTGGCAACTGCCGTCAAAAGCGACTTTTGCCGTGTGAGTGCCAAAGTAGCTCTCACAAATACAGACAAACACTCACACATATACTCACAAATACACTCATATTCACACACTATCACACAACGAATCTATAGCTTTGTAATGGCATACAAACAGTTCGCCTTTCAATGTTGGGCATTTCGGTATTCGAAGTTAATAGAAATTGAACTATGAGAATTTCAAAAATGTTTGAAAATAATATCAAATATTCAATTACTATTCAAAATATTGTTACAATAAATATATTTATTTGAAGTAGTTCTAATGCCAATAATGGCATAAACTTATTAAAAAAAATATGAATATTTTCATTCAAATTAATTATTCAAAAGACAATTTATTCTATTATAATATATTTAAATTTACAATTATGAATTTTCTATAGAAATTAACCGTTTTTATACTAATATTTCTAATTCTAATGATGACATAAGCGCATTAGAGAAATATTATTATTATCATTCAAACAGATTAATATAAAATTCGAACGAAATTCCAGTTTTATAAATAGAGATTCCTGCATTTGGCGAGGAACAGGTCTAAATGGTATTTTTTGTGTGCAATCTTCTTACACTGATTGACATGTTTATTTGCAATCTGCGTGTTAGCGTGCCTTTCGCTTGTTGTAATGCCTTCGAGGCACTTACATATTTGACTTTGTAATTTGAATGATGGGGCAAACTAAAAAAAAACTAAAAAAAAACTTAAATAACTTCAAAACAACTCTTAGCAAACTCAATTTGTTCAGAGTCGTTTCGAGTAGCCGTGTAAATCGTCAATTTACACCTGCTGTTGTGTTGAGAGACTCTATTGGAACCAGTTGGTTGGTTTGTTGGGCGCACGTTGCGTATGATTAATGCGCGTATCTCTGGTTGTCATCTGGTTAAGGCCAACTGTGGCTACAAATGCTTAACTATGCTTATTGTCGGTACTTCAATAACGACAGACGACAACACAGAGAGCCTCTTATCAGGCGTTATCACGACAATATTAGTGTGAGTGTGTGTGTGTTTTGCTCTTATCAATGTGAATTGACCGCGATTTGAGTTAATATGTCGTCAGTTTTAGTTGGTGAGTTGTTGTTTTTATTGCTAGTTATTTTACTACTCAATGATAGCCATTGATTTAGGCAGTACTATCGCAGATATCCACATTCTTTCGATGTTACGTATACGCCAACGATACCTACACACATTTAGAAAGAGAAAGAAAGAGAAGTCTACGTGCATTTTGTGGTAGAAATAACATTTTTTATGGCTATGATTCATGCCAGATACGAGCTGGTTAAACAGAATTTTAATAGCATACAGGCTTTAACAACATGTTAGGGTGTGGCAAGGTGTGTGATTCAACGTTCAACTGCTACATAAATCATGCCACAACGACTAGCCACAAGGACCTGCCAGCACTTACCTCCTTTGAGCGCACGAGCGCACAAAGCGTTCTCCACATTGATAAGCAGGTTGCTCAGTTTCGCATGGTATCTATCAAACAGCTGCATGTCTGTGTGCAGTTCAATAACATGAAGAGCATGTTAATTTGTTCAATGTGTGCGAAAAGTTATGATTAAAGTTTACCTAAAGTATGCAATAAACTTTTGCTGCAAAAGCTTTAGCTTATAATTGGCACTTCCAATTTATGCTGAAGCTTTTGCAATCAGAAAGCAACACAAAGTATGCAATGAGCTTTTCTGAGAGTGAGTTTTTCCTAACTAACGATCTGCGTTTTAAAAATTATTTCTCTTAACTAAAAGACTGTAAATAATATAGAGAATCGAATGTCGTTGTGGAAGGTTTCTTAACAAAAATTAATATTATTATATATAATTAAAGTTTGCTCTATGTAAATTTTCCACAACTTTGTTAACCTTTAACAGAGATTGAAGCATGAAGAACTACTCTCAACTATAATTAAACAGCTTACTCACAATATTCTGTTATTTAATATAAATAAAATACAAATATATTACAAACTTTACCCTGTTCCAACATTCGATTTCTCCAACATTTAGTCAAATTTAAATTAAGAATGAATAGACTTTATCAAGTCTGTGCTCAAGTCTTTTAAAAATAAATGTAATCTCTAATACCCTGTTGCGTAGTGTAGATAAATGATAAATAAAGCAATATGCTGCTCTTTCAATTCGACACAATTGAGCAATTTGGCGCGCTTTGCACTTTTCGAGTACTCATTGCGGACAATTGCATTTGCACTAATCAAATCTAAAGTAATTTGTGTCTGAGAGTCTGATTATAATACTTTTTTTTTTGTTACTTACAGTTTTCACTCTTGGACAGTTGACTGACTTTGATGTGATCGAGATTGCCACCGAGCATCTGGGCAACAATTTCCTCAACATATTCACGAATCCTGTTGCGCTCATCGTTATTCATATTGGACACACTATTAGCCCCAGTTTGACTGACGCTCTCAAACTCTGTAAAGCAAAAGAAGAACAAAACTATTAAGAACTGTTTACAGGGTATGTAGCGTTAGGCCAGACTTACGCATTGAGCTGTCTGTGATGGGTATATAAACTTCACTGCGTGCCCGCAGGGGATATACGAATTTCTGTTGGTTAAAGCACATTTGTTCGGCGACCCACGAGGAGGTGTGGGCCAAAGATTGCTTTGAACTGTGACACAGTTCGCACTCCCATTGGGCATCCTTTGGACGCCAATCGGCGCATTTAATGCCACGGCACACGAGTTTGCCACATGTGCAACATGTGACGTAGCTGCAATTAATTAATAATAATAAACGATTATTTAAATATTTATTGAGTTTAAATCGTATAAGTCTTGTCTAGACTAGTCTTATAAATTAATTCGCAAGTCACTCTACGTTATTTATTAATATAAATCTATTCAATATTTTTAAAACAAGTTCCTAGACGAAACTTAATTAATTAAACATTGATATAATAAAGATACGCAGGAGTTTAAACTATAGTATAATAATTATTATTATGATAATCATTAGTATTATTTAGATTACTATAGAGAGGGAGTACTGTAACACTTACTTTTTGGCACTGCTTGTATCCAATTCTGCACAGCAGACATTGCAGCTCTGTATTTCTTCGACAGCATCTTCTTTCTTCAGCTTCTTATCGACTATTTTACTGTAAAAACAAAATAAAATGGACTTTAGCAACGCCTTTAAAACAGACAACATATGTTATTTAAACATTCTATTGTATGGCTAGAATTTATGCAAATTGCCAGACTTGACACAATTCTAGTCAAGTCTACTAAACTTTCCTTTTTAATATATTCTAATTGATTGGTTCAAGCCTGTGACGCAGAGCATTGCAAATTAGTTAAAGCATGGTTAATTCCTAATTTGAAACAAAAGGTTAAACAACTCGTTGAAGGTTGAATATTTGCGAATGTTTTTACTTAAAGCTTAATTTATAATTTCAGTTTCGAAACGCTTATAATTAGTTAAGAAATAAATGTTTCTAATTTATGGTTCTCATTTTTTAAAACGAGTTTAATTAACGTTTTCCGTCAATCAATTAACGAGAGCTGTAGGTTTTCACACACATTTTCCTGGTAATCTTGTCAGTTGCATAAGTGAAAATGTGAAAATGCGGAAGACAAAGATACAGACACAAAAACCTGTTAGACAAGCAGTTGATTGAAAAAAGTGAGAGAAAAACTTGATGACTTTTTTTTTAGAAAGACAATTCCACTTTTATTCAATGAATTACACATGTTATGTAACTTTTATCACACTAAAAGAACTTACAATTTATTCATAATTTTATTACTTAATTTAATTGTTTCAAAAACATTTGTGTAATGTGCACACACATTATATATTATGATTATGTCAGTCATTTACAATTTATGCAAATTTCCACTCAAAACAAATACAAACTGAATACTCGCTATATAATATATACTTTTATAGATATATATAAAAGTTGAGTTGACTGTTGGACAACGTGCTTAAA
Source organism: Drosophila neotestacea (assembly GCA_035044365.1). Taxonomy (NCBI): domain Eukaryota; kingdom Metazoa; phylum Arthropoda; class Insecta; order Diptera; family Drosophilidae; genus Drosophila; species Drosophila neotestacea. Next base: position 1,509,320 of record JAWNMD010000155.1, read on the forward strand.
ATATCAACTAATACACAAATTTGTTTTGTTTTTATTTTATTTCATTTTTGGTTTCGATGAATTGGCAGAAAATTTTGAAATTGTTTTTTCTTACATAGAGAAAGACGTCGAAATACCAAATGAAATAAGAGTACTTAAGTATATTGAAAAAATATCATTAGATTTGCTTACAAATTTGGAGTAATTAGTGAAAACTCAGTCATATATACAATATAAATATATCTATTTGTTAATTATTGTTGTTGTTGCGCCATTAGCAGCTGTTGTTGTCGCTGATGATATCTCCTACGCCTGCGTGCCCAATGTTCGTAGTTATTCTCGAGATTCTCATAGTATATATCCTCCTCATATTCGCTGCCATCATCCCAATCTTCCTGGTTTGGTGGTCTTCCAAAGACATGGGCACTTGTGGTCATCTTCAGCAAGACCACCTCCATGGTGCAGGCCATGAAGAGAAAGGCAAAGACTGCAAAACTAATGGGTGTGCACAACAATTTCTCCACTTGACACACCACAACCGATGCAAACAACATGTTGGCCAAAAGTGTTTTGTTTTGTAATTAACTTGTAGTTAACTCAAGTGTCTGAGTGTGAGTGTCTTTTTTCTATATTTTTATTTGATTTTTAGAGTTTATATATTGATTATTGTCACTGTGTTTGCTATTGTTGCTTTCGTTTAGCATGGCAATTTTAATTGTTATCAATTTCAATTTAAATTTTTATTTAAACTACAACTGTCTTTATTTTCTTGACGTGTTTTCGTTGCGAACCGACAACTTTCTCGTACCAGCTTTGGCTTTGTTATGAGCGCTTTTTTCGACAAGCGTTAAGCGTCCAACAGCTGAGTAGCCGACAGCGACAGCGACGTCGACGTCGACGTCAGCAGTGACTGCGACTGAGCATTGCTCATACGCCGCGTGTACGCATCGCATGCCGGTTTTTTGCAGCTCGACAGAGAGAGAGAGAACAAGAGGAAGACTGAGAATAAGAGAGTTAAATAAACAATATGCCAGACAAGCTGTTAGACAGGCAGACAGAACTTGTTGATGACGTAAGAGTCGAGTTTGTTGTCGCTCCAACACTTTTACCTTTTCTTATTGCAAAAACTGGACACGCTCTGGAGTGTATCTGGATACAGCAGAATAAATGATGCAGCTACTACCATGAAGTTGATTAATTAATTAGCTGGAATCATGTTTAATGATTCCCCCGCCAAGACTTCATTATTCATTGCGAATTGAAATTGTTGATACAAGAAAATAAAGATATACAAAATTCCGCAAACGAGTTCCACACAAATAAATATGCATATTTTTAAGATATTAAAGCTATTGGAATTAATGTTTATCGGTCTAATGATGAGGTGCTTAGGTTCTTTTTCTGGTAGCTATTGATTAATAAATGGCGCCTCAAATTACACGCAATAAAAAACGGACTTGAAACGTGTTTCTCAACACAAAAGCAACTAATCCTATTCATGCGAGATTTTTATCGAACTGCCGCTAAATGCTACGTTAATTGTTTCTCATGTACATGTACTTGAATTGTTAGCCTCCTCCTCATTGTCAGTGTCATTGCCTCGTTTGCTAATCTAATGTTGTCGTCTAATTGCTCAATTGTGAGTTTGCTTTTTTTCAGCACGTGCAATTCACAATTTACAGCTAGCCATTCACTCATCACATTCATAGCATACACTCACTAATTCTAACTGCAAATACGAATATGTAGCTAAATAATTTGCACACTTTAATAATTCACAACGGGCTTTGTAGATGATATTCGCTGACCTTCAGTCAAGCTCAGCCTAAAAGTAGTCAACAAATACTGAAAGCACCTGGCAGGTATGTAGTACTTTTTATTCGTTTAATTTGTAGAGAGTGTACGACTAGCAGTTACCCTTTTTATAAGGTACTCATTTATTAAAAATGCACACCTTTGCTTTTCAATTAACATAACTCTCCCTTAACTATCAAGAATTAATTTAGAAGCAAAATGATTATCTAGTAGTAATCCTGTAATATTTTCTTACATTTGTAAAGCACAAATATCCAGTACCCCTTTACTGCTCCTCTACTCTTCCTTATTGATAACTTCTATTCTTAAAATTAATCGAGATGGTTACGAGAGAAAGAGTGCATTATTGATAGACTAACAGTTGCTCTGTACATATTTTAGGGTAAACAACTTATCTCTGCACTTTCTGTATAGTTTTTGTTATAATGGCTCTTAACTAAACTACTACTAAAAATCTAGCTCATAATGCGGCTATAATTGCATTTGGGTCTCTCCTTATTTTTGCATATTATACTACGTTTTTATTATCCTCATTTTGATTTGAGGTTAATCTGTGTGAAATTGTTAGCCGCTGCATGCCAAAAACTAGCTTTTTAATATAACTACTTTCATAAGTCACACAACAAATTCTCAGTCACATTTGTTACACATTTTTTGTGGCACTTTTCACTTGCTGAGCATGTGACTTGAATCTCAATTTAACCAGTTTGATTCTCACTTTAAGTGACATTTAAGAATTTGATGAACCATTTGCGGCAGAAACAGGTTAAATTTGTGATGGGCTCTAACAAAAATTAGATAAATATTTAATTTGAAAACTTTAATTGGAAAATAAACTAAGTTTATAGAAAGTAAACAAATAGAGTTGTGGATTTCAAAACGAGTCTGAGAAAGAGCGTTGCTAAAGCTTTCATATGATTAAGTAATAGTTGTTTTAATCCGTCTAAAATCAGATAAATATGTTATATTTACTTAATTTTTTCTAGGAAAGAGCATTTAGTTTAAAACAAGTCATCAAATTAAACTTATATGAGCTTTACTGGTATTTTAATGTGTTGTTAAAATTGTTTTAAATGGGTCACTTACACTACGTATTCAGGGAGTGTATCGACCAAGTGCATAATAAGTGTTTACTAGCTTTAAGCCACGTGACGTTGACAGGCGTAAATTGTATTTATTAAGCCATAACTAAACTTTCCATTTATGCATATCGCGTCTCTCCAATTCAGTGTTCAGTCTGTACAAGTATCTGTGCCAGTCACAGCTCCAATTGTGCAGAAAGTGAGGCTTGTTAGTTGTTTGTTGATTAAACAATTGGAATATGTTAAAATGGATGTGTTGTCATTACAATAATGCAATAAACAATCGCCTAATTAAGCTGTCTGTTATTTTTCTGTTTGGAAAGCCCAACCAATTGTATTCTAAGTTAGCCAATTGTTATTGCCATTTTGCCACCGAATGCTGTTAAATTGACTTGGCTAAAAAGACAGGCAACCAGTTGGCAATCGACCGTTAGGAACGATGACTTTGTTGGCTTATTGTGGGTTCTTAACGATTTCCGTTTTGGCCACTTGCCAAATTTGTGCCACAATACAGCGTTGACATAATTATTATTATGAAATGTTCGTGTCGATACTCAAATGGTAAACAAATCAAATTGCTTGTTGACCAATTAAAGCCATTGGCGAATCAATGTATTACACAAGTTTTAATACAGGTGAAACTGCACAGGTGAGGAAATCGAATTGGGAGCCAGTTACCTGATGCCAGCTGCCAAATAAGACAAATGCAACTTACACATAACAACCTCAGCATCAACAGCAACAGCAACAACAACACAAAATAAAAGAAAAGCATTAAAATGCGGCATCAATTATGTCAAATCACATTTTATGTGCAATTTTTTAAATACTCTTGAGATAGTTTTGCACTTTTTTCCCACACGCAAACGTAATCAAGCCAAGCGAAACAAGACACACGTAACTGAAAGTCGTAGCAAGTAAAACTGATGGGCCAACAGGTACCCTGCAAAATACAGATGCTGCAAGCATATACTCTTTAGTTGTTCAAACAGAAAAGAAGCTGTAGGTTGATAATAAAGCATTTATATAGAGAAAAGTATAGAAAACCTTTAAAATTCCTTTAGAACCAAATTTAAAATTATATGTCATTTATTTATTTGTTAGTTTAAAATTATTATTTGCATTTTAAAGCAAAGGAGACAAATCTAACTTATGATGTCTTATAAACTTCTTTGCTCTAATACATTTAACTTAATATTTTATGCTAGTTACTGAATAAGTAAATTGGTACTACTCTTATCAGTGCATGGTGATAGGGTATCTTGAAAATCGAAGTTTAAATGCATCTTTGAAGCTACTTGGTAATAGTTGGCGTTGTGGTAACATCGCCTGACACCCCGACATCTTCAACTTAATCTCTATCAAGTTATCTAACTATGAGATTCGTTGCACGTGCGTCAAGCTTTCAAGTTTTAATCGTGCGACTCACGTAGCAAGTTCAGTGAGTTGGTGGCCCAACATATCTTTGCCAACTTGCCACAACTCACCTGAGCAGACGCTGGGCGCCAACCTGCAACAAATAGACGCCTCCAACAAGGCCCAACACACTTGATAGGCCCAGAAATAGATTGTTGTTGCCTCGAAACATTGGTAACTCCGTCAAACGTTTCCAGCACTGTGAAATTGATTTTTTCATTTTTAAATAGTGTATTCTTTTCTTTTTTCAACATTGAAGCACACAACTAATGGCCACTGTTTTACCAACTAAATTAGGCCTAAAGTAAAGACAACCTCAGCGTCTAACTATTTTTGTGGGATTATCAGCTACACGAAATTATTATCAATGTCTTTGACATTGTTATTGTAAAACTGTTCGTTCAGTAATCTTATCTAACTAGCCTTCAAGTGAAGTAATAAATGTTTTTAAATAAAATACCCTACACAAGGCATTTAAATCAAAAGAACAGAAAGTGAAAGTTAGTAGCTATAGAAAATCATATAGAAAGCTGATTAAAGTTTTAATTGACACTACGGCTTTTGCTAAGCAGCTTTGAAATTATTTGAGAGCTTTTAGTTTGACTAATTGCACAGACAGCTTAGAAATCAATTAACTTTAAGCTTAAAGCTCAAGCTACTAATTGTATTTGCCATGATTAATCGCATGTTTAAGTAACACTTGACAACAATTAAACATAAGCTCTTATCTTAATATCTAAACGTGTTTGCACTAATTGAATTTAGTTGTTGAATTTAACAAAACTTGTGTAGCTGCTTATCGAGCAATAAACACGAACTCTGTTTATGTTCTTCAGAATATATATAAAATGTTTTTTCCTCAACATTATCAATCACGAATGCATTTGTTTCTTTTGTTTGTTTGTCGATTATAAAATAAATGTTTCAGATTAATTCACTTGTGTGTTTATCGCAAGAGTAAAGTCTACTTGAATAGTTATCTAACACCTGGCATCTTTTGTGTGCTTTAATGCAAAAATATAAAATATAAACGATATATTCACTTGACACTATTCTTTGTTTTTTATAAAGTTGTTAGGTTAATTTTTTTGTTTAGAGTTCTTTGCGGTTTTTCAACTTCACTGGGCAAACTTTGCATAAATAATTACCCAACTTGAGAATTTTTGTTAGCAATTAAGTTGTTTGTAAAAACGATTATCAATCACTTTTAATATTTTTATTTTATTTTATTATATTTTTAGGGTATACGAAGCACAACGAAATAAAACGAACGCTAATTGAGCTGCTCCATCGACAGTTGATTGCCGAAGCACACTCCAAACATCGACATGACGTTGATTGAGATCACGCGACGTTTCTGTGACTATATCTATAAGAAAAGTGCCGCCAATAGAGCACACACTTTACACACCGTTTTTCCCAGTTTTTCCCTGGACACGATCTGACCGATCTCCCAACGAATGGAGCTCAACTTTGCGACTGCGACGGCGACTGCGTTATTAACGATATTTTTTGCAGTTTCTCGCAACTTTTTTACACACTTCTGCTTATTGTTATTGTTGTTCATGTATATAGGTATTATATAGTCTGGTGTTTTGTTTGTTTTAACAATAACAAAAAAGAGAAACAAATACCTTGCGGCTTTTGATTTGATAACAGCGCGCCTCGAGTACAATGATAAATAAATAATCATAAAAATACAAAAAAAAATGTATATTAAAAGAAACCAAACAATAAAAAAAAACACAACGCAACGAAATTTCACAGATAAGTGTTAAGATTTTTTTAAGGTTATATCACAATCGCATTATAATTATGCCAAACTGTTCCAAAGGCAGAAATTTGTCTATGATAAAAAATATAATTTATAGACGGGTTTCTTCAACTTTGATACAAATTTAAGTTATTATTTTTGTTAGATTTTATTTTTTGGGATTGAATTTGTTGTTTTTGTGTGCGTTGTGGCGAGTATCCAAAGTGGAACTGGAACTACTTAGTCACAGTCATTTGTTAGTCAGCCCCAAAGTCGCCATAAAATTAGAAATGTGACAAACCAAATCGCGTTTGTCGCTCAGATAAGAGACGAATAGAGAAAAGTGGATATAGCAGAGAAAGGAAGAGGACAAAGCAGAGAAAAGAATAAAGGGCAGCTCAATGACTTTTCTTTTGTTATGGTGCAAGTTGCAAATGCATTATGCAAATGTGTGTCTGCCACAAAAGCCGAATGCCGCCTGAACTTGGACAACCAATCTGAAATCGATGGCATTCAACAAACTATGGAGGTGGGACTTATGAAGGTATTTATTTTACATGTGAGCTTGTTATTCGACTGACCAATTAATTGGCATTAATCAAATTAATTATGAATGCGACTGATAACATATCAACCCTTTATTGAAGCCGACTAATCAGGCAGATAACGCTGAAGGCAAAATATATGTTTGGAATAGTAAGAATTATAAAACGATAGTTTATTTATTTAGGTATTTAGATAAGAGATTTTGAGAGAAGGAGAACTATAAATTAAATATAAGTATTTATAAATGCCTCGTTCGCAACTTGAGTCATTTTTAAATAACTAGTAAACCTGACCTAAGCTAGTTGCTTAAGTTATCTTAAAGTAGAACATATTTGCAAATAAATAGAGCTCTTCTGGAAGTTATAAGATGTATTAAGGAACTCAACTCAGTAAGTTGCTAAAGTAATGCTTGCGGTTTTTTAGCTGACAAAGATAGTTATTATAAATATCAATATTTATTAAGAGTTATGGAGAAAAAAGAATTGAAGATGTATAGAAAGCAAGGTCTATGTACTTCAATAGCTAAAAATAGCAGAAATTTGGAAATTCTGAGAGCTATTCCCGAGTTTTAATTAAATTAATTAAATTAAATATAAGTATTTATAAATACCTCGTTCGCAACTTGAGTCATTTTTAAATAACTAGTAAACCTGACCTAAGCTAGTTGCTAAAGTTATCTTAAAGTAGAATATATTTCCAAATAAGTAGAGCTCTTCTGGAAGTTATAAGATGTATTAAGGAACTCAACTCAGTTAGTTGCTAAAGTAATGCTTGCGGTTTTTAAGCTGACAAAGATATTTATTATAAATATTATTATTTATTAAGAGTTATGGAGAAAGAAGAATTAAAGATGTATAGAAAGCAAGGTCTATGTACTTCAATAGCTAAAAATAGCAGAAATTTGGAAATTCTGAGAGCTATTCCCGAGTTCACAAAGATATAGTTAGCAAAGGCAGAACTTTAACGATGTGTTCATGTTAGAGTGCCTGACTTGGCACATAAAAAAAATGATTGAGTTGAAGATGAGTAATGAGAAGAGGTTGTTCTTAATTTTGTTCTTTTTTATGCTTCACTATTGTGTTTGTGTGTGTAAGTGTGTGTGTGTGGCACAGCAGAGAGTGGGAAACATACGAGTACGAATGTGTTCCCAGAAACAATCTTAAGATGCGCATCGCATTATTTTTATTGCCGACTGCACCTGTGATTTTGTCATTTTCGGGCAATTTCCTCTTTGCATTGGGGTCGACAATTTACATAAATAATTGAAAGTTGCATACACACGAAAAGCAACAATGACAACAGCAATAACAACAATAATGCAGTTCTTGCACTTTGTTGCGTTTGTTGTGTTGGTAAGTAATAAAAAGCACTCACAACGCACCCAAACAAAATGCTAATCAAATACTAGACAACTTACAATAACTCTGACAACTGACAAACAGCAGCTGCTGATGTTGTTGTTGCTGTTGCTGTGGATCCAAAGATCCGCAGAAGATGTTTGCCAAGCCCATCAACAACATCCGTCAGCGTCAGCTGCCTCAAGCCTCATAAATATTTTTATATACTCTGCCCTCGAGGGTATCATAAATTTTAAATTATACGAGTATGAGTATCTCGCATATGCCAGATATTTGATCAACTATTTTTTAATTGTTGCTTATGTAATAGGCGTTGAAAATATTAATATTTAATGATCACTTCGAAAGAGAAACCTTGATAGCTTGGCTATAGGCTTGGAAAACTTGAGAATGGCGTGAAAGGAAAGTGGGAGTAAATATTTTAAATAGTAAAATTATATACTCAATAAAATATGTAAAATATGTTCAGTAACAATAAGCATAAATATTTTAAAGTGTAAGCTGTTAGGAGAGATGATAGATGTCATATGTATTTTAAAAGACGATAGAAAGACTATTGAATCACTTAAATGTGCATACATACTCGAATATATTACCATATATTTATAAGTAGAATGCTTAAGTCATCATATTTTCAATTGATAAAAATAAAAAGTTATTCTATCTAATCAATTTTAATTCATATACTATCTGCGTACTTACGTAAGCAATTTATTAAAGTTTCATCAGAAAAACTGAGGAGAAAATTGCATTACGAATGATTTAAATTAACACTTTGGAAACTTACAGATAATCATGATCTTCACATATTCATAACTAAAGATATTTTTATTGAGCAGTTGTATATAATTCTGAAACATTATTAATAGCCTAATGAGCTCACTATACCCTTCCCAAACAGTATAGTTGAAATATAACTCTGTAAACTACTGAGTACCATTTTAAGATAAGATAAAAATAAATTCTTGAAACGTAACTCACCTTAATCTATCGCGTAGCAGTTGATACGTGGGCTGATCTCGCTGCAGCACCTGAAGGATGCGTTGACATTGTTGTAGACGCTGTCGTAGTTTCAAGGACTGTGTGTCCACATCAAGGACAGCAATTCCACTGTCAACGCTGCTGTTCAACTGATGAACAGGACTATTCTCCTGATTAACAGGACTGTTCTCCTGATGAACAGGACTATTCTCAGCGCTACTCTTGTTACTAGGTGTCGATGTTGCTGCTGCTGCTTCTGCTACTTCCTTTGCAGCTGCTGCTGTGGCAACTGTTGTTGCTGCTGGTGATGTTGCGTCGACAGTCATTGTTGTTGTTGTGTTTGTTATAGGCTCTGTGATATTTGATGATTTTGACGCTTTCGTTTCACTTTGACCTTTGTCTTGACACACGCAAATGTAACGTTCACTTTTAATCACAACATTTTTGCGCCAACATTTGACGCTCTAAGCCATTTCCGCACGCACACAGTTGAAAGATTACACACACTTTTACGTATGTATATTGTAAGAGATTGCAAGTAGATGTTGCATGTATAAGTTGGTTGCCTGGGAACCAGCCAGAGGCGCCTCTTCACGCTTCCAAGTTCACTACTCAATGGAATTCTCGCGCACGCTTCTCAACACACAATATTCAGTTCACTTTGCTATTTTTTTCTTCTCTCTGTTGTACTTGTTTTTTATTTCAGTTTTGTTTTTTTTATTTTCATTCAGTTGTCGCTTTGCGCGCATTTTTGTTAATTACTCGACCGTTATTGCCATTGTTTTGCCGTCTTTTGGCATGGCTTTTACCTCAGGAGGCTTTGCTTTTTCGTTCGTTTTGCTTATCAGCAGCCGCTGCGATATATACAAATTTACCCAGAAGGGAGGCGGAAAAAGAGGAGGAGCTTCAACATTTACTTGTATGAAAATTTTAGGTTCGTGCTGCAAGCAAAAACAAATTTGAGGTTTACTTTATGGCCACAATAAACAAGTCGCGTTTATTGTTCTTAAAGATAACGATACAAGTATACAAGTATTATTATACCCTGCCTCCACTTATGTTACGAAAGTATCTGCATCTCTCTTGCCGCCAGCAGCCGGTTCTACTCGCAAGCTGAAAAGTATCTCGAAAGTTGTTGCAACAAAATGCGACACAAGACGATGTACAAGTTGTATACTATTTCCAGTTGATATGTGACCACAATTTTGCCGCTACGCCTAAATATGTAAATTGCTGAGACCTAGAAAGGCACGTACTATCGCATTTGGTAATTTTGTTTAATGCACTGCCATCGATTTGCATACGGGCCAAAAAGGGAAAGAGAGAGGGGAGGAAAGCATCAGGTGTCTGGTAACGGCAAACAACTGACAACAACTGACAACAAGCCCTCAGCTTCATGACGAGAAAGCTGCTTGGCTAATCTCCTCAAGCGCTGCTCATCAAGCCAACACACATACATACATACATACAGTCACATATATGTATTTGGTAAGACAACTAGCCCCAGGGCATACCGTCAACATGGCGTTTAAATAGATTTTGCAAATCAAAATCCCCTAAAGAAGCTGAAAGCGCTAAGAGAAATTCTAAGACAACGCACACACGAGGGCAGCTTAACAAATTAGTTGTAATTACAAATAATTAAAGATAAATATTACAATTGAGGTTATCATACTGATAAGGTAACTGTTTAAATGAGAAATTTCACAATATTTTGAGAACAGGCTTTCGCTTGGAATTTAAAATCAGTAAGTTTCTAAAATGATAGATATTAAAATTATGAATTGAATTGTTTTGATAGATTATTTACAATTAAGAATTTAATTAATTAAGCAAAATGTTTCGGTTAATATTTAATATTCACATTGGACTTTTTGTTTAAATTGGAATGATAAACAGAAATTCGGAAATAAGTAATTATAATTAATTCAAAATGATCATTATTGAATTTCAATAATACAATTGCTATTAATATTACTCTTAAGTTCTATCTAAACTCAATGAACGCACCTCGCCCACCTGCATATGTGGCAGAAAGTGCGGAGTTGGGGCAGTTAAATAGATAACATGAAATGCCGCAGACTCAGTCAAGAGTCTCAGTTGATGCGAATGATGATGATGATGATGATGATGATAAGCTGCGGAAGAGGATGATGATGTTTGCAGCTTGGCCATTTGCTCAGTTGCAGATACATTTGCTGTAGCTATGAGATACATACATACATATACGTATCTGTGACTGGCGAAGCATTAAACAAGCGACTCGAAAAGACGATTTTGTATCGCTGGATATCTGGAGACGCACTTGTTGATTGTTTTTCTATTGTTGTAGTCGATGTTATTGTTGTTGTTAGCGTCTCGAACATTTCGAATGCTTAACGAAAAAGTTCACTTGTCTTTTTTAAGGGCTGAGAGACTGGCCCCTGGTCAAGACAACAATAGAAATTTAGTTGTCTGTCAGGTGAAAACGGCATCAAAGTTTTTTGTGAATGGGGGAATTTGGGCGGATTTGGGATTTTATAAGTGGAAAATTCAGCAAAGCCAAAAATGATGATATGCAGTTTACTATATGAATCCGAGCATAATTAAAAATGCATTTTCCCACTGCAAGTTGAGGCTGCCATTGAGGTCATAGGCATTTTGCATATCATTTGGCAACTAAACATTTGGTTAATAGTTACAAATGTATGCAAATGGCCAAGAGGGCCGGTGAGTTAAAACGGCCTTTGTGCTTTGAGATTTAAATTGATTTAAAATCCAGATCTCTGGCTCATTGCCCAATCGGAAGGTTGTTGTTGACAGTGTTTGCTGTAGTTGTTGTTGTTACGTGTTGCAGTTGCTTTCAGTTGGGATTTGTGCAATTTTCACACAATTGTTTCACATTGCATGTCGCATTAAGTGGTTACAGTAACTAATTTGATAATTAATTAATTAAACAATGACAGCAATTTCAAATGCAATTGGGTCACTCACAAATGGGTCATACTGTACGGATGTACGACTAAGTACATACTCAACCATGATGTATGCACATTTTCAATTAGTTAAACAGACGTCTAAGTACAACATCAGCTGGCAATAGCTTCACAGCAGGCCAAATGCTTCATTCATTAATTTTGCAAAGTTTAGCAATAAGTTACACTTTAAAAATGATACACAGAAAAAAGTTCTGGGATTCAAATGATGTCTAATTTTCTTACACCAAGTAAGAAATACTTGATATTTATAAGTAAGTTTATATACTACATAAAATTTATTATGTTTTCTTTATGTATTCAACAATTGAACTATAAACTTAAATTTCAGAATAATTATTTTCTGTGTAGATTTTGAGAAAAAAGTTTTTCTAATTCATTAATTAACTTGTACATGTTTCTTTGGCAAATATTTTGCATGTGGTCAGCTGAAGACTCAAAGATGATTAATGTTGTTGTTGCTGTGTGGCCAAAAAGGGAAATTGTTGGTATTAATTACGCGCAACGCTTTGCCAGATGTATCAATATAACTTTTACTAACGGTTTCACACATTTTTCATCTGAAGAGTGTATTGAAGAGGGAGGGGCAAGTCTAGAGGTCGACACCGCAAAGACGAACTGTCGATTCATTGAGAAATTAAACAACTTGGCTTTTAAACCGCAACTGAAGCGGCTTAGGATGACGCCTCAAATGAACGGAAGTTGGTAAGTAATTTAAACGGCGTTGGCTGACTTAATATTGTTAACTGATGCTAGCCAATTGGTTTTGCTTTCTGTTGCCACTTTTTTTTGTTATCATCTTTTTGTTGCCTGTTACCTAAGTAATTGTTGTTCAATACGTGTATGAAAAGTTGTTTCTCAAAATTGGCGTCTGTTGTGAAAATTGAAAAACCAATCGATCGACACTCCATTCATACCCACACTCCAACGGAAGCAATTTTCAGCTCTTTCCGCTGATCAGTTTTTTAATATTTTTTTTCATTTTCTCACAGTTGCCTTTGTAAGTTAGATTCGCAGGGTTGCAGTTAATTTCAATGCTAAGCCAGTGACATTGACACTTGTCCACTGTCCCCGCCCCTTTAGTCTGTCCCTGTTCATTTGTCACTTTTCGTCATTTTATTATGCACTCATTTTTCGTTTGTCTGTTGTCCGCTTTGCGCATGAGTCGCTTGTTTTAGTTGTAGCTTAACACTGACATATCGCACGCTCCAGTGACCCACTAGGAGTGCACACAAACACTCACTCACTCACTATTAACAACACTCTCTTGTCTCTCACAGTCACCAAAAAGGGTTGCCTGTTGCTCTCTAACTGTCCATGAGCCCTTTATTTTTAATTTTATCACAAGTTTCGGCGTTGCGCTTCAACGATTTAAGTTTTTGAGTATTTAGGCTAAGGTTCACTTATCATTGCTTATTGCACGACACGTTTTATTGTTTTGCTTTACACCAACAATAAGCGAAATATGTACTAAATTAATAATAACAATAATAAGTAATAACAAAAACAACTGTTGCGTACATTTACTTCGAGTCCCGCTAAAGCCGTCTCTGCTCTGACTTTGCGTCAGCGTCGCGCAAAGGTTGAAACGCGAATGAGCCGTCGACGTCGACGCTTTGAAGTCGAGCTTGCTGCCCGCCTGCGCTCACCTCAACTTATCGCTGCTGTTGGTTATTGTTGTTGCGCTTGCATTTTACTCTCTCCTGCGCTCTCACAGTGTTGGCCTCTCTGCTGCTGTTGTTACTGCTGATGGCTGTTCTTCATTCAATGTCGTTTCTCAGCTTTAGCTTATTGTTCATATTGGTTGTTCTCTCTCAGCTGTTGTTGTTGTTCTTGCTTCCCTTTCAGCTGCTTTTTGGTTGCTGTTGTGACTCTGATCAACAGCTGGTAGCGGCAGAGGCATCGGCATTTTGTTGACTGTTTTTTTTTATTTTGGGAATAAACTAGTTTTAGGCAGAGGGGTTGAAGTTTGGGGTTGTTTATCCGGTTACCAAGGGCAACTAACTCACAACTTCTTCTGCTACTTTTTCGGTTCATCCTGCGCCTCTAGAAAGCTTTTCGCTTCTCTGTTAGTCGCACGACAAAACTTTGCCACTTAACAACTGTATTGCTAATTTAGCTACATATATTATATTTTTGTATTTATAAGCTAGAAATCTGTATATATGTAAGCGACTAGACCTTTCAGATTTCTGGATAATTTCAAAAATTCTTCACAAAAAGATTGTAAAAATGTTTTAAAAATTATGAAATCGTGGCTATATAAATATTGTTTATGCTTTTAAATAAAAAAAAAAACAATTTGCAACAAATTAGCTATTTTACCAGTAAAAATCTTAGCAACACTGTTTAAAATATTAATTTCTATGCATAAGGAAATGAGAAAGAAGATGGCTGGTGCAAAAAGTGAGCCGTAAAAGCATTTACAGATCCCAACGAAGCCAAGTTGGCGTATTCGGTTACACAAGTTCAGTTAGAAAGAAGTCGAGCTATAAATACACCCAGTTTATGGGTCGGTCAAGTGATTCGGGAAATGCCCTACGCCAAAACTGAGTGAGTGCTTGTCCAATTTGTCCATGCAAAACGACGCTGCGGCAACTACTTACCTCCAACTGCAGCAGAGGCAGCAGCAGCAGCAGCAACAGCAACAACAACGAGTACGGCAGCGACATGCACGGAATAGGAAGCGTTTAACTACCTATGAAAGACATTTGATACGTCAGACGGTCCAACAATAGTGACAGCGATATCCACAGTTCGACACACACACACACACACACATACGCTTATTTGCACACAGTATGGAAGCGTTGCACATACCCTGTGTCCAAGTGGGTTCAAATCAGGCATATTCTACAAATCTCTAACAATTTAAAAGCAACGCAAAATCAGTTGTCGATGTTCCTGTTATCAAACTAATCTCAAAACAATAATAAAAAGGTAATTAAAAAATTTTAAAAATGAATTTTATTATCAAGCATGTTCTAAAAATCACTTTTAGACCAAATGCAACGCAAAAACAATTATCGATGTTCAAATTTAAAAAAAAAACTGTTTACCAATAATTAACAATTTGACTAAAACTTGAATTAGATTGGCAGCCGGTTTAATTACCAGATTTTTGTGTTTTCGTTATTATTTTATAAATAATATTTCTGTCAAAGGTAATTTTACTACCAGCAGAGCTTTTTTTTGGATCTTTTACATATTTTGGAGATAAAGGTTGAATTTAAAACATATTTGACATGTACTTAATTCACAAGCCATCAGTTTTTCGCTGTTTACAGGGTATTTTCCTGTGAACGCTCGCTGCTATAACATTCTCACTTGCAATTTGTTGCTTTTTGTTTTGTTTTTTTGTATATTTTGTATAAACTTTTTGCGTCTGACTGGCACAGCTGCTGGTGCTGCTGGTCAACAGCACCGGCACATTGCACCTGACACGAGGCAGGTCGAGACAGTATGAGAGGGAAAGAAACAAAGTGATGGAGGCGCTTCAGTTTTGACCATTTTTCAAACATTTTGCCACTCACTTTTTTTTGCGCACATCGTATTGATATTAGGTGTACATATATGTGTGTGCATATATCATTGCTTGCCTCTTACCCCCACAATAATAACAACAACAGACACTAGCAACAACAACAGTAACAATTTACCGTTGGTTAAAGCCTGTCTAATGGCACACAAAGTAGCCCATCATCCTGCACAAAATTCCATCCAAGTCATCATCAGTCAACACACAGTCACCCAAGCTGAGACCCGAGGAATGCACAGAACTTGATTGACCGTTAAGATAGGCATCAATGGAAACGTGTGCGCAAAGAAGAAATGATGAATGAAAAAGAGAAGAGAATACAAAAACAATAAGCACAGCATTCAAATCCCATGGCGAGACGCATTCCACAAGCAGCAACAAATCGTGAGCCAGATCTTTACATCTTAGCCATAATTCAGTTGCCAATCAAAGTTATTCGCTAGTTAGCGTCCAAACGGGGTGAAAGTAATTCAACAAACCACTTTCGATGCTTGAACAATGTATTCTTTTTAATCTACTATAATAACCGTGTCTAAGCTAAATGTATGAGAACTTGGTCAAAAAGGTGTGGCATACTATTTTTAAAAATTTTAAAATTATTCACCAATTTAAAAATGCTTCTTATTCATAGGGTATAAGGGTGTATTCAGGAGTGTTCCAATAATCTCTGGTATATTTAATATAATTAATAAATAAATTCAGAGATATGGCATATTAAGTAACTGCAATTAAAAAAATACAGCAGCAACAAGATTTTCTAAATTTGGTTTATTAGAGTAAGCAACAAGTGTCATCTATTTATTTGTAATTTGTTTAGAGCACAACTTGTCAAGCTGCCAAAAAGGTTGCAGAAAACATGTTTAAAGAGTAATTTATACAAAAAACTTTTCAATAAAAAAAATAACAAATAAACAAATTTGTTTATTTACTGGCAACGCAAACAAAAAGATTGCATACTTTTAGGCGGTTCCTTTAAAAGCTTCGTACTAATTGTAAGCTGGGTAAATTGAATTCCATTAAAATCAAAACAATTCTAAAGAAATTAAAGATTCTGTTGTTTATAAATACACTGATAAGAGTGATTTATCTGAGTTTAGGCGGTTTCCCTAATTTGTTTGTAACTGCGCATTGGATAGCAAACATGAAATAAAAGAGAGTGAGAGAATGTAAAGAGAGCTCAGCATCCACAGCATCCAACAGCTGTTGTGGAACGTAAGTAGGTCCTATAAAACGACCAAAGGCAATAGAATTTGCAGTAGTCCTGTTCAGTGCTTCCTACCAAGGTGTTGGCAGCAGCAGCAGCAGCAACAGCAGCAGCAGAGACTTAACAACACCCCAAAGGACAATTTCAGGACGATTTCTGCAGTTCCTGAGACTTGTGCAAACAGAACACTATAAAAAGACGGCGGTGAATGTGAATTTCATTTTCGTTTCGTTTTTAATTGTAAATGTGCTTAACGCAAAGCGAGTGCCAAGTGGCAAGTGAATAAATAGACTTTTCTCCAGTGACATTTTAATAAATAAATTCCACTCCCATTCAAAAGTGGCGCGATTGCCTGAAAAACTTACGCACGCTTTCACAGACACACACATACGCACAGTCTTACACACACACTTGCAAAGGCATTTTAGCGCGCTTTTGTGTTCGTCCTGGCTACAAAGCGTAACGGGGTAAGTTTCGCTTAAAACATAAAAAAAACGTGTGTCTTGAGTGCTTTACATTTCATTTGATTGCAATTAAATGCAATTACATTAATTGCATTCAGCATGCAGTGCAGTATTCAATGATGTAGGCCTCTCTTTACTTAAAGGTTAAACCTTGACTAACAAGAACAAGAAGAAAACAGTCAAGACATCATGCAGCATCTGGTAAATGAAAAAAACACGTGCTTTCAGGAGTCTAAAAAAAAAAAACTAAAATCCATAAATTGATTTTTCCGCATGCATCACTTGTTTTTTTACACACATATAAATTTAGAACTAGATTAACCAAAGTGGTAGAAGAGGAAGAATAAGGTAAAAAGTACTGCAGTTCCAGGTGTGCTCAAATAAACCAAAGCCCACTTAAAGGCGACGCTAGACAATTGCAAAAAAGCACAGACCAACCGGTTGCTCACCCTCTCTTCCACTCTCTCCTTCTGACTGCCTCTCTCTCTCTCTCTCTATTTCTCTTACGTTCCTCAGTGACTGGCGAGTTTTAGCTTTGCAAAGCTTCACACTCTGACGACAAATTCTATGTTGTCTGTGTCTGTGTACAAGCGCCCGCAGCACTTTTGGTATGTCTCCGTGTGTGTGTGTGTGTGTGTGTGAGAGAATGTTTTGTCTGTGGTGAGAATATTGTGACGCAATGCTTGGAGGTTTTTGAACTGAAGCACTCTCATACTTTCTCATACACACACACACCATGTGAAGAGCTTAGACATTGAATAGTTAAGCATATTAAAGCATAAACAAGCAAAAAGCGCTTTAAATATGTAAAGCAGAGGAAGGAAATCCACAGGAAGGATAATAAATTATAGGGTCATAGGGAAACTCAAGCTAGAGTAAAAGTCTACACTTGAGACAACCCGCTTGTTAGAGACCCTGCACTTATTCTGTAAAGAGTACATTCTTGCAAACATCCAGGTAAAAACTTATCTACTATCCACAGATTTTAAGAAAGAAACAGTTTTGAAAACGAACTGTACTTAAATATAGATCAAATCACGACTAAAATGAAAATCGAATTAGATTTGACATATTTAAAATCAGTTCACTCTTAGTACTGGCAACTCTACAAGAAATAATTTAGCTTAGCATTTTTGACAAACTTAATGGACCCTTTTTACCTTTTAAGTACAGGGTCTAAAAACCAAAAGTTCTCGACACAAAGCCGTGGCACATGCCACATAACTGCACAATTGCAGGCCAAATTATTGATTGGACTTTTGAAAGTAGAGCAAAATCGCTTCCGTTTTCACTTCCTGATAACTCAAAGCATGACCAAGCTAAGCTTAACTTTTGAACCTAAAACTCAAACTCAAATTTAAAGAAAGAAAGAAAGGGCTTATTGTGCACAATGTTGATACACTTGACTGCAGGAATGTGCAATGAATTGACAGATAACAACAAATCTGCAGCTAAATGCGACCTTGCCACAGCAGCAGCAAGTAGCAAGAATGAATGGGGAACCACCAAAAAGTTAACGACTTGCCCATAAATAAAAACAACAACAACACTAACAAAGAGCAAAGTGTGCAATCGCCGTGTCCCAAAAGAGAATGAAAGTCCAGTGCAAAATGTGAAAAATGAGCCAAGCGGAAGTTGATAACAGAAAAACAAGAAAAGCAGGAAAAATTCAACTGAACTGAACTGAACTGACAGCGAATGCCATTGAAGTTAATTACAAATGTCCAATTAAGAAACTGACAACGGCAGCAAAGTACTAGCTATCAAATGCAAAAAAATTACCACAGTCCTTAGCCCAAGTTGCTGCAATTAAAAATGCATCTGGGTTTCCAACAAAGCTGCAAACTAGGAAAACTCGCAAAACTGCTAAACCGAAAAACTGCCAACTAATCGAGAAGCGCGCATATGAAATGAATGGCCCCAAAAATTCTGCAGCAGATGCAGCAACCACAGCTCAGTGGAAATTGCATAATAGGACATCCCTTGGCCAACAAAAAGGCTTAAATTTAACGACTCAGGAACATCCTGCAGCATCTCAAAAACCCGCCGACTCTTTAACATAGCAGGCGAAAAGTATGCTTTATTTATTTTCTTTCCAAACTAATTTCAGGTGTGTTCCGGAAAACGTTTCTAAAAGCAAGCAATTTATTTATGTAGTATCTGTTTATTTATTTATCGACAAAAAATTAACAGTTTAAAATTAAATTAGAAAAGAAAATTTTAAA
Organism: Drosophila neotestacea; assembly: GCA_035044365.1. Taxonomy (NCBI): domain Eukaryota; kingdom Metazoa; phylum Arthropoda; class Insecta; order Diptera; family Drosophilidae; genus Drosophila; species Drosophila neotestacea. Next base: position 1,528,656 of record JAWNMD010000155.1, read on the forward strand.
TTACCAATTAAACAATTAAATTGTGTAAATAAATATTCTAAAAATGTATTTGAATAATTTCTCTATTATCTTTAAATTCACATTAATCATTCGGTGTTTCCGACAAATATACCCTTCCTACCCTTTATTTTCGGGTAGTACAGCTTCCATAACAACAAGAACAATAGCAACAATAATTCTCTAATAACAAGGCTTAAAAGACGAAGTACTGGCAACGGCTGTTCTGGCCAAACTTCTCAGATAATTGGAGAGTTTTGAGAATTGTGGCGCGCACAAAAGTATGCTACACTTTTTGTTCGAACCATAAAAAGTTTGGGCAAATAAAATAAGATTTATGGTAATTAATCTAGCTTACCTACTGGGAAAAAAGCCTTGCCGCACAGCGCTGATAAAATGCCTGTGGCAGCATCCCTCTTTCTTCTCATCTACGTTGCACACAAATTTTTTTAATTAATAAATAAATGTTGCGGAAATTATGTGGCATTCAAGTGAGGCGCCCCATAATTACGCGATTTGTTGGGGCTTAAGAGGCGCTTGACAAATGCGTGCAGCGGTAATCGCAGCAGGAATTATCCCAATCAAACGAGCCAGAACAGCTCTCCCTCCCCCTCTCATTACTAGGATCTACCCCGCTAGGAGACATTAACGAGACGCCTCAAAGAAAATTGCGCACAAGAGAGAAACGCATAAATATAAGAAAATATAATATAAATGTATTTACTTACTATGGATGTACTTATACATGTGTGCATGCATATATATGTATGTGTGAATTTATTCATGTATGTGTTAATATACAAATAAATACATATACATATATCTATATCTGTCTGTTGATTTTTCATTGCTTGCATTTGATGGCGGAGCATGAAAAATTCATTCAACTGATAGCCTTAAGGGGCAAGTCGCTTAAAAAGAAAGGATACAGCAATAAGAAAAGAGAGAGTGAGAGAATGAGAGAGAGGAAGAGGCGCTCGACCGTTTGATTTAATGTCTTGCTAACTGCAATTTCTCTGATGGGGTTTTTACCAAATGGTTATAATGGCCGCAAGGAGCAAAAAAAAAACAGGCGCTAAGAGCTGCTTAAGTAAATTGTTCTGCATTAATATTTTAGCTTCAATTTAAGGCTAAAGCCTTTTGGCCAACATCTGCTTGAGGCAACAGCAAACGCTATTCTTGGCCTAATTGGGCCGACTGCGTGTTGGCCAATTGCCTGCCGGCCATTTGCAGCGACAAATTGCATTTGGAATTCATATGAGATTGAAATGTAAAGACAAAGCGTTTCCAAGTTGCAACACTCTGCCGCCGGACAGTGGCAAGTTGCAAGTTACACGTCGCAAGTGGCAAGTGGAAAGTGCATGAGTAATGTGGCAATCAGAACGCTGGCTTTGTTCCTTATATGCCTAATGAGCGACTGGTTTTGCCTTCCTCTAAGCCTTTTGTTGCACATTTAACAATGGTTGCCACACACGCACACACACACCAAGAATTCATTAGAGCGGAGGAAAAGACTGTTGTGGCATTGCCACTGCCTCAACAACATCAACAATAACTAAAGAAGGCATTTAAAAGGCAACTCACGACTGCAAAAAGTTTAAAAACTAACTAACGCAGTAAAGTGAATTTATGCTATTTTAAGTATTATTTAACTTACTTACTTTTAAAACTAAAGTTCTCACAATTGCAAAGAACAAAATACTTAATTTGTCAGAAAGATAATTCCTTATTCATGCTGTTCGTATGTGGAATAAATTACTGAATAATTTTAAATTTCAGCAAAACCTCCTCTTATAATTATAGTAATGTAGTAGTAGCAAGGTAATTGTGTGATAAATATTTATATTAATATTCTTATGATTTATGATTCCTTTCATCCTTAATTTTATCTTACTTTGTTTAATAATGTCTAGAGCCATATATATAAATACTAATAATAATAATAAATAACTACAGTTAATCTAAGTTATGAAGATTGAGAAGTGAACTGCTTAGAGACTGTAATTAAAAGTTATTTATAAAGATTTCTGTGATAACAAATTTCTGTTCTCCTTGACATGTATCTGTATCTGTAGGCTTTTATTACAATAAAACTCAAGCCCACTGAATAAACGTGACCTGTAATAGGCATAAAAGAACCTTTACCCCTTGATTGCAGCTGTTTGTGATTTGCATGTCAAGTGGTTAGATAGTTGGGATAGTTAGGGGGTTTTACTCAGTATCAGTTGACCAGTTAAGCAGGTATATATATGTACATATTATCGAGCTAAGTTAAGTACGAATATTATCGTTTTCTCAAGGTCTGAACTATACAGCTTTATTGTGTTCAAGTAATTATATTAAACACATTCAATTAAGTGAGTTAAGTTAATTGAAGCTCATGTGATTATTATATTTAAAGAAGCAGTGAACACTCTGGTAAAAACACTCATCACAGATTCTGTTTTATAAGTCGGAATTCAGCTTGAAACTTTCACTTTAGTTAGTATTTACTGTAAATTGAAAACGTGACTATTTTAAGTGGAACTCATTGGGGGAGTTACATTATATTCACGGCTAAATGGGTTGCCAACAGATACCAGTGTTATTAATATTAATGCTAACAATACTTAATAATGATATAGCACAAATTGGGTTGAACAATATGTATTTTCAAGTATCTCGTCAGATACTAGCCGTATGGCATGTTAAGCCCTTATCAAAACACTCGATTTCTCATTATCTTTAGGTTCGGAATTGCGCGAGAAATTCGCATACAAAGTATTCGTAGATTAGATGGGTACTCATGAGTGTACTCATGTGGAGATAAGCCTAGTCTGCCAATAGATCTGTTGCGATAACTTCGACATATACAAGGCTAATGAAAGTGCTCCACGTATAAAAATTATTAATACAGAAAGAATATCAAAAGAGAAGAAAAAACCCAGAAAAAAAAATTCATCATAATTTGCCTTAATCGAATAATGACCCCCAACCACTTGGACAACGCTAAACTGTGTCTGGAATCGGACTTGGAACCTGTCTCGGGTATTTGCGGACAACGAGGAAGTTCCCTCAGGCAAATTATTCAATAAAAATGACGAGAAAACAAATCCAAATGCAAATAAATTATGCACACGACACGATATTTGACAAGGGGGTGGTGGAGTGGAAAAGGGGCAAAGATGAGAAAAGGTAGGAGGAAGAAGCCTCGATTGAAGCAAAAACCATAACAAAAAAGCAAAATATACAAAGAGAGCGTGCAATACACGTGGAATTTGTATGACAAAAAGTGGATGACAAAAAGAAAGACCAATATAATGGGGTAGATATCGTAAAAAGCGTATAAATTTTAAAGCTGTAATTATATTGTCGTATGAATCAGTAAAAGTGGGTTACAGCAGACACTCGCTAAGTGCAACCTTAGCTTTGTTAAATCGATTATACAATTGTTCGATTATACAATTGTTTTTAAGAAGTTTATCAGTAGGAAGTATATAGGTTCGCACCCGATTATTATGCTGCCATATCGCATAAATGTGATACAGTAATCATTCGTTATTTAAATATAAATATCCATCACCAGTATTTAAAAAAAAATATATATTAAGTAAAGTTATATCTATGTAGATAAAGTCTTTCATTATAAATTTAAAAAAACGTACAATTAATTTGGTACCACTGTACAGTTTCAGGGAGTTCACACTGGGTATTTTTTTTTCAAGTACGGACAATGCCAGACAATAACGGACTTGTCCAACATTTCCGAGCGTTTCTACAGTTAATCTACAAATATAAGTGGACATGTGCATATTGTTATGTATGTATAGTTAATGTGCTTTTTACAGTTTGTGCCGAAAGTATACATCTTAAATTGACACTTACTATGATTGATGATTGCTTCAAACTTTTTCTGGTGGTTTTTGCAACAATAAAGCACAATATGTATAATTCTTTTACTCAGTGTGCTTAAATTAAAATTCTTAGTCACAGTTTTTGCACACCAAGTCACTTATCAGCAGTTTCCGTTTTAGTAGATCATCAGGGTTCAAAAACGTGGAAATACCTCATTCACTTTTCAAAACAAAATTCCCAAATTGAGCTAAAGTTTAATAACCTTTAAACACATTAGCGAAATTGTAGAACTAATTGGAAAGCAATTTATATTAATTTATATTATGAGTATATTTGATTACTTATTGTGTATATTTATCATTTAGGTATATATATTACTTATACCATTTTTTGCTAGATTACTTAATGCTGAAATTGCTATATTATTTATCAGCAAATAATGACATTAAGGTAATTGTACTGTTAATTATAGGGAAGTTTAAATAAAGTTATTCTGTCAAAATATTTGATTACTAACTTTGGACAATTTAAGCAATGTATTAATTTTTACCACTTGTTAGATTTGTTTTATTTAGGTTGACAAATTTTTGATCAATAAAAAAAACTTTTTAGTATGTTTATAGTGTTAATTATAGAGAACTTTACATCTAAATTCTGTTGTCAATAAGTACTAATTAAGTAATTTGAACAAAGTTTTTACTTTTACCTCTTCTTGTTATTTTACTTTTTATTTGTTTAGTTGTTTATTTTATGACGCTCACTGTAATGCCAACTGCGGGTGTATGAGTGTGTCTGTGTGCGTATTACAAATATTTAGTATGTGTGTTTAAAGAATCAGCTGTTTACAACAATAACAAGAACAACAACAACAACAACAATAACAACAACAACAGCAGCTGCAGCAAGTTCACATTTTGCAAATCAACTTTATGACGAGCAACTGAGCGACTTTTTGGATTTAGTTTCAGTTTTCATTTGCACGTTCGCCCATTCGCGCTCTCTTCCGCCGCGATTCGACGTTCGACGTTCGACTTTCGATGTTCGATGATACATTTCTCAACCTACCACAAAAAATAATAAGAATATAATACCTCCTCCATCCAAGCTGATAAATTGTACGTGCTGTGTATTCAGAAATCAAAGCTAAATCCTAAGAAGATGTCAAAGAATTTAGCATAACAAAATCTATAAGTTTTGTTCTTGACACTTGTGCAAGACCATGTCTATGAGATTGTATTATTTTTACTCTTCGCCTCTCTCGCTCACGCTCTTGCTCTTATCGGTCTATTTTCACTGATCAAAGTGTTATTGTTGCTGTTGCTGTTTCTGTTTCTGTATCTGGTTGTGTTTTATATTCGAGTATTTTTGAGTATTTTATCATTTGTTGGGTCTCCAAACAGCTGTGCCTCGCATGCAACAAAACATCAATACTTTGTTACTTTGGCCATGAAAACATTTGAATGAGTTAAGTTATAAAAAAGTATACAAATTAAAGTTTTAATAACTTGGCCCATAGAACACTGGATATCAATAAAGTTGGTAAATTGTAAATCACAATTAAATACGAACTTAAATTGGAATGACAATTCTTTGTTATTTTGCCATTCTTTGTTATATTCCATTTTCAAACTCAAATACTAATATAAGTTTATGTTAATCGGTGAAGCTTAAAATTGGTATTTAAAATCTAAATTGAAAATTGTATGTGAGTCAGTGAAGTTAGACAAAATTGTTCCCAAATGCATATGCAAATAGAAATTCAATTTGGAATGCTTTGTGAATCAGTTAAGCTAGAAAAAGTATACGTATTTAAGTTTTAAAGACAACTCTTTGTAATTTTGCCCATAGAACACTGGATATCAGTAAAGTTGGTAAATTGTATACAAAAATTAAATACAAATTTATATTGGAATGACAATTCATTCTTATTTTACTAAAAATATTCCAAATTAAAACTCAAATACGATTATAAGCTTATGTGGATCAGTAAAGCTTAAAGAATGTATTGCAAATCTGAATTCAAACTTCAATTTGAATCAGTTAAGTTAGACAAATAGGAATTCATTTAAAATTCTTTAGAAGTCAGTTAAGTTAGGAAAAAGTATTTTAAATTCAATTCTAAATCCAAATGACAATCGCATTATTGTGCCAAATGACATGCACAAACCAACAAAAACATGTGCAACCTCCACGAACATCATTAGGGTCAATTTACGCAATTTCCCCCCAAAAATGAAAAAAAAAAGTTCAAAAAACGTAGAACATGCCACTTGATAAACTTGTTGTTCTTGTTATTATTGTTGTCGCATTTTTAATGCAAGCAAATTGATTTAAGTGCCGTCGTTAACAAAGTTAAATCAATTAGGGAACCTGCAATGGTGACCAACTTTTGGTTAAGGGGCGAAAAGTCAATGGCGCGTGGGGAAAACTGTGGGAAAACTGTGCTGAAAACTGTGCCACACTCAGTTGCAGTTGCATTTGCAGCGGCAGTTGCATTAATGATGCGAATACCTTTAAAATTCCAATTTTGAAAAATCTCTAGAGTTGATGATTGCAATTTTGCCAGTTCACAGGACGCAACAAGTGAGGCAGTGTTGCCAACTGCCCCTCACTTCCTCCCTTTTCCCATTCAACCCACCATTGCCTTTCAGAAATCTCATGCCATCGTCAATTCCAATTTCAGTTGCAAATTCCCAGTTAAATCCCCTCACAGAGCGCAGAGATTTGATTCAATGAAGTTCATTTATGTTGACTGCGTTTTCAATGTCAGCAAATGAATGCTTGAATAACTGTGAACCTAAAAAGGTGAATGCTGCGAGTACTTTAATAAGTTAATGAATATGCATAAATAATATCACTTAATCATATTTTCATAAATCATTTCGCATGCAGAAGTCAATTTGCCTAATGGCAACAAAAAGTGTGAACAAGCTGTGGGCACAGCATGAAACCGTTTAAAAAGGGGTAATAGTCAGCGTTGCTAGACTTGGAATATACCCTGTAGAGAGTACAGAAGATATAATTAAGGTGAAAATAGTTATTCGAATTGTTTAAAAACTAACAACGTCTTTCAAGGCTATTTATATTCTTTAGTATTACTCTTATATGCCCTGCAAGAACTCTTGGTACAGGGCATTTAAAACCAAACAATAACATTATATTTTGTGGCAGTAAAAAGTAGGGCTCCGTTAAGAGCAAGAGGGGGATTCCCATAATGTGAGCTCGTTATATGTTGGGTTTGTGTGGCCACAAGAACTTTTTTATGCCAGTTGTTAACACACATAAATGCATATGTACATATACACCTGTCCATGTGTGTTTGATACTGCTAAAAGTTGTAAATTTCTAGCCAGAAAAACCGCATCAAATGCGGCTTATAAAAAATTCTATGAATATTTGCTTGCCTACTCCTAGGCGTAGATTTAAATCACTTGAACTAAGTAGAGATTTTTGATATTTACTTGCAGCAACTAACTAAACTGCCCAACTAAAGTAGAGTATACACAAAAAATATATACACAATATATATAGAGACAACGACACCACCGAAAAGAGAGCAATCCAAAAATAAAAGGTACGAACCGCCCAATAAATTAAATTAAACCCTTTAAAAGAAATCGCAAATGGATCTTAAACACAGCGCCAGCGGCGCAGTTGAGAGCGCCGATTCCTATATAGCCACCAGTAAGTCAACAGACATGATTACGCCCAAGGAAAAGGATAACAAAGCCAACAAAGCATCCAATGCCCCTGCAGAAGGTAAGTTTTAAACCCATGAAAAGAGTTAATATCCTATTCTGTTAACTAAATATGTGATGCATGAAAGGATACTTGACATACCAATAAAGTATATTATTAATTCATTAACAAAAGCTTTCAACATTTTTAAATTTCTGATTAAATTTGATTACAATCGAGCTGTTATTATATATACCATCCATAGAAAAGATCGGTAAAAATCAAGATCTAATTGAAAACTCCTTTTTAGGTGTTTATGATCTACCAAAAATAGGTTTAGCAATGGTGGAATTCATATTCTCTTATGATTATAGCTATTCATTAATAGTTTATTCATTTATTTCAAATAGACTACATAAAACTAATAAAGGTCACATTTTATTAGAAAAGAGATTGCTCAATGTAGACTTGTATTCAAACTCTTTCATATACAGTTGTCTGAGTAAGGGTAATAAATTTTCTCTGTGCCCAAAATTAGTTCTCTTAACTGTCCAAGTTGCAAATGTGCTCAATATTCTATTCAAAGCTTATCTATGCATAGTTAATATGCAAGTCAAGCTGCAAATCTTACACACATTAGGAATACTTAGTATGTATGTGTGTAAATGGGTGTTTGTATGTGTATGTGTCTATGTGGGTGTGTTCAGTAACTAAACATTTGTATGCAAAACATTTTACACAAACAGACAAAACGAACATTTTGACTTAACTGCACCTCAAGGTATGCAATAGTTTTGTTTGCAGTTCCTCAATTTACCGTGTGCTCCTGTGTGTGTGTGCGTGTGTGTGTGTGTGTATTTGTGTGTAACTGAGAGTGTGTGCGTGTGCGTGCGCGTGTGTGTGTTGTCAACTAAAAATAACAAACATCAAAAGCTCTTTTTGCATTTTCAATGTCACGCAACTGAAAAAGAACTAGTTAAAAGACTTTGAGAAACAAAAATGATAGACTGGTAAATATTCTGTAAACTAAAGTTAAATAAATAAATTGGATTAAATAATATAAGCATAAAATTGCAAAGCTCTAGCTAAAAACCGTAACTACAGTTAGTTAATGAACTATAATTGTTCAAATTAACCACTTAAATTCAATTTGAGTTAAGGGTACAGATATTTTGATGATAGGTTAGTAATTATACTAATTAAGTAATTTGAATGACCAATGTTTGCTAAATTGATCGATGGAAACTGCTACCCTGTAGCCACAACTACCAACGTTGTTGTTTAAAACTGAACAAACAGAAGTTATTCAAATATATACAGTTTTAAGCTATCCTATTTGTACATTGTTTGTTTTAGAGGGTATGAATAGGTAAGCCCATCGTTGGTTTTGTGACGTCGTTTGCAATTGCCACAAAAGTTGTAATGGAAATTGAAAAATAAAAAAAGTGAAAGCGCACGTATGCATGGCACATGCCACATGCCACCTGTCAGCCTAGGCGAGCAATGATATAGAATATCATTCACAGCAGGAGATTAGATATAGAACATATGACGGTCGCATCTATAAGAAACCAGGCAACTAATCCAGTTAATCTTATGTTTGGTGTCTGCTATGCAGCCTTGACAACAACAAGGACAACAACGAAATCCTTTTGAGGCAAAACTCAAGTAGCTTTTACCTGTACAAGTTGTGTGTATTTCTATCTAGAATTCTGTATTCTATTTTGCAGGCTACAAAGTGTATGCTAGACGATGGGCGGTACTTATACTCTTTGTATTCTATTCAGCCTCGAATGCCATGCAATGGATACAATACACCATCATCAACAACATAATAACACGGTAAGCACTTGTTACACAACGTTGCGTATGCTTAACTTTAAGCCAACTGAGATTTTCGGGAACTCACTGTGAAGCTTTACAATTTTAATTAAAACTTACTTTGGTAAAAGCACATTTGAGAAGTTTAGCAAGTATAAGAAATGCTTCACTTTAAGTTTGTTGAGGTCTCAGTATAAAACTGATTTTAAAATTTAATAATATAAATTTAAAGTAACGTTTATCAAAGCACATTAAAGCTTATCAAATATGCATAAATAATATCCTAAAGATATTCAAAGGGAACACTCTTTCTATGTCACTCTTTATCTTATAAGCTCATTAAAGCTCACTTAATATGCCAGTCAATCTTAAACTTAATCTGTAAACGAAGTTAAAAAAGTAAAACAATTAACAATTCTAATTAAAAGTTAGTATGGCAAAGTTTATTGTAGTTTACCATAGTGACGCAGTTGCAACTGCAGTGAAAACTGTCAGGCGATGGAAATAAATGTATTTTGATATTTTCGGAAATGTTTGGAATTGAATTGCAGTTACTATGGCATCAGTGACAAATGGGTAGACTGGACGTCTATGATTTATATGATATTGTATATCCCGCTCATATTTCCAGGCAGTTGGTTTCTGGACAAAGTGGTGAGTGTCTGTTTGAGTTACAAACAAACCGCAATTGATATTTATTTGATTCTGTTTGTTTTTATATCCCTCTTTTAGGGTCTGCGCATCACGGCATTGGTGGGCATTGTGGGCACTTGTATAGGTGCCTGGATCAAGGTCTTTTCGGTGGATCCTTCGCTCTTCTATGTCAGCTTTATAGGACAGGCAATTGTTGCTCTGGCACAGGTAAAATGTGCATCTATTACAACATTTTACTCTCTCTTAATACTACAAATAATATTCTATTATACTTTTTAGGTCTGCATATTGTCACTGCCTGCGAGATTGGCTGCAGTTTGGTTTGGGCCTGATCAAGTATCATCAGCAACGAGTGTGGGCGTCTTTGGTAATCAGGTAAGAGCAGTAGGCGTAGATTACGCATACGCACCATGTGCATGTTGTCTAACTTTATTACTGGTACTACAACTGACACTCGCTTTTCATTACGTTGTCAGGATAAGGGGGAATAGAAAGGAGGTGCTAAGTAAGCCAGTAAAAATTTGCATGAACAAGAAAAGGGCTGAACCAAAATAGCATCAGCTTTTTGGCCAGATTGATGCCAAATTCTGCACTGACATGTCAAACTGGCATTTGCGTTTATGCTCTCTAACTTTTTGCCTTGCCATTTCCGGCTAGCGGAAGTGCCAGAACTTTCTCTCTCTCATTCTCGATTATATGTTGCGTGCAATCACGAAATTGCCAACAAAAAAGAAGAACCAGAGTCAAACAGAAGTTACAAAAAAAGAGATAAAAGTTAAATAGAACTAAGCAAACCGAGAATGCAGTCTGTCAACAAAGTTCCAATTTACTCAACTGTAAAAACAAAATGAATTGACCTATTCGAAATTCAATTCGACACTCTCATTCACATTCACTTTCTCATTCACTTGCTCATTCACTTTCGCAATGCATAAGTAAATTGTGCCTGAAGTGGGCGTAGAAATGTCACTTTGAGGTCAACTCAACCACATAACTTTCATCTCTCGCCTCCACTCTGAACCATCTGCAATGGTTTAAGGCCTTGGTAATACTGTCTGCACGCAAAGTAATTAAAATGTGGCCAAAATGTTGAGCCCGTTTTAGTGCATGCAAAATAGTCGGCGTAGTACGTGGCGTATGCGTAATTGCCTGAATAATTTATGCTAAAAAGATACCATTAATTAATGCAATTCTACAATTTGTGGCATTCAATATTGAATTTGTAGCTTAAGTGAATACTAAGCCATGCTAAATGCTGATCGACTGCAATATACCCTGCAATACAGTTGAAATTAACAGTGTCAAAAGAATATCAGAAATCTATGCAATAAAAATTACTCTAATTCTGTACTTCTTTCTACTCTCTGCTTATATTCATACAAATCTTTTACATACTTATGTATAAGGAAATGTATATTTTTATCATTAAATTTAAACATTATTAAACATGATTTAAACAATAACGAAATTGAAGAGATTTAGGATTATGAAATAATTATATGAATTCAGTGCCCCAATTAAACTTCATTAATTCAACAATTGCAAAACAAATATAAATAGCAATATCGCACTTTAAGCTTTTCGTTTTTAATTGTTTGACTTGTCAACAAAGAATAATGGAAATATCTGTGCATGTGGCAACTGTAAAACTTTCTTTAAATGATTTGTTGCAGTTAGTTGGCAACTTTTCACACATTTCCCCATTTGACCTATGGCATTTAACAATTAACAATTAGCTTACAGTTAATGGACGCTAAACAAAGCAAAGCAATTAGTTTTGCTTGCAATGCCATTAGAGTTGATAAGCAAGACGGGGGCAAGTGGATATAGGGGTAAAAGGAGGACAGAACAAATCTTAATGCTGATTTATGAGCGCATAATGTACTCACGTGCAACGTGTTGCAGCCGAGCTTAAATGGGGGCAACATCAGCTCACCTGCAAGTGCAAATATGCAGCACACATCAGTCATGCCAGTACAGAGCCATAAAAAAACGACAAACTAACCAGATAAATCAGAAAAGAGAATAAAAATTGAAATAGGAGAAGAAAAAATGGTACAAATAGTTTCATATTACAAATGTTGACTATCCATAAATATTATTATTAAAATACTATTTATGTACAAGTTCTTCAATTATTTTATTCTTTGAGTCTAGTTTTCTTAAGGATATGATACATAAATCATATTGTTTCCATATCTATATAAGGTCTCAATTAACTATCTGCCTAATCATTAATTTTATTATTTATTTATCCACTTTGATGAATTCTTAAATGTATATAAGCAGTTTTAGTTAACTTAGTTTACGTCTAAGTAGCTTTAAAATGCCTAGATCTGTCTGGAAAAAAGCTGAATTGGCAACACTAACACACATGCATCTGTGTCTGTAGTGTGTCTCTGTGTGTATGCTGTCATATTTACCCTACGCTCGAATGCCGCTGAAAAGGCTTATAATTTCCGCTTGTTATTCGCCAGGATCTCTGTCTCTCACCTTCTCTCTGTCTCTTTTACTCTCCCTCACTCAGCAGGAAGTCTCAATGGGATGTACATTGTACATGTCACAAATATGAGGCGTGCCCCCAGCCTGTCATTGTGTGTCGAACAATGCACAATACACTGCTGTCGAATAGTCAATGTACCACCTGCAATGTCGTTACACTGCACTACATTCTCACTTTGAGCCTGAGTCTGAGGTCAAGTGGAAAACTCAATGAAGAAAACGAGAAATGCAAATGTTTGGCATTAAAGAGTTTGCCACTTGCCACCTGCCACTTGCCACTTGCCACACTGTCACCGTCTATGTTGAAATGTCAACTCGAAGTTGCCCCAAAAAAAAGAAAGAGAAGAAAAAAAGCGCTGACTAGAAACTAAACCAAAAAACGCAGCGGGCGATGCGTTATAGCTTTTGACATTGAACACAACAAACATGCCCCATGTCCCTTGCCCCATGCCACACATTTCCTTCGCTTTCTTGCCACGACTCGCCAGGGTTGCCTTATCTGGCAAGGACAACGCCACAGGCACAGCCACTTGCCATGGAATCCTTACATGCGGATTTGCTAGAGAAACAGCTTTGAGCACGGTTTGGTTTTGGCTTTGCCTCATGATGTTGCCTCATGATGTTGCCACACGCCGTTGTTGCCTTTGCCAAAGTGCTGAACAAACATGCTTTCTTTTTCTTGGCTTGGGTTTTTTTTTAGGTATTTTTGTAACTAGCTGCAATAACAAGAACAAGAAGTGAGAGCACAACATATGTAAACAAGCTAGGAAATGGAAACCGCTTCCTTTCCCTTCTTCCTTCCTCTTTATTCCGTTCAACAACATCCTGTGTTTGCCTTTTATTGCGGTTCCATAGCTGTTAAATTTCTCTAGTGGGCATTACATTTCTCCAATTCTCAAGCGCCTATTTCTACCACCCTCTTCCTACCTTCGGCTGTCTCCTCTTCCAAGTCAAAGCAAAGCCTCAAGTTGACTATATTATTTCGACGTTGCTTTTGCATTTAATTTATGCAAATTGATGCATTGACAATTCCGCGAAATTGACAACAATTCCAGGTCCCATCTTACTAAGGCCTTGGTGGCTTTCACTTGATGCTGAGCTTGAGGAAGCCACTTGAATAATCACAGAAATCAGAAAACAGAAATTAGAGCTTTACAAGTATCATCAAAACAACAAAATATTCCATTAGAGAAGCATGGCAATAACAACCTTATGTGAAGAGCAACTGGTTAGAACGAGAGCACCACAGTGTCTCAATAAGTTAAGCTTTCATCTAAGGTTTATTGAAATCAAATTGAATTTCAATTTATCAAGCTTTTAAGTAAACTGAACTTTATTGCAAACGGCAATCCAAATAAAATTCAACTTATTATTATCAAATTATTCAATCCGTTGCCGAAGAAAGTATTAAAAAATATGCATTTCAATCAAAATATGCTAAAGAAATGACGGACATAAATCCGTTTAAACGAAAGCGCATACCATAAAATAGCCCTTATCTCAAATATTCAAATGATTGAAGGAATGAAGAAATTCACTTTGAATTGCACTTAACTTTAATGCATTTTTCAACCCGCTGTCAAAAGTTATTTACGTGAGTTCGCTAAATCCGATTTATAGGCCAAACAATATTGCACATAAACAAAATAAAGCTGAAAAAAATTTTATAAATGAAACAGTGACACATGATGAACATAACAGATACCCTGTAATCTTAAATAAATTTAAAAGTTTCTTATACTCTTGAATTGCTTGTGAATGCCAATCAGGGCTATGTAAATCGTAAACTGACCTCTTTAGTTACCGCTATGAGTACAGGGTATCAAGGCAGAAAAACATAGACAAAATTCATGACACAACAGCTGGACTGGGCTGGCAAATTTGTTGCTAGCCAACGAAATGGCGCGCAAAACTTTGACGAAAATAACAAATAGAAAAAAAGTGCAACAACTGTCACTGCAACTGTGGCATCAACAATGGGGCACGACACACACATAAATCAAAGTACAGCAACCGTCAACATAAATAAAACTAGACTCGGAATGGATACGAGAATTGAATTGAAAATGCGAACCAAAACGGATACTCGAAACGGAAACGGATGCTCTATGTTTTGACCAAGTTTTCTAGCCGAAAATTGTAATCTTACTTCATGTATATTTCACAGCTGGGCGTGGCCATCGGATTTGTGTTGCCCCCAATGTTGGTGCCCAACTCTGAGAGCCTGGAGACGGTGGGCAAGGATCTGCAAATGATGTTCTATCTGGTGGCGGGACTTACCAGCATACTGCTCGTACTCATGATATTCTGTAAGTGTGCTTCTAGACGTAAGGTTATCAAATGCAATCAATCAATATTGTATTTTAATTTAATTATTTTATTTTTAAAACCACTAATATACGTTTTATTTAATTAAAACACAAACGCGCACAGTTTAACAATTATCCAAGGACTGGATGCTCGATCACTGATATATCGATACACTTTTTTAGGCTGTATCGAAATATCAATATCATTTGCTATCATTTTTGTTACTATCGATATTTTAAGTTAACAGAATGTTTAAATGTCGTTTAATTCAAATTCAAATTATTTCAAATCTTACAATTTGGTTGATATATAAAGACTATTCATAAAAGGAAACCTATCGAAGCTACATTTTTATAACTTAATTCTATAAATTGAATACAACAATATTAAATATTGAATCACTCGCAATAAGTCACAGGGAAAAATAGTTAAATCATATTTACACACAAATATTAAATTTACAGAGCATTTGCGATTTAACTGCATTGGACAATCCTATTTATAGTCTTCCAGGATAAGCCGCCGACACCGCCCTCAGCTGCCCAGGAGACGTCACAGAGATTGGAGGGAAATGCTGAGCAGCAGGTCAGCTTTATGCAATCCTTAAAGAATCTGATGACCAACAGGAATTTTATATTCCTACTACTCTCCTATGGCATCAACGTGGGTGTCTTTTATGCCATTTCCACGCTTCTCAATCCGGTATATAGTGTGCATGCTTTTTAAGGGAATTTTCGCTACAATTAAAGTGGATTGTGGTTGCTCTTCATGTTGCAGGTGGTGCTCAAGTATTATCCAGGTCATGAGGTCGACACGGGTCGCATTGGACTGAGCATTGTGCTGGCGGGCATGTTGGGATCCGTCGTTTCTGGCATTGTGCTGGATAAGACGCACAAATTCAAGTAAGTGCCCAACAATTAATTTCAATGGGTTGCTCATTACGCATACGCCGCGTAGTGCGAAGCGTTCAACTTCAGACGAAACTTTAATGACTTTTTAGACCCAGTATAGAAAAACGTACAAGGGTACAATAGCTTTGTGGCAATGTATGTCACAGAGAGAGAGACCCATCTATGATTCTCTAGTAAGAATAAATAAATTGATAAATAAATAGCCTATTTTTAAAGTCAGAAAAAGAGGGATTGCCATACGTTTAATTTAAGTTTTAACAAAGTTATTTATTGCTGGTATGTTTTAATAAATAGTTTAATTTATTTAAAATATATCTCATGCATTTTATTCCATACAATAAGCCTTAGATTTTATATCATGGTTAGAATTTGTAGAACATGCCTGATTTATAGTTTAAGGCAGCTGCAACGGCTACAGAGACAGTTACGGGATATCTCACAGGATTCCTTTTTGTTCTTAATTACAGGGAGACAACATTGGCAGTTTATGCACTCTCCATGGTTGGCATGTGGATATTTACCTTCACTTTGGACACGGGGCACATTGCTGTGGTTTATTTGACCGCCTCGCTGTTGGGGTAAGTCTGCTCTTGGCATTAACTCTTCAAATTGCAGCTCTTAACTTAATGTGTGAATGCAGTTTCTTCATGACTGGTTATTTGCCTGTGGGCTTTGAATTCGGAGCTGAGTTAACCTTCCCGGAACCGGAGGGAACTTCATCGGGTCTGTTAAATGCCTCGGCACAAACGTTTGGCATTTGCTTTACACTCTTCTACTCGGAACTCTTCTACTCGTACGGGGATGTTCCAGCAAATATCGCCATGGCAGTCATGCTGATTGTGGGAACGCTCATCACGGCGGCCACAGGTTCCGATTTGCGGCGACAGAACGCTCAAGTGGTCAACGTCCCAGCCAGCAGCGGAGCAGGCGGAGGTGGAGGTGGAGGCAACAACGTCGCTGTCAACCCATAAATAAACCAAATCAAGTACAATTACACTCCAAACACACCCCCACACCATCCACATAATCCACAACACTCCACTTCACTCCACACGCTGCTTGCGTCGCCCTTTTTTTAACCTTTGTTTAAAGCATATCATTTTTGAAAAATGTTTTTTAATTTAATTTATTGCATTGTTTTTTGTTATGTGCTTTTGTTGTAGCTTTAAGTGAAATGTGTTTAATTTTAAAAATACAAAACACACACACCTATAATACAATAAATTAGCTTAGGCAGTTATTTTTTCAATTTTATAGATTGGCCTGAACAAAATTATAGATTATAGTGCGTAAGTTGAATAATTGACAAAACAAAGAAAAAAGACTTGGATCGAAAATTAGCTTTATCTCTATTCTTTTGCGACAACAAGAACAACAACAACAACAATAACAGTTAACACTTGTTAAATAAATAAGAACTTGCATAAAGTAGTTGAAAATTGTTTAAGTCCATTGCGGACATACTACCTATTAAACTATACATAATCCTTCAGTATTATAGCCAAACATATAAGTATATTTACATATATATATATATAGAAAGCAAATGTTATTTAGCACAAAAGCGTTTTCATTTCTCTTATGAAATCTCTTTAATTTTTTAGTTCTCTCAAGTGTCGAATCTTTCTAAAATACACATAAAAACAAACAACATTCCAACAATAGATTAACAATATGAAAAGATTCAGAGGGGAAAAAGTTGGACGCTTTAATAAAGTTCCGAAAATCAGTTGAAATATGTGTAACACTAGCAATAATATGTCAACCATTATATTACAGTGAACAATCGCCAAGTGTGAATACTTTCGAAAACATTCCAAACAGAATTTATGTTAGTAATGAATTGAAAATGATGTTTAAACTTTCAAGATTTTAAGAGCTGTAACGTTCTGCTTTTTAAGTGTTCACTGAATTCAGCTTTATGTATATAATTCTAATAAATGTACTGCTGTTCCATTATGTACATACATATATATACTACACACACAAACACACACACACACAATACATAAATCAATTAAATACTGCAATCATATCTGAGGCAAGTTGTCGTTATTTTGAAGTATTTACAATTTAACTGAATTATATAAAATATACATATATATATATAACTATACGTCTATAATACGTATATTTGTTGTGAAATATGTAGATGAATTAATATTAAACAAAAAAGCAAGTAAATAAATTGCACACTTTTAACTGCAAAATAAACACACAAAATACACACAAAAAGACACGCAATAAATATTGAATTTTGTAGATAGCCTTTAGGCCAAATTGTCACAGTAATATATCAACCTATACTACAAATATATAGTGTCAATTTGTAAAAGGGCAAAACATAACACCAGAGACTACCTGACAAGGGCAATAGCTACTTGTACAACCTACAACAACCACCTGAAAGACAAACAAACAACAACATCCAGCAACGATATTGGAAATAATATCATAAATATAATAATCCTATAACAGAAACATAGCAAAAATAATAACGTTATTATATGTATGTGTATAGAGAAACGTATTTAATAAAATTTAACCCGTGATCAAGTTCCCAAAATCAATCTGGTTTTTAAATAATACAAAAAATTGGTTTGTTTTTTCTCATCTTTTTACATATAATTTGTGACACTCAACAAATACTTTAAGCTTGGCGCAAGGACATGAAATCGGTATATATATAAATACATTTGATAACGTTGAGCATATAGAATACAGTTACGACAAGGGTATCATTATACAGTTCATATGGACAACAGAAAGCAAACGCATAAAAGGTGAATCAATTTAAAATTAAACGAATAAAATAATAAACTAAAAATAAAACTGAAAACATAAAAAAGACCCCGTTCCCAAATGATTGAATTCCTGCTGCTGCTGCTGCTCCAATGATTCCTATTTTTCAAACATTAATGGGTTGTTCCCCAGGCGCGCAGCAAAGTCAGTGCTTTGTTCAGGTAGGCAGACCATTCCTCGCGCTCCTCCTTCGTGTCAGCGGAGAGCAGATGACGCACAGTCGTTGTGCGTCCATTGGGCACTATAATCAACGATTCCCGATCGGTTTCCAATGCCGGACGCTCGCACTCCAACAGCATTGTGTTTAGACGTGCACAAATGTCACGCGGTGCCACGCAGACCTTTTGTGAGCTGCAGGCATTCAAATCAATGCTGCCCATGGGCGCCTTCTTTTTCTCATCATCTGGATACTTCCAGTAGTTGAGAACTGCGCCATTTAGATAACACCAGCGACGGTGCCAAGCGCCAAAACCGGATATATCCTCAAACATTGTCAGGAATCCCTTGTACTCCACACTCACCGACAGCTCACAGTTGACCTTCATGTGCACGGTGCCATCTAATGGACTTACGCCCAGCACTTGCGTCAGTGTCCAACTGGTACGTTGAATCTCTCTCAGCGAGAAGATGGCGAAACCATATTGCACCAGCTGTGGTGTACGCACCACATGTGGACCTGCTGGACTCTGCACTGGTGGCATTACCAAACGATTCTCGCCGCCCTTCTTTTTGGGTGTTTTATTGCCGCCCTTTTTGTTCAGATTGATGTGATATTTGAGCTCATGTGGCAATTGATCCCTCTGTGCCACCATGCCATAAATCTCCAGTGTAATCTGCAACGGGAGAGGAAATTAAAGTGATAACTAATGCAAAAGGCTAAGGTCGACAGAGATAAAATGGGAGGGAACCTGTACTTAAATTCTAACTATAAAAGCTGGACTCGTTTATTTAATTAACAAGGTTCTAAAACAAATTTGATCTACTTAGGATAACCAGGAACCAAGAGTCGGAAAATTTAAAACTCTAGCTTACCCGAAAATCTGCATAGACGTTGTTCAACTGCAGCACATCAGGAAATTTGACAGAGAGCAGTCCTGGCATTGTGGGCACCGTCTTGGTAGCCAACACATGCTCATTGTACTTCAACAAACAAACCAAATGATGACCATTATTGTTGCCCGTGGCCATTTTGCGGACGTACTCCTGTCTCAATGGAATTGTGATATCCTTGACAGTTAGGAGACCCTTCTCCTTGGGTGCGCCCACAGGACGAACGCTGCTCTCGACACGCAAACGTTGTACTTCATCTAAACAAGCCTGACGACGATGGGCTGATGAGCAAAAACAGAGATTAGTTTACGATTTTAAAATTTATTAAAGCAACTTACTTGCAAGCAGCAGATAACGTTCGCCTTCAACGGATTCTGTGGAGCCGGAAAACTCGACGGTGGCAGCGCAAAGATTAAGCGCCTGACTGGCTTGACCTATGACCTGTTGTTGCTTGCAAACTTCACTGAGCAGCTTCTTGATCTTGTCCTGCGCCTGAGCCGCCTCATTTGATTCCCGCGCGCTTTGCAGTTCCTCATCTTCGTCACTGTAATCTTGGACAAACTTTTCCTGCTGAGGAGAATCATATTCCAGCTTGTGCTTGGCATGACAGTCGCCAGTCAATGCCGAACGCATAACCTGCTCCTCCCGACAAATCTTACGCATTGGTGTAGAGTTGGAGCTCTATTAGAATAAAGATGACAATTAGCTCTCAATATCAGATGGTTACACTTTTAGTTTACTCACATTGGCCGTCTGCTGGCGACGATAGAAGCTAACAGTGTGCACCAATGTGACCAAATTATCATTATCCTGGTTTACGCTAAGCTCAGACTTTACAGGCTGTGCGCCATTCATGAGTGGTGTCTGCACATCCATGGCCTCGTGCTGCTCCTCAATAGTCTGACAGGCTGCAGAGCCAGAGGCACCAGCTCCCGATGGCCTACGATAGGAGAAGCTATTGGAGGCAGTGGTGCCTTTGCTCTGTACGAGAAATAAAGTGTGATTAGTTGATATCCTTTAAACTTAATAAACTCTTTCTACTTGTATGGTATAAAGAATAAATCTGGCAAATACTTACGCCAAGTGACAGTTGGCTGGCATTGTGCTCATCCTCACTATCATCCTCCTCATCCTGTGTGCTGCCATAGTCACCGACCAGCGCCTCGTCCAGGTAATCATCAATACCCACAGAGACTTGCGAGGAATTCATTGAGCTATCGTGACTATAGTAATGATCCTGCTCGGCATAGCGTACCTAAAAAGAACATTTAGGACTTTTAAACACCCGCTGTGCAAATTGTTTTCTACCTGAACTCACCTTCTTGCCCTTTTGTTGTTGTTCTTGTTGTTGGATCACCGCCTCATTGCGTTGCACAGTGTGCAGTATTGCACGACCAAGGCTGCCGTTGCACATGCCCTCGCTGCTGTCCTCAGTCTGTGACTGATCCGCATCCTCAACCGACTCATCATCCATGCAACTACAAATAAATAAAAGAGCACATAGGATTAGAGATTAGTTTTTATCAACAGCATATATATTTAAGCCTTTATTTGAGCCTTGTCTAAAATTGTTTATTTTAAAGCTATGCATCTTAAGATCTAAAGGTAAGCTGTAAGAAAAGTATATCTATATATAGGTATATCTATACAATTAACAGTTAGATGGATATCGTTATCCACCATGTCCTGAAGGAAATTAAGTCAGTTGGCCAATTTACAAGTATCATACAATCATTTGGTTTAAATTGATTGCAAATAGAAATATTTACATTCATAATTAATGTAAGTGATAAAAAAACAAAATTAAAAGCCTCCGATTTAAATAATAATTAAATTTAAAAAGTGATTTCTATCAAAATTAAGAGCAATCATGAACTTTAAATTGATAGTTGATTTGTAAAATTATAAAATTTGTAACCAACCAAATCAATAAAGTTTGAAATCTTTAGGTAAGCTATGTTATTGCAATCGAATTGCAATTGTTTATAGCTTTGGTCTAAAGTCAGTCTCGAGGCTAAAACGGAGGAGAAGAAGAATATGTATATGTGTGTAGATTCTACTCAATGCAGAGTAAAAATAGCAGACAGGAGTAGCATTTGTCGGCGCACCTTTCGAGCTCCTCCTCAGTGTCATCATCGTTAACCGAAGCTGTTGCCGTTGTGGCACAGCAATTATCATCACTAGACTCCAGATCGGATAAAGCCGGATATAAGCGATCTTGATGAGACTTGCGAGCACGCTTCGATTCCTCATCAATGTCTATATCGCCAGCTGTGAATTGTAAATGAAAAATGGTAACAGTTTATTATGAAATCATTAGTTTAACTGTCTTAACGTGTCCCTTACGTGATCTACGTTTGCTGCTGGCATTTGCCACGCCCATGGGCGGTGGTGGTGGTGGCGGCATTGGACGCACCACTTTACTAACTGCAGGGGGAGCTGTTACAATTCGAGGAGCTGTTGTCTCTGTCTGAAAAAGATCCTTTTGCTTATTAAAACGATTGGCAATGATTTGCATATCCTCCTGCCGTTGTCGATCAATGTCCTTGATGCGATTCTCTGAGCTGGATTGAGCAGAGGCTACCAAAGCAGCCACCTTGTCACGTAGTTTGCTCTCCGGCTTGGGCTTGGCTTGAATTGCAGATTGATTAACATGAAGCTGGGCAGCTGCAGTAACTGGATGCACTGGAGCACCATGAACTGGAAGATGAGTGAGAGTTGAAGTGGGTTATGGTAGTTAGGCTATTTACTAGACTTACCCTTTGTCTCCTCTGTTCCAGCTCGAATCTGGCTTATGCTGGGCGATGTGCCAAGGGGCGCCTTTGGCAAAATGGCCTTGTTATTGCCCGTTTCAAAGAGTTTCATGCGCTCCTTTAGCGATAGCTCACAGGGATCCTTTTGATTGCGTTGTGCTGCCTGTGATGATGTTCCATTGTTGGCCTTGTTCTCAAAGATGGCGGCACGTCCAGACACCAATCCTGACTTTACATTTACTACAGGAACTGAAGCGGGTTTCGCAGCTGGAGCTGGTTTCGCAGATGGAGCTGGGTTCGAGGCTGTAGCACTGTTGAATGTCTTGGCCACCTTGCTGACTGTTGTCGATTTCTCTGGCACTGTCGTTGTGGTTGTGGATGTCATCACTTCTTCCTGTTTGGCGTAATCATATGTATGTTTAATCGTTGATGAATCACGTCGTTGAAAACCTTGTGCCTCCAATGAGCTCAATACCTTAGGATCCCATTTCAATTGTTTTGTTTTAATGCTGCTAGCATCCATTACATTTGGCTTGGAGGCGGTCTTCTCTCCGACTGGCCGTCGACTGGGTAAATCTGGTTTAGGCGGAGGCACTGCATCGTGCAGCAATGGTCGTTGCACTTCATGATGCGCTGTGTCATCTTCCCATTGATTAATTGTATCCGCCAATGCCGCCAATTTACCAAAACGTTGCTTGCCCTTCAGTGGACTACGGGCTGTGTCCACATCATCGTCACCAGCATGGAACTGAGCCTCGGTGCGATGTATGGGCGAGGACAAATCATCCGTATTGGAGTACAGTGCACCCATGCGTTGCAGACGATTACGGGAAGTGTCACGGAGTCGCGCCAACGGTTGATTCACTAACATTGCTTGGGACTCGGCCTCAGCAGTTGGAGTTGCCTCATCCTCATCATCGGTCATGTCCTGCTCCTGAATTTCAACTTGCACCTGAAGGAACAATGTTTAATAATTGAATAAGAAATATGCAAGTAAAAATCATTGATAAATGGAAAGGAATAGAAGCAACACAAACAAATACAACATTGTTTATTAATAAAATAAATAAAACTTGCAAATAAAGAAAAAGAGAACCAATTATAAATAAATAATAAATAATTCAGCACTAGAAAACAAATAAATAAATCAACAAATAATAAGGGAAGAGACAGCGCGCGAAAAACAAAGTACACTCACAAACACATCTGTAGACAAAGTACAGACAAAGACACAGACAAGGCAAAAGGAAAAAAACACCACCAAAAATGCAGGAACAGACAGGGAGAGGGAGGGGGAGAAGATGCAAATGCAAAGCAAAAACAAAAGCGGAAGAATAAACTTACCCCAATTGCCTGTGCGGTGGTTATGTTTATCTCAATTCCCATTTCCATATTCTCCTTGTTGACGGCTGCATAATGACGCAGCGGCTTTGTGGGCGATGCCTCCAGCGTTGCCTTCTCCAGGATAACAATTTTGTTGCTACTTCCTCCGCTGCCGCTGCTGCTGCTACTCACCGACGTTGGCGTTGGTGCTAGTGATGATGCAGACGCTGGCGTCGCTTTACTAACTGATGGCGTCGCTACTTGCGTCGTCGTCAAGCTGCATTCCGACAGTGGAAATTTGCTGGCATTGGTTATGCCGAGTGCGCGACTGCGCTGTTCTGCTTTTTCCAGCATACGCTGCAAATTATACAAAATTGCATCATATTTCACATTGCAATTGTTCTCAGACAATGCTTTTTCATTGTTTGATTCATTACCTGAGTGAAGGGATCCATTGTTGTTGTTGTTGCTGTTCTTGCAATTGCTTGTGAAAATGCAAATTGCGCGCGCACTACTTATATATATACTTGTTTTCACTTGCACTTTATTAAATATATGTTTTAGTTGACTACTATAGAGTTTAATTCACTTTAAAAACAATTTTTTTACACTTTTCACTGGTGCTTTGTCATTCGAAATTGTGCGCGTCGCTTCTTTTTCGCTCATTCGCGACGTTGAAATTTTAAATGAGCAAGCGTCGGTATGCATTTGTTATCGGTAGAGTTGCCAGCGCACCCAAACCAGCGACTATCGATCTGCCTATGCTGCAATTCTGCAAGTTAATATTTCACGATGAACGCTTTACATTTTTCTGAACCGTTATTAACAGTAGCAAACAAAACATTTAAAATTTTAAAATTGCCACAATAAGCAATAAACCATATTTCATTTACAAACTGTTATACCTTTTAATATCATAAAATGTTTATTAATTATAAAGCCTTTATTTACTTGCTAGTTTAATAGTAAATTGTGAAAGCAGCAGTGAATTCAAATTTAACAGTTCATATTATTGTTATAACAGTGGTTATCAATAACAGTGTATTAGCATAAACTTAACAGTTGCAAAAATATCGATTATGTATGTTATGCAATCTTAAGTATATTCGATTAATATTAAGTGGCAACGCCAAAGTGATAACATAAACAAAACCTTTTCCCACCAAAAAAGTGTATTAATTATGTAGTTAAACTAACATACTTGTTAGAAATTAAATAAATAGTACAAGGTAAATATGAGCTAGCTTTAAATACTGTTTATGTTTTATGTGTACTCGTTGTGCTTGTACAACTTGTATCGTGAGTTGATGAAAGTGCTGCCAACATTAGACCATGCGTTGAAACCCCTTAACGCAGCTTAATTTAATAATATTTAAATCATTCCAGTAATCTACGAAATGGCTGAGGAAAAGTCTATAAACCTACTGTGGAACTGCGCCAATGAGCTTTCCACGCAAACACACACCGAGCGCATGCTTAAATCTTACTACACGTGAGTATGAATCTAGAGTACTGGTAAAGAATTGTTTTAATAACTTTATTTCCATTGTTTATATAGCAATACCTGTCGCAAGCTGGCCAGACACAATGTACAATTGCCCGAGAATTGCGTAGGCCCGGCTCGAATGTGTGTCCGTTGTGGAAATCAATGGACCGATGGCAACTACCAGCTAAAATTGCATCCTCAGCGTTTGGCAAACAATGCCAAGAGACGAAGGTTGATTGCCCAGCTGGACATGGACAAGGCCAAGAATCAGAGAGGCAATATGAGCACGGGGGCCAGAAAACGGGCCAAATGGCTAAAGAAGCGCATGGTCAGCAATATTGTGAGCGAATCCCGATCCTTTTGTCTTTATGTCACCTTTTGTAACCAGGTAACAATTCATTTTACAGGCTGTGGATTGCTCACTTTGTGGGCACAGCACAATGTTGCCGCTGGAAAAGCCAAAAAAACGGTGCAAAACTGCAAGCGCCGAAACAATAGCAACAGCAACAACAACAGCATTGCCAGGGGCCAACAAAAAGAAAAAGAAGCACAACAAAAATAAAGACATCAATGCTGGGTTAAAGCTTCCAGCACCACAACAACAGCAACAACAACAACAAAAGACGCCGACAGCGCAAAAAGCAGCACCCACAAAAACAACACCAACAACCGCCGGCCAAAGCAACAAACAAAAGAAGAAATCGAAAACGAAAGCAGCGCAGTCAACGTCAATTTCCGCAGTCAGCAATGCGCCAAAAATGCAATCAAAAACACAAAAACAAAATGCATTATTGCAGTTGGCAGCACAGCTTAAATCGCACGCGTCTAAAAACGCGAGTAAAACGCCACAAAGTCGCCTGCAAGCTTTGTTAAAGTAAAAACGAAACAAAAATCAAAAACGATGGTGACGTTTGCAAAGTGAATTTTTAAGTACAAAAGATTGTTGTTTAGTTGAATGAAAAGACTTGTTATTGCACATAATTAAGCGTTAGCATAAAACGTGAAGAAATCAGAAGAAAACGAACCATTTGGGGCATGAATCAGCAGCATTGTTGCAAGCCAAAGACTGAATCACAGTTGTTGCTGATGTCGTGTTGCTGCTGTTGTGTTGCTGCTGCTCTCGTGTTGCTTCTTCTGACATTGGCTGATAAACGTACATATAAGCTGGGAACCTGTTATCCCCAGCAAACGGACAGTGCACGCACACTCAGTCACGCAATGGCTTTACAATGTGTGTGTGGAGTTATCACTCGTAATGCCCCCGGTTGGGTCGAAACCTCAAGGTTGCTTCCAAGCTTCCATTGCATAGTGTGCAGAATTTCTTACACCCTAGCTGAGAGTATAATAAGTTTGTGCAAACTTTCGTAACAGGTAAAATAAGTTAACTATTACAATATGAATCTTTACCAATATTTTCGATCCTTTATAAAGTAATTTCTACAAATTAAAGAATTCTTAATAAGTTTTCAAATAATTTAACTTATTTTATTTATTTATTTATGTAAATTATAGAACTTAGAAAACAAGATCTGACAGTAATTTAAGTATGTCCCAGAAAGATTTAAGAAATAATTACTATTATTTTTTATAATACTTTATTGTATGTTAATGTATCTAAGGAGCGCAGAGTATTTCCTGGTCGCGTTTTCTCAACTGAATCTTACTTGCTTTTAATTTATTTTGTTGCGTAGCGCAAACATTTAATTAAAATTGAGTTGTTTGTTGTGTAGAGCAGAAAGCAGAGAAGCCAACACGTCCTGGCCTTCATTC
This sequence comes from Drosophila neotestacea, assembly GCA_035044365.1. Taxonomy (NCBI): domain Eukaryota; kingdom Metazoa; phylum Arthropoda; class Insecta; order Diptera; family Drosophilidae; genus Drosophila; species Drosophila neotestacea. The sequence goes on from JAWNMD010000155.1 coordinate 1,555,547, forward strand.
CATTCCAGTTGCTCCCAAAAATGGTAACAGACTGCGTTCCCAGTATCCAAGCTTATCTGCCGCCAAAAACACAAAGAGCACACGGCACCGGCTGTACCAAGACATGGACAGAGAGACAGACGGACAGCCTGAAGATTGGCTTTTAAACAAGGATCGGATTTCTAAGTTGCCTCGCCATCAGCAACAACATCTGCCACAGTTGTTGTTGTTCCTGTTGTTGTTGTTGTTGTTACCACTTTCTTGCTGAGCGCGCACATTAGAAGATTTCTGGTTTTGCTTTTCGTATTTTTTTTTTTTTTTTTTTCGGGTTGGCGAGCCTGTTTTCGTTTTTTGGCCATGTTTGGGAACCATGCTTAAAATTTACTATGTAGTTTGCAGTAAAATTAACATTTCCACATTTTCGGCTTTATGCAATGCAATAAAAAACAACAACTAGTGGTAGCCTTTCCGTCTAATTGTCGAGAGAGCTTGGCTGCAAGATACCCTGCACTTATTCTGCAATAACTTTCGAGTCTTAAATGCAATCGTGATGAAATTTTCAGGGCAGATTTGTAATACAAATTTTTACTTTAATTTACCTAAACTTAAGATTTAAATTTGCTCTTGTAATATATGCTTGGTCTAAAAAGGTCTACCAAGTTTGGTTTATCTAGCTCTTATTTAAGAGATTTAGATTTTCGGGTTATGACCTGATGAAGAATACATAAATTTAATAGGATCTGCCCCACATTTTTTGCTTGTTACGCACTTTTGTTTTTATAATCATAATTGACCCTTTTTACTTTCTAAGTACAGGGTCTAACGACAACAAAATTACTCACTCGCTGGCTGTTGTTGTTGTTTTTGTTGCTCCCCTTTGGCGTTCTATACAGGAAAACAACAACAACATGCAAAGAGAATCGTATGCCTGGGCGCCTCGTGCGTATTCGTTTGGCTTTGACTTCGTTTTCGACTTCGGCTTCCCCACGAACAGCAGACAGCGGCAATTCTAGTCTCAGCTCCAATGCATTCAATCAGTTGCGTTCGTGTGTTTCACGGTCGCGCACACACAAGTCGCGCTTAAAAGCTTTCAAATGTAGAGAGAGAGAGTGAGCGCGTAATCAATCTCTCTCTGTCTCGTACTCACTTATTGTTAGTTACTCTCACACACAAAGCGGTGGCTTCAAATTCGCAATGAAAAGCGTCTGTGTTCGCATTGGTTCTTTGGAGAGCGTAGAAAAGCTGTTGTTAAGCTTAAGCAGAAAAGGTGTCAACGTCAACGCAAACAAGCGTAAAGTGTATGGCTAAAAACAAAGAAAGAAATAATTTATACAAATAAAATAAAAGAAAAAGAACCGGATGCAAAATTCAAAGTGTAAATCAAAAATTGAATGTCCAAGTTAAAGAGAGACTCTTGCAGGAAATCGAATCGTTGTGGCATTTGAAAATGACCGGAAATGCACACGAAAGACAGACAGACAGACTGAGACTGCGACTGTGAGACACGCCTGCGCTTTTGGCTAACTGTTTTAAAGCCGGAAAATGCTATCATTATATAGAGTCCCAAAGATAAATAATTGTACAATCAAAAAAAACCTTGAGAATCAATGCAATAAATAGAGAACAAACTAATAATAGTAATTATAACAAAACTTTGTAATATATTACTTGAAATATTTTTCTTTCACTGAAATTTTAATGCTCATCTTAAAATTGTTATCAATATCAGAATCGTGCATTGAAAAATACCTCAAACAGAACACAGACTCAAGTATAAAAAAGCAGAGTAATTTGATATGTGGAGCTGCAAGTGTTAATTTATCAATTTACATACACATATTGTTTATGACTGCCTCTTTTTATTGTTATAGATTTTTTCTTTTTATAGATGCGTTGAGAATTACATTTCTTTAGTTTTATATTCTGTTGGCTGTCGGTAACAATAAAAAAGTAAAAGTCGCTAATAGAACCCTGGAATAGCAAGTGCCAAGTGCCAATTGGCATTCATTCATTTGCATTTGAGAAGGAGACGACGTCACAATGTCGCCAAAATATTAATGGCCAACGACACGCGTCGCCGTATTTGGGATGAGTCACAATTAAAAAAGGCTTGGCCAAGTCCACGTCCCGGCCCAGTCATCGTAAAGCATAAAACATTGATAGGGCTTACTAACCAGTCTCTAGACTTAACACTATATGCCTGACTTGGCCACAAAAGCGTTACAAGCAAACAGACAAATAAACCGCAAAAGACAGACAGACTTGTCACTTTTATATATACACACTCACATCAATATATACGCAACCACACGCAGATGTTCCCCCTCCCACTAGTTTTCCCCCCAGCAGTCTATAGTTGTTAGATACAAGTGCATTAACTAAGTATTGCATTATGAAAATCAGCCCCCAAAGCCATTTCGTAATAACATTTAATGACACATACAAATATACTACTTGAACATACATATGTATATTCCAACTGCAATCAGATATAGACACATACATATATGTATGTATATAGTAAATGATGAAAAACAACAAAGAAACATAACGTCATCAGCGCCGCCGGCTGCGTTGATTTTCCATGAGCGTCAAACGAAGCGTGCAACAAAAAGAAAATTACAAAAACAAAATAACTACCAAAATAGACAATAAAAAAAAACTTAAATCAAATACATATTTAGAATGCTAGTTTCGGGTGCACTCAGCTAACAAAAATACCCTGTAATTAAACTTTTTAAACGAGATTGAATATTCTGTAATAAGCACTTGTATTTAAATGAAGGCATTCCATTCAGTATGCATGCTATTCTATAAATCCTGCAACAGAATATGTTTGTAAACTTATAAACAGATATCTATAATTTTTATAGGATTATACAAGAAATAATATTAGCTTAAACAAGCCTTAATTGACAAAGAGAGTTATTAACAATTAAATTTTTGTTAGAATGTTAAGTAAAATAGCTTATTCTGCAAAGTGACAATTAAGAACAAAGACCCTAAATCAAAGATCTATATCCTGTTAAGATCTTATAGGGATATTTTCGAAGGTGAAGCCAGTTATACCTAATTTCATAAACAAATATTCAAAATACACAATAATGTCATTGAACTTTACTGATTTCCTTTTGAAAATTGTTTAAAATTCGATTTGCACAGGAACAGCATATCCAAATATAGCTATCAATGCTCATTGTATCAAAGTCTATATATAGAGTGAGTACACCCCATTTGTTGATTTGCATACAGGGTATTATTTAAAGCGTGAATTGAGCACAATATGGATCTGTATTGTATTTAGAAAGAGTTGCCTCTTTCAATGCGTGTCTGTTAGAACCAACAACAAAACAACAACAATGACAACAAGTACACAGAACAACACAACAAGAACAATAGTCGACTCTACAAATAGATCTATTAATAATCGCAATCGCTTCGTAGTACTTGTTACTTTAAACAGAAGAAGACCATAGCGCGGATTGATTTCGGTGCGGTTTCATTTTAATTTCGCTGTGGGGGAGATTTTTAAATATTCTCTTAAGTATATTTATTTTTTGGAGACAGACAGTCAGTCAGTTGTTGTGCGAGTGTGAGACTGTGTGTATTTATTTTTGACTGTCGTGTATCTGTGAAATTTTCGCCAAATTGTTACTATTTACTGCATTCACAGGCTGTTTCCAGTTACCGCTACCCGAGTGCATGTGATTCAATAGAATGTGCTACTTAATTTTGACAGTAAACTGTTAATTGCTAACAAATCACGGTGTGTGTCTGTGTGTGTAGTTGTTGACTATGCAAGTCACAGTAAAAAATAACAACAACAATAGTTATAATAACAAGAGCAAATCCCAAATCAAACAATCAACAACAACAAAATCGCCATATACAAAATAGAAATAAACATTTAAACCGATCGCATCAAATTAACGCTAACTCTTTATCATGGATATGGACTTAAAAGCGTCTAAACGCGCCGAAATTGAACAGTTTTTATTGGGTAAGTTAATAGAAACTACTGAAAAATTTAAAAATAATTACAAAAAATGTCTAACAATAGTAGTTGAATTTGTGATGATGAAGTAGGAATACTCTTTAAGTTAGAGTAATGATAATATTTGAAGAACTCTGGACTCTCCACTTTTAAAAGCTATTAAATATATTTTAAAAAAGAAATTTATTATTTAAACAGTATCTTAAATCAAGATAAGTTCAATAAATCTTGATTTCTGAACCGATCGTAAGAATATCTTACTTTTAACCAACTTATGATGCTGACAAAAACTATCTATTCATCTTAAATGATTATACTTGCTATTTCTGTAAACACTATAGGGTATAATCAAGACATTTGAAGCCAACATTCTTTTAAATGATAAAGAACCCCATTCTGACTAACCTGACTACTGCAAAAACAAAGCGAGTGTTATTATTAATGCATTACTGAATTCATAATTAATTTACAATACCCCCTTGAAAGCGTATTTAAATGGGGCTAGTAATCGTTTACCACAGTATAGTATATAAAAAGCAGGCGTATTAAAAATAATTTACATAGCTCAAGTATCTACGCATTTAGCCATTATGTATCTAGTTAATTTATAGAGTGCTGTTAATTTAGCATAAAGCAACAAGTAAAGAGACTAGCAAACATAAAAAATTTCAAAGATGTTTGTAGCGAAAAAAAACTTATAATCATCTAACGAATACACAGTCTCTGGCCTGGGGCTTATAATTTTCTTGTATGGCAGAACACAAACATTAATAACTTTGAGTAGTTATATGAGAATACGAACATTCTCGTCCATGTAGTATATATTATTGACTCATGGTTAACATGGTCTCGGATCTGGAGCTGAAACAACTTTAATTGCGCTTTGTTCTTTTCATTCTTGTGTACATTTTATTGAAAGCATTTTGGGTTTGGTTTCGACTTTTGTTTTTTTTTTGGTTTGTCTTCTGGTCAGCGTTTTGTTGCTTGATTCGCTCTCTGTTTAAGCAAAAGCTTGGACATGACTATGCCCAAAGCGCTTGATTTAAGCCCTTCTCTTAACACGCCGCCATTCAAGCGAGTGTATACCATGGGAACTGAGGGGTATAACGATTTTGTAGAAGAGTTTGTAGCAACATTTATGGTAGATGTAGAAGTTTAAGATACTTTTAGCTTAAACTTAGACTTCCTTATCTTATTTTCTTCATATAAACTAAAGTAACATTTTAAAAGATCTGATCCAATAAGCCAGTGAATACTAAAAGCTCCAGTTTCAATCGCAAGTAATCAAAGATGGCTTTTCTAAAAAATGTCAGTTCTATTTAGAAATTTTTAAATTTTTTGTTTGGACAAAATGATAAAGTTTTGGAAGAAATTTTGGAAGAGATGTAATAGAATAGATTATAAATTGTAAACTATAAAAAGTGTTCTTTAAATCTGCAATACACTTTCTTGTGTAGAAAGTGTATTCCATATTCCTTGCATTTAGTTTAGAATCTCTTTTATCTTATACTAATTACTTATGGATTTTACGTTTATACGTCTGTCTGGGCTTTGGCTTTGCGTGTTTAAATTTTAACAAGATTTCTTGCAAATTTTCAGTGTCTTTTCGTCTGTTGTTTTGTTGTTGTTTGCGTTTACCGTTAAACCTACTTAAAAGGCGGAAGATTTGGACAGAGAAAGAAGGGAGAGTAGAAAAGAAGGGGTTTTTTTAAGTTAAGTGGAAACTGGACTGTTTGTTGCTCAGTGAAATTGTTTTTAATTGCTGCGGTCAATTCGCAGTTGACTTCTCTTTGGGTTTTATGAGGTCATAAGTAGCTGGGGCGATTTAACATGCACTTACTAAACAATTGTGAGTCATCTCAGAGACCCAAAGAGACACTGAGCTAATTGCCAACAACAGCAGTTCCAGTAACAGTCCCAGTTTCAGAAGCCCCACATCATGGTTATGGAAATTGCTCAACAGACAACTATAGAATGTATGTATGTTGTCTGCCATTAAATTCAATGAGGCGTTTCCAAAATTAATAGTTATTGTCTGTTCTTCATATTTAGCTTTAAGTGAACATTAGTAGAAGTAAGAAAAGTTGTCTTTGCCAAGTTGAAGCTGTGATACTCTTGCTGAAAAACATCTTAAGATATTATCACTAACCATACATTGAGCATTGAATATTCAATGGTTAGTAAATCAATTGTTAGTGATATTATATCTTGAAAAATTATAAATATTTAAGAATTGCTTTTTTGAGAGATTTTTTCTGAGAGCTAAAAGATATAGTAAATCGTTTAAGGACAAACTTAGTAACATTATTAACACTACTTAAGTAAATTTGGTTAGCCTCAATCAGCAATTACTTTGAATATCACTTATATATTAACTCTAATCACGCTGTTCAAGAATATATTATGTTTATGGGATCTACTATGACTCCTTTAAAAAGTGTTACATACTTAATGAACAAATTGTAATACCCTTTACAACTGATACTAAAAGCTAATATGATCGAACCCTCTTTCATCTTTTTGCAGATGTGCGTGCTCATTTTCGAGCCTCGCTGGAGACATCTGAGTATGAGAACACCTCGAATCTGTTCCATATCACAGCCGCTGAGCAGACACAGGAGTTGTTGGATAGATGTGAGCAGCTGCTCTTGGGTTATGGGGCAGACGAGCAGGCGGCAACGATGACGATCATTAAATCGAATGGCTGCAGCGACTTCTCAGATGGCAAAGTGGGCGCTGAGACCGGTTGCTATCTAGAGATGTTGTCCTCCCCACCAGCAACAGCAGCAGCAACTGCAACAGCAGCAACTGCAACATCTTCTTCTTCATCGAGGAACTCGCGTGAGTGTCTCATATAGTTATCTTTAGGCCATACCAGTAATTGACTTTAATTGCAGTCTCCGCCTCGCGGGAGTACATCGATCTAAGCAGCAATCCTTCGCTCAACAGTGATAAGACCTTTCGTTGCTCCAACACACAACAACTGGAGACACCAACTGAACACCAACAACAACAACAGGAGCAACAATTGTATGACATTTGCCAGCACCAGGGCGAGGAGGAGGAAACCCAACAGGTCTTTGCCCATGAGCTCTTCATCAATTGCCCCTATGCTGATCTACCAGCTGGTCACTTGGCCCTGCAACGTTCCACAAAATATGGACAATTGCAGCGCATTGAGAAGCGTCTCTTTTTCGATCAAAGCAAGAAGTATTATTGTGGCATTTTGAATGATTGGATGCTATGCTATGCAGATGGTCCAACAGCCTGTCGTCCTAGCAGTAGCCTGTACCTCAAGAGCTCGGCCATTGAGATCGAGCACTTTGGTGAGGGTAAACGACGTGAGATTTGCTTTCAAATAACCACAGCTGATCCCGGCAAGAAGTTTGTGTATCAGGCAAACAATGAGGTCGATGCCAAAGAATGGATTCATGCCATTGAGGCGGCCATACGTGGAGATGCCATTGCTCAGGCATCTCTGAAAATGCTACGCAAACTGCCAACACCGCCAACGATGAAGAGGAACAGCTTCAATCCTGTTGGAGCATCAGGAAACACAGACAGCATTTATGAGGAGCCCTCACCTATCTATAACTTTGGGGATACGCCTCCACGTTTGCCGGATAAATGCAACAGTCCCAGCGCCTTGGCCAAACGTTTTGAATATGATATACCAAAGTGTCCACCACAGCCTCTGGTTGTGCCGGATGAAACAAATGGAGTTGGCGAGGTGGAGACCGCAGAGCTGCTCAATGGAGGCGATCTAAAGCCAATGCCACAATCATCCAGCTTACATGGCAATCTGGGTCTAGACTTTCAGGCCAAGGTCAAGACGGTGCACAGCGAGCTGTCTAGTCAACTGACAAGTCCAGAGCGTCTCAAGAAGGCCGTCAAGAAAAGCTACTCCAGTGGCAACAGCGAAACGGAAATGTTATCCTTGACAAATACCAATCCCCAACTGAATCTCACACCCAAGGAGCAAAAGAAACAACGCAAATCGCAGACGCCGCAGACGAGTCCACAGAAGACGCCCAGCAAAGATTGTGATAAGTTGGCCAGAAATTGGTTTCTCAGTCGCCTCAACAAATCCAGCTCTGGGCTAAGCACAAGATCCTCGTCCTCATCATCATCTGCCACAAGTACCAACAGCAACGCAGCCAGCACACCATCAAATGCCAAGTGTAAACAGAGTGAAAAGGAGAATCTTCTCAATGGACTCGATCTTTGCGATGGGAGCTATGATCCTACACTTAATGATCAACAGCCAAGCAGTAATCCAACATCACCTTGCCTTAAAGCGGAGGCCAAAAGCAAGGTGAACATGATCATCAATCAATTTGAGAGCAGTGGACATCTGTCGACCATGTTCAGCGTGGAGGCCTTGGCGGCCAATGCTTTGGCCTCCCTGACCTCCTTCTGTGAGAGCGACTGCAACAACTATGAACCCATCATGCCGCTTTCCACGCCACCCAGCAGCTTTCTTAAAAAGGTGTAACAGAGTCCCGATCCCGAAGCGTTAGCACATTAATTAGGCTAGTGATAAATTCACATATTTTCATGTTTATCCTCAACATTGACATAAAATTTTTTAATATCAAAACATAATTTGTTAATATACATAAGGAAATATCTATGTATCTGAATGTGGGACTTGTGGTTGAGCTGAGCAGAATCTCTACCTGCTTTGGTCTGCGCTATTTCCAACATGCCGATTAATAATGAAAGTTATTAGCATAGACAATAAGATTAATTTATATTTGAGGCTTGATAGCGAGAGCCGGGTAATCGACTGGTACCGCTATCCTTATGCTGAGATTCCATAATGCTGACCAGAGCTTCACGTTTGCGTTGATCCGGCACCAAGATCAGTTTATTGGGTGATTCACTGGATGAGAACAGTCCCAAAATTCGTTTACCCTCACGCTTCACTGTAAACTGCACACCACGTGGGGAGGATGCAATGGATGCAATCTCCTGCCATTGATAGGACCACAGAGACTAAACGTTAAGAAGGAAAAAGAGTTGTGAGTTAATAAGAAATACTTTGATGGTAACTTGATGTCAACTTACCACCCAAACGCCAAACATTTCGTTGCGTTGCGAGTAAATTAGTCGATGATTAGTGACCAGCAGATACTCGTGCTTTTGGACAATCTCCTCGCAGTGTATAAAACTGTCGGTGGTCGCAAATTTACCCTTGTCCAGCTCCCTGTGTAAAGAGCAACCGATTAGTAAACAATTTCAGTGTAACTAAGACTAAAACTCTACATATTAGAAGAGTACGAGAACGAGGTAAGTTATGTTAACTACCAGGAAACACAATAATTTTGTCAGGCAATATGTACAGCCGTAAGGTGGCAAATGCTACAAAATAATACGTACCAATTAATCCTCATTCAAAATGACGACTTCACATCTCAACTGACTTTGATTAGTTTCTGAATTTGTCTTAAAGTTATGTTAATGAAACTTGCTATATTTACTTTTGACAGACTATTCTAAATCGGTTCACTTAATCATATCTAACATATATTATCTGTGCATATATCATGATTACAATTCGTTTAAAAGGCATATCAAATCCTACATCATCCGAATAAGTTTCATATAAGAGCAGACGACTTTAGGCAGGGTATATAGACATTCGGCTTGCCGAAGATAGCTACGCTTGCTCTTTAATAATAGCTAAATAGTATTTACAGTAGCTGTGTTTGTGTTGGCAATATTTTATTGTTAGTAGTATTTATGTTAAAATTAATATTAGTTTAACTGAAGTTCTTTGTTTTGGAATTGAGGATTGTATTAATTAGGAATCTGGGGATCTGTGAAGCCAAAAATTTGATGTGTGTTAGTGATCAAGTTGTTAAAATGACAAGTGATAACCGGCAATAGCAGAATGTGTACAAGAATAGACAGACAAATGAGAATGAGTTTGCGATGGTCTGAATAGAATTTGGATTTCAGATTTGGGTTTTCTTTAAGCACAGATGAGCAAGCTGTAGCAAATAAAGATTTATACTTAAAGTTATCAAACTTACTTTAGCATAATGTTGCCCAAAGCCTCGGCATGGCAATAAGGACGCAGGACATTATCGTAGTGTTGGAAACGTGGAGGTCTGAGCCTTTTGACCTCATCGCTAATTTCGGTGGCACGCTTGACAGCTTCAAAGCTACCACTGGCAAAATCAACAACTCCGGCAGTGGGACGTGCCACCAAGCCAATGGCACCCTTGCCCAGACCCTTGAAGAAGCCCTCAACGCCCTGTTCCCGTGCACCACTCACAGGCTTAGTCACGACTCCAGTGACGCCATCAACAAATCCCTGCAAGCAATAAAAACCATTTGATTAAAAGTCTTTTTTAAGCAACTGTACTGTGAGCTCACCATGACGAGACCTTTGCCACTGCGTGCGAGACCTTCATGGAAATTCTTTGGCTTGTTGTGCATACCCTGACGACGTTTCCGCTGATAATCATCGTCAAAGGTCAGGGCGGCCAATCCCTTGCCCATGGCACCAGTGATTCTAGAGGGAGATCATAAGGAGAAGTATTTCAGTTTAAAATAGTTATGTTTGAGAGCCCAAAGCTTTTGGTTCAAGTTCAAAGTAGCATCTCTAGTTTAGAAAAAACTTACTTTGACATGGCGCCAGCTGCACCACCCACAGTGTGTCCAAAAAGTGACTTGACGCCCAGCACAAGACCCTCAGCAAATTCACCAGGACCTTGAATAGCACCCTGTAAAGAAAAGTATATATTGTAAGAGTCTGTATAAAATTATACCAACTTGAACTTACATGGAATGGTTCATAGAACAAATCCTCGACGCCCTTTTTAATGCCTACAACGAGACCATAGGGATTGCCCAAAACATCCAAACCTAATGCCAGCACATAGAGCTGCTTCAACGCCTGTCCAGTATAATGGGAGGAGACCTCGGAAACAAGCTGCGATTGGCTAAAGAACTGATATTCGCGCTCAAAGAAGGCCAAACGGAAGACAACATCATTGACATCGGTTAAGGTGACGCCAACGCCCTGAACCAATGGACCAAGGAATCCTGGCAATGCTGTCGTATCAGAGCCCGCCATCGAGAAGCTAACATGTATCTTCAGTGGTCCCAAATGCAAGTTATCATAGAAATTCTTTTGCTCCTGTTGCGTATTCTGCTCAAAGTGAGCCGTCAATGGTTGCTCAATGGACTCCACATCGCTGCGGAAGAGTTTGGCGGCCTGTTCATCGTTCACCTCGCTGGCAAACATCTCAGCAATGGCAGTCAGGAAGAGTATATCCACCTTGAAATGGAACTCCTGTATGAGAATCGTAGCATACTTGAACTGCTTGACCTGCGAATTGGGAATAATCCGCTCGACCATGCTGCATTCAATAAATGGCTTCATTGTTGTGCTGGTGGCGACACTCTTGGGCGGCGCAATTGGCGCCAATACTACTGGGAATATGGGATAAACACATTGATTATCCATCTGTATACGATTGATTTTCAAATGCAGTTGCTTCTGGAACGGCGATGATTTCATAGACATCCAAATGGCGGGATAGAAGCTGCGTTTAAGACGACGATCGCATTGTTTTGTCAGCGTCATGGTATCAAAGTTGATCTGCAGGAGATTGCATAAAATATATAAATAAATAAACTAAATAGTTGTACTTCAATTGTACTCTACCGGGAATTTGTTATCCAATTTATAAGTCTGCACATCATTGACCGATTTATGCACTATATAACGTTGATATTCCGCCTCCATGAGCTCGGTATCGTGTATGGTCATTTCCTTGAAACGTTTCTTATTCGGTTTTCTCGACTCCCAGACAATGCCAGAGCTCGTAACTCCTAGATAGAGTATGTCCAGACCCGACTCATTGTTGATCACAGACAGACCAATGCCATGTATATGCAAATCAATGCTTTGTGTGATGGACTGCAATGCTGCGGTCGTCTCTGTGCGTTTAGCAATCTCCTGGATCTCTGTGAAGAGCAGCACACGTTGCATGCCATCCAGGAAGGATACCCAATAGGCTTGGCTACCATCCTGTAAGCTGTGTCGAAAAGAAAGTTAGTTTTTGTTTCCTATCAAATTTACTAGTATCGGACTTAGTTACTTACACAACATTAGCGACTTGATCCCTTCGCAGATCAGTTTCCTGCTTATCCTTGCCAAAGACTAGAATTTTGGGACCTGTTGGATCGTTCCAGGCATACAGGACCCTCTGTTTGGGCTTTAATATGTGTTCGATGTTGGTATTCTTTTCATAGTACACAATATCCTTGCTGGTGTGATTAATAATCAGACCAGGTGACAGACTCGTCTGATACTCTGTAAAGGTTATATAGACACCACCCTCTGTGGTCTGTACATCCACAAAAACACCTCCATGAGGACTGTCCTCAAGCTTCAACAATGTGCAGGTCACCTCCGTGTAATCAAAAGCCGGCGTAATTTTATCGTTCACACGAACAATTAATTTGTGGGTGGAATCATTTTTCGGCCACAGCGGCTCCACTTGATTGGGCTGAAGCACAGTCCAGGGATCACCTGGACGTTTAAGCTCCTGCAAATCGATTGAGTAGCGGCACTTGTTTCGCATTATATAGAAAGGTATGAAGGTAATCTGTTTGGTCAGCGAGTTCTGTGTCAAATGATTGTGCACGCCAATCTGATAACTCCGATCGTTGGCATTGCAAGTGACACCGCCAGTTGAACCTGCCACATCCAATGGAATCTTTTCACTCCACTCTCCATTATCGATGCGAATCGATGCCTTCTTTTTGTCAAACATCTTGTCACGGGCGGTAAACAAGATGGGACCAGCATATTCCGGCGGATGATAAAGCACCTCAACGGATGAGATCTCCGTTTTGTAGGTGAGCATCTGACCCGTCTTGTTGATCAACCAGAAGGGACTGTAAATCGTCAACATAATGCTGCCATGACGATTAGTGGCACTGCAAACAATATCATAATTATAAATTAGTTTATGTTATAAAAAAGTAAAGAATGTTTAAAGCCAATCTTCCTTGAACTTACCGCACATTGAGATCCATTTCCATTTTAACATCTGAATCATAAGAAGAGAATGTCCAGATGGACACATCGGTAGCACTATCTGATATTTCTGTGGCATATGACCAATCCTTCTCGAGATAATCTATTAACTTTAGAAAGAAATAGTTCATGTTATCTTTGGTTAAGAAAAAGGAAAAAATCAACTTTTACTTACGCGCACAACCAGCACACTCTTGGAATCCTTGCCCTTTTGGAACATGCGAACAGTTGGTAAGTGAAGCACATGGCCAGGATTAACTTCCTTCTCGCCATAGTCGAGGAAATCTTCTTTTTCATATTTTGAACCCTCTAGATTCTTACCAGCTAACGCAGCGTCAGTCACATCCGAAGGACCTTTGCGTACCGAACAACCAAGAACAGATACCTTAATATCAATGGGAAGGGAATTACGCAGATAAAGCGGAGGACGCAGATGAATCGTATAGACGACACTCATCAAACGGTACTTGTCGGTGTTTTCAAAGTAAATATCCCGATGCTGGCGTGTGGCATTAATATACAACGCTTCATAGGTATCGATGGGATCGCATTGCAATTGATGTGAAAAGTTCGTATCCGATGGATTATAATTCCACAAAACACCTTGAACTGAGGTATGATAACCATTTAGCGAAAAGAATAACTCCTTGGAATCTGCATAGATGGCATGCAATGGGACATGCATTGATTTCCCAGGATTGGCCGTGCCCACAAGTGTTAGACTCGCGTTGGCCTTGCGACGAAAAACGCTTATGGGTGTCGTAAAATGATTTTCAATCTGTAAGAGATTCACAAGTTATCAAAAGAATATGCTAGGAGATGAACTTTGACTACTTACGCTAACAACGCCATGAATATTGATTTTGGTGGTTCCATATTCGAGTGTAACTTCAGATACAATGGCCCATTGATCTTTCAATGTGTGTCCATTGAGTGGGAAGTAGCGTGTGTCTGCTTTAGACACGGGCAGCACAACTTCTACAGGAAGATCGCTAATCTGCTAGAAAAGGAGACATCATTAGGGACACACATATAACATTAATTTATTATGTTCTCACCGTCACATAAAGATTGTAATCCTCATGCATGTCCTCAGGGATTGTGCTTAGATCCTTGGTTTGCAAATAGACACATCCGCCCGACGAAACTGTGCAGACTTGTATGTCCTGTGGATTAACCAATTGCTGCTCATCGCCAGAGTGCAAAACTATCGAATTGTTTATTGAATTTCCACCGCGATGTATTTCGTGCAAAGTAAAAATGCCTTGACGCAGATTTAATGTGATATCAACGCCCGTATCATTCTCCACAACATAGGGAGCCACAACATCTGGTTTGGCCAAACCCTTCTCATCGATAGCCTGGGAGAAAGCCTCTCCCAATTCGCTTAACAATCCCAGACACGTCTTGCTCAAGGTTATCTCAAGAGTTTCCTTGGAATGTATGCGAATGTTGGTCGCTTGATTATCAGCTTCATCATCAAAATCGGTTTGAACCTTTTCAATTGCCAAATCAAACTGGAGCTCCCAAGGAATATACTCGCTAACGCCGTTGCGTCCAACAACCTCGTTAAGTTCGATGATGGGCTCCCATTCAGCCAGGATTTGATTATAATAGTTCTGGAATAAATTATATATGTTATTTATTATTTTAATAACTTAAAGGAAAGTGTACAACTTACCATATTGAGCGTGAGGGAACCATGAGCGGTCAGATTGCGACTCCAATTATTAAAGACCGCCGTCATGCGTGTGTCCAACGAGATGAGGGGCTTCGTATAGTATCCCACGCCGGATTCAATGACAACAGTTATGCTGGGCACCTCAATAACACATTTCTCGGTCTTGTGTTTGCCCGTCGTTGGCATGTCGTAATCAAGGCACAAAGCTTCAGTACCGCTTTCCACTTTGGTGAACCAATAGGTATTTGAATTAAAGGGTTTGGGATACCACATCTTTGTGTGATCTGTCACTGCCTTCTCAATAGCCGCCTTTTCTGCAGTGCCCATGGTAATGCTCATCATTGCCTTGTTTAGCAGCTCAATTGTAGCCGGAGATACATTAATGATAATATCGCTAAGCTTCAGACTAATGTGCATGCCCTCCTCCTCGGGCGTTGAGCCCTGCAAACTGATCACACATGGATGTAGAATATAATGACGCGTTGACTCACGACGTTCCGGCAAAAAGGAGCACATGAATATCTTTAGAGCATCAATTTGACCATTGATGATTTGCTTATCGTTGATGGAACGATAATTCAAATGAGCTTGTGCATTAAAGATAATGGCATTGGTATTTAGATCATCCAGACTTTCCACCAATATCACATCAGGCTGATCGATGTGCAATATGAGATGCATTGTCTTCTTAGGACCTTGTTCTGTTATAAAAAATACAAATAATTATGACAAATGTGTGTTTTCGCACTTAAACTTTTGGCACCTACGTGAAATGCTTGTTGCTGTGGCACGTGCACCCTCTCGTGCAACAGATTCAACCACAGGCGTCGCCTTTGGCGCCACTGCGCTTGCCTCATCGTCATCGGCAGGCAATGAGAGGAACGTTGTCAGTTTGAGCAGAAAATCAATACACACAATCAAATCAAAACTGCGAACACGCACTTCAGCTGTAATTGTAATGAAATAACAAATGTTAAGATTGTATTTAAGTTGCGTGTTAATTATTATATATAAATAAAGCGCTTACCAAAGGTATCATTTTCTTTGATGATCGCTGTTACATCGACCATATATTTGAGTTCTTTGTCGCACATCTCAAGCATATCATTCTTGTCGACTGTATTCCAATTTTTGCAGCTTAAATACTGATGAATCTTGCCCTTGTTATTGACACGTGTGTCGTCTAATTGAATGTTGCAGAGGACAATCGAGGTACTCAAGGTGTTGTTGTTGAGTTGTGTGCCCTTTACAGACAAAAAGTAAATGCCAAAGCAGGCCAATCCTCTGTCATCGCTCTCCATGAGATTGATAATCACACCATCAAATTGAAAGTTAAACTTGAGCTTTTCGTAAACCTTTTCAACTGGTTTAATGATGGCTGAGGCCGTTGTGGTTGATCGAGTGCGCCGTATTTCAGATGTCTGCGATGGACGAGGTTTATCTGGTACTGGAGCATCTTCGGGGGGAAATTCGGCATTGCCTTCGCTCAGATTACGATTCAAAATGGACATAACTAAAGCGTAGTCATCCATGAACAGTGTAAGCTGCAGAGATTGATATTTAATTAGCATTTTCTTTTATTTACATTTATTTTCCATTACATTACCTCCACAGACTTCAAGTGTCCTGATAGATTAAGCTCTGGTACATCCTTGTGCCAAGTACTCGATAGATTGCGTGTCACAGACAATGTGAAACTCATGGGCTCCATCATATTCAACGAAGACTTGATGCCAACGGCAGCATCCACATCTAATATAATTCAAATAACAATTATTCAAATTTGTATTGTTTATTAATGCTACTCACCATCTAAAGTTTTATCGCAGACATCTAGAATGGTCACCTTGGTGAGCTTGACATCATTCAATTGAAGTTTGATCTCATCAATGACTGCTCTTTCATGCATATCGGGCACAGGCACCTCGCTTGTATTATTGGTCAACTCTAACAAGCCCAAATCAAGTGCCAAGGCATTCTTGCTTTGCGAATTAACTGGGATAATAATAATTGGCGCCTTAATGCGCACATTAAGCTTCATTCTAGTTGCCTTTTCATAGGCATCCAATGCATTAAGTCGAGCAGATTCAGCAGCTGCAGCGCTGACATCGGAAAGAGCCTTTTGTGCCGCTTGGAAGTTGTTCAGGAAGTTCTAAAAAATGAATACGAAACATGTAATGAATTGGAAGAGTTTATAAATTAAGTATAAGACTTACCAATACACCAGCAACAAACCAATTGAGGAATAGAATCTTCATGCAGCCAATGTCAACAGTAATTTTCATATCATCCGAATTATAGTCCTGTGTGAACTCCTTATTGAAGAGCACCACCTGGCAATTGAATGCATCCTGACCCACAATGCTCAATATATTGTTATGTATTGTAAGAGGATTCAGATCCTCAACTATAATGTCCTTGAGGCCTAGGTTCACTTCCGTATAGGAATTCTTGAGGGTTACATTCGACACAAACTGTTTGACATGCATCGAGGCCAAGGGACGACTTCTGGAGGTCAGTTTAAGGCTAACCTCATTGAGATTAGCCACCACACGCATCTTGATGCTTTCTACTCGACTTACACGCTTCGATTCTCTCCGTCGCGTGGCCATTTGTGCGGTGGACATTAGCGTTTCCGTATCCTCCATAATGACATGCAGTTTGTGTCTGATGCCATCCCCATCACCAGCCGAGGCATAACGATCCTTTGGTGCTTCGGGTATTGCGGATTGCATGACATTATCGAGACGTTTTTGAAAACTGCTGACCAGCTCCAGCAGACGCAACAGACATTCCTGATGCAGCACTATGTCCAACACCTCAAAGTTGGCCACCACCAGTTGCTCCGTGGAATTGTACTTTGTGCTAAACTCTGGTGAAACTTTATCGGCCAGCGTATAAGAGACTGTAAGCAGACATTTAAGATCTCTGGCAAACCGAGGGGTGTCTATAATATCCAGAACTTGCTCCTTATTGTTTTGACAATCAAACTGTTTGATGTTGATGCCGCCCAATCTGCAAAAAGTATAAAGAACGGTTACGAACTACTTTCTAGCCCAAGTTAATAATCTTTACTTACTTTAATGTCGCCACTGTTTCGTATGTGCGCTGGACGAGACTTGCATCTAGTTGGAGCACCTGCATCGACAGAATATGTTGGGAACTTTGGGATGGACGACGTATTAGCATATCGCTATCAATCTCAGCTACAGTGCCTGCAGTGAAATCAGTATCCTCCTCAACTGGCGTGACGAAGGGCGTCGGTACATTGGAAGTCACCTCGGATAGCTTGGTCGATTGGTACAGAGTGAGGGAGATTTCCTTAAGCGAGAAGTTGACCTCAACATTGGTGTACTGTACGATTTCCGCGGTGTCCAAAGGCTTGGGTACAGATGTAGTACTCCTCTTTTTGATTTCACGATTAATAAAATTCGATATGGAACTGCGGGAACGTGTCAAGATGGGCTGCACGATTGTTTCTTCGCTTTTGGGAAGCGGTATGCTGGTGGCCACACCAATGGCTTCAAATACACGATCCTCGGTGATGCTCAATAACACCGATGGCACAACAATGTCCACTTTAACCTTGGGTAAACGTGGATCATCATCGACAACACAGAGAGCTGCTGTGATCTCCAACGAGGTGGGTTGCAACACATGCAAGTCCGTGGAGACGGCCAAGCTGAGCACATGTTGCCAATCCTCGTGTGGACGTGCCACAAGCAATTGTATATCATTTAACTTTACCATAAATCTATCATAGGCATTGTCCATTACAGTTTTCATAATGTCGGTCTTTTCACTCCCTTGATTGTACAATGCTTGGATATTATCCATGGTTCGATGATGCGGAGCTGTTGTAATTTGCACCTGTCCCAAGCTGACAACAATCAACGATTTTTCTCCCTCCACAAAGCGCCCACCATGGGGTACCACAATAACGTTCGGCATTAGCAATATGTCCGCATCCAGCACAGATTTCTGATCAATAATATATTGCATTCCAGTCGCGGATCGTTCCTTGATGCCTACAAGTTGTGTAGCAGCAGATTCCTCTAGTTTTGATAAATTCACATCGGTGGGTGGCTTAAAGACATCCAAGAGTCTCAATATTGTCTCAGCATCATAGACAATTTGTAATGGACGTGCAACAACTTTGAGTCGTTGATTGCATTTTTGATCAATGGGATTTGTTTCAAAAAAGATGTCCAACAGATTAAATTCATCGGTTATTATCGACTTGACCAACATGGGTGTGTAGTCCTCCCTAGTGAAACCCATCAACTTGAGCTCCTTCATGCCAGCCGTCACACTAATGGCCTCTGCCGCTGGACGTTGAGTTATTGATGCAGTAGCCATCGAGAATTGTAACAACATGATGCTTGGCATTTGATGATAGTCGTAGAAGGAATCTTTCTGATCTGCGCCCGGTTCATGATATAGTCCCACATCCAGCGCAATCAGCTTAAAGTTCATCTTTAAGGCCACATACTCTATGGGCACATCATGTGGCTTTACGTTCTCCTCGTAACCAATTGCCTTAAACATCTTGGCCTTCTCCTCGGGCGTCATGGCAGCCTCAAATTTACTTACTGCAAATAAATAATTCAGATTAATTTCAATATATATTTGGTAATATTTTAAAGCTTACCAATATTTTCATTTGCACCGCCTTGATCTTTCTTGGCCGCACCACCGCCCCACCAACCACCGAACCAGCCTGTGTTCTCTGGCGGTGCAGCTTCCCTTAACTTGGCTATCTCAATGTTGACCCGTTGTCGAATTAACAGCAGATTAAATACATCCAGTTCCTGTTCCAACAAGTTACATGCTTCTAAAAGCATTGCAGGTGGCTTTTTATTCAATTCACGTTCTTTATATTTCTAAAAGAAGCAATTAAATTAACATTAGGATGGGGAAACTCTTATTATTCGATTTCTGACTTATAAAGTGTACTCACCTCTGCGTAGATATTGCAGCGATCGCGATGTTCTTTCATATATTTCCAGCTCCAAGTGCGTCTCGATCGGCGCACATCCTGCTCCAGCACAGAGGTAATTGCAAAGTGCCACCACTCTTTATAATGACCCTTGTAAGCTGTATGAGAAATAAGGTTGATTATACTTTAAAATATAATTTATACAAGCTCACAAACTTACTTATATTATAAGGTCTATACTGGCGATAGGGCATTCCAAGCTGCATGCGATTCATTGAATCTCCCAGTTGCATAATGTTGTGGAACTGTGTGTCTGTTAGACCTACATTTAAAGTCTCCATTTCCATGCTCAAATCAATCTTTGGATTCACATAGGCCGGCACATCCAGCTCTGGATTCATATTTAACTTCAGCTTTGCATTGCAGGAAAGTGGACCGAGAACTACAAATAAATATAAGAATTTTAATCATACTTTTTTTTAATAGATTGGTAGACTTACCATAACAATAGTTAAGAGGTCTAAAGTTCTTGCTGGCAATATTAGATTGAAACACCTCGGACAACGTGTTCTTGTCTTTTGCAGTGTATAGTGTTCCATGACAGTTCATATACGCTGACAGGCAGGAGAGATTCGCTATTTTAAAAACCTGAGGCGCACGCTCTGTCATGTAGCATTTGTCCCAGTTCTTATCCGTCGTATACAGCTCCAATTCGTGGAGTGTCAGGCCAAAGGAGAAGGGACTGCCAGTTGTTGTGGTATCTTCATAACGCACATGAACATTGCTGATTTTTATTTGCAAATTGTTGACAATTTGTGCGGTTAGTTTCTCTGTGAAACCAGCATCGGCTTTTGGCTGATCTGTAAAATATAAAGAACCAAAGTTAATTATCATATTTCATATGAATTTAATTTCTAAATTTCATTACCCTTTTCCAGCTCCTTTTTACGTGCCGCTTCCAAGGCGTCCAATGCTGCTTTTTTAGCCGCAAGTTCATACTTGGCCTCTTTTTCGGCATTGTATTGTACATTATTGTTGGGCGAGACGAGCGCATAGAGATTCTCAATATCAACAATAACGGGCTGGCTATATAAATTTTTCCAGGGTATTTTTAGCACAAGTTTTCCTATAACAAGTAAACAATTTGAATTAGTTGAAATGAGGTGCTATCAAGTTGTTTAACTTACCCAAATAGCCATAGATTAATTGGACAGGCAAATCCAAATCATCGAGGGCATTTTCACGTATCTTTAGGTTTGTTAGAACCACATCGCCTACAAAACAAAGAATTCAATGTATTAATTAAATAATTATTAATTGATTTATTGCAGAATGCGTGCAAATGTGAAAACAAACAAAACATTAGCGGTAAAAATACGCCGTAAACACTATCTGTCTATAAATGTCTATAGATATATATACATATATACACATATGCCTCCTTATATCGACTACAATCAAGCGTGTCTGGCATTCAAAATATTTTTTTGGCCAAGCGGCACTTGAGTTATGCCTGGAATGCCAAAAAGATACACGCCCATTCTTAAGTTGAGCGAATATTTATTGAATTACGTATACGTAATATCTGTATACATATATGGGTCAATTTATTTAACTAGACGGCTACGCAATATCCCTAATAAATCTCTTTATAAACTGAAGCGGGTTACAACTGACTATTAGAAATCTATTAATTGGTGTTATCAGAAAAAATAACTGATAAGTTCAAGTTAAATAACGAGAATTGTTTTTATAAGCAATTCAATTGACTTAAGTAGGTAATTTTTTATGACTAATATTAACTATTACGACTTTGTCAATTATACGGTGTACGGATATGTGGGTCCCATTGAATGAACTATACCCAAAAACTATGGAAAATTTAGTATATATAGTGTCCAAGGAAACAAATATCGACACGATAAAGGTCTTAAGTTTGCATTTGTATTTTTATGCTTGTAGTTACGTGTTATTTACGTAAAAAAGTTGATACTGGGGGAACTTTTTAAGCTGTTTCAAATAATGTTCAGACGTTTTTAAGTTGTTATCGTTGCTGCAGCTGTTGCTTATCAGTAGATGGCCCATTTCAATATTGAGTTAATAGGCAAGTTAATGAATGGAATGATTCAATTATTACGTATACGTATTTTGTTTATTTTAACTTTAAAAACTAAAAAAATTTAAGAGTTTTAAAAAGTTGCCTTCAAACAATGAAATTTATTCATGAGATTCGTATTATATCACCAAGTTCAAGTTCAATTTTGGGCCTGGTTTGATGTCATTGACAGTGGGAAACAAACCTGTTTAAGAGTTTTTTTTTAACATAAATTTTTGTTGAATAAACAAGGTGTTAGCTATTGTAATTTGGAGTTGAATACGACACAATATAACTTAAGCTTCTATGGAAGCCATCCTAAACATATGTACGTATGTATGTTTATGTGCGAAATGTGAACTTTGTAAAGGGTACAGTTTATTTATATGCATTGTCAACAAGTAATACTATACGAGTACATAGATTGTGGTAGTCAACATGCTTCAGAGATAAGTGGGAATCAACAGAAACCGCAAAAAGAAAACAAGAACAGTTGATGATGCCACTCAAGGGGTGTGGTTGGGGTCTCTCTCACTCTCTATCTCTCTCCTGCATGCACAACGGAAGCAACAGGCGGAGAGAGAGAATGTTTTTAGAGAGAGAGAGCGGTCTATTTCTCACGTCTATGCCAAATAAATCCCTCTCTCTCTCTCTATACGTGTCAGTTTCTGAAATTGTGTCACTGTGCGATGCATGAAGGATAAGGTCATTGTTTTGGGAGGGTGGCAAAAAACCAACTGTGCGTGGCGAATAAAGAAAAGAAAACTAAGTTGGGAAATTAATCAATTCAACTGAGTCAATGAGTCAGTTGCGTGCTTGGGGGTCATTTAATTGCGAAGGCTTTTAGTTAATAGTATGGGGAATATCATTTGAGAACTCACCTCCCCAGATGCCAATTTTCAATTGTTTGTGATCCAAATTCTCAATGTAGTCGCCCAGCACCTTGTTGAGAACATCGGCAACCACGGCCTCGAAAACCATCCTGTCGTTCCGTCTCCGTCTTCAACTTTTAATATATCCAACAGAAAGCAGCTGTTAGCGGCCCGAAAAAAAGCGGCTGCTGCTGCTTATTGATTTTTCGTTGTATTTGTTATTACTGGTGTTTGTTTGTGTGTAGTTTTTGATGGTCGTTTTTTTGTTGTATACTCTCGTTGTATGATTTTTATTTCAGCCTTTTCTAAACGTTAGAACAAAACAGAATGGAAATGGAATTGAGAGACAAAATATAACACAGTGATGATGTCATCATCATCATCATTCAACCATCAACGAAAAACAGCGAAAAAAACACACACAATATTTAAATGTTTCGTGAAGCATTACAACAATGTTAAGGCGCAGCATTTGACATTGTTTTCAAATATATTTAATGACTAATTAACACGAAAGTGTTTCCATATGCGGGTGTTATTGTTTTCTGTGTCCTCACTTTTTTAATCGCAACACTTTCTTTCAACCGTTTTATTGCCCTTTATTTGACATGAATATGCAAAGCTTTATCTTCAATTACCAAGTGTTTCACAACAACAACAATAACAATAACATGAACAACGCCGCACAATTTACCTTGCTGACTTCTTCAACATTATAAATGCGCACTAAAAATAAAAACACGCGCGCTGCTGAGCAGCTCTCGGTAGAAACTAAACTCTCTCAGAGACAACAGCTGTGTATTGTCGGCGTCTACAGTGAATGCCATGCGTGGTTAGTTCTTACGGCGAATGACAAAATAACAAAACAGCTGTGATTTGCCAACGCAACGAGCGAACGGCATTTGGCAATTGACAAGCTGACGTGTGAGGAGATAGAATCACATTTAAATTAAAATTTAATTAAAGATCAATATGAAAACAAGGTTTCTGTTGCTTTTATTGGCTCTTGTGCCCATTGTGTTATCCAAAGTTTGCGAATGAGGAGAAACCGGAATGGGCCAAGAAGGATATACGCGATTACAGCGAAGCTGATTTAGAAAGACTGCTGGACCAGTGGGAGGTGGGTTAATTAAGAAGAAAGCATCTCAGCAGGCACTTAATACAACTATTGCAGGAAGATGAGGAGCCACTGGAAGCTGATGAGCTGCCCGAGCATCTGCGACCACAGCCAAAGCTAGACTTTTCGAATTTGGATACCAAAAACCCTGAAGATTTGCTGAAGGTGTCGAAAAAGGGACGCACATTGATGACTTTTGTGTCAGTTACTGGTAATCCCACTCGAGATGAAGCTGAGGAAATAACCAAGCTGTGGCAGACCAGCTTGTGGAATAATCATATACAAGCTGAACGTTACATGGTTGACGATAATCGTGCTATTTTCCTCTTCAAAGACGGTGCACAAGCGTGGGAAGCAAAAGACTTTCTGGTGGATCAGGAGCGTTGCAAGGGTGTCACCATCGAGAACAAGGAATATCCAGGCGTGCATGTAAAGGACGAACTGTAGTTGTATTATTTGTATCTAAGTACTCCTTCCGACATTCTCATTCAAAGTATTTTTAAGCACAAAATGAACAAATTGAAATTACAAAATTGGAAATGTACCCGGCGTGTTTTACCATTCGCATGTTAACGTTAAGCTTACGCCGCCCTGGTTTGGATTGTTTACGTTACAAGCTGCGATCCCCAGCCCTTAGTTTGACCTTATCAGACACCACGACTTCACCGCAAAGCTTGTCAACTTGTTGTGATTGCATTAAACCCAAAGAATGTCAATCCAAGCAAAAATCGGACCCTCCATTCTAAATGCCGACTTGGCAAATTTGGCTGAGGAATCCCAAAAGTTGCTTGACAATGGGGCGGATTATCTGCATCTGGATGTAATGGATGGAAACTTTGTGCCAAATCTAACATTCGGGCATCCCATGGTGAAGTGTTTGCGCAATAAAATCAAGGTAAGTCTGCGGGTTATCAATTAAGGCGTAGTTATTTAGTTTTTATTCATTTAGAATGCCTTCTTTGAGACCCACATGATGGTGGACAACCCGGAGCAGTGGATAGCGCCCATGGCAGATGCAGGTGTTAATCTCTACACATTCCACATAGAGCCAGTTAAGGATGTGTGCAAGGTCAGTCGGCTTATACAGGAGGCGGGAATGAAAGTGGGCTTGGCCCTTAAGCCCGGCACCAAGGTAAGTTGAGGTTATGTGCACATGCGCGTTGTTCGAAAAAGTAAAACACGTTGCTTTTTAGGTGGAGGAAATTGAGAAATATGTTGATATTGCTGATCTTGTGCTGGTAATGACAGTAGAGCCTGGCTTCGGTGGACAATCGTTCATGGCCGATATGATGCCCAAAGTTGAATGGCTGCGTAGTCATTATCCCAACCTCGATATTGAAGTGGATGGCGGAGTTGGACCAAAAACCATCGAATGCTGTGCCAAGTCAGGTGCCAACTGGATTGTTTCTGGTACAGCTGTTGTAGGTGCCTCCGATCAGCGCCAGGTCATCAGCGATATGCGTGGAGTTGTACAGAATTACATCAAATAAACTAATGTTAATTTCCAAATTGCATTTATTACCTGTTTAAGTCCAAAGTGTTAAAACGATAAATTCTCTGTAGAAGCAATAAAAAGACAACCTGTTGCATTTTATAGTTTTATACATTTATTTTTCAACATTTATATATAAGTATATAGCATGTATATATGTGTGTATGACATTTTGCTTATAGCATTTAGTTGGTTATAAGTGTGTGTTGTGTGTGTCTGTATGTATGTAGTTACACTTAGATTTATGCACTTTCTTAGATATTGTATAGCTAATTTTTTAACCATATCTGCTTCAATTCAAAAAATTCTGTGTAAAACGTCTTCATATCATATAAATTCTCAATGCCATTTTAGCAAATCTCGCGAATAAACACAAAAATCAGTTTCCATTTTATTGTCAATATGTAAATTCATTACGTTTTTTTTAACTTATCATTCTGTGCATAATTAACAAGTGCGTTTCACCAAATGATCATCTAGAAACATGCATGTATTTCTCCTTTACATTTCGCTCACTTACTAGAAGAGTTTCATAACTCAAAAAACGTACTTTCGAGTTAAACCCATTTAAAGTTCAAAAGAATTCTTTCGACTCTCACATAAAGAGAATTCAAGATATGAATATAAAAATTTTACACAATATAGATTAGCATTTTTCAAAATACTTGTGCATTATTAATGTTGTGACAACCTTGAAGTAAGTGAGCGATATGCTTATATATAAATTCAACTAGTTTTTAATCAGCTTGTATTTAGTTTTGTTTTCGTTTTAAAGTTTTTAGCTTTTTTGTCCTTTGCAATTTTGCTACATTTACATTTAACATTTTGCTACATTTATTATATTGTCTCGGTTTTAGTGTATATTTTACGTTCTCAAGCACATTGAAATTGAACAGTTTTGAGCGCATCTGGTAATTCATAAGACAAATATGGTTTAACAAAAAAACACGCATAGGCCCATTTCGTTTTAAGCATAGCAATTTTAACTATTCTGTGCTACAGCTTGTTCTCTATATAATAATCTCAATCAGTGTGGATCTTCTGATGTGAATTTTAAGTATTTACGGTGTTGATTGGGCGCACATTATTGTACTTGTTTTGTATGTATTTATTTCATACTCCTTTGCCCGAGTCTTACATATATATGTATGTATATACTCGTATATAGTATCTAACTTATTTCACTTGCCAATGCTAAGCATTATTACATCTATATATATGTATATATATTTATATATGTATTTGATTTAGACTAAATATACATAAAGCTAAGCGTTGGTTTTGTTTGATAGTAGCCTGGAGCATAGGTATAAAAATAGCTCACCCTTAATATGATCCATAAATGCGCAAATAAAAATTAAAACAGTTTTCCAGAACTCAACATAATCAAGGAAAATGCAGTGAAAGTCTGTTGAAAGACAACTGAATATGAAAATCTGTGTGTTGGAAATAACTACGAATTATGCATTTATATATTATTTATAATTATGTATGTATGGCATTGTACGATATTGAACATTATCTTAATTCTTCAATCAACTAAGCATATGTATTGTCCTGCCCAGTCTAACATCTAAGCGCCCATAAAGGTCCGTTTATGAACTAATATGTGTATACATATACATACATACATACATATACATATATGTATGTATGTATAAAGGATGCTCGTTTTACAACAGCCCACTGTTTTACATATAGTATATATTTATATATATGTATGTATATATTTTAATGTATTTATAAACATTTGTTTTGTCACTTTAATATGCATGTATAAATTTTAGACACCATCACATCTGCTTAAAGCTACTACTACTTGATATATTCCATATATTGTATATCATTTTTGTTTCTTTTCCCATAATATGTATATTCTTTTGTATATTTCACTTACATCATTTATATCTTTTTGCAGTTTGCTTAAAAAGTTTAGTGTGCCTTGTGTAATATGCGCTTCATTTTCCGCTTACAAATAATATATATATTTATTTACTACTAATACTTTAATCCTTAATTTGTTTTTGTAAACTGATTGTACAAAACATGCATATAGGTAATTTATTATTTAGTATATACCAACTAATGGATTATACATTTGCAATACACGTACACACACCTTAGGTATTTTAAATTACTCATTTTTCTTTTTTTGGATTTTGAATATAACCCTTAATAATACTCATCTAAAGCAGTTTCAACAAGTTTAGCTAGAAATGATAGAGAATTCAAATAATATTTAAGCCTGCACGTTCTGCATGTTCATTTCTTGCAGAAACAACCAATTTTGAGTCTTTAGTTACGCATTTACTTCATTAATTAGTACACTTTTGTTTAGTTAGCAAAATAGTTGTAAAAATTGTAGCACTTCCTAGAATTACTACTCCTAGATGGTTTAGGCATAGGTTAGTGCGGTATGTACTGGACTAGCGCCTAAGCAATTTACAAAATCAAACTTAATATATAGAAAATTCTAAGTTTATGGCTTTTTGTCTTCATAACTAAAATCTCATTTGATTTGTATTATATTTATTATATTTGAAATCAAATTTATTTCATTTTTGTTGTGGCGACCAGTCTAATGCGCATGCTAAACAAGTACATACTTTAAGTTGTATATAGCTATAAACATTAGTTACACTATTTATTTATCATTTCTTTATTCCATTTGTTGTTGTAAATAGTACATCAATTTAGCCTCGATATATGCATGTATAATACATATAACTAAGATATATTCTGTACTCTTTCATTTTCAATTTATTTAAAGCTGAAACCCACGCATTGTAGTTAGTATTTTCATGTATTTTCACTTTGCTATAACTAGAATTACATACATATTCCTAAAAAAGACTCATATTCTTAATCTTTTTCAAACAATAGCTATAATTTCTCTCTTTTGTTTTATTTTGTAAATTTTTTTTTGTTTGGAAACATTCTGTGCACAGTGTTTTATTGTCAATTGCACATTTCACTGGAGTTTCAAAATCAGTTAGGTATTCATAAAAAGTATTAATCTCGTATAAGCTTTTTCTTCTAACCGCAAATGCTCAAGATCAGCAATATTTTCCGTTTTCGATTTTATTTTTATGTTTATTGTCTATAATTGTCTTCTAATTTCTAGTTGCATATACGTTTTAACACACAATACTTTGGGATAATTATACTTTTCTTTACGAACTATTATTATCATATTTTAATAGATCCATTTTTTTTATGATCTTTTATCTTCATCTTCATCTTTCTTTTTTTTTGGCGGCAATCATACATTTTTGTTTGATATATTTATTGTCAGATATACAGATTGGTTTTTTATTTTAAGTATTTCTTTTACATTTAACTTATGCTATGTGTGGGGTTCTTCTGAGAGGTACATACATGCTTATATATCTTTGATTTCTATATAACTAAATATATAACTCAATAATTTCGCTACAACTCAATCGATTAGGTATTTTATTGTCCACAATTCACGATATTTAGACACAAGGATTATGTATATGTTTGGGTAATATGTAGGTCAATTTTATTTCCATATATTGGATATATTTTTAGGGATACATATGTATATATATGTAAATTGATTATGCAGTATGTATTGACATTGAGTTTTTGTTATTTTCTGGTTACGGTTCATAGAAATCTCTTTGTAAAAAAATTGACAAATAAATTCGGCAAATTGACACACGATAATGTTGCCCAGATTTTCATTTCTTTAGATTTTGTATTTTATATCGTACTATCGGCTAGATCAGCTCAATTTCGGTAGCAAAATATATGTATATATGTATATGGTGTAAGGTGTGTGTGTTATGTTTATTGAGTACAAACAACAGTTTTGTTTTGTACTTTGTGCAAAAGTTTCAAGGATATGCTGTATTCATATATCGTATATGATATATTATATCAATATTGTCACTCTATATATAAGCTAGGTATACATTATGTAGGATTATAGTTTATTGGGGGGACTTACTTACGCTCCTCACTATCATAAAAGTCAATGCCCTTGGGCTTGCCGTTATGATAGTTGTAGGGTTTACGCTTTCTCACCGGACCCGTCGATAGTTTGGATAAAATATCTGGTCCACCCGGATGCAGATCGTATTTCTGTATGGGCTCCTCGTTAGCGGGACGGGAATGCTTTTGGATTTGTTCGTGTATCCAGGGCACATACTTGATGACATTGGCATAGACACCAGGCAGTTTGGGATGTGCACACATAATGCCCCACGAAACAATGCCGCCGACAAACCAACGATCCTTTTCACCCGGATACGGACAGAGTAAAGGACCGCCCGAATCACCCTAGAATATATGTGTAATATATGTAAATATTACACTATAATTGAAGATATTATTTACGGAAAGCTTACCTGACAGGCATCCTTGCCGCCATCATCAAAGCCGGCACAAACCATGCCATCGGATACGGTCAAATTGTCCAGCCATTCGTCACATTGATTCCTTGTGATGATCGGCACCTGCACCTCGTTAATAATATATTCATAGGTGGACTTGGCTGCAAAGAGAATATTTTATACATTTTTAAATAAACATACTTTATATAGAGTGGTTAGTTCTACTTACGATCCTTATCGTCGCGTTTGCCCCAGCCGATGACCGTGCAAAGTTGCTCAGGACGCAGCATCTTTACATTGGGTGGAGGCAGACAGACAGGCAGCAGATGCTCATGAAAAGCAACCCGAGTGGCCAGCTGGAAAATGTGAAATAAAAATTTATTAAATTTACGAATGTAAGTTTATATTTTAAATTAAATATTCCTGTTACCTGGAACAGAGCTATATCATTATCGTGAGCAATGGCCATATTGTACTGCGGATGGGGTATAACGGTCTTGACCTTGACCTTTTGAGCCGTATAGGTAAAGGAGTTTCGACGCGTGACGCCCAGCTGTATGGTCCAATCCTCCAGATCAATAACAGTATGACTATCAAGGAAAAAGCATAAGAAAAGATTGAGTATTCACCCATAAAGTGATGTGGATTTGCATCCGGTTGGGAAAGCTCTTAAAGCTCACAGTGAGCCATGCAGGCGGGTATTCAAACTCGAAGGAATTCCTTAAAATACTGCACTTTTCTTACCCAGCTGTTCCACAGTAAATAAATGCTCTGTATCTGTGGAAAAGCTTTCCTGCCCGGGGCAAATATTAAACACAAGAGCAAAGACTTAAATACTCACTTGCCCACACAGTGGGAGGCGGTGAGCACCCATTGATCGGAGATTAGGACGCCGGCGCAGTAGAAAACCTTCTCGGGTCCACCCAAAATGGCAGCCAGGAATGGCCAATTCCCGGGATTCGCTTTGTCGCCGCCAATGATGCGTCTAGAGGGTCGCTGTCTGCCCCGTTTGACCTTGCCGCACTCTGTGGGACCCAGTAGACAGATTAACTTCTAAACAATGTATCAACCATCTGACAAACTTACCAAAATTGGAACAGGTAAGTTCTGCTATAGGATAATCTTCGGATTGTCGACAATTGGCAAACTCCTGCATCAGTGTGGACCGTCGTTTGGCATAAAGCTTCCAAATATCCGTAGACACATTAACCGAGGCCAGCAGAGGACGATGAGTGCGTTGGGTGACCACACTGGTGGCATTCACAGAGGAGTAACCAAGTATGGAGCAGACGGCACTTGGTGAGACGGCACGATCCCAATTCTTGACACAAGCGGGCATCCACTGACGCTTCTTCATGCGATAAACCTCCAAGACACCAGAACCTACATCGCCATTTCGTTCGCTAAGACGCACTGCATTAAGAGGAGATGTCAAAGTATTTGTTAAATAACTCAACAAATTTACAACTTACAACAATTACGCTCATCCTGGGCATAGGGACAATCATTGATGCCATCGCATACGTGATTTGTAGTTATACAACGATCGTCCCCACAATAAATCTCCCCCTCCTGGCAACGTGTACAACTGCTCTCATCCTTCTGATCCATGCAATCCAAGTGGCCATCGCAGACATATTCATTGGGCAGGCAACGATTCTGGTCACAAAGGAAGCCATCGCATTGGGGATTCGCCGATGATGTCATCACATCCCGCACTTCATCCAATCCCACACAGTCCTCGGCACTCGAGAAGTCCTTGAAGAGCTTGCAGTTTAAATATTCCGGTAGGCTTAAGCCAAAAACATCGAAAAAGAAACCACAACGTCGCATTGTCTCCGTGCAGAGCGTTTTACAAGGCGGCACAGTAGCACTAAATATCGAGGGTAGTATGAAAAGTTTTCAAATGAAATTATAGTAAGGGGTATTATATGTTTTATCTAGGAACCTTTTAATCTTACTATTAGGAAATTTTCATAGCTATGTTCTTTGATTAACTTCTCATCCCTCATCTTTTTTGAATTCTTACAAGATCTACTCACCCATTTTGTCCACATTTGGGCACAAACAACGTACAGAGAAACAACGAGACCAGTTCATAGCAGCGAACATCGACCAATGCCTCATATGATTCGAGATCCTGTGGATGAGATTGTTTAATGAAATGGCTAACAGATGGTCTCATATTTACCACTTGAGTCTCTATCTGACCAAAGTGCCCAATATAATTGGGAAAGACGGTATAATTGTAGGGTATCTGCGGTCCCTGGCAGAACTTCACAATGATGGGCAGACAAGTGCCAGGCGCTGGATTTTTACCAAAACTCCGCCAAGTATCCTCCACATGAATGGTATTGATGATCGTCTTGTTGACAAACTTGATGGTCGGATAGGCATTGAAATAGGCAGCCAATCCTCCGGCAATGGCCAGCAGAGCGAATGCATTGATCAATATCTGGAACAGACGGAACTTCAATCTTCCATTGGTAATGTATGGATTGGAGCTCTTGCGACGATTGATTATCTGTAAGAGTTGAAACATCATTAATTTGTTTTTAGGCCAGTGTTCAACTTGTATTTTACCTGATGTTGCAAGGACATGGTATGCGGTGCTCCATTCTGAAAGCGGACAATGGTTTGTAGGCTGCTGGGCGTGGAATTTGCACACTTGTTGAGCGGTGACAGCGTCTGTGGCGGTTCCAGCTCCTCAATGGGCTCATGCTGGACACCCTGACGACAGACAATTGGCGCAGGAGCTAAAAGAGAAGCTTCCTTAGTGATATATTGATTGGAATGAAGTTTTGAGTAATCCTACCACTGCAGAGTCGCTTGGCGGATAATGAGGGCAACAGTGGTGCCTCCATGAGCTTGGGATTGTAGCCGGGACTGGATGTTTGGCTAAAGCTGTCACTTGATATGGTCGAATCCTGACGGAAATTCATCTTTCCCCTTGACGGCGTCGATTGTCCACCAATGCCAAATCGTGTGGGAGCCAAATCCATGAGAGGTTGACGCTGGACCACACTTGGAGCGGTACTCTTTCGTGTGCTCTGGGCAGCGGCAAGCAACGGAGTCTCCATAAGCTTGGAGCTGTAACCAGGACTGGAGCTGATGGAGTAACTGTCGCTGGATAGCGTCGAGTCCTGACGTTGCTGCAACTTTGGATAGACAATGGGCGGCGGCTTGTTGCGATTTAATTTGTTGCGCACTGTCAAAGGTGGCTGGGCATGAACCTTGGGTAACAAAAACATCGATGATTGATTGATTTTGTTATATAAGATTTTAACTAGATATAATTTTGACCCATTGCAATACATATATTGAAGAAAACGATTCTTAAAATATGTATTTAAAGTCGTTGTTCACTTACCTTGGGCATGGACTCCATGGATTCAAACGAGTTAAGATTACGCAACGGTGGCTCCGGTGGCCCTGGACGTTTAGGGGGGCCAGCATTCAAGGATACGGATGTGGATGACATGGTGGCACTGGAAATGGTGCTGGAACCACTGCCAGCGGATGAAGTGGATGCCGAAGCGGAAACGCTGCTCGTTGTTGTTGTTGGCTCCTTGCTACAATCGCTTGACGAGCTGTTCTTTGATGGCGGTGGTGGTGGCAATTTTTGTGGCAACTGTGGCAGCTTTCGAGCTGGCACAGTGGGCAACTTGTTGTTGCAGTTGTTGCTGCTGTTGATGTTGATGTTGCTGTTGCTGTTGCTATTATTGTTATTGTTCATCATGCTGTTGCTGCTGGCATAGAGATTATTGTTGAGCTTGTGCATCACATCGTTGAGAGCAGCACGTTCCAATCGGCACGTATCCTTGGCCAGCGGCGAATCAATTGAACTGGACATGGGTTTGTCATCCAGCGAGGATTGCGTGTCCACCGATGAGAAGCGACTGCGAAAATCAACGCTTGTCGAGCTGGAGGCAAAACGTTCACTATGTCCCCCTCCCGAAGAGGAGGAACCATATGCCGAGTCCACGGTACTGCTAGAGGAGCGTTGAGCACGCTTGGCCATGTGTCCCGATACATAGCGAGAGCTGCTATTATGATAGCCGGCGACCTTGACAGGTGTCGAGGTTAGTGACTCATCGAAAACTGAATTCTCCAGACTCATGCGGTCGTCATCGGAAATGCCATCGGCATCCGCGTATGCCGGACGTGTGGCAATGTCAACAAGCAGCGCTGATTGGCCAGTACCACCACAGACACCACCCACATTGAGTCCATGTGCCGTGGACTCCATGCCACCATTTGTTGGCTGTGGATAAACAAACACATTGCTGGCATTGCTGCCACCATTATTTGCAACATCCTGGCATCCACCAACATCATTCTGCATCATTGTTGTCGCTGTCGTTGTCGTTGTCTGCCAACCACATTTGGCTCGCATCATTTGGCGACGTGGTATAGGAGGTGGTGGCGTCACTGGCGTGTCCACACGCACCACCTGCTGATGCTTTCCCACTGCCACAGCCAGAGGTGCTGCTGACTTGCAATATTTCTGATCCGACATGTTTACCTGAGAAATCCACACGAAAATAATAAAAACAAAGTAGGAAAGCTATAGTCAGGGATGCACAACTACGAGATACTCTGCATTCACTTGTGTACATTAAAATACAAATATGGAGCCCTAACTGCAAACCAAACCATTTCTTCTATATAGGTTTGTTAGTAGAAACATATATTAACTTGGCAAAATTATTTATATATTAAACATTTGGAACAACATATATTATTTATATGATTCCTTAAATAGACTGCCATTGGAGTGTCAAAGAAATTTCCACGAAAAATATTTTCAAAAATTCAAATCAAACGAAAAAAAAGTAGGCAACAATTTTTAAAACAATAATTTATGTGCAAATATGTTTAAAAGTGCATGGAAAACAACTAAACAATTATTATACGTTCATGATATTAAACTAACAGAATATCAACTAAGTTTTCTTTAAATTAACTTGATGTACTCCACACATAAGAAGTCTGCCTGACAATTTTGGAACATCTAACTCTTACCATCTCCATCGGACGGATGGAAATCTGAATATATATACCTTATGGTTTATTTATTTAAACTCGCACAAACTTAGTATACCCTTGGCTAGGGTATAGAAATAAATAAAATGGAAAGTAGAAAGTCAAATGGCAATATTCTCTCTCTCCCCCTCTGTCTCTCTCTTTCTCTCTCCCACCCACTCATACTCTCATCATGGCCAATGAGTCAGTCTAAGCCGTCGGCTAAGCTTGCAGTGCATTAAAAAACGAGACGAGTAAAAGCCTGACACAGCTTTCCTCAGGAATACCAGGAGAGGAGACGGGAATTGAACTTTGTTTGCCCCGCAGATTTGTGCGCGTGGCACACAAAACATTTTTGACGTGGCTGCCTCATGATGATGATGATGAGTCAAGGATGCGGAAGAGGGAAGGTTTGCGGCTGTGGTTGATGTGGAGACGAAGGCATGACGAGCTGCAATGTGTGCACAGCTTTGGAGGGGGAAGAAGTGCAACTGCATATTCATCGATCTCATAAATTATGCAGCGCCAGCAAAACTTGGACAAAAAGAACTGGGCAATTTAGCTTTTTTATTGCCAGAATCATAAATTAAATTTCCATTTTATTTAGCTTGTTTTAATATCAATAACTTTAAGGGGAATACTGAAGAGCTCAGAAGTCTTTAGTCAACTAATAAAATAAATAAATAAATTTTGAAATAAGAAAATAAAAAAGACTAGTCATAGAATGAATTAAATTTTAAATAGAACCCAACAGAATCTTATTCAAGCTAAATCAAATTATTTCTTTTATACTTATGGGTGAAACTCCCTTTTAGCTTTAATACTGAAATATAATAAAACTTTTGAATTGAAGATACTTTCTAAGTGACCTATTTTAGAGCAAAGTTTGCTTCAAAAGTGAATCCAAACCGAATGAAAAAAAACAACCTGCAGGTTTGAACTTTTCCAAATCTACTACCAAGTCTTCAAGGTATTTAGCCTTGTTTCAAGTGCACTTTTCTAGCCAGCCTTTCGCTGCTTTTGGCCGAGGCAATTAATCAAAGCGGAATTTGATGTGAGTCAGTGTATTTCAAGGATTTCATCAAGAGCTTACCAGAAGTTCCGAGGCATTTTGAGGCAGCTGCGTTGGTTTCTGCTTATCCTCGAGCATGGGATAATAGTGGGAGGAATGTCGACGAACGATGCTGCTGCCATTGCTGGGCAAAGGGAGGAGGGTTACCGATTTGCATTGTTCCTGTTGCTTGTCATAAAAATCCAGCAGCGAGTTGAGTGGCAAGGCCAAACTGGAGGCACGCTCCGAGCTGCAACAGATGATATAGTATGTGTTATAGTAAGTTGAGAAAGTAGATAAGCATACACTCGAACATAAATATTACCCTCATATTAGGTAATTGCCTTCGTTTAGTTAAAAAAGTGTCTCTTTATAGGAAATACGTCTCTTAAATTAAGAAAAGAAGTACTAAGAAATGTTTTACAGAAATATTTTGCTGTTGTACATATGATCATTTGGCTTTACAGACTCTCCTAACCTTTTGACGTAGGTTAACAGTTGGACAACTTTTTTTCTGAGTGTAGTAAGTTGGTGAAAGTACTTACCGTGTGCGATTGCGTTGAGCATCACTCGAGTGCGGATCCTGCGACACGCTTAGAAATTGTTTATTCATATCGAGTGCGTTCATGTTTTAATCAGCGTCATTAAGCGAAATCAAACTGCAAGAAATCAGAAAGAAAGAAAGTTTAATACTAACACACATGTGGTAAGTGGAAAACTTTGACCAGCTAACTTTTACACACACACACACAGACACACAAACACACACGCAGTTGGAGCCTGTGCATGCTGTGCATAGCAAATAGGAACTACAAGTCCTGACAGTAAATGCAAAATCGCCATAGTTCACATGAATGAAAATCAATTATGCAATAGCTCAATGGCTCACACTTGGTTCAGTATGTGAACGTGACAATAAAGCGGCCCAAATGCAGTAATCATACACACACACACACACATACTCTATTACACACTCACACACACACACACAGACATTCTAAAAGCTATAGAAGTGGCAATGACAACGGAAACGTTACCATGCCACGCAATTTGGCCTTTTGTATCTAATGGATATGCCATTAGCCAGTGCCACATAACAAAACACCGCATGAGACAATGACATTGGCCTCTGGGTGAGAGAGCAGAGACTACCAATATTTTGATACTATTGACATTGGTATTGTGACAGGACTTTCACTTATAGATGAGCACGTGCCGTGAATTAAAGCATATTTAACTGAACTTTTAGTCAAATCTGATGTACAATGAAATTGGCTTAAAATAAGTAATATAAAAGCTGATTAAAGCTTCGTTATATTCTTTTAAAATACGTATTATTACATATTTCAAAAACTAAACAGCAAAAAATTTGTAATGTCTACACAATTTTGGGAATAAAGAAAAGTTTCTCAAAGCTCTATTCTTAATTCTATTGTGTAAATTAAATGTGTAACTTTCTGCTATATTTTTTATAAATTGAAGCACCTTAAAGCTCCGTTTTAACTACTTCTAAAATGTTATACACATTCTCAAATTATACATGGATTGTCAACTTTAATGTAGTTCAGTTGTTTAGTTTTAATTACTCTTATAGTTTTATAATTATTCCTCCCCAACTCATTCTCAAATGACATGTGGAACAGCTCAGTAACTAGTTATTCAAACTTATTTAACTTTAATGTGTACATTAAAGCTCATTAAAATTCTGTTTGTTACTGTAACGTTTCTGCAATTTTTGTTTTCAACTTCCACAAAAGCTTTCACAAACTTAAATATTAAATGAAAAAAAGATATCGAAATCACGAGCGCATCTCTTATTTGAAATTTGCTTTGTCAAAGTATAGTTCATTATCGCAATATTGTCATATTTGTATCCTGTATATGTTTGTATGTTTGTGTAAATATATATAAAAGTATCTGTGCTTTATGTGTCAGCCACTTTCAGATTTCCCAATATTCATTTGTTGACTCTACGCCTCCATCTCCCTCTTACAAAATGGATGAGGCTTGTGGAAAACTGTGTCAGCAGATAGGTCTTAAAGCTGTCAGCATATAATACACAATATTGCGATGACTTCATTGGCTCATTGCCTTTGACATTGGTAAGTAAAGCCGGTTTTAAGTTGTTGCTGTTGTTATTACAGTTGTTGTACTTGTTGTTGTCTTCGCAAAGAGAAATAATTGAACGATTTATGAGCTGCCTGCTCAATTGTGATTGAATTCTGGCAGTCAAGTTGATGGAGCAAGAACTCTCTGCTTGTGTCACATCAATAAAAATAAAAATAAAATGATATGTCGAGTCAATAAATCTGATAATTTATTGAGCCGTGGTGTAATTAACTTTTAAGACGCACTGTGTTTGCCAAGCAAGCGAAAATGAATGCCACAGGTAAGAGCTACCATATGGTAATACATCAATGCGACCCAAATTGAGCTGTTGTATACAACAAGTATAGAATTTTCCAGTTTTTCACATTTCCAATGCCAGAGCGAGACAGGTGCAACAGGTGAAAGTGGAATGCAAGCTAACCAGGACAATGCATACATACGAAGATACCTCTTCTAGTTCCCCTCATTCAGGGGCAGCAACATTGCGATTCACCTCTCTGGCTCCCCCTTAAGCCCAACTGTTCCACTTGATAATGTGTCAAGGACGTTAATTGACACTAATAGGATTCAGTCAACTCTGACAGGTCAGCAACAACAATAACTACAACAACAACAACAACTGCAACTGCAGAGAATCTGTCCTCATGTGTTGCGTCTAGTCGAATTCACAGGAATTTTTGTTGCAATTTGCATTTGTTGTTGGAAAATGCCAATTATTTGTTGCATATGTTAAGGCGATTTTCTGGGAATATCATAAATTTATTTTTAAATGGAAATGCGCTTGACGTAAGCAAGTAGTTTAAGCGCTTCATGCTTAAAAAATTTATTTATATGCTAAGCGAGTAGTTGAGTAATAGTAACGATAAATGATGAACGCAATTTATTTGCATTTATTATTTTATTTCTATTAACATGTTAGTATATTTATAATCTCGTTTTTTAAATTTTATTCTCGACTTTTACCCCAAATTAGTAATTATAACTTTATTCTCCTGAGAAATTATGCTTTAATCCCGCAATTTGCATTGTTATGATAATTAACTAAATAAGTATTCTGAGAATTATCTGTGCAAATATTTGCAAACTCAACTTAGAAAAACCTACATTTAAATTCTGTTTTTCCCATTTCCATGGCTAAGTAACTTGCTGATTAACTTGGAATTCCGTTTGCCATTTCCATGTACAGAATGTAATTTACTGCGTTAACTTTGTGCAAATATTTTCATACAACAACAACAAAAAGTAACAAGAACAACAGCAACAGTTGCAGCAGTACAACTAGAGGTATACTTAATATTGTTTGCCAAAGCAATCACACACAACAACAGCTAGAAGAACATACAATTTTCATTTGTTTGGAATTCAAACCTTTTCAATCTTAAGCTCACAATGATTTTGCCTCGCCAGCATGGCCAACGAATTTTTGTTGGCACTGTGATTTGCGATTTGTTTGGCATTTGAGAAATTTTTGAAAAATTGACACTTGGCACATGCTAGACGACAGCGACAGCGACAAAGACGAAGACGACGTGGATGACGATGACCCTGAAAATCATTAAAAGTAGATTTTAGAGAAATCGCAGGACAAGCACTTGACGTCTGTTTATCTTGGACTGACGAGCTTCAGCCGCTGCAGCAGCTGCTTCTGTTCTCTGCCTCCCTAAAACCAGTTGCCAGGACTACAACTTAGCGGCACAAATTGCTATCTGACTGCCTGCTGCTACTTTTCCTACTTCTGCTACCTTCTTCTTCTCCTCCTTCTTTTTCGTGTTCTCTTGCTTTTGGCATTGCTTTCTGCGTCGCAAATTCGTTTTGGCCACATGCGAAGTGCTCTTGTGGCTGGGCTAACAAAAGCAAACAGTTTATGGTTCATATGAGTTTGGAATTGGCATTAAGCATACAAATGCCAAGTAAATATAATTTCTCTCTGTATGTGTACATGTGTGTGTGTGGAACGTGCACATACACATTCATAACGAATTTCCATGCATTTTTAATATTTATTTGCCGACGGAACAAAGCGAATGCCACTTCAGCAGCTTGAGGCACACAAAATTGAATTATTTTCAAGTAAATTATGAATTGAAACCTAAAAATTCGTTTATTCTATATTATTTGAAGATTTAGGATAATAATAATATATTTCGTATTGTTGACTACCACAAAAAGTGTGCTATACTTAAGTGATGGAAACATTATTTATGTATTTTTAAAAGCTCAATAATTATTATAACATTTTCAAATACTAAGCTGATTGTCATTCCAATATCTTTGCCTAGCAACTTGTCTACAATGCTCATTTAGGTATTAATAGGATTTAGCAGTCTTTATTAGTTACCCTTAAAGTAACTGTGCTGTGATTTAAGAATTCAAATTTAAATAGGATATACCTCAAGCCAATTAATGGCTCTTTTAAGCAATTATTGAACACAATTTTCTATTTTGAAATATATAAAAAAAAACTTGGACCTAACAGTATGCAATGATTTTTATGAATACGATTTGACTTTCTTTATTGCCCACATAAGTATGCTTTACTGACTTGGTTAAAACACTAGTCGAAAGGATAAAATAATTGAAAATTTGTAACATTTACATAATAAATAAACATGACATGTTGCGCAAAAGGAATCGAAAAACTTCTTACCTAAAAAGAATAATTTGGGATTGTGTAATAGCCAAACAATTGTTATACAAATAAAATCCAATTCGAATTGTGTTCAGCTCATAACTGGATAACCTGATTGTTCAACATTATTAAAATGCCAACACATGATCATTTTCTTATTGATGCTGTATGTTATATAAGACGTAGGCCAATTACCAAGGAGCCCATGAAATTGCCTGAAGCAATTGCTTAATTTGTCTTGGCAACATCCTGGACCTATT
Organism: Drosophila neotestacea; assembly: GCA_035044365.1. NCBI lineage: Eukaryota > Metazoa > Arthropoda > Insecta > Diptera > Drosophilidae > Drosophila > Drosophila neotestacea. Next base: position 1,596,212 of record JAWNMD010000155.1, read on the forward strand.
GGACAACTGGTTAGCTGGACAGCTGCCTTAACAATTCTGAAGATGGGCGAGGCCAAGGATAAGGCATCACCAATCATGAATGACATGGGTGCGACGTGAACGGACGTGTGTCCTAATAATGTTACCCATATGGGATACTCTTGTTCCTCTCCCTCTCCCTCTCACTTCTCTTACTCCTTTCTGGTATCCAGCTTTCTTTCGTTTCCAACGCTCGCATATTTTCTCATCCGCTTGTGGTCCAAGCTTCTTGGAATTTCATTACTGTACCCTACGCCCATCGCCTGTCAGCCCAGTTTGTGAGCACGTCGCACGGCCAAGCAAGTAAAAAAAATATATATATATAAAGTAAAGAAATGTGAAAAAAATCATGAAAAATTTCAACAACGTGTCTCAGTGCTAGTCTCAGTCGTATTTTGAGTGTTTGAGTATCTGTGAGTATACCAGTGTGAGTGCAGCTATGCGTAAAATTTCTAACTCGCAATATTCCATTTTTTGTACACTCACTTTTTGTTTGCTTTGCGTGTCGGCCTTTGGGGAAGGAGCATAATTTAAATTTATTGCCCTGCTGCTAGTTATTTTCCTTTCATTTGCGTTGCTCATAAATTATGTGTGCACATTTAATTAGTTTGTGCAACAAACGACACGTCGTCAGGTGCTCCTTACTTGCAACATTCAGATTGCTTGGGGACACCCAAAGACTGAGAATCGTAACAGGTATGATGTTTGATGGACTGTTTTAAGTACTCGAGTTTGTAATAAAGAGGGGTTATTGGGGAAGGACGCAATAGATGCCAAAATCTTCAACATTCTCTATAATTTTCTTATACAATCATTTTCTTTTAGTTAGAACTTTTTCCAACGTATCTGGTAATGTTTAGTTAAAAATCTCGATCGTTTCTCCAGAATTCATTCCATGTAATTAACTTTTTCTGTTTACAAAGAACTAATGAATGAAATACAATTTCAAAGCGGAAACTGCGACAGTAAAAACTAAAATCAAAATTACATAAAAGCATCTTGTTAGTTAGATAAAAATCCGTTTATATGCATTTCTTGTTATTCCACACAAAGAAGACGATTTACGTTGTTAGCAGAATCCTTTAGTTAAATACAAAAACAAAAAGAGAACAACAATAATGACATTAAGCATAGCAACAAACAACTTAGTTGCACTTCAAAGGTGAATATAAAGCTACAATGGGTATTACAGCTGGAATTACACACACACACACACTCACTCACAGACTCACATGCAGACACAGATACAAATACTCAAACAGAGACAGATACATATATGTAGATACGATAGTGTAATGTCTATTGGAGCTTTACGTAACGCAATGACAAACAGAATTCGTTGCGTTCTACACACAGACGCACACACACACACACACACACACTGGCACGCCCATACAATTAGCAAACAAAATATTATAGACACACACAAACACAAAAAACAATGAATAAAGAAATAAATAACTATGATTTTCAACTAAATATACAAATAAATTTACAGAAAGTACAAATTCCGCTGAATGTAATCCATTATCCAAGAGCAGAGCAGTTAACATAACAGTTAGGGACAATGTTAACATTCTTGTAACTTGGGCTTGTAACATTTAAGTTTGATTTATTTCCAATCTTATGACATCAAAAATATCTTATTTTTTTCTCACGAAAATGGGGCAATGTTCCACAGTGACACGCAGAGCAGACGCATTGAAAGCGAACAAAATGTGAACCATTGTAAGTAATTGTGCAATCAGAAATGAGGTGGTGTGAGAAATAATGTGATTGTGCGATTGTGTCAACCTGCATCAGTATGTGTATGTGTGTGTTTGAGTCCCTCTCTCTCTCTTTTCTCTTATTCCCCTCTCTCGTTCTTGCTGTATTGTTATGCGCGTGCTACAAATGGCGCCAATGAAAATCCAACTATGCGACTTTCAAGTCAAAACGGGCAAAGGCAAATTGTTAAAAATTGTAAAATTCTTTATGTTTGAGTGTGTATTATGTGTACGTGTGTCTTAGCATAAAGTTCTTGTTGCTATTGGAATGGTTGACCTTTGCAGCTGGCCACTATTACGAGTGTTGTATATGGAATTCAATGTTGCCTACATCCGTTCGCCTGATTTGATTATACCTTGTACAGCATTTAATTTTGTCAGAGGTATATTAGCTTCTTAAATTGATTAAGTACATTTTGTAAAGCTTCACTTCTTAAATATCTATTTAGCAAAGTGGCTTGGGCTTAGTTATTACATAGACGAAAGGAAAATGAAGAATAAAAAATAAATGTTAAATTAAAGTGGACAAAAAATAGAAATTGTATTTGATACACAGCTAACTCCAGACTTTCATAATTTTTATGATGATCGGATTCCTTAACCTTACTTAACTTAACTACTTGATAAATTACAAACCAGAGCAGAACTGATCATGAATTAAAGTTCATTTTTCATAGGAGAAATTATGAGGGATAGATAAAAGTATTTTGTAACTCGATTGATACATGATTGAAAAGGGTATCTGCTGGTCGTTTACTGCTTAGAGTTGTCCTGCAACAATTCAACTTTGCTTTCATTTTCATTTTACATTCAATAGGCGTGTCAACGAGTGACAGTCATCATCATCATCAGCATTATAGTATATTCCATATTCAATCCCAATTCTGTTCTTAGGCCTTCCAATTTCATTTCGTCTCATTTCCGTCAACTGCGATCGGCTGCGAAGATGTGTGTGAGTGTGTGGAAATGTGTGTGAGGGGTGTAAGTATATGAAATTGAATGTCATTAAATGGTGTGGTTTGAGCTGAGTCCTGAACCTAAAGTTGGTCTATGTCTATGTCTCTAGCCTGGATGGAATGTTTGCCTGCCACTCAGCTGTCATGTTTGATTTGCACATGAGTGAAATGCAGAAAATTGTGCTCACAAATGGGCGGCAATTGGGCGTTACTGAATGGATATGCATACATCCTGTATAAGGACTCCTTCTTACACTTCCCCTTTCCCTACTTCTTTCCCTCTTCCATATTTTACGAACTTTTCTACGCTTCTGAATGTGAATGTGAATGTGAGCCTGCGTTTAGTTGAAGCAAATAGTGGACGCTGTTTAAATCCGCAAGGATTTTGCATTGTCATGTCCTGTTTACATGTGAACATGTATGTATGTGTGTATGTTGTTGTTGGCCAAGTTTATAGCAAAGTTTTAGTCGAGCTCTTACAATGGCTTCCATATGCTTTTGACGGATTATGCCATCGATACAATTGCCTGAGCTCAGTTTGATAAGCACATTTTACCTCCACGCTTCACACTAAATACACACTAAATACTTGGAATCCTCATATCACTTCCTGGAAACAGTCGAGTGCCCTTAAGTTAAACAAGCTTCATTCATACCATTTGATAGATGCACTTAAAAGTGATTCATTTCAATTCAGTGATGCAGATTTACCGAAAGAAAAAAACAATAACTATGCTGAGACAGAATTACAATCTTCCACTCTCATTTATCATTCAAGAAATTCCTGGTAAAATTTGAAAACTAGTCTGAAACGCAATTTCTCATGAGCTTTTGACTCTATCAATTAGCTCTTTCCCATTTTCCAGAGAAATACGAAAATACTTTGCCAATTACTTTGAATTTTCATAATGCGAGAGAGTAAAGTTTTATTGTTAAGAACTGCAATTGATAGTTTTAATGTATAAATAGCTCTTGGCCTTCAACTTGAAGTTGGTTTAATTTTCTATGCTTAACTTTTGATTCCTGCAATAAAATTGTCGCATTTCCAGTGAAATTTGAAATTACTTTTGAGCTTTTCATTAGCTCTTATTAATTTCTTATACGCAAAGATAATACAGTTTGATATTTTATGGATTTATTACTTTGCTTTTAGTTTGTATGGCAATGTCACAAAATCAATTTTGTGGAATTAAATTTACCAATTATGAGTCAATAGAATATTTACAAGCACTCAGTAAATGTTTAGAAATTACTAGAAACGTAATGGAGTAAAATTCCATAGCGAATAACTGCAGTTGATGGTGTGCTAATGTATAAACAGCTCTTGGCTTAGAACTTTAAGAAATTTTCTGGGCTATTAGTTTGCCTCTTTTACTTTCCATTGAATTATGAAATTACTTTTAAGCCTTTATGTGATTCTGGTTAATTTCCAATGCGCAAAGAGACTTAACTTTGATTACTGATGGATTAAATATTTCGTTTTAAAACTCTGGGTTACCTTTTCCACATATTTACTATTCAAATCTTTTCTGTTTTCTGGGAAAAAGTAGAATAGTCTTTACTTTTATGCTCTTTTTAATCAATTTCCAAAAGCCTAGAAGAGTAAATTTCTCTTTCTGCTGAATCTCATGTTTAACTTTTAGTTCTTTTAATGAAACTATATTAATTTTGTAGGATTAACTTTGCCACTTCCGAGATATTTAAGTGTTTACGAGATTCCAATAGATTCAATGTTTAAACAGCTCTCAACTGGATAACTTTTACCACGTTTAAGTTTTCAATCAATTTCCTGTGCATCATTAAATTACATTTAAGCTATTTTTAATCGAAGAGAGTAAAATTCGCTTTCGGATAAATTTGTTGTTCAACTTTCAGTTCGTTTAACAAAACTCAATCAAGTTTCTTAATAAATTTACGATTTGTATACAAGTTTACTTTTAAAATTTAGATAAGTGTCTTTGCTGTGCAGCCAATTTCGAGGGGGACAAGCTATGCGTATTTACTGTCAACAGTCTAGAGTCAACAATATCATCATTGGCATCTACATCATCATTATTGTCATCAACATTGTCATTATGATAATGCTTGTTGTTGTGTCGTTTTTAGTTTACATTTTGATCAGATGATGACAATGACAGCGTTGGCAGCTTTACTTTCATTAGTCAAGGCGCCAATGGTAATATTGAGTGAATGACAAACTGACTGATGAACTGACTGACATACTGACGAACTGACTGAATGACTGAAGCTGCTGCTTTGTTTTTGGAGCGCACGTGGCAGCGGTTTATGATGCCTGAACGAGCAATGAATCTATCTATCTACGAGTATAACTGTGTATGTATGTATGTGTTGTATACATGTGTGTGTGTGTGTGTGTGTGTTTGGGTGTGTATAACGTGAAGACATGGCACAGGATGTCGAAATGCGCTGATAAATGTCGCTCTGGGCAAGTCGCGTGCTCGTCAGATACAGATACAAACGGGCAGGCAGGATGCCATCACTGTCAGATGCTTTTCAGCGACCACTGTGTGCACTGAACTGTAGTGAGTCAGTGAGTCAGTCCTTCAATGGATCTATTATGTGGTCATATGGGAGCTGCTGTTCTTGCTATTCTGTTACCCAGCTACATTTATCAGTTAGTCGCCCAGACCTGAAGCTAAACATTAAGCGCTTGTATTTCATTTGCCACATTTCAATTTCATTTTCACTTCTCCCATGTCTATATGTGTGTTTTGTCTATCTGTCCTTCTGTATGTGTGTGCGTGTGTGTGTGTGTTTATTCAGCGACTGTCCCAGCAACTGTTTTAACGGAAATTGATTTTTGTACTTGAACGCTTTTGCCACTTGTGCGCAGTTGTTGTAACACGGAGCGTATGAATATCAACGACAACCTGCAGTCGAAATTGACCACTTTTGATTAAATTGGTTCAGAAGGATTAGTAAAGAGTTGTACACATTTGTGTTAACTTCAGTTAAAGGATTTTGAAATACAACACAGTTTTTTATACCAAATTTTCAGTAAGGAACCATTTTTGAATGTTTGTTTTTCTAGAAGCTAGAAGATAAAGTTTGTCTGTTATACACGTTTGATTTTATTCAAACTTAAAAGTAGAATAATAAGTATATTTATAAATATATTTACTACTTATTTTAATTATTTATAGTTACATGACATAATTAAATTTAAAAAATTTAATTTTAAATTCTTTAAACTTTGAATATGGAATTTCTATCAATAATAGATTACTCTGAGGTCAAAAACACCACTGTGCTGCAGCGGTTTTTAAAAACTGAAGCTGAACTGGAACTTAAGCTGGTTCGTAATTTATTTGTGTGTGCCATAAATTTCAATTACTTTCATTAGTGGCACCTCAGATTTCTAATTAGATTTCAATCGCATTTCAAAGCACGATTTGGCATTGAAGCAGACTTATGAGGCTGCAACACGCAGAGAGAGCCTGTGGCAACTGCGATAGCAGACAGACAGGCAGACAGACAGACAGACAGGCAGACATAGTGTGGCAAGTTGACTGGTTTATGGCCAGTCTAAAGGCTTCGTCAAGGACACACACAATTTTGTGGAGCTAGGAGAGATGACAAAACCAAGCGGCTGCTTATCCCAGCTGCAGCTGCAACAGATTGTTGTTGCCACATCCTCCATCTCCTCTCTCCTGATGCTACTGCTACTGCTGTTGCTGCTTTTGATAATGCTGTGGCGCAGTTTACTGGCATTAAATTATCTTGTTATTCTCTCTATTGTATGTGTGTGTTCTTTCATTTAGTTCTTCATTGTATGTATAACAGTGTTGTCTCCTTTATCGTCTATTTTGCAGTTGTTGCCCTTGGTACTGCGAGTAAGTATTTTCATTAAAATCATATCAAAAGAATTTGCAACTTAATTAAAATCTCATCTAAAACAGTTGCCAAGCTACAATTCAGAGTCTGAATTAAAACTGTCTTTTAATGAGACACTTGTACGAACAACTATCATTTGCATCAAAAAGCACTCTCCAAAAAACGAAGTCAACCTCAAATCTGGCAACAGTTTTTATCAAGGTTCTTAAGTACTTAACTTAAGTGCATTTCTAAGCCGCTTAAATTAATAGCTTAAGAGTGTCACAGACCCAATGTGAATGGCTTTTCAAGTTGAAACTTTTCCTCTATACGAAATAATTGCACAAATTGGAATTGAGGCAACTTTTGGAATTCGATTGTTGCGACAGTAAAACAACAAATGAAATATATAAAGGCGTTGGCAATTGAATTTTATACCCTGTGAGCAGACAGCGATTAAGAAAGGCTGTAATTAACAGTTCAAACTTTAAAATATTTCAATACGATCCTTTAATAATCACATGAATCTAATTCATGTCTGACAACGAGTTAAAGTCTTACATTTTTTATTTAATACTTCTACTATAGTTATACCCTTTTTAAACAGAGAGGAATAACCCGCTTTAGTTCATTTATTTTTAAATTATTTTAAGGTTAAAATTCGTTGAAATTCTTCGAAATATTCACTGGAAATATTTACTGACAAACTGAGCAGCCTGTAACTGAGTTAACAGCCTCTTGTTGTCGTTTCTACGAAATGTTTTCGAGAAAAATTCTCTGAAGACACATTATTCTTAATTTTTCATTTCATCAGTCAACACAATAAATGGAAGAATAAATAAATGGTGAAATTCTGATAAATTCTTGACATTTTTATATTTTCAATTTTCTTTCAATTTAATGCCCGTCTTAATATCTGTACAATATTCCATAATTCACTCTCTTGAAGCTATGTCAAACAACTGATTTTAATTGAATGAAAAGTTCATGGACTTTGGTTTTGGGAAGCTGTAGTATTAAGATGCCTGCAGCGACTGTCTGGGTCACAGCAGACATGGTTAATTGATTTTGCATTAAATTCAGAGGAGATACAAAGAAAGTGAAGGATGATACACTCAAAATACACCCTATAATTAGGTATGTACGAGTATCTGAAAGTCCAGACACTAAATTGCATGGGGTTACATATCGATAAGGTTATTTTTCGAGGGGACGGGGTAAATAACTAACCCAATCAGTATTTTGTTGGGCTATGCTGTAAATGCAGAAAGCGGCTTACAAACTCGTTGTTCGTTGCCTGATTGAGCATTGCGTTGCTCCACACACACACAAATACACCCATACACACATACAGTTAGAGCGAAACACCGTTGTATTGTGTTTTTTTCTTTTTCTGAGGGTCTTTATATAGCAGTTATTTTGTTTTTGCTTCAGCATCACAATCGATTTTCGGCTTGGCTTGCTCTGTGTGTATCTCTGTGTGTGTGTGTGTATATATTTGTTGTGCTTTTGCCAGCCTAAATGCCAAATTGAGTTTGCAGCGTCCAAGCAGCCCGCACAAGTTGATAAAACTTGCGACCGTTTCACGTTCAACGTGGCGTATAAGTGTTTTTTCTTGTAAGTCACACGTACATACACAGCTGTCGTTTGTATTAGTATGTCTGTATTTATATTAGTATATGTATATGTGCATGTAGTTGTGTTTGTATATTTTTTTCCTTCTTTCTTTGCTGTGTATTGTGTGTGTGTATCTGGCCCTGTTTGTTTGCCACTTCAACTCTGTCAGGGCTTACAGCTTCTCTGTTGTCTTCCTATTGCCCTCTGTATATGTGTGTGTGTGAGTGTGCGTGTGTGTGTACTGTGTATGTGTGTTGGATGGTTTCTTTGCATTTTTTTATGCCTAAGTCAAATAATGCGCTAACACATCATTTCACACTTAAATGCTGTAAAAATATGCATAAAGCTCGTCAAACCGTTTTCTTGCTAACATTTTTCATTTGTAAAACACATACACTTACATACAAACGCGTAGGTACACGTATGTGCAGCTTAGCTCAGCTGTCTTGTGGTAAATTCCTATGCTAAAAATAAATATACTATCCCACAAAAAAAAAGTATGCTACGCACTCGATTTGCTGTTAAGTCCCCAAAACATGTCTGTATATGTTTTCTTTCTCCTTTCCTCTCTCCTTTCCTATCCTTAATTTTTTTTCTACTTACATATCTCAATTGCTGTTTGAATGGTGCACGGCGGTTGTCGGTTGTTGGTTGTTGGTTGATTCGTGTTGTTGTCGTTGTCGTTGCTTGTGCGTTGACTGGCAGCATCAATCTTTGTAGATTCAGCTGAAACATTTGGAATCTTTTTCCACACAGGCGACGTTTGTTTCACTTTTGCTTTCGCTTTCTGTGTGTCTGTTTCTGTTTTCTGTTTTTACTGCTGTTTGCTTTTCGCCTGTCGCTCAAATACACCTCAATATTGTTGTTGTTGTGGCTTCTTTTTTATGCCTGTGTGTTTGTATGTATGTATATTTATTTTGTGCCTCGCTTACAGAACTCACGGTACAAATGGGCAAGTCCAAAAATATGAAGCGCACAATATATTTTTAGTTGATGTGCACACACACATACACACGCACACACACAGTTATCTTGTGTGTATTTGCCTTGATATTTTAAGTATCCTGTTTGCGTTTTGTGGGCTTCTGGCAACGATTTCTGTTTTCTGTTGCCTACTTTTTTGGCGCTGCGCTGTTATTATTCTTTGTTTAGTATTATTTGGGTAAATGGCATCTCATTTTTCGACACGTTGTTGGCTTTACCGTCTATACAATTCATGTCAAATGTCTATATGTACTTATTGTTGCTTTGCTTTTTCATTTATTTTCTTCTATTTTTTTTGTATAAATAAGTAAGTACTTATTATTGTGACGATTCTTAAATTTCTCCTTTTTTGTGTATAAAATAATCAAGTACTTATTTTTCGTATAAATACGTAAGTAAATTATGATTTGATTGGGATTTTCTTCTTAAACTTAACTGTTTAATTTATTGTCGTAGCCTATTGTCAGCTGTATTAGCTTCGTCTTGGCCGGGTGCAAATAACAATGTGCAAATATTGTTGCTTAATTTTAAATTATTGTCACACTCACACGTTCACTTTCGAATACACACTCACATTTAATTGTTTTATGTTTATGGGGCTTCAATTTACTTCACTTGATTTTGACTACATTCAATTGAAAGTCAATTTTTATCCATATTAAGTATACGCTTTATTTAATTGCCTTTTCCTTTTGAATCTTTCACTTTGGTTGCTGCTCCTTGCTATTGTTGTTGTTACTGCTTAAGCTTCAGCTTTAGATGCTGCGGTCTGCACTGTTGTTGTTACTGTAACTGCTGCTGCTGCTGCTGCTGCTGATGTTAATGGTGGTGGTGGTACCGTTGCACGCGCCGCACTCGTAGCACGTGCTTTGGCCACGACGTCAGTCTACGACAACCGCCTACGCACTGCAATCACTTCGTAGCGTCGCGGCCATTTCAATTACAAATTCTTTCAAGAGCGCGAGAGACAGCCCAAGTAACATTCTAATTCAACATCGATTGTCAACCTTACAAAAATAAATCGACAGTAATAATCAAAAAAGCGATAGGCAGTCAAATGTAAATGCAATTTAATTAGGCTCCCGCAACGACTATATCCTTTAGAATAGGTGTCATTTTTAATTTAAAGATTTAATTTACACTAAAAATAATATATTTAATTGAATTTAGTTAAAAAATGTTTGAAAATACACCTGGCATTTTACGCGCCAAATATCGTTTAAACGATTAATTCGCAATATATCGATATACACAGCTTAAGCTCTCTCTCTCTTTTGCTTAGTAGAGGTGAGTTTCTAGTGGGCGCCTGTTGGCATGCAATGATTTTTAAACAGCAGCTGCTGCCGGGACCGGCTATGTTAGCTTTGGTTGTATGTAGCTTGAGAGTCCAAGGTACCCCTCTTTCTCTCTCTCTCTCTCCCTTTTACTCTCTTTTACCCATTCTCTCGCTTAAACAAAAACCCACCACACTGCTTACGCTCTTTAGCGTTTGAGGCCCTGTTAGTTTGAAAGTGAAAGCCTATAACCCAGGTTACTTTATATATGCTGCGCATGGAAATGTATATGGGTTATATTTGTTAGCACTGTTCATCTATATGAAAGAGTAGGTGAATCAGTATACTTTTAAGATGCAGACCTGCAGAGACAACCACAAATTATAACTTTTTAATGCACTTGTTGGTTGATTTGTTAAAAATGAGAAGAAAATTTAAAAGAAATGCATCAAACTTGCACAATTGTATAGAGCGGAAATGGAAACTTCATCGAATTCTTTACAGGGTGTAAACCAGTTAATCTTTTAGTTTCAATTCTCGTTGGTTGTAAGATGTCCTGGGTTAAGGCAAAGGTTAGGAAGCTTGCATAATGCACATTGTCTATAAGCGTATAAAAGGCAGTGCTTGCAATTAGCCATTGTTGATTTTATTTATTGCCTGCTCACACACATAGAGAAACACACACGCACACACACACACAGAGCAACAAGACTTTGTTGTTGGCATGTGCATGTCCTTGCACTTGGCAGCTTAACACCTCGGGAACATGGCGAGCATCTAAACGGCTTCTGGCTTCTCGGCTATCGTTATCCACAGTTAAGCAAAAACAATAGGAAAATGCAGGCAAACGGCAGACAATGCCAACAAGGACAAGGATGTGCCGAGGAAGTGAGGGGAAGGCGACACAGTTCCGTGACTAGCAGCAACAAGGAAGTCATAAATTTTCCAAATGGTTAACAGGTGCATTTGAAATGCTTGCCACCGTCTATGTGCCATTAAATTGCAAGCTCAGAATTTAAACTATCTGCACTAACTAAGGATAGAGTGCAAGTGGATTAAAAGTTCCATTTAAAAAAAATATGCAAATCAATCATAACAACATCTGCTATGACCATCACTCAAATATTAATGGAAGATTTCTGATGAACTGAATTCACTTACCCGCTAAGTTTCAAGAGTTCTTGCGACTATCACCGAATTGCACTGCAAAGCGAATGACTGACAAAGCTGTAGCTTGTGGCAAGCACAAGTGGCAAGTTAGTTTGCCTCATGCATGCCTCATGGAAATTTCAGCTAGTTGTCAAAAAATATTTATCCAGATTTGTGACTCAGCGGAAATTCTATGAAACGCAACCCCTAAAAAAATGGAAACAAAAACAAGCTCGCGTATGTGTTTTCCTTTATCCTGCAGCCTGTTGCATGTCCAATGCGTGCCTTGAATTTGAGTTTGGAAATGTGGCCTTAATAAATGCAATTTTTTGTGGAAAATTCCGACACAGGAAACAAGCAAATGCTGCAGGGGGAGGGGGTGGCAGAGCTGGGTATAGTGATTAACAGTTTGTTAATTAAATTATTTTACATACATAGTTAAATATTTCACCTCTGCAGAGTTATTTAATTTTCTACTTTGAAAATTGCTTACATTTCATTTAAAGAGATTTCACACAGTATCAAAAATATGTAAGAAAATTCAAAAGTAATGTAAATAATTAATTATTCAAGTATGAAAGTTAGTCTGAGGTATTTTAATCAAGGCAAAATTCTTATTACAGATTAATATAATAGAGAAAAAGCAAAAACTAAAAATATAAAGCACAGCTTTAGGCTTAGGCTTAAGCAGCTGCATATGAATAGATTAAAGTGTTAATTAGCAGAGTAATAAGCGTTATGATAAGGCATAAGGATATTCAAGTTTTTGGCGAAAGGAAAGTGACAGCTAATCGGATTTAATTTAATTAGTTGGCCCAACTCAAGGGCACAAAGCAGTTGCGGTGACAGTCAAGTACACTCCTTACAACAAAACATAAGAGGAGTTACAACAACAACTGGACCAACAACAAGGAACGCAACAGCTGACAGCATTCGCACCTGTGTACAAATACACAGCATTAAAGAAAAACAAAGCAAATGCTCAGAATGAAAAGCACTTGATGGCATTTTCATTACAATTTGCTGCACTCATAAGACACACACACCCGCACACACAGATACAAGTGCGTATGCTAAGAGCAATTCAGTCACTTTCAGGATAGATCTGTCTTTTTTTTAAGACTACTTTAGCCGGAAAAATGTCAAGTATCCCCTAACAACAGTAAATTCAAATAAAAGTAGTTCTCTGACTATTTTAATAATCAAATTAGGTAAAATATTTAGCTATAATTGAAACAATTGCATTATATGCTATAATTGACGAAGTCAAATACAACATATCAATTGTTTCTTAATAATTAAATGCCCTAAAAATTAGCATTTATATGTAAAATAATTAACTCTATTTTATGTCCTAAGTATTAATTTTGTATTCTTTTTTTTATCTGTTTTTGCCTGCTTGATTTGTCCTTTTATCTTGCAAGTAGTTGGCAACACTGGTGAAGTGAGAGCGAGCGAGAGACAGACATAAATGGCCGCATGTTTCATGGCAAATTGTCAGGTGCTAAGCTTTGATAAAGTGCTCAACGGGCAAAAAGTTAAGCCCACGCACCACACACATATAACGTATGTATACACACACAACTACGCACACATAAACTGCGCACCAAAATTGCTTGAACAAAACTCAGACAGGGAACACATTTCTTTAACGCAACTTTCTTTCTTTTGTTTACAACGCCAGGTCAATTTTGTATTTTCCCAGGTCAACTTGGCAACTGCAAGCTTCAACATGGAAAATTTTTGGCCAACTTTGGCACAGGTAGTTGGAAAAAAGAAAAGTCTCCCGTCAATTTCAGTGAGCTCAAATGCCCATGCATATATGAGTATGTGTGCTTCAGTTGGTTTTTTTTGGTTTGTTTATGGAAAGTGTTATTGTTTGACTTTGAACTTTGGCACTTGTTTGTCGTCCGTGCGTTAGAGGGAGTGCGAGGTAGAAAGAGAGAGAGGTAGGGAGAGTGAGTGGAGTGGGGTCTGTGTGTGCTTTGGACCAAAGTTGATGACAGGCCCAAACAATATCATAAAATTTAATGCGCTCATTTTTCATGGGCTAACAGAGGCAAAAAAGACGTGCACACACAGAGGCCTAAGTCAAATAAATCATAAGCACAAATTTTATCACTTTATTTCTGCACGCTGATTGAAATGTTGCGTCTAACCGAGGTTTGGTCATATATTAATGAAGCAGTTTGTCATTTATGCTGTTTACAAGATTACAAAAGGGCTAAGTCAGTTTTCAAGTGGTTTATATATAATATTTCTTTAATATTTCTTTCGCGATTATTTTATGTACGTTATTTTTTGTAAAGTAGCGCCATTTTCAAAAACTGTGCTGCCAACTTGCTGAATTGTCACTCGTTTACCTACACTGTTTGTAATTACCGATAACAGCATCGACCAGCCGCCACAGCTTATCGAGTAGTGTATCGTGTTTGTCATTCTAAAATTTTTTATATTTCTAGACGCGTGAAAAAAACATACGTACATTGCAAACAATTAAATTAAAGCCAAAATGGATGAAATACGGAATAGTTTAGACAACATAATGGCGCGTTACAATGACAGCATAACGCACTCGGCGCCCAAGAAGCTTGTCTTTGACCGGCTTTCCATGTCGTTCAACGATGACTCCTGTACAGGTAAGAAGAAGAAGAAGAGACATTTGCTTGCAAAATAGAAAATACTTATAAAAATTTTAATAAATAGTGCCAAAAAAACGACGAATTGACAATGATTCACTAGACGGCAGTCTTAATGTCAGCCTCAATGTCAGCCACAATGCCAGCAACACTTCGTTAAACAATTCTTATAATGATCCCGTGGGTCCGTGGCAGACGCGTAAATTGCGCGCCGAATTAATTGAAACCAAGGCGATTGTGACGCAGCTGCAGGAACAACTTGCCACACAGGCTAAGGAACATCTTGCGGCAGTGTCGCATGCCGAGGCCAAGGCGGATGCCTTAAAGGAACAATGCGATTTTACTAGCGCCAAGATGTTGGAGCTGGAGAAGCATCTGCAGGTAGAGTTGTTTTTGGCGATAATATCAATACAAATTTCCTATTTACTAACATCCTTTTCTGCAGGTAATAAAGAAGCGAGAGCACAGCGCCAGGCAGGAAACAAATGGTCTTCAAGCTGAGCTGGAACAGCAGAAGCTCAAATTTGAGACGGCGCTCAGTTTGGCAGAGCAGGAGAAGCTGCAATTGGAGGAGGACGCTCGTGAAGTGCAATATTGCATCAATAATGAACTCAGCGAATATAAGAGACTCAATGAACGTGCAGAATTGGAATTGGAGACCACAAAGAATGAGTTAAATCGCATACGACGTCGTCACGATGAATACAAGGCAAACTCCGCCAGCTTTGATAAACTACAAATGGACTATGAAATCCAGCAGCAGAGTCTGGAGGCAGCAAATGCACGCATCAAGGAGCTAGAATTTGAAATACAGTCGTACAATGATTGGAAGGAGGTGACCAAAACATCCCAGGCCCGTCTACTGAGCGTACCAGATCTACAAACGGAGGTAGAACGCCTACGGGCTCACAACAAGCATTTAAACACAATTATTGGCGATAAACTCTTGTTGGAGGAGAAGGTACACGATTACAAGACACGCCTTGACAGGGAGGAGGGAGCACGTTGCGAGGCAGCTGCCCTGCAGGTTAAACTGACTCACGTGGAGCAGGAGCTTAAGGAGTGGGTTAAAGTGGCCCAAGATCATTGTCTGGCCAATACATTGGTCAGTCCGATGGCCTTACGCACTAGGATTGAACAGCTGCTCCAAGATGATATTGTGCGTGTGGCTGAGAAAGGCAGCGCCGACTCAGATAGCAAGCATCTGCAATCCACGTTACGTGAAATGGAACAACGGTGTGCCGTCTATTTGAAGAACATCGAGGGTATGAATGTGATTTTGAAGCGACACAAGAGTTTCAGGGAGCGTCTGCAGCGTAAACTGTTGATTGTTTGCAAGGAGCGTGATTTCTACAAACAATTGCTGGAGAACTTTGACAAGGATCTGACCATGACAAATGCCAGCACCTCGGAAATGACCAACGATATGCAGATTCGCTATCGTGTCGAGGTTCTGGAACGTACTCTCACCGGCTACAAGGAGATGTGCTCTACTCTAGAGCGGGAAATGCAAACAATGCGTCAACAGGAATCCCTCAGTGATCCTCCGACCAATGATAATGGCTACGATAGTGTAAAAAAAGAACTCGACACTCTACGCATGGAGAATGAACGTTTGCGTCGTCGCAAGGATGAACTTGAATTGGAACTGGAACATCGCTGTCTACGCGGTGACTTTAACATGGACCAGTACAAGGTGGTGCATCTCAGCAACAATCCCGCCAGCGAGGCTTATGAGGCCACCAAGAACATTGTGGAGAAACTCCAAGCAGAGATTGAGCGTCTAAAGCGTCGCAACAAGAAACTGGAAGATGACAACGAACAGACTCAGGCACGATTTAATGAAACCACGAGCAGTGCTGGCGGTGGCATGACCATGAACTTCAAGGAGTTTAATCAACTGCGAGCTGAACTCGAGTCAGCCAATGGCAAGATGAAGAAGATGAAGGATTGCTTCAAGGCGGCCAGCAAAGAGTTTCGAGATGTTTGCTACATGCTGCTCGGGTACAGAATTGATCGCGTGGGAGCCAACAGTCACTATCGGTAGGTCCTTACATCCTGTACTTAAAATGCACAAAGGTAGTCTTAGGTTTGTTAAGTTAAATTAGCAACACTGCTTGGGACATATGATATATGTCTTAGTCTGTATCTGTCTTGCACATTTCATCACGAACTGATAGTAAACTTGGGAGTTACAGTGCATCTTATAGTCGGATTCTTTCGACTGTAGCCTTTCCTAATAGTACTTTCATGGTGATTTTGCATTTAAATTAAACCAAAAGCTAATTGCGCATTTTTTTCTTTTTATACAAATAGAATTTCCAGCATGTATGCGGAGAGCCCCGAAGACTATCTGTCAATCAGCGTGAACGAATCCAACTGTTTGGCTCTGCTCGAGTCACCGTATTCACAGACACTCAAACCGGCCATCGATCAACAATTGGCAGCCAATAATTCATTTCCCGCATTCTTTGCCGCACTCACATTGGAGCTCTTTCAACGTGCCACTGTCACAATCACATAGAGAGAAGCTCAGTTGCTCAACAGGATTAGTCATAGATAATCAAACGTTCATTGGAAACTCGTATACTTGTAGTTAAGTTGCACTTATTTAAAATGTGAATACAAATAATTTTAGCATAAATATTTTAATTATTTTAAATTGTCACACTTACGAAGCGTCACAGCTTCCGTTGAATCCGACGATAAGAAGTTTAGGAAAACCGGAGAAAAAAGAGTACGACACGTAGACCGATAAGTTACGGAATCAAGTGTTTGGAGAATTTGGCCAGTCAAGAGTGAACTGGCCGTAATTTGGCCGTAACATGTGTTAGCCAAAAGATATCAGGCCCAAAAACAAAAATCGAATCGCCGAATTCTTTAACTAATGACGCGTGCTCAAGAGATTTGCGATTTTATTTGGAAATCATTGCGATAAACAGGGACAGGCCTCGTTGAACACTTGTTTATGCTTATTTTAAATGTATTTATTATTTATTTTGTACAACTATTTTTAACTTTCGGTTCGGTTAATTGTTGAGTTTCTGATAAGCGCGCGATTTGCAAACACAATTGACGAACCAACGCGACGAAGTCGTCTTCGCATCCGCATCGTCTTATGTCCAAGTATTATGTGGAGCTTGGAGAAGCCTATTGTGCAATTTTAATAGGCGCGAATCAACAAAAAAATAAGAGATGAAAGAAAAGAATACAAGCGTCTAGAAAGTTTTGTGAGCGGTATTCAACGAACTGCAAATACACTAAGGATTCTGAAAATCTTTCTGACATTTTCTAATAATTCTTGAAGACAACAAAAATTCTAGAAAGTTGGTGAGAGGAGTGCAAAGAACTACAGATACCTGATACAGTTTAAAGGCGGTTTGAATTATTGAATAAATCTATAGATCTAGAAAGTTATATGAGCGGCATAAAAGCTACTGTAGATACAGATTAAAATTGTCAAAATTTTAATGCGACTTTAATTTCAGCTCTGAATTAATTTTTGAAAAAATACCCTAAGACAACAACTTGATTCGTTCTGATATCCAGCCTATTATAATGATTATTGCATATACTTAGAGAGAATTTCAGTTAACCCTTTAAAACCCATTTGATTAATTACTAAATCCAATTGATAAGCGAGCAACTTAACTGTATATTTAAAAAATGTGGAAAAACATCCAAAAATGTTTCTAATTTAACTACGCCTTTGCTGTACGCTCAGAAATGCTTACTTTGATATATCCAATAGCTAATATGCCTCTTGGTTAGAGTATACGTATGAGAGACGAATGAATTGCCGCAATAATAATAACAAGAAGAATTGTGTACACTGAACAGTATTGTGATAGGAACTACATAAAATAGATATACATATATATTTTAGATTATATATATATTTTAGAATAATACACATAGCACATTGTAGTTCTCCAGAGTTCACTAGGTGGCCAGTATGTGAGCCACTTGCTCTGGAGTCTTGTGGAGCAGTGCATCGGGTTGTTCAAAGCCATTGGCTGGATCGTGAACCCGTTCGTAAATCTGTTTATAGATGGCAACAATCACATTAAAGGCACGACGTTGTACGGTGCCTCGATGAGAGCTGGACATGATTAGCTGAACCTGTGGCAACAACAGCACATCGGGAAGTTCCAGGAATGCATCCATCTTTGACGTGAATATCTTTAATAGATTAGTTTCAATTTTAGTCTGATTGCTTTGCAATATAGTGTAGATGGGACCCAGATTGAGATTGGCCACCAAAGAGGAAGCCTGCTCCGAGGTAAGCGTATCTAACTGGGCATCCGATTGTGCCTGAAGTCGTTCTACACGTTCGTCCATGTACTCAAAAACAGCCAAGGTGCTCTGCATGTGATAGAGGCAGTTGAGTAAATATACGGCCATGTCCACGGTGGGCAAGTGGGCGGCACTTTCCTGCACGGACTGTAGCAGCGGATCAATGACACAGGTGACAATCTTGGTTATATCCGCCTGACGGCCATCCACCATCGTTGCCACCGACAGAATCTCCTTCAGAATGTTGAGCAAACGGGCAACGCTTGGTGGCGGCACCAGATCCCGTTGTGGTGGCTCCAATGCAAGACTTGTGCCCGCCGGACGCTGAAGTACACTGCGCACCTGAGCTGCTAGAGCATTCAAATAGATTTGCTCGCTGCTCTGCTGTAGGTCAATGAGACATTGCTCTAGACTTCCACCCTGGACAACTTGCTTCATAATTTGCTGATAGAAGCGTAACAGATTCGAGATGGTAAACAATATGATGGTGTCCTGCTCCGAGCTCAGTATGGTTTCCACGCGCACCTTTAGAGGATGACAGACTCCATCGGCTATGTAGCCCAGAGCCTTCTGCATTTGCTCAGAGATATCTACAAGACAAAGGATTATCAATGTGGCTATAGGTGGATTCTTTATATAGGATACTCACCATGCTTGTCACACTTCTTGAAGAGCAGCGTGAGGTTCTCCTTCTCGTTGGGAATGCTTTGATGCAGCCAGGCAAACATGTCGCCAATATAGCGCTTGGGATCGTGAGCATGCAACTCAATTGGTTTGGGATTGCCACCAGGTCCTCCTTCGGTTAAAGCCTCAATGAACTGTCGCACTAGGACAGCACGTCGTGCAATTGCGTACTCATCGATGACGTATTTGAAGAGGACTGGCCTGTCCTGCAGGCGACTCATTGCCTCTACAATAAGTGGACCGATTTCATTGTTTTCCAGATTGCGACAATGGTTCTGGGTCCAGCGATAGAGACGCTCCAGTGCGCCTTCCTGATGCAACGTCATCTCCTCCATGATGTCCAAGGCAGCCGTTTGATAGCCACACTGCATCAAGAGGCGGCAATCGGAATGTATGGACTGTACACGGTCCAACACTTTGAAGAACTCGGGCACAATGGGTGCATCCTTGGCGGTGCCATAGAGCAACTGATGCTCTGGCACACTAAGCTGGAAGCGGGATAAAAATGCTTGTGCTATCTGTTGATGCACCTCCAAACGTTCGCGTTCCTGTTGCATTTTATTTGTTTCCTCTATTAGATCTTTGGTCAACGCCTTGGATGTTTCCAGATCCGTTTTCATGGTCTGCACTGAAGTGGCCATGGTATCCAGGTCCGTGCAAACTGCATCTAGAGTTAATTTCACCTCACGAAAGGCCTTTAAAAAGTTCTCATTTATGCCCACAGATCGATGTTCAATTTGACTACGCAAATTGCGACGATTCTGCAGCGTATTCTCAGTGAAAAATGAAGACAGTCCATTAAGCGCATCAAGTGTATCCTTGTCTGTCTCCAGACGCGTCTCCAATATCTTATTTACTCGCTTTTGTATGCGATCCTGATCCTCTTGTGCGGTGCTCATATTTTCCAACTGACGACGTCAACAATCAACAGCTGCGATTTTAATAGTTGTATCGATATGTCGATAGATATTTTTTTCGCAATAATTATCGTTATCGTTGGAAAAAGAAGGGGAGAGAAAAGATGAAAAACATTGTACAATTTTAATATTCAACAACATTTGCGAATATTTAACGTTTACATAAATATTAAATAAAATATAGATACAATGAGCCATTCTGCGTTGGCCAGCTTGACCGCACAGTACACGGATTCGGAAAACGAAGGCGATGCCAGTCCAGACTCACAAAACTCTACGGCGTCGCAGGTGAGCATGCTAAAAATGTTTTTAAAGCAGACCCCGAGGATTTGGGGCGCCCTAAAATGTTAAAACTATTTTAAATAATTTACAGGTAATTATACCGAAGCAGCCAACACCACAGCCAGTTACTCCTGTTAAACAGGAGACAGAACCCAAGAAATCCAAGAAAAAAAGCGGGCCAAGAAAGTGCGACGTCTGGTCAGCTATCAGGATGATACGTTAATTTCAGATGAAGAGGAAGATCGGGCCCATGAATCTACCGAAGAAGAATCCTTAAGCGATAGCGAAAACTCCGACAATAACGAGCTTAATGAAAATGGCAAGGAAAAGAGCGGAGGGAAAGCGGAAGCATCTGGAAATACACCTATGGAGGTGGACGATGATGATTCCAACACATACAACGCTGAAGAGCGATCGGCGGAGAGCTACGAAAAGGATCCAAAGTATGCCAAATACAAATTCCAATTGCCTCCTGAGCCGAAAGGAAATCCACCTCCAGAGTTGGTGGCAAAGATTACAAAAATGTATACGAAAATGAGACAAACCAATATGGACATGAATCGTGTTATACAGGATCGTAAGGAGTTTCGTAATCCTAGCATTTATGAAAAGCTAATCAGTTTCTGTGACATCAATGAGTTTGGCACGAATTATCCGCCAGAAATATACGATCCTCTGCAGTGGGGAGAGGAAAGTTATTATGAATCTTTGTCTGCCGTGCAGAAAACTGAGATGGTGAAAAGACAAAAGGATCGGAAAGAGATGGACAAGGTGGAGCAGGCGACGGCTTTGGCACGTAAGGTAGAAGAGGAGGCCAAGAAACGGTACAATATGGCAGTTAAATAATTTAAACAATTTCTAATGTGTGTTTCTCTTGCAGCAAATCAAAGTGGGATCAGCCGGCTGCCAAGCAAACAATTCCTGCATTGACCACAACTGTGACGGGCACCAAAGGCACTGTTATCTCAGCATTCGGTTCGCTGCCCAAGAAACCAGCAGTTTAAATTATAAACTAGCCATCTATCTATTAAATAAAAATCTAATCGTGTAAACCTCGTGTTTTCTTTAATTCAAAATCGCCAAAATAAACCTGGGCTTATCGATAAATTCTATTTCTCGGAAACAAGACTGCCGAGTTTCAAAACAGTGGTGGCGTCATCTTTTGTTTGTTATTATTAATAAGTCTGGTAGTCTATTTAAGTGATGAGATCGTGAAGCACTATCATCGGCTCTAATGCAACGGGCCCCGTTTTTCTTTATGTTAATATATAAACTATTTCTTAAGTATTCAAATTAAGTAAATTAAAGCGGATTTTGTTCGTCATTTTTGAGTAATTTAATTATTGTGAAAGTGCTCAAAATCGGGGTGGCGTCATCTTTTGTTTGTTAGCGCCGCCACTGCAGAGCTGTATACTTTTAGAACTAAAAAGATGGTCGGGGCAACTCGTTCGTTCCTCTTTTTAGTCAGTCGGTCGGTCGTTTTCGTCGTCGCGTTTTCTGTTTTTAACCATTTCACATTTTTTCGTTTTAAAATACAACAAAAGTGTATTTATTGCATGCAACAATTACAAGAACAACAATCAACACATTCGTTATGTTTTGAATACAAAGTGTACGTGATTAATATTAGTTTTGTTGCTTTTTTACATTCAACTACACAACAAGAAAGGAAAACGAAGCGAAATGTCGACAACGCAGCAGCAACAACAACAACAGCAAGCGCAGACGGCAAAGAATTTGATCTGAGTAGCGCTATTTGTATGCATGTTTGTGTGTGAGTGAGCGAGAGCGAGATTACAATTAAAAATGTACGAATACGAGTGAAATTTCGTATAAGATAAAGAAGATGAGAAAGATACCAAACATGCATATATGTACGTATGTATCTTTAGCAAAATAAAGCAGTCCAACTGTATGAGAGTGTGTGCGAGTGCGTATGTGTGTGTGCGATTTGTATTGCGAATTTTGTTTAAATAATCTTGGCCGTGTTATTATTTCAAGGTGGCTCATTACTTAGACGCCATTACAATGCAACCGGTATTGGACCTGCGTGCCTATCTGCCTTGTCTGTGTGTGTTTGACTGAGTGAGAACGTGTCGAAACGAGAGAGAGAAAGAGAAGGGCAAAGCAGGCATTTCCATTTAGCTGCGCGAACAGCTTTTGTACTTTTTTTTGCCGCCACTTGCGTTTTTTTTTAGTGTTGTTGTAGCTTCTCCTTCTCCTGCTTCTTCTTCATTGTGCTGATTACGGCGCTCCACTGTCCATTGCCCCGCCCTCCCTGCGCCCATCAGCTGGTGCTTATTTATAAAAGCGATTGCCGCTTGGTTGTTGTTGTTATGTGATGGAGCAAAGAGGCCAACAGGGCCAACAACAACACAGCTTCAATCAAAAGCTGCAGCAGCAAACACACACAATTTCCAATTAAATCCGCAAAATGCTCAATTGAAGCTAATTTCTATGGAAGAGACCCCCAAGTCACAATTGTTTGTGTTTATCACTCGCTCAGCACACGCTGTTTTTGTTATTGTTTATGTGAATTTCCCAGAAATATGCTTAATATTTGCGTACTATAATAACAATAGGGAAAACGGTCCTCATCTCTCTTTATTTTGTATAGCATTGTCTCCCTCTCGTTGTCTAGCCGTTTCGCTCTGCCACCTGTTTGCTTGTCGCATTTCCAAACATTCCAGCAACAAGTATTACAACAACTAATTCTATTCAATATCGATAGCAAATAGCAAAAAAGAGAGCGAGCACAGTTATTTTGGCATCAGGTGTTAAAGTGTGAACAGCATACACATACAAATACAACTTTTTTGGAGCAAAAGTAAACAAAAACTAAACGAAACGAAAAGAAACGTGACGTGTGTGCGTGCATATGCGTATATGCGTATGTGTGTGTGTGTATCTCTACTCTGACGGGCGACAACAAAAAATATACAAAATAAAAAAAACAATACTGTAATAACAAAGTCAACAGCAGCAACAAAAACTACAAGAGCGGACAACGAGAGTGATTCAACAGAGACAACAACAACATTAAAACATGTCGGATTCGTATTATCAGGTGAGTCGACGATATTGCTGATAGGACATTTTACATGTCCAGTAGGGTGACGTCAAGCTAGAAAAAAAATTAAATTTTCTAATACCTGATACAACATAATAGTATTGTTTGCGCAATCAAGAACTAATCTATCTTGTTTGAGTACATTATTTTTTAAAACTATGATTAAGTAATATGTACATTAATATATTATGCAACATTTATATTTTTAAAATTGTTAGTTCTACTCTACCCTAATGCTCAGTTGTTGCCTTGGGCTTGGCAGTTTTATTTTATTCGATTTTTAGTTCTTTTTTGTTATCAGGCAACGTTTAGTCCCTGACCAGGCACACCTGTTGCTAGGTATATAAATATGATTGTGTGCGTGTGTAAGCACGGAAGCCAGGAGTTTCCGGCTCAGCTGACGCATTCACATTTGTGGCACATCCTTAATGTGCCACTTCACTTAACATTTCCCTTTCCCCCATGCGCTTCCTGTGCACAACACTAAGTTCAGCCACTGTTACAGAAACAATCTGACAGTAAATCATAATGAAATAACTTTTATGCCGCCCACACTTTAAAATGTTAAATACTTAAAGCAATAAGTTAATTGCTGCTGTTAAATGCCAATTTAACAGAATATTTGAAATACCTTTGCTTGAACAAAAACTCTGCGTACGTTAACATAGAGGTTGAGCTTATGTTAAATAAAATGGTAATAAATACAATGTGTTGGTTAATAATTCCCAAGTGGTTCTAGCCTTGAAGCTAAAATTGCAGCTCAAAAAAAAACTACAATTCCCAAGTGGTTCTAGCAAATGCAACTAATTGAAGGGTGTGGTTTCTGTTTGAGTTTGCCTAAAGTAAGAATGCCTTACACTCAACTTAATCTGCTGTTTAGCTTTAACATCTATTGTAGCTTTATTTATAGCACTAAAACAACTGTCAAGTGACATCATTGGAATTATTTTTTTTTGGTTCACATTTCTCGCGTGTTCAGGCACAACAACAAATTCAAATTATTTATGTGTGTGCGCACAAAATGTCAATTGGTTTAAGTGCGTGGCCCACTGAATAAATAAACAGCAGCTATAACTAAAAAACAAATTAACGGACTTGTTTATTAATAGTAACAGAATTTACGAGTGCCTTTCATCTCTTTCTGTGTTTGTGTGGGAGTGCAATTATAATTAAACTCATGTCAATTAAAGAGGCTTATCAACGCAAATGCGCTTATCAGTTTACAGTCTGTAGACTGCAACTGCAAATGCAACTGCATGTGGATTATCATCACGTACTCAACGTTAATTACGCAAATCGGAAAAGCAATGGAAACTGAATCAAAGTCTACTCACAATCAGATTCAGAGGAGGGTGATGTGGGGCAAGAAAAATAACATCGCCTTATGTCATTGGTCATGAATTTGAAGGTGAAAATCATAAGTCACATATCCAATGGCCTCATTTTGGTTTGTGAAGCGAATTGTTTGTTGGAATGCAAATCGCAGTTGAAAGAAAATAAAACCAGAAGAAATACAAAAACCAGATTGAAATTCGTTTAGTTGTTGCTGTTGTTGGGAGTCTCTCATCTCTCCAGGCGATTGTCATTTGAAGTAGCTGCTCTTCAGCTTTTCTACCTTGCTGTTGCACCTGAGATTCCAACTGCAACTGCAACTTTAGCTGATCTTGAAGCTGTTGCATCGGGAGCTACTCATGAAGATTGCCTGCGGGTTTTTTCTGTGTCTTTTTATTGTTGTTGTTGGTGCAACCGTCGAACCGGTTTTATGTCTCGCACTTTTTTGTGGTGCACCAGAACAGGGTCAGGCCAGTTTTGAATGGATGCCATATCCATTTCGCTAAGAAGACTTCCAGCACAACTTGGGAGACTGCAAATGGAGCCCAAGCTACTTAACAGTGATTGCCATTTTAATACCCTTGCTGCAGCGTTTAACAACTTTGTGATCATCTTGGCAGCATCTAAATGTGCAAAAAGTCTAGACGTTGTTGAAAAGGTTTTATAATAAAAATAGTTTCAGAAGTTGTTCAATTTAAATGGAGTTGTAAGCGAATAATTTAATGCTTAATAGACTTATATTATTCGTTCTAAATAACATTCTGTTTATAACAGCACGCTGAATGTTAACTAATTCTGTTATAAAAGTAGTTTAAGAAGTTGTTCAATTAAGTTTAGTGGTATTATTAATTAATGTCGTACTGTTTAACATTAAAATGTTACAATACAATACACACAATGTTGATAACAGCGCATATAAACTGTTAACCATATGAACTTGGCTACTTATTTGGTCACTAGCTCTTTGACTGTTCCTTGAAAATAGTTGGCAACGTTAATTTGTTTAACAAATTTGCAAATGGGAAATGCCTGAGCAAATACTCGAGCACATTGCAATGGAAATGTTGTTCAACAAACAAAACAAACACACGCACACACAGTGTCACAACAGCATTCAAGTGTCGCGTGTCCTGCCGCCTGCTGTCCACAGTACATTGCCCACTGTACAACTGTCTATCTATCTTTCCGTCTGTCTATCTGTCTGCCTGTGTGCCTACGTCTTGGCCACTGACAGGCCGTCAGCACAAACAAAGGGCTTTGGCTGTCAGAGATCTGCAAATGTCGTTGTTGTGTTTACTTTTAGCCAAGAATGCATCCAGCAAGTGGCTTAATGTGTTGTTCTCTTCTACTTCTTCTTTAGCCTCTTCTTGCTGCTTCACTGAGATGGTGGTAAACAGTTTTGGTCAGGTCCATGAGCTGTAGTCCAAGTGTATCAATTAAAGTTTCATTTGCAGCACTAGACTATATACACAAGTTGTATCTTTGTATCTGGCAGATGCATCTGCAAGTATCTTTTGTATCTCTGCAGTTTTTCTTATTTTACCCCCATTTTATTTGATTTCCGCACATTACTTGACAGACAGATACTGCGAGATACTTTTAATCAAATTCAATTGTATATATTAGTTATGTTGTTGCTGATAAGGTAATCACAACACTAACAATAATAAAAATTCGTGATTTCCATATGGAAATTTACAGCTGCGCAAAAAGTAACGAAATAAATAAGTTATACAAGATTTGATGCAACAAATTTGTAGTTCGTAGATTATATTACTTAGTATTTGTACTTAGTATTATCAATCTGCAAGATTCAGCAGTAATTGTGATGAATTTGCTACGGATTTGTGCTGCATCCTGGAGATAACTCTGTGTGGTTTTGCTTAACTCAGCGGAAATTCATTTCCAATGCAATAGATTTGATTTTTCCCAGCTAGCCAATTCATTTCCCCATGCTCCCCGCTTCTCTTAGCCATTGTTCCACAGTTTGCTGGAGGCCAAAGAAAGTAACGCGGGGTCGTCAGACATTGAAAATCATTTAATTAACTTGCTGTTGTTGTTGTTACTGTTTTTGTTGTTGTTGTTGTTGTTATTGTTGTCGTGGTCGTGTCGGTGTTATATCACATTCATCTGAAGCTGCCGTGTCGCTGTTTTCTCAGTGAGTTGGTTAATTCATAGCCTGCCTTGGGCACATTTAATTGCTGCAATTGATGAGTTCAATTGCGCAAATTGCTACGCTGACTTTTGCTGCTCAGCCAAATAAGCCACACTGGACAATGGACAGTGGGACACTAAATGTACCGCCAGTGGGTGTTCAGGTAGTGACTGCCGACTGTCGAGTGTTTGACAGCTCGGTAGTTTCCAAATTGTATCCACAATGACTAAGTATAGCTGAAGTTGCTCTAAATCAGCTGAAAATCGTTTAGAAAAACAATTGTCAATTGCCTTAACAGCATTTAATTGTGTTTTAGTGCTGTTACTTAACAGTTATGTCATGTTAAGGAGATGTTAACATTGCTAGTATAAAGAGCTCTTGGTTAACAGTTGTTGGTTGGATTTTAATAGTATTATGCTAGTAGCTGTTCGTAAAGACGTCCTTAAAATTTCTAGCAACAATGTGTTAAAACATGAAGAAAGATATTAGCTGTTGATAAGTAAACTTCAACATACAACCAATAACATAAATAAACATTAACAAAGTCACTTTTAAATAGAGTTCTACGTTTTTCTTAGTAACATCTGAGCTGTATTAAAATAGTTTTGTTGGTTAACAGCCTTAGTTTGTTAGTAGTTTTATGTCAGACAGCCATTAACAGCGTCACTTTAACATTACTTGGCACATCAATATAAATCAATGCACAAATATATTCACCTTCTAATTGCGTGACTTGAAAATTGCGTTCCATTTCTATTGCCATTTCCATTCCCATTCCCATTTTCACCAGTAAGCCAAGAGTTTCTATTGCTTTCCCATTTAGTATTGTTGTTGCTTGGTTTTTGTTGCAACTAGTTTTTTGAATTTGGCACATGCAGGTGTCCCCAATTATGCCAGGCAGCTACTCAGCGTTGAAAATTGGGACAACGTTACTCGATGTTGCACAGTTTTGGATTTGGAGTTGACTTGCAAATTGAATATGGGTAGCTGGAAGTTGGGATCAAGTAGAAACTAGAAACAAGTTGCGAAAGTAGAACTTGTCTAGTTAAACACGAAATGGAATGTGGCAGAAGTGGAGTTTGGAGTTGGCCCAAAGTCAAGTGCAGGGACACGGCAACAGCAAATTGTGGCATGTCATGAACTTGCAACAGTTGCACGTGTTGTCCAGGCAACAACAACAACGTCAAAAACAACAGCAGCTGTTAGTAATACTTGTTGTTTGTGCTGTTTGTTTGCCTGTCTCTTGTTTGTTTGTTTACTTTAGTTTGTTTAGTTTCGTTTGCAGCAAACAGTTGGCCAATAAACTCGAGCGTTATTTTTTTTTCTACTTGTCCACAGTGTGCACCTTTCCGTTAGCAACTGCTGCTGTAACATTGATTTCTGTATAATTTTGTAATTTTCACTTTCACTCGTGCAAAACGCCAAATGGCGAGTTCAAAGCGGACAAATGACGTTTGTTGTTGTTTCTATTGCTGCATTCAAGTGCATAACAACAAACAACAACAAGACGGACAATGCACTCTGGGAAAAAGTGCAGTATTTTGGCATAAATACAATGTTGTTATTGTTACGAACTTAGACCAGTTTACTTTAAAAACCAAACATATATTAAAAGTTTGTTTGTGAATTAAAAAGTGTCAAAATGGAATTGTAAGCACATATTCCAAATAAAACAAGAAAACATTTTAAACTCCACTTTAGTCTTACTAGCTTACATACTAAATGTAATGTCTTTAGTGTTAAATTTAGAGTTTATGCCAAAAAAGCAAACTTTTGCCCCATAGTGCAGCGGCTATAAGGTATTTAACAACCAAACTAACAGAATGTTAAAAGCATAGCCAGAGAGTGTTAATGAAAAAGAGAGCGTTAGTTAGAGATAGAGAGAGAGAGAGGGGAGCATCATTGTTTGCAACAATAATGCAAGCAGCTTCCGTTGCATTGCAATGCAAGCTCTCACTCTCTTCTCCCATCTCTCTCATTTTAAGCTGCTTCCTCGTAGAGCAGCAAGTGTTGTTGACCGCTGATTTGTTGCTCTCAAAATGCCGTTGCGCATTGATTGAATGGCAGTAAAAACAACAAAAACATCTATCTATCAGTCAGTGTATGTATGTCTATGTTTAATCACATTATGTGTGCATGTATGTCGCTCTCTGTCTGTCTCTCTCGTGCTTGGTTCTGTGGGAATTGCTCTGATTTTGTTTTATTTGCGCTTTTGTTTTGACTGCCTGAGCTTTTACAGCTCTTAATGCAATTAGGTTTTTATGCAGCAGCAATTCCCACCTCAATGTTGGTTGCATTTGCAGCGACTGCGCTTTCCCATAGCAGAACCTATTTAACTGTAATTGTATGCTATGCTATGTACCGCTAACTTTTATAAATTAATTAATCAACGCTTTTGCCATGTTAACAGGGCGTGCTGCTTCTTTTTCTGCCACCTTCTATGATTGTTCCACCTCCATCTCCTCTTCCTTCGTATAGTGCCAAATGAGCAGTGTTACCAATTTTATGCAGAAGAAAATAATAAAGAATGCTTGACTTCTAGATACTTCACCATTTAATCAAAAAATATTTTCTGTGATGTTTCATTTGTGTGTAACAGTTGACTTGACTTGACTTCGAAAATGCCAACTTCAGCATGTTACATAGAATTGCACAAACCTATACTAGCCCTTTTCAATGGGCGCAGGGTACGAAATATATCTTAAAATGCAGAGGCAGCCAGTTGGAACTGTATGTTGGATCTGTGGGGGCACCTTCTATTTTATTCTGCTGCCTGCCTGGCAGCCATTGTTGCCTTTGCCTTTGCCTTAGCCATTGCCTCTGGCTGTAGATGTTTCTGTGGCTGTTGATGTTGCCTTTTTACGTTTGCCGCCTTGTCATTGTTGCAAGACGATGACTTCCCACAGATTCACAAACAACGCGACAGAGTTTTCCCTTTCGTTACGTGACAGCGCGCCCAACAACTGCACAAAAAGCAAGTGAGAACATCAAAGATGAAAATGATAGGCTACGAGATACCCTAAGATATCTAATTAGAAATACAAAACCTATGTTATTCTATGAACCTATGTTTTCAGGATATTATTGGCTATTCAGACTGTATAAAGATCAAATGACAATTGTTCAGCAGTAATCTATGTATACAGATAAGTGGAAAATATTTTAGCAGATTGAGTTTATGCCGATATTGATGATAACTTAGGAAGGAAAACCTTTCTGCTTACTTAAAATAGCCTTGTTTCCCTTTAAGTACAGGGTATAGAAAACAATCACACGTTGAATGAAGTGACAGGGAGATAGGGAAAGAAAAGGAGAGAGATATAGAGAGCAATCCTATAGATGCAGACACCCAAACTATATACACAACGACACCCAACCCAAAACAAGCCAAGTAATCTGCATATCGCCGCCAGGCAGATCTTAACTTTTGTATCGCCGCATTGTTCTTGGCTCGTTGCTATAATCATGATATATATGTGTGTAGCATCGTATATACATAGTACTTATTTATACAGATATATCTACTTATACTTATGTATAATTGACAGCCGCTCATTTTCCGGCTGAATGCGGCAGCTTTCCCAAAGATCGCTTTGTATTTTTATTTTTTATGCAACTTTTTCGTGGCTGTTTTTTTTTTTATTATATATTTGCACTTTTCCTTTTTGGCGTAATTATAATGAAACTGGTACTCTAAGCCTTTTTTACTTAATTTTCTTGTTTTTACTTATGTTTTTTTTGTTGTGCATTGCGTGGCAAGTTTGTCAACCTCAGATGCGTGGGTCTCTTGCCATATGACGCATCTGGCTAAAGAAACTGTAAACTTGGCCAATAAAAATATGAAAAACTTCATCAGTTTTGTATTTAGCTTGAAGCTATTTTTTTTTCTGGCCTTATCAGCTGCTGCACTTGGCATTGTCCCCCTCCCCTCTCTGTCAACCCGTTTGGCTTGTGGCACATTCAACATCCGGTTTGTTGGCTCTTTTTGGTTGTTACCCGTTGTTGACTCGTTGTTGGCTGCTTGGCAATTTCCGTTTATTGACTCGTTAAAGACGCAACACAATCGTTAAATGTCACAGTTGTATCTGTTTGTTGTGAATGTTGTGTGTGATTGCAATTCGGATTTCTTTATGAAGCCTTCTTTGCAGTTATCCCTGACGAGCTTTCATAGCCGGCAGCTTTTGTGTGCGACTGTTATATTGATGATTCAGGAAGTGCTTAGACAGGAAAGGTTCGAAAATGGGCATAGAAAAATGAAATAAGTTGATGAAATATGCTTAAGGATAAAGGATTTCTATCTGACATTTACTTGTATTCACATTTTACTTCAGATATAATAAATATTACATAGGTAGTTAGATACAGAGAGATACTTCAAACGATAATATTCATTCGATAACCTGTATTATTAAAGCCTAATAATAATTTAATATTAAATATAAATGTATCTTAAAAATAATCTCTCCCATTTACCGAAGTGAAAAGATTCCTAACCGTCTAATAATAAACACTAAAATTATTCAAAATATTTCTGAGCATTTTCCACTTGACTTGACACTCTCACATGTTAATCATGTTAAAGGATTTTTTGTATATTTTGCTTTTTGCATTCCATTTGCCAAAAGATAACATTCTCGGAATGGTTACAGCTGTTGGGCGCAAGATAATGTATCTTTATATTGTGTATCTATAGTAAATTATGCTCGTGAATGGTTAATAACAAATAGATAGATAGATTAGATAGCTTACTGGGACACAGTGCATGCAGATTTAAAGGCGTAACTGTACTTAATGCAAAAATATCCCCTTTACAATTGTGGGTTAACCTGAGCATTTAGCATACATATGTACCTTATGGGGTATGGGTCAGTTTATGAGTCAGGGTCTTTAGGGGTATGATATCTAATTAGTCAACCACTCGTCATTGACATTTATGGGGCTTCAACTGGGGTTGGCAACCCTATTGTTTTTTGTTTGTCATAATGAGGGTTGTCAACGGTTTTTGTTAAAGGGGTTTTTTCTTTTGTATTTGGTCTTCTTTTTCCCAGTATCTGATTTTTGGGCTCTTCAGGTGGCAGAGAAAGTCACGGTCCGTCAGATTCTTTCAGCTTCTAAGTAAAGCGGCGCCATGCTGAGTCTTTGTCATTTCTTGAATACTCGTTTTTCACAGCTTTTCTTAGGTCTTATGCAAATGACCAGCCACTTGGCTTATCTCACAGAAATGGATGTAATAATAAACAAAAGCCGTAAGCTGGCTAAAATGTGTGACAGTTTCATAATAGGGCCCTCTTAAGAAAAAAGTTGTTGCAGTAAAAAATGTTAACCCAAAAAGAGAATAAGAAGTTGATGGCGGCCTTAACAGCGGCCGAGAAATGTTAATCAAACATAGCTGTACAATTCTAAGAACTGGCACAATAAAAGCCACTCAACAACAAGAACAATAATAACAACAACAACTAAGCAGCAGTAGTCTCAGTGTTGTCAGAATTTCTTGGGCTACAGTGGCTAAAAAGTAGCTAGTAGTTGCTAAAATATTTGTAAAGAAAATATTAATAGTTTTGTATTAGGTAAGCTAATAATTAGAGAAGACTGACAATCTTTATGTTCTGACAACTGTATCTTCAGAAGAATTTGGGAATTATGAAACTTTAAATTGTAATAATCCAATGTTGTTAATTCTTCTTCTTAAACTTAACTTTTAATCTCTTGTTGTTTTTACTGCACACTTCAATCAATGGTAATTTTCCAATTGAACAAATGAAGCTTCCGGTAAAATAATGTTATCTGCTATATATTTCCCTCATTGAAATAATCCAATACCTGAATTATATTGCAGTATTTCTGTTTTTCCGACATAAAAAAAATGATTATCCAAAATATATTCACATCGATTCACTTTAAAAATTCTCTTTATAGCAGTTTCTCAAGATTGAAAGGTTGTTCAATTACTAAATAAATCTAAAATCTATCTACAAATTAGCCAAATTGGTAGCACTGTGAAAAGCAGGCAAAGCGCAGCTTAGAAGACAAGAAGAAGAATCCCAAAACGAAAAGAGAAGCAGCATAAAATAATAACAACACTTGTGTATAGAAGAAGCTGGCGCACGCTCAGTCCAATTAAGAAGAAGAAGTTAACGTCAACGTCCAGTCATTCATTGAAGCATGCAGCAGCGAGGAGAGGAGCTTTGACTTTGCTTTCTTTGCTTGCAGTTGTTGTGCGCTCGCTCCACTTTCGCTGTGTGCTTGTGTGCAAGCCGCGCTCTCTTCACTCTCTTTACACGGCTTGCTTATGCTCTCGCGCATGCTCAGCACGCTCTGCTCTGCTGGTGTTGCTGCTGCTGGGGGCTTTGGGTTTTGGGTTTGTATCTTTGGCGCTCAGTTCGCTTTTAGTCGCGCTTGAAGCCGGTTGTCGTTGCTTTGTCGCTTCGTCGCTTTGCGCTTAGAGCATTGTTGTCAACATTTGTTATTGTTTTATTTTTGGCATAGTGTCGCGAGAAAGTCTGGCAACAAATGCATAAATTTCGCGCGCGCCTCTTTTTCGTGTGTGCATTTTTCTCGATGACGCATAAATGCGCTTTGAGCCAAGTTTTGTGACAGTGTGCTTATTGGCCAAAAGTGTCAATGTCCTTTTTCGTGAAACAACGCCCAACTCTTGTGGCTCAAAATGCTTTTAAGCCAACTTTGGATTAGCCGAACCTTTTAAACGTAAGTTGCTAAATGCTTCAAAGCGACTCGATTTAAGCTCGACTTGATTTGGGCCATTTATTTTACAGCTTCTGCTGCTTCTTCTAATATAATAATTAAGACAAAAGCGCACAACAAAACAACAACATCAAACAGTAAAAATCAAAAAAATACCGCTTGGGTGAAATTCCATTTCTCTTTTAGTTTTTTTTATATTTTTTTTTTGATTTTTTTTCTGTTTGTTCGTTTACCATCTTTGAACGTTTATAAAAAGTGAAAATCAAGTGACAATCAATTAAAATTCGAGACCAGGCAAAGTCAAAAAATGAAACCAAAGCAAAGCCAAAGCGAAAAGAAAAAAATCGATTTTCAATTTCGTCGCTTGAAATTTTTGTTCTAATTTTGTCACACAATTTTATTTGTGTGTGATTTTTTTTCCCCATTTTGGCCGTCTTCTTCTTTTTGATGATTCTCCGTGCTGCGTTGGCTCGTTTTATTTTGGTTTCTTTACGTATTTTTACGGTACTTACGATGCGAGACTTAACCCAAATTCACTTGTTGCATGTGCTGAATAAGCAAAAAAATACTAAAAAAAATAAATAACAAAAAAAGAAAAAATTTACAAAACAAAAACAAAAACAGAAAAAAAACCTTGCACAAAATCGAAGAAAACTTTTGTCGCTGCCTTTCTATGGCTTTGCATTAATGCAATACTTACGACTTAACTTATACTGGCGACTGGGTCAGGCCCAAGGCGGTTGCCCGACCCACTTCCAATATGCCACCACACCACCCCCCTCCCTCATATGGTCCCCTTACCTGTCTGACACCTCTCCAGAGGTAAACCCCTAGTTGGGATGCCCGCTCAAATTACAAATGCGTTGACAGTTCGCTTGTCACTAACTAAACTAAACAAATTCATCATCAACAACAGCAGCAACAACAGCAACAACGACAAAAAAAACAATAATAGACAATCAGCTTTGTGTTGGATGTGTTGCCCATACTCGTATTATCGTAAATTGATTATAAACACATGAAAAGCTCATTCTCAGTCTATTGAATCTGTTGCTAAACTTTTTGTGATGCAAAATTCACATTTGGTTAACATCAAAAGCGGCAAAAATGTTATTCCTTATTCTAAGCTTAAATAAATGATGTGCCGACTTTTGGTATACACTGTTTGTCAAATAAAGATATATTTTTTATTTCCCCTTTAGATGAATTTACATATCAAATTTGGTATACACTCTTTGTAAAATCAGCAGTTTAAATTAATTAATATATCTCAAATCAAAATTAATTAGTAATCAAATAGACTCACTGTATAATAAAGTAATTCTTTTATTACCCATTCAGATAAATTTTTATTGTATGTCGAATTTGGTAAATACTCTTTAAAATAACCAATTTAACATGGCCAAAATATAATATGTTAAGGAGAAATAAAGTTATAAAATACAAATTAATGAGACATCAATCTTGACTCTTTTAAGTTGATTTACTTTATTTATAACAATTAAGGAAACCAATTAAAAATATCGAAATCGATTAAAAAACTCAGCTGACTTACTCTTACGTTGCAAATAAGATAAACAACAACTAGTTATAAATACAAAAGGAAAATACATTGTATCTTAACAAATTGCACAGAAATCAACAAGAAAGATTGTTTAGGCGTTTTTAGCGCTGACCAAAAAACAAACAAAAAAGAAGAAACATAAATACATACACACAATTTATTGTTGTTGTTTGTGCTCTGTTCATAAATGGTCAGTTTGTTTTTTTTATTTTGTGATGTTGTTTAATAGTGTGTAGATGTTGTATGTTATTTTTTTTTGTTTGGTATACACATGTAGATGAGATTTAGTGTGTGTAGAGTGCGAAAATCAAATCGTTTCCCCCACATCCACTTGATATTATGGTGTCCGAAATGCGTGGGTTGCTTTTGGTCGTCGATACCAAGGGTAGCCTCGTTTTGTTATACTTACTTGTTGATAGCTCATATTATTTTTATAAAACATAAAAAAAAAACACTATAACGACCTTGTTTAGATTTAAGTTTCATGTGCGTGTTTCGACTACACTATAACAAATGTATAAATATATTATGTACATTGTACATACTTATAATGCCCTCGTATTACAAAGTGTAGACACTTTCGGGCAAATGACCGATTAGAAATCGCATCAATTTCATTTGTTTGTCTCTTTTATCTTTCTTTTATTTTTTTCTGTCGTGTGCTAACATCAAAGCGAGCGCCAACAATTTCAAATTGCCAGTTATTAATTGCCAACACTCCAAAAAAAACACACCAAATAGCCAAGTTAGCTGAGTTGCCGGGCATCTAAATATCACACACAATTTCGCCAAATATTTAAATTTAGCGAGGGTAAAAGCATGGTTTCTGTTTATTGAATGTTGCAGCTATTAAAAGGTTCTTAATTTAACATTCTGTTAAAATATGAACAGAATTATAAAGTGTTAAGTGTTAAATATAAAATAACACTTCTACACATTTATAGAATTATATTGAAACAGTCGTTAGTCAGGACAAAATACTAATTTTAGATATTCCAACTAGAATAGTTTGAAATATTAAAAATAATTATGTATTGTGGCTTTTTTGCTCTGCTTAATCAGACCATAAATGTGTTTGAGCAATAAATTACATTTATGAATCATTTATTGTGCGAAAGAATGAGTTGAATGACATTCTGTTGAGCATAAACTGCTATTATATAGAATATCTTAAAATTTTCCAGATCATATGTTTTATCAGATCCTAAATATATTAAAAAGAACAGTTACACTTGTAACTTTTTTATTGGAACTTTATTGGAATAACAATGCAGGTTTACAATTAAAATAAAAATATTTCAGTTAAGTTATTGTATTGATTTTTTATAATTAGTCTTAAATTTTGCAAACTGCTGAGGCAACCCTCGTATGCCAAACTTTGACGCACTCGACTAATGCTTATTCTTCTTTTCTTTTCTCTTGCAGGTAAATGACAACAAGCGGTGCACAAACAACATTTTAAACATTTTCCAAAACGAAATTGAAATTTGTGTGCGACAAGAATAACAAATGTTTTCCAGTTCGAAATTGCAGACAGACAGACAGATACATTTAGAAATACGTACTCGTATAAATATCCATGAAATAAACACACACGTGTGTGTTTCTTTGGCAATTATATTGTTGTATCTGTAGCTGTATCTATATCTGTAACTGCGAATGTATCTGCATGCTCTCGCTGCATACCGAAAGAAGAAAAAACAGAAATGGAAGAAGAAAAACATGCAAGAAAAATGATTTGTTTTTCCGTAATTTTTGCGCACAAATGAAAAGCTTTCTAATCGCTTGACTGCCTCAGCGAGCGTTTTCCATTGCAGTTTGCGCCCTCGCAGCGCCTTGACATTTTCCGAATTCAATTTCGCTCGCAGCGTGTCGCGATTTTTCCAACCCATTCCCATACTTATTTTATATATATTATAGAAATCTATATATGTATTTATAAGTATTTAGACATATATTTATACTTATGTATAGATATATAATATCGCACATTTGGCAGTTTGTCGCCGTGATTTTTGTGTCGCGCATTCGCTTTGGAAAATGAATATAGAGAAAAGATTCGCATATTTTGTCAAAGTGTTTGCTCAAGAAAAAATCACACAAAAGCAAGAAAATCCATAGAAAAGCGTTGGAAGAAACTCTCGTCAATATTCAATATTGAAAAATGTGTTTGTTGTAAACTCCAACATAACCATAACATCAACAACAACAACAACAATTTCTTAGCATGGCTCTGACAATGAATATGGTTTTTCTGAAGGATCTTCGTTCACGTCTCAAAGGATATCTACACGTATGTATATGAAAATAAAGTCAAATCAAAACAAAATTGCATTCCAATTGAAATTGCATTTGAATAAGCATATGAATATCAATATGAATGTCTGAATACAAGTCGAATGATAGCACGCGCGCAATTTGCTCACTTGAGTCATGTATCAGTTCAATATGCATACCCCGTAATTGTTTTACTTGCCTGGGCTATATCAGTTTTGGGGGTCTATAGGTAACGGGCTTAAAATATCGCTTTATCAAGTGAAAAAATTGCAGCATTTGTATTTAAATTAATCAGTTACTTTATATTAAACTTTATGCTTTAGGGTTCCGAAAACCGAACCGAAAACTAGCTATATGTATATACCACCTTGAGTGCTGGGCACTACTAATTGATCTCTAGGACAGGGTATTTACCAAATAGCAGGCTAAGATTTATCAGTTTAATATTATTAATTGAGCGTGGGCTGTATTCGCAGACTCTCCTCCTCGCTGACATTTCTCTTTAGCTCTATATATTGCTCTTCGTCTTTCCCCAGTCTCCTCCCTTTTTTCTCCATCCCTTCTTCTGGCTCTCTTCCTCTTTGTCAGCCCACACAGACTGCGTCAAAAGAAAGCCACAAAATTTCGCCATTTACTGTTTACTGACGTTGCCTTAACACAGTCCTCGTTTCCTTTTCTTGCACTCTCTCTCTCTCTCTCTCTCTCTCTTCACTTTTTCTCATACTACCTCTCTGTTTCCATTTCCGTTCCGTTCTCCGCCTTACCCCTTACCCTTTTCGTTGCAACGTCTGTCAGTTCTGCAATGCAACTGCAACATTTGCAACTTTCTCAGACAGCGACTGTCATCATCATGACCGCCCTACAGTCTGGATACCCATTGCTTATTAAGACTATACGAGTATGAATATATGTGAGTATTCATATTCACACTCACACTTATAAATTTGTATCTTGTATCTTTGTCTCTGCTCTTCACATATCGCTATATCGCATATTATGCTGATTATTCAAGTATTCGTAAGTGTGTTGTGTCAGTTTTTCTTCCAGTAACAACTTTGGCTTTCTGCAATTGCATTATGCAATTCTTCACCTCCCCTTTTTCCCCTCCAGAGGCCCATTATCATCAAGATGTTTTATAAAGAATGCGCCGTGTCGTCGCTGAGCCGCTATAATTTCACATACTTACGACAACGAACGTCTCATAAAACATTTCCCAGGAGCTTTTTATTTGTTTTTGTTTTTTGTTTTTGCTGCAGAAAAATGCAAAAAAAAGCTACAAATTATACTTAGATTGTAAGCTCAATGAAGATATTAGAGTGGAGTTATGGAGTCAGGTTAATGTCTTAATCTATGAATAATGTAGTATGCAATGTATAGAAAGTGGAAAGATATTTGCAAATATGACAAAAGTGCGGCAATTAATGGTAGTCAATTTTATTTCATTCATTAATTCATACTTCATTCTGGGTACAATTTATTGAAAAAATAAAGTGCATACAGCATAAAGCTTAAAAACTTCCTTTAAAGCTCAAACTGGTTTCATTTTAAGACAAACTGAGTAATGTTTTACGACGAAACTCAATAAATAATTAATTTTGTTGATTGTTTTCATTAGTAAATATTTTTAAAAATTAATTAATTTATTTTCGTGTTGTCTTTATTACTCATACGTTGTGTTTGATTTGAAAAGGTATTCTTTAGCGTAAACTTCTTTATGAGTAAACTTATTTTGGGCTAAAAATGTCTACGCTGTATTCTTATCAGCTGGAAGCATGCCTTTATTAGTAAGAGTTTTCATAATAATGCCAATTGCTTAACTCATCGATTCGAAGGTGATGATTACGTACCTTTGATAGAACTCGTAGTAAATGTTCGTTGTAATGTTCTAATGCAATTATTAATGGCTGTCAATGCGGTCAAGCGTTGTGTGTCAGCTGCGTTCTGTTATCAACTGGGCCGAAACCAGTTGGCCTGGCCAGCTTCGTTGTGGTCGTGAGTCAATTTTTTGTTGTCGTATTGGCCAGCTTCGTGACAAATCGTCGTCGTTTTGGCTTCGCCCACCCACGAGTGGAAGTTCGGCTCGTTGAACGCATTTATTGGCCCCGAATATGGTCATAATTTCACTCGAAGTTCGATTGTTGAGGTTGACGGGACGCGTGGCGGGCAAGTGTTAAAGTATTTGCAACAAGTGACAGTGGCAGGCTTCTTCTAACTTGCCACATTGAGTGCATAACTTATTGTGAAATTTATATAATTCATTTAGAGCCAAGGCCTTAGCATGTGATAAAACAAAATCTATTGAAAATTTCGTCATATCTTTGCTACACTAAATACCTAAATGTGTTCACGTGTGTGTGTGTGCGAGTGTGTGTGTGTGTCAGTGTGTGGATAAACAAACGAGCTGCTTGAATATATTTTGCTAGCTAATTTGTTGGCCAGGCTTATCGCTCTACACGGGCCCCAAGAGGCGATAAGAAAGCGTTGCGCAGTGTTTCCGTCCCTGGAAATCGGAAGGGCATTTCAGCCTATTAATTATAAGAGTATTTTCTGTTATAAAGAGTATTCTTTTTTTTTTGCTTTGGTGCAATCAATCAAAATTCAAATGCCCTTCCTATATATAACTATACATTTGATCCCATAAAAGTCTCATAAAGCTGTCCAATTGTTAAGACTGATAATATATTTGGGATATGGAGAAATTCTTAAGCATATTCATGGCGTTTCGCCAAGTCACACAAACATGGCCAACTGACAGCTGCTGCTGTTGACCATATTTAGCTAATTGGCAATGAGTCAAGTTCATTTTACATACACAGTTCACAGTTGCCATTAATTAATGCAAATTTTACAGCTAATTGGAAACGCTTTTGCTTAACAGTCAACTCTCACAACTTTCTGAAGAAAGACTGCATTTTTAGATTGAAAACTTATTTTATACTTCAAGTTTACGTCAGATAATAACAAATGATATATGGTAGTAAACTAATCAGATCTTAAACTGAGACAACTTTCATAAATATATTGAGAAATAAGTATAATTATTTATACTTTACAAGTTGGAAAAAAAGCAAACTTACTTGGCAAACACTAAAAACTCCCTTAGTAATAATAATATTTATAACAAAAAAGTTTAGATAATAATAACAAATTGTCGGTTGAGATCGTCGGCTTACTTTGTAAGTTTGCTTAAAATAACAGCGAAGTAAACAATTGCAAATGCCTAAGTGTTATTCTTTTTTATTCCAAGTCATGCGATATATAAAAATATATACATATGTATGTACTTTTCTTATCTGGTATTTATTACCAGACGTATTTATAGTGCCATGTTGTGCTGTCTGTGTTCCCCTTTACGACATAAACAAAATACTTTCAATTTAGATAAATTTCAGATAAAAATTGTAAGCATTCAAGCTTCAAGTTACTCCCTATACTTATATGTATTATCATATATAGATATATATTATTGGTAGAGCAGATATATTTTGTTAGAACCAAGTCAACTAATCTTTAACCGGTAACTTTCCAGTCTATTTTTCTTATTTATTCTACAATACATTTTATATATTGTCTGCGTTCTTAAACATGTTTTGGCATTGTTAAGTAATATACATTTTTTGTCTATAAATTTCAACAAATAAACATGCAGAAAATTACATAAACTTTAAACTAAAAAGAGGGTATTTATCTTTTCTGCTATTCTTATATTTTTAATATAAATATACATGTATATATCTAGAAATTCTTTAATCTTTTGTAAAAAGTGTAAGGAGTTTTGTTCAACTTTCGATTTATCGATTTGTTTAACTTATTTTCAAGTTGAATAAGTATTATTTAAAATTCTGGCCTTTAACATTTGTAGAAAGTTTATTTTAACGATTCTCAGAATTGTACACCGTGAAAGTTTCAGACAATAAATGATTTCTACAATGCAATTGAAATTGATTGAGACTTCTAGTCTCGTTTTTTAATTTGCATCATAATTGTTGTCACACTCAATGAATAAATGAATGAATGTAGTTCGATATCAGATCGGAAATGTATTGAAATTGAGAACAGTGAACAGAGAACAGAAATTTATCAGCTTCATTTAACTTTCACGTATTGTCGCTGCAATGATGATGATATGAAGATGATATGACAATCTAGAACCAGTCACAACTAACTTGTTTCTCCCATTGTTGTTGTTGTTGCTGCTGCTGTTATTATTATTATTTCCTCTCTCTCTCGCTTTTTAACAATGTGTGATACATTTTCTTGATAACTGACAGCTTGAGGAGTCGTGTGAAAAGTCGACACAAGTCGTCTAATTACCATGAACTGGTCACAAGAAAATAACTACAACAACAGCAACAACAAGTAAAACATTAAACGAACCCAATTGAAATTCTAATGAAAAAATACAAATAAAAAACAGAAAACGTCCCAAAAATGTCGAATCTGGTTAAGCGAATACGCAGCATGTTGAACTCGCCACCAAAAAAAGAGGAAAGCATCTCCAATGTGGAGGTGACTCCAAGAAAATGCAACACATTGCCACGAGGATGCAGTGCATCATCAGTAAAGAAATCCTCAGTGCGACGACGAGCAAGTGCCTCCAGATTGTGGCAACGTATTGTATCGAATTTCGAGTCATCCGATGGGGGAATCTTTTACACAGATACCGTGATAAATGATTCCGGCGAACCAATGCAAGAGGCAGGCTAAAAATACATTTCAATTGAAGCTTATATTAATATATTTAAATTTTCCTATTTCCATTTTCAGGGCGAATACATAAAGCACCCTGTACTGTATGAGCTCAGTCATAAATATGGCTTCACAGAGAACCTGCCCGAGAGCTGTATGTCCATACGGCTGGAGGAGATTAAAGAGGCCATAAGACGCGAGATACGCAAGGAGCTAAAGATCAAGGAAGGTGCCGAGAAATTACGTGAAGTGGCCAAGGATCGTCGTTCCC
Source organism: Drosophila neotestacea (assembly GCA_035044365.1). NCBI lineage: Eukaryota > Metazoa > Arthropoda > Insecta > Diptera > Drosophilidae > Drosophila > Drosophila neotestacea. The sequence continues at coordinate 1,638,688 of JAWNMD010000155.1, forward strand.
TCAGCGATGTTGCGGTCCTTGTCAAGAAAAGCAAGAGTAAATTGGCCGAGTTGAAGTCAGAATTGCAGGAGCTCGAGAGTCAAATACTTTTAACATCCGCCAATACGGCAGTGAATAGCAATGGTCAAGGTAAGTCCAAAAATTACTGTTGAGATTGTATAATCATTAAACTTATCAAATGTCATTTGTGCAACAGTTTGTGGCATTAAGAACCAACACTGCCCCTCTTTTTTTCTAAATAAATAACTAGGCACTTGTCATATCTTAACGAGAGTTTGTCACGCAAACTTTTAACTGTCTTGGCTATGCATCTATCTATTTATCTATCTGATAGATACATTTGTATCTATGAAACGCTTGGCGTGCTCAGTTACATTACCTGGCGCGAAATATCGAGTGAGTTTATCGTTTATTTTCGTATCTATAGCAAAGCACTTGGCTGGTGTCAAGTCTTTTGTGCTACCAAACACCATGCAATTAAAGTTAGGTAGAAAAGGGGTGTGCCAAGGTATGTAGTGGAAATTTGCTTATTGTCTTTCAAGAAATATATACATTTTGTTAGACGAACACATTTTCCTAAGTATCTTTAATCGATTTTAGATTAAATAGTTAACAACAGGGTATCTATAAGTCGTCAGCGCGATGCATTGTTTAGTTTTTCTTTCAACTATTGACACAAGTGGCATGATATATTTTGCTTTTGCTGAATGTGGCTGCTCAACATTTCAGTTTGTTCGAATGTCTCGTTGTTCTAGCTGCTTCCGTGTTTGGCCAAGAGCACCAAATGCAACAAGAACAACAACAGCAACAACAGCTAGCATCTCTGTAGTTCCATCAACATCATCACCATCATCATCTCATTTTCTTTTGCGTTGAAAGCTTCATGTGCTGAATTGATTGATATGTTTGGCAGCAGCTGCCAACGAGATACAGCAAACATTTCATAGTACTCTGCAGTTAAAGATTAGCATTCCACGCGGCAGTCGGGAAATTTAGTAAAGAATTCTCATGGAAAATATCTGTTAAATGGATCAACTCGCTGAACATGAATGCATGGCTCAAAATGTAATCGATTGAATGTAAATTGAATTTCAAATTTGAATAAATATTTATTCATAACTTCAACAAGAAAATAGACTAAGCAAAGTTTACAAAAGCTGCAGCCTAACTAGAGGATGCATAAATAGTTGTGCTGATGCTAGAGTTGACATCATTTGTGTATCTATTAATATTTATTATAAGCATAATAAAATATGCTGATGGTTAAGATCAGGATTAATTTTAAACTTAACAGGACATTACTATATAAGCTTTCTCTACTTGATTATAATAAAAGTCTCATTTCTCAGTTAGTCAGATGAACTACTAATTAACTATTTCTATCGTCCAGCTTACTAGTCATTCCCCTTTCCCAGGGCTACCATCCTTCTCTTGTATCTACTTATATATCAAGTAGCTAACTGTATTAATGAAATACTATAAAATTCAAAAGTTATCCCACATCCCTTCAAATTTATCAGCTTAAACTGCTGACCGTAGACTCCATTTATGCCAGCTGTGGTTGCAAGCCACATCCTTTGCTTGCAACTTAATGGACGTGTATGCAACCGCATTAAATTGTTAACTGCAAACTGTAAACAAAGCGAGTCAAAAGAGCGCTTGGACACAGTGGGTGTCAACCAGTTGTTGGATCAAGTAAAGCAGCGACCTGTGTGCATCACGGCGTTTAACCAAGTTAATCACAGTTGACCCTTGACATTTGGCATTTGACAGCATGTGGTTAAACGGTTTGACACCCTTCGTAGTAATCAGCATGTGGCTAAGATGCCAAGGTCAGTGTCAGAGCGAAGCAATTGAAGATAATTAGTAAGAAGTATCATAGAATTGGACTAGAACTTACCCTGTATCCATAAAGTTCAGTATGCAGTAAAATGTATCTTTTATCTTCTTACTTTCAGTTTTTTATAGGATGAATAGTAATGATACTATGAGAATGAAAAGTAAAGATATTCAGCTGAAAATAAAGAAGAAAAGTCCTGAATTTAGCCATTTAAACTGTTAACTTGAAATTAGCTAATGAGTTCCTCACAATTACGTTCACCTGTTGCACAATACACCCTCTCAATGGCATAATCTACAGAGTAATTGTATATACAATTAAATTACGAAAAAAACACTAAGAAAATTTCCCTTTTTTGTAATTTGTTTACAGAATCAATTGCCTATAGTGGCCTTGATGGCAGCGGCGCTGCACAGTTTGGCGGTGCCGTTGGTGGTTTGGGCATAAACAATGCAATGGCTGGCGGTGGTGCAACGGCGACGGCCAATGACAAAGTGCTGGCCTCGCTGGAGAAGCAGCTGCAGATCGAGATGAAGGTGAAGGCGGGAGCGGAGAATATGATACAATCTTTGGGCATTGGTTGCGATAAGAAATTGTTGGCAGAGGCGCATCAAATGCTGGCGGATTCCAAGGCCAAAATTGAGTTTCTTCGCTTGCGAATCATTAAAGTCAAACAGAATCGCGAGCAGGCGGATCGCATGAAGGCGGCACGGCAATTAACAGATGAACACGGTGTGCTCGGACCGAACAGCGGTCTCACACAACCTCAGAGTCTGGAGACAACGCTGGAGGAACGTATTGAGGAACTGCGTCATCGTTTGCGCATCGAGGCAGCCGTTGTCGATGGAGCCAAGAATGTCATACGCACGTTGCAAACCGCAAATCGTGCCCCAGACAAGAAGGCGCTGCAAGAGGTGAGTTTGCTCTAGTTAATACCAGCAACTTTTGTTAATTAGATTAGCCTAAATACTACATAATCATAGAACTGGCCGTTGGCCAGGTAAGACATGAACGCGGGGGCGGGCTAATCGCAAAGGCCTGCCCAAGAAACAGAAAGAGAACTAGCAATCGCTTGAACCCGACTGTTCAAGACTCTGTGCTGTAAAAAAGAAAATTAAAAGTGCAACTAAAAATAATAAATACATAATTAAAATAGAATCAAATGGAAGTTGAACCCTTCCTTTATAAATATGTTTGCTGCGCGTATCCGTTCCTGCTTTTTAAGTACAGGGGCTAACAGAAAAGAGAGTGAGCGAAAATGTTTGCCTCGGCAGCTGCCATTTGTGGCGTGTGCCACACGGCGTATGATTCATATTGCGCATACGTGCCGTACGCTATATGCCTTTGGGCAAAAACACTCTAAAAAAATATGAAAAAAAAAGAAAAGTGAAAAAACGAGGCTAATTACGCGGCTGTTAAAAATATTTCAATTTTTCTCATTCTCTATTTTGGTTTCTTTAAGTTTATGTGCTAACTGTCGCCTCATTAATTTACTTGCACGGCATTTCAAAATGCCTTCTCTTTAGTGAGGGAAAAGAGCCCTGCAGACAGTGTGTCGACATGTTCAAGTGTTATATTTGAATAATTTGAGATATTTTATAAAATTGTGGTTCTTATTACAAGAAATGTCCTCCACTGTCTGTATATTTTAAGCATATTCACTTGAGATGAATTCAACTATACTAATTAATATTTATTCACACACTTACAAGTGTGTAAACTTCTGGGGTTGCCTCACTTTTCCCTTTCGCCTTATTTATTTAAATCCATGCAGCTGGTTGCACAATATTTCCGACTTCCTGTCGCGTGCACAGAAGATTGCTTTGTCAGTGTCCGTGTCCGTGTTTTGTGATTTATTTATGTTGACTGATGCTGTGGCTTTGTTATTCGACTCTTGTAGAAGCGCCCCATTGGTTTTTGAAGATTACAAATTGCATATTTACCAACAGAGTCGGACAGAATGCGTGGCCTATATAGACCACAAATACTCTACAGAATATGTTCCATTTCATATTTATTTATGTGGGGGAAAATTCTTGATGGTAGTGCAGTTTTTTCTTCTACTTTTTTTGACATAAACAGATGCAGTCGACAGATGTTTTTCTTGGATGTTTATCCGTTGGTTCAGATGGTAGTTTTTCCCCCTTTTCCCTGACATCTTCCTCTTCCATCAGAGATAAACAAAAACCGTCAGCCAAATGCCCTTTGCTCAGTTTGTGTGTTTGCTAAACATTAATAGAACTATGCTGAATAGATATACATATATCTATCCATCCATATCTATATAGAGTTTCGACGATCTATACATATTTCAGAAAGAGAAAAGCTGCGAAAGAGAGGGAGAGAGGGATACAAAATTGTGTTTTGTACGAAACGAAAAACAATTTGTTCTCTAGCGAATTTTCACGCATTTTCAGTTTGAGTTCAGTTGCCGTTTGGGCTGCGTGTGCGTTTTTCGCCGCTTTTTCGTTTACCGCGTGACGTATATTTTCTTTTTTCTCGTTATATTTTGTTTTTTTGAGAGATAAAAAAAGTTTTTTAATTACTTTTCGGTTTGCGAAGCTTTTTTCGGTGTTTTTTGGTTAAAACTTTATGCAGATGTAATTAAATGCGACTGTCACATACACTATAAAAGCGTCAAAAGAGAAATACACATTCACACACACACACACACACACACACACACACACACGCACAGACAAACGAGCATACACACTCAGTGAGATTCCAGGCATAAACATTACGCATACGCAGAGTGTTTCAAGTTAATTTCATTATTACTAGAAATTGCGTAATTCTTTATTATATTTTCCGCTTTTTTATTTTCTGTGATTCGTGCTGCATTTTTATTTTTGTGCGTGGTTTGGCTTAAATTTGGCTTTTGAGGTCATCTTGCGATTTTTAGTATTTTACAACAGCAACAACAACAAATAAACGACTGAAGAATTTAAAAATAAATGCACATAAAATTAGAAACACAATTTTACATGCTGCTTGAGGAAAAATAAAAACTGAAAGTGTTTCGCTTTGTTTTTCTTTTCTACATGCGTCGTTGAATGAAGCTAAAAATAATATTTATAACAAAAAGAAAAAAAGAATAAAGAAAATTAATAAGGAGCATCAAAAGCCAACAAATAACAATCAAACCGCCCACTGTGCGAGGGTGACTTAAAAAGTGCTTAAAAATTCCTAAAGAAATAACGCTTTCATGTTTAAGTGATTTTTTATTGGAAAATCTGATGAAGTCATGTGCAAATTGTGCTCCTTACAAAAAGCTACATATAGGAATTTTTTAAGAATCTGATGATTCAGTTTTGTGTGTGCCACATTTATCAATTTCTGTCTAAATTGTCTAAGGCATTTATTTATAGTTTTTTAAAAGTGCTAAAAATATATTTCCATGCAATAAATTTTAGTTAAATGTTTAGTTTATTTAAACAGTTTGAACATAGACCAAAACGAAGAAACTAATTGTATTAAAAGGGAATTGGAAGAAATTATTGCTAATATTTCTGAGTATCTTATAACTTTCACAGAAAAGACAAGTTTTTTTCATTAAATAGAGAAAACCCAAGACTATTTTTAATAATTCACAGTTGTAAACAATTTTCGATAGGTAAAATAAAAACATTTTGTATTAAATAGAAATTGTGAGCACTTTTTAAACAGCCCTCGCTTTGGATTAGTTTGTACTATCAAGAGCAACATTTTCCGTTATATTTTTAGCATAATCTCTATAAGAATATAAAGACTATATGCCGCATATCTGTGCAGATCGCGTGTTGTATATAAAACCTAAAGACACACCTTGAGAAACGTTAGCAAAAAACATGTGTGTGTGTCTCTAAATAAAAGTGAGAGTGTGAGTGTGCAGGAGGAGGAGGGCAGAGTGTGTGCTCTGTGGCAAGATGAGTGAAAAGCGTGGAGAAGAACCGACTCCTCCTCCTCCTCCGTTGCCACATGAACTCACAGCCGAGTGGACAGTGCGGGCACATTTGACCTTTGCGCGGGGCGGGGAAGCTGTCCAAAAGGAATATAATGTGCAGGAGCCACTGCATCCAGTGCGTGTGGTTTACAAGTGGTGCACACCTGAAGCAGAGCAGGAAAAGGTAAGCAAAATAATTAATAATAATTTATATTAATACAAATTAACATTGCATCATCACGTTGCAGGCAACAGCTGCCACAAGTTTCCGTAGCACAAACTCCTCGGCAACCTATGCGGATTCTGCTTTTGGCAGTCCACAAGCATCGAGAGTGACACAGCCAACAGATGAGGCAACATCCGTTGGTGGCATCACAGCCCAGGTGTGTGGCACGCGTTGTCGCAGCACTTGCAACATTGTGGTATCAGCAGAGGCAGACTTTCTGCCACATCAACTGGAGTCGTCGAATGAACCCTTTGTCTATCACAGCAAAGTGAGAGCACAACAATTGAGGGATGCCTGCTCCCAGACAAGCGATACGGAGGAACAACAACGACAACGTCGACGTCAACCTGCCTATGAACAAAGACGTGCCACAACGGAGGCGCTGATGAATTTTAACAGTCGGCGGCAAGCGGAGGAGGCGAACACATATGTGGTAATTGCATTAAAAGAAATAAAGATCTATGTAATCTGTATATATACACTCTTTCAGCCAACCTACTCGCCCACGCCGACCACGCCCTCGTCCACATTTAAGTCAGCCTCCCTGCCACGTATACCACCTCTAGCTGCCGCATCACAGTCACAGTCGCCTAGATTGCCCAATCTTGGCGAGAAAAAGCCACGAACTGTGCACATTGATGTCTATTGCACAGGCTCCGAGGAGGATGAGGATGACCGGCAAGCGGATGCAGATGCTTCCAGCTCGTCCAGCAGTGAGCATCTTTATGAAGTGGACTCGAATTCGACGCCACAAACTGTCTTGGATAATGAGCAAATGTTGCTGCGTCATCAGCGCATCTCAAGTACTGCCTTGCCACGTCGTCTGGCTCAAAAGTCACCTTTACCAAGTGCTAAACAGGAACAACTGCAGCTGGGACATGGCATTACCAAGTGCAGCACTGCCGAGGAGATTGTCGAGTCCAAACAGATGCTTTTCCGTCAACATATTGGTGATCAGCGTGCTGTCAAATTGGCCAATCTTCGTCAGAAATATATGCGTCAGCCAAGTGATGAGACACAGAGCAGTTCGTATCCAAATTCTTCACGTTCCACAATGCCACGTGATGCCACCTGCAGCAGTGTGTCCAGCGTTTTGGCTGGCGACTGTGTGGATTCCTCCTGGAAGGATACTGATGAACTGGATACGCCTAATCTCCCACCGTTTGCAACGATCAGTAAATCCGACAGCTTTGATTATGAGAACTCGCTGGATCGTGTGCGTATTAGGCAAATGGAACGTCTCTGGTCACGTCAACACTCCATGGATCAACCAACAACGTGTCCACCGACTTCAACCTCACCTCATCCACAGCTGACAACCATAACAGAGGTGCAGACACAACGTGGTGCGTTCCAACGCAGCGATACATTGCCTTCGGAGTCAGATGCTTTCTCGGAGACGAATATGGGATTCAGCACGTATCCAGGACGCCAGGTGCATCAGATGCTGCATCTGCAACGCAATCGTCCGGGTTTCCTGCAGTTCTTTGGCCCGCCTGCAAGTCCCGAGCCACCACAAACAGCACCAGTCACAGCAACTATTCCTGGAGCTACTGTAATCGATCCCTTCAAGCGTCTACATCCTGGCTATCGCTGGAAGAGTGAAGCACGCGATAATCTCAGCGTGCAGGCTGCTCCTGGTTCTCCCTCCTCAGAGCGCAGCTCACCACAACTCTTATCCGCAGCCAGTACTGTGGTGCGTTGTGGCAGTGAGGCACCACCGAGCACTACATCGGCCACTACCTTTGGTACCACTGTGGCAGCATCTCCACTGTTGCCACGTCGCTTTGAGATCTCGCGTGATAGTCCCAGTGTGGCCAGTGAGACATCCACTGTCGTCTCGGGATACACGCATGAGCATTTGGAGAAAGCTCGTCGATTTGGCAATGTGGTGGTTATGAGAAAGCCAGGCCATCATGTTGGACCCACCAAGAATCCCAATTGCCATTGTGAGAGCTGCCAGCGTTGGCTTGCCGAACGTTTCCAGCTGCGAGGACGCGCTTTCTCTCTCGGCGAGCGACCGCTGCTCCGTCGACCGCAGCCTTAACTGGACTTAGGTTTAGGATTGACATAAATAAAGAAAAAAGAAACCATAGCAGAGCATTAGGAATAGGGAAGAAGGCTTAATGTTCGTCTGCTTGTGAATTCTTCAATTGAAAGTCGAGTTGAATTGATCAAAAATTAAGTGGAAACTAGCAAAATTAAGAGATTAGTTATTAATTTCAAGTAAAACTGCAATTTTAAATATATGCAAATTAAAATGATCTTTTATGTTTAAAATTTGTCTTACCCATAAGAATCTTTATTTTTGGTTAAACGAAGTTATTCTTTAGGATAAATTATAAAACACCTATGTATATCTGAAAATCCTTTTTAAATGTGCAACTCTGCTTTGGTAATTAAAATTCGGTTAAAATCGATTTTAACAATTTCTTGTTGCTATAGCTTGCATTTAACACTCTGCTTAGGTTGTCTCTTGCCCATTAACCCCAATCTCAATTCCCAATCCCGAAATCCCATTCAATTTAAATCAAACGATCCCTACCAGCTGTGGCCTTAATTTAGAAACTTAAGATTAAATATTGTTCAAAACATGTTCCTCACACACAAAATGTGCGCTGAATCAGTTTAATTGTTGATAATTAAATAAATAAATAAATTAGTGTAAAAAAAAGAGTTTTAGGAGTGTTTTTCATTTCATATAAATACACATTTTTTTATGAAATGAATATGAATTAATTTAATTTCTTAATTGCTTTTCAGGCACATGGACGTTTGTCGGAATCATCGCGTAAACTTGATCTCTTGCGGTATTCGTTGGAGCTGCGACGCCAGGAGCTGCCCAGCGACTCCCCACCGCCCAGTTGCTCAAACAGGAGCTGCAGATTGTCCAACAATCGACATCCCCGGCGCCTGTGCATTACACATCCTTGCAGTCGGGACCGGGTGGATTATTAGGTGGAAAGTCGTATCAATCAGTATCATCGCTGGGACGTTGTGCCAGTGTCACAGGCAAGTTGGAGGTACGTCTGATGGGTTGTCAGGATCTGTTGGAGGATGTGCCTGGACGTTCGCGACGTGATAAGGACAATAGCTCCAGTCCGGGAGATTTACGTAGTTTTGTCAAGGGCGTCACATCGCGCAGTAGCTCCAAGAGTTATTCCGTAAAGGACGAGACATCGATAGAGATCATGGCGGCCATTAAGCTGGATAATATTACGGTGGGACAAACCTCGTGGAAACCATGCTCACAGCAGGCTTGGGATCAACGTTTCTCCATCGATCTAGATCGTTCCCGAGAACTCGAAATTGGCGTCTACTGGCGTGATTGGCGTTCTTTGTGTGCGGTGAAGGTTCTGCGTCTCGAGGAGTTTATCGATGATGTGCGTCATGGCATGGCATTACAGTTAGAGCCACAAGGATTGCTCTTTGCCGAGATCAAGTTTCTGAATCCAATGATCTCGCAGAAACCGAAACTACGACGACAACGCATGATCTTCAATCGTCAGCAGGCCAAAAACATACCGCGTGCCAAGCAAATGAACATTAATGTGGCCACCTGGGGTCGTCTGTTGAAAAGGAATGCTCCAAATCATGTGCATATGGGTGCTACTGGAAATGCTGCCTCAGTTGAAAGAGCCTCTCCCCCCTTGGCCGGAAATAACTATGCTTCACGGGGTTCCGAATCCCCGATTTCACGTACTCCCTCCTCAGATGCTTTGGCCGTGGAACCAGAACCGTATTCCCCGGGCGAGCAAGCACAGAATATGGAATTCGATCCGGATGCAGGATTGCGTGAGCATGTGGAAACACCTGGTGAATATCCGGATCCTGCTGCCAGCGGCTTAAGTGGCATGCGTCCTCTCTCCATGCACATGCAGGGCATCAGTGTTTTGCCTCCAGAGACGCCTCCGCCAGCTTCCAATGCGGGCAGACCCAACACGCTCAACCTACAGATGCCAGGGAAGACCCCACCCACCCGAACTGCCGCACCAACCACAGCACCACCGCCACCGCCAGTGTTGAAGTCCATAACTCCCGTGTTGGATCAGGAGGTAAGTTTCTTTTGCATAAACCATGTCTTTAAACTGTACAGCAATATCTTTTCTCTATCCTTTATATATCTATATACATATTACTTTATATCAGTGTTTGTTAAAATTTTACCCCGGGCGAGAAAGCTGTTTTATACATACAGAGCTTTTAAAATTAAAGTGTCCTTCTGTGTTTAATATCTAATTACCAATTCCACTGTATCCCAAAAATAGCTAACTCGTTCGGATGCAAATTTTGACTAAACACTGCTCTATTTAATCTAAATACTTGGCTTGTAATTTATCTGTAGTTGATATTGATCGTTGTGCCTTTGCCAGCTGTGCTCCATTCATTCTGTAAATTCAATTGAATCAATCATCCATCCTGGCTGTATAGCTCATTTGCTTTGGTGTTGGTCTCCTAACTGTACATAGATCTGTAGACATATAAAAAGATAGATAGATAGATCTCCTATCATCTGAATGAGCAACCAACTCCATACAGAACAACACGACGTTGAGCTTTATTTGGCTGCTGGTTCCATCCCAATATCCAATTATATTTTTTTTTAATTGCCTGTTCCATTTCAATGTAGAACTATTATCCAATTTTCCTTTAGAAAAAAGTAGTTTTTAAGTGGTATGTCCACTGATATACTTTTTAAGTTATTTGTTAAAGTATTTGAATAAGTCGGTTCATTCGGCGTAATCATGTTTATACTAAGATTTTAGTTTATACGCATAATTTGTAAAGATGGTTCTAAGTTCCTTAGTAATCACAATGACAAGTCTTAATTTTGTGAGAAATAACTAATTTTATTACATGAATAATCTGAATAAGCTGTTATCTTGATTTCTAGTTCAAATAAAACTAGTCCCAGGCTCTATAGTTTCGTTTAAGACCTAAATAAAAGATTTAGTTCATCTAAACTAATTAGATTAACATAACTGTTATTCAAATGGGCCAACAAACATTAATAAGTAGACTTATGTCAATAGGACTGATTCTCAATTAGGGAACTTTTATCATTAGGAACCCATATCATGAGCTTTCAATCATCTTTCTGCACATTTCTTCTGCTTCTGCTTTGCTCTTTCTATCTCTTCTTCATCTCTTTAACTTTTTCTCATTTCTACTCTATTTTTTTTGTGTTTCTTATTCTGTTTTTCTCATTCTCTCTTCGACTTTATGTCCCTTTTTTATTCACTGCTCAACTTTCTCCCCTTTCTTGTCTGTTTCTTTCTCTCAATGCTCTGTCTTTCACTTTCTTTTCATAAATTCTTCAACTTGCTTCTTTCCTTTTCTGCGTTTCTCATTCTCTTTCATCTCTAGGATGTATTCATTGTCCTTGGTGTCTCCTGTCTTCCTTGTTGCACGTTCAAACTTCTTATCAACAGTCGTGTGTTATTTACCTTTCTCTCTCTTTATCTTTTCTTTTATGTACTCCCTTCCCAATCTCTGCGTTTGCTCCTCTATGCCATTCTATTTGTTTGCCTGCTCTTTGCTTCAATGCTTTGCGACCGCGAATGTGTGTGTTTGGGTGTGTGTTGGGTGCTTGTGTGTGTGTGTGTGTGTGATGCTGTCATGATGCCGTTAATCGTCGACAGTTGCAGGATGCTTTACACGAATTTGATTTCCTGTCTGAAATGGAATCGTATCCCAAAACATTGCGTCGCCAGCATGAGAAAGAGAACTTGCCACAACAGCAACAAGAGGATGCCGTTATCCCTATGCCTGAAACACTAACCAACAACCAGCAACAACAACACCACAACAACAACAACCACAGGCAAAGCACAAACGAGTTGTCCTTATCAATACGCAACCCATTTCAGTTCCAACAGCCATCAATAAATCCGTCCCTGGTTGTAACTCCTTTTGCAACTGGAGGCACATCTTCGGTGGATCAACAATTGCATCGTCCAGTGTTGACTTTACCGCCAGTCGTGCTCCATGGCGGACGAGAGGAGGATCCCTTGCCTGCCTCTCCCTTGGTTGAGTATCCCGAGGATGATGATGAGTATTTATACAACGGGGGGCTGCAATCCAGTCACAGTCACAGCTCCAGTACCGGCGATCGTTTCTGTGTGGAGGTTAGGAGTCTTTTTTCATTTGATACCCTATGTTTTTTTTCGGCTTTGGTTTTTGGTTATTTGGTTACATTTGTTAATTGTTTTCGTTATTCTGTTAATTGTGCCGACCACTTATAATCTCAAAAAAAAAAAACTTTCATGTTATTGTTATCGGCGTTCTGTTAATGTACTGTCAAATTGACAGCTGCTTTAGCTTCAATTGTTGGACTTCCCCATTAACTATACACTCACACAGATACACAGTATATAGATAACAGCAACAACAGTACAATAACAGCTTAAATAGCATAACAAAAAGCGCTCGTAGTTTAGCTAACAACAAGATGTTATGTAATTAACATAGCATACACGCACGTAGTTCAGTTAACAGCCTGTAATGTAAATAACATAGCATACACGCACGTATACCAGTTAGCATTACACTGTTATGTAAATAAAATAACATGCTTTCTTAATACAGCTAACAGAGAGATGCAACTTTGATGTTAAACAAAATCTGTTGCAGCTAAAAAGGCGCAGTTTTAAATGTAAAAAGTAGATAATTTAGATTTTGCTTTATTATATGTATAATCAATCAGCAACAAAAAAGCTCTGAATAATTAATGACTACAAAAATGATTATTAATATTTATAATTATTGCTGTTATTATATTCTACGTTTATACTTATTTTACACGCTGCCAATGCAATTACTTAGCTAATGTACCTTAAAGATCTATAATAATCTGCCTAAACATTGTTTTTGTCACATTAGCAAAGTTGACAATTTAAAAGCAAGATCCACGACATTTAAACATAAATAACGTGTGCAATATGAAAAGTTAAATGAGACGATTTAAGTGCTTGAAAAGATTTATATATACATTAATTTAAATATAATAGATAAGAACCGTTCACGTGCCAAACAAAGGGATGGGTTTTTGAACAATCTTGTTACAGACAGTCAGTCGGTCACCCTGTATTTGTCTTTGTCTTAGTTTATGTGTGTGTCGTCTTTCCTTTCCACACGTTGCACGTAACCAAAAACGTCAGTGTTTGCTTATAATTTTTATCTATTTTTCCATTTTCACGTTGCGCTGTTTAAGGTAGAAAGAAAAAGTATATAGTATTATATATACTTGTACACTTTTGTGTATATAGTATATGGCACATTTTTAGACCAGAATTTTGCTGGCAGTTTTAGTTGTTGACAAATCGATCCATAGGTTAAAACGTGAATGGAAATTGTGCGCCATGATATTGCCAACATTTCAGGCTTTGGCACAGCTTGTGAGGCAAATCTGTGCGTTGCAGTTGCAACAACAACATACGCATCAGTTTCATCAGTTGGCCTTACCCTGGCCTCCGCACCAACTGTTGCTGGCAGCATCAACAACATCCAAAACAACAGCAACAGCATCCACATCAAGCACTGCACCTGTATGTGTTTTAAGCACCAATTTTGTGTTTTCTCAGCTGCTTTTGAAAATTAGTTTATCCAAGAAAAAAAAACAAAACCAAAACTTTTGCAGGCAAAAATCAATCTTGTACATATTACCATTGAACCCCTTGAGGCGTCTCCGAGCATCAGCAGACGTGGCAGCAACATTGACGAATCGGAGACAATTGCCATTGAAAGTGTTTTAATAGAATCTGTTGAGTCAGTGCAGCCAATTGATGAGGTATACGATTAAAACAATCTAAAAGAAGTTATTCAGAGCTTTTCTATACGAGAAAAATTAAACTAACAAAATGAGAATGCAACGCGAATGCAACTCAAATGTATCTCTATTTTAATTATCTTAAAATAAGATTAACTGCAGCAAGTTCCTTTTACTTTACACAGGTAATTCCGCAACTGGGAAAGCTCTATTTGAATACCCAGCAACAACAACAGCAACAATTGCCTTATGTGCAATCATCGCCCATTATTCAGGAGCCACCCACGCCCACAATTTATGGCAATAGTGCGACAAGTGCACCACAATTCCCACAACCCACACAACGGCAGGATAAACAACAACTGCAGCAACAGCAGCAACAACCCATTTATGCCAATCAATATGAGCTCAATGTGGCAAAGGCTGCAAGTGGCGCCTCCACCAGTGGACGTCGCAATGTGGCACGTGGTTTACAGTATCGCGAACCCGCCGGCTATGAGGCTCTACGCTCCGGGCAACCTCCAAATGCTGGCATGTTGTCAATGGACAACTTCCGGCTGTTAAGCGTCTTGGGACGTGGACACTTTGGCAAGGTGATATTGTCACAGCTGCGCAGCAACAATCAATATTATGCCATCAAGGCATTGAAGAAGGGCGACATCATTGCCCGCGATGAAGTCGAGTCGTTGCTCAGTGAGAAACGCATCTTTGAGGTTGCCAATGCCATGCGACATCCGTTCTTAGTCAATTTGTATTCGTGCTTCCAGACAGAGGTGAGTTTTAATTACAATTACACTTATTACAATAATAATTGCTCTACTAACTGAGTGTTAACTATTTAATTGAGTCAGCTACAATTAGGAATACATTTTATAAGTAATGAAATTAATTATATATTAATTGAATGCTTTTCTCTTGCAGCAACATGTCTGCTTTGTGATGGAATACGCCGCCGGCGGTGACCTGATGATGCACATCCACACAGACGTATTCTTGGAACCACGTGCCGTGTTCTATGCAGCATGTGTGGTGTTGGGATTGCAATATCTGCACGAGAATAAGATCATCTATCGTGATCTGAAGCTGGATAACTTGCTGCTGGATACGGATGGCTATGTGAAGATTGCCGACTTTGGATTGTGCAAGGAGGGCATGGGTTTTGGTGATCGTACTGGCACCTTCTGTGGCACACCTGAGTTCCTGGCACCCGAGGTGCTAACAGAAACTTCGTATACACGTGCCGTGGATTGGTGGGGACTTGGTGTGCTCATTTTTGAGATGCTGGTGGGAGAGGTAAGTCAATTATTAAGTTAACAATTGAATAGATAACTTAAGGTATTTACTTTTTATAGTCACCTTTCCCTGGCGACGATGAGGAGGAAGTCTTTGACTCGATTGTTAACGATGAGGTGCGCTATCCACGTTTCCTCTCACTGGAGGCCATTGCCGTCATGCGCCGGGTAAGTGCATCATTTTTAACGCCAATCAAGTGTTAATTAACTTATGGATTTTATAAAAATTCTGCAGCTGCTGCGCAAGAACCCAGAGCGACGACTTGGCTCTTCGGAGCGTGATGCGGAGGATGTCAAAAAGCAGGCGTTCTTCCGTTCCATTGTCTGGGATGATTTGCTGCTCCGGAAGGTCAAACCACCATTTGTACCCACCATTGTAAGTATTGAATAAATACCTAAAGAACTTAATGCAAGTTCAGAAGAAAAACAAACAGAAAATACATATCTTAAACCATCTTTCTGTAACTCAAATGTACTTTCTTGCTTTACAGAACCATTTGGAGGATGTCTCGAACTTTGATGAGGAGTTCACGTCGGAGAAGGCACAGCTGACGCCGCCAAAGGAACCACGACATTTGTCCGACGATGAGCAGTTGCTATTCCAGGACTTTTCGTATACCGCCGAGTGGTGTTAATGATCGGCAGCTCATTGTCTGGGCATAGCTCAGTCGGAACTAAGTTAAACCTAATGCTTTTACACATGTGCAGCGTTGTTGCCACATAAATCAGAGAAAAAACTATATATAATAATAATATATTGTATTGTAATGTAATTGTAAACCTTGTGCATGTTGCTCAGAAGCATTAACCAAATTGCCTAGAATTCTACATTAATGTAAACCTACATCATCATCATCATAATCAACCAATCAATCAGCCAGCCACTAAATTTATATTTATCATCTCATTACAATCATTATACAAAGGTTAACATATTTTGTGAGTTATAATAATATATATTTTTCGATTTGTTTTACCCCAAAACGAGAATATTGAAAATAATGAGAAATGCATTGAATAGTCTGACGAACCTTTGGAAAAGCCTTATGCGGATTGTTGTAGAGTTTTTTTGGAAAGATTTTCGAAAGCCAGGTTCTATATTTATAAATGAGAAAGTTGAGAGAACGTTAAGCATATGTATACACAGCTATTTTACAAGCGCCAAGTAGATGAGTTATATGTAAACATCAATTAAACCTACACACAACAACCACACACACACACACATACGTATTTTCATAATAATCATACACAAAACCACATTCAAAATGTTGAGAGAACAAAATGAAACAAGTCATAATATTGTATGCACTACAATTAATTATACATAAATTATAATAATGAAGAAACAGAGCTCATCTCTATATACTATACCATACTATACTATACTAAAACTAAACTTATAAACATAAACAAATATTTACATTTTTTAAAACTGTATATTTTTTGGGTTTTATCGACTCCTCAGCCCATTGCCCGAGTTGAAATTATTTTAATTAATTTTTAAATTATATACATACATGCTTATACATTTGTTATTTATTATTGTATTTTAAAACCAACCAACAAAACAAAACAAACATAAAAACTGTATTGCTTTGAGCATTTTTTTAATACACTAAATTCATTTTTTTATTGGAAATAATTTGTTTATATGCGGTGCACGCTTTAAACAAAAGATAAAACATTAAACATTTGATAAAAGAAACCGCAAAACTTAAAATTCGTTTGAGAAATTCATAATAAACATATTTTGTGAATTTCTCAATTGCACGCAATCAGATTGTTGTACATTTAAGGATATCTACGCTATTTAATTTTTAATTCGTATCTAAGTTGTAGTATTTGAGAAATGAAATTAGTTTAAGTTACACTTATGTCAAGATAATTATATTACGATTATTAATTACAATTACAATTACGTTCATAAATATGATTGTGCATAACCGAAATGCAGCGAGATCTATTGTCATTTATTTACAAATGTGCATAGCCTAAGGGTTTATTGATAACATCCTTCATTTGGTATTATCAATGGAGAGTGGAAGCTGAAGAGTAACGAAAATTGTGACCAACTTTGGGCTGAGCACGTAATTGTTATTTATGCACTATGATATGATTTTGAATAAATGTATCTATCGCTATCAAATAAACAAAATGCAGTTTTTAATATATAAAATACAATTTATTAGGAATAGCAAAAGTTAAGTTACTAAATCTAGCTCGACCAAGTTTATCTACATGAATGAGAAAATACTGCAGGTATGTAACCTGAAAAAGGATTTTATAAATATTCTGAATTTAAATCTCTAAATTTATATTTATATTCTTTTTACTTAGATTGTTATTAAATAAATTGGTTTATGGTATATCAGTGAACAAATACAATTTTTCATATATTATTTGAAGCCTTCTTCGATTTGGTAATGCAGTATATTGCCTGTATTGTCAACAATAGCTATAAATATCAAGCTAGTGTCTAGTTTCTGTCGTAGAGCCTTAATCAGTCCAAAGTCAATGTCCTTGGAGTGCGGAAGGGGTATAAAAGCAACCTGTGGATTCAGCTTCGTCGACGCACTTAAATAGAATACATTGATACTACTTTCAAACTTAGGCTGTATGTTACTTATGCGTTCGTCTAGAAAAAGATATCCTTGCATTATTTGCTAACGGTAAAAAAAATAGCACATTTACCATTTAATAGATCCTCGTAGACTAATTTGGCCAATGTTCGTGTTAATGGGCTTAAGTCCCGGCAAACTGAGTCCAAATCCTGTAAAATGTATTGTTCATATCATCTGAGAGCAATTTGACTCTTAACTTACCATAACTGCAAGATTGTATGTGTGTGTGTGAGTGATTTATTAAAATCAATATTATTGTTAATAAATAACTTTGGTGTGCATCTTAATGTAAAGCCAGTCGGATAACAGCTGTTTTATACGCTGACGTCACTATTGACCCGCTTCCAGCTGCTTACAGTGTTGTATAGTGTTCTCGCTTGACTTGCCGATTGATGCCGTTAAAAAAATGCCGTTACACAAAACTGAGCCACAAGCACCACCAACAACATATTTGAAACGTGTGGCAGCCTTGGCTAACATGATAACATGAGAAACAGCTTGAAAGCATGAACGGGCAACGCGCGCTTATTTAAAAATAAAATGTAAAACTATTTTTTAAGTAAGAACCGATTTTTTTTGCAACAATATTGAAATTCGAAATTAGATAAATTCAAGAGAATTCTTTTGACATATCTTTCGTCTTTGTAGCCCTTCCGGGGGCCTAGTTCTTTCAAATGAGTCCCAAAACATCTGGAAATTTCTGGAAAGGTAGAGAAAATTCTACGAAAAATCTATGCAAAATTTCAATGATTTTTATTTTCGAGTGAATTTTGTCGAGTGTCCAAGCGAAAAATTTCGGTCGCTTTGCCTTATATACTTATTTCAATGGTTTCAGCAAAATGGCCTCCTTCCTGGGTCCCCCCCAACACACACGCCCCCTCAAAATCACTATAAGTATTATATTAATTTATTTGCATTATTCCGTTTGTTTTTAACACAGCTGTTACTGAAATGAAATATGACTCCTCGCTTGAAAATCGGTTCTCCTTGTAAAATTTGACAACTTTTACAGATAAAATAAACTGTTTTATATATACAAATATATATAGCACTGTGTTACATCAAAAAAACCCTGGGAAATGATAGTGGTTTTCTATCCGATTTTTTAAATTAAACCTAAGTTATACTTAGAATTAAACAGTATTTCTAAAACATTCCATAAGTAGTATGGTGTTTATCGAAAATAGTGCATAAAACCATTGTCAAAGTTGGAAAATGTTGAAAAAAGTGAAAAACAAATGTGTTTGGGGACAATTACGCATAGATGTCTCAAGTTTGGTGAAACAATATATACACCAATCGAAAGGTCTATTCATCTTCTACTAAAATCGGTTACAATATTCAAAATTGATGAAAAATTTACTAAGTTACAAGCTGTTAAGTACCCATACATAGCAAAACTCGGTTTTTTAGCGGTAAATGCAGATTTTGGGGGTGTCCCCAAAATTCCAAGTATGCAGTATTGCTATACTCGATGAGCCCTACCAGAAAATCACTGTCATTTCCCAGGGTTTTCAACTTCATTCCAATTTGTAACACAGAGTAATTAACAAGAAAAAGATACAGTTTAAATTCTAAAAAATTCTAAATAATTTTGAACCATTCATTTATTTTTTTTATTTGAAATAACAACAATATCACAATAGTAGTAATTACACTTGTAATTTAAAAAAAAATAATATTAGATACTAATCATTAATTTTTTATTTATTATGTTAAACTCTAACTGCATTTACATACATTCAACTTATGACAAACATGCAAATAATATTCGATTTGGCAGTTGAGTCATCATAAAACTGAATTGCACACTAGAAAAACGCGTCCAGACATTGTCTTTGCCTCAACAAAACTGCGCAACTTGGGCCCTTGACACTTGCCACTTGCCACAGCCAAGTTGCACGCCCACAAAGCAGACGTTGCTAAGCAAAAAAAAATAAAAGAAAAGAAAGATGTAAAAACTAGACAAGAAATTATGCTAAACAGATGCAGTTAAAGAGTGGGAAAGCATGTGCCAGGATATGCATGCAAAGCATATCTTCAGTTATAAAGACTGCCTTCTCAAAGGATGTCTACTATCTAGTCGAGTCCGTGCATGTGATAAGGGTTTTTGGCAGGCACTGTAACATTCGCCAGCAGCATAATAATGTGTGTGGGGTGAGTGCTCAGCGATAAGTAAGATTTCAAGCTGCGGGCTTGAATGCACAGACTCCCATGCAGATTAATGTTTGGGGTTCAACTGTCGTTTAATGTCAAGCTTTACTGTGGCAGTCCGGCTATTCAATTAGGCGCTCGGTTTACAGTGTATACCTGGGAACAGACACATGAAAGCTAAGCTAACTGCAAGAGTGAGAGAGACAGGCAGGCACATAGAAGGAGAGACTGAGACGAGCTAACTAAACCAGATGTTGCGGTCGATGGCCATTATGGAAGTTGTCAATACCAGGAGACAGAGCAGGAGCAGCAGGAGCAGAAGCTGCAGAAGAAACAGGGGGAAATTCAAAGCAGTAGCAACAGTCAGGGCAATTACAGTGGCAAACAAGGCAGCTTACGACAACGATACGGTACAACAGTTATTACAATTACACTCACACACACACACACACACACACTAACTGTCAATCCATGAGACAAGCAATCCTCCAGCCTCGTCCTCCTGCTATCAATGTGTATGTGTGTGCGTACGTGCGGTTACTTAATGCTGTTTGACCAAGCAAAGTTGTGCGTGTTGTCCTTTTGGTCCTTCCGGTGCCATGGACAGTGTATGGGCTGCACAGGAACATCGACATCGACTCCGTCAACAACTTCATCTCCATCTCCATCTGCGTCTCCAGCTTGATCTCCGACCAGCAGTGTTGCCAATTTAGCTCCTTTTCGTATAGAACTGTTTGTCGTGACTTTTGAAAATGTAAAAATTCTTAATAATAATGCAACAACTGATCAAGCCAGAGATTAGAATAGTTTTCGAAGAATATTAATACTATAGTCACAACTTTAAATATAAAATAGGTTATCCTATTCGTATTTTCAGCCCTTTATTTGCATTTCTTATCCGGTTTTGTTTTATCTTTTTGGTTGGTTTGTCCAGTAACTGGCATCACTGTTGACCAAAGTAGTCCTTATTCCTTTGGCCTCGACTTGGGCATGTGCGTGCGTGCAGTTAAGCATAATATTATTTGCACTTGCCGCCCGCTTATCCAACCACGCAGATAAACACACACAACATGGCAAATTCCTGCTGGTCAGTTGATTGTACTCGGACTCGTACTCGCAGTCATAACCATTTCAAGCAGCCAAATGTGAGCGTTTATGGCTTTTACCTAAATATGTATATATACATATATGTATATGTGAGTAACCGTGTGAGTATGGCTGTGTGTTGGCTTCAATTAACTTTTAAAGACACGAGCTGACAATATGAATGGAAAATCAAATTTATTTATAACAGATTTCTAGCAAGTGAAACAGCATCAAGCTTGGAAAGTACATAAACGCTTCAAGAAGATGAAAGCTTTGTTTGTTGAACTTTCAGCTCGTGTCATTGCGAACATCTTACCGTTGGGTTAACATTGTGTTTTTTAGTGCTTTGACTTTAATTAAAACTGCAAGCGGTCTAATAAACTTCAATGGCGCGCTAATAAGTGTGCTACACTTTTTGTTAACTAACAGTTTGCTTTAAGGTAAAAGAGGGGGTCAATAATGTGGCATGTTGCATGTTACATGGGGCATGTGGCATGTATCACGTATGCTCACTGTCTGTTGCTCGCTTGGACACACGTGGGACCACAGTGCATGCAAATTTGTGTGCACACTCGGTCACTTAGCATATTTGCAATTGGCATTTGGCAACAATTGTGTGTGCATGTGTGTGTGTGTGAGTGTATGTGTGTTGCAAGCAGTAGCCGAAATGACATTGGCCAGTTTGAGGCATGCCGCCGGGAGAACTTTCGCAACAATACCGCGGGGATCAATTGAGATTTATTGGCTGAACGTGTCGCTGTGGTTTGCTTTTCCTTTGTTTTTCCTCATTTTTCCAGCTGTATTCTTTTTTTATTGCTCTGGGAGGGAATTGACTGTGTGTGGCATTAACTGTGCGACTATGTCTCCAATTGTGGCATCAACTGTGTGGCATTACGTGACGTAAGCAAGCAATTAATGTTTTATTTAATTTACACGGAATGCCGCAAAAGTTAACTTCCACTGCGACGGCAAACTCGTTAGTCAATTGGCCAACAAATACAAACACACACACACACACAACACTCTTACATACATATACAAGCACACACACACTTAAAGGAAGTTAACTGTAAACTTTTACTTGCAAAATTTCTAATGTCATTTGCAATTCAATGCGAATATGGCCTAATTACGAGAGAAGTTGAAACTTTTAAACGTATAACTTTTGGCCTACTCCCGCCTTTCCTCTTTCCTTTGCCCCTCCCCCAGTCCATCACTCTACTGTATTCAATTTGCCACATTCACATTTGTTTGCATTGGTGGCAAGTTATTAAACTACAACGTGGCAGCTCATGAAATGCGATTTAACAACTTTAATGACAATTTAAGCGTCCTAATGACTTAATGGCTTTTGGCTTCAGCTTTGCCATCGGGTTTTTGGCCTGTCCTTGTCGAGCGTCAAAACGATTTTGCCGCATCATTGGCAATGCAATTAGCTGAGTTCTGGCCAAAATGTCCTGGGTAATTAGAAGCTACCAGTAGATACTTGGCTCTCTTTCAACTTACGCATTATATTTGCCCTTCTATTTTGTGGCCAAGACAAAAAAGCGTTTAATGGATTTGTATGACTGTGCGCGAATTTTCATTAAAACTCGATAATTGCATGACACGACAAGATTTCTTTTTCTTTCTCTGTCTCTGTCTCTGTTTTTGGGTTGTCTGCAAGTGCAAGTTTTGCTTATTGCGCATACGCCCCGTTTGCCGCTGAATCAATGCCAGACAATGCCTTTCGCTCTTCAGATAGTCTGCAATTGATTTAATTATACGACTGCTTGCATTGCAAGTGATTCGATTCGATTTCATTTCGACCCCAAGCAATTCACTTGACTTGTCACGACCCCCTTTCTCTTCCCTTTGCCTTCACCACCAAGTGCAAAAGGCATTGGCATTTTAATTACTTTGCAAATGTACATTATTTTGAAGCAGTTGAAAATCAAGCACTTAGCATCATTTAATTATTTAATTACTTGGCTGCACTTTCGAGACATTCTATTAATTGGAAACCTTCCAAATAATTTGCTATATATATTTTATTAAATATTTAATTTAAAGCTAAAGACATTCAGTTGACATCAATGTTTGTAAATATTTTGAATATAATATTATTAATGCAAATTAATTTAGGCTTTAAACAAAAGTTTTTATAATTCTAAGTATTTTATCTTTCTGTTCTACGGCCTTCATATTAACAACGTTGCAATTTATAGGTGATTAACCTGAGAAACGCAAAGTGTCGTTGCACATGTACTTACATTACATGACATTTTCCACAAGTAGGCTGGGCACATTGCACTTGTTTATGGGCCATCTCAAACATTAATTTTCTCCAGAATAGGGGATCATCTCGCCTAAGATACGTATTGTATTTCATATATCGCTTCAGCTCAGAGTCTAGTTTATCTATATCGACTTCTAGATATAAAATGACAATCAGCCGCTTGTCTTTGTCCATCGAAGTGGCTCTTATGGCAGAGCGGAATTCAAAGAGACACCAGGATGAATTGACATAGTTATTGGTCATCAGGATTATTATTCTCTTGGAATATTCAATTGATCTTAATATGCAATCGGGAATTGATTCGCCTATCAACCAGTCTCGTTGATAGAAGCAGAGTTGATATTTACGAGGTCCTTTCTCCAGTTTCTCAACATACTCCTCTATCAGTTCCAGGTCCTTATGTGACAATGCAAGAAATGCATAAGATCTTAACGAAGTGTCATATTTGAGTCCCGTATAGAATAAAAAGTCAAGGCAAATCTTCCGTTTAAACCACATAACGATAGTTTTTTTCTTAGTATACCAGCAAATGATAATGATGACAATCAATCCAAGAAAAGATCCAAGAGTACAATAAGGTTTGTAAGACTCTGTTTTAAGCAAACGCATCGACAATCCAAAATTTGCATCAAAGCAGCTTAAATCTTCACGATTATCGACCACGTTGCGTAAGTTTAAACTAGGTAAATTGGTTGGCAATTGTTCAGTAGCTGTTGTTGTCAGTTTGATAGTTTCCACATAAGGCTTTTGTAATGGACTTGCCGATTGAAAAATGTATTCACAAACAATTCGGTAACTTGATGCTGCAGTGTATTTATCATTAACATTTTCTCTTGATAATATATTGTATTCACCATTAACATTCGCTATCGCAAAGTACAAATAAGAGAATATTTGGAAAAATTTGATCCACATTTTAAATACTTATTTGAGCAATTATGCGGCCTTTGCGGTTTCCAAATAAAGTTGAAACTGACAAAAAAAAACTTGTATTAGTTCACTATAAAGAAATTAAATGGTGATAAGAGTACCACCAAGGGTATATACATACTACCTATATACCCTAAAATATGTACTTGAATGATTAATGTGTTCTCAGATAGTTTAAATCATCAATATGTGCATTAAGATTAATTAGACTAACTTAAACCAAACTTTTTAGTCCAATTTTGGTTTCGTTACATATTCTGTGTAATTTATTTAGATATTTAAAATTATAGAGAGAGAAAAAGAGGGAGTGAAAAAGAGAGAGCGCGTGTTAAACAAACCTATAGTCAGTATACAGGGTAGTCATGCATTTTATTCTGAAGATTCATTTGCCGATTGAATTTACTTTTGCGCTTGTTTTTGATAAGCATTAAGATTATTTAGTTTATAATATTTAGTTTACTTTGTTGCTGGGCTTTAATTATAATAGATGCAAATATTTATTATTGTTATAATTACATACATATACACATATGTAGGTCAACCACTTCAGATTCTCGCACAAAAGAGAAGATCATTTTCAGCTGATGAGCATTGGTCGATATAGCTCTTTTGTACGATATGGATTATAAATGCAAGAAACTAAAAACTAAAAACTTAAAGCATCGGTAGCAAGGCCTTTTAAGTAGGAGAGATACAACATTTTTTAGAGGGTATATTTCTTTAAAGAGTATATTTCACTATCTCTGAAAGCATCTCAGTGCCTTTCGATGTTGTAATTGCAAATGCGCCTCCGTTTTGCGGCAACTAAGTAATTACATTGATTGTCACTTGAATTATTTATGCAACAGATGCATCAACGTCAACAACAACAAAATCAATGACAACAATAACAATAACAAATAAGATTTCCTCATGCATATATAAAGCATAGATTTATGTACACAGATATTTGCAACAAATTGTAGTAAATTCTATTAGATAAAATGACAACATCAATTATTAGCTTGGATTTTAATTTGGTTTATACCATGGCATTTGACAAGTAGGGGATGAAAACTTTGTTGCAAGTTGTTGCAGGCTGTGGTTATAGTTGCAACTTGCAAGTTAATTGAATTTATTTGTTTGCTACAATGTGCCAAACATGCACAAACATGTCGAATATGCGGCTGTGTTTTTGTGTATGTGTGTGTAAATATTCAGCTTGAATGCATTGAAGCAAACAGAAGGCAAAGGCAACGAAGCAGATGGCAACAAATACGTGTGGCATGCAACAAATTATACAGATAATGCAGCGCAATTGAATTTACAGTTTTCTGCCAAGAAGAAGCAGAAGGAGAAGCATCAACAGAAGATTGTGATACAATTGCGAATAGCAACAACATCAGTTTCATTTTCCACTTGACTTGAGTTGAGTTTCCTCTGTTTGAGTTGCGCGTTTCGCATTTCAGCAAATTTTCAATGCGACAGACGACTGAGCAGCAACGGCAAGTGGCAAGTGGCCAGGGGGCAAGAGGGCATGGGGCAACGACTCAGCCAGACAGCATTGTGCTGCATTCAATTGTTGTTCTCCCCAAATCGTGTCCAGGACGAGCCAACTATTATCAGTGTGAGGCAACCGGAAATGTTTCACTGGGCAAGTGGCCTCGCTTGCTTGCCACAGAATTCATTTACGTAATTAGTGGCCAAGGTTGTCAATGCTGTGGACAGTCTCTGTGTTGACCGCAATGTAAGTGCTCAAATCACCGCAATATTCAGGACCAGACTCATCTCTTCTTCACTTGACGAAACGTTATCCTTCGTTGAACACAATTCATTGCCTACTTTGCGGGATGCGTTGCATGCCACAGCCGGATTACGGACATTGGATTATGCTAACAGACCATACTGATTTTAGTTTTAGTTTAAAAATGATATTTTGAAGTATTCCGCTAAAAATTGACTAGCTTTAAAACATTAAAAATTTCCAGCCTTTTTAAATTAAGAGCATTTATTTAATTCAATTTTTGCGTGTTATATTGCTGGAAGAGCAAGTGTAAGTTGTGGTTACAAAATAAAAATATATGAGGGAACTTGTCAATCATTTTTTTTAAAGAGAGAAAGGAAATTTAATCAATTTACGTTTAATAATTCTTAGTTTTCTGCTTTCCTGTTCTATGTTCTTTATGTGGACAATGTTGCAACTGTAGAAACTTTTCGTGTGACAGATGCAGAGTCTCCCTCTTCTGAAATTATTATAAATTCACAAAATTACCAATTAATCAGTACTAATTTATATAAATATATTTACCTATTGTAGATCTTTACAGATGGCTTTCTTCGATGGCTCGACAATCTGTGAGAGCAGGCTGTTCGCAATCGATTGGTTTATGTGGCATCGAGAACATTAGTTTTCTCCAGAATAAGGGGTCATCTCGCCTAAGATACGTATTGTATTTCATGTAGCGTTTAAGTTCGGGATCTAGCTTATCAATATCAACTTCTGGATGTACTACGACAATCAGCCGTTTGTTCTTGTCCATCGAAGTGGCTTTGATTGCCGAGCGTAATTCAAAGAGACCCCAGGATGAATTGACAAAGTTATTGGTCATGAGGATAATGATCCTCTTGGAATATTCAATTGATTTCAATATGCAATCGGGAATTGATTCGCCTATCAACCAGTCTCGTTGATAAAAGCAGAGCTGATATTCCCGCGAGCCTTTCTCCAGTTTCTCGACATACTCATCTATAAGTTCCAGGTCCTTATGTGAAAATGCAAGAAATGCATCAATTTTTAGCATACAGTCAGCTTTGGGTTCCGGACGGGAAATCCACTTAAGGAAAAGATTCCGTTCATATAGCCACATTATAATTGATTTCTTGGTAAAGAGGAATATGATAATCCCGACAGCCAATCCAAGAAGAGACCAAAGAGAATAATACAGTGTGTAAGGTTTACAGAGATCTGTGTTAAATAAGTACACCGGCAGTCCAAGATTTTCCCCATGACATTTTATATTTTCACGATCAATGATTTCATTAGACGAATTACGTACGAATTCCAAGAATTCGAGATTATCGCAATTACATATCCATGGATTTCCGCCTAGTCCTATTTCAATTTCACCTGCTCGATTTGAGAGAAATTTGAGTACCTTTTTATCAAGATATTGAAGGTTATTGTTGCTCAATTCTAAAACAGTTACATTGGTTGGCAATTGATCTTCAGTTATAGTTGTGAGTGAGCTATTGCCCACAAAAAGACCTTTTAAATTTGAATAACCATATGTAGTTGATTTCGGCAACTGCGTTAACTTTACGTCATAAAATTTGAGGGACATACTTCCAATTATTGGAATAGGCAGCTCTGGATTCTCCGTACCAAAAACAGTTTCCCTACAAAATATGTTAAATTGCCAATTGTCACGCCACAGAGAGCAATGGCATTCTTTGGGGCACGGCTTCTTTTTTATGTCAACATTAAAGTGACAAAAATCCGTATGTTGGCAAATAAAAGCTGACATATTGGTTTTCGGAACTTCAACATGTCTATCTAATTCTAAAATCCTTAATTGATTTTGTATAGTTGTGGAACTGAAATAGTTTGACATGAATAATTTAAATGTAATATGTTAATAATACCACTTGTTAACTTACCTTAGCCAGTCAAAATCATTAATCGATCCTCCTGTTAGCGATAATGATTCAAGATTGACTAAGTCCTTAAAATGATCTTCGGTGAACTTCACGAGTGTACAGTTTATAAAGGTTATTGACGATAAATTTGTCAGGCCTTTAAATAGTCGCTTTGGAACTTGAGCTGCATTTTCTCCATTTGAACATGTCAATTCAAATGATTTCAACTTCTCCATGCCACTTAGAAGGGTTTCATTTATTAATAAATTGAAATTCCCATTATCCGTTTCGCTCGCACAAAATTTTATTCGAAGTTCCTCAATCTGAGTTAGATTAACAAAGTAATAATCTTGACAATCGATTAAGTTTCCGGATAAACATATCTCAAGTTTTTTGAGATATTCGAACTTTCGAAAAAACGTATTTAAAGGCAAACATTCGTCATGCTTGAACCAAGTAATGTGCCTTAAGTTCGAGAAATTCGATGCAAGGAATTCGAGATAATCCAATTTTAAAAAATTCTTGGGAAATGCTTGTATTTCAATTTCGTGTATGTTCCCTGTGTGGCACCTTTTGAAAATACTCATTTGATAGTAATCCTCGGTCATGTTACATTGCCCCAAATGATTTTCAGGCATAAGTTCCTGCATTACTGCAAGACATCGGAACATAGTCAATTCTTCTTTATTCAAGTAATAAGATCCTTGAATTGTAGGAATATCAGAGTCTTTGCTTGCAGAAATCTCGTTTCGGCAATACAAGTTTAAAGTACGGAAATCGTCCAAATAACATGCGTTTTTTGATTTATAATCCATGGAAAATGGACATCCGGAAGGAAAAATTGATTGACAAACGATTTGATAACTTGATCTTAATATCGTGTAACCATTGCCATTTTCAACTGAAAAATATAAGCAAAGGAATACAATTTTAAATATTTTAATCCACATCGGAAATTATTGAACAATAATTCGGTCTTTGCGGTTGCCAAATCAAGTAGAAACTGCGAAAAATTTGGATCAGTTTACTCAAAAGAAACGAAATAGTACTTTAATAAGAAAGAGTCGACAAGGCGGCTACCTACATACCCTATAATGTAATTCTTACTAAAATTCATGACAATATTGTTATCTACCGATGTCTTATAACACTATTGGTTACACTACGTCTTATGTACATGTACGATTTAGCTTTTATGACAGTTCTATATTCTATTTAGATTATAGAGACAGAGTTTGAAATGAACCTACACAACATTTACAGGATATATTTAAATTCATCTGTATTATTAATTTGATATTTCACAGCCATGTGTTCATTCCCAATGGAATAGATGAACGCCTTCTTCTTAACGAATATAAAAAAAAATATTTATATAAGTGAAATAAATTTATTGCATATGTTATCTATGTACATATGTATATGTATATTAAAATTTTGTTTTTTATAAATTTATTTGAAGATTATTTTGTTTCTATATATGAATTTATTTGGTTTGCTTTGAAGTTCGGTTGAAGTAACATTATGTATATACTTATATAATTATTATTTGTAATAAAAATTGTGCACTCTTACCAACTAAATTAATTCTATTCAATTTTATTAAATGTTGTAATCAAATTTTTACTATTTAAATTATAACAAATTATGTTTGGCAAGAAATAAGAATTTATATAATTTGTAGATTTCTTTCGTTCTCAATGGAATAAGTTGAAGCACATATGTACATACTAAAAATACAAATGAGTAAATATAATCCACATACATACTAAATGTGAATCTAACTGGCCCTAGATTTATTTATTTCAGATTGTTAAAATGGGGCACTTTATTCATATTTAGTATACCCTTGCATAGGTGATTATAATTTTGACTTGATATGTTTAGCGTATTGAAGGAGGCATGGAAACCCCTATTAAGTATTATATATAATTAAGTATGTTCTTGATCAAAAGCTATTAAACTAATCAAAATCTATAAACTAATTTAAAGTAAGCTACATTTATAACTAACATTGAGTATGTAAAAGAATGCGCGCTATTTTAAATGTTTTGACGCATGCTACAGTGCGCTATTACAAGGACACATAGACACAAACACATAGACACAAACACACAGACTCACATAGGCATACACATATACTAAGACTTGGCGCCTAAAACGCGGCAAGAGAAAATCGAAAGGCAAGCAACATTAGGGGAACAACAGGCACAAGCAACAAGAAAAATCAAAACAAAAACAAACGATCTACCGGCAAAATGCACGTGGAAGCTGCTCGTGTTCGTGTGCTGTTCGTGTCCTTGCTTCGTCAAGTGCCGAAGTGCACCTGAACGAAGCAGCGAAGCATCTGCGACGAATCCAACGAAGCAGCCAAAGGACTATAAAAGGACGAGACGCTTCAAGTTTCGACGCATTTTGTCATCATTAACGTTGCAAGCAGCAGTTGGAAAAATCTTTGGAAAAGCGGATAAGAAAGTGAAAACAAAAGTGAAAACTTGTGACCAAAAGTGACTTGGAATGTTGCCAAAATTAAACTATATACGGATACATGTGTATACACATGTGTGTGAGTGCTTGTGAATACTTTGTGAGTGTCTTGTTGCCATTTGAGGCAAAGTGAGATTCTATTTTTGTGTGCCATTGAAGAGTTTCGTTGGTGTTGCCGTTGCCACACGGACACATTGTTGTTGCAAGTGCTGTAACTGGCATTGAGCGACGGCAACTGGAAACTGCAACTTGTAAGCGGTTTAAAGACGCAAACAACTAAAAAACAAAAGCCTAAAAATAGAAACAACAAATTAAATCCTTGCCCAATGGCCAGCAATGTAAAGTGAAGTCTCCACATAAGTTTTTCAAGTGTTTTCTGACTCAATGTCAGGCAATTGATTGACGCATTTACTCGTTCGTGCAACAATCTACATCAACAACCAACAATAAAAAAGCAAAAGCAGTAACAGTTATAAACTTTTGGCCAACATGTGGAGTTGGCAGCGTATGAGGCATAAGCCACTCTGGGCCCTCATATCCTTGACCATCCTCTTGCTGGTGCTGGACAAGAGTCAGGCCAACACGGAGGCGCCACCCGTTGAGTCAACAACCACAACGGAACCAGGTGAGTTTCTCATTTTTTTCAATTGACCAAAAGCGGTGTGATACAAGGCTTTGACCTTCACTTGCCAGCGACTAAAACCACATGAAAAAAAAATGGGAGAAATACAAAAATTATGGCCAACATGGCAATCAACTGACAGGACATGCAGGACCTAAAGGCGGCTCAGTTATTGATGCTGAAGCGAGCAGCCACTTTGTTAAATGACTTTCGTGTCCGAAAACGATAATCACCCACATACACAGACACACACACACACACACACACACATACACAGTCGCAAAGTTAAAGCAACATTAAGAAAAACAAGTGAAAAAATTGAACAAATTGGGAAATGTCGAAGATTTTATACACTTCTTGAAGAACAAATTATCGCCGTTCCTTAAATAGTTGATTGTTAGAAAAATTGTTGAACGATTTAAAAAAGAAATTTTTTAAGAAATTAAGTATATATGTAAATATGTATATGTTCTCTCCAATTAATTTTCCAATATAAAAAATATACACTGAAATGGAAGACAACAATTTTTAGTTAGCTCTAACAGACAGAAGTAATGTTAAACTTAATCCATATATTGAATTCTACATCAGCACAAACAAGCACAAGTTGTGTTAAACTTTATCCATATATTGAATTCTATATCAGCACAAACAACAATATCAGAATTAATAGGTCAGCTTATCAGACTTTATAAAATGTCTGCACAATGTTGTTTATAAATCGATACTAGTTGTTTTGGTAGAGCTCAGTTATCAGGTTGTACTCGTACATATATAAATTGAAATTGAAATTCTTAATAGGCAATAACACTAAGATAAAGTTCAGAAGGTTCTTTAAATTATTGACCACACTCGACTGTTTATAGCTTTATAAAATATTATATACAACACACTTCAGCTTGATAAAAAGAAACAGTTGATTGGAATTGAAGTTCTGATTGCTTAAATATTTCTTTGATTTTCTATAACTATGGTAGAGTTGTCCGATTTCTTCAGAAACTATGAACATGTTGTAGGAAGTTTAGCTATAAAATGTTTACTTCTTGTACTTTAAAAGTTATACAAAATACTGTTGTTAAATAGAATGTGTATTAAATTAATAGGTTATATTGACAGTATTTTTAAAGGACTATCAGAGTAAACAAAGTTATAGATAAACACTTTTAACAAAGATAAATTCTAAAGTTGGACAAAGTCTCTTCATTTTGCGTAAATACTTGGTTTAAAAGTAACGCTGTAGATCAATAAAGGGCATGTGAAATATAAATATTTTAAATCTACATGTATTTATTTATTTTCTTTCGTGTGTTGCAAATATGTTGATAAAGTTACAGTGCCTGCAATTCGTACGAATTTTATCGAGTTATCCGGCAAAAAAGAAAAAAAAAAAACAAAAGCAAATGGAAAGCAAAGCCAACGCGCAGAGCAAATAACTCGCAGCAAATGAAATATTTCACGTTCACAGCGCTGAAGTGACCTTCCTCTGCCCCCTCTTTTCACTCCCTGTTCCCCTTTCCCTCACCCCGTTGCTGGCCTGTTTCCCTTCTTGGACTTCCCCCGTGCAACAATCTCAGGAAAGACCAGGCACAGAGGCAATCAAAACGAGGCCTGTTGGCCAAACCTTAATCCCAATCAGAGGCAACACACACACACATACATACCACACATACACACATACATCACAGTGGGGGAAAAAAGTAAAAAGGTAGACGAGGCAAAAGTGAGATTGCATGAAAGCATTTAATGAAGTATGGAAGCTAGCGAGGGCTGCTTAATAGAAATTAATAGCCACGCATGGGGGTAGTCCTTTCAAAGGGGGTAAGGGGCAGAGTGAAGGGGTAGGTTGGTTGGGCTTTTTTTTTGAGTGCTTGTAAAAAGTGTTCGATGTCGCAGACAATTTGTTACGCAAAAAGCAGATGCGCATAAAGTAATTAATTTCTTCCCTTTCATTTTGTTGTTGCTGCTGATGATCTCATCAGTCGTTGCATGGTGGATGGTGGTTGGGGGTGGTGAATGGGGGTGGCAACATTTTGTTGCAAAAACTGTGACGCACTTGATTTTATTTACTGCGCGTTTTTGTGTCACCCGTTTGCAAAAGTGCGCAGTTTTCTGTTTCAAGCGACACAAATTGAGTTGGATTTTGTTTTGTTTTTGCATGTTGACTTTGTGGCAGCCACAGCGGTGGCAGTGGCAGCATCAGTTGCTGCAAGCACTTTCCATTTTGCTAGCTAAAATATTTGACCATCACACACACACACACACACCATCATGTGGAAAACACTTGGAATTTAATTTGCATGACACAAAACTCAAATCGCATTGCCAAATGGAATGTTGCCACAAAGCGTGGCAAGCAAATGAAAAGCGCAGCTTGTCGTTGGGAATTTTCCATCTAAAATGTCGCTCAGTTTTGCAATATTCTCCTATTGCCTTTTGCCCAATAAATCTTAAAGCATTTTTGAATTGTCGTAGGTCTTTTGGGAGGATAATGATGATGATGATGATGATGTGGAGCATAATAATAATGATTATGTTGGAGATGATGTGTGTTAGATGCCCGCAGGATTTGAATGCATACACATGTGTCAGCAACTGACTGCAAAGTGGCACCACACATGGCCTCGTTTTAGGTTCTCGATTCTCCCATCTAGGTTCCGGGTGAGGAAGGACTTGAGTTGGTTCCAGTTTTCTGGCTTGCATTATGCATGCAAATGGTATAACCGAGTAACGAACTGTCAAAATCAAAAGCGACAACTGTAAAAAATTATGAAAGGAACGTTTTTTTTAAGCAGTCCGAGATGTTGATACCCTTCCCCTTGTAGAAAAATGTATAAATATGTATATATGTTGAGTAATTTATTTAAATCAGTATATTAATATAAAATAACACGGATTACTTTATACTGAACAATAATAATATTACAATAATATATAATATACTACAGTAATATTTTGAAAAAGAAAATTTATTTTTATTCTGCTAAATATGTGTAAGACAATATAAAATAAATAATTTGTAAGTTTTCTTAAAATATCTGAAGTACGACTCACTTTATTTATTCTATTTTTTACCGATTAATTAATTCTATGGAAGCTTTAAGATACTTCTTCTTTAGCGTAATACAATAGGGATACAGAAAACTTTGTCACATTCACAAATTGTGCGCCTTCTTTAAAGTGTTGTATTTTTGATGAAGAAACCAAAATACCCTTTTAATATTTGGTTATAAATAGAGTCACCCAAGGCACTACACCCCATATCCAGTTGCAGTCTCAATCCCAATCCCATTCTTAGTTCCCAGTTCCCAGTTCGCTGGCACATTATGTGCAATGCATGCTGCTAAAAGATAAAGATGACTCGACTCCAAGGCAACCATGAGACTTGGCTGCGTCTCCATTACCCCTTTCACTGGGGAAAGAGGGAGTATGCGTGTTTTGCATAAATGCAGTTGGGCAGAGGCAGCTGTAGACTTGTTCATTGTGGCAAAACTGCTTTTGCTTGGCTGTGCATGAATGATTTATGGAGCAGATGCAGATGGAGCATCACACTGGAGCAAAGAGCCAAGAACCGGGAATAGCCATTGCCGTTGCCTTTGTCAGCGATTATCAGCCCAAAGCGTGCACTGATTAAAGAACTACTCTTCATGTTGCCAACTTTGAAGAACTTGCTTGGAAGTCACACCATTTAATAATGTTTTAATAGACCAGCAATAATTTAACATTGAAGATGTTAAATTAGCGAGAGAATTTCTTTTAAAGCTTTACTAGAAACAAAGCTCTTTGCAGAATATTCAAAAACTTTCAGTATTCTCTTCAAATGCACAAAAGTGATTAGAAAGTTTCAGCTAAAGCTTCCTTTAGGTTCCTTCATACACTCTCTCAACAACTACTAACCAATAAAACCATGCTTGCCTCCGAAAGTATCTTAATCTTAATTGCTTCTTAATCTATATTGCGTGCAAAGTTGCTTATTCATCATTAGTTGAACAAAATAAAAAAATATTGAAATTACGCTTTTCAAAAAGTGTTTAATCATCATTACTTATAGTTTTTAGTTATCTTTATACCCTTTAAAATTTATTAAATTTGCTCCATCATCGTTAATTTACATATTTTCAATAGCTCGAAGTTGATTATTCATCATGAGTTAGCACTAATTTTAATCAATTATAATTGATTAATAATTATTTTCGCCTTTCAAGCTTCACTTTAATATTGTTAATGGTTCGTAGCGTTAGTCCTACGTTATAGACAAACTCTTTGAGGTCAAAGTAAAGTTGAATTTTAGAATGATTTTTTGAGTTTTCGGACAGATAACGTTTAGGTCGCCACTCATTCGGGGAATCCCAGTATTTCGTGTTATCTTAGAGCGGGCAGTCATTATTGGCCAGCTCCATTTCCCACATCGTTTGACAACCTGCCTTGACGTGACCAAATTATAATTCGCTTTGCATATATGTAAATAGTATTAATATAGTATACACAGTATAGCATTCCTTAATTGATTAACATTATAAGTTAGAACTAATTTCAATTAATTACTTGCGCCTCAAGAGCTTTACTTTAATGTTGTTATTAGTTCGTAGTGTTAGGCCCATGTTAAAGACAAATTCCTTGGGATCAAAGAGAGGTAGAATTTGGAACTGTTTAACCAAAACAACGAGCAGAGTCTTCATCTCCAACATGGCATACTTTTGACCTGTAAATAAGATTAGGAAATCAATCAATCATCTAAGTGAAAATGATTCTAAAAACTGACCTATACAATTGCGTTGTCCGGCACTGAAGGGTATATAGGCATAGATATGACGATCTTTTGAGTTTTCGGGCAGAAAACGCTCAGGTCGAAACTCATTCGGCGAATCCCAGTATTTCGTGTTTCGATGAATGTCAAAAACATGCATGGTTATCTGAGAGTGGGCAGGAATAATAAGACCGTTAGCTGTTCCGTTTCCCGCATAGTTTGACGACCTATGCCTGGAACCGAGGGAAACATACGCATCGTTTCCTTTACAAAACACTCTAAATACTTGAGCTTCGATAGCTGATTGATGTCCAAGTTGCTGAAGTCATCTGGCAAATAGACAAAAGGATTGGGATTTACAATAAATAGGTACACAGACTGAATTATAAAAAGATTAACAGCTACTTACCTTCTATGAACTCGGAGATTTCCTGATAACAAAGTTCCTGCTTATCGGCATATAGAGACATGTTCATTATACCAAAAATAAGACCCATGGATGTGGTATCGAATCCCTCGAACATAAGTGTATCCACCTCCTCACAAATACCCTCATGATCAATTAGACCATCTTTCTCAGCAAATATTAAAGTGTCCAGCATGGCAAAGCGCTGCTTCTTGTTAATGTAACTAATTTTGTAATAAAGATAGATAAAATTTTCATATTTTTACTGTGCTTTTACTTACATATCATCATCTGCCGCCCTTGAATTCTTTGGCTGTTGCAACTCATCCTTGAGAAGTAAACGTCGTTTTGCTATAATTTCACTGGAGAAATCGTGTACCACTTTTAGCGGCAGAGCATCCTCCTTGGCTCCGAATATCTTGTAAATAGTTTTGTTCCAAAAATGGATTAGTCAAACGCTTTATGAAAGCCTTTTCAATCATAGCGAAGTTTTTCCGATAAAGATCTCCCTTCTCGGCCATATCATCAAGTTTGACACCCATGGCAGTCTCTGTGATAAAAAAGATGCAAGTATAATCTGATGCTATTTATCTTATCTTTAAAAACCCACCACAAATGCTGTTTAGAGTAAATCTGGGTACCAGCTCACTGAGAGAGATAAGACTTTCCGTTTGACCCTCAAACTGTTTGATGAACTTTAGACTTTCAGCTCTGAAAAGATAGATTAACGATAAATAATTAGGATACTGACTTAAGTAAGTAGTCGTAAAGATGACTAGCTAAATATCTATTTTGTACTCACTTGAAAATATCCTCAAACTGTTCCAAAATATTGAAGTGAAAAGTAGGCGTCAACATCTTTCGTCTATTATGCCATTTTTTATCTTTAATAAATAA
This sequence comes from Drosophila neotestacea, assembly GCA_035044365.1. NCBI lineage: Eukaryota > Metazoa > Arthropoda > Insecta > Diptera > Drosophilidae > Drosophila > Drosophila neotestacea. The sequence goes on from JAWNMD010000155.1 coordinate 1,675,582, forward strand.
AATGAATCTTTAAACGGTCAATTTCAGTTTAATGTGCTTTACCTGTAGATGTAAGGAGTCCAGTCCGTAGTGCTGGATGAAGAAAGTCATACGACGGAGCTTTGGTTATCAGATTTTGATCGTTCAATATCAACTCGGCAATCTCCGCATCAATTATGTTGTAAACTGGCGTGCCGAAGGCATACTTTAAATAGCTGACACCCATTTCTTTGGCCTTACTGCGTAGTTCTTTGAAAATATCCGCATCACTCTTTCCATACATATCAAAGCAATTTCCAAAGATTGTTTTGCCTTTAGGCACAGGAGCAATACTTTCTACAGGACGACCATCCTTGGTTCTCACACGAGGTGCAAAGAATGATAGTACATAATAATCCTTGTTAATCTGGTAGAGCCAAAAGAGAAGGCTACCAATTGCAATAATCACCAACAAAACCAAACCCATTTCAAACCATTCGCTTCGGCCTCAACTTTGCGACTAAAATGCGTTTGAATGCTCGCTCTATTCTAGTTATTCAAGCTTGTGAAAATTCTCTGAGTTGTTTTATCCAGTTCTAGATAAAGAGAATATTTATTGACTAAGTGAGTGTTATTAGCTTTAATGATAAACCGGTTTCTAAAAACAAGAATGTGGCTCTCAAGCATTTTTTTTCTTCTAATAAATATTGGACTATTGGACTTCGCCCCCTGCTCGCTTTGTGACGTATAGAAACCTGGTAGCTTAACTAAACTTTATTTACATATTAAACAAACTATTTTTAAAACAACTCAGCACAAAGACACATTCTGTGAGCTTGAAAAATATATATTTTTCGTACCAATTTGATTATTTATAAATAAAGCAAAACTATAAATTGGTAAACTTTTACTTGTTTATTAACCTCTTTAAAGTATGTTTATTAACAATCAGCAATCAGCAGAAGCACTTTCAGCCTTTTAAAGTTGCTTTACTTTATACATAAGTTAGCACTAATTTTATTTAATTATTTGCGCCTTACGAGCTTCACTTTAATATTGTTATTTGTCCGAAGCGTAAGGCCCATGTTAAAGACAAATTCTTTGGGATCAACCAGGGGAAGAATTTTGAATTGTTTAAGCACAACAACGAGCAGAGTTTTCATCTCCAACATGGCATACTTTTGACCTGAAAATGAGATTAGAAAATCAAAAACATCAACAAACAATGAATGAAATTGATTATTAAACTGACCTATGCAATTGCGTTGTCCAGCACTGAAGGGTACAAAAGCATAGGTATGACGATCTTTTGAGTTTTCGGGTAGAAATCGTTCAGGTTGAAACTCATCCGGAGATTCCCAGTATTTCTTATTGCGATGAATATCAAATACATGCACGGCAATCGACGAGCGGGCAGGAAGAATAAGACCATTGGCCAGTTCCGTTTCTCGAATCGTTTGACGAACTAGCACCGGGACCGAGGGAAACATACGCATCGTTTCCTTTACAAAACATTCCAAATATTTGAGCTTCGACAGCTGATTGATATCCAAGTTACTGAAGTCATCTGAGAGATAGACAAAGGGAGAGAAAATTTGAATCAATCGGTAGATAAACGGGCTTGTATTTAGATGGATAGAAAACTCACCATCTATAAACTCGGAGATTTCCTGATAACAAAGTTCTTGCTTATCAGCATAAAGAGACATGTTCATCAAACCAAATATGAGACCCATGGATGTGGTATCGAATCCCTCGAACATAAGTGTGTCCACCTCCTCACAGATACCCTCATGATCAATTAGACCATCTTTCTCAGCAAAGATTAGAGTATCCAACATAGCAAAGCGCTGCTTCTTGTTAATGTAACTAAATTCAAAAAGAAGATAGATTAAATATTATAACATACAACAGAGTTTTACTCACATGTCTTCATCGGCTTCCTGTGACTTTAGACGCAGTTGCAACTCCTCCTTGAGAAGTAAACGACGCTTAGCGATGATTTCACTTGAGAAATTGTGTACCACTTTAAGTGCAGATGCATCCTCTTTGGCACCAAAGAGCTGATAGATTGTTTCATTCCAATAAAGTGGATTACCCAAACGCTTTATAAATCGCTTTTCAATCATTGCAAAGTTTTGCCGATAAAGATCTCCCTTTTCGGCCATATCATCAAGTTTGACGCCCATGGCAGTCTCTGTAGATAAAGGCAACCAATAAAAAACTCTCTCAAGTGTTAATGTTAAGTATAACAAGCCTACCACAAATACTGTTTAAAGTAAATCTGGGAACTAGTTCACTAAGAGAGATAAGGCTTTCCGATTGACCGTGAAACTGTTTGACAAACTTCAGACTTTCAGCTCTTTAAAGAAAGATTAAGAAAATATAATTTTTGGACTGACTCACAAGTAGAGATGGTTGCGTGGTACAAGCTATAACTAAATACCATAGGCAACATCCACATCATTCTTTCAACTCACTTGAAAACCTCCTCAAATTGTCCCAAAATGTTAAAATGAAATGTGGGAGTCAACATCTTTCGCCGACTATGCCATTTCTTATCTACAAATAAATTAAAGTGAGTCATTTAACTATAAAGTTCCCTTAACTAGGTTTACCTGTAGATGTCAGAAGTCCAGTGCGTAGTACTGGTTGTAGGAAATCATATATAAAACCTTTGGTTATCAGATTTTGATCGTTCAAAATCAACTCGGCATTCTCTGCATCAATTATGTTGTAAACGGGCATTCCAAAGGCATATTCCAAGTAACTGACACCCATTTCTTTGGCCTTAACACGCGTATCCTGAAAGAATTCCGCTGTAAAACAAAAGTAAAGTCAAGGCTCAAGATAGTCTTAATTTTTTATCAGGAAACTTACCTTCGTCTACACCATATACATCGAAGGAATTACCAAAGATTGTTCTGCCTTTGGCCACAGGAGCAATAGTTTCTACAGGACGACCATCTTTGGCCCTAATACGAGGTGCAAAGAACGCCAGGACATAGTAGTCCTTGTTCATTTGGTAGAGCCAAAAGAGAAGGCTACCGATTGCAATAATCACCAGCAAACACAATTCCATTTTAAACCATTCGCTTCAGCCAAAGCTTTGTGACTAACTTGCGTTTGAATACTCGCACCAATCATATTATTCTTAAACGTAGACATTATCTGAGACTTATTAAATGGCAATAAAGATATGATTGCGTTGGTGCCCCCAGTACAAATTAAGTAATAAAAAGTCTACGCGCTCAATAAGTTTATAAATAAATGTATGCAAAAATACATTTCACTATTAGTCACCTAATAACATTTATAACAGCTTTTTCTGAGCTCCTAAAATAGTGATAACAATGAATATACTAAGCTGTGAATTGTATATACATAATTTAAACTTGACCTCTCGTGCACAAACAAACAAAAACACACAAAATCAATACAGCAATAATGATTTGTCATGCTGACTAAGCAATTTGGCTACCATACCAGCCGATACCCTGTAGTCAGTTGAGTGTTTATATTAAGTATACGCAATTTACTTAATATAAACACTTGTGACGTACATTTTATATAGATGGACTTTAATTGAGAATGAGTCAAAGCTCAGTTAGCTTTTAGTAGTTTTGTCTAGATTAATATATTATAAGAAAAAACATAGCTATATATATATAAGAAATTATACCAAAGCGTTTATTTAGCTTTCTAGCATATGTTTATGATTAGCAGCTAAATTTTTCTTAGTTTTAAACTAGTATAGTCATCGTGAGTTGGCACTTATTTTAATCAGTTATTTGCGCCTGACTAGCTTCACTTTAATGTTGTTATTGGTACGTAGCGTAATTCCGGTATTAAAAACCAATTCCTTGGGATCAACGAGAGGTAAAATTTTGAACTTTTTGAGTACGACGATAAGCAGAGTTTTCATCTCCAACATGGCATACTTTTGACCTGAAATTGAGATTAGGAAATCAGTCAAACATTTAAATGATAATGATTCTTATAACTGACCTATGCAATTGCGTTGTCCGGCACTGAAGGGTATATAGGCATAGGTATGACGGTCTTTGGAATTTTCGGGCAGGAAACGTTCGGGTTGAAATTCATCCGGGGAATCCCAGTATTTCTTATTCCGATGGATCTCAAAGACATGCAGGGTAATTTGACAATGAGCAGGAAGAACGAGACCATTGGCCAATTCCGTCTCCCGCATCGTTTGACGACCCATAATCGGAACCGATGGGAACATACGCATCGTTTCCTTTACAAAACATTCCAAGTACTTGAGTTTCGATAACTGATTGATGTCCATATTGCTAAAGTCATCTGGTGGATCGTCATATATACAGTCATATATAGTAAATAAAAAGATAGACGATTAGTAAAAATGAACTTTTAAGTTGGAAAAACTAACCTTCTATGAACTCTGAGATTTCCTGATAACAAAGTTCCTGTTTATCGGCATATAGAGACATGTTCATCAGACCAAATATGAGACCAATTGATGTGGTATCGAATCCCTCGAACATGAGTGTGTCCACCTCCTCACAAATACCGTCGTGATCAATTAAACCATCTTTCTCAGCAAAGATTAGAGTATCCAGCATGGCAAAGCGTTGCTTCTTGTTGATATATCTAATTTTAGATAGAAGATTAAAAAAAAATTGTTCCTTAAGCTCACTTTCTACTTACATATCGTCATCTGCAGTCTGCGAACTTTGACGCAGTTGCAACTCATCCTTGAGAAGTAAACGTCGTTTTGCAATAATTTCACTGGAGAAATCGTGTATTACTTTTAGCGGAGGAGCATCTTTTTTGGCTTCAATAAGTTCATAAAGAGTTTTGTTCCAAAGGAATGGATTGCCCAAACGTTTTACGAAACACTTTTCAATCATGTCAAAGCTTTCCCGATAAAGATCTCCTTTCTCGGCCATATCATCAAGTTTGACACCCATGGCAGTCTCTGTAGAAAACGACATCCAATAAGAAACTCTCCCAAGTGTTATTGTTAAGTATAACAAGCCTACCACAAATGCTGTTAAGAGTAAATCTAGGAATCAGTTCACTGAGAGAGATAGCACACTCCGATTGACCCTCAAACTGTTTGATGAACTTCAGACTTTCAGCTCTGTTGAGAAAGACAAGCGAAAATTAATTTGATGATTGAACAAACAATAATTTACTCAAACTCTGCTTTAAAATTTTAATCGTACTTTTTAAATACTGTACAGAAAATTAATTAAATCTGAAGACACATTACATAACATTTTTATTCTTTCAACTCACTTGAAAATCTCCTCAAATTGTCCCAAAATGTTAAAATGAAATGTGGGAGTCAACATCTTTCGCCGACTATGCCATTTCTTATCTACAAATAAATTAAAGTGAGTCATTTAACTATAAAGTTGCCTTTACTGGGTCTACCTGAAGATATAAGAAGTCCAGTACGTAGTGAGGGTTGTAGAAAATCGTAGATAAAGCTTTTAGTTATCATACTCGGATCGTTCAATATCAACTCGGCAGTCTCTGCTTCAATAATGTTGTAAAGTGGCATACCCAAAGCATATTCTAAATAGCTGGTCCCAAATTCCCTAGCTCGATCACGTGAATGCTGAAAAAAATCCGCTGTAAATACAACAAGAAAATCAAATGTTGTCCAACGAAATATGTAGTTATTCAGCTGAAACTTACTTTGGCTTTTTCCATACATGTCAAAGCAATTTCCAAAGATTGTTTTGCCTTTGGGCACAGGAGCAATACTTTCTACAGGACGACCATCTTTGGTCTTCACACGAGGTGCAAAGAACGCCAGGACATAGTAGTCCTTGTTCACTTGGTAGAGCCAAAAGAGAAGGCTACCGATTGCAATAATCACCAACAAACAAATTCCCATTTCAAACCATTCGATTGGGCCTCAACTTCGTGACTAAAATGTGTTCTAATACTCGCAACATTCCGATTATACGTTGACATTATCAAAGAGTTATTAAGTACCAAAAAAGATATGATTGCGTTGTTACTTCTAGCACAAGCTTAGCAATAAAAAGTCTGTCGCGTTCACCCAATAACGTTCATAACAGCTTTGTCTGAGCTCTTAACATTATGATAACAGTAAATATACAAGACTGTGAATCTAAAAATAGTTTTGCCGAACAGAAAACTTATCGGTTTTGTTCTCTTAAATTGATAAAATTAAACTTGACCTATTGGCACAACTTTTATCTTCTATAGAAATAAAAACAAACATAAACAATACAGTAATAATGATTTGTCATGATGACTAGGCAATTTGGTTAACATACCTGCCGATACCCTGCACTTAGTTGGTAAGTGCGTATACTTAATATAAGCACTCATAATATACACTTTAATTTAGAAGGAATCAAAGCTCTAAGAGCTTTTAAGGGATTTTTAATATAAAGAAATATAAAAACATAACTATAAAAATATAATTAATTTTACTATAATGTTAATATATTAACAGAAATCAAAAGTTTTTCTAAGTTTTAAACTTGTTGAGTCATTGTGAGTTAGAACTTATTTTAATCAGTTATTTACGCCTGACTAGCTTCACTTTAATGTTGTTATTGGTACGTAGCGTAATTCCGGTATTAAGAACCAGTTCCTTGGGATCAACGAGAGGTAAAATTTTGAACTTTTTGAGTACGACGATCAGCAGAGTCTTCATCTCCAACATGGCATACTTTTGACCTGAAATTGAGATTAGGAAATCAGTCAAACATTTAAATGATAATGATTCTTATAACTGACCTATGCAATTGCGTTGTCCGGCACTGAAGGGTATATAGGCATAGGTATGACGGTCTTTGGAATTTTCGGGCAGGAAACGTTCGGGTTGAAATTCATCCGGGGAATCCCAGTATTTCTTATTCCGATGGATCTCAAACACATGCAGGGAAATTTGACAACGGGCAGGAAGAATGAGACCATTGGCCAATTCCGTCTCTCGCATCGTTTGACGACCTAAAATCGGAGCCGATGGGAACATACGTAACGTTTCCTTTACAAAGCATTCCAAGTACTTGAGTTTCGATAACTGATTGATGTCCATATTGCTAAAGTCATCTGGTGGATCGTCATATATACAGTCATATATAGTAAATAAAAAGATAGACGATTAGTAAAAATGAACTTTTAAGTTGGAAAAGCTAACCTTCTATGAACTCTGAGATTTCCTGATAACAAAGTTCCTGCTTATCGGCATATAGAGACATGTTCATTATACCAAAAATAAGACCCATGGATGTGGTATCGAATCCCCCGAACATGAGTGTGTCCACCTCCTCACAAATACCGTCGTGATCAATTAAACCATCCTTCTCAGCAAGTATTAGAGTGTCCAACATAGCATAACGTTGCTTCTTGTTGATATATCTAGTTGCAAATAGAAAATTAATTAAAAATTCTACTTTAAACTCTTTATCTACTCACATATCGTCATCTGCAGTTTGCAAAATTTGACGCTGTTTCAACTCCTCTTTTAGAAGTAAACGACGCTTGGCAATAATTTCACTAGAGAAATCGTGCACCACTTTTAGCGGCGGAGCATCGTTTTTGGCTTCAATAAGTTCATAAAGAGTTTTGTTCCAAAGAAATGCATTGCCCAAACGTTTTGTGAAACTCTTTTGAATTATGTCAAAGCTTTCCCGATAAAGATCTCCTTTCTCGGCCATATCATCAAGTTTGACACCCATGGCAGTCTCTGTAGATAACGACATCCAATAAGAAACTCTCCCAAGTGTTAATGTTAAGTATAACAAGCCTACCACAAATGCTGTTAAGAGTAAATCTAGGAATCAGTTCACTGAGAGAGATAGCACACTCCGATTGACCCTCAAACTGTTTGATGAACTTCAGACTTTCAGCTCTGTTGAGAAAGACAAGCGAAAATTAATTTCATACTAAATTGTATAAATTGATGATTGAATAAACAATAATTTACTCTAACTCCGTTTTAAAACTTTAATCTTATTTTTTAATTACTGTACAGATAATGAATTATATAAGAACACACATTACATAACATTTTTATTCTTTCAACTCACTTGAAAATCTCCTCAAATTGTCCCAAAATGTTAAAATGAAATGTAGGAGTCAACATCTTTCGCCGACTATGCCATTTCTTATCTGCATATAGATAAAATAAGTTACTCAACTATAAATTTCCCTTTACTAGGCTTACCTGTAGATATAAGAAGTCCATTGCGTAGTGAGGGTTGTAGAAAATCGTAGATAAAGCTTTTAGTTATCATACTCGGATCGTTCAATATCAACTCGGCAGTCTCTGCTTCAATAATGTTGTAAAGTGGCATACCCAAAGCATATTCCAAATAGCTGGTCCCCAATTCTCTGGCTCGATCACGTGAATGCTCAAAAAATTCCGCTGTAAATACAACAAGAAAATCAAATGTTGTCCAACGAAATATGTAGTTATTCAGCTGAAACTTACTTTGGCTTTTTCCATACATGTCAAAGCAATTTCCAAAGATTGTTTTGCCTTTGGGCACAGGAGCAATACTTTCTACAGGACGACCATCCTTGGTCTTCACACGAGGTGCAAAGAACGCCAGGACATAGTAGTCCTTGTTCACTTGGTAGAGCCAAAAGAGAAGGCTACCGATTGCAATAATCACCAACAAACAAATTCCCATTTCAAACCATTCGATTGGGCCTCAACTTCGTGACTAAAATGTGTTCTAATACTCGCAACATTCAGATTATACGTTGGCATTATCAAAGAGTTTTTAAATACCAAAAAAGATATGATTGCGTTGTTACTTCTAGTACAAGCAAAGCAATAACAAGTCTGTCGCGTTCAATAAGTTTATGTAAAAATACATTTCACTATTAGTCACTTGGTAACATTCTTAATAGCTTTATCTGAGCTCCTAACATTATGATAACAGTAAATATACAAGGCTGTGAATCCAAAAATAGTTTTGCCGAACAGAAAACTTATCGGTTATGTTCTCTTAAATTGATAAAATTAAACTTGACCTAATGGACACAACTTTTATCTTCTATAGAAATAAAAACAAACATAAACAATACAGTAATAATGATTTGTCATGATGACTAGGCAATTTGGTTAACATAACTGCCGACACCCTGTACTTAGTTGGTAAGTGCGTATACTTAATATAAGCACTCATAATATACATTTTATATAGAAAGTCTTTAATTTAGAAGGAGTCAAAACTTTCTGAGATTTCAAGAGTTTTTTAATCTGCAAAAGTATAGAAACATAACTTTCAAAATATAATAAATTATACTACAATGTTTATATATTAAGAGCAATCAAAAGCTTTTCTAAGTTTTAAACTTGTTGTGTCATCGTGAGTTGGCACTTATTTTAATCAGTTATTTACGCCTGATAAGCTTCACTTTAATATTGTTATTGGTACGTAGCGTAATTCCGGTATTAAAAACAAATTCTTTGGGATCAACGAGAGGTAAAATTTTGAACTTTTTGAGTACGACGATAAGCAGAGTCTTCATCTCCAACATGGCATACTTTTGACCTGAAATTGAGATTAGGAAATCAGTCAAACATTGAAATGATAATAATTCTTATAACTGACCTATGCAATTGCGTTGTCCGGCACTGAAGGGTATATAGGCATAGGTATGACGATCTTTGGAGTTTTCGGGCAGGAAACGTTCGGGCTGGAACTCATCCGGGGAATCCCAATATTTCTTATTCCGATGGATCTCAAAGACATGCAGGGTAATTTGACAACGAGCAGGAAGAACGAGACCATTGGCCAATTCCGTCTCCCGCATCGTTTGACGACCCATAATTGGAACCGATGGGAACATACGCATCGTTTCCTTTACAAAACACTCTAAATACTTGAGCTTTGATAGCTGATTGATATCCAGGTTGCTGAAGTCATCTGAGAAATGTGCAAAGGAGAGAGAATTTGAATAAATAGTTTGATAAACGGAATTTTTAAAAGATTGACAGGGACTAACCTTCTATGAACTCTGAGATTTCTTGGTAACAAAGTTCTTGCTTATCGGCATATAGAGACATGTTCATCAGACCAAATATGAGACCCATGGATGTGGTATCGAATCCCTCGAACATGAGTGTGTCCACCTCCTCACAAATTCCCTCGTGATCAATTAAACCATCTTTCTCAGCAAGTATTAGAGTGTCCAACATAGCATAACGTTGCTTCTTGTTGATATATCTAATTTCAGATAGAAGATTAAAAAAAATTCTTCCTTAAGCTCACTTTCTACTCACATATCGTCATCTGCAGTCTGCGAACTTTGACGCAGTTGCAACTCATCCTTGAGAAGTAAACGTCGTTTTGCAATAATTTCACTGGAGAATTCGTGTATTACTTTTAGCGGAGGAGCATCGTTTTTGGCTTCAATAAGTTCATACAAAGTTTTGTTCCAATAAAATGGATTACTCAGACGTTTAATGAAACATTTTTCAATCATGCCAAAGTTCTCCCGATAAAGATCTCCCTTCTCGGCCATATCATCAAGTTTGACTCCCATGGCAGTCTCTGTAGAGCAAAAGATAACATTTAAACTTCTAGCAAGTGATATTCTCAAGTCTCATAAGCTTACCACAAATGCTGTTAAGAGTAAATGTAGGAATCAGTTCACTGAGAGAGATAGCACACTCCGATTGACTCTCAAACTGTTTGATGAACTTTAGACTTTCAGCTCTGTTGAGAAAAACAAGCAAGAATAAATTCGGGGCTAAATTGATGATTGAATAAACAGAAATTTACTCTAACTCTGTTTAAAATTTGAATCGTATTTTTTAGTACAGTACAGAAAATTAATTAAATCTGAACATAACATTTTTATTCTTTCAACTCACTTGAAAATCTCCTCAAATTGTCCCAAAATGTTAAAATGAAATGTGGGAGTCAACATCTTTCGCCGACTATGCCATTTCTTATCTACAAATAAATGAAATGTGTAACTCAACTACAAAGTTCACTTTAGTGTAGTTCACCTGTAGATGTAAGGAGTCCAGTGCGTAATGCCGGTTGTAGAAAATCGTAGATAAAACCTTTAGTTATCATACTCGGATCGTTCAAAATCAACTCTGCATTCTCTGCATCAATTATGTTGTAAATGGGTAATCCCAAGCCATATTCCAAGTAGCTGGCGTTCATTTCCCTGGCTCGATCACGTGAATGCTCAAAAAATTCCGCTGTAAGAAAATGAAATGTTGTGTAACGAAAAGTGTAGTTATTCAGCTGAAACTTACTATGGCTTTTTCCATACATGTCAAAGCAATTGCCAAAGATTGTTCTGCCCTTGGGCATAGGGGCTATACTCTCTACAGAACGACTATCCTTGGTTTTGACACGAGGTGCAAAGAATGACAACACATAATAATCCTTGTTCATTTGGTAGAGCCAAAAGAGAAGGCTACCAATTGCAATAATCACCAGCAAACACAATCCCATTTCAAACCATTCACATCAACCGCAACTTGGCGACTAATTCGCGTTTGAGTACTCGCTCTGTTAATTTTATTCACATTCAGAGATACTATCTGAGAGCTTATAAATGCCGCTAAAGATTAGAATTTTGTATTGTAGAAACACAAGTTATACAATTAAAAGTCTGTCGCGTTTAGGGGACCTATAAATGTATAAACATGTTTTTTATTTATAGACAGCTCGGTAGACTGATTGTGAGACTGCATTGGCCGATTAATAGCAATAATTGTAGGTTTATCTAAGCTTTTATTATAACAGTAATTATGATTCGTCATGCTTGACTATACAATTAAGCAGTCCCAACTGGCAAATACCCTGTATTAAAAAACTGAATGCCCCAGGGCGTATACTTAATATGAACCTATAATATACATTTTATAGGGTCTGAGTTGTGAACTTTCTTTATGAGTTTCAAAATAAGAAACTAGAAAGTATCACAAGGCGTATACTTTATTCAGTAAACAAGCGTACACTTGTTGTACTTAAAAACTTTTTAGAAACATGCATTTTGACTTTTTCTATTTTATTAAACTATTTCATATTATGTTTCGTAGTTAATATTATATAATTATAAAATAAAGTTTGTAAAATATCGAAGTTTATGCACGCTTTGTTATCACGGTATAAACCAAATGATCCATAAAAAAGTTAATTAAAATCGAAAGATAGAGATGCCTTTTTGTACTTTTTAAATAGTTATCTATTTTTAGCATGTTGCTGAAGAGCAAGCAACAACTTTAAATTAATTTAAAATCTATTACTTAATCGACAGTTGACTACAAAACCAGCCCAAATGAAACCAGTTTGTAACTCAATTATAAATGCAGCTAAGCATGCAATAGAACAAGTACATCGACTAGAAGATATACAAATATATTTTACATATATAACCATCAGAGTGCTATAGATTTGTATCTTTACAATACGAAGAGGCGTATTTTGCATCACTTGAAACATTGCCAGAGCGTTTGTAATTGAGTTGAACAGCATTTGAGTGTTTTTCGCACTTTGAGATACATTTCATTGGGCGAGGTTGAGATACGTTTAGTTAGCTTTGCTAATTGGCAATTGAATTACATAAATTACGAGAGTATAATGCAATTTAGCTGCTTTACATTGCATTTGACCTACTTTCGGTTGGTTACACAAACCCATACCTACATATATGTATGTAGAAGATACATATACAAATGTAGATACATATGTATCTTAAAAAAAAAGAGGGAGAAAAAACTTTAATGCCGCCAAGCAGTCGACGTCATTTGTTGCAGTTGTCCCAAGTAACTCTGCAACTTGAACTAAAGTCTAGTGAAATAAGGAAAATGGAAAATGACGACGCAGCTCGGACGGAAAATGTTTGCATGACTTTCCTTCATTGCAAATTGAAACTCTAGAGTTTATGTATGGATGTGTGTGTGTGTGTGTGTGTGTGTGTGCAGGAAATGCCAAATGCCAATGCCAGGCACACATAGATACACACATATACATTGATGCATGCATTCGCTTATTGGAAAATTTGCAATTTCGATTGCACTTCAAAGTCAGTCAAAGTTACCAAGTTATTAAATTAGATCATATATGAAATATTTATGGCAAAAGTTTAGTCAGCTCTTTAGCTATCCTTGTCTAACTCCTTCTCACACTCTCTCGTTCTCTTTATAGATGCCTCACCGGGTTGTCGGGCACCGGATGTGCGCTTCACGATTGTCAAACCGGAAATGACAACGGAGCAACCGTATGCAAAGTTCGAGACAACGCAGGTTTATCTGCCAGAGGACTTTACCACCGCCGATGTGGAGTTTGTGGACAAGCAGCATTCACCAAATGAGAATCATGCTGCCTTTGTGAATCCCTACGGCATGGACTTTGGCGAGGATGCACATCATCATGGTCTCCATGCAGCGGATGCTGCGGCAAGTCTCGTGGATGACACCGCAATGGCCGATGATGAGGATGAATTGCACGGCGCCGAGTTGGATGAGGGTGCCTACAAGCGACTCAACACCAATCGCAAGCAGGGAAAGAAGCGTCGTTCCGGTTCCGGACGCAGACGTCGCCTGGAGAATGAAAATGGACAGACCGGACGTGTGCGTGGCAGTCGCTACAAGCGTCATGCTATATTCCATGATGAGGAGGCCTCACCGGATACGGATCGCTGGGCAGGCAGTAAACTGGCAGCTGAGGGTGATGTCTACTATGTCCACATTGCGGATATACTCAAGTCCAGGGAACCCAACCGACAACTGCGTGCCAAGCTGCACAAATTGAAGCAGAAGGCTTTATTGAATAAATGCCTGGCCGGCAGTGTCAACGAGAAGTGCAAGAAGTTGCTGGAGAAGCTGAAGATCAAGCAGGAGGAGAAGTTGACAGAGAAACACCATCAAGAGGAGGAGGAGCTCTCATCCAACCTGGATGCAAAGCAATCCCATCATCGTCGACGCGGTGACAGTCACGCTGCTGAGCTCGACCAGCGTGACATGGAACCGCATTGGCAATTAAGTCGACGTCGTCGTCGTGCTGTTGCCAAAGGCGATGAGGGCAAGTTGCAAGAGGAGGAGCAACTGCCACAACTGGAGGATTTGCAGATTGGAAATCAGTCGAGCAGTGCAGCAGTGGCCCTGCAACGTGTAAAGCGCAAGTCGGGCAAGACCACGGGTGCACTGAGCCGTCCGAAAGGTGGTGGCGATTCCAGCTCAAAGACCACCAGTCGCAAGGACAAGGGTAAGGATGCTTACAAAAAGGATAGCATTTGCATAGCGGCCAGACACTGGCAATGCCACAGTGCCCATGACAAAATTATATTGAATTTTAAAGCCGCTGTCGCTGTCTCGTTGTCTGTCTGTCCGTCTGTGTTATGCTTATAGTACACACACACACACACACACAAACATACACAAACAAAGAGACACACAGATACACAGATACACTACACAGACAATCACTCACACACCTGGAGTATTGAGAGTGGAGTACACAGCAATACATAGTTACATAACACATACGTTAAAGCTAATCGCAGTCGCCTCATGGAGCCTCCAGAGTCGCCTCAATTCGACCTCATTAACATGCCACATGCCTCATGCCACCGCTATTCTTTCACCTTGCCTCTCATTCAGCTTCTGCTTCAGCTTCAGCTTCTACTCGACTCGTCTCATTCTTTGTCGTGGTTAGGTTCGTCATCCTGCGGCTTTCTTTTCTCCCTTCTCCTCTCTCTATAAATTTTCTCATTTTCCTGTTTTCTTTTTTTTATACTCTTGCCAAAGGTATTATAATGTTTTTACGAGTGTGTAACTGGCATGACTATATAAAGTATATATAAGTTTTCTCAGATTGATACGCCTCTAAGTTTTAAAATACGTCCTATAGTTGCCATAGGATATATAGGACGAATTTCAATATTTAGCATGAACAATTGAGTTGTTTTTTAAGTTATATCAACCAAGCCTAAATAAGCATTTGATATTATTTTATCCAACCCAATTATATATTGCTTAAATCTTAAAGAATTGTAAAAAAAACTCACTGTGCAATTTGGATTACTATTTCATATTGCTGTCATGGGAAAATCATATACATATATTAATTACTTTATATATATTTTACAAAAATTAAATAATAGTAGTTTATTATGTTTTTCATTTATTTTTATATATTAAATAAATGTTATTTAATACTAAACCGTTCTTAAAAATCGAACTGCTCTACAAGGGTATCAAAACTTTAACGTCCAAAAGATTACCTTTTTATCTACTTTTTTTTTGTGTTATTATTTTGGGGTTCGCTTTGTGCTTGGCTTTTGTTTACTTTGATTCAGCTGGCTTCGCTTTTGTTCGCTGCGTTTTCCTATTAGCTAGAGACCCCTTTGGAGTTGGTCAGGGTCTCTTGCCGAGCATAATATTATCCTTCATGTTATCTTTTGCCTTTTCACTCTCCTTTTCTCTTTTTTTTATTTATTTTTTGACGCCTCGTTCAGCAATGAAGTTGTATCCTGTTAAGTGGCCGTGGCCACTCCCCCTTTAGCCCCTTCCCATGGCTATTGCTATTACTTGTCCCACTCCAGTTTTCGTGCCACTTTTAATGCATATCTAACAACCTTAAGTTGCCCCATTGAAGTTCAGTTTCGTAGCACGTTTCTTGCGGCTTAATGTGTGTGCTTAAGAGTTCACTTCCCCCCTCTTGTTCCTCTCCAGCTCTTCAGATTGTTAGCCAGCTTTTCACACGCTTTTTCCTTTTTTTTTTTTTTGTAAAGGCTTGCCAAGTCAGTGGCCACTTCAACGCGTTGAAAGCTCTCAGCATCTGATAAGAGAGATGTGAAGTGTAAGTGTGTGGGGAGAGGGGAGGGGGAAAGGGGAAAGGGATAAAGAAAATGGCGAATACTCTTTGACTCAAAGATCATTCAGGCATTCATATTCATCGCATTCATTCGCTTCTTATTCATCACTCACATTCATTTATCAGTCACAACAACAGCTCATTAGTTGCTTGCTCTACTTGCTCTACTCCTTCCCCCTTTCTCTCTCTCTCTATCTCTCTCTCTCTCTCTCTACTCGTTCTCCCCCCTTTCTTTCCCCTTTCTTAGCATGGTACATTGCCCATTTCATAACGCCCTCACCTATTCTGTTCCGATTTCGCCCCAACTATAGGCATCTATGATGAGGAAACCGGATATTCTCCTGTTCACACCGATGACTCTGAGTTCGATGAGGATGAAGAGGAGGAGGAAGAGATTGATATATTGCAACAGTTTACCGAAGTATCCGAGATCCGATTCCCGGGAGAAATTGGACCTATGGGTGATC
This sequence comes from Drosophila neotestacea, assembly GCA_035044365.1. Classification (NCBI taxonomy): domain Eukaryota; kingdom Metazoa; phylum Arthropoda; class Insecta; order Diptera; family Drosophilidae; genus Drosophila; species Drosophila neotestacea. The sequence continues at coordinate 1,691,837 of JAWNMD010000155.1, forward strand.
GACGCTTGTGCAAAATACGTTGTGTCAAGGGCAAGTGGGTGGGGCCATTGTGTGCCACCAACGAGGAGGGTAAGTGAACCACCCTCAACACACATGCACACGCACACGCATACGCACAACCAACACACACATCTAAACATACATCTATATACTCTGAGATATATATGCACCCAAATGGAATGTTAATTATTCTTACAATAGCAATACGATATACGAAACATGTCATTACAGTAGAAACTCGTACAATAAAGACAACACAATCAAGCACACAAAATAGCAGCACCAGCAACAATCCAAGTTGTTTCATTTAACCATCTAACTAACTAATAATCTGCCTATATACAGTAGAGACTTACAAAACTGATAAGTCAAGAAATTAGAGCCTGGAATAATTAATGCATCCAATATTTAAACTTTGAACTTGAGAGTGAGCTATAAAGAATCCTTAAAATTTAATAGAAAATGAAATAAAACATTTTCAAATATACAACTTGTTCTAAATTGTGAGAGTCCACTGTATATAGAAATCTTTAGCAGCTGTCAAGCGTGTTTTCGTTTTCGATTTCGCTTCTATCACAGCACAATTCAAATTGCAAAATCAGAATTGTTTTCCGAGCTGAATTGTGCTGAAAACGAAAGCACGTCGGTTGTCAGTTGATGTATCTCAAATTCTTTGTGTATCTGTTGATCTAACTGACATCTTTATCTGTAGATGATAACGGCAACGTGAAGTTTCAGCCGCTGTATAAAAGCTGCCACGTCAATCGCATTCCGACTCATCTGCTGCTCAGCTATCGCAACATCTCCGTGGTAAGTGATGACAGGCAGACGATGCCTTCAGCCGTGCCAGGAGTTGCCCCCCAAAAAAATAACACCACCACAACCACCAATATTAACACAACCACATCTACACACTCTCAGATACATCTCCACACTCACAAAAACACTCACACACAGAAGCTAACGGAGGCTAAATGTGAGTTCAACTCAATTTTAACTGCGTCTCTCTGTCTCTGTGTCTCTCTCGCTCTCGCTCACGCTCTGTAACTAAGTCTCTCTGTCTCTGTCACTTACTGTCTCGCTCTATCTATCTGTCTCGCTCAATTTCTCCATCATCTATTGTATCAGTAACAACAACAACAATAACAACAACAACAACTATTTGCCCAGCGTCATCTTAGAAAAAATATCAATAAAAAAGTAAATCTAAAAAACAAACTAAATAAAAAATTGCATCCTGCATCCGCATCTGCTCTGTGCAGTACTCAGACTCTGTATTTTTGGTACTCTTTGATCTCTCTCTCTTGCAGACACCGATACCACCAAATCGCGGCTGGCGTAAAACGCGTTTATCCAAATCGACACTTGTCTCAAACACAGAAATTGTGAGTGGCCTCCTCGTCGTCGTCGTCTGTCGTCGCACCTCGAATCCGTATCTATATCTATAGCTGACATACAAACAGTAGAGTTCTCACAACCAACCGACATTCAAAACAAACAACTATACAAATGCACACACTTACACGATGACACTAGCTATACACTCAGAGAAATACATAGTTTAAACTAGGAGTATCTATTCTCTAGGAAGATAAACCAAATAGGTGTTTATAAGCTGACAATAAAAGGCAATAAGTTAAGAGGTGTAATATTAAAATTTTAGAGCTAGATATTTTTCCAATTTCCTTTTAAAATTCTCTATGAACACGAGTCATTTAATCCATTGCTTCTCAACTAGTTTCCGATTTAAGAAGGAGCTAAATATGCACTGCTAGAAATTTGTTGTTAGACAATTGACTAGCTACAAAACATATTAATAGACCAATAATAAAGTTAATAATATTATTAAACATAAGATACACAATATTAAAATATATTGAAACGAAAAATTTCATTCTTTCGAATGCATATTTATGCAACTGTTTTGATTATAAAGTTTAGAAGAATTTGCGATTCAGTCAGTCAATAAAGATTATATATTTCTTAGAGAAATCCTTTACAGAATCCTTAGCAAACTTAACAATATTAAAGAGAATTTGTAGGAATTGAAAAGTATTGAAGTTTCGACTGAAAGTATTTCTATTTTTACAGTGTATACACACACATACAGACACAATACACACGTACACACAAATAAGTAGTGTCTGCCCAAGTAGTGGGTCTTGTTTTGGCTTTTAAAAATAAACAGTTTTGTATGCACGGCTTAAGCATTGGCCATTGGGCAGCGTGAAGCACACATGGTAAAACACACACACTTACACAGACACACACACAATCACTCACACAGTTATACTTACAGCAAACAGAGACAATCAAAACTCTGGAAAACTGCACGCCAGCACGCCCTAAAAAGAGCCACGCCCACGCCCAAAAGAGTGCGCCTTTTAAATTATAAATATTGAAAGCTTGTAAATAAATCTAAACAAATCTTTTGTACTTTCTCTCTCTCTTTCTCTCCAACTCTCTCTCTCTCTCTCTCTGTCTCGTTCTCTGTTAACAATTTTGCCAATTCTCACGCACTGCACGTTCTATCGCTTCATTTTAATGCCTGAATCTCGTCTCGCCTCTCACCTGTTGCCCCATCCACATTGAACACCTTGTCGTGCCTCATTCTGTAGAACGTTGGCTGGGATCTGCCACATGGTCACTCCCTGCAGGCACGCTGCCAGGAGCTGGGTATCTACAAGCTGTTGGGAGAATCGCGAGTTCTCTGCTCGAACGGATTATGGGCACCACGAATGCCGAGCTGTGTGCCAACCACCGTGTTGACCAATTACTCCGAGGACAGTGCACCCTCCATAAAGGTGAAGATCTTCAATGGTTCCCATTCCTTTGAGCCCTCCGGGGTGATGGCTGTTCCTCCGCACAGCACAGTTCAAATGGATTGCATGTATCCGAGAGTTAGAGGCACTCCCGAATGGAGTTGGACTAGCTGGTATATGCAGTACAACACAGGTAGGTCAAATATTTTAATAAAACAAATCATGTGAGCAGCAATTGCTTAGCTTTTAGGGTATTAAATGATAATAATTGGGATTGAATTGCAGGCTGGTCCCCTGCTGGGGAGGATAAGGCGGTGCGTTATCGTCTGATTATCAAGAATATCGAGAACAATGATTCGGGCACCTTCACCTGCACCTCACCGCGTGGTTTGACAAACAGCATTGCCGTGGTTGTGGCCACTTCGACATGCCCGCAGCTAATGGAACCGATGGCGCCGCTCAGGCTGAGACTCGAGGGCAATAAGTTGGGCCAGCGAGCGCTTTATGAGTGCCCCGAGGGTTTTAGGCTGGATGGCGCATGGAATGCCACCTGCCTGGCCTCAGGCAATTGGTCATCGCCATCGCCAACATGCCATCCCATTCAATGTCCACGTCTCGTCCTTGATGATCCCCATCTCAGTCTCATTGAGCTCAATACGTCGGCATGGGGGCGGGCGGTGTTCAAATGCCAATGGGGATTCAAACTGACCGGACCGGCGCTGCTGGACTGTGAGCCGACGGGTGTCTGGAGTGGTCCAGTGCCACGCTGCAAAGGTGAGTGCCAACATATCCCTCACTTTCTTTTATATTCCCACTTATTCAGGGTAGACACTGTCTAGTCAATTGTCTAGCTAATTACTTGGATAATCACGCTTAATTGCGCTCAATTGAAGTGCAGACACTCTTGACAATCGAAAAGGTTTCACGTTTCATTCAATGCTATTAGATTCAAGTGGCATCTCAACATCTTCTAATTAAAATGGGACTGATTCATACTCAATGTCACTAGTTTGTCTATTCCATTATGTAGATAAGACAAGACTCATTTGTTGACTTTTTAAATTAATTTGAAAATCATATCATAAGGTTAAAAAACTTATTATATTTTCATTATTTAATCTGCTAATTACATTTTTTATTTTAATCAAAAATATATAATTTTAAATGGAATTTATATTTGTTCCTAAATTTGTATTTGGTACAAGATGAAAGGTAGAAACTATCATACTTATGCACTTTCCTATATCCGATTTCCCTCTCTCTCTTTCTCTCTATCTCCCACACTTTCTCTCTCTTTATCTATTTTTGATCTCGCAGTCATTCAGTGCATAATGCCAGTTCAGCCGCTCAATGGACGCGTTGGGGGCACCAGCCTCAGCCAGCGTCGTCTGACTGTTGGCGCTCTGGTCACATTCAGCTGCAACGATGGGCACACTCTGGTCGGCGAGTCGAGCATCATATGCACGGAGAACGGGGTCTGGTCGCACTCGCCACCATTTTGTAAGTAGACAACTGATAATGCAAACACATAATGCACATAATACGCTGCGAATCCTTGCGTAATCTCTCTCTGAAAGTGGGCCCCACTCACAAATCAAATTGAATTAATGAAACTTGTGTTGTATTTCCGCTGTATAACAAACAATCGATTACCAATACCGAAACCGATACCGATCTCGAACTGATACCGATACTCACAATTCAACCATGTGCCATCATGTAACATCAACTACATCAATCGTCAATCCATGCCATCCATGCTCCATATCGCTCAGGCAAATCGCAGTGCCCATATCCGGGTGATCCGCCCAATGGCCTGATCGCTCCACTTAAATTCAACTACGATGCGGGCGATTACCTGAGCGTCCAATGTCGGCCCGGCTTCATCCAGATCCAGACGAACGAAGATCACACCACGGGGCCGCCCGAGCGGCCAAAATGTCAGCCAGATGGCAAGTGGTCAGGTCCATTGCCCAAATGTCGCAGCTACGAGGAAGTGTAGCTTTTCCACAGCACCAACAATGTCAACGAAGGATGAGAGGATGATCTCTAGACCTGGCTGAAGCTGGATCTCGCAGTCCAAGTCCCATTTGATGTAACTTTCAATCGCAGTTGGCAGTCCCAAATTTAGCATTATGTAAAGAATACTTGTATACAATTTTGTGCTACAACAAAAAAATGGTAGAAAATGAAAAGAACAAAAAGTAAATGACGAAAAACCCGAGTGATATTTAGATTAACTTAGTGAGAGGTATCAAAATTAATTAATTAATATAATTATCGTATATTTTCTATTGGCCCTAATTGAACTTGAACATGAAATCACTCGCAGATTTACCTAACTTACTTTATCAAATCTATTCCAATCTTCAAACTTCTATGCAAATCTCTTCAAGGCCCACTTAATATTTCAAAGAATTCCACAAGAGAGAGGTTCTTAAGTGCTAGACGATATTATAATGTTATTATGAGAACATGACAAACCTGAGCAAAATGTAACATAAATATAAATGTTAAATGTTGATAAACAAATTCAATTTATTTGTAATTTTTCTGTGAGTTTGCTTTATGAACTTTTCCAATAATGTTCGAATTTTTCGCTTGCATTTTATAATAATAAAAAGTATTGAATGCTAATACATACTTATAATCGACAGTTAATTACAGGTATTCAAATGATTGTAAGCCAGATGAATTCATAACTAGTTAATACTCTTATAATACTCTTACACTTATACTCCAACTGTACTTATGTAAAGCTCAATAATTATATATGGGAGTCGCCACACTGTTGGCAGAGTTATAAAAGTTGATTGATTGATTGATTGATAGATTGATTGGTTAGTTAGTTAGGTGCAGAGCAGTTCCAAAATGCAAACGAAAGTCATATCTCCCTCTATAATAAGCAATACTTATATACATAAATGTAAATGTACGAGCATGTGTATGTACGAGTCTGTAAGCAACTGCAAACAGTGAAGAAACTAACTTTTAAATAAAAATCATATGAATTATATATACACATACATATGTATGTGTAAATTGCAAATTGAAATACCAATGCGTTACTGATTGTTTTTTTCACTTCAAGAGGGTGGGGCATTTCCATTTCTAACATTACAACTACACTTAACCGGGCCAAAAAAGAAAACGCTCAAACCGACGCCGGTTTAATATCCGCCCGAATGTCAGAACATATTTCGCAATTGCAAACAAAAGCAATTTTGGCTCAAGCGAAAATGTGTGCCAAGGAAATACATATTTCATTTGGCAAAGCCAACAACTACAGGGCCTACACATAGCTTTGATAATGCGAAGGAAATGGCGTTACGTATACGTAAAATCAGTGCAAGGTGCAGAGAACAGAGTGAAGCAAATATACCCTGGAAAGCAGCTGTTGCTACTGAAAGTAACTTCCCTAGGATCTTAACCTATTTATAGATGAATGGAATATTTATAAAAGGTAGGTTTTACAAGTTAATTCTCTCTCAATGGGATACAGAAATTTGTACTTATTCAGATTATACTTTTAGTTTCTAGTTTATTCAGTTTATAGTTTAATATTTTAAATAAAACACACGACTTGATGCTGGGTCTTTCCAACATTGTGAGTCGTATAACTGAATTAGAACAAGCCCTGAAGTGTTTTCATACAGCATTTGCTTACACGCAGCTGTGCACTGTTGAGTGAATGTCTCTGTGCGTAACAGTTGCGCTTCTGGCTATGCTACATGGCTATAAACACACGCACACCCACTTAGAAGCACACACACTCATACACACACATTCTCATTTGTACATAGACTTGGCCACACATGGCCAAAATTAATTTGTTTTGTTCTTTTACCTTTGGCAGCCTGAAGCGTAACGCTTTAAATGAAACGATTGACGCTATATGCCGGCAGCTCATATGAGCACACACACACACACACACGCGTATATATACATATATAATACTAATACACACACACGTCCGCAAAAGCCATTGTCGTTTATTCCTTTTAGCAATGGCACGCCCACCCAGCCCACATCGCATTTAATGGCAATTGGTGTGTGTGAGTGTGTATGTTAGGGTTTAAGTCCATAGAGACGAGGGTGAGAGGGGGTACAGTGGAAAGGGGGGGAAAGAACCTCACGAAAAAGGTGTCTAAATTGAGACGCCATGTCGCAACATTAACTGCCATGTGCGTAATTAAAATTAACTGCCAGTGCCACAGCTACAGTTGCTGCCACTGCCACATTGCCACACTGCCTCACTCACTGCTGCTGCCACATCTGCTGCTGCTACTGCAAATTGGTTTTGCTTGTACTACCCCAAAAAAAATTAATACACAACATAAAAAACACATTTAGTCGCTTCAATTTTAAGCCATGCACTTTAATTGCCCTTAAAGCGTGCACAACACACAGTTTTTGGCCAACTAATTAGCGGCTTTTGCTAGAAACTCAGTTGGAAATGACACACCGATACACACACACACACACCCTCACCCACATTCACACGTATATAAGGCAATTAGCTGTCGCTGCGGATGCATTGCCATTTCCGGTGGAGCTCAAGTTTCGCTTGTGATTGTGATTTGCGCAAAAGTTGCGCAATTTTCATTAGCACCTCGAAAACTTTTCGCGCAATGCTGAGTTAAAGAGCCAAGGCAGCGAGGATATACCAGGATACTCCAGGATATGCGAACTGCAGCTGCATTGCACTTGCTGCTTAAACATATCACAACTGCAATATTTTCTGGCCAAGCCCAATGAGCTATGCTTGTCACGTAGAGCCACGAATGCCGTTCAAAGCAGTATCTGCCACACTCATACACATATATATATATCTACACACTTTTACACCCCCACACACACTCACACACTTCTATCTAAAAAACGAGCTGCAATGGCATCACGAGTTTGGCCTCTGACACCCGCAGCTAAACCTGCCCCTCGAACTTCCCTCCATCTTTTTCTCTGCTCTGTTGTTAAATGCATGCCAAAGCCAAAGGCTAACTACATCTGCCCCCATCTATATGTATGTATAAATGTATATGTATGTGTGTGTGTGAGTGTGGCATGCCCCGCTTGACGGGTTAGAGACAAAGTGCACTGGTAGCCATAAAGTTATCTATGCCATTTATTCGCAGAATTCGCTTGTTTTAAAGTTGTGCTCATCATTCCACAGCCGCATAGCTGACAAATTTCTACAAAGCCAACTTTATTGGACATGACATTTTGGCATCTAAAAAGTATACAACATATTTACACATATATACATATATCCCTTTCATAACCCTACTCAAAAATGGAATAGAATATTTGTATGATTAATATTACCCAGGACAATAACCAGCGTTGAAGTGACAATTGGTTTTTTTGATTGAGTTGAGCCGAGCATCAAATAAAAGTATCAATAATAAAGCGAGAATGTGCTGTTTGAATACTCCTTTGTGCAGATATACTCATTGCTATATAATTATGCTATAAAGTTTATTATAAATTAAAAAATAAATGTGTTTTTTGTAATTGGAAAAGAGGAATTGAGTTTTGAACAAGGTTTGCCTTCGTGCGTTCAAAAGTACTTAAATATCCTATAAAATTTATTATGAATTGAAAAACAAATAAATCTATGTCAAATGCAATATTGTCTGAAAGTTACTTCAGATAGGATTTTCTATAGTCTTTTTATTAAAATGAGATAATATGATTTACAATATTCTGTAATCTCTAAATGAGGTAAAAAAATGTATAATCTAAGATATTAACTATACTAAATATACTCCAATTTTATTTACTGGTAGGATAAGATACACTTTTAGAATGTTATACACTCTCTAAATTCAAATCAAGTCTTTGGCTTAAAAAGGTTTTAAGACGATTCTATTATTATCCTTGAAGCATCCTAAATCTACAATCCACAATGACGTGTTAATTTGTATGCAAAACTGAAGAAACAATTACTCATTACAATATGACACCCGACTGGGGCTTTGCTAGGATACGAACATCGGCAAATTGCTAGGCAAAACATCAATCAACTTTGTTATAAATAACAACTGAGACTGAGACCGAGACAGAGACATAGGCAGAGTTATATCTCGACAATGTTGAATTGTTATCAATAGTTTAGTCTTGGGTTAAATAACATGACAGGCGAGGGCAGTTATTAATGATGCCAATAAGCATATCAAACTCACATTTGATTAATGTCCTTTTATCGACAGCTGCTGAACAGGATTCTAATACTCATTCATGCTTAACATGAAGCTGCAGCTGACAGATTCTAAAAGCATGCAAATAAAGTGTGCAACATGTCAGTGGCCGCACAGTATCCTTTATCCTGGCAAGGTCCTTTTACGGGAGGTCTGTCTAGCAGGCTGGCCAGCTTGTTAGCGCAGCTGCATATGAAATTCGATGCGAGCTTTTGGCAATTTATTTCAATTTGTTGCATCAAAGGGAGAAACAGGGGGGGTCAAAGTGCAAACACAGTGCGCATGCCAGCCTTAATTACGAGATAAATCAAGCGTGAGACAGGAAGAGAGAGATAAAGTGAAAGAGAGAGAGATGCTACATGCTGGCCATTCATAATTGTTAGGCTGATTGGCAGCTCGTTTTGCAGGCAAATTGGACAACACTCTCAATGCTCGCGGCCAGACTAAAATTTGCAACGCTGCGTATACGTTGTGCGAGCTTCAACATCGATGGTCTATTGGAAAATTGGGGAACGCATTTTGTTGTTTGTCTGTCAACTAATTAACCTCTGCATGAGGTTTTATCTATAGCTGAAGCTTTAATTAAAATCTCACACCTGCTGTTGGCAATTCTTCCACTTTTCAACTGTTGCAGCTGGCAGCAGTCTGTAAATATTTGAAATTGTGCTCAAGTTCCTTAACTTCGTTCCTCACTTGGAAACCGCAACCACTTGAACTTCGTCTGGCAATTGCTCCCCAAGGAGCATTTTGTTACGCAGCGCGCTCCAATTAATTCTCATACACAAACACATACTTTTACACTCACACACTTACACAGAGCAATACGTACATTTAACATTGAAGCGCATTACGCATACGCCGCGTTGCCTTTGCCTTTGGCTTTGCCGCTTAACTGATTCACTTCGTGCGAATTAACATTTAGATTAAAAGCCAACACGCGCACAAAAATGCAAAATTACAGAAAATACAAAAAATAATGAGAAAAAAATATTAACATTTTTCATAAATATTTATTGAAAGTCCTGGCGACCAACAGTTTCAACTGCAGCAATCTAACTTCTTACAACATCGGACTGTGACCAGACCTCAACACCAAAAAGTTCAAACCAAGCCATAGCAAAGTACTTTGCATTTTGTACAATGTAATAAGAGATGAAAGCAAACAACAGAAGCAGCCATAGCAGAAGAAGAAGGAGTAGGAAGCCAAACAATTCGCAATCGGACACATTTTTTGCTCCCTCTGAAATGAAATCGAAAATAAGCATAAGAATAAAAGTAGCAGCTGCTTGAAGGAACACAATGTTATTATTGATATAATTCTGATTGCAATGGATGCCATTCTATAGATACTTAAGGAACTGCCAGAAAGAGTAGTAGAAATTATTTTGTGTTGCAGCAAAAACGATTTAAAATTGTCCATTATGAATGCTAATTGATAACTTTTGTCCGTTATGAATACTAATTGATAACTTTTAAATGGAATAAAACAACAACAACGCTGGTTAAAGCAGTTCAAAGTAGTTGGCGTGCACTGCTTTTAAATTAATATAAAGCAGTTGCACTTGAAATTAGCAGAGCAAGATCACAGAGAGAGCAATGTTATGTTAAGTTGCAGGGAAAGAAACAGAACCATGAAAAGTGATGTAAACAAACTTAGATCAATAACATACAGAATGTTATTCAGTAGAGCGCAATGTACTTAACAGTCACATATTGAATCACCTTATGCTAAACTTATTACGGAAATTAATAATACGCCGTGGGTTACGAAAAGTAGAGTCACAATTAGTAAAGCAATTCTTTTCTCAAAATTAAGATATGCATTTTGTATTCTGCCAAACCAAATACATTTTCCTGAATTTCTATATATTTTTATATATACATATATATTTTATAGTTTCTTTAGAAAAAAAGAAAAACTTATAATATAGAAATTTTGACCTCCATTGCTTTTAATTATTACTTGAATAACTGTATATGCAATTTAGAATTTTTTTACATAAGTACACAGAATATCTTCAACCAAATCTATTTCATATTTCGTGTGCTGCTTTGAAACAAAGTATGAATATATGAATGTGTAACAAAATATTTAATGTTTTCAACTCATTGAAATGCAAATTGTCAAAACCATGAATGGCTTTAAGCTTTTACGCAGTTCTTTTTGTTTTTATTAAATTATATGAAATGTGCAGCATGATAAAATATTATATTACTCGCATGTGATGAGTATTTTCATTTAACGTACTCGTATCTATGCATGTACTGATGTTTTGCAGTGAATTGAACTTCCGTTTGTCGCTTACGGCTCACTGAGTTTTAATATAAAATAAAAGCACAAAATGTTAACAACAAAAGCAACAGCAATAGCAACAAAAACAACAACGATAACAAATTGAGTCACACGCTGCGCTCACTTCATAAAATGGCGGCAGTCAAATCAAATTCCTTAACACCTACACAAAAAGCAGTCAGTGTAGCATACTCTGTACTTTGTGCTCCTGCTGTGCCCGAGTAATATAAATAATAAGCATAACAGCAGGCGCAGGCAACAACAATAGCAATAAAAGCGTAGTAACAACTGCAAGGACCAAGGACCAAGCGCCAAGGAGCAAAGACAAAGGCAATGCCAGAGTCTGTTGGGAGGCAACAAAAGTACAAGCACAAATGACAATTGACACGAGTTGGCAGCTTGCTGCGTTGCAAATAGGGGATGGACAAGGCAAAGAGAGAGAGGGGGCGAGGGTGTCTACAACTTTTTTGTTTGCACTTTGCGCAATTTATTTTATTGTTGTTTGCCAAACAACTTTCATAAGTTTCCAGCTGGCTCGCAAAACGCCACTCAATTTCGGTCGCCATTTGAAAGAAAGTTGTCAAGTTGCGTTTTGTATTATTAGTTACCAAAGCGAGGGGGCGTGGGAAACGGAAAGAAGGTGTGGCATTCTGCTTCATTACCATAAGCAGTTTTTCCCAGGTGCCATGCAAATTCGTCATTCGAAAATCCAGCTGCAGAAAAAACCACTGCAAATTTGCATGCTAAATCAGCAACAGCAAATGCATTAATTGAGCTGAATTCTCTTTCTCACTCTCTCTATGTCTCCTCTCTCTCTCTCAGTGTGTGGAAAGGATTTGCATACACAAAGTGAATCAATTCAAAGCCAAAAAGTCAATCAAACTGTAAAAATATATGTAAACATAACAAACACACAGGGAGAGATGAACTGTTGGTCAACACTCTGGCCGAAATCCGCAGTCAAAAAAAAGTCTCTAAACCGCTGTCCATTTGGTGTCTGTATGTGTTTTGGGTGTTTGTGTGTTTGTGTGGGAACAATAAATAAAGTCTAGCCGACGAACACTTCAAAAAACAATTATGGTTACCAGCGGGATACGCATGACTGCAGCAGGAGCTGGATACGTCCATTTGGGATTGGGTTTAGGGCTTGGGTTTGGAATTGGGATTGCGATTGGGATTGTGATGGAGACTGGGAATTGAGGGTAACAGTGCAGTTTCTCTGTGGATGCAGGATACTTTCAATGGCCGCAAAAAGTTTATACGCTTGTTTATACAAATACAAATATGTATGGAGAAAAAGTAACATCAATAATATGCAGGAATGCAACAGCAGGATGTGCTCGAGTCAAGAGATACTCAACAAGAGAGAAGTTAAGGAAAGGGAAAGGAAAGAAAGAGTAATTATTTCAATCTAGTAATAAGAAGAACTGGAAGAAAAAAATTGATGGAAAGTAGCCATCTTTATTTATGATACGAGTATATGCTTAAGTATCATGTTATAGATAGTTTCAATTAAAATGAGAAACTACGATTAAAGGTTATAACAACATGGAAAGGGCGGTGCCCACATTCAATTCACAATAGGGAAATTCTATATAATTTGGAACTAAATATTTCAACTCTTTTTCTGCTTACCTACAGGGTATTTGGAAGCATGGCGTGAATTGCTGCCAAACGGAAGCGGAAGTGGATCTGGAAGTGGCTGTGTAGTTGTGGTGTGTGTGTGTGTGTTATGTCTGAGTGTATGTTGAAAAAACAATGGCACATAGTTCGATGCTGTGTATAATTGTTTACAACTACTGTTGGCATTGTTTTGTTATTGACAATAAGCGTACAGCCCAAATGGCAGAAGGTGAAAGGGCAAAGGTCACTAGTCAACAGAAATAACAACTAGAACATCCGACAACTAATTTTAGCCACGTCAGAAGCTCACACAAATTAAAGCTGTTAATAACATTAGAATTTTGATGATGAGCTAAAATGCTATTGGATTGGACGTGGAGGACGTAAGAGGAGAGATTGGTTGTCAGGAAAAGCGTGAATTTCCACCATCTGGATGTCATGCTCACATATGCGAAATCAGATTTGAAACACATTTGCCTCAAAGCCAATTAAGGTTGCCAACGTGGTTGCTGGCCAAAAAGGTTTCCCTCTCAACTGAGTTGAACGATGAACGACGAACAGACAGTGAGTGAATTGGACTGAAAATGGGGTTGGAGGTGGAATTGGACTTGCTGGTGGAATGGCAGTGGGAGTTGAAATTGGAGTCAGAGTTGATCTAATGATGGCAATGGCAACGAGCTCTTATAGAGCAAGGAATTTTATAAGGCTGAGGAGGAAACGGGGTTACAGTTTGTCTGTGTAAATATGGCAGAAGACATATGTAAGCTTGTCTACGAGGATGGTTCAAGAAGTATTCAAAAGTTCAGACAGGCTAACATAAATGAGTCAAGTATGGAACTGCTTTCCAATACGTCCCTTACATAAGCATATTATTTCCGTTATTAAAATTGTATGTCAGTTAAGAATTTTTTTAGGCAACAAATATACTTTTTTATTAATATAAAAATAATTGTGTAAAAGCGCCAAATTTCATAAATTAAAATCACTTTTTCAGTTTTCTGTGATATATCTATTGACTTTAAATAGTTATAAAAATGCAGTAAAATATATAAAAAAATTTATCCGAGTTTAATTTTGTAAATACTTTGCGGACTTTCCACGTTGGTAGTTGTTGCAGCTGCTGTTGCTTTTCCTCTACATATATTTTCATTCCGTATGCTTTACTTACCTTCGTCGTCTGTCAATTTGGCCAACGATTAAAGCGCTTTGGCATCGTCGTGAAGCAGCAGTTTAAATTCTATTGCCAATTGCAGCCGCACACGACAGATGCAATTACCTCACTCCACACAGACAGAAAGACACACCGAAACACACACATACCCTATGCAGTCTTTCTGTGCGCCGTAAATTGCCAGCGTGATATTAAATTACGTGTGACTTTCTACTTCCGCTGCTACGTAATCCATTTCCGGTTCGTTGGCTGGTTTACATTTACCGTTAATCTCGTGCTAAGCGCCTCAAATAAATTATTCGCAGACCTTTTTTTTACCTATGCTCTTTCTCCTCTCTCTTTAGTTTCTCCTGAAATTTGCAATTAAAATGCATGCCTCGCTGGTCCGACTGCCATTTGGCATTTACTTGCCCCGTTTTGTGGCAGCCGCTTGACCCAATTCACAGCACAAAAGTCAGACAGCATTTGGTCAGTAGCCTCTGGGCTGGTTTAGGTTGCATGCAACCAACGCTAATGTGTGGCAGCAACAACGCGTACAACATACGAAAAAGTATTCGAATGATGCGAATTCTGTTGGCTTTTGTGGCAACTCTGCTGTTGCCACTGCGGTTCTTAGCTGTTTATCTGGCTAAACGCGGCTAATGGATTAGAGAGCAACTCTCTAGCTCTATCTCTCTCTCCCTCTCTCTTGCTGTCTTTCTATCTCTGTTCACTGGTTAACTGCATTTGCATTTCCCATTTAACTGCTAATGCACTATACCCCTTTTAAAATCCCAACTCCTATTTCTGTACTTCATTATGCGCTTGAATGTATGCTTTAAAAACAGACACAAAACCAATGCGTCGTATACATTGTTATCTATAGTATCACTTACCAAGTGCTGGCAGCTATTGAGAGTGTATCATATTATTTAACTAATTGGTGTGCTAGGCTAATATTACTAAAAGGATTTTTTTGAAAACTCCTCTATGTGTCTATGATTTAGTGTATTTTTAGTATTTTATTATTCAATTAGCAAACACGAATCAATTTTCAGGTTAATTATAATTTGGAACCATTTTTTACTTTCAGTTGAATTCAGCAATTCCAAATTTACACTAACAATATGATTTGATTGCAACAAGCTGCTTACAAAAGATTCGTTAATGGAGCCTATCTGCTTTTTGTGTTCGTTGAGCGCAAAAATCAGACAAAAGTTGAGCAGGCTGCAGGTTGGCTAGACTCCAGAAAATTGAATTACGAAACCAAGAGAAAATGCTGATCCCCCATTCTGATACTGCTTCTCTTTCCGATGCTGTCCAGCCTTCTGTTGCTGTTCCTTTCCTCTCCTCAGCCCAGTTATCGGGCAAACAGTTACCGGAAGTTGCGTTGCGGCACATCAAAGCCAAATGCACTTAATTGAGTGGATACTCTCCTCTCTCTCACTCTACTTTCTCCCACTCTCTGGTAAAGACAAAGAACTGGCAACTGTCCACTATATGGACTGTGAGCTCTGCACTCGTAGTGCTTGTAAAATGCTCGTCCATTAGCTCAATCAGGCAACGATTCACCTGACAGCGGTCAGTGAATTAAATGCTTTAAATTGGCTCAAAATTTAAGGCCCATTTTTGTGGCCGGACAAGTTTCCCATTTGGCATCAACCAACAGCCTCATAGAGTGGCATACATTAAGCGTTAACGTGCAACCGACCAGGCAACCAAGGGGAAATGTGTGTCATCATCATGTGGCTGCCGTTTGGCTGCACTGCATCCCCAAGTGCGCTCATTACAAGCTTCGAGGCTTTCAAGTGCCTTTAAATTGCCATTCTGCGTCAGCTTTTGCCTCTGTTTCATTTGCTCTTCTCTCCTGTTACAGCCTCTGTTTCTATTTCTCCTCCTGCTCTCTTCTCTACTCCTGTCTCTGCCCCTGCATTTTCCTCTGATCCTTATCCTGATGTATCTTCTACTCTTGTTTCTCCTCCTGTTTCTGTTCCTTCTACACTGACAAAAAACTGATCTATAAAATCAGGAATTTTAGTTAAAAATAATTATTTTTGCTTAATAAATAGACAAAGTTAAAGGAAATATACAATGCTCGTAGCATTTATTTATCAATTTTATTTATATTAATTATCATTAACTTTCACCTGTTACTCACTAAACAAGATTTCCTGTAAAGAAAATGAGTTGAAATCAAAATTGTTATTTCAGTGTACTGCTACTCATATCCACATCTCTGTGGCTGTCGCCTGCTGCTGATTAACGCTGCTGAATTGAGACCATTTTGTGCTTTTATCGCTTTAATTGTTGTGCTCGCTCTGCTTCTGCCTCTGTTTCTGCCTCTAGCTGTGGTTGTGACTGTGGCAGTCCGACGACTGTGTTTCCTGTTGCCACAGTTTTGCATCCGTTTCCTGTTTGCAGGCAGCGCCCAACGGCAACGATGAAGTGCAGCCCTGACAGGCAAACTGACAGCAATGCAGGTCATGCCACAAACACACACACACACACACACACACACACACACACACAGACAACCACACTCTTTGTTTGCTCATCAATTACATTACGTATACGCAACGTTAAAAGATGTTGATTTTTAGCATCAGTTACTTATCAGCATAAACAAAGCATGGATCAGCGTGTAATATGAAGTTTCATTATGGTTAGTGAAACACAACACCTGGTAACCAACCAGCAAACAACAACAACAACAGCAAAAGACAACAACAATAATTGGTAACAGAAATAATCATGGACGTCAGCTGTTGGCCTGAAGAGTTCTCATTAAAAACACCCTCATTTTGTTGTTTGCCTGCCTTAAACAATATAATTAATAACGCACAATACGCTCATTAAACGATTAAATAAATATGCATATACGCAACGAATATATATGTATGTGAGTGTATTCATAACATTATGAGTTCAACTCGTCGAGCGATAAATGTCAATTGCAACAATTTCCTTTTCAGTCTGCTACGTGACATGTTTAAATCAAAGGGAATCAACATCGGAATTTGCAAACATATTTAATGAATTCATTTGCTCTGATAAATGTGAATATTGTGAATAATTGCAGGATAAGCCTAACTATGCTCTATAAAGGATAGTTCATTTTTATTAATTACTCAATGAAAATTATTAACAATACATTTGCAAAGTAATATGATTAACTATAATTTAATAATTGTTCTTCAGATTTTTATTATTTGATTTTATTGTTATTGCAGAAAAATGCATTTGTGGTAAATAAAAAAGTTAAAGTAGATTATTTTTAGAATTTATAAGCTAATCAAAAGTTAAATTACCAAACAAAATTAAATTTTATCCATTTAAATTGTTATTAGGCATATAATTTCAACATAATATTAAAATGAAAGCTAAATTTGATTACGAAATGTGTATTAACCAGCATCTGCCAAGTTTATTTGTTCCTAAGACACAGACTCATTAATTAGCAGCTCTAAGCAGGATGAAGACTCAATATAAATCCATTTAAATGGTTTCACTTTGACATAGCGATAATTAGTTGAAGCAAAGCACAGACTACGACTAGCGTAATCAAATCCTTTAGTCTGTCTGTCTGTTGAAATGTCTGAGTGGTTATGCATCTGTGGGATTTCATGTTTCATGTGAATACGTATTTGCACTACTCGTATTATTGGGCTTCAGTTGCTTAATGACTTTGCAGTTTGCTTGTTAAATACTGTTGTGGCCATAAAGCCGCACATTAAATGCGCAGTCGAGTAGTTGGGATTGTAAATCACATTACACATACGCCGCGTATGCCAGCTGCCAAACTTGCTATCTACCAGAGAGTGCGTATGTGTGAGTGTGAGTGTGAGTATGAGTGAGTGTGGCTGCATTAGCTTGAGATGCATTTTAATACACACAGCGCTAATAATTCACACAATAAGCTGCAGGGCAGGCCAGGCAGTCAGGCAATGGCATTGCCATTATTCATAGGGCAGCCAAATACCACAGTAGAGACTCGAGAAGAGGTAAAAGGGAGAGAGAGAGAGAGACTGAACTGAAACCGAAACATATGTATGTGTGATACAAAACAGGTAAGCAACGTCATATGCACCAAAAATATGGCAAACTTTACAGCCAACGAAGGCTATAGGGATGGCAGATGGAAGATGGAAAAGGGGATGAAGGCAGTTGGGAATAGGTTGAGTTTGGAAGGTGGAATATCCAGACAGAGTGTGGAAGCGACACGTTTATAGCATTTGCCAATGCCCAGAGTGCGATTTTCACTTTTATTGTTGCTGCTGCAGCTTGTGCTTCTGCTTCTGCTCCTGTTTCTGCTGTTCCCTGAATGTTGCCAAAGTGTTTTGTAGTTGCTCACTGAGGCCGACTATATAACTGTCTGCATCTGACTTCCACTTCCCCTCTCTCCCTCTCTTTCTCTCTCGCTCTGGCTCTGTTGCTGCCTCATGGCTGTCGGCAAACATGAGCAGCAACAGCTGCACCTGCTACAGAATACTTTCATGCATTTATGCGATTTCGTTCTTACCAAGTTTGCTTTTTGTTCTAACTTTTTTACTCTCTACATTTTTCTTTTTTTTTGGTTTTATGACAGCTTCGTTTGGCTTGTAACATGTGTTGCTCTGTGTCCTGTGTCGTGTGTCCTGTATCCTGTGTCCTGTATGTTCTTATTGCAACTTGTTACTGGCTTAACGGACTACTGACTACTGACTACCGACTGTCACATCAATTAATTATGAGCTATTGCATTACATTTTCAATCTCTCCCTCTCACTTTCTCCCAATTGGCTGACCGCACACACAAAATGGTCAACCGAAATAAAATGCCAATGAAATTTGCGTCTGACAAATTTGTTCGTCTGTGCAAAAACTGTTTGTTTGTTGCCACAACCCCAAAACACATGTACACATATACATGTATATACATATGTATATGCATATATATAAATGGAATTTTTCGATTTTATTGCTCAATGAATACAACAGAGAGCAGCAACAGAAATCCGTCCTGGATTGCATTAATGTGTGGCATTTAAATGCCTTGCGACCGCAAAACAAAACACCAAGCAACGGCCAAAGCCAAAGCCAAAGCCAATGCCAAAAAAGGGACATTCTACATTTGCATGTTTACAAAATGGCACAAACACACACACACACAAACACAATAAAACAACAGGCAGGAAAAGGATACAATTTAGATTCTCGACTCAAACATACCCGTAGCTAAGCTGTGTATAACCTAAGATAAATGTTGCCATTATTTAAATTCACTTCATTTTTTATGGCTTGGCAACAAACTCTTAAGTCACAAGTACTTTAGATTTATAAACGAAAAATACCTAATTAAAATGAATAACTTAATTGCAATTTTAATTGGGATTCGATAGGGATAGATATAATTTTAAAAACATTTTTTGATATTCTCTGGCTGTATGTGAGAACGGGTATTGGCGCCAGGTTGGGTCAGAAATTTGAGTCAGGACCGGGACCCAAGCAGATACATATTGTTCACATGGCTGTTGTTAGATTCGGGCCCAAAAACTGGCGACACACACAACGCACAATTCGCATTGTTTGGCTTTTTGTCAGTGGCAACTAAGCTACCAGTTTCCTTTGTGTGTGAGCCTGCTTTGTGTATGTTTGTGTGTGTGACATTCGCCTAATGCATGTGCTGTGAAATTCTGTGATTTATGACATTAAATGCACAAAAATAGGATTTTATTTGAATTTAATGGCTTTTTAGTGTGTTTTAATGTGATCCATTTGCGGAAATTTGCAGATTTGCAGGCATTTTGCAAAGCATTCAACAACAACATTTATTTTACAGCTATTGCAATCAGGAACTCGACAAATTTGTTGATTTAATGGGCTTTAGATTCACAAACCAAATGAATAGCTTTAATGCAATTTAAATTGGATTTCAATAGGATTAGATATAATTTATCAAATTATTTAATTTTCAAATTATATTATAGTTTATAGTTTAATTGGTCCTTACAGTAAATTCGCCTTAAATCCATGAAGGGCATTATAAATAACGTATCCCTTCACTGTCCATTTCGTAGAGCATCATTTTGCAGGTTTGCTGTCACTATAAAGTTTTACGAATCCAAGTCTTCTTTTACTTTGAAAGATCCACTCACATAACGTTCTCTTCCCATAATGCGTAGATCACCAAGATCAATAACTCTTTCCTGATCGATTCTTAACTCATCAAAACTATGTAGTTCCCCATCGAATAGGATACGAATGGGGAAAAAAACATATTGCTCTGGTTTTCATACTTGCCCAGCAAGTTAAGTTGTCACTGAAAATAGAATTACAAGTTGATCAAAAAGCCACATTGCATTTTCGAGTCTCTCATGTTTATATGGTTCTTAAACAAACAATTGATCAGGGGGTTCCCCTTTCTAATCGCATTAATTTGTGCAATTTTGTGGACAAATATGAATTAACTGTTTATCTTTATATTGCAAGTTAATTTAAATTATGTTATGTTTTGTCTATGGAGAGACGAGAGCGTATCATCAAATCTGTTAACGTAAGACATTGTATTACGTATACGTCAGCGTGTCCGTGGCAAACAAGAGCCATATGCACTACCAATTTATGGCTTCAATAAACATAAAGTTCATAAACTCCCAAGGCATCGTTGCTCATCATTTGCAGCGGATTGTCAAGGGGTAACAGCAGCAACAGCAGCAGCAACAACATCAACGGCAACAGCAGCAGCAGCAGGAGCAGCAACGTTGTTCGGTCAAATAAATAATGAAAAAGAAAAGTGATGTCATAAAAATTTTATCTCTTAACTGGAATTGAGCAGCATGAACAAGAAACAGCAGCAGCAGCATCAACAGCAACATCAGCAACAACAGCAACTGTGGCTGTAGTAACAACAGCAGCAGCAGCAGCAACAACAATGCTTGGTCATTTTCATATAAAAATTGACAATGGCGTTGGTTCTTTTACCTATGTGTATGTGTATGTGTATGTGTGCTTGTTTGTCTCTCTGTGTGTGTGCGTGTGAAAGCAAGTGGAAAATGCGACAAAAGTAAGGCAGACACGGAGCAATAAGAACGAGTTCGAGCACAGCAAATGCACACGGCATGAGCTTTGCAACCAGAGCCATATAATAGCACAGCGCAACAACAACTCCAGCAACAACAACTCCAACAACACTAACAATAAAGTAAAGTATAATAATAACAACTACAAAGCTGACAAGGCTGCTGAGCTGATATTCCTTTATATAAGTACGTGTATCCAAACATTCACATATACACAAAACTATATATATATATATAAAGAGATGTACAGATATTTATAAAGATATCTGCAAAATGCAGCTTCACTTACAATAAAGTACTACAAAATGCCCAGCTGCAAGTCGTCTTTAAAGCAGAATACTTTCAGAGCAGGTATTAAAAGCTGGACAGCAGACAGTCTTCTGTTACTAAAAGGAAAAAAGTCTATTAAAATCTAAGATATTCAAATATGAAAACGTTTGTAGAGTTGTTTAGGGTCTAGTCAAAGTCTTAATGCACTCTTTTCTTTAACTATTGGAAGGGTAATAGAGCGACAAGCAGAGAAAATAATTGTACTAAGTTCTATAGAGATAGCTTAAAACAAAAATAAACTAAAATGCAGCTTATAATACAGCTGATAAAATAAGCTACAGCTGCAGCTTATATACCCCCTCTGTAAAGGGTATTTTCAACACTTTCAGCTATTTTCTATAAACTGCCTTCGTCAGTTTTATGCACAATTTGGCCGCACTCTTTCAACTTGAGTTTATTCTTTCAATACGTTAACTGCAAAACCAGTAAAACTGTGAAATGGCTTTTTCGGCTTGCCTCATAAATAAAATTGGGAGTGGGTGAAGTAAGGCTAAGAAGAATGCCAGGCAACTGACAGACGAGGATCAAATTGGCTTTGATTTAGCGTCGACATGCGAAATGTGGTTACTTAAGGGGCAAATGTTATGAAATTTTTCGGTTATATTTCAATTTGAATAAGATATAAAAATAATGTTGAGGGAAAAAAGGCCATGCCCCGTAGATGGCAACTTTCGCTTTTGACTTTCACCTTTCTGGCAGGCAAGGGACCTGGAACAATAAGGAAAATGTACTTCTGCAAGTGTAAGAAAATGCGTTGGAGCTAAACTCATTTCGCAATTTGCCGGCATGAAATGCTTTTGCTTTTAATGTGAAAACTTTACCAACAATATTTGGGTGCAGGAAGGTGCAGGCTTCCAGTTACCAGATGCCACAAGCAGAGGCACAAGCAATGGCACAGGCACGTGGCATCTACCACCCCGAACTCTCCTTGCACCATGATTAAGTTGCAAAAGTTGGGCCAACATTTTTGGCAAACAACGCGCAGCCCCAAAGTTCAAGTTGTTCGGGGCAAATGCAATCAAATGTAAGTACAACAATTGCAACATCATGTGGCAAGGAGAGAAGGAGACACAGGAGGGAGTCATTGGGTGGTGGAGAAGGTGGATATATTAGCTGGGTAAAGCAGAAACTTGGTTTAGGGTCTGAAACAGAGCGCAAACAAAATATTGAATATGATTTGCAAACACATGTGCCGACTGTCTTGGCTCAATCTCAATCAATAACACATGGCCAAGAGGGAGTGAGGAAGGTATGTGAATAGAGGGAGAAAGGGGCAGGGGGCACAGTTACAAGCATGTTTTGGTTTTTGGGCGTTACAGCGACGTGACTTGATGTCTCCATCTTCTCAGTCTGTCAAGCCGTAAATAGAAAATGAAAATGAAAACGAGACTGAGAATGAGATTGGGAATATGAGTAGGAGAATGTAAACGGAGGAAGATAGAAAGCCAAGTGAATGTCTGTCTTTCTCTCTCTCTGAGTCTCTTTGTCACTCATCGGAAATCGAAAGCCAAGTCGAGCTTTTTAAATGGCATTCAGTGCCAGCTTCGCCTAAAAGCAGGCTATGCAAATTTGCTTGGTGTCGCCTTTTTACGCATTTTCACTTGGCACACAACATGTTACACTCCCACACTCCCACACACACACTCAGAAGGACTTCCTTACACCCTTCTCTCTATTTACATAAAAATGCACTCGATCTGTCGGCAACTGGCAGCTTGTGCCCACATGTGTGTCAATATAAATATATGTGTGTATTTACATTGGCATACACACACGCGCACACACACACTCGTATACTCTCACAAATATCTCTATTCAAACTCTGGCAATGCGATTTATTTGCGCACTCTGATGACAATGTCTTCGCTTCTCTTTCTCACTCACATCTCCCCTCTATTTCTTTTAGCTCAGCTCTTCAGTTGTCTTGTCTTGTCGTGTCGTGTCTTTTCTTGTCTTACATGCTAAGCAGCTAATCGGCTTTGGCTTTGACTTTCTTTACTTTTGTTTGATTCTAGCACAACTTGCCATCAATTTTGGATTTTTCTTAATGCACTCAATGGCAAATATGCGAAAGTCTAATATATAAGTGCGAGTGCTTACCTATACAGTAGATATAGCTATAGTTGGCATACTCTCCTTAACCCATTCTCTCATTTTGCAGCAAATCAATAGCTTTGATATATTTCCCATTTGCATCAACATTAACCAAAGGGGCCTAATTAGTATCTTGCCTGAATGAGTTTATTATTCGGATAAATATATACATACTTATCAAAATTAATATTCGGCCTGTTAACTAATTGGCCCGCATTGCTGTTGGCCATTCAATGCTTTGGTTAAGACCAGCTGTTATTAATCAGGGACTTTGTTTTCTATTTGCCTCTGGCTTTTAATGTTCTTAATGTTGCTGGGCAACCAATGCAACAACAAGTGCAACTATGATATTATTTTCACAAGCATTTATTTTTATTTGTAAATATATTCTATTATTATTTCCACCATTTCAATACGCTGTAAAACAACCAGTTAATATACAATGAGAAAAGCAGACGAGAGAGAGAGAGAGAGAGAAAGAGAGAGAGAGACAGAGAGAAGTTTAAGCCTGCTTATGCAATTATGTAATGCATGCCAGCACATCTAAGCGGATAATAGACCGACATTCAAATTAAAATAAACCACTAATTTTGTTCAGTCGGCATTTGTAAAAATATTGTTTTGGGCAATCGAAGCATGACATAAAAATTCTATTGAATTTAATTGACTTAAAAGAATCTTTAAAGTTGTGTTGCTATTGAAGATGGTAGAATTACTTATGACATTCAAAATGGCTGCCTTTTAGGCAAGCAGTGCAAAAAGTGATCTAAATCTGATCGCAAGCAGTTGTAAAAGAGTGCAAACAGTGCTGAGTAGACGCTTATTGTAAGCAGTGGTAAATTTATTTATTTATTATTCACAATTTATGTACATATCTTTATTATTATCGACATATTTTGGTTCGTATAATTTTAACTAATTAAAAGCTTGCAGTTTCAAATTAGACAAAATGGGATATGTATATTTTATACTGATTAGAGGAGGATTACAATGTGATATGCTGTCAAATGGAGTGAAATTTAAATGCGAGTTGAAATACTGTTGCAATCTATTGGTTGTGTTATCTAATTGCATGTTATTAGAGTTTGTGAGTGTGGTCTGTGTATTTTGCTCTTACTACAGGGCCGAGGTGTCGTATACGCAATGCGCCTAATTGCTGGGTAGTTTGAAACTTTGACACAACTTTCATTTGTACACATTTAGCTGGCGGCTAGTAGAGCTCACAAAAAAAGGGGTAAGAAGAGGGTTGAAAGGGTGAAGAGAGGTTGAAGAACAAGCATGACATCAATAATAAATGGCATTTGGCAAAAGTTGTAAACCTTTTTCGGCACTTATCTGTCACACGTCACACAACGGCAACATCATTTGTCAAGAGTCCTGCTTCGTTCAACTCTTGCTGATATAGGGAAGAGAGAGACAGAGAGAGCGAAGAGAGAGAGGGAATAGGAGAGATAACTTCCTGTGCCTTCATTTGCCATGTCAGGCTCAATTGTTAAAAATGACAACTAATTAATTTCTGTCTGCCGGAGCTGACCAATGTGCATGCAGAGTTTCAACCACTTGGATTTGTGTTGGCTTCTGTTTGGCTTTGTGGTTCCAGCTGCCTTTTCAGTAGGGCTTAAAATACTTTAGGGCATGCTGATAACTTGCCAATGTACAAAAACCTGAATGGAATCTAGCGACAGGGAGCAGCAAAAGCTTTAGGCTTGCACCACAAATGACTTCATTAGGCAGCCTAGTTTATAGTCTCTCTTATTTCCCTAACTCCCACTCTAAATTCATCTTCTGGGTGTATTAGTTAAACATGCTCCGATGCCAGGCCGCAACCACTTAGCGTAGTTAAGTAGCTCAGTGATGCAGTGCAATGCAGCTTTGGATTAGGCCAAGAACGCGCTTAGAGTGGGAAGTAGAAAGAGATAATGAAGTGGGGTTTGAAAGTGGGTATGTGGGTAGGATTTGAACACACAAATACCATCATTAACTAAAGCTGCCTGCTGGCAATTTTATTGTTTAGCTCCGGCTTTTGCAGCGCTAATGATTTGCTTTTGACCAGACTCCCAACTACGAGTATTTCGACCAACTTGTCCATGTGGTCAACTTAATGACAATTTGCAGCTCGCAAAAACTTTTGTAACTGCATTTAGGTGCATTAAGCGGCCAGCACCAAAACAAAACACATGTTCCGAACTGTTGAGTTCTGTACTCAACCCTCTTATCCTTTTTGGCCCTCTTGGCATCACACTCAGTTCACAGTTCTTGATTCTAATGCTGCAATTTGTTGCCCCACTGTGTTTATTACAGGCTGTGGCTCTGTGGCACAGCATGACGGCATTTTGGCTTCAAAACCAGCCCCAGCAGCAACTTCAACTGTTTCTCTCGTTAGACCCTGTAATAAAAAAGTAAAAAAGGTCATTTAGCTAAGTCAAAAGCGTACAAACCCCTTAATACATGTGCAATTTTAAACGGTCTTGATAAATACCACTGTAGCCGGATCTGTCCTGAACATTTCTTCTCAATCGGAAAGTAAATTTAAACGGTTTTTTTTTTATTTTACTCAAAGGTTTTTTTTTTATCAAATAAGTATCGATATTCTTGAGTTTAGAATCCGATTTTTAATCAGTGTAAAATAAGTACAGGGTCTCTCACAGCTCCCTAGTCTGTAACTTGTTCCACTAGTTACTTATGCAACACACACACACACAATCATGCACACATACATATTTATTTAGTAGTTGCCAGTTGCGTTTCTCCCTCTCGCTTTGGCTAGTCCCAAAAAGTTTTGGGGCAAGTTTTTTGGATGATGGCGACTCTGCAGTTGGTGACATTTTCGGCAGCCAAAAACTTTTGAACTTGGCGCGTAATGAAGGAAGACGTCGCAGTTAAGGGAAAGGAGTGTGGCAAGGGGGTGGCACAGTGAGGGGAGTGGCAAAGTGCTCGTTTGGCTTTGAGTAGAGTTCATTACGAATGCCGCCACGCTGCGCCGCGTGTTGACTTATGCATAATTACTGTTTTTCATAGCCCAAGCAACTTCAATGGAAGAGGAAAAGTGTGTGCAAGGGGCCAAGAGGCAAAGGGGGAGGCAGGCTGGATAATGTTGCCGCGAAAATGTGGGAGAGTTGGGTTCACTTGGTTTGGCGTTGTTGCAAGTTTGTCAGGCCCAAGTTTTTTGGCAGCAAACCCTACCCGAAGGCGGGGACAGAGGTCATATGCTCATTTGGTGTGCATGACGCACTGACCTGTTTCAAATGCAACAAAAAAAATAATAAAACAAAGAAAAATGAAAATGTTAAGCGTCAGGCACTCGGTGCAGTCAACTGCGTGCTTTAACCGGACGAACAAACGCAGTTGTAGCATACTTTTAATCGCACACTGCCCAGATAGAGATTTTATAATACCCTGTAGATGGCAGCTAAGCTAAGATAATCTAATTGTTCAACTAAATATTTACAAGATGAATTTTAATAAAATACTCCATTCACTTTAGGCAATTTATAACAAATATTTGACTTTCCAAAATTCGTTGTAACATCAGTTATGAATTTAAGGAATATTAAACTATCGTACAAAAAATTAGAAATCAATTTATATTTAAAAATATCTTTTAAGATTTGTAAGATCACAATGATTACTTTTATTTAAACTGGTAATCAAAACTCACATATAATTTGTATTTTTAAAATTATAATCCTTACTGTTAATAGTATTCCCACAATTCCACTTTACAGGGTATCTGTAGTGCGTCGAAAGCCTAAGGGCAACTAGGCTTTTGCTTGTTTTTGAGGCACAACACAAGCCTTGACCAGTGGGTGGTGTGGCAACTTTTCCTGACACTGAGAAAGTCAAGCGGATAAACAAGAGATTAAAATGTCATAAACAATGCTTTTTGAGCATCCTCTGCTAAGCAACTTAATGAAAGTTGCCGCTCAAAGAGAGACAGACTCAGAAAGGGAGAGAGAAAGCGTATAGCGTTGCGTCAAACTATTTTCAGAGTTGAAAGTTTTGTTGGGAAAAACAATCAACTTGCCACACATATCTGAAACATAGCACATACATATATCGTTAACCCTTATATATGGAGCATCCATAGCAGCAGCTACCATGCGGCATGTGGCATGTGGAAACTCAATAAATTTTCATAAAACTTTTGATTTGTATTTATGAGTTTTTTGGACAAGAATTCAATTAAGACACAGCTAGTAGTAGTAATAATTCCTCTTGTTGTTCTATGTTTGTAAAACAATTGAAAAACTTTATTTTGGGCGCTGGAGTTTCGCATAGATAACGAACACAGAGTGTGTTACAGTACATAAATGATAAATTATCATACAAGGGCATAAATTATAAAATGTTCGCATACTGATAAACAATAACTATCATAAAAAAAACACTTAGAATTAAACAATTGCATCTACACACACGCTTATACAATCTTTTACACACACACACACGCAAACACTGTGTGTCTTTTTTAGTTAGTTTTGTGCATAATCTTTCGAATTAAACTTAAATGAAATACTGCCTCCAAATGTAGCAGCAATACACAAGTCGTTGCAAGCATAACAACAACAAATCGTTTGATAATTTAACGGCCACAAAGGTAAGTGCGAAGCGAGGGGAGACACGTATGTTTCTGGTGGGAATTTGATGCTGAACGTGCTCCTTCGCTTAATACTCAACCTTTGGGGGCGAAAATTGTTCTTATACGTATTTGATATATCATATATGATTTATAAATTGTGAGCGCTAATATCCAGATTTTTTTGTTTTTGTTTTTTATAGATATTGTTTAAGTATTATATCGTTATCGAATACATATTATGTAGTTGAAGGTAGGAATGAATATTGAATTTGATCACATTTTGGAAACGTGACATCAAATGAAGCGGAAAACATAAAACAGTGAATTAACGTAAAGAAATTAGTTTGTTGCACTGTCACTGCTTATTCAGCACTGGCATTGATCGTGATTGTCTTGCCCTTGGGATCATCAAAGCGATCCATTGTCTTGATATCCATCATCCAGCAGAGGCCAAGGAATACAATTACAAGCAAAATCACAATCACGAATAGACCCATCAGAATGCCGGGTGTGACAAAGCCAACACAATCCCAGGAATCACCAAAGATAAAGCCATCCTTGACCTTGCCATTGAAAGGTGCCTGCAGTTGCAATGAGGTCCATGTCAGTTTGTTGGCTGCGCTCTGAGTGGTTGCCGAGTACCAAGTCGTATTGCCGCAGGCATAGGAGAATGTGGTGGGTGCATTGACACCAGGTGTACGGAATGCTTGACCATCGAATTGAGCATTGCTCAGTGTATAGTAACCATCAACGCTGCTATAACCGACATCGAAGGTGATGGATTTGCCAGCATCGCTTGTGGTAAGGGAAACACTGAATTTGGTGTTGGGTGTTGTCGAGTTGGTAATCGACATAGCGCTAACCGTAAGTGGTTGAGTGTTGTACATAACATTTGTAAAGGTGATTTGAAACTGATTGCCACTGATGAATCTATAGCCACTAACTTCAGCTGCAGTCCAACGACGCACACGACGCTGCACAGTGGGTGCAGTTGCTGGTGCAGCCATATACAGATAAGCCACATTGCAATCCAACTTCTTGCTGATAGCGGCAATAGCGGTGTCTGTTGTTAAAAAAAAGGTTTTAGTTAACTTGAAAATGACGGCCAACTAAAAATATTTAGTGCTACGGGAATCTACTTCCATTGACAATTTAATAAATTATGCTTCTCAAATGATTTAAACATGGTGATAGATAAATATTTAAACTAACTACGTAACCAAATAAAATATTTCTGTATACCTTGAAAATACGACTATGCAGCATAACAAAAACAAGAAAACAAGTTTTAAACACTTCCCAGAAATAAATGTGTATAATTGTGTTTGTTATCTTCTTACCATGTGACTGCAAAGTGGAGGCGCGTGTGTCGGATGCATCTTCGAAGGTAACAAAGAGAGCAGACCCCACATCACACTTGACGGGATGCACCAGCTGTCCATTGGCATCGATGCTGTTGTGCTCACGCTTAAGGGCAACAGCACGCAGAGCCTCGGAGGGATTCTCAACGCTGGTGTAATAGGTCTTTGGGCTTACACCTTGAAGTTGAGCGTAGCATGACTTGGACTCGGCATTTGTGCACATGAAATCCCTGTTGCTCAGCTGCAGACAAACAAGGCACACTCATTTAGTGAGCGATAACTCTTTCATAATCCATTAAGCAGTGTTACTTACACCATTTTCCTCGAAGGCCACAACCATGTGATCTTTCAGCAACGTCGCCAGCTGCTCTGCAAACTCCGCCTGTGGCACTGTGCGCAGGGAGGGCTTCGAGGGGCTGTCAAAATTACATCTAAGATATTGTGCAACTAGTTGTAACGTATTTTAGAACCCACCTGTTGGCGCCCCAAAGAAATACGGGCGTTTGCTCGGCCAAGGCGACTCCAATGACGCACAACGCAATCAGCGATTTCCACAACATTTTGTTGCCTGGATCGCTTCGTGGACGCACTACATTAATCAAATTAAAACAAAACAAAAGCAAAATTAATAATCAAACATAATTACACAAGAACTGCATTAAAACGAACCAAAAATTAACAAAAACTACAAACGAAAAATGTGAAAAAGTTTTCGATTTGCACTGCCCGACGTCGATTTGCGCTGTCAGAGTGAAAAGTTTTCATATGACAGGTCATGTGATGGTGGACCAGCTGACCGATAGCGAGTGCGATAAGTCGATAATGCATTCGATGGTAGAGCTGTGTAGTTTCGTTCTGAATCAGTTCAAATGAACGGGTTATTAAAATGAACGAGTGAACTTATTCAGTATATCATTAACTATGCCGTTTATTTTGTTCAGTTGCCTCTTTATTGATTAACGAAGTTTTTTTTTACATTATTCAGCTATTAAGTCGCTCTACTTCACTATCGATAATGCACTCGATGACCGTCGCAGCGAATGAGTTATCGTTAATTTGGTCACACTACAAATGGAAATTACCCAGACCTGGTATACAAATATTTATCGATATTTCGTATATAACGTCCGCGTAATTTAAATTAAGTTAAGAACATAACAAGTTAAAACAATTAACAAGATTAAAAATTTTAATTTTGATTAAATAATAATTTTTATAAACGATTGGTGGTTGTAGCTCTTGTGGGGACAAGTTACAGTAAATGAAATGATATACAAACCAAAGATTTGTTTGTAAGCGCCGCCTACTAATGTTGTCTACTTTCGGAACTAGATTCTTTTTAAAGTCTCGTTCTGGTATTTATCGAAAAAAAAATAAAAGCAAGGGTGTTCTGTTTTTGCTTGTGGATAAAACCTAAATAAACTTTTTTACTGAGCACGATATGTGTGGAAATGTAGAGAAAAACAAAGTAAAATAATGCGTCTGCGACGCCGCTGGCACCGGCGGATGCGGCGTACACTTGAGAAAATATATCGCCTAAAGATGCAATCGAGACGAAAGTTGGTGTTCTTAGCGGTATTTGGATGCCTTTGTGTGATATTCTGGCTGGCTGGACAGCAATTGCTTTCGGCAACAGGAAGCAACGATGGCCAGAAATATAGGGAAAAGGGATGTGCCCCCATAGATGCAGTTTATACGTGGGTAAATGGAACGGATCCGCATTTTGTAGAGACCATCAGACGCTATGATCCCAGCTATGATCCATCTCGCTTTGATGATAAGAATGAGCTCAAATACTCACTGCGTTCGCTCGAGAAGCACGCCAATTGGATACGTCACGTGTATATAGTTACCAATGGACAGATTCCCAGCTGGTTGGATCTCAATTATGAGAGGGTGACGGTGGTGCCTCATGAAAACTTGGCACCTGACCCCAAACAGTTGCCAACGTTTTCCAGTGCAGCTATTGAAACATTCATACATCGCATACCAAAGTTATCAAAACGTTTCTTATATTTAAATGATGACATCTTTTTGGGTGCACCTTTATATCCGGAAGATCTCTATACAGAGGCAGATGGAGTGCGCGTCTATCAGGCCTGGATGGTGCCCGACTGTGCCCTGGACTGTCCATGGACCTATATAGGCGATGGTGCCTGTGATCGTCACTGCAACATTGATGCTTGCCAGTTTGATGGCGGAGATTGCAGCGAAAGTGGCACTGGAAATGCTGGAGAGTTGCATGATGATCTTCACGAAGTTCCAGCTACTTCTGCGCCTGCAGGACACACAGGACTGCACAAATTCCCCAACATGGGACTGCAGAAGTTGTTTAAGCGCAGCTCCAGTAATTTTAAGGAATTAATGCGCCATAAAAATGTATCCACGCTCGTGGAGTTGCGAAGGATTGTGGAACGCTTCAACAAGGACAAACTGAAATCCCTGAGTCCAGAGGTGGATGCCAGCAGCATAAGCAGTAGCACAACATCAGCCAACTTGCTGCACAAGGAGGACTTTAAATCCTCTACAGACATTTATTCCCACTCACTGATAGCCACAAATATGTTGTTAAATCGCATCTATGGCTTCAAGGCACGTCATGTCCTAGCCCATGTGGGTTTCCTAATAGAGCGAGATATTGTCGATGCCATGCAGAAGCGTTTCCAGCAGCAGGTTGTGGAAACAGCGCAGCAGAAATTCCGCTCGGCAACAGATCTTCAATACGCATTTGCTTATTATTCCTTTCTGATGAGTGAGTCGCAAACTTTAGACGTGGCTCAGATCTTTGATGAATTCGATACGGATGGCTCTGGAACTTGGTCCGATCGTGAGGTTCGCACTTGTCTGACACGCATTTATCCGCCACCTCTGGACTGGTCTGCCATGCGCTTCTTTGAGGAGGTGGTTCAAAACTGTTCCATTAGTTTGGGCATCGATACCCATGCCAATAAAATTGTGCACTCGACTCTGGTCTACGAACGCTACGAGGATTCGAATTTGGTAAGCATATCTTGTCCCTTTATTGCCATATTAACTTTAAACTGACCTTTGATATTCTATTCCCGCTTTTATCTGTTCTATAGCCGACAATCACCCGTGATCTGGTCTGCCGTTGTCCTCTGCTAGCTGAGGCTCTCAGCGCCAACTTTGGAGTGCGTCCCAAGTATCGCTACCATGTGAGCCCAAAGCGAGCATCCCATAGCAATTTTATGATGCTCACCTCAAATCTAACTGAAGTGGTTGAGGCACTCGATCGAATGCGTCGCAATCCAAGGAAGTTCAACTGCATCAATGATAACTTGGATGCGAAACGTAGCGAGGACAATGAGCTGGTGCGTCATCTACTCGAAGACTTTTATTTATCGTTCTTTCCACGTCGCAGCAAGTTTGAACTGCCACCACAATTTCGCAATCGTTATGTGTCCTGGAATGACTATCAACGTTGGCGTCGTCGTAAACGCGCTGTCTTGTTTGTGGGATATGGAGTAAGCATCCTGCTGATCATCTTCCTGGTGTGTTTGTTGTGCCAACATAAGGCCAAGATTGTGCGACGTTGTGTGCAGCGTTTGTAGAGCACGAGTCAGATATAATTTTATAGTTGTGATAAGTTGTAACCTTTGAGATATTCGCCAATTTAGAGCACTGCATTTTAGTTATATTTTAGATGGAATCTAGTTGTAATATAGGCCTAAGCTACGTACTTATAATGTACTTATTATTTAAGCGCTATATTGAGGCTAAATTTAAGTCAAATGTGTGAAATTTCCCTTACGAGCGAGAGGCTTTCTATGCTAGGTTCGAATTATAAATAAACTAATGGAATTTTAAATAGATGTAGTGGAATTTTTAACCTTATTTATACACATATAATCCAACAATCTTTTCATTTAGACAACGCTGCGAGGAGGCAGCATTATCTTAGGTTTATTGGTACCAAAAGTGTACGAAAATCGTATTTACATAGCAGTTGTAAATATATACTATAATTATTCTATATGCTAGTATATTTCGGCACTTAAAACGAGGAGACTCTGATACACGCACAACGTTATAAAATATATATATAAAACTGTTAACTCGTATAGCCCAAATGTTGGCTAACAATACATACATACATATAATAAATATGGTAAGGATTTGGGCTTCTCGTGCGATACAAATATAATGCTTTCGATTATGATATTAAGTTAACTAAATAGGTTGGTGATATGATCTCACATATACTAATAGTTATAGATACATATATAATTGGTGGTCTAAAGTAAAAATAGCTAATGCGTTTACACACATTGCACATGTTTAGATGCGGGCATGCGAGTATGTATGTATTACAATGCACTATGTACATATGAAAATATCAAGTTCAAATCCTGCTAAATTAAAATACAACTCCCTACTGCTATTCAATTCGTATGCGGGTTGCAGATCGACGCAACGTGCTGCATTCCTTGATCACCAGACGCATCAGTAGAACCATCGCTATAATATCTGCTACGATGAGCATGTAGAAGACATTCTGCCAGCTGTGACTGGAGATTAATCCAGCAAGTAAGGGGCCAACTGCAGCGCCTATGGATCCCGTGCCATCAATGATGGCAGTAACTGTAGCCAGAGCATTTGAGTTGCCCTCCAACGAACTGTGCTGACCCAATTCGGCGCTCACTGAGGTTGTTATTAAAGCGTATGGGCCGTTAACAAAGAATCCAACAATGATGAGCAACATTATGCTAATTGTAACCGACAATGCGCCGTATTGTTGATACATTAACAGCTGAAAAAGCATTGAAATTGTGAATAAATATTTGTCAGTTTAGCAACAAAGAGCAAGACTTACAATGGGCCCGGCAAAGAACAACATGACAGTACAAACTGTTGCCGACATGCCCGTTAAATCGGATACATATCCCGCTGCAATGGCACCCAAAATGCCACCCACATCAAAAAGCGTTGATAGATCCGCAGAGAGTTGAGGACCCAATGTACCTAAAAGTAATCAAAGTATATTATAAGAAAAGAAAGAAAGTCTTAAATTTCAAGTCAAGTCTATTCTAAATTATATAGAAATCAGATTTAAACTAAAACAGATCGACTTACTGGAAGACTGTATGTAGAGTGGAAGCCAGTACATGAATGTGTAGCTGACCAGCTTCGTGAAGAACAGACAAAGGGAGAACTCCATCACTCCGGGAATGTATAGTGCATCAACTAAGCCGATAGGACGTCCTGGGGATGTCTGTTCCCTAGCAGCCTGAGGACGTGCCAAGATAGGTGTGCGTTCAGTGGGCGCAGATCGATAGCTGATTTGATCCTGTAGATATAAATAAATAAATGGTTATAAAATAAATTTGACTTTCAACTGAACAAATCAACATATAAGGTATAGGAATAGCTGTAGAAGCACAACACACGGGAAACACAACTGTTGAGGCATGCACTTACGGTTTGAGGATCGGCATAACCGGACTGGGCATAAAACTGCGCAAACATACAGCAAATTTTGATGAGTGTGTGTGTATACATAATTAAGAATATTCAGCAGAGTAAATTAAAGCGTATTTTACCCCTAATCAACCTTTAAATACTTACAGCTTCGGTACGACGAGCTTGTTCCTCATCATCATCATTATCCGCATCCGATTCGTTGGAAATGCGACGCTCCTGTGCAGCTGGCTGTGGATAACAGCCCACAATCTCTGGCTGATCGACGAGAAAGAGGAAAAGCAGAAATCCAACTGCGCCAATTATAATGCCAGGCACAACAAAGGAAAGCGCCCAGTCCGACTCCACATAATGTGCTGCAATAAGTGTACCCAAAATATTGCCAATCGAGGTATGACTATTCCAAATGCCAAAGATAAGTCCACGTTTCTTCTTGCCAAACCAACGACCCACCAGGGTAACAACACCTGGCCAGCCTGTGGTTTGGAAAATACCCGCAAATATTTGCACAATTATAAAGTAGGACAGGCTGTGTATGTTGGAAGTGCGTGCAAGACCAAATAAGTATGTAAATACGCCAGTCATAATCATGCCCATGGACAGAAAGTAGCGCAAAGAGACACGCTCTGCGATAAAGCCGGATGCGAACATAGCAATTGCGTAGGAGAAGAGAAAAGCCGAGTCCAGCATGCCAAATAGAGTTTTCGAGTCGGGTCCATCTGCAAAAAGATTGGTATTATTTAATTGAATTTTATAATTATTAAAGTTAAACATTGTTTGTTAGCGATTAAGTTAAAATTACAAGAGATACAAATATATACGATGCAATTAAATGAACATGTTCAGTGCAATTGCAACATATTACTTGGTTACTATAGTATACAAAGCGTAGTCAGAATGTCTTAAGATATTCGTAGTCAGTTATAGTTGGAGATTAACTCACCAAAGGGAGGATAGCCGCAATTGCCCGCATCATGCAATTGCGCATTTGAACAATTGCCATGGAGTACCGATTTGACCACAGAGATTG
This sequence comes from Drosophila neotestacea, assembly GCA_035044365.1. NCBI lineage: Eukaryota > Metazoa > Arthropoda > Insecta > Diptera > Drosophilidae > Drosophila > Drosophila neotestacea. The sequence continues at coordinate 1,727,756 of JAWNMD010000155.1, forward strand.
GCTTGCGGGACATGTGATAGCAAGCATAGGCAAGGAATGTGAGCAGAAATATGGACATTTTGTAGCTGAAAGCAATGATGAATTTTATTATTCTTTGCTGTCATACACTGTAATGGAGTACACTCACCATAGCTCCTTTCGGGCATGAAAACGAGGACATTGTCGCGAAAAACTCTGTAGCACGCGTATGCCAATGGGTATATCATTATAGTTGTTACTCATTTTGCGTGTTCTCGACACTGTTGGTCTCATCTACTAGCGTCAGTTGTAGTCTAGTTGTAGCTATACACGTCCAGTGGGCAGGTCGTGTAGCTACTTAATATGTTATGCCTGAAAAGAAGCACGAATCTTAAGATAAGCGCAGATAAATATAAATAAAGTTCAATTTAAAAGACTATTAAAAAGGGGAATACAAATAAATCAAACGGATGGGAAAAATCGTTTTATATTCTATGATTTCATTATATTAAGATTACTCTTTAATTTTTATGACCAATTTCCGTTTTTACTCAGTATTTTCCATAATTAAAAATGAGCATTTGCTGAAAATTTTCCAGCTAACAAATGTTCATTTTTAATCATGAAAATATGTGCAACTTTGTATATGATTTTCATAATTGTAACCATGGTCAGCACAACAAATGTATAAGATAAACTTGTAGCGCTGGAATGCTTTGTAATTTAAGTAATTAATGAAAATTCTATTAAATGAAGTGCGTACATCAACAGGTAGCGATGACTGTAACGCTGACGCGGCCAAGACACAAATGATGAAGAAGCAGCAACAACAACGGCCCCTTGTGCGGTTTTCAAGCGAAGGCTATCGACTAGTTTCCTACGAAGTTTGCGATTTGAAAATTATTTTTTTGCCCTTATCGCGCTTTGTTTTTTCGCATACACAAGCAATAATTTTACCCGCAATAACACACACTCACACATGTGTATCTTGATATCTACAAACAAACATATGTTGTCAATCAAGCCCGCAGTAAACTAAACTAGTTAAAAAAAATCTGATTCACCGCCGGCAGTAAATGTACGTTTCATATGCGTGTAACAATTGAACTTTGTTGCGCTGGCAGTAAATGAAATTTGAAACTGCAAACGTAGTTTATTTGTTTAGACGAATTTTGTATCTCTTTGTTTGTTGGAACTGTGACGTTAGAAGGAAGTTGCTTCTTTGTGTTACTGCATTTATGCAGATTGTGCTTGTAAGCCTTCTTTTTGCGTGCTTAGCGTTACGCTTGCAAATGAACATTTCAAATTAATTAATTTTATTTATTTACCGTACCGTTAAATGAACATTAAACAAATAAACAATAAACGCGTAGCGCAACTCAGAGTGCTCTATAATGTTATAAATAGAGTGCTGGAAAATTAGAATCTAGTTGTAAAGGTAGACAACTCGATAAGAGGCGGCGCTAACAAAATTTGCCGCGAATTTTATTTTACCGTCCAGCAAGAATAATGGCCCCATTTTTAAAACTAGTTTATAATTAAAAGGCTTTACAACGTAATCTAAAGTCTACTTGAATTTAATCTGTTGTTCAATTAGGTCGATTGTTTTTATTTACATTTGAAAATCGCGCCGAACACAAGAACAGCTCTTGCCGTTAAACTCAAAATGGCACTGTTATTGTTAAAAAATAACACACTGTTAACGCAAGGTGAGCTGCTGTTAACTTGCTAATCGATAACCGATTGCAAAGTAGTTGTGGTCGTATATGCTTAATTTACCCGCCAAAGCTTGAATTCAAAACTCGAATAAAGCAAAACTGTGGATATACATTGTAAGCCCCAAGTAACGTCGCCATTGACCAGAATCTTATTTATTTTGACAGCTTGATTCAAGTAGTTCCCACTTCCCACTGAGATCATGCGCTAATTACGAGACGGACACGCGACCGGATGAACAAACAAACTAATAACTATTAGTCAGCTGTGTTTGCTGTGACAATAATTCAAGTCAGAAAAGTACAAATGCAGTGCACATGACAAAACATCTCTATATATTTAACAACAATCTCGCTCGAAGCGGAAAATGCTCTGATTTTGACTGTACTCAACAATTGCCACATGCTAATTTCCTAGAAGTATTGCATTTAGTATTGCATGTGAAAAACAATAGGAGCAATTAGAACAATACCAGGTGCTAATTAACGCAAGCAGCAAAACAGTTTTTCAATTGTATAAAAGCAATGCTTAGGCTCACCAAAGGCACAATTTTAAAAACGCAGTCAATCAGTTAACAGATATTTCAAAGAAGCTTTCAACTTATAAAATGCAGTACAATAAGGTAAGTTAACACTGAAAATAAAAGTGATTCGGTGTCTAATAAATTTACTCTTTATTTGAAATAGCAAACCTTGGTGCTAATCACGTGCTTTGTTGCTCTGGAAATTGTTTGTGCCTTTCCTCAAGAACGCCACAATTCCCCTCAACAGATCAGCTCACAGAGCCAAAGACTGAGCCCAGAGACTAAAGCAAACACCCAGTTACCGTTATCAAAAGAAACAATAAGTAATCTCTACAAATACGAGCGGACATTAAACAGATTTCGTCGAGCACTGGAGGAACTCGAGTATGAGGAGGCAGCTGGCGATTTGGACTTGGCTGAGATTAATGTATTTCGTCCCCTCTTTCGTTATCGGGCTGAGACCGCCAGACAAGTGAAGAATCCCCGGCAACTTGGCTGATCTCCAATCCTGACATCTTGAAAAGATTTTAGCTTAGTTTCATCTCATCTGCATCAGAAGTATTTCCCATTTTCACTACGTTTTATACCAAAAGTTTAAATTATAAAGATTATTAAGTACTCGTAATACATGAAAAGAAATTCCACTTCAAGTTGATTATTTTTAACATTTATTATATTTTTATACATACAGAACTGACGCGTTTTGAAAATATCCACAAGTGATTAAGCGTATATACACACAAATATAAACATTTCTAATCGGTTTCTTGTTAAATATAGTACATATGTTATTGTTGTGCTCTATCCACATTCACATAACTTTCGTTTGCCTCTCTGTGGATGACACTCAAATTCCTTACATTGCAATGGCTTTCATGGACTATATATATCATATATATTTATATACATATTCAAAATCGGAAGACACAAAGAATTTAACACACAGAGAACGGAAATGGATCTAAGAAGGTTTCTCTAACTAAATTGTTTTGATTAAATCTTAAATCGCAAAACCCTGTAAGACTGACCTTAGAAGTAACAAAGTCTTCAACTTTGAAGAAAGTTCTCTACACTCTACACACATACAATTACATAAATCTTATAAAATCTCGTTATTGTTTAGCATAGTTTATGGGGTAACTTGTATAAGTATTGTGGGAAAATATTTATTTATTTCCATTTTCATTTTCACTTCTAGTTTGCTCAAAGCTTAGAAAAGTTGCTTTAGTTATGTGAGAAGATTTATGTAGCTTTTAGTATTTGTTTTCATTTGTTTTCTTGTTTAAAGTTAAGTTTCTTGTTGCATTTGCTTGGTTCCATAAAGTTGCTCGCTTACTTAACTCATTTTTACATTAAATTTGATTTAATTTTTGATTATCAGGCTTTGGATAGATTTTGATTAAGCATATAGACAGACATTTTTAAGGTGTGTGTGTTAACGGTAATCGAAATATCGAAACCTGTTTACATTTTAAGGTTTTGTTTACTGTTTCTTTTGGTTCTTTTTCTTTGGTTACTTTCATAAATATACACATACTGTTTTGATTATACATTAATAGATACAATTAACATATATAATTATACTTAGTTAATATATTTAAATATTTTTTGTTGGTGTTTTATCTTTATTTTATTGAAACTCGGTTCCGTTTTGCCTTAGAGCACCTGGAGATTCTCGCAGTGCTTAAACTTGGAATCCTCCTTACCCAGTATCCAGGTGAGCATCTGTCGGGCCTTCATACTGGCCAACATGACACTACGGCTTTTATACCAATGTGCCGGAGAGTTTCCCTCCCTGTGACCCTGAAATCGATTGCATAATTCATGTTTAGGTAACTTGTCTTGCTTGAGATCAAACAGAATGTTATTTTTTATGAACATTAGTCATTTAGCTGGTTTCCTGGGGATGCTTGGGATTAGTATATATAAACGATGAGATGGTTAAGAAATAACAAACAAGCAAACAACAAAACAAACAAAATACAAACAGAAAAGAAATGCATAAGTTTAGACTGCAAAGCTTGTTTGGATATTTGACACATTTCCGTTTTTGGCAGCCTTACAAAATTGGAATATGCAATTTTTGGCAAGAGATCAAAGGAGTCTGAACCTTGGCAGTTGTAAGTAATAGGGACGACAATGGGGAATTGCCAAACACTTAACAATCGATTGGAAGTTGTTAACATTATGCATGCAAATGACCACAACTGGGCAGTGTTACCATTTAAGCGAATTTAAAGCTAGATCTAGTTATGAAATAATTTACTTGCACGTCTTATTTTTTTTTTAAATCTAGCTTTCCTTAACTTTTCTTTAACTTTTGGTAGCACTGCAACTGGGTTAGTCAAGTGTAGGAGTCAGAGGTCAGGGAGAGGTTGTAACGAGAACTATCTATCGTTTTTTTTTGGACTGTGCTACTTACCATATCGTCGGCCTTAAGATCAGTCAGTGTCAGACATTTATCAGTTTCTACAGTCTCTACGTGCTTGTCTTTGCTTTCTTTAAATTTATTTTTGTCTTTAGACTTTTTTGGATTCAGCTGCGAAAGCGATCGTTCGATATCATTACATACAATTACAAATACATAGATTATGGAACAGAAAATAAGATGATAAGCGCGATAAAAAGAGATACATAGATAGATAGATAGTGATGGTATTGATATCATAGATAGATAGTAAGTAGATGAAGATGTGACAGTCAACACCAACTAACTGGACGTCTAGTCTAAATACCATCAATTAATCAATTTGAATTATGCTCACTAACTACACACCTGCAATAGATTTTGATCCTTCTTGAGCCTTATTTGGGTCAAAGTGCCAGCGAGCAGTTCATCACAGTTATGGTTAATTCCCACAGATACCTCTATGAATTTGGCCCCAAACGTGCAGGCCACACATTTCCCATCTTGGGAAAATGAAGAAAAACAAACATTTATCAATGCTAATTGTGGAAATGCTGAAAATGGCTTAAAGTCATGCAACTTACCCTGCGCTGAAACGGCTCGTGATCTGGCCAAATCAATTTTGTTGGCCACCAAAATTGTGGGTCTATGGCGCATCAGATCCATGTCCTGCAGACGCGATAATATTTGTTTAGCTCGCGTAAAGGACTCCTTGTCAATGCAGGAATAGACCACGAGAAATGCATCCGCCTGCTCCAGTTCATCCTGTGAAACGAGTTCAACAACAAATTAACCAAAGCATTTTCATTTAAGCTGATAATTAAAAGTTTTAACAGCTGCCACTTCAACTGCACTTGTTGTAGTTGTTGCTGCTGCTGCTGTTGTTGTTGCCCCATAAACGTGCACCTCGATGGCGTGTCCTGTTGCAATACAAGTACACTCCGTCTTTGTGCTTGCCCTTCTTTTGTTTATGCTCGTAGAAATTAAAATTATGGCCACTTCGCAAGTTAACGACCAGCAAAGTTCAGAGTTCAGTTTTAGTTCGTGACTGTGCCCTTCACTGTATCTGTATCTGTGTCTGTAACTGTATCTGCATCTGTAACTTTCTGTCTATATGAAAGTGTGTCTAATGTGTATCTATGAAAGTGTATCTGTGACTTTTCAGATCCTGAATCTATAACTATATTTCTGTATCTATAAATGTATTTGCATATATAACTATACCTGTACTGTAACTATAAGTGTCACTACCAATTATATTCAGAGTCTGTATCTGGATCTACGATTATGCATGGAACTTTATCTGCATCTTTATCTGAATCTGTATCTGTAACTCTGTTTGTAAGCAATTCTGCTCTGAATTTATTACCCTAACTTCAGCTGTAATTATATCTGCAACTGTTTATGTAACTGTTACTGTAACTATAACTACAATTCTACCTGTATCTGCATCCGCATCCGCATTTGCATTTACTACCGCTACTGTATCTGCCTCCGTTTTCTGCTGAGATTGTCAAAACTTTTGCAATATTAATGTTGCCATAAAGGAGGAGAGCTTATTTTTTTTATGGCTGCCCAAATTAACTGTCCCTCTGAGCCTTAAGTGTTCAGCTCAAGTTGCAGCTACTTCTGCTGGCTGCAAAGTTTGTGCTGTCAAATGTTCTTGTGGTCTATGTCAAGTGGCACTTGAGAAGAGTATGTGAAGAGTATGTGGTATTGGTATTGGAAATGGAAGTCTTTCACAAGAAATTTTCGAACTTGTCTTTAGAAGAAATTGAATGTATAAAACTTATAGTTAATAGATTTAGCGACAGATCGAATATTAACTATGATGTCATGAAAATTCAGCGAAATTGATTGATTTCAATTAAAAGCAGTTAAATTTTGTAAATTTGGGGTTTTCCCCAATTTATTTGGGGAATAATTTCTGACTACTTATCGATATCTAAAACCAACAGTCTATAACTTATGGATCACAACAGAGCTGCCATTTTATTGAGCAAATGTCGTTATATATAATTCTTTAACCGTTTTAAATCAAACAAAATTTAATAGCTTTCATATTTGACACCCCGATAGCCGTTGCCAAATGGGCGTGGCGGAAGTGACGCTGCATTTTTTTTAGCTTTTGGCTACAATAGATTTTTGTTGTGTATAGTTACTTTTTGTGGCTAGAAAGGCAGCCATAAAGCAACGCCAAGCACATCCGGCATTTTGGCAGCAATTTACGATTGCAGAATGCACACAACACATACCATAAGTGTGTGCATATGCCAGGTGTGTGTGTGTGGGAGTGTGCCAAGGTGTTTATGATTGACGGCCATGCTTGTGTGCATTTTGCATTAAGTTGAGCCAACAATTTAGTCTTTGATTTTTTGTTTATTATTTGTTCTTTCAACTTTCAACTTTTGCATGAACGTGACTCTTTAATACGCTTTGCTTTTCTTTGTCCAGAATGGATAAATTGTTGCCATTTCCTTTTGTTTGTCAACGCAGTTGCCCTTGCTTCCCTTCCTCTCTCTCTCTCTCCCTTCCATCTTCTGGTCTCTGTCTGCCCCACAATCGTCGCCTTAATCATCGCCATTATTGTTTGCGCCAACGTCTCGTCGTTCCGCTAACCCGCTCTACCTCTTCCCTCTTCCCTACTCCTTCACTTCTCCCATTCTCCTCTCATCGAAATATATACGCCTCAGGATTCATGTTCTCATTCCCCTTTTCTCAATCCCATTTCATTGGACGTGGGGCTTCTTGCTGGTCATTTGGCATTTGGCCAGCAATTTGGCATTTCGATTGCATGTTTATCGCTGTTCTGCTTGTTTGTTGTTGTTGGGATTGCTGTTGTTGTTATTGTTGCTATTGCAAAAATTGCTCAGCATTTGTTATTCCGACTATTTTCCCCATACTCGTACCTCACATCAACCAATTCTGCACTTGCAAAAGAAGCTTTTCCATGTGTTTTCTAACTCAACTGAGTGACATCAATTCAGCATTATCTGTTGTGCCGTTGGCAATTCTTTGTTCTCCATGGTCACTTGAATCGAAGGCCAAATTTACGCAATAGTTCGTTAGATCAATCTCTCTCCATTTCTTTCTCTTTCGCTGTGCCTTTCTCTCTCCCCTTCATTCTACACTCTTGTCCTCCATTGACATATTTATTATATTTGAATTTTCAGCAATGATCATTAACATTTACATTACTCGGTTTCAACTTGGTTTAAATATAGTTACAGTCTGTAGCGTAAGCTCACTTTTGACGGCATTAAACACTTATAATGGACCACTTACTTGACCTTTTGGCCTTATAAGTTTTTGAATACGCCCTCATCACTAAAAGTACTTCTGTATGCAGGCAGTGTGGCAAGGCAAGGTGCTTTATGCCACAAACCAAAATTTGTGGCTAACATTGCACTCTAAGCTTAATGCAACTTGCAGATTTTTGGGAAATTCTTGGTTGGTTAACTTAATTTCTCGAGACTATTTGATATTGTGTAGAACAACGTTTTGTGGCTTAATTAGTGGCATAAAGTTTTATGTTGTGGTTCGCAGTTGTGCTCAGTTGTGCTCAGTTTGCATTTGTAATTAATTCAATGTGGACCGAGACAAAATGGCAAATGGCTTTTGGGGCCAAGTTCAAACCGTTGGCCAACTGCAAATCTCATCAGCTGTGACAAACTCATTTGTCTTACTCGTGCTACGCGAGGGGTAAAGAGGAAATTGAAGGACTGAGGGCAGTTGTGGACAGTGCCAACGTAAATAGTGAAATATTTAGCAACAATTACAACAACGCAAACAAACTAAGTGAATTTCGGCACACGCGTCGTATACACAATGCCAAAATCACTGTGTGTGTGTGTCTTGACAAATGGATCATTTGGGCTTTAGCTTTTGGCTTTGTCTGGAGCTTACCTTGCGCTCAGTGTTGCCCGTGAGAAACTTTAGCTCCGATTCGATGCCATTCAAGATAATTGAGATGTTCTGTTCAGCCTCATCGCACTCTGCTCAGGAAAGAGGATAAGGGATTAGTTTTGATAAGTAGCTGAAAGTTGGGCAATTACCTGGTCCATCATACGCATTAATGCAATCAGATGTGCGAAATTGTGAGACCAGCGCCTGTTTTCCAACACCCGCCGAGCCGAGCATCTCCACGCGATAGAATTCCACCGGCTGGTGATTCTCCTGGCCATGGGACTCGCCAAAGCCATTGTTGTTGCTGCCACCTCCATTGTAGACATTGCCCAGACCCTGGCTGCTGCCACCACCTCCACCTCCATTAAGTCCTGCCATGGCGTTTCGTGTGTGCATTGGACTAACGGGCGCCAGACTGTTGCTGCGAGAGCGTCGTCTTCTGAAGGAGTCGCCACGGTTGATGATACCTGTCAGCACGACAACAAAAAAGTTTTATAACGGACCCGACTTTAAGAGACCCTGTATTTAAACTGTAAAAGCACAAACATACTAGCAGTTACCCAGTGAAATATTATTTACTATTTTTATATTCATACTTTGATTTAGATTTAAATATTGACAAAGTTGATTTAAAGTCTGTGCGAGCTTAGTTGACGCAGTGCAGTTTTCGAATACAGGGTTTATAAAAGAAGAAGGAAGCCTTAAGTGGCATACAACTGCAAGAGCAGCATTTCAAAAATGCTAAACGCATCGTTGGAGCTTTTTGCATGTTTTACGCGGCGTATTCGCAACCAGCTGCCACATACGTTGCCATTACTCATACGCCACGTTGCGTCCGCTAGAATTACAGCATCAGAGTTTCCTGCCGCAGGCAGCAGGCACCAGGCACAACAATGCTTAATCTATCTTTTTGTGTAAACTACGTGCTTGCAACACCACACCTGCCGCCCGCTCCCTGCCCTCTACTTGCAACATGTTGCCAGTTTCTAAATGATTTTGTTGCTGTCTGTCAGGTTCTGATTGAATGGGGAACTTAAAATTTAAAAATTCATTAGTTGAAAGCGCTTTTCACTTGCCATAAAATGAAAATTTCACCATTTAAATGAAAATTTGCTTAATAAATTAAATCGTAATAAATCTACAAATGACTTTGTATGTAACTTAATGATTTTCTTAACCCTAAGCAAACTGAAAATAAAGGCTCTTTTGTGTGTGACATTTGAACAGACTCATTCATATGAATATGCATTCAGAAAGGTGCAAATGTGAATGGCCTTTCGACGCATTCATTGTCACACATAAAGCCTCAACGAGCATCAATGGGTTAAGCTAAATATGCAACAAATGTGCACTTTACTTGCTTCTTGCGGCAATTTGTGGCAGCGTGTTGTCTGTTTATGCAAATTTTTTGTGTACATTTAAATGTCATAAATAGATTTATGGCCTGCTTTATTGCATTTGCCCGACGTCTTACATTATTTCTGAATTTATCTGAGATTTCTTCTCCCATTTTCCCGAGGCGTCGGTCATTAATTGTGCAAATTGAATTAATTGCCAAAATGTCTATAAACATTTACATTTTCGTATGTGTGTTTGCCAATAGTTTTCCAATTTGCATTTCACGTGAGGGTGAGTGGAAGGGGAGGAAAAGACATAAAAACGCCTGGCTGCTTGGCAAATAAATCCACAATTTTTGATTTGGAAATAATTTCATTTTGTATTTTCATAGGTGAAAACTGCCTGCAATAAAATTTCAAACAATTGTGTTCCCTTTTCTCTTTGTTTTGTTACAATAAATATTTGTGCAAATGCTAAATGTTTAATTTTAGCCGCGTTGGTTGAACGAAATCATCAAGTGTTGGCGCATCAAATAGGCCAAGTTTATAGCCTTTTTATGTTTAGAACCTGGCTAAATGAACTCGGTAATGTAATCAAATTTGTAGAATTCAAGGCAAGTAATAACGTTGATGTAAACAACAGTTCAAAAATCCTTTCAACTTTGAGAAGTAATCACATTTATTTATAGTAATTATTTTAGTGTTTAATTTGGGATTTCTTTAGTCGTTATAAAGAATATGACTATATATGTAGTTCATTAGGACTAATTATAGATAGAGTCTTCGCTATTTCTGTATTTCTTAAGATTATTTTCTAACTACTTTCTTTCTATCAGAAATTATCATTTATCATACAAAATGTATACATATTTTAGTTTATATCGATATTTCTTTTATTAAAAAAGGGGCATAATAACTTTTATATTTCACTTGCTAGCTTTTATTAATAGCTTTCCTTGATTTTATTAATGGCATTTTGGAATCTCAATCATTGCAAAAATGTTTAATATTTAATGTGTCTTTGAATTATATTTTCAGCTATTTTCGCAATACTTTTTAGATTGTGTTCTTGAGATTTTTTTATTAATGATTAGAATAATAAATTTAAATTTTTATTCAACGATTGATTTAAGGTTCGACGAGTGTTGCACGAGATTTTGCACATGTTTTCCTCCCGAGGGAAAGCACTGTGAGGAATTGCTCGCTTTCAAGGTTGTGTCTATTTGAATAAAGATTTCAATTATTTTCTTTTTTTTTGTTGCTATTTGCTTTTTGTATAAATAAACCAATTGACAGCTAAGAAGCCATTCGAGTTGAGCCAGCCACATTGAAAGACAGCTCATCTAACGCATATGTGTGGCAATTTGGCGGTGCCACACAGAGACAGAGAAAGTGAGAAGAGAGAGAGAGAGAGAGAGAAAGGAAGAAGAGACGCGCCCACGCAATGCGATTGGGACGTGCGTGGACTTCATTCAATTATAATTCAATTTACACAGCAAGCGTCATCATAACCAGCTTGCAGTGTGCCACACTCGCTGTCAGTCCAATTACACACACACTCGCACACACACACACACACATATTGTGGCCGCTTTTAGTGAGATTTTTCATTGAAATTTTCACTCATGGTGCTTGATTGGCCCACGTTGACGACTGACACTCGCCAGTGTTCTTATTTATTCCTGCAACCAGCACAACACTACACAGCACAACACAACACACTCTTTAAATGCTTCTTTCACTTTTCAGTTTATTTAAATTCAAACAGCAAACATAATTGATGGACTTTTTGCTTGCCCAAAATCGACAGCGTATTAAGTTTAATTAAATTTGTGCACATGACGCAGCAGCAAGAACCACAAGGATTCCTTTCTTACATACAGTGGGTTACAGTGAGCTGAAGAATTACTCTCACATGTACATTTTCCTGCATTCGAAAGCAATTTAGTTGAGTAAACTCTGCAACTTCATTGAATTTTAATATGCAGTGTATTTCAAACATGTCCCTGACGACTGACTGACAATTTAACAGTGCGTGCAAATGTATACAGCCAGACTGGCAGATGTTTATTTGTAAGTTTTCTTGCGGTCTCTGGTAACTGAAATACCCTTGATTAGAAACTGATATCATGTTGTATAAGAAACTGTAAATGAAACTCTTGATTATGATGTTCATATTGCGTGTGGAGCTAAGAGATATGGGTAAAAGAGGAAGATGAGGTCTGTCTTTTGAGCAGCAAGAATATCATTATAAAGATGTTTTTAACCTGTGACTTGGCATAGTTATGATACCCTCGTTTAGGGCAAAATAACTAACAGCTTCGGTGTCGAGTCTAGTTAAAGTGTGTGCGTGTTTCTTCCTTCTTTTCTCTTGCTATTCCTTCCTCTTACTTTCCCATTCCCTATCTCTTTCAATATCCTTGTGGTTGGGCTTAAACACGTACTTAAGGACCATATGCATTTATGCATGCAAACAGACACCCAAAACTCCTTAGCTCCCAGCTCGTTTTGGGTATCGACTGTACCACTTTGCGTATGTGTAACAATAACGTGACCTAAATATAGAGAAGGAACTAGGACTAAGTGGCATTAAATGCCATAAGAAACAACCTTTTAAGATTTCAATGAAATCTCGTGACTCGCTCGCAAAACAATAATTTCATGCCTAATGTCCTAGCTTCCGTCTCCTTACTCCTGACTTTCAACACTCTCAACTCTTGTCCTAGTTTATTTGTGGCCTGTGTGCTCCATTTGGCATTGTTAAATCTAATCCCTAGCATCTAGGTCTGGGTTTAGCTTTTGTTGATTTTCAATTTCGAAATTAATAAATGCTGACAAAGCAACCTTTTGTATGATTGTATTCTCCCACGTCTTACCTCCTTTGGATGCACTGAATGTGCGCAGACGATCCACATCCTCATCATCATCGTTCACTCTCAGGTGATGCATGTTCATTGTGGGCACGTCCAGAAAGGCGTTCGATTTTCTATGTCCTGTTTCAATGAAATATGAAATTAAATAAATTCATAACTTTAAACTGCATCTGAACAACAATTGATTTGATTGCACTTTTTAAACAAAGCATTGGGTAATCATGGTTTGATTTATAAATTGATACAACATTGAAAATAATTTGTTTCAAAAGATATTTCTACTCAGTTTTTTTTTTGGAAATTAGATTGAATTTTTATCTGAACCATAAGCTGACAATACCATATGGTACTACTGAAATGACCAACTGTGAAATATTTTATGAATCGTTATAAATAGACTTGTCATAACTAAGGGAATTTATCTGTCGCCAACTCCCGCTGTCAGTGGGAGAGAAGAGACAACATTAATATGGTCAATTGACTTGGCCAAGTTTTTAGTTGGCCGGCAGTAATTTGGCTAAGAGTATGAGCTCTCAGTTTATGTGGCATAAAATGTGGACACTTGGCTAATTTGTTGGCGGCACACTTTTTGATTGGCCATTAAAACTTACCGTGTGGCTGTGGCCGACGCTGCGAGAGTTTGCGGCGCTGCGGTGGCGTCTCCGTTTCGCTGAGACGCGGTTCGCTGGTGCAATAAGGACGTGTCTCCTGCAACGTGTGCTGTTGTTGTTGCTGCTGCTGCTGCGTCTGAGTGCGTCGGCGTACCTGCAAAGAGGGAGAGAGAATAGGGAAGAGAAAGGCAAAGGTATTGGGTTAAGTGTGTAGGCAAACAGTTAAGCTTAAGGCCAAGTGGCCAATGTGGCGTATACATAATCTTGCCTCTCATTGACAGTTGCATCATCAATCAAGCCAAAAGGCAGAGCAAGGATAAAAACGAGGCTGAGTCTTCAAAGAGACTCGAGCACTGATTTATGCCTTGGCGCACCAAGAAATTAAATTACAAAATGTCGAACACAAATCAAATTGCATTTGTTTGTTCAACTTGCCCTGAGGATAGAGATGAAGACCATTTTTATACACTTTCAGTGGGTCTAATAAAATCGAGGGTATATGAAGAAATCATTAGAGATATCGTAGTTAAAAATAATATATATATTATACATGTATCTATCTCTAAATATTTATATTCACATACTTCATCATAAACTAGTATAGAAACGATAGCCTGACATTTACATTTTATCTGAAAATCTTATTTATATTCCAGATATTGTAACTAAACTGTTAAATAGTTATACAAGATTTTTTAATGTTACTTTAAATTATTTTTTGTTTTTGCATCTAAAGTGATTTTCAAGAGTATTTAATCTTCGACATGTCGCAGTTAACATTCGTCTCTTGCTTAAACTTGAGTTTAGTTCAGTTTACTGGAAAAATGTCAAGGTTTAATCGAGCACCACTCATTCAATGACTGAATGATGGTTAAATGTGGTTGGGGGTTGCCTCTAAGCTGCCTGCCACTCAAATGGCAATCAGCGTTGCGTTTGTTTGTTGCACGTTGTCCTTTGGCTAACTAAATGCCCCACATCCTGGCCCTGTCAACGGATGCGTGTTGACAACGCAACGCCAGGTAAAAACCCATTTAAGCACCTGTCTCCCAACTTGTATTCACAGCTCTATCTTCTCTTGAATCTACTTTCAGCTCTGTTTCAATTGTTTTTACACCTGTCTACAACTAGTTCTTCTGCATTTAGTTTGGTAAAAACTTTATGCGACATGTGAATGTGCAATGGCATCAACTTTGTTAGCAGCTTCCGTCGATAGTGCCACGCCCTCTTTCTACCCACTTTTTGCGGCTTATGGTACACTCTGTTAGCCGGAAGCATTCTTTACGTGCTGGCATCAGCTGTCAAGTGGCAGCGGATTTGGGCCAAGCCTCAATGCGGGCGGCCATTAGCCAAGTTCTCCTCTGCTGTCCTCTACTCTTCTCTATTCTCCTACTCTCTCTGTTTATTTAGTTGCCAATGCCTTGCGCCTTTTTATGAGAATACCAAGCCACCTCCTAGCCATCGTCCAGTTCAGTTTAGGCCAGGCCAAGTCAATTCAGTTCGCGTGACCAGTAATTGCTGCCTCTTGTGTGTGTGTGTGTGTGTGCGTGTGTCTGTGTTTTACTTTCTGGCTTAATCAAATATTGTTGCATGGACTTAGACACATACATATATCTAAATATACACATATTTATTTTTATATATAGTAGCTTCATTTTTTCTTCTTTTAACGTTGTCATTGTCGGATGCAGCATGTCTTCAGTTAGTTGGTCTTGTGTTGCCACAAAATTAATTACATCCGGCTTTGGTGCTTTTGATCCTCTGTCCGTCTGTCTGTCTGTCTGTCTTCGCTGACTTGTCGCCCTGTCTTGTCTGCAATTTGTGTCTGCTTAATTCCCAATTAGTCCTTGGGGCTTTCACTTTCTTTGTGCGTCAAGCTGTTAATTTATTGTCATATTGGGATGTTCCTTATGGCAAGAGGCAACAACTAAATCTACACTAAATAATTTTGCAAACACTTTTAACTATATAAAAGTAATAAGATTTAGAAAATTATTAAAAGTTTTTTTTAAAGTTCCTTTTCAAAAATAAAGTCTTCTGCTTAGAATGAGATGAATCTAAAGTCGACTTTTTAATAGTTAACTTAATGCTAAACAAAAGCTTTTGAATCTTTGTGAAAGAGTCATTAGTTTTTCTACTAAATTTTCTGGGTTGTGAAGTGGAAGTAAGTAAATGAAGACTTGTAAGAGTAAAAGATACTCTTTGTTGCTCTTCCTTGTTCTGCTTTCTTCTTGTTTTTCATCTTTCTACTTAAATGAGCTTTCCACTTGTTACACACAGCAGTTTGCATTGTGAATTTGTAGTCCTGATCAACCTGATTGCTAAAGCGTAAATGCGTCGTTTTTTAACTTAAAATTACACTCTTCCTATCAGTCTTTCCATCACTAACTTGTTCTTTCTGTCTGTCTATCGCTATCTGTCGCTTTTCTTGTTGTGCCTTTTGTCTAGCCACATTCTCATTAAACTTTGCTTCGTGCAGCTGCAAAAGTGCCGCATTTATTACGAACTTATTACAAAATCGACAGAGTTTGCAAGTTTTTTTTTCCTACTTTCTTTTCTTTTGCGCGCAAAGTGAAGAAAACTCATTTGATTCCATTGCCAGCAGCGGAATGATGTTGACGACCACGCCCCTTCGAACACACATGCCGCCTTAATGTGGCATATGTGAGAAGTGTGTTGTTGCTGAAACTTTTCTCCCCTAAAACTCGTAAATTTTGCAGTTGGCAGCGCAACGTTGACATTTTTTTAGCTTTGAAATGGTTGCACATTTACTCTGGGAGTTGATGTCACATTTGCAGTGCTAATAAGAAGTGAAACAAACAAAGGCACTTCAGTTTACTACTTCACACTAGACACAGGACACAGAACTCTTTGACGTTACTCATACGCAGCGTGGTACGACCTTTGACAGATATGAGACGTTGTCGTTGCCTTTTGTCGCAACAGAAATTGAATTTTGCCTGAGCATAATTCAATACACACTCTCCAAATTTGCCTTGGCTAAAAGACACTCAATCAACATGGTGTTGACTCATTTTCTTAGGGAACACGGCTTAAACGCAACATTGATAATATGCAAAAAGGATCCTAAATGGCGCGTGGCATGTGGCACGTTTTAGATTGTCGATGCTGCTGCTGCCGTTGTTGCTTCTCCGTTTCTTGGTTGTACCGGTTTTGTTATGACGTGAAATTCAATGCCTCCTGGCTGGCAACTGTCAAAACTCTTGTCCTGTTGCCTGTTGGCCAATTCCCCCCTCGGGTTCCTTTTCCCACCTTTTCTCTCTTCCCTCATGTTGCAGAGTCAACAACGTCAACTGTTGTTGCCACTGCTGCTTGTGTGGCAATCGATAAAAATGCTCAAATGAGATGATAGCAAATCTGAAACGCAGGCAGTTCTCCATTTGAAATTTCTATACAAGTTTTATGTACACTTGTTGACAAAGGTCTAACGATTCAAAATTAGATTTGGCTATATTCAATATTCGTTGTAGATATCACATAATAGAATCTGTTTTCAGTTGCACCTTTAGCTTTTGCTAACTTGGCTCAGTTTTTAAGTAGATACATAGAAGAGTCAATGTTAAGAGGATCAAAGATTCAATCTGAAAACTTACAGTAGGCTATGAATCATTTTCAGTGATAGTATTCAGTACAAAGTATTCAAAAATACACTGAAAGCGAGATACAAACACACATATATAGAAAGAGACACACACAAATAAACATAGAGGTATATATACACCTTTTAGTTTATATCAGAGCTGCAGAATGTCTTTAAAAAATTCACGTTTAACCACGCATGTCATGCAGGACAGCAATCTTGCAATCTGTTCGATTGGAAAGTTTCCACTGAGTAAATGTTTAAGTGTGGTGCAACAGGAGCATGATGGAACGGAGGGTAATGTGTTGAAGGAGCTGCTCTTATTGGATGCTGCATATCGAACATATTTCAAGGAATGGACTAGCGAGCAGAGTTTGCAACGCATGGCGGCGGAAAAGCTATGGAAACTCTCCAAGGATTACACTTTCCAGACTGAAATGAATTGTTCAGCAGCGAAATATCCCACAGTTGATACTGAATCAGTTGTAAACAGATATCAAGTGCATTATCAGATCATACTCAGTTCCAACTCCTCTATGAATCGTGGTCTGATTGCATTACGTAAACATCTATTGGCTTTTCGTCGAGAGAGCAGCAAACTGGATCTGGATGGAGATAGTTCTTTTATCGTAGGAGATACATATCACAAGCCCATCAAGTTCTTCATTGATCTGGCTGAAGAATTGTTTAGCTATTTTCATTGCAGTTATCTGAAATTGGATTGTGGAGCACGTCATCTGGATCCCTCGGATTTGTTAGCCGTAGAGCACTATCAAAAGATACTGGCACCTTGTGAAGAGTTTGAGGAATATCTAATGCATAATCTTGGCTACTGTCAATGTCTGCGTCCCTCACAACCATGTCCCGAAATGCCGAAACGCACTATATCCAAATCAAGTGATGTTGCTGATCTTATGCATCGGGCTCAACAGAAAAGATGTGCTCGGAGATTGACCAAGATGACAACGAAGGCTGAAGATGTGCCCGAAGTTCCATCCAGGGAGGATAGCACTGTGTTGACCCTGGAGCATGAACTTCGCATGCATCAATTGAGCATGCGTCTGGCAATGTTGCGTCAATCAAATGGGGCAATCCACATGGGGCAAGATCGAGATTTGGTCGAACAAATGATCTATGCTTTAAGCCCATCCTTAATGCCGGATAATTATGAACCACCTGCTGGAAGGTCGACATCTCCATTACATTATCTACCTCGAACATAGTTTATATGCAGGTCCGGATGTGCCACACCATGTTGCAGCTTGAAATTGCTTGGTTCGCTCATAAATATCGATTCCTATTTCAAATTACAAACTGCAAATTAACTGCCCACATACACGTGATTTCATTCTCAAATAAACATGGCCAACAAATTTGCATGTTAATGCAACTATAAACTCGCCACTTACATGCACGCAAAGTGCTTCTTCTTCTTCATCAGCTTGTTGCATGTGGCATGTTGGCAGCTCAAGTGAAAGCCCAACGAGCTGCAGGCGATTCAAATCTAAATCGAAATCTGATTTGTATACGACTTCTTGCAACAGCATTCACGTTGCACGAACAAGTCCCCTGAGCAGTTGTGTTCTTGATCTTGTTGTTGTTGCCAGTTGCCAGTTGCCAGTTGCCAAGTTGCCCAAATCTTATTTTGCCACCCCCCTAACAAATCGCTTTCCCTCCGACACAGTGGAAGGACTTTAACAACTTTAGGAGTTATTCAACTGCAACTATATCAAATTTCACTTCAGGTCATACAGCGCAGACATTTATAAAGTCATTTTCAATGGACAGACTTAGAGAAAATACATGTTTAATCTAGAGATGAGCGTGTGATAAAAAAGGGAAGTTTATGCTAGTTATCTTGGAGAGAAAATGGAACGTTTACAGTTAAAATACTTGTAGTCAAAAAGGTAACTCTTCAAACTAGAAATAAAAAGTCTTAGAAGGCGTAAGTTGACTAAGCATATGGCATAATATATAAACTATTTAAGATAGAAAGAAAATTTAATGGATTTATCTAAAATGTATTCTTTAATACATTTTTAAAAGGAAAAGTAAATTAAACAATCGAATTATGCTTAATTTGATGTCAACTTGCATGTAAAAACTTGCAATAGTGTTAAATTGTGATAGTATAAATTACTTAAATATAAATAGATTTTATATAAAGTTCATATAAGTAGTGGTAGATTCGAGAGCAATCTATTAAACATTTTCACATCTCTAAGTGGCAGCTACTTGCTAGATGTACTCTATTAACCGTATCTATGTGCCAAATTAATATATAAACAAGCAATTAATTAATTAGCTAACTAACTAAATAACTAAGTAACAAACTTACTAGACAAGTTAATTAGTCAACTAAATTAAACTCACCGATCTGGCGCCCGATGTGATGCGTGCACTTTGGGAGCGCGTTGCGGGACGGCGACGTCTATATCCGGGGGTTCCCCCTCGGGGGTGGCACTGCCCGAGGGCATGTTGTGGATAACGGTCTCGATGCTGGCACCTGTGGCACAGATCGAGGCACTTCTTGTCTTCTTCTGCATTCGATGATGCATCGGGGAAATATCGTCAACCATTTTGAAGTGTGGTTCGTCTGTGGCTCGACTGAATGTGGTTTAAATTGTGGTGCTTTCAAATTCAATTTAATTACTGAACTTTTAGTTAACTGCAAAAGCTATTTGTGTGCTCTATGCATTGGCATTTGTTTGTGGTGGTGCTCTAACTGTGGCTGCACTTTCGGGTGCATAATCTGAGTTTTTGTGGTGCGTCTGCAAATAAATACAAAAAAGCCAAAAATAAAATGTCAAAAATGTGATTTAATGCAAGAATAATACAACATTTTTCAAATATTTGCAACTATTATGCGTGGCCATGTTTTATATTTATAGATAAAGCAACGCAAAATGTATTTAAAAGCTAACACTAAATGTAGAAGTGGGCATGCTAGAATAAGAGTTGCCCTGTAGTTCCTAAGAGTACTTTTCGATTAATAACTTGCTTTAAATGTAAAAGTGGGCATGTTAAACTAAGAGTTGCCCTCTAGTTGGTACTTTCCGATTAGTATCTTACACATAATAAACATACCCCTCCTTCTTACATCTACAGGGTATTTTAAGCAAATTTGCAAGAGATAAAAATTAAATGTTTAACTATGTACATGCAACATAATTTGCTGTGTGATTTTTCATTTCACTTTCAAGTCTCGTATGTCGTCTCTTGTGTTTATTTCTGTTTATTTCATTTTCTTTGCCACTTTCGTTTTCCCTTCTGCCTCTTACATTTTATTTATAACCTGTTTCGCCTTTTCACGCGTTTCCACATAATCTGGGTCACCGTCCGTGCAAACGAAATGTCTTAACAACGTCCATAAAATGGCGTTGAAAATCACGCACCCAATGAAGGAATGCAGAGGGTGTGGCTGGGGAGGGATAGTTCAAGGAGGGAGGGCAGGGTTTTGTTAAAAAAGAGCCATCATCGTATGAAGAAGGCACTTCAAAAAATTGTGCTAACATATTAAATAATAAAATAGTATTCTAGATTATATAAAGAAAAGATAATAAATCTTATGCTATAAAGTATTCCATTATTCAATTGATGCATTATAAGCATAAAATCTGGTTGACAGATAGCTTATCTGTTCCTCAGATTTTTCTGTCTCTCTATTTCCATCCCAGTCTCTTCATTGTCGAATCAGCCTTATAAATACCTTTCTAGAAATAAAGGATACTCTTTGTGCTCTTCTGAAATCCCTTCAATCACTTTTCGGAAATTGAATGAGTAACTCTATTGATTTCACACTTCCCATCGATTCTTTCCACTGTACGTGTAGTCTAAACAATTTCTCAACTTATACTCATACCGATATATTGATATAGAGGGCACTCTGCCCCATATATCAGAGGCATCTCATATGTCGGAACGTGTATGTTTCCATGTGGCTGGGTTGCTTGTGGATTGCGAGTGCTTAAGTGTGTCCGTTGTTTAATCACGGCGTAGTTTTTATACAATCTATAAATACATTTTTGCTTTGGATATGTTTTGCTTTCTTTTGTGCTGTTACTCTTGCATCATCTTTGGAGCTTTCTCGCAATATCTAAACATTTCACAATAAATTTGTTGATGTAAATAAAAGAGATTGCTGCCATTGAGGCTGATCTGGAATGCCTCAAGTGGCATAGCTGATGTGGCAACTTTAGACCCAACATCTTGACTAGAGTGTCCTATAGTTTAATTGACACTAATTGCGAAAGAGACTCAAGGAGGCAACAAACTAAAGTGAAAATGAAATCCATTTTTCCAGCCATATTAAAGACATTTTCACTGGACTTGTCTCTGGACTAAGACGCTACCAAATTGAATTTGTAAGCACCCCGCAGGCAGGAGGTGCCACAGTAGGTGCCAGGACAATGATGATGAGGTTGTTGATGATGATAGTCAAGTCATGAGAACACCCAATCAAAACATATTTGTAATCTATTTAGGCTCGCACTACTTAGACATGCATCATTAGCTCCTGGCATCCATCGAGTCTCCTTCAGGCTCCTACTTCTCCCCTCTGCCCTCTAGTTCTGCATAATCGAATTACGCTTCAAAGTCGTTTGCCCTCCACAATTCATGTTGCCTCCAGCTGTCAGATGTTGGCTCCACTTCTAAGTGCAATTTGGAGCCTGTCTGTCGGCTGCAAGATGTTCCCATCTCAAGTTGTCTAGGCCAAACACTGAGCCAGCACTTGTTCCTCGAATAGTTTATTTTAGTTATTTCTAGTTTTTTTTAGCTGCATTTTTACATATAGCTCAAAGAATGTTGGCAATAGGCCTTAAGTTAGAAGAAGGCAAAAATATACGCAAATACAGAGAAAATAGGGTAACAACGTTTTTGAAAGAAACTATTAGAATGCTATGGGATTATCAAGATAATAACTTCCAAAATAAAGTTTCCTTCTAGTATGTGGAATCTTTCTTAACTTCTTAAATAAAGTTATGGTTTCCTACTAGTAAGTAAAATCTTTACATTTTCTTCTTAAAGTTTTTAGCTTAAATATTTATTTAATTTTTATTTTGTAATTGTCTATGAAAGGTCTCTTTAAATATCTTTTGCGTAGCTATGTCATTCTTTTACTTTTCTTGCACTTTTCAGAGTCAACCCAAAGTCAAGTACATTTAATTTATTTTGCAGTTGTTTCAGTCACATTTTTACAGCAAACGTTTTGTAGTAATTACTTTTTTGAATGATTAAAATGTAAATAATTAAAATTCGCTTTATTTACGCTCACTTTTTTTGGTGGCTGGCAGCTGTCAGGAGGGACTTTAGTAAACCTGTACTGTGCTAAGGACATTCTCCCACATACAGACACAAATGCACACAAACATCCGATGACAGACAAAGGGACTGTATAAGTTAAAAGTAGGTAAATAATGCAAAAGTTTATACTGGAAGCACGCTGCGTATGCTTTATATACATAAAATAGAGATAGGGTAACCCTTTAAAGATGTTTCCTAACTTGAGCCGGGAACACGCTACATATGCGTTATATAAAATAGAGATAGAGTAACTTTTTAAACCTGTTCCCTAACTTGAGCTGGGAGCCCGTTGCGTATGCGTTATATAAAATACAGAAAGAGCAACCCTTTAAAGCTGGGGTGATAAGCAGCTGAAAGGATTTTGAAGGCATTGTCAATGTGACTTTACGCTTGATTTGCTCGAACCGAAAATCCAGCGATGCATTGCAAGCAGAAAAAAAGGGATACAATAGACAGAAGGTCCTGCGACATTCAGTCGTGCATGAAACTGAACCTAAACCTCAACCTCAAACTGAAACGGCTGCAGATGAAGTCGCCATTCTGTTTGCATTCAATTCATGCCACAAGGCTGGGCTAACAACGCAAACAAAGTCTAGGCCAAGTCCAGGGCAACATCGAAGGCAAGTCTCTCTAATTGCCCGGACAATGGGTCTGAACAGAAGCTGAGACCCATTGAATTGACTTGATTGGCCACTGACAGGACTACATATGAGATTGAGTAGAGAAGGAGAAAGACAGTGGGAGATGGAGACTCTGCCTTTCTCTTTATTCATTTTGATGTGGACACATTTCGCTTTTATGGCCAATAGATATGGCCCCATGTGCGTTGTGATTATTATGAAACTTTGGGGACTTTTATCTAAGCCAAAATCGACGACAACAACAACAACAACAAGAGCAGCAGCAAATTGAAGCGGGCTATTAACATAAATTTGATGCCAACTCAAATATTTGGCCACATATTGGTTAATCAGACCACCTAACGAAATATTGGGAGTAGGGGAACGGCCCACCTCATATACATACTCCACATCGTTGCACATCCCTGTGTGTTCACTGTACTTTGACAGCTGTGCCCGATTCCAGGCAACTGAAGTTATCAGCTCCACACACTCACTATGTGCGTGGGGGGTTTTTTTTATTCATTGCCGAGATAAACCTGACAAAAGCCGATAAGTGTTGCCCGATATTGGGTGGTCTTTCCAATATGCCACATAATGTAGCAAACACTTTTTGACGAAGAACAGCAGGCAACTGAGTGGAGGTAGTCTCAGCAGCAGAGCAAGTCCACCTGTTGTCCTGCTGTGAACTGAGATGTCTTGTAAATTGATTTAAATATTAAGGGATATAAACTAATTTAAGAAAATGTTATAAATTTCTCACTGATGTAAAGAAACAACTAAGGACGTTCATTTTTAAGGAAATATTTGAGAAGCATATGAAACTTACTTATCGAATTAAGATGCTTTGTAAATAGCTTGAAAGAGAAAGAGACTAAAAAACTAGTTTCAAAAGAAGCATTTTATAATAGAATATTTTACTACGATTATAAAAGAGCTTATTTTGTTATGACAAGACGATAATCTACATATTTTTTTGCTACTAATATGAAAACAAAGTGAGTCGTTTTTAGATAAGATACGGTGCACTAGTTATGTTAAGAAATCTAAATGATTTAAATGTAAGTAAAAGCCTTTCACTTCTAAAGTTAATTTATTTGTATCTGGGTTTTAACTATTTATTCTTTAACAAGTACATTTGTTGGATGTATAGTTGCCAATATTAATTTTAAAGGGATTTTTATTTCGCCACGAAATACATGAATTAAAAAGTAAATTTGGGTTCCAAAAATGTAGTCAAAAATGTCTCTTTATTTAAAACATACAAAGTATCTCCTGTCTACCTGTTGAATTGCTATTCGAAGTTATAAGGAATTCGTTTATTATGTTATTTGAAATGCTAAGATGTGTTTCTTAAATACATTAAAGTTTCGTCAAGTGTTGCCAAACATTCCGCATTAAATTGAGAGTTATACAAATATCTTAAAGATGTTGTGCAAGCTGAAAACATTATTTATAGAACAAAATGGCATCCCATGTCCTGTCCTGTTATTTTTGCATCATAGGACGCAACTGTTGCGTGTTCTTGGCATGAATCGAGTCGAGTTTATGTTGATGTTGATGTTATGTACAATGTTCTTATGGCTGAGTTGAGGCATGTTGCCATTGTTGTTGTTTGTTTGTTGTTTGTTTTCATGGCCATGGTCACATACAGACACACATACACCTACACAAGTCACATACACCTGTTGCACGCTGGCGATAAAATTAATTTCAATGTACAGTGAGTAAAGGGAGCATAAGAAAGACACAAACACTCTCTCATACACACTCTCTCATACACACACATACACACACACATACACATACAGACTTAAATACACAGACGCACACACATCCACAGAAGGCAACACATTGCTAGAAAGGTCAGAACATTGTTCTGAACATTTACCTTTTTTTTGCCACCCTGCTCAGAAACTGCGCCTATTGTCGAGCTTAACTTGTTGTTGTACAGCCTGTTGACATTGTTGTTATTGTTGATTTTGTTGTTGTTGTTGATTTTGCTAAGGCATTAACATCCTTATTCGCCATGAACATTATCATTATCATTCAGGCCGTTCGTTAGCGGTTTGTTAAGAGCATCTGTGCAAAGAAAAGTGATTTTATTACTCATACGCCGCATAGACAATCCAAAAAGTTATTTGTGCGCCAATTTGTTTGTTTTTGTTTTTATTATTTTTGCTTTGTGTCATCAACATTAAATTGGCGCTTGTTTAATGCCAGATTCTCATCTATTTATTTGGCTTTTTGACCAACGCAAAACAAATTTTGTTGCCGTAAATAAATTTCCATGCATTTAGTTTTAGTCGTCCGAGAATTTTAATTGCAAACCAAAATATTTAGAAACAACAATTTGAACTGAGACTTTGGCACGCGCGACAATATATTTCATCTATATTCAAATATGTATATAGAGAAATCGTTGATCTGAAGGTGACATAATAATATAATGCGTTAATCCTCAAACAGACCCCAAGATTAGACCTGGACAATGTTAAGAATCTTGTGGAAAATTTGTATAATTTTCTTTTAAAAGGTAAACAAAGAAAATAAATATAAAATAAAAATAGGCGTACTTTAAGCTCCTTATCACTATTTTAAATAATAATATGAATACAAAGACTGTTTTTTCAGAGGAGCAGAAATAATGTTAGGCGGAAAAGAATTTTCTATTATGCTTTACCTGCAATTGTAATTATAATTAGGGAATACATATAATTTAAATATATCTTTAGAATAAAAGAACAAAGTCTTCTCTCTTCACAATTTTCTCAGCAATTGCCTGTGTTCAGTGAATAACGCATTTTTCTTTCCTTTAATAAAGTTTCTTTATAATAAAGTGATTTTTCAGTTCCCCTACACATTTATTATAGGGAGGTTCGACTGCATATCAGCCATATAAGCTATATAACTCAATTTGCTGCTTATTTCCCTCGGTAATTGTTCAATAAATCGATGCGACAGTCGAGCTAAATTTTATTTTTGTCAAAGATTTTCCAAATCGCTGCACAAATCGACAAAGCACAACAAGTAACAAGCAACAACAACAAGAGAAGAACAACAACATTAGCAACAGGGGGCATGCCACAAATTGCCGTCTGTTTAGTTTAAACTTAACGTCTTTTATGATGATTATGACATATGGTAGGTGTATCTGCCTGTCAGTATGTCCATATGTGTGTATGGGTGTGTGTGTCTGTGTGCCTTGTGCTGTCTGCCTTAAGGAGCATACTTGTCTGTCGAGGAGTTTTCACTTTCCGTGTCGTATTTTCAATTTGGCTGAGCAAATGCCGCTGGCTGATGCCTCAGATGTTTACACAAAAACACACTTCATTTAGTTTTCTGACAGCACAAAGCAAGATTGAACGTCTTCCCCAAAAGCAGACCGACATCCTTCCCAGATTCCCGTGTATCCTTTGTGGAAATCTGTGTTAATGTTCGCATGCCATAATTAACTTCAATACAAATAAATTGGAAAATTTTTTACGATTTTCTTAGGCTCTTTTGTTTGACGTGCCCCTACTGCACCCTAATTGTCTGTGCTTCTGTGTGTGTGTGTGTATGTGTGTGTATTCTTAAGAGGGTACCCTTGTGTGTGTATCTGTGTGTGTTTATCTATTCTTCTTTCTTGGGCATATGTTGAGAGACTTTCACTGTGTGTGATTTCACATACTTGGCACACTTTTGTGTACACTCTCGGATTTATTTGCTCTTGTGTGTTATTGTTTTATTTTCTATGCTGTATTTCTCGCAGTGTAACATATAATTTATACACAGGAATTCTGAATTTACCTTTAGAATAACCGCTAAAAGATAAACATTACTAAAATATTCGTGTTGTTTTAAGTATTGCACATTTATTGATTTATGCAAATATATGTATAAGAACAATCTAGTGGAGTTAGCCCGACTAAAACACATCCTTCACTTTTATTGAATATAGGCTTAGTTGATTCCTTGCACAGGAATTAAATATCGCATTTATCTAAAGCATTTGGAATTTTAAAGATTAAAATGTTCTTTAATTCGCATGTTAATTCATTCATAATGTTCTTTAGTTACATTCAATACTAACCAATTATAGTACTCTTCTATCTTGTTCCTAACGGATATTAAGAAAAAACAGTTCTTTCTAAAAGTAAGAAAGGGCATTTCAAGTTTGAGCAGAACAATTTCTTCTTGTTTTTTCTCACTTTTCATATTTTTTTTTGATTTACTTTCATCTTACTGTTTTTTTTAATATTTTTTCTTCTCCTCTCTTTTCTTTTTTTAAAAGAACAGTGCAACTGACAGAACAGAACTTCCTTTAAACGGAATTCGCGTATATTTAAAAGTTCTCCACTTTCCAGCCAACAAATAACTCTAGATATAAGTTCAGAGTTGGAGTTAAAATTGAAATGGGTTATCGATTAAATGTTTTAGTTGTTTGCCACTTTTTTTTTAGAACGCCTTTTGCCATTTTTTATGATCAAGCGTCAATCCACGTGGGAATTTGCACAGAGCTGGCAATTATGCATTTTCCGTCAAGTTAAGAACAGAAAGGAGCCCGCCCTAGGACTAATGGAAAATGCCAGCTACTAGCAATGGATGCTACCATTAGAAAAAAAATGGGAGCAAAAAAAAATACAGAATTTCCAGAGTAAAAAAAAAGGAAAATGGCAAATGGCCAACAAGTTGAACTGCGTGAATAAATACAATATATCTTCCCATTTTTTTCACTTTTTATACAAATTTATTGTGAGGTAAAGGAAACTGAGCTCCGTCTGTGGTTGTGTGTGTGTGTGAGTGTGTGTAAATGTGAGTGTGTGGAAACGATTTTGCATGTTTGCTATGGACTTTTACAATGATGAGAAATAAAATGTTCTGGGTCTACATTTTGTTAGTTTGGAGTCTGTGCAGCGGAAATGTTGTCAGTCTCTGCCTCAGTCACGTTTTTCGCTATTCAAGAGTTTTCCCACTTGAAGCACACATACACAAACACAGAACTCACAGGCAGACATTACACACATGATTCACACACAGACACACACTTACTCATTTACAAAGTGTAGTTCAAAGTGAAGCTACGAAGCTTGTCATACACGAAATGTAACCACGCCCGGGAATAGCCCAATGAAGCTGGAGATAGATAGAGATAGAGAGAGTAGACAAAGTGGGAGAGAGAGAAAGAGAGAGGACTGACAGCAGTGTCAACTACAACTATAAAACATATATGAACACTAATGTCGCTTACTTGACTTAAAGGTACCCTTTACTCAATACAAAATAATTATACCACACACATTTGGGAGTTCAAACTGCTTGTAAAAAACTGACATAGCTATCGTTTTATTTAAGTTTTCTTAATGCGATTAACTGGGCAATAAATAAATGAAGCAATAAATAAATTAAATTTTCAACGTTTGAAGGAAGACAATTTTATCTGTGTGGGGTTTGTGCCAAAATTTGGATGCTCTATCCCTTATTGTCTTTGATGTACTTAAAAACAGGCAGAAAATTGGTGCTGATCAATAGTAAATATTATTTATAGGATCTTCCTATGACAACATACCTTATACTCTAAAAATTAATAGGTATAACAACAACAGAGCCCACTTTGAAGGCGGTAGCTGCATTTTGGGGAACACAATGCCACCGAACTGAACATGGATACCCGAGAACTTCCCTCTCCCTAGGCATTCTCTGCCTCTCTCTGCCGGCATATCCTGCTCATCCTGTCAGTTGCCAGTTGGCCACTAGCTTTGGGCAGGTGCAGCCCAGGCTTTTACACACAATATAACAACAACAACAACTATGCCAAGTCCCTGCGCTCCAGCCCCATTTCCCCCGCTGGGACCATCGGCTTAAGCGTTGTGGGCTCTTTGTGATACTCTAGGAGATTTTTAATTGAATTTACAATTTTTGGCAAGCGCTGAAGCGGCTAAAAGCAATGCATATCAATTTCATTATGGCCAAAACAATTATTTGTGGCTCAATTCCAGTTGGCCTAGAATTAATGGAATTTATTTGCCCAAAATTCGATTTGTCATAGAAAGCAATGCAACATCCTCTTACCTACAGTACACACCTGTCTTTAGACCAAATTGTGCATTGTGGGCGTGTGGGCATGGGCGTGGCTTTTGGCCATGTCCGAGTCGCGTGCCAATTGCCATTTTAGTTTAATTGGCAAACAGCCACAGAGCCCACAGTGCACAGTGCACAGTGCAACAAAAGCGATTCAGCCCCAAATGACGCAGTGCACCACAATTTTTTATTTCCACTTTATTCTATTTCTTGTTGTTGCTTTGATTGAGTTTTTGTAATTGTGGTGTCAACGTGCGGAAATCGGAGTGCTTGATTGACTGACTTTGATTAAGCCCGTGGACTGGGAGGGGTTTTATAGGGAAGGGGAGTGGCACTTGTCCGCGGTTTTGTTTTGCTAGTTGTTGCATGAGTAAAAACTTTTGGTATGTGGCAAGTGGCAAGCAAGAAATCAATTATCATCACAACTGAAATAGCTTTCATTTGACTCTTAACAAATAAGAATTCGAGCATTGAAAAATCAGGCAAGAAAGAAATAACAAACCTATTACCTAGTAAAATACCGAGATCTTACCAATTTAACACATCGAATTGCAGATTGCAAAGCTTTACTATCAATGATATTATCCTCTGTTAATAAACATTATACTTTACAAATAATAGCATATAAATGTTAAATTCACACCCCACCTGGCCCATCAACACTTTACCCAAAAAGAAAGCACTGTTTATGCCTGAATACCCTGAAGAAATTATCCTAAAATTACTTCCGGCAGGGCCTGTAGTCCTTTTATTTTTTTGTGTTCCTTTGACTAGCCTCAGCGTGTGACTTTTTGGCTCTGAGAAATGTATTAAAATTGATTGCAATTTAGGCAGTTTAATTTTTTTTTTCTGCTGTCAAGTGGTTTATGGCACCCGAAGGAATGTGAAACGCTTTACAGCAGAAATAATCATTGTGAAATGTATTTATTTACTTGGTATTTGCTTGGAAAAGAGTAGAGAAGGGTGGGGTAGGGGGACAAGGGATTCAAAGGGGGGATGTGGGGTGTAAAACAAACGACAGCAACTGGGCCATTTGAACAGTGCAATAAACTCAGGGCTGGCAATGTCCTGGAATATTTAATGTTCCGTACAGGATACTGTAAAGTTCCCAATGGGCCGCCAACCAACATTGCGTATGAGCGATTTTTTGTTCTTTCTTTTATCGTTTGTGCTCGTCTTATTCCCTTTTACGAGTCGAACGGGGAGTCAAGTTGCGCCCGCCTGATTATCCCAAATCAGCAAATGAATTTGGGCGGAAAAATGGATAAGGAAAAGCGTTGAAAAGCAAACAAATCAAAAGGGACAGGTTAAGAACCCAAAATCGCCTTAACAATGTCAACAACAATGCAAACTAAAACAGGGCATAAAAAAAATAAATACAGAAGGAAGGAGCATAATAATAATTATAAAAATCAATTTGGAGACATATTTTTTTTTTAGAGATTCATTAATGGAAAAAACCTACCTGTATTTTAGCCTCTTTTTTTTGTTTTTCGCTTGGCGGCTCAAACTGTTGCCTCAGTTAATGAACGGCGTCGTTTGTTGGTCAATATCCATAGGAAATAAAACAAAAACAAAAGAAAAAAACCGGAGGGAAGCAGCAGCAACAACACAAAAAATGAAGTTAATGTCCCCGCGGGCGGGTGACGGGCGGTACAAATGTGCGGCCTTATGTATTTGGTCGATAATTTGTATTAACACAGACACACACGTACACACACACACACACTCAGCTTCTATATAAATATATGCACTTTTATTCGCCTTTTATTTCTTCTGCTATTTATTGCTATTTTTAGCGATTTTGAAACACGTTGCCCGCTTTTGATTTTCCACTCGAACTGCACTCGACAAAATACCAAATAAATACCATTAAAAACCTGCGCTGTTATTTAAGTATTTAAATGTATATACGTATTATATGTATATGTACAGATTTTTGAAAATTTTTCCAAATTATTTTTGAAACCCACAAATAATTCTCGTTGTTGGCATGTGGGGCCAATGTCCGTTTCACGTTCCAATTTCCGCGTTCGCGTCCGTTTCGTTCGAGCGCCGTCGAGTGTTTGACGTCGTTTACCGTTTGCCACGTCGCAGTCGCAACATGTTTGAGCTTTATGCTGTGTTCGAACATGTGGAGTGTTCGAACTTATGTTAACGATGACGACACAGTAAAGCTTTTTCTTTTTTGGTGAATGCACTGCGGCGTCATTATTAAAAGCCAAAGAAAAAGCTTTTGCCGCCGTTGTTTGTCTTTTTCCTTTGTTTGTTTGTTTTGGCAGCGCTGCTGCGCTGCTGTCGCTAGTTGTTGTTGTTGCTATTTAGGCTTTTGTTAGCGTCGACTGCAACTTTTACAGCTGCTTCGGCATTTGTCTTTTCTGCTCTGTTATTGTCAATGTGTTTATATGTGTGTGTATATGTGTGTGTTTTTGTGTTTTTCCGTTATATGCGCTGATGTCGTTTTGGCCTCTTTTATGAGCCAAAATGCTGACAGGCCTGTGTGTGTGTTCATATAGTGGTATAATATATTTATTTATTTATATACTCTGTACATATGCTCGCATTTGACATTTTATTAGTCGCTGGGATTAACCATTGCTCATGGCTTTTCCTCTCTTCTTCTTTTTATTATTAATAATATCTATTAATGATAGCTTTACACATATGCATGTGTGTATATGTGTGTGTTATAAATGTGTCAACAGTTGTACTTTGACCAATCATGTTCCTGTGTTTATTTTTAAAGCATATTACTCATACGCTGTGTTATCACTAGTAAAAATCTAACTGCAATTTGTTGCAAAAGCTTTGCATGCGATACAACTTAACTTAATTTACACAATATGCAATCTGGGAATTTGTTAAGGATTTACAAAGCTGACCTTTTTACACTTTATGTACCAAACAAACTTTTTGTTAATATGTAATAAATAAGCATTTCTTCTTTTGAACTATGAAATAATTTATTTTCTTTAATTAACCAACTTTCTACCAATTGTGTGGCAAATTTCTACTTTGTGGCTCAAATAGTTTCTGGGTTATAAAACAATTTCTGAACAGTGGCTAAGTACGCCTAAGGGTTTAATCTCATAAGTTGTGTTACTTTCATAAGCCAAGTTCTTAATTTGGCAAGTGTCCACATAAATTTTTAACCACTTTAGCTCGTCACTCAAATTGAAGTTGAGTGTGTGACAAAAACTTTTTGTTCTTGGTCAACAAATTGTAATTTAAATGGCCAAAAACTCATTTGCCAAATGCAGTCAAACAACAATAAGAACAACAATAACAAGAAGAATACGAAATGGTAGTGAGAGAACGTTGTCAAGTTGATTAATCACTGCAAAGGTTTGTGCCTTGTGCCACGTGCAACGCTTGGCAACATGCAACAATATGTCAAATTGTATTATGATGGAGTGTTGTCGTGGCTTGTGGCATGTAGTAAACAACGGAGTATTCAGCGAGTCAACTTCGCCAGGTCAACACAGGCTCTTGACAATAAGTCAAATGCTGTCATGAGGTCGCCCGAGCAGGGATATACTCTGTATATATATATAAGGACACGTGTGAGAATGCCTGTCGCATATCTTATCAAAGTGTTTACTATTGTACCCTGCAATCATCAGAAATCACCTAAAATAGGGTATAACAGCCATGTGTAAATGTTTGTAACAAGCATAAAGCTAGTAAATTAATTTCTTAACAAAATAAAAACCAATATTAAAGTATATTTTAATAAAAAATTTCTCTTATTTTAAGATAGTGATAAAAAGATGAATAAAATGAATTAAGCTTAGCTAAACATTCTTGTGATTTTTTCAATTCCCTTTAAGCATATTAATTTATATTTTTAACAATTTTATTTATTGTTTTAACCATATCTTATTCTGGCTTATTCTCTAATTATTTTAACTGTCGGAGTTCTGGCAACAGTGATGCAATTTAATATGTTTCAATACATATAGGGTATCTCCACGTAGTGCTCTCTCAACTAGAGTGTTCTTATATCTCTTTCTGTTTGTTGTTGTTGTGTGGCATATTATCACAAGCTATGATTTATTTATAGGCCAAGCCAGGTGATGGCGTTGGCTCCAGACAGAAGACCCTTTTGGCCTTATTGTGTGTGGCTCGGAAAATTCGAAAAGCTGTCAATTGATTTACTTGACCCACATGCCAGACGAGCCCTGTCTCCAGTTCTCTTCCTTCTCTCTTATTCTGTCTCCCTTTGTTTGTTTTTCGTTTCAGTTTTCAGCTGGTTTCCTTTTTGGCTATTTCCGTTATCCACTTTTGGCATGAAAATGCGATCAATATTTGGCAGTTATAAAGACCAAATTTGGAATTTTACTTCACCTCAATGCGAAAGAAAAGGATGTGGCTTGTTGAAAAGTGTTTTCTTCCTTTTGACCTTCTTTTTTTGTTGCGGCAATAAACTGGTTAATTGTCGATTCTCATTCTCTTTAAGTAAATCTCTCTCAAGGTGTTGACGCCTTTCAATTTCCAGCAAATTCATTTGCGCAAATTAAATTTATGTAAATTTTATAAACTTTTTAATTAAGCGACTTTTGCAACTTTTGCTTTTGAGCCAGACAATCTGCCAGAAATTCAAATCTCGTGTAATCTATGCAAATGTAATACGCACCTGTTGGCATTCACAATCCTCTCACTCTCTGTCTCTCTCTCCTTTTACCACTCTAAGCCTTCCCTCCTTCCCTTTTACACGGCAAATTAATTGAAAGGCATCTCAGAGTCGCGGCTCACCGCCAACTTTAATGAGAAACGAATTTCCGCTGGAAAATGTGGCCAAGTCTGTGACGTGACTGTTTTTTGTGGCTTTTCTCTGTTTTTCCTTTTTGCCGACAAATCTCTTCCAGTTTTCCCAACAGAGCGACATCGCGCTGTTAACTTTGTTTGTACGCTTCAGACCACAGTTCTTAATTGCAGCCACAAGGCTCTGTAAAATGTATACATAATGACGAAAATTATACAAATTATTCTCACTAGAAAAGGAAATATCTCTGTCAGTTTCAGACATGTCACATTAGGAATTCTCTCTGTAGTTGGTCAATCTAATAAATTTCCATGCGTAACCTCAAAGTACGTCAATTAATTAAGTATACAAACATATTTTAGGGATAATGAATGTATTTTAAGTTCTTAAGATAAATATGTGGGAAATCTTTACTATACATATTTTCGTAATTTACATTTTATGTGTGGAGATGTAATTGAGATATTAAATTTTTTGAGAAAAACTTCTTAATTCTTGCAGAATTTTTGTTATATGTTATTTACTCAATGCTACATCATTTTAATTAATTTAAACATAATTAACATTTTTGAATTAACCCCAAAACTACAACATTAATGAACATTGAACACAAAGTTAATTTAAGATAGCAATGAAAGCAGTTTGCACAGCTTGTGACTATGATAAATGCATTTAATATGGCCATTTACCGTTGTCACACGAGATTACAGCTTGCATCAGTCACTCAAAGCTCACTCCTGTCGCTCTCTTTCCTCACTCTTATCACAACTCTACCTCGCCCTCTCTCTCACACTCTCCCCTTACAAGTGTATTGCCCTGATGTTAAGCTTCCACACATGATTCGTCATCATACATCATAAGTAAAGTGCCAATCAACAGGTTGTCTCCGTTACTCACTTCATCACCGAAGCTCACTCCTTTACCAACACAGTGTACGTTTATCCCCCTTCCACTCCTTGGCTATTTAGATAGTCTACGTAAAAGCCGCTGCGCTGATTGAATAAAAATTTCATTAAACGCACATTTATTATAGAGAAGAGAGAAAGTGAAGAATTGGATGAGAATTGAATTTGAGGGTTGAGCTTCCTCTTGTCTCTTATCCTAGCCTGGCGGCATCTTTGCTGCCGTTTATTTTAATTGCCGGCATTAGGCGCCTGTTGATGGACCATAAAAACGCTGTTGGCTGTGGAATAGGAGATTGGCAAGAGGGGACAAAGGAGAAAGAGAGCGGAACGGCAGCACGCACTGCTATCAAAGCTTTTCGTTTGATTCCTTTTTCCCCTTATCATTTATTTTTTATTCCTTGTGCGGGTATATAAAGTTTGTTAAAAAGTATGTAACAAGCAGAAGGTTACTCTTGAATCTGAAATATACGACTTCAAAGAACATTGACCTTCAAATCTTAAAAATATCGTGAAATATACCTGATTTATAAGAGGTTAAATAATAAATAAGCATCAGTAGTTCCTGTAAGGCTAAGGTATACAAAGGCTTATTTATTTTAGACCATTTATTAGAAACATAGTGTAATATAAACCTTTTATGCCCTATTCAGAGCACATTTCTGTTCATGTTTCCTTTTTAACAATCTGGAGTTCTTGAACGTAGTTCCATTATCAAAGGTTACACTTGCACCAATGTAAGTTGCATATATGTGTGTGTGGATTTGTTTAAATATATAATATGAAGTATATATAAATAAATAAATATATGTACATAAATAAAACATTCATCCAATCCCATTGGGAATAGGCTTATGACTTAAAAATATGATTTTCTTAAAACGGAATTGTAAAATACCCTTAGTTTTTCACTCCAACTCAATTGAATTGTTGGGATATTATAAGAAACTAAATAAAATTTATCTATACTTAAGTCTTACTGCTCCTAATAATTATGCAAGCTATCTAAAGAAAAAATGTTTAAAAAAAATATTGAGATATTTTGTAGGGTATATAGGTATTCGCTTAATGGTCTCTTTATAATCACAGTACTTTTTCATTTCCTTGGAGTAGTAAGTTGATCCAGTTTAGCAGTTTCAACTTGATTGCTTAACTGGGAAGACCGAATAATTGCTTAAATATTTCAAATGTGGAAAAAAATACTTCAGATTTTGTGTCTTTACTTGTGTTTTCCAATAGAAATCGCTAATATAAGTTTAGAAAATGAATTTGCATGTGGTTTATATTCATTGGACTATGGCACAATGTTCCTTTGCCTAAGTAATGTAAGGCGAGGTTTCGACCGAAATACTTGCTATTTTAAATTCTGTCATAGAAGCTGGACATGTTTAGTAAGGCGTAAATATATAAAAGCAGAATGTGCCATAACCGAGGAAAACTGCTATTATCTCAGTATGGGAGACATTCAAACATTTGATATACATGAAGATGACGCGTCTTGTTCAGCTCGTAAATTTAGACGTCCTTTTTATTCCAAGGTTTGGAGTAGTTGTTTAAAGCCGATCATTCAGTTCAAGGACCCAAACAGAATTGGAGTGTGTCAAAACGGAAACTTAATCACTTGCCAAGAAGATTATCTTGGTAATCTACTTCAATATGACGATCCTTGGAATGCATTTCTTCCTAAAGATCTACATAACGGGACAGACCATTATTTATTGAATGAAACACTTCTGAGAGACATGAAAAATTTGAAGCGGTTTCGATTTTCCTGTATTGTAAATGTAAATTGTGAAGTTGAAGTTCCAAAACAGATGTTTAAAGGCTTGACAAATTTATTATCAATTAACTTTGAATCATGCCACCTCTTAACATTATACAAGGATCACTTTCAAGACTTGATCAATTTACAATTCTTAACGTTGAGATCGATTACGAATTTTGACTGGCTAAGGTATATTGAAAAAAAAAAACATAAATTAAAATTTAATAATTCATTATAAACTATTTCAGTTCTACAATTATACAAAATAAATTAAGGATTTTGGAATTTCAAAATGATGCTGGATTGATTATAGATCTCCCGAAAATATATACAAACAATATGTCAGCTATTATTTGCCAAAGAGAAGATTACTGCGAGTTTAATGTTGATAAAAATAAGAAACCATGCCCCAAAGGTTGCAGTTGCTTATTTATACGTCGAGCATGGCGATTGGAAATACGTTGCAATCTACTTCAGTATGATATGAAGATACCAGAGCTGCCTATTCCATTTATTGGGAATGTATCCCTCGATATTAGTTTCCAAAATCTATCGCAGTTGCCTAGCTCAGAGTTATATGGTTATTCGAATATAGATCGACTTGATCTGGCCGATAACAATCTGACAAGTTTATCTGTTGATCAGTTGCCAACCCATTTAACTTTTTTGGACCTAAGAAATAACAAACTTAAATATATTGACTACAATGTACTCGAATTTCTCACAAGTCGAGTTCAAATAATGCTATCGGGAAATCCATGGATATGCGATTGCGATGCGCTCAACTTGTTGGATTTTATCGAAAATTCCAATAACAATGTTATTGATCGCGATTATTTAAAATGCAATGGTAAACTTTTTGTAACTTCAGTGGCTTTATTAAAAGCAGATGTCTGTAGATCTTACTCACTATACTATACTCTTGTATCTTTTCTTGTATTGGCTGTCGTAATTATTATATTCCTCTTTACCAAGAAATCAATTTTAATGTGGCTATATGAACGGAATCTTTTCCTTAAGTGGATTTCTCGTTCAGAACCTAAAGCTGACTCTATGCTGAAAATTGATGCGTTTCTTGCATTTTCACATAAGGACCTGGAAATAATAGAGGAATATGTCGAAAAACAGGAGAAAGGACCTCGCGAATTCAAACTCTGTATCTATCAAAGAGACTGGTTGATAGGTGAATCAATCCCCGACTGCATATTGAAATCGATTGAATATTCAAAGAGAATCATCATCCTGATGACCAGTAACTTTGTTAACTCATCCTGGGGTCTCTTTGAATTACGCTCGGCCATTAAAGCCACTTCGATGGACAAAGACAAGCGGCTGATAGTTATATTATATCCTGAAGTTGGTATTGATAAACTAGACCCCGAGCTGAAGCGTTACATGAAATACAATACGTATCTTAGGCGAGATGATCCTCTATTCTGGAGAAAACTGATCTTTTCAATGCCCCATAAACCAATCAATTGTAAACAGGCTGCTCGCAGAGAATGTCGAGGAATTGAGGAGACCCAACTATAAAGATTTAACCAACAACATCTGCTTTTGGTAAATGTATAGTACTAACATTTGCATGATCATGCGAATTTATAATAATTTCAGATTATTTTCATAATTTCAGATCAAAATGGGACTCTTTATTTATAAAAGTGAAATCTTTTACTGCAGCTTTAAGGAGAACGGAAGCAAACTAAAAGTTAATATGTAAATTCTTGTTTATTCTTAAAATTAATATGAGCGAAGTAAAAAACTAATACATTAATTAAAACTTTTTAACTAAAGCTTAAAAGTAAAATACTAAAATATTGTATAAATATTTATATGTACTAAAAAGTTTTAAAGCTGAAATACAATTTATTGAAAATTTATTCTTAAAATGTTGGAAATTAGGGTATGTAAGGGCGAGGCTCAGGGTAACGCTTAGTCGGTCATGCTCGAATATTGCTTCCTTACTTTTCTTTTTGTTTTTACGCCTCACGTTTCACCGGCTTCATTTCCGTTTACGTTTTGTGCTGTTTAGTAGGAGGAGGGAGAGGTGGTGGGGGTGGGGGTGTATTGTGTGTGTGTGAGAGTGGTGCAGGGGGTGGGGGCACAATTGCCATTCAGTTTCTGCGGTTGTTAAATCGTTTTTATGACGTATTCACAGTCAAAATCTGTTGCCTTTCGTTTATTTTGTGGTTAATGTTCGTATGTATGTGTGAGTCTTTGTGTGTGTGTGTATGTATGTGTGTGTGAGTGTGAGAGAGGATAATTTGAAGGATTTATGCACCTTTACGCCAAGGAGCAAGAGCTTAAAAGCCACTGCTTTGCTTAACGATTTTTTCGCGGTTTTAAGTCAATTTTAACGACAGACACGGAAAATGCGTAGGAAAATTACGTAGGAAAACACATAGAAAAATATCTGGAAATTTATGTTGGAGTCATTTAAAATTTAAATTTTAAATGCAAACAATTTAAAACGCATTTGTTATTGGTAGTGGAGCAGTGCCCTCAAACCTGTTAGCACTGTAACAAATCTTCTCAAACTGCCACAATGCTATCCAAACCGTACATGGCTTGCAGCTTGGCTAAGACTGCTAGCGCCATCTGGCGACAGCCGTTCAGTTTAATAGTTCCCAATGTGACCAGTGGCGGCGCTAACAAAACAAGTGCATACTCAAAATTTGGGTCAAAACTAAAATATATTTTTAACCAAGAAAATGTTTTTTTTCCACAAAATAAGTTAATTCGAAATTAGACAAAATTAAACCGCTTCTTTCAAAATATGTCTCGATTTTCTAGCTCCACTGCGGCCAAATCCTGCGCTTTTCACGAAAAGCTTAGAAAATCGGATTGCAAATTTTCAATCTGATCCCGTTGCACCAAAGTTTAGCTGCTTCTTCTTGCTTAGCGGTTTTTTGTATGCAAGCTTCTCACTAGTGTTATTTAATGACTACCTTTTTTAAACAATAAAACTTACAATATGTCCATTTATTAATTTGATAAAACAATTACTTGACACACTCATAAAGCAGCATTAATAAATGGGATTACCAGACTGTACATTACATATATTATACACAGACATAAAAAGAGTTCCTATTTTGTTGTTATGTTTTTATAACATCATTAAAACGTAACGTGCAAATGATGTTGGCATGGCCACAAAATAAGTAAATAAATGAAACAGATGTGTACTTGTATACACGGGAACTCTGGCTTTTTATTTTGGCAAATTATTTGCTGTTTTCCTCTTATTCTAAGGTTTTTTAAAAAGTTGAGAAAAGTCCAAAGAAAATTCGTGCAAAGTTAAAAATAGCCTACTTCATTCAGCGTTTTTAAGCCCCAATTTTGTGGGTTTTTCTCTCGCCTCTCACTCTAGAAACAGTTTCTTTTCCTGGTAAAAAGTTGGCAGCACTGCCTCAAACCGTCGCGGCAAGATAACGACAGGTAAACACGCGCATAGTGGGGTAGAGAGAGAAAAAGATAGCGACTGTTCGCGAGAGTTGACTCTCATTCTGGACTCTCCCGTTCAGCGCTCTCGCAAGCAGTGCGCGTCTCGTCACAGGTAAAAATTCAAATGCGCTATTGTTGTAACGAACTTTTCCGATCGCTGTTGCGTCAAACAAGTGCGCTGGTGTGAGCGAGACGCGCAGTCTAACACCAGCGCAACAGAGTGAGATGTCGCTATGTAGCACAACTGAAGCCGCAAGCTGGAGTTGCGAGAGAGCGAGAGCCAAAACTGGTAGCAGCGCTGTGCACTTAAAGCGGTAAGAAGAGCGGCGTCAGTTGTTCAGCGGATTTACCTGTTAACGGACGTGTTTTCCCAGCTAAAAGAAACGCTAACGTTGCGTTTGTATATGTATATGTGTGCGTGTGTGTAACGTGTCTTTGCTTAAGTGTATCTGTGTGAGTGTATATTCAATTAATTACAAAAGCAAGCAGTCGCAATGTGAATTTAATGAGAGTTCAGCGAAAAAAAAAAAATGCAAATAGCTGCGTGATAAAGCAAAAGTGAAAAGTGCAACGAAAACAACAACAGAAGAAGCAGCAGCAATAGCAACAACTACAACAGCAGCAGCAGCAACAACAACAACAACAAAAGCAACAACAGAATCCACAGCAGCGCAAGGTGCAGACAAGGTAAGCAAAAATATCAGCGTCGAACTTGAAAGCAGCGCTGCGCACACACACACAAAGGCAAACAAACAGAAATTCGACAGCGAAAATATTTAATGAGCGTGGCCTGTGTGTTTGTGTGTGAGTGTGAAAGAAATGCCTCGCAACAACAACAATAAAATTGCACTTGAAAAACAAGGCAAGCAGCAAGTAGAAGAAGAAAAAGCAACAGCAGAAGTAGAAGAAGCAGGCGGTAAAGAAGAAAAACAGAAGAGCAACAACAAGCGAAGCATAGAAAAATCAGTTTACAAAACGGTATAAACGTGATTCTTTTTCCGCACGCCAACATTTGCCCACCTCGTTGTCTTTTCCTCTTATCCACTCCTACTCCTCCTCTGCTTAACAAGCTGTGTGAATTTTCCTCACTGCTGGACTCTTAAGTGAGCAGCTACTTCAACAACAGCAACAACATCAAGACAATGAGCATGACGGCTCCCA
The DNA here is from genome assembly GCA_035044365.1 of Drosophila neotestacea. NCBI lineage: Eukaryota > Metazoa > Arthropoda > Insecta > Diptera > Drosophilidae > Drosophila > Drosophila neotestacea. The sequence continues at coordinate 1,768,712 of JAWNMD010000155.1, forward strand.
ATCTTGAATTTCAAGGACTAAAATAGTTAATGAAATAAATGAGTATGTTTATTTATTACAACAACAGCAGCAGAATAACAACAACGTGTGAAAGTTACAAAACACCTTAGAATCCACAGAAAGAATATACATTTTTATTTAAAATTATAAATATTTTCTATCAATTGTATTAAACAAAATAGTTGCAAACCGCTTTTCTCAATTCAAAATTCATTATATTGTTCTGCTAAAAATCTTAAATTTCAAGGTATGTTTGATAACAGACTTCTAACTATTATAATTTTTGAAATTTATCTATCTTTTGCAAATACATATTAGCTAAGACTAGCTTTAAATTAGCTAAAATGGCAACGCTCTGTGTCGCCAATTGGCGCTGCAACTGTACGACAAAATATAATTTTATATTTTTTGGTTTGCGGCTGGAATAGCTTCCAAGTTTCCAAGCTTCCAAGAGTGGAAGCCAAGCCCCATTTACTAGTCTCATGTCCCATGCCCAAAACAGCGCAAGAAATGAAGCGTGGCGCAGTCGCTATGATCAGCAACAAAAACAACAACAACAAGAACAGCAGCAACAACAAGACTAACAAATACAACAATAACAACAACATCAGCAACTAAAAAAACGCAAATCTGGCGCAATTGAGCGCGAATGCCAAACCAGAAAAACAAGCAAACAACAACGATGCTCTGCTACTGCGCTGCGACTGCGCAGCTGCTGCATAGATTGCCGGCCACTGGCTTCAAGTTACGACAACAACTAAAACAACAACCACACTGACAACAATAACAAGCATTCAACTGCGGTCTCCGCTTTCGTCGTCATCGTCATCGTCTTTTCACTGAATGAGCCACATTCCGGTTTGGTTTCCACAATCCACAAAAGCATCCCCAAAACCCACACGAGCAAACACACACACACACACCTTCTCTCTCACACAAACACAAACACACAGACACACGCGCAGCTTCAACTGCGGGCTCAAAAACATGTTCCAAGCCACGCTTTGAGCAGCAACAACAAGAGCAGCATACTGTGGGAAAAACGGAGACTTTTTGGCATAAACTCTTAAAATAAAACTACAAAATAGAGTAGCTTAAACTTGACTGTAATAAAATATACAGATTTGAAAAATAAATAGCTAAAATAGCAGAAAACGCTCCCAAAATACAATATTAAATTAATATAAGTTATGGAAGCAAAATATCACAATGTCTTTCAGTTAGTCAACTGGGACTCTAACTAGACTTTGAAAGAACTTACCTAAGAAAATCGTAATATTTCCAAAGTACTGATCAAAAAAAGTATTTGCTTATGGAATTAATTCCCATAGTGCAGCAGCCAAAGAGCTTTGAAAAGCAAAATGGCCAGTTTTATTTTATTTTATTTTATTTTTTTTTATGTCGTGCGGCTGTTGCGGCTGCGCCTATGACGCTACATTCCAATTACAGCGTCGCTGCTGGCGTCGCTGTCGCTGTTGCGTTGGCAACAACAGGAATGTCAGGCCCAAAACACACATACACTCATACACACACACACATAGGTAGCGCGTCATTTCAACTACAAGACAGAGTTGTTATTGGTTTCTTTTTTTTTTAGAAATTCCAGTCAGCTTCGCAACGAAAACGAAAAGTGCGAAAAGTGAAGCGTCGCGACGGACGAACTTTAAGCTCAACTCGATTTGGAAGTTTTTACAGCTAAACTGACCCTCCCCCTCTACCCTTCAAGGCACCACCTTTCTCTGCAGCTGGCGCTGAATTTTTCCCTCACTTTTCTCGTTTTTTTTTTGGTCGCTTACACCCAAAAAAAAAAATGAAAGAAAAAAAAGTTGATGAACCTGCACGTTTTTTACATGTAATGTGAGGTCAGTAACACTTTTGTTTCCCAAACATTCATCACGCTCCGTTTGCCGTGCCATGGCGTGCCGTGAGAATCATTTATCGTTTATGACGTCAAAATTGTTTGAAGTGCGGTTTAATGAACTTACAGTACATTTTTTTTCTTCTTCTTTTTGGCTTGGGCTCAGAAGTAAAGAGAGTCAATAAAAAAGGTTGCCGGAGAGCAACCAATTCAGACTATACAGGATACATCTTTTTATTTGAAAACTAAACTTTATTCCTGCAAAAATGTCAAGCATTCCCTTACTCAAATATCTACACTGTTTTATAAATGATAAAATGGATCAAAGCTGAGAAATAATGTTATCATAGTTTCGAATGTCTAAACTTTTTATATAAAAAAAATTTTGCTCTTTCTGTTCATTATCTAAATTTTGTATGCATTTATTTCAGATGTTTTCTAGATAGTTTGTCCTGTTTTGTGTCGTAAGTAGTTGACATCACTGACAGAGAGTTAAAGAGTCAAAGAAGAGAAAAACTTTGGCAAAAATAAGCTATTATAGAGCAAATATCCGGGGTGTTTTTTTTTGTTATTCATTACTTTTGTTGACGTGATCTAAATTTAAATTTGTATTCGTGTGAAGTTTTCTTTCTTTTCGTTTTTGTGTAAACAATAAATATCTTGGAATATAACTCAAATAAGTTAAAAAGCTGTTAATTGAACGAATGAATAAAAAGGTGGGAATGAAATGAATAAATACATTAGAGTTTCATTTCAGTTTGCTACAAGTTTCCAAGCAACAAAGGTATTTTTTTCTTCTTAAAGTTTTTTTTTCCATATTATTTTCGTTGAATCTTTCAAAACTTTAGAAAGAAAGACAATTATATTTCTTAATTATATATTTACTATAGGGTTTACTTTCATTTATTTTTACTTTTTATAAATGATCTTAATTTATTGGTTAGCGCAAAAATAAATGTGTAACAACGTAGAAAAACTGTCATAAACTTTGTAGCGGAAAGGGTGTATAAGTTATTTTCTCATAAGCATATTGGTATGCAGAGTTGCCATATTTTTTCAAATCCCTTTTTGAAAACTCAATTGAAAATTGGCTCAGTTGGGTATAACAACAAAAGTAGAAGTATGTACAACAAAAAGTAATGCCACATGCTGTGAATTCTAATGACAACTAACGGGAAAACAGGCCAAATAAAGTTTATTTTTTGTACGCAAACCGAAACTAAAAGTCAACCTCAAAACGAGGCGTGGCACGTAGTACGCCCACAAGTTGAAAGTTTTGCTGGAATGGAAATCACGGCTCAACAAGAGATGGCAGTCCTTTTAATTTGTTTTTTTTTTTTGTAAAGCGAGGCGTAGAGAAAAAGAGAGTGAACGAGAAAGAGAGAGAGGTTGGTGTAAGGGAAATGGCGCCTGTCTGACATCGTGGCCAATTCGCTTTTGCCATGTTTAAACGAAGCATGCGAGATTTTATTTAACGCGTCAAGCTTCAAGCGCCTCGCAGCTCGTTTCATGGTGTTGGGGCTCTAGGCCCAGTTCACTTCAGTTTGGACCAGGCCAACTCATGCGAAATGCCCCCAACTAGTTGCACACAGAAACTGAGGGCAACTCCCTACTGTTCCCGCTCCCCATCCCTTCACATACAGTAGCCCAATTCCCTGCCGTTTCAATTGTCCGCGAGTGCAAAAAAGAGTGTCTTAAAACCCTGTACTTATAAAAGAGCAGAGTGTCTATTAAGTTTGCCAAATGAAGCAATAGTTTAGATTTGTCTTAAAAATTGCATAATGATCAAATAAATGAATTGATATATATAAAATTTAAACTGTTCGTAGCGTGTGTATATGACTTTATAGACTAAATACCGGGTCTCTTTCCTTCTATAATTTCAGCCTATTTATTTTGCTTATTTTTCAAGTGGGCTGCCAACTTTTTGACATGTGTGCAGAGGGGTAAGAGGGGAAAATAAGGGGAAGTTGGGTATGGAGGTTAGTTAGGAGCAGATGTACTTACATATGTAAGTACAATCATTATGCGAGAGGCCTTCTATATAAATATTATAGTATGCGGTTTGTTTGTGGGTGTGTGTATTTCCGAAGGACACAATCTGGCAACGGGATATTGTTCTTGTTGTTGTGGGTGTCACACACAGCACGCACACACCCTCCACTCACACACTCACACACACACACATACAAACATACTCGCACATTCTTTGCTGTGGGAACAACCGTTTGGTTTTTATGTCTTTTGTAAAATTTTATTTAATTTTTGAATCTTTTATGAAAAGTTTAATATTTGTTTTTCATGCTTGCGATTTGCATAATTCACAAAACACACACACACACACTCACAGGAAACGGGGGAAAAGAGACGGGAAGTTGGCCTCCATTTTTTGCTAGCAATACCTGCTGGCTATGGAAGGGGAACGGTCAGGGGTAGGAAAGGGAAGAGAGAGGGGCAGGTAGAGGCAGCGGCTGCTTTGCTAGCGATATATTTTATGAATGCAAATCCCTGTTCATTCGGATTTGGTTTACTTACTTGCGGACACCCACACACACACACTTATAAATAGAAAGAATGGAAAGTGCAGTGTGTGTGTGTGTGTGTGTGTGGGCGTCGGGTATTCATATTCATATTCATTTTCATTCATATCGCAGTTTCATTCATGCCCTGCACACGGCTAAAAACTGAATCTGAAACCCAACTGAACTGAATATTTATTATTATTATGTCGCTGTCTGCCTCCTAAAGTTTCCTTTGTGTTTAACATATTCCCTAAAAAAAAAAACCCCAAACCAGAAAATAAACTAAAAAAAAAGCTGAAAGAGCGGAGCATTTTGTTGGCCCAGTTCTCGTTTCGACTTTTTTTTATTTATTTTTATTGTGTGACGGCGGCTTAAATGCGCTTTGCAGATATTTATGCCTGCCAACTGCTTGAAAAAGGAGCGAAATATGTTTATTTCACACACACACACGCAGATACAATTTTCATCTCCCTACCTCCTCATGCAAATTTCCAGCTCATCTGTTCGCCTCAGTTTACACTTTATTTTTGTTTTTCTCCTCTTGTATTTTATTTTATTTTACTTTATTTTGCATTGGGAATCAAAGTTTGGTATTGTTAAATTATCCAGCGACAAAAGAGTTGGCTTACAGGCCACGCCCCCTTTAAACACATGTGCAAATACATATGTATATTCGCATGTATGTGTTCGCATAAAATATTCTAGTGTTTTTACGAATTTATTTTCCCTGACAACGCAATTTTAGTTTTTCCTCTCCCTTTCTTTTTTGTTCCTTGTCTATCGCAGTTGTTCAGCAAATTCATTTTTATTTTTATAATCCTCTATTTTCTCCCTATTGAAAGTGTAACTGTAAATGTGTTGCACACACTCAGCAAGAGAGTTACCAAAAAAAAAAAAAGAAAATGACATACAGCTTTTGTTTTAAAATCGATTTTTTTTTATCAACTACAAATTGAATGTAAATTTTCGTTGCTATGCAAGTATTGATAAAAACAGTTTAAGCCGTGAAAATAATTGCTGAATATTTTAATTTATTTCTGATTTTTTAGAGCTATCATTAATTCTCCAATAACTTAAACGGCATTAGTCTGTTTTTACATACTCAGATACTTTAGTTGTATAAAAAAAAACATAAGTTATCGAAAATGTTATTAAACCATCTTTGTTTCTTTGCCAGACCATACAAGTTGGACTTCTTAAGTTCTCTTTCAGCACAAATAATATAATTTAATAATGAAATAGCAAAAAGAAAATAGTTACAGGGTATATCAGAACTAAGCGAATGCCATTGTACGTATAGCTTTGCAAATTTATGAAATAAGCTATTTAGTTATTAGGGTATGCAATATACACATTTTATGTATTTTATACATATTTTTCAATATATTTACAGGGTAAACCAGAGTCAGGCACATGTAATGATTGCAATTGTAATCTTCATCTCATTATTAGCAGCTCAATAAATTCCAAACGGACTTTTAATTGCAATTAAAAATTTAAAATTACACTCTTCCACCTTTTCTCTCTTCATTCTCTCCTGTTGCTGGTTCCGGAAATCGGATTTGAACCGTAAATAATCGTCAGATAGAGGCATTGATTATGGTTACACATGCATATGTATGCACATACATATATCTCCGGCCTAAAAGCTCTTCCTGGTCGACCATGGGGCTTCCAGGGCAGCCAACAGAGAGTGTGTCTGTATGTGAAGAGATACGAGAGTTAAGGGGAGAGATGAGAGATAAGAGGGTAGAGGTAAGGGAGAATCCTCTCCTGGCAATTGCCTGAAATCCTTCACGCTTCATCAATTCGCATTATTGTTGGCATTGTTGTGACTCTGTCACTGTCTGTGTGTGTGTGTGTGTAAGCACCCACATTGAATTGCAAATATGTGTGTGTGATAGAGGAGGGGGGACAACTGGGTGCACACGGCGAAACAACAACAACAATAACATCGACGACGACCGCGAAAATCGAAACGCTCGAGAGTTGCGTATGGTACTTAAGCGAATTGCGTATTTATGTGTGTAATCGCAACTCATCATTTGCCAGAGCAGCTCTAGAGGAAAGTAGTGAAGGAAGGGGGACGAAAGAGAAGCTGTGGGAAGAGGGAAGAAAGGGGGGAGATTTGTGGTCCACTGATGGATTCGCTTGTTACCTTTTCACATTACGCGAATGTCGCACACTTTTGCTCGTTGCTCGTTGCCTTGTCAAATGTCGACTGCGATTTATTTGCCAGCATTTACATATTTTACCGCTTGCTAATGGAACGGTACCTCAATGCCACGCCCACTCTAAAGGGAGGGCTTACAGTCATCCGTATATCCATCTTTGGCAACTATTTTTAGTGTATGTCAATGTTTGTGACACTCGAAACCACGAAATGATAATTTACTAGATTGCCTTGAGTAGGGTTGCCACTTGCCGCCTTCGGATAGGGTTGTCGCTGGCAGTGCAAAGCGTTATTTATCGCTGTGCTTAAGACTTAAGACAGGCATAAGAATTGCAAAAGAAAAGAAAGTTTAAGTAAGAGAGCGATTTCAAATACTAGATAAGTGCAAAAGAACTTATCTAAATGACACTTCTCACTTCCGCAAAAAGAGAGAGAAAGAGAGAGAGAGAGATAGAGAACTAATGCCAGCAGATCTTTACCTATGTTTTAGCTTAACTAATTCTGAATTTAAAAAGCTCAAGTTGACGTTGAACACTAGATTAGTGTAGAGGAACTTCTCTAAATTACTCTTCTTACTTCTTTCTTAGTCCTTTGTAAGCTGATTTTTCTTATGCTTAATCTCAGGTAATGCACTTAAATTGAGTTTCAAGTTGTAAATACTTACATTTAATTTTTGATTGTATTTTAAAAGTTCTACTCTTAATATAAACTGGTCTTATTGTGTTACAAAAAATGTATAAATAAATTAAAAAAAGGACATCAATTAATTTAGAAATCAATTAGTAAAAAACTAAATAAATAAATTATTGTAAGAAATAATAAAATAAAGATACAATTTACTAAATAATTTAAAATATATTAACTAATTAAGAATTAAATAGTTCAACAATTATGTTGCAAAATCAATTTTCAAAACTGTTTTCTTAACTCTCAACCAAAAATATTCCTTTTGAATGTAAACCTTCTTTTAGTAATATTTTTAAATTGTTTCTCAGATGTAAATCTTTTATAATTTTTAAACAGTTGCAGTGCAAAATCCAAATAATAGTTTGCTTTGTATTCGCTAACAATTTATAATAACTTGGCTAACTGTTTAACTGTTTGCCAGATGTAAATAAAGCAGATAAAACAATTCGATAAGTACTTTAATGACTTTCATTTGTTGATATAATTTCAGTAGCAAAAGTAGATAAAACGCTTTTGAAAGAGTTTTAGGTTTGCGCTTTTATCTTAATTTATAAGTGATTTAAAAGCTGTTTATCTGCAACTGCAGCCCTTAATATGCTTATCTCTGTCCCCCCTCTCTCTCTTTTTCCCTCCCTTTCTCTTGTTTTCTCCCTCTGTCTCTTGGACCAACTGTCAGTTGTTTGACATCAAAAAACTTTGACCGACAAAATTCATTATATAATTTCATTTGCAAAACAATTTGCATTATTATTTGAACACGGCCAACATTTTTGGCTAAGCTAACAATTCCGGCCAAACAAACTGGAGGCTGAAAGGGGATGGTAGGAGGGGGGATGGAGGGTGGTAGGTAGACTTTTATAGCAAGCGCTAAAAGCCAAACAACAACGAAATGTTTTCTTTTTGCTTTGTTTTGTGTATTATTTTTTTTTCTTTTAATTAAATTGAAAATGTTTTTGCGCCCAATTTGCCTGCGAACAGCGAAAATGTTGAATGATAGCTGCTTGACAATGGCCAAAAGGGCAAAGGGCGGGGGCAAGGCCATGTGGCAAGGGCAGGGGTGTGGCATAGAGGCATGGCTCTATTTTATTCACTTTGCCTTTTTTATTTTAATAAAGTAAATCGATGTGGAGCTTGAGTAATTTGTACAAATTGCGCCTCAAACACACACACACACAAACATACACACAGACACACAAAAGCCTGAAAAATTTGTTGGTAAATTTTGTGTTGGAAAACAAAAATCTAACAAAAAGTGGCAGCGCGGAAAATGCTTTTCATTTTGACAGCACGCTGAAACATAAGCTAATGCAAAGAGAGTGAGAGAGAGAGAGAGAGAGAGAGCGAGAGAGAGAGAGAGAGAGAGAGAGAGAGGGAGGGAGAGACGGAGAGGTAGGCCACTTATTGATGACCTCTAAAAAGCAATCGAAGCGTGGCGAATGCGGCGTATACGTGATGTGTTTGTTGCTTCAACGTCTTTTACTTAGGAGTCGTTCACTCATTTGTGCATTCATACGGCCATTGACAAAGCTGTCAGCGTATATTGATTTATGGCCACAAAGTTCTACAACAACAACGTTGAGTATAAGAAGAAGCAGAGCAACTACAACAAAAGCAAGAACAAGTACAACTTGAACTTCCTCTTGCCACAGACGGAAACAACTCATTCAAAAGACAGACGCCATAATTTGTGGCACTCGGCGGGAAATCCAGCCTAATGACAGGCCACAGCAGCACCACCAACAATAGCAACAACAACAACAACAGCAACACTATAAAGAGCATTGTTCGAGTGCTTAAAACAAATAGCTTTTCCTGCCACAGTTCGTCGAATCTAATTATGTTGGCTGTAACTGTAACTATCTCTCTCTCTCTCTCTTTCTAACTGTATCTTTAGCTACTTACGCATCTGTAAATGTATCTGTGTGCATCACATTTTATATAGATTTTGTTATGCTGATGTTGTTGTTCTTGTTGTCTATTGGCCCACTGTCAAGTTCGCAATTTGTTGTGTTAAGCGCACATGCTTAACACGCAAATAATTAAGACATGCCCTAGACGATTGCCCTTTGCCCCTGGCTCACTCCCTTCCCCTTCCCCTTCCCCTTCTCCACCCCCACTCCATTGCCACCTGCAACCTGAAGGGAAAACTGCCGCAGCTTTTTGAGCAGAGAACAATGCCAATTGTTGTTTGCTGCAGCACTTGATTGTTTGTTGTCGGTCTTCATGTCTTCAGGTCTTCTTTACACCCACACACACAGATGCACACATACACACACACAGTGTTACGCAAGACAACTACATTTTAGTGTTGTCAATTAAGTCTTTTCCGGATAGATCTGTCTCTTTTTTAAAATTACTTCAGCCGGATTTAATGTGAGTCATAGTCTATACGAAAATCCAATCTGCTTTATAAGTTTTTAAATTTATTAGAATAGGAAAAAAGCTCATAATGCAAAATAAAAACCTGTCAAATAATTAAATTTCATTTTCACTTGTTATGGTCACCTTGTCCTAATTTTTTTGGCGTGTAGTTGACAACACTGCTAAAGATACAAAAGTATCTGTAAGTGCAACGCTGTTGATTACTTTGCTATTGGAGCACAGCTTTCGAGCGTGTTGTTATCCATTATATTAACATTTAAACAGCAACATGTATACAATTGTTGTTGTAGCTGTTCTCATTGTTGTTATGGTTGTTTGTAGTGCACTTTTGGCACACCTTGTGAGGGTGAGGGGAAAGCAAAGGGAAGGGGGATGTTGCCACAGCTATTTTAATTAGTCTATTGGATGCCGAACTACAAATGCAGGTGTTATTTTCACGCACGTGTTTATTATTGCTGTTGTTGCTGTTGTACTCAAGCTGTGCATTTGACATGCAATCAGCCACATTCACACCCACACACACCCACACACAAACACTCACACACCCATTTAAGGCCAACGGCATTTGCCGAATTGCAAACAACCAAAATGCACACAGTTTTGTGGGCTGCCAATGTGCCACGCCCAGAAAAGAGGCCTGCCTGTCTAAACAACCTCAGGCACATATCAGTAGCATACCCAGCAGCCTAAAAATATAGAGTATTTGTATATAAGTAGATAGATAATGATTTTATGGGAGATGCATTATAATCAATTTATAATTTAAGCTCCAGGAACAAAAGTTAAATAGAACCCTTGGCGATTATATGACGTTTTAAGGATATCAAAAAGACAAATAATTATTTAAAAATATTCCAAATATTAAAAAAAACACTTTTTGACCATTTACAATAAATCAATTATAGCAAATACTTCTTTTATTTAAATTATTTGTTCAGATATTTCTAGATCACACTTTAAATATTAACAATTATTGTCACTTTAAATTCATAATTCAGTTATTTGAAGATCACTTTGTTTATATAGTTAAGCTACTGGCACTACAGGTATCTCTTAGTCGCATATTTTATTATTTCTTTTGCTCGTTACACAAATTGTTTTCAAATTCAATTTGAAATATTTGATTTTAAATATTTATGTCCATTAAAAATGCAATCAATTGCGATTTTTGGTTAATTTATGTGCAGCTCTTGAACGGAAATGTAATTTAATATGCTGAATGTGCATTTCGATGGCTTCTCACATTGCAGTCCCCCTCCCCTCCCCTCTATATACACCCTTTAACTACTCCCCTCGATGTCCGTCGACCTAATAAAAATAAATGAAAACCGCTTAATATTGCAATAATAAACAGAAAGTAAAGAGTATAATGTTGCAGTTTAGATAATGCTAAAACCAACAATTGGTTAGACACAATCCCAACAATAACAATTGCACAAACAACAACAATAATTTGTGGCTAAAATTTGTTTATTGCTATTGTTGCACTTCTTTTATAGCCTAAAGCAATAAATGCGGTTTTATTTAGTTCGATTTGTGGCTCCCACATTTTTATGCTCTTGCTTCTCTCTCCTTTCTCCCGGATCTATTTTTGTTTAAGGATTTTTCGGTTTATGAATTCATCTCTATGGCAATGTATATTTTCATTATTCATCTGATATTGATATTTTTCGAATGTATTTCGGTTTCGCAATGCGAATAATTTGTGCAAAATTTGCATGCACAACGCTTCGTTTAATATTTGGCTGTTCTTTTTTTATTTTGCTCTTTAGCATTTTTCGGTGATTTTTCTTTCTTTTGCATTTGGTTTGTGAATTTTTGATTTTTATGCATTTGACACGTTTGGCATTTTTTCCTCCCAATTTCGTTGCATTGAGTTTGTGACGTTTTGCGACGTGCCAAATGATTTCCCACTGTATTGAGTGCACAAATATTGCGCATACGTCACGTGAAGCGTCAAGAAAGTTTTTTTTGAGGGGAGGGGGGGGGATTATGTTTAAGCCAATTGACTTGATTAACTTGTTTCGACCATTAAAAGTATTCGCTGGAAAACTTGACTCCAAGGAGCAACAAAATACGGGCACAACAATTTACATGCCACACAATTTGTAAGATATGTATATAAAAGAAATCTCTATCGATCTACTAAGTTACTTTGTCAAACTGTTGTTGTTGGTTTTGTTGATGCCGATCAAAAATCTCTCTTGGGATATAACAACAACAACAACAAGAACAAGGAGCTGAAGCAACAACCAATTTCCTTTTTTGCGTCTCAAGTGAATTTTCAACTTTATTGTTTAGTTGTTTGGCAAATATCTAAGAGACCGAGAAACAGCACTTTTCACATACGAGATATATCCATAAATGCACACACACACATATATATACTTATAGATACTTTGTTAACCCTTAGGACTCATGCTGGCCACACTTTAAGCCATGCAGAAAACTTTTCATCCAGTTTATAAAATAGAAAGGAAGCAACAACAACAACAAAAAATTGAGTTGAAAATGCTGACAGGAAACTTCCAATCGGAAATGAATTACTTTGAACTGATAGGGATAGGGAAAGAAGCTGGCGATAGGGGGGGGGGGGGGAAGGGGAAGGCAGTGCGGTGTCAAGTTTAAGAAGCCATGAAATAACATTAATTTGTTGCAAATTCGCTTTGCCAAGTTTTTAAGTTGAATTAATTTGATTAGCTTATCGCTCGTTCAAAGTTGAAACTTCATCAGCATTTCGAGCGTCAGCTGAAGTGCCTCAAGTGGGCTGCAAGTGGGCCACAAGTGGGCGTGGCACAATGCCATACTTGATGGTTTTGTGGAAGACACAGATACAGAGAAAGCGAGAGTATGTGTCCTTGTGTGACAAGGACCTGGACTTGCAATTGTACAAGGCAATCTATGTGTGTGTGTGTGTGTGTGTGTGTGTGTGTGTGTGTGTTTGAGTGTGTGAGTTTGTGTGCCACATTTACGACAACGACAATTCAAATTTTATTAGATTACATGAAATTTATGTGGCAATCAATTTACAAAAAAATATAAACATAAACAAAATGATAGACTAGCTGATACCCAGTAGATTGTGATGCAGCTAAGGTATTCTAATGTGGCAATTAGTATGTCAAAAACAGCAGTAGCGGTGATAGAATTGTGGATACTACTAGCTAATACCCTGTTAGCTATAAATGTGGATGCATCTGAGATATTTTTATGTGCACTTATTAAAAAAAAAGTAATAATAATAAAGGTAAAAGAAAAATAAAATAAATTATGACACTCTAAAATTTAAGTGACAATCAATTTAGGTTCTTCATTGAATGTTATATACGAAAGTAGTTGGCTCTTCTACCCCACGTACACTTCTTTACAGGGTATCAATACTTGGTCTAGTAGCAAAGTGAAATGCAAATGACGAAGGACTCGGCAAACATTTTAATAAGGCATTTTTAGCTGTGTTTTTTGTTGAACTAAATAAGTCAAATAAAGAGTGAGACAGAGCACGAGACAGAGAGAAAGGGAGGGAGAAAGATGGAACAATGTAGGAGGAGGAGAGAAAGTCACAGAGAATAGCAGATGGGTTCAAAGCAAACACAGAGAAAAAAATGAAGAAAAAAAGTAATATTTTTTTAATGCGGCAAGTGCTTGAAATTGATAAGGCTGTTAGACCACAGTATGTGTGTGTGTGTGTGTTTATGCATTGTTAGCAACCACAAGCCAGACACACACACACACACAACCGCATAATAATAACAAGCACTCGCTTTCGAGTTGGCAAAAATGGAAATACAAATTTAAATTGTGTGTTGCCTTGTTAAATATATTTGCCAAGCAAATACATACATATGTACACTCTCACTTACATATATCTAATCACTGTTTGTTTACATTTCTTTTGCTTATTTGACTCACTTTTTTCTCATTCTCTTTTTCTCTTTTTGTCATTTACAGATTGGTTGAAGCTCTAACGTCATGGTATGAAGGAGCCGGCGAACACTTTGGATGAAATTGTAAGTGCCATTGTATTTGATATTGTCACAGACAATTCGGACAGATAGACAGACGAAAAAAAAAGAGTTTAAAAAAAATTTCACTGAAAAAAAAGTTATTCTAAAATTATAGTTTAAAGCTTCTTGCAAAGGCTTAAATTTATAAAGTGTGGCATAGTTATTAAATAAAGATTATAAACTAATTAAATACCAATGACTTGGCATTTCAATATGCAAATAAGTCGAAGGTATTAAATAAAACTACAAAACTTTTATTAGAATCCTGGTAGCGAAGTAAAAATACTCTTTAACATATTTCGTATTCGGTTTCAGAAGTGAGTACATTTTACATCTGAACTCTAGGGTTTTTCCGTGTACAATTGCTGCAGCTAGTCCAAGTGCATGCAACTGACATGGGGCAAGAGCATAGGGACGAAAAAGCATATCATAAAGTCAAATGCAAAAGCAATCAAAATGCCAGTGCGACGCCTGCAGGTGGCATTGTTATTGGAATGGGAAATGGGGGCAAAAAAGGGTTTCGATATGGCAACATGTGGCAGCCACAAGAGGCAGCAAACACGGCATCAGTTTTCCCCAAAAAGGTTCTTTCAACGTTGTCGTAATTGTTATGTAAATGAGTTTTACAATTTTTGCTTAACGAAAAAGGTCAAAACGCGCGACACGCAGACAGGACACCAGGACACGCCACACACACAACAGGACTCACAACAGGACACACACCAGGGACACACACACAAACAGTATATACACAACACACAGAATTCAAGCCCAAACATCTAAACTCAACTTCAGTCAGTCAGCATTTGCTATACCCGTTACTCATAGAGTATGTAGGGTATATGGTATGCGTTTTAATTTAAGTTTAGGGAGGAGTGTATACCATCACATCCACAGTATTTAAGGTGATGAACATGCCTATTTTAAGTCTTTTAAAAGTTGTGTACTCATACTGATAGACCTTTAAATGTATACTTACAATTTAGTTACATTTAAACTGAAGCACGGGTATCTTTTAGGCTGAGACTCGAGTTTAGCTTTTTAACTTGTTGTGGTTTGAGGCTGATGATGATGAGCACAACAAACACTCATACCCACATACTGCCAGACTGTACTGTTGTCGTTGTTAAGGCTTTGTTTTGGTTGCATGCCTCTGCATGGTAATCCTCTATCTGCCACCTGCCTTCTCTTCTCCCTCCTCTTTTCTTCTCTTTTCCATCAGCGAGTTCTTTATAAAATTGCAAATCAGTTTGAAAGTCAACGACAGGTTGTTTTACTTCTCTTCACATTGTTGCTGTTGTCATGTTGGTTATTGTTGTTGTTGTCGCTATTGTTGCTGCCAAAACAAGTGAAACAACAACAACAACAAGAACAACAAAACATTCTCTGCCTTCTGCGTCACGTTCCACGGTGTAAACATACGAATTTATATGACTGTATTTTAGTAATAAAGTTGCCTGTCATTCTTGTTGTTGCTAATGTTGTTGTTGTTGCTGTAGTGTCAAACTTGTTGTTGAGTGGGAGAAGGGAGGGAGGGGTTAGAGGGCGGAACATATACGAAAGTTAATAACCGTTTAGCAAGTAAGCAAAGTTTCCCCTGCCACGAAATTCTTTAGCGGGATTACAGTGAAATTTTACGATTATGTTTTGCTAGCAGTCAGTTTATTTTCATTTTTTTTGTGGGCCAATTTTAATGCGACTCTACTGTATATATGTATATGTATGTGCACAGGGTATATAATGCGCTTTGGGATTAGCAAATTGATTTTATTTTATGTTGCATACTTTTGCGGGCTTCTAAGAGATAGTTAAAGTACTTAAACTAAAGGAATTAAATGCAATGGAGGTTTTGCTTTTAAAACTTTAAATATAATAAACAAAAAAGGAAATGTTTTGCCATAATAATAAAAGTATATTTTGTTAAAAATTTCAAATTTATTTTTGTATTTAGTTGTAATTTATTTAATATTTATACAATATTCCTGTTGATATAAACTTTAATAAATAAATATTATGACAATTTAAGTTAGAGTTTAATAAGGTATACTTTCAAATAAAGGAAAAGTTACTAAATGCAGAAACGTTTGTTAATAAAGAATAGTTTTTCCCACTGCAGAGAAAATATAGAGATTTAAAAGCTATGAAAGTTTGCTATTAAATGAAAACATTATTTCATTTACAATTAAAATAAGCACTGTATATTTAAAGATAAAAATATTTGCTACTAAAACTTTTGTTAATTAAGTAGAGTTTTCCCAACTCAACAGTTGAAAACATAGGACAGGATGAAACAATGTTGTCAGGCTTAACGTGTTGGGATCATGCTACAGTTTCTGACAGCTTTCTAATTGCAACTCATGCAACATTCAGACTGTCCACCTGCGTGTGTAGGTGTGTGTGTCTCTTTGTGTGTGTGCGTTGGAAAGTTTTCGAATGAGTCAACAACTGTTTTGGCATTTGTTACGCATACGCAACGTGTTGCAGTTGGTCCTAACAAATTTGACATTTTAGCTGGCCTCGTGTTAAAGCGACTATTGCTCACATTAGCAAGACAGAGATAGAGTGAGAGAGAGAGAGAGAGAGATAGAAAGAGAAAATGGCTGGCTTATTTCCTTAAGTGCAACGTCAGGTTGCGTGCCAAGTTCCCCTTGGTTGTTGGTTAAATAAATGCCAAAGCATGGCAAAAGACAAACATAACCACACATATATGCAAACATACACATACATATACACATACACACACATATGCAGATGAAAAGCTATACAGTTACAGTTATATGGGGTCACGCACACACATGCAAATTGCCAGGTTGCAGATGTGACTCACAGTCAGAGAGAAGAGCTTGAAATTTTAATGCATGGCAACCATTCTCAACGGCATATTTACATTTTAGCTCAATGTCAATTGTGTTTATAAATTAATTTGCAAAAAGACATATGTACGTAGACACACACACACACACAGCTCACACGCACACGCACACACAGCACCCCAATGGCATTGGCAGCGAGTCCCAAAGCAGCATCACAGGCAGAGGTACAATAACAAAATATACATGAGTAAAGAACAAAAAAAAAGAATTGTGAATGCCGCGCTACTTAACAAGCTCGACTTTTGTTTAGAGGTCGCAGCTGGAGAGAGGAAGTGGGGCAATAGGAGGGTCATGTGTGTGTGTGTGTCTCAGCTGACCCGACGACGAGCTAATGTCGCATTGTGTGTACTCTGTGTGTTGTTTCGTGACAGGTTGTTGTCGCTGCTCCTAGACGCATGCCTTTGTCTTTAATCCTCCTCCTTTCGCCTTCTATCCGTCTCTGACTTCTTGGACGCCCACGCAGGGGCAGCAACAGCAACAACAGCAGCAGCTGCCACTCAGCAGTCGTCGCTTGACTTTGCCGTAAATATTTGCGCACAAAAGTCGGCAATGATTTGGCTGCAACAAACAGCAGCAGAAGGTTACTCCCTCTCTTTCTATAGGTCCCACTTGCATTGGAGTTTATGTCTTGCCACACACACATACACAACATAACAAACACTCACACACACTCATAGATAGAGAAAGAAGCAGACATCAGACAGCAGGCAAGTAGCTTAGCAGTTGTGCTGCAAAAATGACAAACGGCCGAGCAGGCGGCTAATTTGCGCAACTGAACTCGAGGCTTAGAATGCAAGGACATAGGCAGAGTCAGAGACAGAGGCCGACTATTCTGCCATGACAGTGGAACGCAATTAGAATCTGAACTGAAAAAGTTGATGTATATCTCAATATATCACTTTAAAGAGCCTATTTCTTGGATAGATACAATAGTTTCTACTACTATTTCGTATACTTTAATTTGGCTTCTAGCTTTATACTTACTTTAACTTTTCCGTATTCTTCTACAACTATTACTACTTTTACACTTCTATAATACAATTACCACTACATTACATTGCACACTATAATTCTTACAGTTACTTCTACTACAAATTAGTAGTAATACTTACTAGTTCCACATTTAGATCTTCTAGTACTAGTTCTACTATTTTTACTACATTTACTACTACTCTTACTACCACTGTAAGCAATCCTAATTGTAAAATTAGTAGTAGAAGTAGTAATAGTACTAGAGGAAGTGCTCTTTTATCCCATCATGTATTAATACTGCTACTATTATTGCAAGCGCTACTTCTACTACCTTTTCTAGTATCAATATATTACAATACTAATTCTGGACTTACTAATTTAGCATCTACTACAACTTCTAATGCTCTTACCACAATATTTAATCCTTATCCTAAGTAGTTTCAAAAACAAGGTCTGCATACCATAGTTAATCCGTCACTAACCTGTTTATGGCAGCGTAATACACTATACCTCTAAACAGTAGAAGCTTAATAACTCAAGCGCTTGCTGCGTTATGAGTCTGAACCACTTGTGAACCACTTGTGAACCGTTTCGTAAAGCTGACAACAGTTGGAATCACTGTGCAATGCCAGCGCACGCACTTCCTTGTCTCGTTGTTCGTATCTTTAGCATTTGACAATGCAAGTGAGCAAAAGAGCTAAGTAAAAAGTCGAACCACCCAACCACCCACAATGTGGGAACAGCTGCAGTGGTTCGGCTGAATTGCTTCGTGTGTGCCATCGTCAGCGTCATCGTCATCGTCAATTCGGTTGCTACTAACTTGGCCAAAACGAAAGCCTTTAAAGCAGCTGTGAACGTTGTCGTGCTCGTTTCGTTGTCGGTTTCAATTTGTGTTTTTAGTTGTGCATTGACTGGCGGCGACGACAGTTCGAAACAACGCAACGCGACGCAGCGACGTAATAATAACGCAACTACGTAACGTAACGTAAGATAGCGTAACGGCAAACGCCAAAGTGACGTACAATTTTGTTGGCCGCATTTCGTGAGTTATTAAAATGCGATAAAAGTCAGTGAATCGGTAATAAAGCGCTTATCTTTGGTCGCAATTACGAAGGGAATGGCACAGCGGGGATGGGAAAGTGAAAGGGGAAGGGGTAGGGAAATGCGGTAAGCGGAAAGAGGGGCATGTGGAGTGACAAAGCGAGTGGTAGCAGGCCCTTTATACTGTATATCACTGTATATCTCTGTGCCTGGCGCCCAATTACCAGGCAGTCAAGCTGCCTACTCCATACCCCCTGACTTTTCCCCTTCCCAATGCCGTGCCGGAGTGTGTGTGTAGTCAATTGTGGCCGGGTCCCGCATCTGTTACAAATGACAACGTGGCTTAGTTGTTGTTGTCTCTGTCTTCTTTTTTCAGACCCTGTACTTAAAAGGTGTTAAGGGTTTATTACGTTAATCCAATCCGCCTAGATCTCAGAGTCTGTCATAGCTACAGCCGTCCAAGAGGTTCCTCTATAAACCCATGCAGATTAATTTTGATTTAGAATTTTGTCAAGTCTTTTGAGCGTTAAGTTTTGGCACATAAGATGCAAACTATTATCACTAAAATTTAATTACTATCATATAACGGAAGATATCTAAAAACCCGTCGGCTTAAAGAAATGTATTTTTTTAAACTTATGAAAAATGTGTTCAGTAAATATACATTATTTTAACTATTATGTTGTTGTTTACAGATTAATTACAGGGTCTATTACAGTCAAATACTCTCTACTGTAGCCTTGCTTACTATACTAGTTCATTTATATCATGTTTTTTTTTTGCCTGTTTCGACTGTTGCTGATATTTACGACGATCCATTTGGGGTCTCAGGTCTCAGGTTCTGAGTTCTCATTTGCCTGGTTTGGTTTTCTTTTTTGGCCCACAAATGTAGGCTGTCATTTGTGTGTCGCTCCATTTCAGTTAATAGTTGGCTACGTGTGCGGCATATTACACACATTAGTGTTGCCCACACACCCACACACACCTCAGTGTGTTGCGCCGGCCTGTTTGTTTTTCTTTGCCTTCTTGACTTTGCTTCCGCTTCGTGTATCTCTAAAACATTCAAAGTATCTAACGGATGTGCCACTTGCCGTGTCTCCTTCTCTCTCTATCTTTCTCTCTTTCTTTTTCTCTCGTGCTACTTTTGGGTGTTTATGACATTTAAATCAATATTGTCACACGTCAACCTCGCACACCTCCTCCTCCTCCCTCATCCATTTTCTTCTTCTCTCTCCACAATCTTAACTCACTGCAATTTGCACAGATTCATTTTCTGACTTTTCAAGTATCGCGCACTCATTGCAATCATAGAAATGCTACCTCCTCTACATCTTCAATGCACCCCCTTTTTCTGCTTCCCCCCATCTGCTCTCCTGGCCTGAATTTGCTTAATGAGCGCAATTTTGCCGTGCAGCTTCGGCCGCAGATACTCGGTCCCACTTATTTAGTGCTCATACGCCCCGTGGTCTGGCAACAAACCTGGCAGCAACTTTTGGCTCGCTATACCGACAACGCTGCAAGTGCAACGCCAAAAGGGGCAGGGAAAAGGGAAAGAAAGAGACAAGACCAGGCTTTTGTTTATCTCGGTGTGGGAAGTTCAGGAAGGTCATGAGTTGTCCTTCGAGAGGATGGATCATGTGAATTAAGCAAACCACATAAATTATTAAAATAAAGTATGCAAATAAAAACTGAACAAATTTTAAAAAACAGAAATATTATAAAAAACCACAATAATAAAGTGTTTTTTAAAATTATTCAACTAGCTTT
The DNA here is from genome assembly GCA_035044365.1 of Drosophila neotestacea. Classification (NCBI taxonomy): domain Eukaryota; kingdom Metazoa; phylum Arthropoda; class Insecta; order Diptera; family Drosophilidae; genus Drosophila; species Drosophila neotestacea. The sequence continues at coordinate 1,788,991 of JAWNMD010000155.1, forward strand.
TTTATTTGGTTACCAAACCAGGAATATTATCATCTTGAAAATAACTTTATTATTTTCCAAGCTATTAATTTTTTCTTAATATTCCTTTGAGAACTGCATTCCTTAGTTAATTACTATTCCATTAAAATTATCACATTGAAGAGACTTTTATTATTTTGTATGTTTTAAGATTCATTACAACAAATCAGATAAAATACCCCACTGTATTTTCCTCTACGTCTAATCCTCCTCCTCTTTGGTTGCCATGCAACTGCTACGCCTGCATAAATTAAGTATGTTGCAATGTGGCTTTTTGTTTACGAACTCGGCCCACATGTAACTCTATAATTTCTAATGCCGCAACAAGGATAATACGCACCTGTCCTTTGCCCCTTGGCTTCTGCATCTGCTTTAACGCTCACTTGACTGCAACAGTGTCCACTGCGTTCACAATTTCTCTGCTCACCTCTTGTGAACCTAAAGTTGCGGCATTTTAATTTGTTAAGTGTGCAACTTTCATGTCCAAAATGCCACTGAGGGGGCAGGTAGCCTCAAGTTTCCCCCAAAGCTACCGCAATACTATTTACATTTGTGCAATTGTAGTTGCTGCTAAAAACTATTTTAAAATACTCCTCACTGCTTCTCTGCTTGATGTCCTTTTTGTAGTTTACAGCTAACATGCCTGTTGGCCAGCTTTAAATGTTGGCCATTAGTAGACGGACATCAGTTCCACATTCAGGACACGCCAATGAATTTCTTAATTAAGCTTAATGTGCAATTTTGAAACAAACTGAGGAATGTGAGGATATGCCACGTTCATTTCATTTGAATTTTCGGTTAGGCACGAGGTCAAATTAAAGAACAACAGCAGTAGAAAAAAAGAAAAATTAACAATAAAGAAAAGCAACAAGGAAAACATTTGGCAGAAATTGTATTAAATGCCACTCCAGAAGTTTACATGCTGTCCCTCAAAGATCTACAGCTGAACGGCATGGAATTTAGAGAATATTTACGCAATATACTCGTATCTTTGGCTCATAAATTTTAACCATTTGCCATTTTCCGTTTTCCATTTCACATTTGCCACTTTTGGTTACGGGCCAAGGGCCCAAAAGGCTCGTAATGAAAAAAGTTTTTGCCAGGTAGCCCAGTTAATTGCATCAGTTTCCAAAGAGTCAAGATGTTGGCTTTCATTCTGGCAGCAGATGTTCATTAAGGCCGATAACAAGCTGTTATCGAAATGAAATAGAAGAGATTTTAATTAGTGATTGTATCAAATGGCAGAAAACGATCGTGTTAAAGTAAATAAACTAATAGTGAACTCATGGATATTGACTTACTGTTACATTATCGAAAGCAACTCCTTTACAGTTCAGATAAGTTTTTACTATCGATAATTAACCATCGATATTTTTGTTAATAATCATAAATATTATTCGCACTGTTATTATATTATTGTAGTAATACCTTTAATTGTTTCTCAAAGTCTCTAGCGAACGTTGCATTAACTAATCGATAATCTATCGTTGTTTTATTGTTATCAAAGCTTAAGCACAGCTAACATATTGCTATAGTTCTCTAAGCTAGTCTGTTAATTATTCATACCGCTAAGCAATTCAGATAGTCTTACCCTCGATTATATATTAATCGACTGTTTAGTTGACACCCAAGACGCACCTTTTGCCACTTGACCTTACCCCAATTCCCATCACTCACAATGTGGCATAGCATTAGCATTAGAGTCAGCTGTTTTGGGGTTTGAGTCCCTTCTTGCTTCATTGGTCGAATGGTCCTAAACACATTTGAACTCTTAGCACTCCACTAATCTGTCCATTGTGATACATTCCAAGTGGGCGGCACGGTCACTTCATAACTGTTTCTTTTCGACTCTTTCTCTCTCTCTCTCTTTCAGTCTTTTTTCGTTCTTTTTTCTCCCTTCCTCTGTATGCATGCCAAGTGAATTTACGACCAGGGGACAGACACTTTTGGTCACTCATGGTCACTTGGCAATGTTCATGGTCACTTGGCAAAGTGGGTAACTTTTGGGTGTTGGGTTCATGAACTTATCGTGCACAGGTTAGCCCAGTTGGACCGTTGGCCAGTTGGACCGTTGGCCAGTTGGACAGTTAGCCAGTTGAACAGTTAGCCAGTGAGGCCAGCCCAACGTATTATACACCAGAGAGCATCCTTCACGATTACTTAATATTAATGACTTTAGGTTTTGGCCTGGTCAAGTCAGCCAGCATCAGGAGCATCTCCATCCTCAGCTCCTTCTCTTTTTCTCAATCTTCAACTTGAGGTTCAGTTTCATGTCGCAAATCTGTCGTCGTCGATGAAAAAGTTTCGCTAACCAGTGTTGTCTATGTAATGAATGCCTTTTGTGTGCGCCTTTTGACTTGGTTTACTTCGGGGAACAGCAGACTTGAGGGAGAATCTAAAAGATAGAGAGAGTGAGAGAGAGAGAGGAGAGAGGGGGAAGGGGGAGACAGCAGTTTTATCTCTTTGCATTGTGTTGAATGGCCGCAGCAGAGGCAGCTGGAAATATTTGCTTAAGCAGATTTAACTACATTAACTTAATTAAATAGGCACTAAGCAGATGACAGAAAGAGACAGGCATACACAGAGAAGGAGAGAGAGACAGAGAAATACAGGGAGTGGGAGCTAGAGGCGTGGCGAGGTGTGCGTTTGATTTTGTTGAGCCGACATGGCGTATGCGTGATATTGATTGATTTCAAATTACATACAATAAATGCCGTTGCCAGTTGCTACTCTATGGTGTTGTTGCTGCTTGTTGGCTCTTGCTGCTTGTTGTTGCTGTTGTTGTTGTTTTTGTTGTTGCTGTTATTGTTATTGTTATTGCCTCGGGCTGCACAAAAGAGTTCAATTGATGTTTGCAAGTGGGTTGCTCAATGAATGAATCCGTGTGGATTCGCAATACACTTGTCTCAACTCTGGGTCCTCTGTCTCCAACATTGTCTCCTTCTTTTCTTCCCTCACTACCCACTTCTCTTGCTTTACCACTTTCTCTATTTTGCTGCCCTGCAGCTGTTTGCTTGCTTTTGGTTTTGCTCTGTTCTTTGTTCTTTGGATTGTTGCGTAAATGTTGTTTTAATCAAGCGCCAGGCTAAACATTTGAGCTGTTATTGTGGTTACTAACTTGTTGTTGTTTCTATTGTGGTTTTTGTACACTAGCTCTCTTTCTCTCACACATTCTGATGTTTATATTAAGCACACGTGTTTGGGAAACAAAGCATTTTGAGTGCAATATTTGAGAGTTCGTTAGGCTATTGGGTATATTCAATAAGAATTATGTTAGTTGCTTCACAGCAAGTTAACATTATGAATAGTGCATTAAAATTAGGCAGCTGCTCTTAATTGCTGTGAGAATAAGAGACTATGTTAAAGTAAAAGTTACATTATTTAGAAGAATTTCATAAAGTGTATGTAAATCAATATTACAACTGAGTTTAGGGATCTTAAAAGACTTTTGGATATAATTTAGGTGTATAATATGTTCCCTCAGTCTTCCTAACCATCTACAGGGTGTCTCCAAGTTGAGCAACTTCAATGGTTTGACTGTTCATTTGATTGCCTACACATTGCACATAAATTGAACGTCATCTGACAGATTGCGGTCAAGTGTGTAATTAGCATCTGACTGGAGAGTAAAATGCAATAACGAAAATGGAAAGTTAAATTGAAAACAACCAATAGCCAAGTTGGTAACTTACTCAAGTTGCCACAAACAGAAGCACAAACTGAAGCACAAACAGAAGCACAAACAGAAACAGAAACAAAGACAGAGACATAAATAGAGCCAGAGAAAGACAGAGTCAAGGTCAGGTTAATGGTTGCCGCAAACAGAACCCTGTGGAAGAGGACGATTGCTACTGCAATTTGTCTGTCAGCTGTCTCTGTTCATTATATTATATTTCCTCAGTCTCCGACTCTTTTGAACATTTTGCATAAATGGCAAACTTGAAATGGCAATAGAAATACGCAAATACAAATATAAATGTAGATTCAACTACAAATGGGAAATGCAAAATGGAAATGGCATATTTCTTTGAAAATATATAAATTTGGTTTCTCTGTGGTCAAGTTTTATTGTCTCAGCAATGCGGAAATATTTGCTGTCAGCTTTCTTGGCCAAAAAGCAAATGCGGAACTGGCCAACTGAATGCTAACTCAACAGAGTGCATTTTTTCAGCTTGAAAATGCGATAAGAATATTCGTTTGTTTTTGTCTAAAGTTGTTGCACAAACGTGGAATGCCTTAATCTTTTTTTTGTTTATACTTTGTATCATAATTATTTTGCATATCTTAATTGTCTCACTTGGCTAGTTGTGATTAAATATAAGAAATCATTTAGGAGAGCTCGTAAATAATCAAAAGTCTATTATGTTGCACGTTGTGCATTTAAATAATTTAAATAGCCTTTTTGCGTAATTTATGAACCATTAAATCACGCAACGTCCAGTTTCCATTTAAAATCAACGCAGACAGCAGAAAGCATAAAGCGATTGAATGGTTAACTGGAAAGTACCCTGTAAATTACATCTTTAAATGTTATGCTGCAGTCTTGATTATTCTATTTCAGAAATAAATAAATAAATAATTTAATTTATTAACAATAAATAATAAAAATTTTCTTATTTATGGAAATACCTCAAATGAAATATTTATCATTCAAGGTGAATGTTTCTTACTGAAATATAATTTTCGCATCCTTTACAACCAGCTCCTTCAAGGAACACAGATTATTTTTTAAGGCTCATAACAGGTCAATTTATGGCTAGAATATATTTATGGTCCATCTGATACTCTATTAGGTACTCACTCCTAAGTGTAGAACAAATATACCCAACTGTCCTTAATAAGTAATTCAGTATGGATTATTCGATCATTACGAAACTTACTTTCGTAACGGCTTAATAATATGACAAAATTGACTTATGAGATACTCATTAAAGTGTCTACATAATACAGTCCTTTCACACAGCTCTTCAAGTAAATAACTCGATTTAGTTTTCACTAAGAATGTCACAATTAAATATCTAATAATTCTTCTACACACAGTTTATTTTCAAACATTCAAAATGATAGCTAATAGTTATTTTTAATGCCTTGAAGCTAACATAAATGTATGCTTTAACTAATATCAGAGTCTAAAAATAATTGGAACTGTTTCCTTTTGCCGGTTAAAAGCATTTCCCAACATTTCTATTGTCCTATTGTGGCATTTTTGGTGCTAGAGGGTATAAGGAGCTGAGAACTGTAGCTGGGACATTTGAGTAATTGTCATGTGGAGAGAGTCTTGTCGGCCTGTCATATAATTGTGCATATGTCTGAGGCTCTATTCTAATTTCAGTTTCTGTTCATACTCGTATCATGCTGTTCCAAAAGGACATTCAACATTCAGTCAGTTATGTTCCGTAATGCGCTGCAAATGGACAACTGTGTAAATGTGGGCGTTATTCAAGTTAATAATAAACGGACAGAGGGACAGAGCGACAGACTGATAGGCTGACAGAGGAAGGACATGCCAAGGCAATGTCCTGTGGCCCAAGGATTCAAGGCATTTGCCTCCTCAAATGGACAAATGGCGTCTGCTTACCAAATTGCGCTTCATTTATTTATAATAATTACAACTGTAAAAAGTTTGAACAGTCATTTGGACTGAAAACCAGAGCAGCTGACGGACCCTAAACTGTGAGGGGAGGGAGAAGAGAGGAGGAGTGAGGTGGGACAATCAAAGAAGTTAACAACTTAAATATGCAGGCTAATAGCGCATACTTTCTCAGACACAAGTCCTGAAATTGGAACTATTATTTGTTTAGCAATCACAGTCAACGAATGCCTACAATTTCTTTCCCTCTTTCCCTTCTTTATTTTTTTGCTTCTCTTTCTTCTTTTTATTGCCAACTTTAAGTTTGAATAATTGGCAGCAATTTGCAAACCCAATTCCGACCTTGTAACCGCTTTGGTTTTTTACGCCGCGTACATAATCTCTGGCCGAAAAAAAATAAATAAAAAAAACAGTCGCATCAAATATTAATACGTATACGCAACGTACCACAGGAAGCAGCAATGCGAGAGAGAGAAAGAGAGACAGATAAATAGAGTGAAAGACAGCAAGCCAGCGCTGCAACAATTTCTTGTTTATTATTTAATTTTTTCATGAACTGAATTTCTTGCCCAGTTGTTGCCCTGTAAATTTAACGTTTCAATTTGTTTATTATTTTTACGTGAATTATTCAAGAATAACAACACGAACAACAAATGCGACATGACGAGGGACAAGAGAATCAGAAGCAATTCAATAAAGCATTAAATTAAAATTTCAAATTATAATTAAAAATAGCAGTACAATTAAACTGCCCAAACAAAAATAAAGCATTTACACAGAAGCGTGTGTGTGTGTTCGGGTGGGTGTATGTGTGTGTGTGTATGTGACTGTGTTTGTTCATCATTTGACGCACTTAATTAACACAAATCATATACAGGAGTGAAAAAACAAGAATGTATATATTTTTTGGGATTTTTATACCTTGTAATCCCATGAGGACACAGGGTATTTCAATTATCTATGTCGTTAAAAATTAATGCGAATTTTGAATGCCTTTCAAACATGATTGTATTTCATTTGATCATCGATAATTTTATTGGGTTTAAGTAAATGCTGAAAGCTTTTCAGAAGTATTGAATCAATTAAGGATTTTCTTAAATACTTTCACGTTTATTTCATTTAAATTACAAATTCCAGTCGCACAATTAAATCTTATTTGTAAGTTGATAAATGGATATAATTTACAGTTTGTGTTTTTCAACTCATTGCAAATGATAACAATATTATGGCCAATAAGTCAAGTGAAAAGAACCCATCATCATTTATTCTGAGCTGTTGCTTCAACTGAGATGAAATTACTCCATGGGGAAAGAGTGAGAGAGAGAGAGAGAGAGAGAGTGAGAGAGCATTTAATCAGAGTCTTTAATTGCCGTTTCGAATTCAATTGTGCGACCTTGAGGCCAACGCATTTTCATTCGCAGCGCATTTTCTCGCACCAAATAAACAAACGCTGACCTGGCTTCGCTCACGTGAAACCATTTATTCCCTCTCTCTTTCTCTCTGACCCTCTCTCTCGTTCTCTTTCTACCGCTGCGCTTTAATTACTCTTGCGTAAAATTGCTTCAACTGGCAACTTTGTGGAGTGTTAAGCGTTTGGCACGAAATCATCAGACGGCTGACCCAAAAAATAAAAAAATACCGAGCAAAAAAAAAAAAGCGGCAGCAAAGGAAAAAATAAAGTAAAGGCACAAAAAGAAAACGTCAATGGAAAAACGCCGACACAAGCTCGAATGACGCTCTGTGAAATTACAACGCGTCCTGGTCCCAAACACAAATACAAAACCGAAACTGAAACCCAAACCTAAAACTGAAACTGAGAGCAAACCTCAAACGTAGCCACAGCCACAGCCACAACCGGCAGCTTGCCCTTGCCTACAATTGCCGTGCACGGACATCAACAAAATGTCGAGCATTTTTCCCCGTACCCCGGCAAATTGAGAAGCATCGCGTGAGCGACGACTTAAGCCTCCAACTAAGTCGAATTCCCCGCTTTCCCTCTTTTCATAGAGAGCGTGCACATGAGTGTGCAAAACTTTTTCCTACAGCTAAAGCCACTCACAACTGAAACCACTTGGAACAAGCAGTTTTTCCACAGAATAAAGGGTAGGAAAAAGGGGATAAACTTGTACGAGAAACGCATCGAAAAGTTCGAGTAATATGTGCGACCCACAAACGAACTCAACTGTGCCCAATATGTCGCATTGCTGTATGTAGTGAGGAGAAGCAACTTCAACATCCCATTCTGTACCACCTTCAGCACTACTTTCTGCAGCACTTTCAGCACCAGCAAATAGCCACAGCTCAGCTTCGCATTGTTGCACGTAAAACGCCAAAGTTGCGGCTATTCTCAAATGACAGTTCTTCAATTTCACTCAATTTCAATACACACAACACTTTTAAAATCTGCCTCTATCCCCCTGTTTTGATTTCTCTTTCTCTCTCGCTATTCTCCCTCTCTTTCCACCCACTTCAAGTGCAGTTTGCTAATCGCTAAAGCTGCTGCTGTCTGTTTTTTGCATTTTGCCGTTTGCCGTTTGCCGTCTGGTGTCTGCTCCCCATAAAACACACTTCCGCAGTGCATATCCTGTTTGTAATCGATTTCAAAATGTGCAGCGAGGACGTGACGGCAGCAACAACAGCTGCAACAACAACAACAACTACACCAACAATCAACAAATCAGCCAACGCCTGTGGCAGGACAAAGTGTTCAGCAACTCTGAAAACTTCACAAGCGACACTTCAACACGATTGAAAAGCGAGTTGTGGTCGGAAAAGAAATACCCTAATCAATCAGAGAAAGATGTTTCTAATGGATTCATTTTTCTTAAAAACAATATGCTAATAGATACAAAATGCCATAGCATCGTCAAAAACAAGACCGATTTGTATGCGGAATGTCATTTTGATAATGGTTTGAATTATAAACTGATTCTGCATTAACTATTCTAACTGCATTCTAACTATTTTTGTATAGCAAAATTAATCACATGAAAGTCTTGATAATTCTCAATTGGTGAATAAAAGTTACTTAAATATTCATTACATTGAAAATACTTAAATTTCATCTGTTATTTGAATTGTAAACCCTTTGAAATATAGATTGTGGTTTGTTTCTACCTTAAAAAATATGATATGTCATTTTAGTGATATTTATATGATTAAAAAAGATTCTTAAAGACTCTGAGAAAGTTTCAAATACCTTTTCACTAAGTGTATGGTGAATGGAAAAGCAAAAAGAGAAACGACAGAAAAAAGCACAGGAAAAATACAAAAAATTAGCAATAACCGTGCGCGCACGCGATTCTTGCCCCGGAGGTTTAGAAGTAGCTCTGCTTCTCCCTTTTTTTTCTACCCCAACCCCAACTCCTTGCAACAGTCCACAAAGTGTGTGGCACCAACAGCCGTTCCCTTGACAGCCCCAGGGCGCTGCTAAAAGGGCTAAAATCAATAAAATGCTTGTTGCTCAACAGCAGCAGCAACAACAACCAGAGTAATAGCAACAGCAGCAACAACAACATCAGAAACACCAGCAACAACAACAACACAATGCCAATGACGACAGCAACATCAACGACGCTTTTGGACCTCTTTCAATGTACAATTATATTGGCTGTGGCATTGCCACACTACTCCACCCTCCGTAACTCCTATCCCTACCCCTCTCTCTATGCCACACCCTTTCACCATATTCTTGCCACACTGTGCAACATAAATAGTTGCGTTTTTGTGTTGTATTTTTTATGTGGCGCTCTGTGAGCGCAAATGTTTGAAATTCCATGGCTAAAGTTTTCCTTGAGCTCTTACCCCTTCTCCTAAACTTACCCCTACGGCTTGAAGTTCTCTTGTCAGCGGCATAAATGGTTGCAAGAATGTGAGGCACATAGCTCGTTGCATGATCGAAATACCAGCGAGTTATTATGACAAACTTTGTTAATTGGAAAATATGCGCAACCGAAATTGTCGAATCAACTTTTTCTATGCAACAGAGAGGGGAAATAAAAGAAGAAAGAGAGAAAGAAGTGAGAAGGGAGAAACTTGATTCGATTTCAATGCGATGAACCGCAAAGTAAAGCTGCCTCAAAGCAGCACAAGTTACAACTTGCCATTGAAAAGGGAGTAGTTTTATGATGAAAAGGAAAGGAGGACAAAAAGTAGGAAGAGCAAGAGCATAACATGGTGGTGCAGTGGTGCATTGATGTGGTCTTGCTGTTGTGGCTTCTTAACTGACAACCACAATTCGACTGCATCCCATTCAAAACTCAAAATAAATCAAAAAGGCACGAATCAAATCACGTTGATGTGTCCTTGCCACATAACCATGCCACAGATTTGTAACTGCCACTGCTTGTCTCTTAGCTGCTTCTTCTATTGGTATTATTGCTATTGCTGCTTCGTCCTTTGCCTCAGTTTACGACTATAAACATATGTATGTGTATGTATGTGTGTGTATGACCTTATATTAGCCATAAAAGCGCCATAAATTGAGCTTCTCTGTGGTTCTAAATGCAATTTCTGATACTGCTTGCTGCCTGGGCATTGATCAGCTGCCACTTTTCCCCGCTTTCTCCTTTTCTCAATCTCAGTGCTGTCGTTTTAGCTAGTTTTTATAGCTAGACTTAACTTTATTGTAATTGCAATGCTAGAAAAGAAATTTACAAAAATTCCTTCAACAAGAAATCTGAATAGATTTTTGAATTACTAATAAATAAATAAATAAAGATTGGGAAAATGTTCATAAGTCAAAATATTTCATGGAAGATTCTGATTAATTTTAAATTCATGTGATTAAACTAAATGAATTAAAAATTAACTTATTTATTGCCAAAAATAATCCAATAATTAAAAGCTTTGTTGAATTTGTTTTATAAATTGAATAATGTTTAAATGCAATTTATAGCTTATCTTTTTATTAACAAATCCAACTTTGGAATACTGGCAACACTGCTCTTTCTCCAACTCTCTCCTCCCCCCTCCTGCTCTCTCTTTCTTTCTACCCGCCTCTCAGTCATTTCCTTTGTAGTCACGAGCTTTGAGTGTCCCATCAATATGCTGGCATAGTGTGACCAAAGCCAATTGTGCAACGTCGCGTTGCTTCGTTGCTGGCAACTGGCAGCTGTTGACATGTCGCGCAGCAGACGTACAATGTTGTAGTTGAATCAACCCAACCAACCAATTCAGCCACCCAACCACCCAACCACCCACTCAACTATCCCCACTTTTCTCTCCCTACTTACCATTTGCCTCTTTTAACTCTCATCGCATTCATTTTCCATTTGTGCCAGCAACATGACGACATTTCTGTTGTTGTTCTCGTTGTTTGCTCAGTGTTTAGTTGCCGTCGCGGATGTGGGCGTGGCAGCTGCCCTTTAGTGCTCCCATTGTGGGCGGTCAGTTTATAGTTGGTTTTTTCCTATTTTACTTACATTAAACACTGTTTGCCCCACTCTGTTGCTGCCACAAGTTGCAAGTGCGACTGCGAGTGATTATGTACACGCAACTCTGCCGTTAACTGAGACGACATTGTTGTTATTGTTGTCTGACTGAAGTAATAAACTAAATAAACTAGCTACAGTGTGGAAGGGGGAGAGAGAGAGAGAGAGAAAGAGAGAGATGGTGAGTTTGCCGGTAAGTGCTTGACATAATTTATGCTGCATATTTTTGGGCTGTCTTTTGACATAATTTCTAAGCTATGCATTTTGCTTGTCGGGTACCACAAAGTCGGGCATACTCTACATAGTTTCTCAAAGCAGAGTGAGAGGGGGAGAAAGTGAAAGAGAGGGTGACGGGGATGTCGCAATTGATGCAGCACTTTATGGGGCTTTAAATTATGTCATGATAGCTAATGAAAGTGAAAGAAAGAGAGGAAAATTACAAACTATGCAGTAATATTTAATGCTTCTTTTTTGTCATAATTTCTAAGTATACTTTTTTGCTACCAGGTATTGGCAAGTCAAGCATACTCTATTCTTTTTGTTAGAGCAGTCTTAATTGTCATACTTGTTATTGTTATTGTTGTTGTAGTCGTGCTTTATGCCGCTTTTTGCCGCCCGTGGTGCCAGTGTTGTTGTCACGGCTGTTGACGCTGTCCGTTGCCAATGACAACCAACACACTCGCATAACACAACTACACACACACACAAACACACCCACCCACACACACACACACGTACTGTATACACCCACACACTCATTCACATGCCTTGGCGTACAAAGTATGCTTTCAATCAGGCACTGAATTGAAAATCCATTAACGAGTACACAGCGACGGCAGCTGCTGGTCGCAGTTTGAAAGAGAGACAGAGAGAGATGGCAGACAAAGAGAGAGAAAGGGAGAAAGTGAGAGAAATAGAAGACTGGAGAAGAGGGTTTACTGGTTGTGAGGGTGTCTGCATTCAAGTCATGGCTACGTTCGTTATATTTTCTTCAACAATAAAAACAAATTTGCAGCTGCAACAACATCAACGCAAGTGGCATGCAAAAATATCGAAAAGTCGCAGGACGAAGGACATGTGCTACACACACGCATTCACACATACATATTACAAGTGTGAGTGCATTTTTAAGTAAATCATATAAAAAAAATTCAAATAGCGTGACACTTTTCCTCGGGAAAATTCTGTAACGTTAACGAAATCAAAGTCAATAAAGAAACTAAAGAGAAAAAGCGAAACAAAAAGTGACAAAGAAATACATCAACGATGCTAACCTGCGTGTGCCGGCCCGTGTCGAGTAATCTGCCCAAAATGCCGCCCGTCTCAATGATGCCCGCCTCGAGGGCATCGCTCAGTGGCAACACTTCGATTGGGGGCGGTCTTGGAGGTGTTGGCGGGGGCGTGGCAGGTGATGTCAGCAACATCGGAGGTGTCAGTCCCACACGAGTGGTGACATCCGAGCCAAAGCTTAATGTAAGTAAAGTGCAGACCATCAACAACACTGAGAGAAAATCCAAATTGATTGACACAATTATACTACACTGTAAGGAGAAAATGGATAAGTTACTCTGTAACTTGTATAATTATTATATTTATTATTATATTTTATGAAACTAGGAAACTCTAAGCTTCCATTAATTGGCATTTCTAACCAACCGCTATTATATCAAATAGACCAAATCAATTATAAAGCTGTAACATTTTCAAAGCTATAAGGAAGTTTGTTGATTTTTTGCGCAGTGTACTCTACACCTGGGAAGAAGCAAATTTTTGGGGAATGAAGTTAGCCAAGTAGAGAATGGTACAAGTTTAATCTATTTATGCTTACGTCTCTTTTGTTATTCTTTTTTTTTATGGTTTTGGTTTTTCCGCTAGACCCTAAATAAAAAGGTAGCAAATTAGCTTTCATTTTTCACACACATAAACATAACTTGATTTATGGTTTAAATTTGTTGTTGTTGTTGTTGTGGGTGAGGGCCATGACCGTGACCATGGCCAAGAGAAGATGTTGACAACTTGACTTGAAATGTAACGATTGCAGATAACGTTTATAAATTGTGGAAATTTCATTTTCACTTTGACGCCCCACAACTAAAAAGAACAACAACAACGACAACGAGGACAACAACTTGAATGACACCTTGGAGCAGCTTATCCACAGCTGAATCTTTAACGATCTACACACACGGACTTAGACACATTATGGCCATAATACACATACACTTATAAACGAGGGCTGTTTAATAAGTTGGTGACTTATTAGAAAATAACTGATTTCTCAGCAAAGTCTTTATTTTAGCTCAAGCTATATTTATTCCACGTTTTTCTGTATTTTTAAGTATTTTTAAAACTACTTTAGCTAAATAGAGATTTGTTGATTTATTTAAGTAATTTCTTTACCATCCAGCCTGTACTTTACATTTGACTGCCAGTAGAGAATGTGATGGTTGAGAAACCAGATTTTATATATTTCATATATATATTAATTTTGATTCATTGTACCGTAGCTTATTATTGTTAGATGGTCAAATATATATCAAATACATTATAATTAAATGCTGCTGTATAATGCTTACTTTAGCTTTATGATGAAATCTTAATTTGTTCATTTTTAAATTCAATTATATATAGGCAAATTTATAAATGTTGGCCGAAATTTGCTCTTTTTACTTTTTGCAAAAATGCTTGAGGTTGTCCGCTTGAAAAGACTGCCAATCCAATACTTCCCAAATAATCTGGCTCTACTTTTGTCATTAGTAAAGAGTTTAAATTAAATTTAAATTTATTTTGTTGTCTACTTATAGTATGACAGTAGTCAAGTGAATAATCAACAATGAGCTAACTGAGAGGTAAACGCGAAATGTTATAGACTTGACAAACAGCCTTCGTAGTTACACATATTTATGTGTATATATATAATCCACTAATCCCACCCACTTTAACCGACTTTTATCCTTCCATTCTGCCATGCAGGTGCCCAGCAGGCTGACGTCAGCCGAACTGAGGGCGATGGCATTGCGACAACAGCAGCAAATCGACAGCCAGCACCAGCTGCTGGCCACAAAGGAGCAACGATTGCGCTTCCTCAAATCACAGGAGGTACGCAGCGCGGTGGCAAGTGCCGAGGGGGAGCGTCTGCGTCGACTGAGGGAACGTGTCGAGGCGCAAGAGTCCAAATTGCGACGACTACGCGCGTTGCGGGGTCAAGTGGATCTGCAGAAGACCTACAATGTAACACTGAGTAAGTATATGGGTTAGGGAGGAGAGCAGAGGAGAGGAGCAGGTTATGTAGGGGGTAACAAGTGCAGCCGCCACAAAGTGAAGATGAGTCCAATTGAGTTAAGCACCGCATGCAGGCGCTTAGTTGGCAGAAGCATCAGGATTAACATGTGTTAAAATCGTGTTGAGTGGCACCACCTCCATACATATGAGGGTGTGTGAGGGTGTGCGTGGGTGTGTGACTTTAATTTATGTATGTGTGTCACTTTGTTATACCCCAGGACACTTGGAAATGGTCAAAAGAGGGCTCTATAGTTTTGTGTAAGTGTATGTAGCAGATAGAAGGAGGCAATTATAATATTACGTATACGTACATGCGTATACATGCAGAGAAGGGAAGCATACATTACGTATACGCATGCAGCGGTAATGTATAGATGAAATTAAACAAACTTGTTATAGTTAATTAATTAAATATAGTTGTAGGACAACCAGACATATCATTAATTTTTTTAGTAAAAAAGTTATAAAAATAACGTTAAATGTAAAAAATGAGCTAGTCACAAAAGTGCAATTAGAAAAATAAGTTTGTCTTCCATTTTTAATGTAAATAAAAAAGTCTGCTGCAGAAGCAATTTTAATAGTGTATCCTTCGGATAATGCCCATTCATACATTTTAGTCCCTGCAGAGTATATTGTAGTCGATAACACTCTTCAAGTGCCTTCTTATGTGTTGTCCTTTATAATTGCCTGTGGGGTGGGCTCTTGAGTCAGTCTGGCAAAGATGATATCTCTCATTCAGCTGATATTGTTGTTGGGCATTGTCGATTTATGCCACAACACACGCACAACAACACACACACATACAGCCACACCCACAAACACAAACACAAACGCAAACTGACAGAGGTATGCCACACACTTGTCCACTTGCAAAAGGCGTTATGTTAATGAGGTTTCCGTTGCGCCATGTTTGGCGATAATTAGTTCAGACAGCAGCCGCAGGATGCGCAGACCTCTGGTTAAGGATATTTCAGGACATGTGATGGACCAGAGGATAAATGTATATGGCGGAAGGTGGTAAGTGGAGAGTGGGAGGCGAGGAATCTGCCACATTGTTGATGGGAGAATTTACAGAAATATGCTAACGATTAATGCTAATGCTGAAGGCCCGAAAACTTGATTAACTTAAGAGGTGATATAACATTTTGATTAGGGATGTGGGAGATAGTTGGCAAAAATAAAGATAGGGAGACGAAGAGGGAGAGACTGAGGGGAAGAAATAAGATTAAGGTTCTTCCCAGTGGGAGTTTTTTTAGTAGAAAGCTAAATAGATTTACCGATGAAAAGCTCAGTAAGGGATTAGTGAATTCCCTGCAGCCAGGTCAGCAACTGATTACGCAGAAGCTTTAAAGCCTTAGACCATGAATCTTAAATAAAGTATACCGATTTGTATGCAGAAATGAGCAGTGAACATCACGGAATTGCTTACAGCCTGTGGCTGCGGAAACGTTATCCTTACTACATCCTTTTCTTAACAAAAGCTGTATAGATTTTGTACATCACATGCCCATTAAGTGCCACAGGGTCTCGCTGTTCTTTTAATACCTGTTACAATTAGGCCAACATTCGTTGGCTTGTAAGTTATGGGCGTTAATCTATTTAACTTTCTGTGCTTAGGCAATGACTTGGACTCGATTCGTGCGCTGTTCAGTGAAAAGGAGAAGGAGCTTAGTTTGGCGGTGGCCAAAGTGGAGGCATTAACACGCCAACTTGAGGAACTGAGACGCGACCGTCGTTGTCCGGTCAATTTGTTGGCCACAAACGGCAATGGGGCAACACAAGCGTTGCCACCGCAGGCATCACGGGAACTCGAGAAACTGCGACGTGAATTGATGGTAAGTACACAGAGAGAAAAAGGTGGTACCTTAATGATACATATTCAAATGCTGTCAAATCAACAAGTAATTACGATTAAAAACCCTACTATATATATTTCCGAAATTAAAGTTTAAAAATATGATGCAACTTATCACAAAAGTCAAGTTTTCAAACATAGTCGGAAATCAAGTGTTAGAATCAAGGACTTGATTGGTTCGCTCTGTGTAACGAACGAAAATAGAATACAGAATAGCAAAAGGTGCACAAAGGCTAATTAAGCATTTCCCATTTCCGTTTCCGCTTCCGCTTCCGTTGCGCTCTTTTCCTTTGCAGTATCGCAATCAGTTGTCCTTGCAACAGGATGCGCGTCTGCACATGCAACGTGAGGCGTTGCAACAGCGACAAGCGGAGCTTCGTTCGGTGGATCAACGAATCTATGAGTTGCAGACGCGGTTGCAGCGCAAAAAGCAGGCCAACACTCATCACCAGCAACAGCAGCAGCAGCAGCAGCAGCAGCAGCAACAACAGCAGCAGCAGCAGCAACAACAGCACAGCAGCAACAGCAACAAAAGCAGCAGCAACAGCAACAGTTGCATGTGCAGTCAGCTCAATTGCTGGCAGCAACAGCTCAACAACAACAGCAACAGCAACAACAACAGCAACAACAACAGCAACAACAACAACGACAGTCTGCCACCCCCGCCTCTAATCTGTCCAAGCATGGAGGCGTGGCAGCGCTTAAGCAACAGTTGCTACAAAAGCAGGTGAATCAACTTGCCGCAGCAGCAGCTGCTGCCGCTGCAGGACGTGCCGCAGAGCGAGCAATTGCACGTGGCAGCGTGAATGTTGCTGCCGTTGAACCTTTTATACATACACCACAAAAATCCACAATAACAACAACAGCGAGTTATCTGAACGCAGGCAACAACAACAACATGTTGAAGCATGCGGCAGCAACAGCCAACACGAATCAGCAGAATCAGTTAATACAGGACTTAAGTCACAGCCACGTCAAGTTAAATCAAGGTCAAGGATTCTTTGCTACCAGCAGTAATAGTGGAGTAGGGGTGGTGCCTCAGCCAGCCGGCAGCAGCAGCAGCGAAAGCGATGAGTCCAAGTTGGCCAAGAAGTTGCTGACGGCAGGCAACAACAACAACAGCAACAAGGTCAAGTCGGAGGCAGAGTTGCGTAAACAAGCTCAAAGTGAGGCCATGGACAGCACAACGCATATTTATGCTGAAGTGGGACCCAAAAAACGAGACCGAGAGGCAGCCGCAGCAGCAGCGGCAGCAGCAGCAGCAGCAGAAGCAGCAGCAGCAATCACAACAACAACGACAACAACAGCTGCTGCTACAACAGCAACTGCAACTTCAACAAATCACTCCAAGATACCCAAAAGCATATCCAGCAGCAGCTCAGCCTCCGCCTCCGCCTTGATCAACAAGCTAAATCACCAGCAACAGACAACAAATTGTGGCAAGGACACTCAGCAGCAGGAGTCGGCAAAAAAGAATGAGATTGCGGTGACAAGCGAGACGCTCTCAGAACGCAACACGCAACAACAGCTCACGGTGCACAGCATGCCACTTGGGGCAGTCAGCAAATCGGTTGCCACAAAGCCGTTGCAAGTGCAGGTGGCAGTGCCACCACGTAAACCCATTAGCAGTGTGGCGCCCACTTCCATGAGCAGCAGCAGCAACAACAACAGCAGCAACAGTGCTATTCCGAAGATGATCACCTACAGTCCCAAAGTAAATCGTGTGGCGCCCAATGTGGTGACGCCACCAACAGATCCACGTCCTGCACTCCCTCCCAAGCCCAGCAAAATGTCACCCACAGAGTCACAGCCCAGCGAATCGTCTGCAGCAACAACAACAGTTGCAGCTGCCACAACAACAACAACAGTTGCTGGCAAAACGCAGCAAACTTTTGGCCTACAATCGTTGAACATCAATGATAATCTGCCCATTAAGGCTAAACCATTGACCATACGCAAACAACCGTTGTTCGAGCAACCGCCCAGGCTCAAGGCCACGCCCATTAGCGTTGGCGTAGGCGTGGCCAAGGCCTCTGCTCAACAACTGCTGCAACGCAAACCGGAAACGCAACTAAAGGAGCCGCTACGACAGTTGCAACCTCAAGAGACAAGCAGAGGAAATTGCGTAGAGTCGCCACAACATTCCCCCAACAGCAACTCACAAAGCAGCTCCAGCGTGGATGAAACTGATCGAATGACCCTCGCACATACAGCACAAAACGAAACCAGCAACAACAACAACAACAACAGCAGCAGCAACATCAAGGAACGTTCTGTCAGCAAACCAAAATTAGCACGTCGTGTGAGTTTTGATCCTTTGGCCTTGTTGCTAGACGCCAGTTTGGAGGGGGAATTGGAGCTGGTGAAGAAGACTGCGATGCAGGTGGCGAATCCCAGTGCAGCCAACGATGAAGGCATCACAGCTCTACACAATGCCATCTGTGCCGGACACTTTGACATAGTCAAGTAAGTTGAAAATTTAAGCTATTCGTATTTTCATAGAACTTCCAACTCTCTTTAAGCCAAATATTAGTTATCATAATGTCGAAACAAAGTTATTCAGTAAATTAATTAGTTAGGTATAACTTATCGTTAGACCAATTTAAAAACAAATATATTTAAATTATCTATTGTCCAGAATAAATATTTCCAAACAATGAATTCAATTCAATTACTAAATAAATTAATAATTTATAACACTGTTGGTCTTTCTGCATAACTCTGCATCTCAGAGCATTGTTGCAGCTAAAGACAATAAACTTGTTTTGATACACAAATCAAATTAGCTTCCATTTTAGATGCATATTGAAGATAAAATATTAATTACAAGAGCAACTTTAATTACATCATTTGAATATTTGAAAAATGCCATCTCAAATAGAGTTTCTTGTTAATACTCTTTCGTTTCGCAGATTCCTTGTGCAGTTTGGCTGCGATGTGAATGCCCAGGACTCGGATGGTTGGACCCCTTTGCACTGTGCCGCCAGCTGCAACAATCTATCGATGGTCAAGTTTCTGGTAGAAAGTGGTGCCTGTCTATTCGCCTCCACATTGTCTGATCACGAGACGCCAGCGGAAAAGTGCGAGGAGGACGAAGAAGGTTTCGATGGCTGCTCCGAGTATTTGTACAGTAAGTATACGCCAAGGCAGCCAATTTCTTTTGTATATTTAAATTAAGCATATTTAGCTAACTTTTCCTTTGCTCCAATTATTTTACAATCTCTCTGCAGGCATACAGGAAAAGCTGGGCATCCTACACAATGGCGATGTCTATGCGGTTTTCTCTTATGAGGCGCAAAACAGCGATGAGTTGAGTTTTCATGTCAATGAGCCGCTGATCGTGCTGCGAAAAGGCGATGATGCTGAGAATGAATGGTGGTGGGCACGTAATGCCACTGGCGATGAGGGCTACGTGCCACGTAATCTGCTTGGGGTAAGTGCAACAACATTTCATGCCACTTCTAAAAGAACGTATCTAATCAAGGTTCTTCAACTCATTTATCAGTTGTATCCACGAGTGCCGCCGCAGTCGCCGCATTTCAGCGATTAGCAGTTAATACGCTTCACCATACTCAAGAGAAAGGCTGGTCGACTTGTGCAGAAGCGTTACATATCCAAGTATATCTGATGAGAAGAAGAAGGACAAGGAGGAGGAGGAGGAGGAGGAGGAGAGAAGGAAGTACAAGGAAGAGCCTGCAAGGAGCATGCAAGGATGCCAAGCACGTGCCGCAGTCCCTGGCCAACGGAGCGTATTAGTTATGAGCTGGAATTATTTATCATAGCTCGTGTTTTTTCTTTCCTGTTTACTTTTTGTTCGAAAAGCCACATGAAGGAAACCAGGCGCACATACACACTCTCCCACACATACACACCCTCACACACACACACATTGCCATATGTCTTAAAGTTTTCATATGGTTTGATGTTGTGTGTTGCCTTGCAACTGTATGGGCCATCAAATGTGCAACATTTGCTGGCTCCACATTTAGTTATTTATCACAACGCTGGAGCAAGGAACGAAGCCACAATTAGCCACAGTCCTGAAACTCTGACGTCCTGCACACGTACAATAAATTGGATTTCACTTAAGCCCCTTAGATTTAAGGCCTAGACTAATAACTTAAGCAATATTCCCACTCCTCTGTTCACATATCCCATCCCTCTTGCCGCCCCCAAGAACAACTCGCCACAAATTGCTTGAAGTTTATGCAAAAACCGAAGTGAAAACTAAAATTGGAAAATTAAATTAAAATTTTAAATAACATTTTTGCTGCACTCAAAGTGAAAGATTGTGGAGAAACGAGTTTGTTTAAATGCCAGCATATCAAGTTAATTGCTAAAATACGACTAAGAGTATATAACATATGTATGCAAAAACACAACACACACACACATTTTACACACACACAATCAAATGTGATTTTTGTATGTAGAAAGCGACAAAATCGAATTAAAATATCCTTATAAAATAATAATATTGTAATAACTTTAATATATGTATAATGTACAGTACTTACAAGCAGAAAATGCATCTTTATCAACTTAAAAACTCTTAATAAATACAATACAATTTAATTAATATTTTTATTTCATAAACAAGTTTATAACTAAGGGATTGGCAATCACTTCACAGGTGAAACTTTCTCGTCAAGGAAGAATGTGTGAAAACTCTTGCAAATGCTTAACCTATTCTGGTTGAAAGTTCTTTCTAAACTCCTGCCTCCATTTGGTAGAAAAGTGTACAGGAAAATTTGTTTGGATGTAAGTAAAATTATGACCGAATTTCTTTGGGTCTTACTTTTTATAGAACTTACTGCAATTGCTTGAAAATTTTTGAGAAACTGCCTGTAAGATTTGATTTGATTAAACTGTTGGTAAGAAATCAAGCAATACTCTATTCCAGCAACGAATGGGAAAATATAAAGTTAGGGAAACTAAGAAAGGTAAGTTTATGAGCTTATGAAAATGTAAGTAAGTATGTGCTATAAAATAACGATAAATACCAGATTTCTCCTCATAGACTTACTTAGTTTATAAGATTACTTTTTTTTATAACAGACTTCATCATAGATGTTACTTGCTAAGAGTTTACGACAAAATGCAGCTCACGTTTCTAAAAGTGTATTTAATCTTCGTCAAATTTAGTCTCAACAAGTTGTACAATAAATTTACAAATACCAAACGAGTGTAAACAGTGTTATTTTTCTCTCTGTCTCTTTCTCTGTCATTACACATCAACTGATATCATCTGAGCAGCTTTTGTTTAAATGTGCAGCTGGAACTGTAGTCAGTATTGTATTGGGAGCTGCAGAACGTTGACATGCAAATAATCCGACAAGTTTACGGAAGTTTTAAACAATTTCAGATGCGTGCTTAAAAGTACTTTATAATTAGTTTCAAAATAAACTCGAAGCTCACTAATTCATTGTGAATTTGTTAAACAATTTGTAAAATGAACTGCGCATTTTACATAACAAATTGAAAACTAATTGTTTATAATTGTTTATGCAACTGTTGCGCGAAGACGAGTGAATTTAATTGATGTTCACACATTTTTATATAGAATTGCATTCAGTTGTGTTTGAGAATCGCAATGAAATTGTCTCAATTGAGTGTAAATTTGTTCTGCTTTGCGATTGCAGCTCTGATCCAGATCAGAAATGTATCTAGTGCTAAAATACTAGCAGTCTATGCATTTCCAGGTAAGCAGGGATTACTCCAATAAAATTTTAGATTTCTAAAGTTAATTGATAATCAACAGGCAAAAGCCATTATATGATGCACACGGCATTGATAAGGGAACTCATTGAAAATGGACATCAAGTGACAATGATTGCTGCCTTTTCCCTGGAATCACAAAAACTGGGAAGCAACTATACGGAATTGCTTATAGAACCAGTCTACGATTTTTGGCATGATAGTAAGCAGCTCTATACAATCCAATTAATCGCTAAAACCTGTCAGTCATGCTGAATTTCATCTAAAAGTGTTTTCCGAGGAGATTAAAATTTTCATTTTTATTAGCTAATTTTGTTCTTATCGCGACTTTTAATATCTGAAGCTTGACTGGAATCAGTTTATAACAATTTAGTGCATGCTCGAACGTGCTAAAACGTGCTGAGTTATGCTTAAAGTTATATTAATATTTTAATTTTATATTCTTTATTGATTCTATTCTTATCGCTAGTTACAATGTTAGCTTTAAAGCTAGACTTTAAAGTGTTAATCAATTCGGTACGTGATTCAACGTGTTGATAAGTGTTTAAACATGTTGAATACTAATTTTAACGTTAAGAGTTTATAGTATAAACTTTATACGCATCTTTCCATCTATCATTTTAAATTTTAATTTTACCACAGTAAAGCTTGACTTTGGCGTACAGCATCTGTTTGAATTGACGCGCATGAACAACCATGATTTTCTAAAAATGCTGGAAATAATTGGAGTCAAGACAACGGAACATGCTCTACGTCAACCCAAGGTGCAGTCCCTCATCCATGCGAAGCAGACGAAAGGTGTTTTTGATCTTCTGCTGGCTGAACAGTTTTATCAAGAAGCCTTCTTGGCCTTGGCCTATAAGTATAATATACCGATTGTTACCACTAGCACTTTAGGCTATGAGAATCATATGAGTCAAATGATGGGACTGATAACACCCTGGTCTTTTGTGCCTCATGGTTTTATGCCTTTCACTGATCGCATGTCCTTCTTGGAACGTTTGAGTAACAGTTACATCTCGCTCTACGAGGACTTTGATCGTTTGTTCAACTATTTTCCCAAAATGGATCAGATTACGGAACAGTATTTTGGCAATGTGCTGGGTGAGTTTCAATGAATACTGAATGAATATTCTGTTGAATCACTTTGGATGTTTTTTGGGGTTTAACTACAGCTGAGGTGCCAAAGGTCAAGTTCATGGAGACACAAATCTCGGTAATGCTGTTGAACAGTCACGCACCACTGACAACGTCACGTCCCACAGTGGATTCAATGGTCCCAGTGGGTGGTATGCATATTTATCCCCCCAAACAACTGCCCCACGACATGCAAAGTTTCCTTGATGGAGCAACAGATGGCGCCATCTTCTTTAGCCTAGGCAAGTGTGCAGTTGGATAAATAATCTTTTCCCATACTCTTAACTCTCTTTCTCTTTGGCTCTCTTTTCAGGCAGCAATGTTCAGAGTAAGGAAATGCCTGAGCAGATGCTACGTCTATTCCTTAAGGTCTTTGGCTCTCTCAAGCAACGCGTGTTGTGGAAATTCGAGGATGAATCCATTGGAAAATTGCCAGAGAATATTATGATCCGCAAGTGGTTGCCTCAGGCGGATATTTTGGCACATCCAAATGTGAAAGCGTTTATTACACATGGTGGTCTATTTGGCACTCAGGAAGGTGTGCACTATGCGGTGCCTATGTTGGGCATACCCTTCTACTGTGATCAGGTAAAGAGAGTATAGAGAAATATATAAGTTGATACCCTTGCAGTAATGACTACCTCTCTATATCTCTCTGTTCTTTCAGCATCTCAATATGAACAAGGCTGTGCTGGGTGGTTATGCCATTAGTCTGCACTTTCAGTCAATTACCGAAGAACTTTTGACCCACTCTCTGCTCCAGCTGATCCATAATATTACCTACAAAGAGAATATAAAGCGCGTCTCAAGCATCTTTCGCGATCGTCCGCTACAGCCACGGAAAAGTGCCCTTTATTGGATAGAGTATGTTATACGTCACAAGGGTGCTCCACATATGAGATCAGCTGGCTTGGAACTCACTTGGTATCAGTTTTATTTGCTGGATGTGATTGCATTTGTTGTCGTCATGATCTTGGGAGGATTTCTCCTTCTTCTCCTTGCAATTCGTTTGCTCAGAGGCAGCGGCAAAAAGCAGAGGAAAACTAAAACTAATTAAATGTAATTGTTTACGAAATAAAAATCCACAAACTTCTGTACAGCGTATAGAATTTTACAAATGTTTATGACGTTCATATTTACATGCGGCATTTGTCCATTGAAATAGTTGATAACACTTATCTTGACTATCAATAGCTTTTTAAACTTTCCATAGTATTGAACATTATAGCACTTCCTACACATCAAGTCATCATTAAATAACGAGCTGTAAACCTAGTCTAATCAAAGCACATTGTCTTTGTAGGTCTCAGTTGTAACTACTACTTAGCAATAGATTATTGATTAATTAATTGATAAAAGATCTTTGCTATTAGAGCTTCTTGATTAAGTTCCAGCTTGTACTTACCCTGCAAGTGTCTTAGAAAATATAATTTAGAATTGCATTACAACATAGTCTGTGCTCTTAAGATAATTATATTTGAAAGATTATCTGAAAATATCCAATTTCAAAGTCTATGGATACTTGACTTGCATCTGAAATCTACAACGAAATAAACTACACCTTTATCAAATTATTCATTTAATTACTTAAGTGCATCATGCACTTTCCTTAAGTATTATCTATAATTTCACAATAGATTAGTTGTTGATAAGGTACAAGGTGCTCTATAAGTCAGGCTCGTCTCAGTCGACTGCAGTTGTCTGTGAATTGCGACATTGAACGGTCAAAATGGTGCGAACAGTAATAAATAGTTATAAATAAAACTAACTAACTAACCTTCGGAAAGGATAATAGAGTAGGAAATGTAACCAGAATTAGCAATAAGCTTTATAGTTAATAATGCCTAAAGACAATCCAAAGCTTTATGATACCCGTGGAACAATTTATTAATTAAAAGTACTACAAGTATTACTAGTTAGCACCTCCTAAGCGATAAGAATAATGCTTTGAAGTGCTGTTGAGAATCAACAACAAAATATAGATAAGATGAGTTACAGACAGATGATTAAATAAACTCCATAAAAACTATTTCTTTTTGGCATGACCTACAGCAGTTGAAAAGTGTGTGGAAAATCTTACTACTGGGCTTGCTGACCCTACAGCATTTAGAGATCACAGCTGCTTCTCGCATCTTGGCCCCTTTTTCTTTCCCGCTAAGAGTCACTTTATGATGACCAATGCCATAATCAGAGAGTTGGTGAAGCGAGGACACGAGGTGACCTTCATCACACCCTTCTCATTGGCCAAGGAAAATTTGGGGTCAAATTACACGGAAGTTCTAATACCACAATACGACATTTGGGGTTCAAGTATGGTGACATATTGAACACAAAAAACATTTTTATTAACTTTCCTTATTTTATTAACAAATCTACTATAGTTTTGAATATGACGAAGGTGAAGACCATTATGGACATGTCTGATCTACCAACGTCCCAATTTTTTAAAGTGGCCTATGCTATGGGTTTGGAGACCACGGATTTTGCCTTCGAGCAGCCGGAGGTGTTGAAATTTATCCATGCCAAAGATAAAGTAGGAAAGTATGATCTTCTCTTGGCAGAGCAGTTTTTCAATGAGGGCGCACTTTTCCTGGGTTATCTTTATAAAATACCCACTATAACAATTACGACCTTTGGTTTTGCCAACTATTTGAGTCCATTGGTGGGAATTGTGACTCCCTGGTCTTATGTCCCTCATGGATGGAAGCCCTACACAGATCGCATGTCCCTCTTGGAACGCATTGATAGCGTCTACATCTCTCTCAACGAGGAGATGTTGCGAGCCTTCTGGTATTATCCTGCCCAGAATGCGATCTTGCAGAAACACTTTGCTCACAAGTTCGACTCTTTACCCACCATAAAAGATCTGGAACGCAATATCTCTGCCTTGTTACTGAATAGTTATATGCCTCTGGAAACACCGAGACCCATCTCATTCAACATGATCCCCGTGGGAGGACTCCACATTCAGAAACCGAAGCCCTTGCCCAAGGAATTGCAAACATTTTTGGATGATGCTAAGCATGGAGCCATCTACTTCAGTTTGGGTAAGTTTTGAACTAAACTTTTTGAGTATAAGTACTATATCTATTGATTTTCTTGGCAGGATCCCAAGTTCGAAGCGCAGATCTCCCTCCGGAAAAGCTGAAGATTTTCCTCGATGTATTCAGCAGTCTCAAGCAGCGAATTCTGTGGAAATTCGAGGATGAAAAGTTACCCAATCTCCCTGCAAATGTTATGGTTCAGAAGTGGATGCCTCAGAGTGACATCTTGGCTCATCCAAATGTCAAGGTTTTCATATCCCATGGTGGTTTGTTTGGAACTCAGGAGGCAGTACATTTTGGAGTTCCTGTGCTTGGCATGCCTGTCTATGCAGATCAATATCTTAACATAAAGAAGGGCAAGTCTGCTGGATTTGCCTTGGCTGTAGATTATCGTACATTTACAGAGCAGGAACTAAGATATTCCCTTATCGAGCTCTTGGAAAACTCGAAGTACAAAGACAACATGAAACAGGCTTCGAAAATCTTCCGTAATCGACCCTTGGATGCCATGGATACGGCCATGTTCTGGATCGATTATGTTATCGAGCATCGTGGAGCACCTCATATGGTATCAGCCGGATTGGAACTGCCATGGTACCAGTTCTATCTGGTGGACATCATTGCCATTGCTCTGGCTGTAATACTCTTACCCATTATTGGACTGTGCTTGATTTGCCGCAAGGGAAAAGCTTTGAAAAGTCCAAAGAAGAAGATTAAACAAAATTAGTAAGCACACTAAAATTAAAATGCAACCATCGAATATGTATGAGTTTGTTCATTATATTTATATTCACAATTTGTCTGGTGCCGATCGCATTAAAAATCTTGATTCAAGAATGCAAAACAGAGAATCTAAAACCTATTTACAGATTGAGTTGCATTCATGTTAGAATGAAATGAATATTTTAACAAGTTTGAATAAGTTGCTCGACTAGCAGATACCTTGTATGAAGTTTCTGAATAAAATAGTTTTAATAAACTTTTTCAAAAAGTGTCTGGGCAAAAAGAAAAAGTAAACGTGTAACTGTCTATATTAAGGGCAGAATGCATCTGAGTATACACAACAAAATGAACACATTTTTCATGAACTTGAATTATGTGTACTAGAGATTCAAGTGATTACGTATTGTAAGCAAACTGATAAGTTTGCAAAAACTTACGAAGGTGCTCCATAACGTGTTTGATTCAGTCGAGTGTGAATTGCGACATTGAACGGTCAAAATGGTGCGTATAACGAATAACAATTGATATACATATAAAATTAAATTAAAAATTAAATTAATTAATTTATCAACAGTTGTTAGACGATCTAGATTCTAGATCATAGCTAAACATAAATATCGAATCTAAGTCGCAAAAATTAGTGTGTTTCAAAAATTAAAGTATTTAAAACATTCGACATTAATTTTAAAAAAATTAAATGCCTTATAAAAAAATAGTTAGAACGATTCAAACTGCCTTAAATTGGCAATCAGAAATAAAACAAAATTTTAAATGGAAGCTTTTGAAAATCAACTATTTATAAATGAGATAAAGTATTGTCAAATGATAAATTAAACTAATTATATACATACAATCTATGACATATTTTACAATATACAGCAACTGAAAAGTGATTGGAAAATCTTGTTACTTGGCCTTGTGAGCCTATATTTTAAGATTGCGGCTGGTTCTCGTATCCTTGCCCCTTTCTTATTTCCTGGAAAGAGTCACTTTATGATGACCAATGCAATAATCAGGGAGTTGGTGAAGCGTGGACATGAAGTCACCTTCATCACACCCTTCTCCTTGGCCAAGGAGAACTTGGGGTCCAATTATACGGGAATTCTAATACCACAATATAACTTTTGGCCCACAAGTAAGGCGGTGACTTGAGAAGAAATCAACTTTTTATTGACTTACAAAATATTGCAGTTCTAAGAATAACGGATGCGAAAACAGTTCTGGATATGTCGGATGTGTCAACTCTGACCTATATCAAAATGTGTGGTGTAATGGGATTAGAAAGCACAGAATTAGCCTTTGAACAGCCAGAAGTGTTAAAGCTTATTAATGCGAAGGATAAAATGGGGAAATATGATCTTCTTTTGGCAGAGCAATTTTTCAATGAGGGAGCTTTATTTTTGGGTCATCTTTATCAAATACCCACTGTAACCATTTCGACACTTTGCTTTTCCAATTACTTAAGTCCTCTAGTGGGAATTGTGACTCCCTGGTCTTATGTCCCTCATGGATGGAAACCCTACACAGATCGCATGTCTCTCATAGAACGCATTGACAATGTCTACATCTCCCTAAGCGAGGATATATGGCGAACCTTCTGGTATTATCCAGCACAGGATGCGGTCTTACAGAAACACTTTGCTCACAAGTTTGAAACTATACCATCCATTAAAGATCTAGAGCGAAATATCTCTGCAGTGTTACTGAATAGTTATGTGCCTCTGGCAAGCCCAAGACCCATCTCATTCAACATGATTCCCGTGGGAGGAGTTCACATTCAGAAACCGAAACATTTGCCAAAAGAATTGCAAAAGTTCTTGGATGATGCTAAGCATGGAGCTATCTACTTCAGTTTGGGTAAGTTTAAGAAACATTTGCTAAATATAACTCGTAGTATAACTTTAATCGATAATCCTGACAGGTTCGCAAGTTAGAAGCGCAGATCTGCCGCCAGAAAAGCTGAAGATTTTCCTCGATGTGTTCAGCAGTCTCAAACAACGCATTCTCTGGAAATTCGAGGATGAGAAGTTACCCAATCTTCCTGCAAATGTTATGGTTCAGAAGTGGATGCCTCAGAGTGACATCTTGGCTCATCCAAATGTCAAGGTTTTCATATCCCATGGTGGTATGTTTGGAACCCAAGAGGCAGTACATTTTGGAGTTCCTGTGCTTGGAATGCCTGTCTATGCAGATCAATATCATAACATAAATAAGGGCAAGTCAGCTGGATATGCCCTGGGAGTAGATTACCACACCTTTACAGAAGAGGAACTAAGATATTCCCTCATCGAGCTCTTGGAAAATCCAAATTATAAAGACAATATGAAACAGGCTTCGAAGATCTTCCGGGATCGACCCTTGGATGCCATGGATACAGCCATGTTTTGGATCGATTATGTTATAGAGCACCGTGGAGCACCTCATATGGTATCAGCCGGATTGGAACTTTCCTGGTATCAGTTCTATCTGGTGGACATCATCGCCATTGCTTTGGCTTTAATATTCCTGCCAGTTCTTGGCCTGTGCTTGATTTGTCGCAAGAGAAAAGCTGTGAAAAGTCCCAAGTCAAAAACTAAAAGCAACTAGAAGAATTTTATTGATAAACTAACTGTGGATTACTAAAAAGCAAATTATTGAAATAACTTTTGTGATGCTTTGGATTAATATGAAACGGTAAGATACCAGTTGCCCGTATCTTCGAAAGCGTTGGATTAAGTAGCTAAAAAAAAAAACTTTCACTGGGTATAAAAGCATTAAACGTTGTTGGTTCTTTATACTTATATAATACTTTTTACTTATACTTAAAAGTCTACATTCTCTTTTATACATTGCCCTTTCTAAGTTTTCTAGTGTTGGCATACAGCAAAATGCCATGTTATTAACATATCGTCGTATTCTAAATACTGTTTGATCACTATGTTAATTTTTATACCCTTGCAGAGGGTATTATAATTTTGTCACGAAGTTTGTAACGCATTGAAGGAGGCGTGTCAGACCCCATAAAGTATATATATTCTTGATCAGGGCGATGAGCTGAGTCGATATAGCCATGTCCGTCTGTCTGTCCGTCTGTCCGTCTGTCTGTCCGTCTGTTTCTATGCAAACTAGTCTCTCAGTTTTGAAGCTATCTTGATGAAACTTGGTACAGGTGCGTCTTTTTGCTGCACGCAGTACATATGTCGGAACCGACCGGATCGGATAACTATATCATATAGCTGCCATAGGAACGATCGGTTGGAAATAAACATTTAGTATGAAAAACTTATTTGTTTCTCAAGATATCTCAACCAAATATACACATTATGTGTTTGATTAAGTTTTAAACAGGCTGACCAAATTTGGTGTAAATCGGGCTACTATATCATATTGCTGCCATAGGAACGATCGGTTCGAAAACAACATTTAGTATGAAAAACTTTTTTGTTTCTCAAAATATCTCAACCAAATAAACACATTGTGTGTTTGATTTAGTTTTTAACAGGCTGACCAAATTTGATGTAAATCGGACTACTATATCTTATAGCTGCCATAGGAACGATCGGTTCGAAAACAACATTTAGTATGAAAAACTTTTTTGTTTCTCAAAATATCTCAACCAAATATACACATTGTGTGTTTGATTTAGTTTTAAACAGGCTGACCAAATTTGGTTTAAATCGGACAACTATATCATATAGCTGCCATAGGAACGATCGGTTCAAAATCAACCTTTAACAAATTTTGTAAAAAATCTGACGGCTTACGCAGGGCACTGCAAGGGTATCCAAACTTGGGCGCGCCAAAGTTAGCTTGCGCTATATTTTCATAATATATTTGTCTATAAATTAGTCTATCTAGTCTAGCCTTATTATAATTCTTCGTCGATCGGCCAATCGAACTTTAAAATTATCATTGTATCATTAATAAAAGATTTTATTCATAATAATCAAAACAAAAACTCTATGTTGCTTTCAGTTATTGACTAGCAGCTACCCTATGACAGGTATTTACTATACTATATTTAATGAATTAGGGTGATCCGCCAATAGGAATTCTATTTTTTGATGTAACTAATCCTACTATCAATATCTTAAGCAACCCCTTAAGTATTTAATTTATCATTTTCCAAGTTTACAATTATGCATCAATTAATGGGTATTAATTCAAAAACTAAAATGTTTATATAAAATTCGATTCGCTCGCTGAATTTGTGCAAAATTGTCGACTGAAAATGAGAAAGACCAGATTGACTTGTCTTGACTAGATTTGATTAGATGATAAAAATGACGTTTGCTGTAGGTCCTATCTCATTTACCTGTGAATCGCGGTGTTAAACGGTCAATCGAACTAAGCGTGTGTGACTGAAAACTTAGGACCTTTAAAATGGTACGCTAAGCAGATGGGAATAATTGAGCAAAATGTGATAAAATCAACTAATTCATTCAATTGACAAATTAAATAAAATATGAAAATTGCATAAAATAAATGATATGAAAATATACATATTTTTCAAGCTGATTAACACAGAGAGAAAAGGATATATACAAAGAACAAGAAAATCTCATTGACTGAATATATTAATCTGTATTTATTAATTTATTTCTTATTTAACCGTCTTTAAGCAATTGAAATATGAGTGGGGAGTCCTTCTCTTGGGTCTTGTAGCCTTTCAGCATTTGGAGATCGCAGCTGGTTCTCGGATTCTAGCCGCTTTCTTCTTTCCTGCCAAGAGTCACTTTATGATGACCAATGCCGTAATCAGGGAATTGGTAAAGCGAGGACATGAAGTGACCTTCATTACACCCTTTACTTTGGCAAAGGAAAACTTGGGATCGAATTATACGGAAATTCTAATACCACAATATAACTTCTGGCCTACAGGTAAGTCAGCAAACTTAACATAGATGTGAAATGATTGTAAACAATAATAAATAAAAATTTATTGACAAAATGTTTGCAGTTATGGGTATGACGAATGGCAGGACCATTTTGGATATGTCAGATCTACCAACGTTGACATTCATTAGAATGGTCTATGTTATGGGTTTGGAAAGTACAGATTTCGCCTTTGAGCAACCAGAAGTGTTAAAACTTATTAACGCCAAGGATAAGGTTGGAAAATATGATCTCCTTTTGGCTGAGCAGTTTTACAATGAGGGAGCTCTTTTGTTGGGTCATCTTTATCAAATACCAACTGTCACCCTTTCGACCTTTGGTTTTGCCAACTATTTAAGTCCATTGGTGGGCATTGTGACTCCCTGGTCTTATGTCCCTAATGTATGTAAACCCTACACAGATCGCATGTCTCTCATAGAACGCATTGA
This sequence comes from Drosophila neotestacea, assembly GCA_035044365.1. Classification (NCBI taxonomy): domain Eukaryota; kingdom Metazoa; phylum Arthropoda; class Insecta; order Diptera; family Drosophilidae; genus Drosophila; species Drosophila neotestacea. The sequence continues at coordinate 1,821,093 of JAWNMD010000155.1, forward strand.
CAATGTCTACATCTCTCTAAGCGAGGATATATGGCGAACCTTCTGGTATTATCCAGCACAGGATGCGGTCTTACAGAAACACTTTGCTCACAAGTTTGAAACTATACCATCCATTAAAGATCTAGAGCGAAATATCTCTGCAGTGTTACTGAATAGTTATGTGCCTCTGGCAAGCCCAAGACCCATCTCATTCAACATGATTCCCGTGGGAGGAGTTCACATTCAGAAACCGAAACATTTGCCAAAAGAATTGCAAAAGTTCTTGGATGATGCTAAGCATGGAGCTATCTACTTCAGTTTGGGTAAGTTTAAGAAACATTTGCTAAATATAACTCGTAGTATAACTTTAATCAATAATCCTGACAGGTTCGCAAGTTAGAAGCGCAGATCTGCCGCCAGAAAAGCTGAAGATTTTCCTCGATGTGTTCAGCAGTCTCAAACAACGCATTCTCTGGAAATTCGAGGATGAGAAGTTACCCAATCTTCCTGCAAATGTTATGGTTCAGAAGTGGATGCCTCAGAGTGACATCTTGGCTCATCCAAATGTCAAGGTTTTCATATCCCATGGTGGTATGTTTGGAACTCAAGAGGCAGTACATTTTGGAGTTCCTGTGCTTGGAATGCCTGTCTATGCAGATCAATATCATAACATAAATAAGGGCAAGTCAGCTGGATATGCCCTGGGAGTAGATTACCACACCTTTACAGAAGAGGAACTAAGATATTCCCTCATCGAGCTCTTGGAAAATCCAAATTATAAAGACAATATGAAACAGGCTTCGAAGATCTTCCGGGACCGACCCTTGGGTGCCATGGATACAGCCATGTTTTGGGTCGATTATGTTATCGAGCATCGTGGAGCACCTCATATGGTATCAGCCGGATTGGAACTGCCTTGGTATCAGTTCTATCTGGTGGACATCATCGCCATTGCTTTGGCTTTAATATTCCTGCCAATTCTTGGCCTGTGCTTGATTTGTCGCAAGAGAAAAGCTGTGAAAAGTCCCAAGTCAAAAACTAAAAGCAACTAGAAGAATTTTATTGATAAACTAACTGTGGATTACTAAAAAGCAAATTATTGAAATAACTTTTGTGATGCTTTGGATTAATATGAAACGGTAAGATACCAGTTACCCGTATCTTCGAAAGCGTTGGATTAGGTAGCTAAAAAAAAAAAAACCTTTCACAGGGTATAAAAGCATTAAACGTTGTTGGTTCTTTATACTTATATAATACTTTTTACTTATACTTAAAAGTCTACATTCTCTTTTATACATTGCCCTTTCTAAGTTTTCTAGTGCTGGAATACAGCAAAATGTCATGTTATTAACATATCGTCGTATTCTAAATACTGTTTGATCACTATGTTAATTTTTTCATAAAATATTTGTCTATAAATTAGTCTATCTAGTCTAGCCTTATTAAAATTCTTCGTCGATCGGCCAATCGAACTTTAAAATTATCATTGTATCATTAATAAAAGATTTTATTCATAATAATCAAAGCAATCAAAAAAGTTTACAATTGTGCATCAATTAATGGGTATTAATTCAAAAACTAAAATGTTTATATAAAATTCGATTCGCTCGCTGAATTTGTGCAAAATTGTCGACTGAAAATGAGAAAGACCAGATTGACTTGTCTTGACTAGATTTGATTAGATCATAAAAAAGACGTTTGCGGTAGGTAATATCTCATTTATCTGTGAATCGCGGTGTTAAAAAGTCAATCGAACTAAGCGTGTGTTACTGAAAACTTAGGACCTTTAAAATGGTACGCTAAGCAGATGGGAATAATTGAGCAAAATGTGATAAAATCAACTAATTCATTCAATTGACAAATTAAATAAAATATGAAAATTACATAAAATAAATGATATGAAAATATACATATTATTCAAACTGATTAACACAGAGAGATAAAGATATGTACAAAGAACAAGAAAATCTCATTGACTGAATATATTAATCTGTATTTATTAATTTATTTCTTATTTAACCGTCTTTAAGCAATTGAAATATGAGTGGAAAGTCCTACTTTGGGTTTGTAGCCTTTCAGCAATTGGAGATCGCAGCTGGTTCTCGGATTCTAGCCGCTTTCTTCTATCCTGGAAAGAGTCACTTTATGATGACCAATGCCGTAATCAGGGAATTGGTAAAGCGAGGACATGAAGTGACCTTCATCACACCCTTCTCCTTGGCCAAGGAAAACTTGGGATCAAATTATACGGAAATTCCAATACCACAATGTAACTTTTTGCCTACAAGTAAGTCAGCAAACTTAACATACTAGAAGTCAAATGATTGTAAATAACAATAAATAATAACTTATTGGCAAAATGTTTGCAGTTATGAGTATGACGAATGGCAGGACCATTTTTGAGTCGTCTGATCTACCAACGTTGACATTCATCAAAATGGCCTATGTTATGGGTTTGGAAAGTACTGATTTCGCCTTTGAGCAACCAGAAGTGTTGAAACTTATTAACGCCAAGGATAAGATTGGAAAATATGATCTCCTTTTGGCTGAACAATTTTTCAATGAGGGAGCTCTTTTGTTGGGTCATCTTTATCAAATACCAACTGTCACCCTTTCGACCTTTGGTTTTGCCAACTATTTGAGTCCATTGGTGGGCATTGTGACTCCCTGGTCTTATGTCCCTCATGGCTGGAAGTCCTACACTGATCGCATGTCTCTTATGGAACGCATTGATAACGTCTACAGCTGTGTCATTGATGAAATTTTGCGTGCTTTCTGGTATTATCCTGCCCATGATGCGATCCTGAAGAAACACTTTGCTAACAAGTTGGACTCAATACCAACGATCAAGCAGTTGGAAAGAAATATTTCTGCTTTTCTTTTAAACTCGTATATGCCTTTAGAAAATCCGAGACCCACCTCGTTCAACATGATCCAAGTGGGCGGACTTCACATTGAGAAATCAAAGCCTTTGCCCAAGGATATGCAAAAGTTCTTGGATGATGCCAAAGATGGAGCTATCTACTTCAGTCTGGGTAAATTTAAAAAAAAATATAATATATATTCTCGATATATAATCGATTTTCCTCACAGGCTCCCGAGTTCGCAGCGCAGATCTACCTCCGGAAAAGCTGAAGATTTTCCTCGATGTTTTCGGCAGCCTCAAGCAGCGCATTTTGTGGAAATTCGAGGATGAAAAGTTACCCAATCTTACTGCAAATGTTATGGTTCAGAAGTGGATGCCTCAGAGTGACATCTTGGCTCATCCAAATGTCAAGGTTTTCATATCCCATGGTGGTCTTTTTGGCACCCAGGAGGCAGTACATTATGGAGTTCCTGTGCTCGGAATGCCTGTCTATGCAGATCAATATCTTAACATAAAGAAGGGCAAGTCTGCTGGATTTGCCTTGGCTGTAGATTATCGTACATTTACAGAGCAGGAACTAAGATATTCCCTAATCGAGCTCTTGGAAAACTCGAAGTACAAAGACAACATGAAACAGGTCTCGAAAGTCTTCCGTAATCGACCCTTGGGTGCCATGGATACAGCCATGTTCTGGATCGATTATGTTATCGAGCATCGTGGAGCACCTCATATGGTATCAGCCGGATTGGAACTGCCTTGGTATCAATTCTATCTGGTGGACATCATTGCTATTGCTCTGGCCTTAATATTTCTGCCAATTCTTGGATTGTGCTTGATTTGTCGCAAGAGAAAAGCTGTGAAAAGTCCTAAGCCAAAAGCTAAAAGAAACTAAGGGAATTTTATTGATAAACAGAAAAGTAAATTATTGAATTTTGTATCATGATTATGATGAAACTCTTAAATCGTGTAGCCGGTATCTTTGAATTGATTTCACAAGAAAGAGTAGAACAAATATTTATAAAAAAAATTAAGAATATATCAAACAATTTCCTTACACAATTGTTTGCGAATTCTATGAGCTATAATTATTATTTCCACGACAATTTTATTCAAAGCCCAGTTTAATTGCACTTGATTTGTTATTTTCAAATTTAACATTGATTTACACATTTTACATCAAAATATCTATTGGTTAGTTTAGTACGCCCATAACTTTTGGCGTTCATGTAATAAATATTCGAAATATAAATGGCAACCCTCGCATTGGTAATTATGAGTATTTTTCTTTCTTATGTGTGTTCTATGTGCTCTTTAAACACTTGATAACACGTGCAATGCCAGTCTATTACTGTGTAAAAATTTCCATCGAATAAACAATAAAATGCTTGAATCTTTATAATCAAAACAAACAATCATTGTACATTTTTGTAACTGACTAGTAGCTACCCTTTAAGAGGTTGTTGATATCTAAATTAAACTGGTTGAGGTGCTTGCTGGTAGCACGTTTGTTTATTTACAAAATAACATGAATTGTATAGAAAATTCCTTTAATTATTAAATAAATAAATTCCTTTAATTATTAAATAAATATAACTATGCAACAAACTAAAACTATCTGTAGGTAAAGTATTTATATAAATTCTGTTAAATAATTGCTTGGTGATTTACTAAATTTAATTGGCATATTTCAATGTTTACAATTGTGCATACCCTTTCAATTCGATCAATATAATGGGTATAAATACGGCAACAAAAAGCTCGTCGTTGATAAGTTAACATAAATTGATGTGGAGGTTGTATGATGCCGGGTTTGCCTCAGTTATCTGCGAATCGCAGCGTTGAGCGGTTGATTGAGCTACGTTTGTCAGTCTGAAAACTTTGGACTTTCAATATGGTACGTAAAACAGATGAAAATAATTGAATTAAATGTGATATAATAAACAAATTCAATTAAAAGACAGTAAAAGTAGTTAAAATTTAACTGAATGTAATGTATAGAAAACCTGAATATTAATTAAGCTAAAGGGTTGACCGACTTTTGAGCAATTAATTGGCTGAGACTATAAAACAAATCAAACTATATTTAATCATTTAATTTAATTATTTTTCACTGTTGTGACTTGTAGCAACTGAAATATGCGTGGAAAATATTGCTTCTGGGCCTTGTGGCTCTGCAGAATTTGGAGATCGCAGCTGGCTCTCGGATTCTAGCCGCCTTCTTCTTTCCTGGTAAGAGTCACTTTATGATGACCAACGCCATAATCAGAGAGTTGGTGAAGCGAGGACATGAAGTGACCTTCATCACACCCTTCTCATTGGCCAAGGAGAACTTGGGGTCAAATTATACGGAAATTCTGATACCACAATATAACTTTTGGCCCACAAGTAAGTCGCTGATTCGAGGAGAAATCAACTTTTTAATAATTTACAAAATATTTGAAGCTCTGAGAATGACGAAGACTAAATCAATTCTGGATATGACAGATGTGCCATTGTTGACATTCCTTAGAACGTCTTATGTCATGGGATTAGAGAGCACAGAGTTTGCTTTTGAGCAGCCAGAAGTGTTAAAACTTATAGACGCCAAGGATAAGGTTGGAAAATATGATCTCCTTTTGGCTGAGCAGTTTTACAATGAGGGAGCTCTTCTGCTGGGTCATCTTTACCAAATACCCACTGTAAACATCGCGACCTTTGGCTCTGCAAACTATTTAAGTCCATTGGTGGGCATTGTGACTCCCTGGTCTTATGTCCCTCATGGCTGGAAACCTTACACAGATCGCATGTCCCTCTTGGAACGCATTGACAGCGTCTATTTCTGTCTCTGTGAGGAAATCCTTCGTACCTTCTGGTATTTTCCTGCGCAGGATGCGATACTGAAAAAACACTTTGCCCACAAATTCGATTCTTTACCAACGATCAAACAGTTAGAGCGAAATGTATCTGCTTGGCTACTGAATGCTTATATGCCTCTAGAAACTCCAAGACCCATCTCATTCAACATGATTCCCGTCGGGGGACTTCACATTCCCAAATCCAACCCTCTGCCCAAAGCACTGCAAGAATTCTTGGATGGTGGTAAGCATGGAGCTATTTACTTCAGTCTGGGTGAGTTGCATCAACAGTTTTCCAACTACAACAAAAAGAATAGCTTCAATCTATTTTCCTGACAGGTTCCCAAGTACGCAGTTCTGAGCTGCCACCAGAAAAGCTAAAGGTTTTCCTTGATGTGTTCGGCAGCCTCAAGCAGCGAATTTTGTGGAAATTCGAGGATGAGAAGTTACCCAATCTTCCTGCTAATGTTATGGTTCAAAAGTGGATGCCTCAGAACGATATCTTAGCCCATCCCAATGTCAAAGTTTTTATAGCCCATGGAGGTCTCTTTGGCCTCCAAGAAGCGGTACATTATGGAGTTCCTGTGCTCGGAATGCCTGTCTATGGAGATCAGAATCTAAATATAATTAAGTGCAAAGCAGCCGGAATTGCTTTGGGTGTAAATTACCGCACAGTAACAGAGGAGGAGCTGAGATATTCCTTGACTGAACTACTGGAGAATCCCAAGTACAGAAACAACATGAAACAGGCTTCGAAAGTCTTCCGGGATCGACCCTTGGGTGCCATGGATACGGCCATGTTCTGGATCGATTATGTTATTGAGCATCGTGGAGCACCTCATATGGTATCAGCCGGATTGGAACTGCCATGGTACCAGTTCTATCTAATGGACATCATAGCTATTGCTTTGTCTTTAATATTCCTGCCAATTCTTGGCCTGTGCTTCATTTGTCGCAAAGGAAAATCTGTGAAAAGTCAGAAAACAAAGGCCAAACAAAACTAGAAAACTACTCAAATTCCCATAATGTAGGAGAAAAACCAAGGACTAGTTTTAATTTCTTATATTAGTATGTACACGAAATATTAAAGACAACCCTAGTTCAATATGTATATACATAACATTTTATTTATTTGTTCCATTTGTTTGTTAGAATTGTTGATAACACGTGCTGTGTTTGTCGATCGCTTTTTTAAATGTGTATTGTGTGTGATGTTTATTTCACTGTCCACTTCATTCTAAAACTGACGAGTCATCATTAACATACTAAATTATAAAGAATCAAAAAAAAAAAAGTATATATATTGGAGTGGTTTACTAGTAGCTACCCTGTAAGGGATTATTTCTTATAACTGTCAGCGATACAAGATTCCTATATTTATAACAACTTTTGCAGCCTCAAAAAATGTATGAAGAACATTTAGAATTCTGTATACCCCATCAATTTAATGGGAATTTATACGCACACCGAATTTTACAATAGGCCCGACTTTGATAAGTTTGTATAAATTGAACCCAATACCGGGTTTGTCTCAGTTGTTTGTGAATCGCGAAGTTGAACAGTCGATCGAGCTACGTTCTTGAAAAGTGAAATAAATTTGGTCATTCGAAATGGTGCGTAAAAAAAGAGACTTGGAAAAGAAAAATAAATTTAATTAAATTATATAGAGTGAACTTTTCATAGAACTTACAGTTGTTAGACGATCTAGAATATATCTAAAAATAAGTGAGACTAAGTATAGTAAAAACATGAATACTGATTGAATGAAAGAAGCCAAAGCGTTAACCGGTTTTTGGGAAAGTTTTCTGTTAATTAAATTGACATAAAAATAAAACTGTGAAACACAATAGATACTTAAAGACAGTGGGACAGAGACAAGAGGTTAAACATATTGATTGGTATTATATGTATATGTATATGTAGAAGTATTACATACTTTCATTCAAACATATATATGTTATAATAAATTCTTTCTGTCTCATTTACACAAATATGTAATAGATTCTTTCAATGGTCTCGGCGTTCTCTTCCACTTCTCTCTTTCAACTTGTTTCCTTTTAACTTCTCTTTGAACCTGTCGAATTTCAATAGTTAAAATAAATCCAAAGTTAAAGCCTGCTAAGTCTCACTCTTAAAACTACTTGGTAACAAGTTCCTACTGTGATCGACACGCAGAGATAAGGCGGAATATTGAAATAGAACATCTGCTGTTCTATAAGATAAGATTAGGTCCAGACCGATGATAAACTAATCGTAATTAAATGTATTCCTCATTGACATGACCTACAGCAACTGAAAAGTGCGTGGAAAGTCCTACTTTTGGGTCTTGTAGCCCTTCAGCACTTGGAGATAGCAGCTGGTTCTCGGATTCTAGCCGCCTTCTTCTTTCCCGGTAAGAGTCACTTTATGATGACCAATGCCGTAATCAGGGAATTGGTAAAGCGAGGACATGAAGTGACCTTCATCACACCCTTTTCTTTGGCCAAGGAAAACTTGGGATCAAATTATACGGAAATTCTAATACCACAATATAACTTCTGGCCTACACGTAAGTCAGCAAACTTAACATAGATGTGAAATGATTGTAAACAATAATAAATAAAAATGTATTGACAAAATGTTTGCAGTTATGGGTATGACGAATGCCAGGACCATTTTGGAGATGTCAGATCTACCAACGTTGACAAACATTAAACTGGCCTATGTTATGGGTTTGGAAAGTACTGATTTCGCTTTTGAGCAACCAGAAGTGTTGAAACTTATTAACGCCAAGGATAAGATTGGAAAATATGATCTCCTTTTGGCTGAACAATTTTTCCATGAGGGAGCTCTTTTGTTGGGTCATCTTTATCAAATACCAACTGTCACCCTTTCGACCTCTAGTTTTGCCAACTATATGAGTCCATTGGTGGGCATTGTGACTCCCTGGTCTTATGTCCCTCATGGCTGGAAGTCCTACACTGATCGCATGTCTCTTATGGAACGCATTGATAACGTCTACAGCTGTGTCATTGATGAAATTTTGCGTGCTTTCTGGTATTATCCTGCCCATGATGCGATCCTGAAGAAACACTTTGCTAACAAGTTGGACTCAATACCAACGATCAAGCAGTTGGAAAGAAATATTTCTGCTTTTCTTTTAAACTCGTATATGCCTTTAGAAATCCCGAGACCCACCTCGTTCAACATGATCCAAGTGGGCGGACTTCACATTGAGAAATCAAAGCCTTTGCCCAAGGAGATGCAAAAGTTCTTGGATGATGCCAAAGATGGAGCTATCTACTTCAGTCTGGGTAAGTTTAAAAAAAATGCTCCAAATACAACTGCAGTATAACTATAATCGATTTTCCTCAAAGGCTCCCAAGTTCGCAGCGCAGATCTGCCTCCGGAAAAGCTGAAGATTTTTCTCAATGTTTTCGGCAGCCTCAAGCAACGCATTCTCTGGAAATTCGAGGATGAAAAGTTACCCAATCTTCCTTCAAATGTTATGGTTCAAAAGTGGATGCCTCAGAATGATATCTTAGCCCATCCCAATGTCAAAGTTTTCATCGCCCATGGAGGTCTCTTTGGCACCCAGGAGGCAGTACATTATGGAGTTCCTGTGCTCGGAATGCCGGTCTATGGGGATCAGAAAACGAATATAAAGAAGGGTCAGGTTGCTGGATTTTCTCTGGGTGTGGATTATCGCACAGTGACAGAGGAGGAGCTGCGATATTCCTTGACAGAACTTCTAGAGAATCCCAAGTACAGAAACAACATGAAACAGGCCTCGAAAGTCTTCCGGGATCGACCCTTGGGTGCGATGGATACAGCCATGTTCTGGATCGATTATGTTATCGAGCATCGTGGAGCACCTCATATGGTATCAGCCGGGTTGGAACTGCCCTGGTACCAGTTCTATCTGGTGGACATCATTGCTATTGCTCTGGCTGTAATACTCTTACCCATTTTTGGACTGTGCTTCATTTGTCGCAAAGGAAAATCTGTGAAATGTCAGAAAACAAAGGCCAAACAAAACTAAAGGACAACTTAATTCCTTTTGTGATGTTACATTATGAAAAAGCGCCATCATGGAGAAGAACAAAGTCCTCAACATATGGGATCAGTTGGCTTGGAACTGAACCGCTATAAGTTTTAGCTAGTGGGTGTAGTTCCCATAATGTAGGAGAAAAGCCAAGGACTAGATTTAATTTCTTATATTAGTATATACACGATATATTAAAGACAACCCTCGTATAGTATATACATAGGATTGTATTTATTTGTTTCATTTGTTTGTTAGAATCGTTGATAACACGTGCTGTGTTTGTCGATCGCTTTTATAAATGTGTATTGTGTGTGTAATGTTTATTTCACTGTCCACTTCGTTCTAAAACTGACGAGTCATCATTAAAATTCTAAATTCTAAAAAATCAAAACAAAACATGCATATATATTGAATTGATTAACTAGTAGCTACCCTGTAAGAGATTATTTCTTATGACTGTGTTCGATACATGAAGCCAATATTTATCACAACTTTTGCAAGATTAAAAAAAAATGAGAAGCAACAAAGCACTTGAAAAAATTCTGTTCAGATTTCTTTAAAGAAACCAGCTTTAAAGTTCTCTTAATTTTGAAAATTAAGCATGATTACCTCATAAAATATTATCTACTGGCTTTAAAAACCCCAAAAAGAACTCATAAACTTTCTATTATAAAGCTTTAATTTTAAACTGTTAATATTTATTTAGAATTGTGTATACCCCATCAATTTAATGGGTATTAGTACGCAAACCGAATTTCACAAGAGGCCCGACACTGATAAGTTTGTATAAATTGAACCCAATACCGGGTTTGTCTCAGTTGTTTGTGAATCGCGAAGTTGAACAGTCGATCGAGCTACGTTTTTGAAAAGTGAATTAAATTTGGTCATTCGAAATGGTGCGTAATAAAAGAGACTTGGAAAAGAAAAATAAATTTAATTAAATTATATTGAGTGAACTTTTCATAGAACTTACAGTTGTTAGACGATCTAGAATATATCTAAAAAATATAGCGCAAGCTAACTTTGGCGCGCCCAAGTTTGGATACCCTTGCAGTGCCCTGTGTAAGCCGACAGATTTTTTACAAAATTTGTTAAATGTTGATTTTTAACCGATCGTTCCTATGGCAGCTATATGATATATTAGTCCGATTTACACCAATTTGGTCAGCCTGTTTAAAACTTAATCAAACACACAATGTGTATATTTGGTTAAGATATCTTGAGAAACAAAAAGTTTTTCATACTAAATGTTGTTTTCGAACCGATCGTTCCTATGGCAGCTATATGATATAGTTATCCGATTTACACCAAATTTAGTCAGCCTGTTTAAAACTTAATCAAACACACAATGTGTATATTTGGTTGCGATATCTTAAGAAACAAAAAAGTTTTTCATACTAAATGTTGTTTTCGAACCGATCGTTCCTATGGCAGCTATATGATATAGTAGTCCGATTCACACCAAATTTGGTCAGCCTGTTTAAAACTTAATCAAACACACAATGTGTATATTTGGTTAAGATATCTTGAGAAACAAAAAAGTTTTTCGTACTAAATGTTTATTTCCAACCGATCGTTCCTATGGCAGCTATATGATATAGTTATCCGATCCGGCCGGTTTCGACATATGTACTGCGTGCAGTAAAAAGACGGACCTGTACCAAGTTTCATTAAGATAGCTTCAAAACTTGAGAGACTAGTTTGCATAGAAACAGACGGACACACGGACAGACAGACGGACAGACGGACAGACAGACGGACATGGCTATATCGACTCAGCTCGTCGCCCTGATCAAGAATATATATACTTTATGGGGTCTGACACGCCTCCTTCAATGCGTTACACATTTCGTGACAAAAATATAATACCCTCTGCAAGGGTATAATAAGTGAGACTAAGTATAGTAAAAACATGAATACTGATTGAATGAAAGAAGCCAAAGCGTTAACCGGTTTTTGGGAAAGTTTTCTGTAAATTAAATTGACATAAAAACAAAACTGTGAAAGACAATAGATACATAAAGACAGTGGGACAGAGACAAGAGGTTAAACATATTGATTGGTATTATATGTATATGTATAAGTATAACATACTTTCATTCAAACATATCTATGTTATAATAAATTCTTTCTGTCTCATTTACACAAATATGTAATAGATTCTTTCAAGTCTCGGCGTTCTCTTCCACTTCTCTCTTTCAACTTGTTTCCTTTTCCTTCTTTGAACCTGTCGAATTTCAATAGTTAAAATAAATCCAAAGTTAAAGACTGCTAAGTCTCACTCTTAAAACTACTTGGCACAAGTTCTTGCTCACGTAAAACCAATTATAGTGATAAGAATACCTCGTAGGTGATAGAAAAAACGTGTAATCGACACGCAGAGATAAGGCGAAATATTGTAGCAGAACAATCAGCTGTTCTATAAGATAAGATTATGTCCAGACCGATGATAAACTAATCGTAATAAAATGTATTGCTCATTGACATGACCTACAGCAACTAAAAAGTGCGTGGAAAGTCCTACTTTTCGGTCTTGTAGCCCTTCAGCACTTGGAGATCGCAGCTGGTTCTCGGATTCTAGCCGCCTTCTTCTTTCCCGGTAAGAGTCACTTTATGATGACCAATGCCGTAATCAGGGAATTGGTAAACCGAGGACAAGTGACCTTCATCACACCCTTCTCCTTGGCTAAGGAGAACTTGGGACCGAATTATACGGAAATTCTAATACCACAATATAACTTCTGGCCTACAGGTAAGTCAGCAAACTTAACATAGATGTGAAATGATTGTAAACAATAATAAATAAAAATTTATTGGTAAAATGTTTGCAGTTATGGGTATGACGAATGCCAGGACCATTTTGGAGATGTCAGATCTACCAACGTTGACATTCATTAAAATGGCCTACGTAATGGGTTTGGAAAGTACTGATTTCGCCTTTGAGCAACCAGAAGTGTTGAAACTTATTAACGACAAGGATAAGATTGGAAAATATGATCTCCTTTTGGCTGAACAATTTTTCAATGAGGGAGCTCTTTTGTTGGGTCATCTTTATCAAATACCAACTGTCACCCTTTCGACCTTTGGTTTTGCCAACTATTTGAGTCCATTGGTGGGCATTGTGACTCCCTGGTCTTATGTCCCTCATGGCTGGAAGTCCTACACTGATCGCATGTCTCTTATGGAACGCATTGATAACGTCTACAGCTGTGTCATTGATGAAATTTTGCGTGCTTTCTGGTATTATCCTGCCCATGATGCGATCCTGAAGAAACACTTTGCTAACAAGTTGGACTCAATACCAACGATCAAGCAGTTGGAAAGAAATATTTCTGCTTTTCTTTTAAACTCGTATATGCCTTTAGAAAATCCGAGACCCACCTCGTTCAACATGATCCAAGTGGGCGGACTTCACATTGAGAAATCAAAGCCTTTGCCCAAGGAGATGCAAAAGTTCTTGGATGATGCCAAAGATGGAGCTATCTACTTCAGTCTGGGTAAGTTTAAAAAAAATGCTCCAAATACAACTGCAGTATAACTATAATCGATTTTCCTCAAAGGCTCCCAAGTTCGCAGCGCAGATCTGCCTCCGGAAAAGCTGAAGATTTTTCTCAATGTTTTCGGCAGCCTCAAGCAACGCATTCTCTGGAAATTCGAGGATGAAAAGTTACCCAATCTTCCTTCAAATGTTATGGTTCAAAAGTGGATGCCTCAGAATGATATCTTAGCCCATCCCAATGTCAAAGTTTTCATCGCCCATGGAGGTCTCTTTGGCACCCAGGAGGCAGTACATTATGGAGTTCCTGTGCTCGGAATGCCGGTCTATGGGGATCAGAAAACGAATATAAAGAAGGGTCAGGTTGCTGGATTTTCTCTGGGTGTGGATTATCGCACAGTGACAGAGGAGGAGCTGCGATATTCCTTGACAGAACTTCTAGAGAATCCCAAGTACAGAAACAACATGAAACAGGCCTCGAAAGTCTTCCGGGATCGACCCTTGGGTGCGATGGATACAGCCATGTTCTGGATCGATTATGTTATCGAGCATCGTGGAGCACCTCATATGGTATCAGCCGGGTTGGAACTGCCCTGGTACCAGTTCTATCTGGTGGACATCATTGCTATTGCTCTGGCTGTAATACTCTTACCCATTTTTGGACTGTGCTTCATTTGTCGCAAAGGAAAATCTGTGAAATGTCAGAAAACAAAGGCCAAACAAAACTAAAGGACAACTTAATTCCTTTTGTGATGTTACATTATGAAAAAGCGCCATCATGGAGAAGAACAAAGTCCTCAACATATGGGATCAGTTGGCTTGGAACTGAACCGCTATAAGTTTTAGCTAGTGGGTGTAGTTCCCATAATGTAGGAGAAAAGCCAAGGACTAGATTTAATTTCTTATATTAGCATATACAGGAAATATTAAAGACAACCCTCGTATAATACATACATAGTATTGTATTTATTTTTTCCATTTGTTTGTTAGAATTGTTGATAACACGTGCTGTGTTTGTCGATCGCTTTTTTAAATGTGTATTGTGTGTGTAATGTTTATTTCACTTTCCACTTTATTCTTAAACTGAAGAGTCATCATTAACATACTAATTTCTAAATACTCAAATCAAAAAATGTATATGTGTATATTGGAGTGATTTACTAGTAGCTACCCTGTAAGAGATTATTTCTTATAACTATTATACACTCGAAAATAATAGATTTAGATTTCTTTAAAGAAACCAGCTTTAAAGTTCTCTTAATTTTGGAAATTGACCATGACTATCTTATAAAAGATCATCTGCTGGCTTTTAAAACCCCACAAAAAAACTCATCAAACCTTCTATTATATAGTTATAATATGTAACTGACAATATGTGTTTTAAATTGTGTATACCCCATTAATTCAATGGGTATTAGTACGCAAACCGAATCTGATAAGTTCACCCGAAACTGATAAGTTCACATAAATTGAACCCGATGCCGGGTTTATCTCAGTTGGCTGTGAATCGCAACGGTCGATCGAGCTACGTTCGTGAAAAGTGCATTAAATTTGGACATTCGACATGGTACGTAAGCAAAAAAGAGAATTAGTAAAGACAAATAAATTTAATTAAATTGTATAGAGTGTAATTTTCATACAACAAGAATATACTTATCAAAAAATAAGTGAGACTAAGTATAGTAAAAACATAAATACTGAATGATTGAAGAATGAAGAAGCCAAAGCATTAATCGGCTTTTGCGAAAGTTTTCTGTAAATTAATTTGACATAAAAACAAAACTGCGAAAGACAATAGATACATAAAGACAGTGGGACAGAGACAAGAGGTTAAACATATTGATTGGTATTAAATATGTATAAGTATAACATACTTTTATTTAAACATATATATGTTATAATAAATTCTTTCTGTCTCACTTATACAAATATGTAAAAGATTTTTTCTTTCGGCTAGCTTTTCTTGCTAGTTTTTAACTTCCCTTTGCAAATTTTCGAACTTCAATAGCTAAAATAAATCCATAGTTTAAGACTGCTAAGTCTCAATCTTAAAGCTATTTGGTAACAAGTTCGTACTGTGATCGACACGCAGAGATAAGGCGGAATATTGAAATAGAACATCAGCTGTTCTATAAGATAAGATTAGGTCCAGACCGATGATAAACTAATCGTAATTAAATGTATTTCATTGACACACAGCAACTAAAAAGTACGTGGAAAGTTCTACTTTTGGGTCTTGTAGCCCTTCAGCACTTGGATATCACAGCTGGTTCTCGAATTTTAGCCGCTTTCTTCTATCCTGGAAAGAGTCACTTTATGATGACCAATGCCGTAATCAGGGAATTGGTAAAGCGAGGACATGAAGTGACCTTCATCACACCCTTTTCTTTGGCCAAGGAAAACTTGGGATCAAATTATACGGAAATACTAATACCACAATGTAACTTTTTGCCCAAACGTAAGTCAGCAAACTTAAC
Source organism: Drosophila neotestacea (assembly GCA_035044365.1). Taxonomy (NCBI): domain Eukaryota; kingdom Metazoa; phylum Arthropoda; class Insecta; order Diptera; family Drosophilidae; genus Drosophila; species Drosophila neotestacea. The sequence goes on from JAWNMD010000155.1 coordinate 1,836,772, forward strand.
ATACTTAGAAGTCAAATGATTGTAAATAACAAAAAATAATAACTTATTGACAAAATGTTTGCAGTTATGGGTATGACGGATGCCAGGACCATTTTTGAGGTGTCAGATCTACCAACGTTGACATTCATCAAAATGGGCTATGTTGTGGGTTTGGAAAGTACTGATTTCGCCTTTGAGCAACCAGAAGTGTTGAAACTTATTAACGCCAAGGATAAGATTGGAAAATATGATCTCCTTTTGGCGGAACAATTTTTCAATGAGGGTGCACTTATTTTGGGTCATCTTTATCAAATACCAACTGTCACCCTTTCGGCCTCTAGTTTTGCCAACAATTTGAGTCCATTGGTGGGCATTGTGACTCCCTGGTCTTATGTCCCTCATGGCTGGAAGTCCTACACTGATCGCATGTCTCTTATGGAACGCATTGATAACGTCTACAGCTACGTCATTAATGATATCTTGCGTGCTTTCTTGTATTATCCTGCCCAAGATGCGATCCTGAAGAAACACTTTGCTAACAAGTTGGACTCAATACCAACGATCAAGCAGTTGGAAAGAAATATTTCTGCTATTCTTTTAAACTCGTATATGCCTTTAGAAATCCCGAGACCCACCTCGTTCAACATGATCCAAGTGGGCGGACTTCACATTGAGAAATCAAAGCCTTTGCCCATGGATATGCAAAAGTTCTTGGATGATGCCAAAGATGGAGCTATCTACTTCAGTCTGGGTAAATTTAAAAAAAAATATAATATATATTCTCGATATATAATCGATTTTCCTCACAGGCTCCCGAGTTCGCAGCGCAGATCTACCTCCGGAAAAGCTGAAGATTTTCCTCGATGTTTTCGGCAGCCTCAAGCAGCGCATTTTGTGGAAATTCGAGGATGAGAAGTTACCCAATCTTCCTGCAAATGTTATGGTTCAGAAGTGGATGCCTCAGAGTGACATCTTGGCTCATCCAAATGTCAAGGTTTTCATATCCCATGGTGGTCTGTTTGGAACTCAAGAGGCAGTACATTTTGGAGTTCCTGTGCTTGGCATGCCTGTCTATGGAGATCAATATCTTAACATAAAGAAGGGCAAGTCTGCTGGATTTGCCTTGGCTGTAGATTATCGTACGTTTACAGAAGAGGAACTAAGATATTCTCTCATCGAGCTCTTGGAAAATTCCAAGTACAAAGACACCATGAAGCAGGCCTCAAAAGTCTTCCGGAATCGACCCTTGGGTGCCATGGATACAGCCATGTTTTGGATCGATTATGTTATCGAGCATCGTGGAGCACCTCATATGGTATCAGCCGGATTGGAACTGCCTTGGTATCAGTTCTATCTGGTGGACATCATTGCTATTGCTCTGGCTTTAATATTCCTGCCAATTCTTGGACTGTGCTTCATTTGTCGCAAGGGAAAAGCTGTGAAAAGTCCTAAGCCAAAAGCCAAAAGAAACTAGAAGAAAATTTAACTCAAAACATTTTATTCATAAACAAATTGTAGACTATTATTAAGTTAATGAATTGTGATTCCAATCTTATAATTTTGAAAGTAATACAAATTTCTTTTGTTAACATTTTACAAAAAGACTTCTCTCTACTCGGAAATATCTGTACTGAGCGCTGAGATGCTGAGATATATAATTGGGGTACTCATAGTTTCCAAACTGAGCTAGCTTGTGTGAGAGTGTGTGTTGGTTGTGTGTTTGTTGTGTGCTATGAGAGCTTTACTGGCTGATGACCATGGATTTCTTGATCTTCTTCTCCTTCTTCTCATGAGTGATGGTCACTTCCTCTGCAAAGTAGAAAATAGTTTAGGAACTTATTAAAAACAGATTAGATTATATAGACTTACCTTCGAACTTGTGGGGTAACTGCTTGATAGTCTCAATGGTCTTGACTGTCTTCTCTCCTGGCTCAATGATTTCCTCTTCGTATTCCTCAATGATCTCTTCCTCGTCGGTATCATCGGGATTCACTTTGGAGCTGGGCACAGGATCGTAGACAGTCTTCACTGCCTTCTTCACGATACCCTCGGCGGTGACAGTGGTGTAATGATACTCGGTACCGCCCTCAATCTTGATGGTCTCCACAGTGGTAACGTCTCCGGGATTTTCTGATGGGACGATCTTCTTGGTGCCCGATTCGGACTTGAGTTTCTTGGTGCTGGTGACATTCTTGTGCTTTTCGGCATCCTTGAGGGTCTTCTTATACTGCCTGATCTCCTCCTCGGTGAGTTCGACCTCCTCCTCCTCGTAGACGGTCTTCGAGGTGGTAATTGTCTTGCCCGACTCCAATTCTGTCGAGTAGGTGTACTCCACACCACCAGGAACACGCTTGGAGGCCACAGTGGTTGTATCGTTCTGAAGGAAATCAGCTGGTGGTGGTGGTGCCGATGACTTGGTCTTCTTCTTCTTCTTGCCACCATCACTGGTACTCTGGGTAACAGCCTTAATGCTCTGCTCCTGCAGAGAATTCTTGCGCACGGTGCGATTGTTCTCGGTAATCTCAATATTCTGGCTAACACGACGAGTCTCCTCGATGGTGGTGTCTTCCCGATAATTCGACTGCTGATCGTTGGTATTCTGCACAATGTTCTTCTGCACCTTTTGCACCACACGACGAGAGGATGATTCCGTAGAATCGGTAGAATCTACCGAAGACTTACGGGTCACATTCTTCTTGTGCTTGTTGACCTGGGTCTTGGTGTTCTCATTGATTTCCGTGGGCACGGAATCGTAGAAGGTCTTGGTGCGCATACTGCGAGTACCATCCTCATTGATGGTGGTGTATACCTCCTCATAACCACCCTCGATGGCACGGGTCAACATGGTGGTTCTCTCATCAATACGAATCTCCTTGCCCAAACGTTGCTTGATGACCTTCTTGTTGGCCTGCTCCTTGGCCAAATCATCGGCACTCACCGGCTTGGGATCCCAGAAGGTCTTCACCTGAGTCTTCACTGTACCATTTGGCTGGGGTGTGGTGATGATCATCTCATAACCACCCTCAATCAACTTGTACTGGGTGCTGGCACCTGTCGACTTGTCGAACTCCACTTTGCCATCCTCAATGTCAGCGGAAGTCAGCAGCTCTTCAAAGTGGTTGAGTGGTTGAGTGGTTCAGTGGTTGTGTGGTTCAGTGGTGTTTGGAATAGAGTGTGCAATATGTGAGTAATTTGTTTGTGTAGCGCAGTGACCACTCTGAGTGTCTACTATCTGTCTGTCTGTGTGACTATTAGTCTATCTAAGCATGTTGCAAGCACTTTGAGGAATTCTCCATATAAATAACTATTTTAGCCTAGGCGCACTTAAAAGCGTTTAATTTTATTAAGCGTATTTATAGGGTAACTTGCTTGTTATTCCTACTATTATTTTATCGGGTAATTTCTTTCTCAATCCTAGGAGCAATTCTTAATATTAATTTACTTCTATTAATTTTTACGCGTATTTATAGGCCAATTTTTCACAATCCTAGGACTTCCGCTAAGTCGCAATTTTGAATTTAAATTCGTCCTTTTTATTTTGTAAGCATCTTGGTTTTAAATAACTTTTATCATTTTATTTTTTTTAAAGCCTAGACTAAATAATTGTAATTAATTTTGATTTTAATTTCATTGTTTATTCTTCACTGTTTTATGCAATTTGGCTTAAATAAGATTAAGCTTTCTCTGTTAGCATATTGATAGGGTAACTTCTTCCATAATTCTAGGCGCAGTTTATAACTTTTATTATTATTAAAGCATATTTATAGCATTTATTCATATTTCCTTTTATAGACCTAGGCTAAGATATTGCAAATTAGTTTCGTCTAAGGCGCAGTTGGTATTACGAGTAGTATTAATTTTTGTAACAATCATTTAAATGTTTTAAGCTATTTTTTACAGCATTTGTTTGTACTCTTCGATGTTTGTTTCCGCTTCACTTGTACTTTAGACATGGACAGGCTCTGGCTGAGATTGGAATTCGTTGTTGGACTCCAGTTGCAGTTGCAACTTCAGTCGTTTGCCTGTCTTCGTTTGCATCGCCAGTTGCGGCAAGCAGCTGTAGTGCAACAAAAGTTGCAGTAATTGTTATTTGAACTTACGCAACGTCTTCTGACGGCTTGGCTTTGTGGGTGCAACATTTGGCAGAATATGCTGTGAGTGTTGTGGTTGTTGTGGTTGTTGCTGTGGTTGCGTTGATTGTGATGCCGTCTGGACATGTTGTTGTTGTTTTGTAGTCGTCATCGTTGTCGTTGTTTCTGTCGATGTTGCTGTCGATGTTGTTGCTGTCGTTGTTTGTTGTTGCTTTCCCTGGGAGTTCTGTGCGTTAGTTGAAAGTTTGTTAGTTGCAACAGCTGGTGGTGCAACTGCTGCTGCTGCTGCTGCTGGTTGTGGAGCAGCTTCCATTGCAGTTGACCGCTTGTTAGTGGTTGCATTTGAACTTAAACTTGAGCTGGGATTTGAGCTGAGGTTGCTTTTCTTAATGGGCGTTGCAGGCCTTTGTTGAAGCAGTTTGATTGCAGTTTGGGTTAGCAATGTGTTATCGTTATCGTTATCAATATCTGGAAAATGCGTTTATGGTTAACTGTTTAGCTGTCAAAACTGATTACAGCGATTGTAGCATTAAATGTTTGCTAAGTGATTGAATGATTGATGGTGACACCCCAACAAATGCAGCACAAAATCAATTTGATGATTTGATTGATTGATTTAGAGAGAGAGAAGGATTTGCGAGAACGAAAGATAACTTAAATATAAACAACTGAAAACAATAAATACACCAGAATTATTGTTTCAAATGAAATGCAAAACTTAACAACTAAAATAAAAATGCACATTTAAAACAGTTTTTTGATTAATCAAAGAGTTTTTGTTTGGGTTGTGTTCTTGAATAAATATTTTTTTAGACAATATTTCTGTGTAAATTACAACATAAAGTTTTAAGAAAGAAAGTATGTATAAATATATATTTGTTTTTGCGCTGTGAAAAAGTGTTTAAACAAAAAGTTTGGCGTTCAACTCGTTTTGCGAGTGAAAGGACACACACACACATACACACACCCAAGCACACACACACACACGTACAGAGACTGAGGCACATAAATTCACACAGCATATTTTTTTAGTTAGCTTTCTTTTATTAATATTTCTATAAAAATATATATATTAATTAATGAATTTGGCTTGAGGAGGAGGATGGAGGAAGGAGAAAGGATGAGGGAAGTGGGAAGTGAAGTTTGGTGGTGTGTTGGACTTGGATTTGATATGATTTTCATATGCAGATGAGCTGTAAAAGTTCATGCCACAAATCGCTGCACTGAGCACTCAAAAGGGGCAAATGTACGAAAAATTTCAATTAAAATACAATGAAGTGTAAAAGTTTTGTGGCTGAGTCAAGTGCTTGGCAAGTGTGTAACATGTGCACACACACATACACACACACACACACACACACACACACACACACACACACACACACACACACACACGATGTGACGACGTTAGCAACGAGTGTAAAAAAGTTTAATTTGAAAACTTAATTAAAATTTCTGTGCGTTTTTTCATCACTTATTCATATTTGATATGCCACACTCAGCTGTGGGTGTGAGTGTGCGAATGGGTGTGTGTGTGTGTGTGGGTGTGGCAATTAAATAAATGTACATTTCTGCCACTTGACAGCACTTGCTTCTAATTTGTTGCCCATGTTGCAATGATTAATATAACTCAAGTGTGCGAATGTGTGTGTTTGTGTGTCGAGGTGTAACAAGGTGTAAGGTCAGGTGGGTGTGTGTGTGTGTATTTGTAGGTGGAGTTGGGCGGGGTCAACAAAACGACGCTTAACGAACGATTTGTTTTATTTAATTGCTTCTTTTTTAAGTGAATCTATTTTTATTTTCTGTATCTATGAACTACCAGTTTGATCCTCGCCACTGGATTCTGGTTTCGTCTCCAGCGTCTGTGTGATCTTCTTCCAGATGTTATCGAATGAATCGGCGCCCGAATAATCAATCTGTCCCGATTCCCAACACTGGCGACGCATCAGATTCTCGTATTGCTCCTGCTCTGGGGTACGTTGAACTCCAATGCGCAGTTGTGACAAAGCGCCAGCAAGACCAGCCTGGAAGTAGGCAACAGATTGTGTTAAAATCATAATTCAATAAGCAAATCGATAACGATTACATGAATATACATATGTCATGCAATTTTGGTGGCCAAAAATATTAAACAACATATTTACTAATTTACTAATTGGTTAAGCTACAACAAAGGGCTAAGCAGGGACCGTAACTGTTATAGGAAATGAGTAAAAGATCGCGTTTTAAACTTTTTTTAGTTAAATTTAAATGAGACTTTAACAAAATTTAAATAATTAAGAGATTATAAATCTATTTAAGGAAATTTATATTTTAAAAGTTTAATATTTCATGGGTTAGGCTGTAAAATAAACTTTGTTAAATAAATAAAATAAATATATAAATTATTTAATTGTATTTAGAGTTTCAAGAGTAAAAATTATAAAATAATAACAACATTTCATTATACAGTTGATTTTTTACTTCATTTTTGAATTGATAACAGTTATTTTCGCTCCCTGGTATAAAGTGTTAATTGGTTTTTATTTTATTTGTGCAACATGGCGTATGATTAATGTGTGTCAAAAGTGCGTTGCACGTGCCGCAAGCTGCCGTTGTCCTTGCGTTATCCTTGTGGCAGATTACTATGTGCATGCAGATGAAGTGTCGATGTTTGTTGAGTGTTTGCAACTGCAACAAAAGGCTGCACCTGATGACAGGACTCTGGTGCCTCTTGTGGCAAGTTAAAGAGACGACTTGCAACTAATAAATCAGCAAATGCAGTTAAAGCCAGAGGAGCAACAGCAGCAGCAGCAGCAGCCATAGCAACAAGCCACGTGATGGTAAAAAGGTAATAACAATGACGATGACGATGACGATGTCTATAACGATGATGATAATGAGCAGAACATGGAACAAAGGACAATGACAATGATAATGACAAACGTGTGATGATGGGCAGGCTAAAGTGCCAACTACAAAACCAATAGATAAGAGACGAATGGACGATGAACGAAGGACGAAGGACGAAAGGCAAAGGACGACAAACGAGACGACTTTTAAATGTGCAGTATACGATGTACATGACAGAGTGCAACCAAAACGATAAGAGATTACATTAAATCACCAACTGAAGGGAGCGGGAAGTGGAGGTTTCAAGTGGTTGTGTGGTTGTGTGGTGCATGTGCCTCATGTATGCATTTTATTCGCATTGCTTTTACCTCATCTGCATCGGCAACTTCTTCGACTTGACTGTGGTGTGACGTGCTTTCTAACGTACTATTCTGTGCAATTTGTTGGTTTTCTTGGTGCTGGTGGTGGTTGTGGTGGTGGTGTTGGTACTGGTGTTCGTGTTCTTGGTGGTGGTGCTCATGTTGTTCTTGGTGGGTGGTGTTGGTGCTGTTTGGTGATTGCTCAGTTTCATGTACATTGCTATTTACATCTATTGCTATGGAGACTTCATTGGCAGTGGGTGGTAATTGTGGTGAAGGTGCTTGAGGTTGAGGTGGTTGTGGTGGTGCTTGTGGTGATGTGGGTCTGGGGCTGTCACTTCTGCATGCATCGCTTTGCCACCTCTCCTCATATGAATTTTCAATCTGAACACCATTTGCATTTGTTTGGCATTCGTTTTCAATTTCATTTTTCGTTTCAGACTCATTCCCTTGCCGCTCCGCTTGCTCATAGTAATCTGCCCAGGGATCTCGATATTCTCGCACTTCTGGCACATATTGTTTTTGTGGCTGTTGTTCCAGTTGGTAACGGTAATAATAGTCATCCAAATCGAGTTGATATTCAGTGTGGCCCGTTGAAGTGATTATGTTTAAGCAAAGACACTGGCATTGTGATTTATAGCATGGCAATTGTATTTGCATGAATAGAAAGCGCATAGCAAGAGTTGGAAATCATAAATAAATTTAAAAATATAAAGGAAAAACTTGAAAAAATAATAATAAAGAAAAGAAATAAGAGGTAATCACAATTATAAACATAGACAGAAGAACACAATTGCTAAATAATTGTTAAACTACGTGTTGATGTACTCGATGTAGAGCTTTTATTCTATTCAGTTTCTACTTGCATGGTCACCCTACAATTATAGTGCTGCCCATTTGCTCAAGAAATTATGGCACAGTTGGTATTAAGATGGTAACCTTTAAGTTACAGAGCTGCTCAATTAACCTAAGTTCTCACTGAAGAGAGGACTAGGAAAGAAAATAAATATAAATAAAAAAAATTACTTGTGTGAAATGTTCACTTTAGCTTCATTGACATTTTAATTGAATTTCTGTTCTTCTAATTATTTACAGCTACTTTCATTAACTAATTATTTTTAAAATGAAAAGGAAATAGGAGAAAAGACGACGCCTTAATGAATTGGCGAACCCAATTTGCATGCCATTTGGATCATTTCAATATACTTATTGACGTCGGCTAACTAAACATTCCTTTGGCAATCGGCCAAATCGATGCAAAATCGAGAACACAAAAAAAATACAACATAGACAGACAGACACACACATACTCTCACGAACACACACACAAATACACAAGGAATAAATCAACAATAAAAAAGACTCCACAGCGAAAACTGCTTGTCTAGTAAAAACAAGAAGATAAACGAGAAATGGAGGCTAAATTGAGGCGTGGCTGGCAATTGAGTGCAGCAAAAATAAACTTTAAAATCAAACTAAAAACAGAATAGAACCAAATGAAAATGAAAAAGAAAAGATAATAAAAGTGAAAACTGATAGAGAATGCGAGAAATAAACTAAAACTAAATATAACGAGGTCGTCAATAGATCGTTTGCAACGTTTTGTTTGTTATTTACTTTCTGGCGAATGAATAAAACAAATAAATAAATAAATCGAAATAAATAAAATATCGCAACGATATGAATAATGTGCATAAAGTTATGAATAAATATTTGATAACTGTACAATAAACGACCTTCGACCGTATTTACAACATTTGGTGCGTTCTACAATTTTGTGCTGGTTCTGGATCAGCTTACCTCTTGTGGAACGCTTGAAGGACTATCGCATTTATCACTGGTTGCAATTTGCGGCGTTTTTATTAGCTTTTGCGTTGTGGAGTTACAATATTATAACGTATTACGTAGCATTTGCAGAGATTATAAGTTAAAACGACAGATTTGTTTTTGGTTAGGTTTTAGTTTTGGACGAATTCAGAAACAAAACGAAACGACTCAAGACTTGAAAAACTTGAAACTGAAAGTTAGGTTTAGATTTGGTTTATCTATAGCACTTACCATTGTATCGCTAAGCGATTCATGCACACTATCACAGAAGATGGTCCACCAGTGCTGGATAAGGTCCTGGGCATGGGCGTAATCGTGGGGCGTGGCAGCGGTTTTCGTTTCCGAGTTGAACTGTATCAACCAGGGCTTCAGTTTGCCGGCAAAATGCAAAATCTTTATTTTATCTCTGAACCTAAAATAAGGTGAATTTTAATAAAAATTTAGCAATACTATTTTTGAATTGTGTTGATCAACACTTACTGTTTGAATGCAGGCAAGTAACAATAAGAAGCATAGGCAGTTACATTGTAGACAAATGGCAAATGCTTCTTAATGTCTGCGGTCGCCCAATCGGCAAAATATTGATTCAAAAGTCCCTGATCGCCGCCATCGAAACTGCCGTGCTGTACGGCGTAATCTGTGATCTTGTTGAAGGTCTCTACGCTGGGTCTGAACACAAATACGCCAGAGTTGAAGCAATCGGGCCAGCTTACATCTGGAGCAGCCGACAGTTCCTCGCGATCGAACAGCTCATCGCAGTTTTTCAGTACCTGAAAACATAAAAGTTACAAGATTGATTTAAAAAACTCGACAACAAACAAAAATTCAAAACAAATTTCTTAAATCAAGGAGAATCACTCTAGGATTCAAAAATGTCATTTCTAATTTAAGATAACTCTACTTAATTTAAGATAAATATCTAGTTACATTTATTCCACTCCGATAATCGACTTTTTGGTGACGGTTTTTTTGAGTATATTGATCGATTACTCACCAAAGTATCTGCATCGAGGAAGACACACTTCTCGAACTGCACAAGACGCCAGCAGTGGAGCTTTGTGAAGGTGACGCCCAGTTCGGGACGGGAGAGGAGCGCCAAGTTGGCAGCATCCTGTGAGTCGAGTACATTAACTTCTTGTACAACATTGTACACGTCCTTCAGTCTGTCCCGCATCGCCTCCGACACGGTGGGCGTCACAAGTACCGCCAACTGGTGGGCGGTACCTGCTCGCTTTAGCGAATGTGCCAGCACCAAGGCGCCCAGCGAGTACGTGTCATTTGTGGTCAAAGTTACCCAAGCAAACTCTGTGAAGAAAACATTTTAGGAAACAAAAAAACAGATCAGTAAAGGAAAAAATTCAGCATTTATCTGACAGATACAATTTTCAAGTGAGATACACAGACACAAAAATACACAGATACAGTTACAAATGCAGCAGCTTGGCAATAGAGCAAGTTTTTCCATTCTTTCATTTCATTTAATATTTTTCATTTAAATTTTCTTTTATTAGTTCAGCATTCACAAAAATTCGCAGCAGAAGCGGTTTATGGATTATAAATAACACAGGCAGCAGGGGAATCCAATATACATTTATATATATATATAGATACACGATCTTTAGCGAGTGCGATGAGTGTGTGTTCGGCAACTGCGTCAACAATTTTGTGGGCGGGGCACGCGGCAGTCGCATGCAACAGTTTTTGGCAATGTTTCTTCTAATTTTCAGGCCCCATTTGGGCTATTTTCTTGAGTTTGCAAAAAAGACGCAAATAAAAAGAAAGAAAAGCATTGCAAAAATACATACAAGTACAAAACATTGTTGAAGCGCATCTGCTTATAAAGCATTTATATTTTGCGATGTTGGCATTCAATTGAATCAATTATATATATACTAGATAAAGTAGATACATAAAATTCGTTATCCAAATTCATTTTTATTCGCAACATGGAAAAAAGCATTAATATTGACGCTTCGCATTCATGATCCATGCCAGAAGACATTAATCTTCTTTTTCTTCGAGAATTTCCATCTTATGGGTTAGCTTAAGACTATTTACAGATCGAAAATCTTTCTATATCTACAATATTTGACTTGAAAACTCATAGAAATACTTTTCAAAATTCCAAAATTTAATCTTAACTAAATACAAATAAATTTGTGAGTTTATACAAATAAATAAAAGAACAAATATAGTCAATTTGATGAAAACTCTAGTAAAATTTTGGAATTTCAGAAATGAATTTTTAGTTTAGTTTAACAGGCAGTCGAATTTTCAAATTGAAATTCACTTATTTAAAGTTAAATGAGGTTTTCTTCTCAATCTTAAATATAGAATTTCATTATATACTTTCATTAAAAATATTTAATAATAAATTAAAATAAACATGCATAATTTAAGAAGAGATAGAGAACAAAAAAAGATTAAAGTAAAATAAAATTCATCATTAGAGTTATAATAGAAACATTAGAAATTTATTTTCAAATTGATTATGGACAAATTTGTGGAACATTAATGATACAATCAGGTAAATTCTTTATACATCTTGCTTGAACTAACTTTAGTTTGGGTTAAAGAAAATCAATGATTAGTTCAATTTGTTTTTGGGTTTTTGTTTTGTTGAAATAGCTAAATAATCTTTGGGGTTTATTTAGCATTAGAAAGCGTGTTTTTAGATCTATATAGAATACAACAAAAAGGAAACAGAAGATGAATTTCAACAACTACCTTCTGCGACATAACGGAAACAGCAGCTGAATGCATTGGTGACAGCTTCAGCCACTAAACAGCAGGTGGCGCTCTCATGTTTTCACAAATACGTATGATACACATATATACAAAATGTATCTGACGAATTTAATGGGTGTGTGGGTGCAGAAAAATGCGACTTCTTTTTGTTTTGTTTGCTTTTCTTTTAAAGATTTTGTGTGTGCAATGAGCTGTTGTGCCTAAAATAAAAATGAAATCATTTACTTGACGAAACTAGAATGGTTTTTAATAACTTCGTGACTTACCGGATGCGAGCACAAAATAACAACAATAACAAAATTATAATTTCATGTCACAACAAAAAATATCGAAAAAATTATACAAGAAAATCCGTTTCTCAAGGCAATTGTCATAAATTTTGGATTTAAATTAAATAAACAACACATTTGCGTCTTTTGATTTTCAAAAACATCTGTTGAATTCGTCAAATTGTCACAAAAATATCACAAAACTTCTTAAAATATATAGTATTGCTTAACTTAGTGCTTATAAAGGAATTACGTACTAAACTGACACGAATAATGTTTTCAGTGTAGAAATAAACTCTTAGCTTAAAGCCCACTCGCCTTCTCTTAGCTTAAAGCACGCTCAGCTGCAGGTTGCGCTCTTTTAGCAGTAGAAGACTGAAGCCAAAGCTCAAAGAGTGTCATTTCTCTGAGCACGCTTTCTCTTCCTTCCATTTTTTATCTTTATCAGCTGCGTATACGGTGAGCACAATAAATGCAAGCTGATAAAGCACGAACACAAAAGGTCGACAATGGGGTCGTGCCCAAAACAGAAACAGAAAGAATAAATGAAATAAACTGACACAAAAGCGTTAAATGCTCATTGAGGCGCAGCTTCATTTCGATGAACTGTGAATGAATCGAACTTTATGAATGAAAGGGAATGTCGAAGGTGGAAGAGCAAGAGAATTGACATTTGGCATTTGTATCTATAGAAACAGTTGACCCATGTGCTTATTTAGAAAGTAGAAGTAGAAAGAGTTGAAAGAATATATAGAAAAACCTTTAAACACTATAATTGGCAGAAACCTTGTTCTTTAATAAATAGAAAATGAAAAGTTAAATATTTTTAATTTTAAATTTTTCTTATTCTTAGCTTTTTTAATATGCTTTCCCAATTTCGAATTTTCTAGTGATAATTTTTCTAATCTTCATTTCCTTATATTTTAAAGACTTTGTTACCCTAGGAAATCGGCAAAATTTTCTTTGGAGCATGGAAACGGAAACCCGTTTTAAGCATCGCTGCCAATGTCAGAATGGCGTGGCCTGGCAACTGAATGCCACATTTTGTTGCAGCCGGCGTGGCAAAAAGTGGCTGAAAGCAAATGGACGACAACCGGCAAAATAAAAATCAGCGAGTGCAATGCCAACACCCAAAACGAGTTCTACGACGTCAATCTAAAGATCTTTCATTCTACCTCTCTCTTTCGCTCTCGTGTGTATCTTTTATATGTATCTGCCACTAAAAATAGCCAGAAAATGTGAAATGAAATTGTAGCGCGACAAGAAGATGTGAGTGGCTGATGCATGCAGGCGGCGTATGCGGCATCTATAGATACAAATATACGCAGATACATTTTTAGAAACTCAATCAGAGAACGCAGCAAGGGAGCAGCAAAAACAACAACAACATCAAACATTTTTCCCTGGAGCAGCATATAATTTTTCCTTTTTGATTTATGCGGGCAACTCAAACATACATATGTATGTAGATACAATTTATATGTATGTGTATATATGTATCTTTGTGTGTTGGGCATTTTCCTGAATTAATTTGAACTGTGGGCGAGCAGACTATTTGCCAAAAGCAACAAAACAATACGTGGAAAAAGTTTTTCTTGATTTTTCATGAAAATTGTGAAATTGTTAGCGCCTGTCGCGGGCCATAAACTGCGTGTGTCTTGTCTCCCTCTGATATATATTAATATATATAACTAAATGGGGGGTCTAAAAATAGTGCATTTCTACATATATAACTGTATAATATACCCAATATGAGAGATTAAAAAAAGACGATTCATGCCTGTCAAAACTTGAGTACACTGATAAATTAAAAACCCATCTAAAAATACAGGAATATTTTTTTCAAAACATATTTTGAAGTGACAAAGAGACAACTATAAAAGTTAAATCGCATAATTTGAATGAAAAATTAATATATTTCTTTTTAAACTAATCATTTTCGTCTTAGGTATGAGAACCAACATTTCTTTTCAGTGTATACGCGTGTGAAATTGACAAGAAAATGTCATTTAAATGAGGAAACTGTAATCTTGCTGATAAGAGAATGTTGCCTGGCGCTAACTAAGTATAGATGTACTAGTGACTAGTTAGTTAATGCTATTAGTAGGTCACGCCTTGCACTAATCAATGCTAGGCAATAAGAACAACCACTGTACCTGGCACTGACCTTCACCACGCGCTCTCTCTTTACTCTTTTTTAAGTCCAATAAATGCAGCAATAAAAGCGCATAACTGTCAACTTAACCTCTGCTTGCTTACGCTCTCTTGCAATTGCTTTCACAAGCCCTCGCTCTCCTCTCTCATTCTGCAAGCTTGGCTCTCTGTTGGCGTCAAAGCTCACATAACATGTACGTTATCAGTTTGTCAACATTTCGTTTATGGCAAATTCGCGCATATTTTTCATAAACAAACAACTGACGTTTCTAGTGCGAAATCAAAAGAAATCTAAATGCTCTGCAATGCACATATACAGGTGTACACACACACACATGCACTCAGCGAGACATACATACACAGATACACGCACAGGCGGCGACTAGGCAAATGCTATATTGAAGGTCAGTAAAGGTCGTCCCCGCAATTTACTAGCCCCCAAACACATGTATTTTAACAGGAACATATACAAATTTGATTTGCTAAAATCTGCTGAATGTGTTATGAAATATGAGAATGCAATTTGTTTGCAGCTGTTTTTTATTTTCTGATTATTAATTATTTAAACTAAATGCGATAAAGTTGCAGTCATGCAGAACACACACACACTCACACACACGCATTCGCATATGCAAACACACAGACAGACTTTTATTTATTTATCTTTTTTTATCATAATTCTTTTGTGGTCACTATTTTAGCACACTTCTTTCTGCTGTTGATTATTTTTTGAAGTAAAAACTTACTGCTCATTTTGTTTTTTGTATTTTTTGTTGTTTGTTAATTAATTATTTGTTGTATACACTGCGAAAAACACGCGAAGCGAGTCCTTCGGGGGGTGGACTTGGTCTGTGGTGGTGGGTGGGGGCGTGCCCGTTAAGCTTTCACACAGTGTGACGAGAGCGAGTCTGAGTTTGCCTTGCGGAGAGCTTTGCGTTTGGCTGTTCTGCCTACCACGAGCGACGACGAGAAACTGAAACTGCGAGCTAATGAAAAGTGCGAACTGACGTCTCTGCCGTGGGCAGAAAAAAGTGTGGGGCTGCTGCTTGCGTCGACGCCGACAGCGCAGTCATTAAATTGTCGTCGTCGACGTCAGGCAGCAAACCACAAAACTGTTAGCGGGAGCTGAGGGCATTGCCAAGTCGATGAGGAAGGCGCCAAATCAGAATTTTGCATTATGTTCGCTTCAATTTCATTTCTGTTGTTCCCTATTTTCTGTATTTTACTTCAATCTCGTTCGCCGGCATCAAAAGAGAGAGCGAGCGAGAGAGAGAGAGAGCATGCGCTAAAGGTGCGAACGTAAGCATAAGGTAAAAAGTAAATTCCGATAGCAGCTGCTCTCCCTCTCTCTTGGTCCGGTAAGAGTGACAGCTTTTAAAGAGCGAGCTTCCTTCGTGGAGTGTTAAAAACTGCAAAAAGCATTCAGACTTGTTGCATTAGAAAGAGAGGCATATGCACCTGAAAAGGTGTTAAATTAAAGATAATTTAAAAATGTGATAAGCTAAGAAAAACAATGTCATATAACAATACTGCATTTTTACACATGTTTCCTTTGAGCAGGTCAAAAGTTGAGAATGCAAGTACATGTCTACCTAACTGATAATAAAAAACTATTTACCTACTTAATGAAAGTAGCATAAAATATTACAGCGTAGGTAAACACAAATAGAAAGTCTTAAGAGCATGTTTATGCATGTCAGATATCAGTAAATGAATTTGCTCTAAATATTGACTTAAAAACATTATTAACAAGTGTTTACTTTCTAATATTATAGTACCCCTGCAAAGCAGGGTTACGCCTTCTTACTTACAGTGTAAATAGGGTGGGGTGTAATTGCTTATCAGGTGGCATGGCTGCTTTGCAAAGCTGCCAAATGGTGGCGTACTTCCGTTTCTCAAATCTAACAAACGATGGATTTTAAAAAAAGATCGTACCAGAAAAAACGATCTTTGTTTTTGGCCAATTTTTGTTTTGGCTTGACTTTTTAAAGTTCTTGAGAATTCGATAAAAATTATAATATTTTTGATTACGTATGTACATAAATAATTTAGTATATAATTTAATTGGTCTATCTAAATTTAGTCTAAATTTAATTGGTTTATTTTGTTTTCGAATTTTGTGTTATCAAATACGTTCTTTCAAAAATATAACAGCATACTTTGCTGCGTCAATGGCTCTAACAAAAAACAAAGCATACTTCTAAGAACGCATTTATAATTAATGTATGTATGTTCAAAATATGCATTGCATACTTTTAGTATTGCCGACATTTACAAAAACAAAATAAATAAAAATTAAATTAAATTTTTGTTAAATTTGTTTTATTGTTCGGATTAAACGCCTAATTATAAAGAAAAACAAGTAGTTTTCACCCATTAAAAGAATTTAAACAGGTACAATTTTAAATTGTTAACTAAAACTTGTATTTTAATTAATTGTCATGATTGTAAATATTTGGATGGTTTTTTACTGACTTATACTAATGCACCTTATTGATTAGCTCAAGTTATACTAATTAAAACTAGTTCATATACTTGTAAATAAAACAATTCTAAAGTAGCTCATGAGCAAGGCACTTTCTTGGCTCTGTTGTGTTTTTTGGTAATCGTTGATGGCATTTCGGTAGGAAGTCAAGTCTAAAGCTAAGTTTAAGTAGAGGAACTAAAACTAGGCTAATAAATTAGTTGGCTTACTTAAAACTAAGTGCTACATTTATAATTATATATATATGATTCAAGCAGTATCACAGTGCAGGGGCTGATCCTCCAGCCTATTGTTGGTCGCATTTCGTGGAGAGATGACAAAATGTTTACGATTCTGGGCAGCTTGGCTAAGACGACGATTCTTACGCTTTTTTCGCCATCTGTGGATGCAGTAAAAACAAACTGCAAGAAAGTAAATAAATGAATAGAGTAAAAAATTAAAATTGAATGCGAATTTTGTTATTCCTAGAATTTATAGCCAAAATATTCATAAAGGAATCTGAAATGTCAGGTGGCATATTTACCTAACAAGACCAAGAAGCTGCCACCAAAACAGCCAGCTGCAAATAGCCAAAAGCTGCGCGTTTCGGCCAATTCGACGCTGGCCAAACAACTGTGGAATGTTGACGAGTCCACGGTGAGATTGTAGTTCTGTGGACACGCGTCTCCGTCTAGCGCCTCTATAAATCGAGAATGAGAATAGATGTTGGTCATGTGCCAAAATTAGCAAAAGATGCTCCACAGCTGCTTGCAACTGTGCAACAGGCACTTGCAACTTACCCATACAAAGGGGCACAAACTGCGCATTGGCGCCTATCGTTCTGAGGTGATTGGTAACTTGTTGACAGCTGCATGGACTCATCCCAGTCTTGGTCAGATCGATGACTCTTAAATGGCACAAGTTGCCGAGCTTATCTACATTGAAATTACTCAATGGATTTAACGACGCGTTCAACTGCCACAGATCTAAAAGAAGACAATCAAACATTTGAATCAGAGAGAGTAAAGATTTATTTATTATTTCTAATGATTTTTATTTATAAATTGCATTGACAGATACTCACTTGGCAGTATGCCCAGATCGGGTATGTCGTGTAGTTCACAGTTGGCCACATTCAGGTATTCGAGTGGCGCTTGAATTGGCGTCTCCAGCATTTGCAGATCTTGATGCAACTCCCTTAGATCATTACTGTCTATATAGAGATTTCGCAGCTTTGGCAATTGAAACAACTCCATGGGAATTGTGATTAATCCATTATTCGATAGATCGACTTCCTGTGTGGATCAAAATGCAATTAGTTAAACAGTCTCAGATAATCGCAATTACAACGACAACTCGTCACGTCAATTAGACATTTGTGTGTCAAATGTGTTGCTCTCTCTCTCTCCCTCTCTCTCACTTACCTGCAATGAAGTGAGTGGTTCAAATGTTCCCCACTCCACCGTTAAGATCATATTCTCATAGAGCATTAGAAATTTTACATCGGTATATCTCCGAAATGAGGTACTATATAGCTTCCTAATGCGATTGTACGATAAGTCCAAAACCTGAAAATACGAGTATTACGAGCATATGATTCTCAGTTTTTATAAAATGAGGAAAATGTTGAAAATTGTAGAGTCATAACTGTAGTAATTGGGATAGTGGGTTGATTTGGCAACTAATTAAAATTACTTAACTTTCGTGTGTATGAGTTATAGTAAGAGAGCAATAAGTTACTAAAATGCTTTACAATGCATTTTAGAGTCAAAAGCTTATGTGAATATTTGATTAGCTGGTCAAATTAGACATAAATCGGACAACTTTAATTCCACTTTATATATTAAAATTTCTACAAATTGAGGAAGTTTAATGCTGGGACTCTACGCCTTAAGTTCTCATGCCAAATACGTGATCATATGCATATTTATGTTGTCCAATCGGTCGCATATTTATGTCGGGCAACAAGTCAACTTCTTTATGCTTTAATTAAGCTCAATTGACGTTGGCTTTACTACACTCATGTGTGTGTGTTTGGGGTTGTTGTGAGCTGGCATTGTTTGTCACAGACTGTAGCATGTAGTTGGGGAGATGAGAAAGGGAGGAAGTAGAAAAGGCCTGGGATATGAGACACGAATTAGGCGCGGGTCATATGATTTTATTGACTCAAATTGACCTTATAAGCGATGTCACCCTACTGAGATAGGGGGATGTTACTTTAATCAGCCAATTGGTTACTCACCTCGACGGAGCTCTTGAGGTTTTGTGGCACCTCCTTGAGGTCCATGCCATGACAGCGTATTCGCATTAGCTTCTCAATGCGACCATAAGAACATTTCTTGACCTCATCCTGATTGGCAAAACCAAAGGCCAACATCGCATTCACAACGGATATAAAGACAATATTCAATAGCAGGCAACGCAGCTCCATGCTGTGAATAAACGAAAACACTCAGATTATATTGAGACAATTAAAACGGAACCAAGTTCCCGTATACAACAGCTGATCCATCAGTTGCGAGTCTATAAATCTTCAAGTGGGATGAAAGAGGAGCATAGAGAGAATTGTTATTTTGTTTATTTATTCAGCCAACATGCAAAATAATAAATAAAAGTAAATGTACACACTGGTCTGGGGGCGCACCTGATCTAAAAAACAATTATAGTATTTTCGAATTAACAAATTACAAGATCATTGCCGCGCCATTGAGGATCAAACCTCAAATGTTTTATGGGTCAGGTCAATGTTGGTGTTTATTTTGTTTCAAATTTCAAAGCATGTTCAATCAAGCGCATCTCTATCCCCCTCCCCCACCACCTGGGGGCGTAAAACTGTGAGTGGGCGTGACTATAAATTGTATTAGTTGTGAACTATGTTAAACTATGGCGAACAATTGAATAAAACGTACGACATGGCGTATGAGTGATGGGTGCCTTCATATTACGTATACGCCATGTATTGTCACCGTAATGCCTTCACTCAGTGTCAAGGGGCATTGTGCGTCAATCAACAGCTGAACTTAGCAAATCAAAACTCTGCCCAACTTAAGATACCCTGCAAGATAATAATTAATTGACATTTGTCTGCTTTTTTTTGGATTTGATAATCTTCTTTTGTTCAGCCAAAATTTACAACTTTGCAATTTATTTTTAGCGTGAAATTCATCAAGTTTTTTTCTAAAAAGCACCTGCTAAAAACTGACTCACACACTGACATCCGAATTATAATAGACTTACTTTCAACTTTTTATCTTATCGTTACGCTTCAAGTTTTATATCTCTTGATTCAACATCAAATAGAACGCACAATAAATCATATTATTTTATAGATACTTGTATTTTTATTTGATTTTTGTACGGTATTGGAAACGTGTCGAAAATTAAAGAATGGCCAGCAAGTGCTATAATACTTCATGCCAATCTGAATGATTTGTTTAGTTTTTTGATAATTCGATATAATGAATTTCAAAAACTGTTATTAATATTGTGGAAAGGAAATGCACTTTTCCCCCTTCATTCAACTCGATTCGATTTGTTTATGCTGCTGTCACGCCCCATTGAAATGCAATTGGGAAAGTCATGCGATAGGCAAATGTTTCTAGGGGTCGATTCCATATTGTTCTCTATGCGTTCTTCAATTCAATTCAATTCAGCTGGCAAATGTACAATTTGTGAAACAGTTGCGTGATTTCAAAGCTTTGTTTATGACTAACTTGTTATTATTTCATATAACTTGACAAAATATCAGGTATACAAAATGCTGACAAAGAGGGGAATTTGTGATACACCCCTAAAGAAGGTTCACATATTTGCGACATTCATTTACTATACATTCATTGCAATTTGTTTCCAGTCTCAAGTTCAGCTTATACAACAAAAAAGTTGCATCAAGTGTCTAAATGAATTTCAGCATTGACAATTGTTCTACCCTGTAAATAGGTAATAACTGTTTATTCTATTTACCCAACACTTTTGGTGTCTGAATGATGTATGAGTTAATGGCAATGGGGTCTTCGATCTAGATGAATATCACTTTTGAGTGCCGCAATAAGTCATTTCCCAAGCCTTTTCAAGTCGGAGCAATAATACATGGCCTAAATGTCGCCCTATAACCGATAAGAGACAGGCGAACAAAAGCGCCAACAATCTGGTCAAAAAGCAATCAATAATAAATGTGTAAATATATCAGAAAACCTCTTAGTATTGGCCAACTGCTATAAACTGTTTCACATTTGGCCAATATTATTCGAGGCAAAGTATTTCCATTTCCTGTAGGCACTTGTCAGACATGATCTTGGACTCTGCCCAGAATTTACTTTGCTCCAATTGACAAAGAGTTGAAGAATGTGCACCGACAGTGCTAAAGATAAGTCTATGGACCTAGTGAGATAAGTTGTGTGGGTGATGGAATGAATAATACTGATGATTAACACGATTTCTAACAAAAAATGATGATCTAGTCAAAGGATTGGGATTCATATTCGAATTGTAATAGTATTAATTACTAATGCTAACGATAATGCTACGACTAATGCTAATGTTGATGATAATTCAAATAATGCTAACACGAATACTAAACCTTATCCTTCCACTTATGCTAATGCTAATGGCAATAGTAAATAATTTATTAATTGTAAACAGCTTGACAGGTAAACCTACTTCTACCGCTCACTGTCTGTGTACCTCTGTCATTAGAGATGCCTGCCGAATCAGCGAAATAGAATAGAAAAATAAGGAGAAACAGAACAGCCAAAAAGTAAAAGCATTAAAGTGATTTCCACACATTTCCCACAGACAGCGACCACAACAATGAGCTATGGCAATATGGGCTATAAATACTTACTTATATATGCCATATATTTGTTTCAAAATTTAAATTAATTTTTTTCTTCTTCAAAAATTGAAAGCAGGAAAACAACAACAACAATATGAAGACAACGAAACAACTGCAAACTTATGGCACACACAACATTTTTTTATTCATTTGGGCTTAATAACATTTTACCCATTCTTTTAGTGGCATAATGAAAGATTAGGGGCGGGGGCTGGGGCAGGGGGCGTGGCGAGTGGCATGTTGTGGCGGCAGGGAAACATTTGTTGGACTTAAATTCAATAGAATTGGCAATAAAAAGGGCCAAACGGATACCAAATGTATAGCTGAAGGGCCATAAAAGAGTTGAGATCCATTTCCCCCGATGGGGCCTGAAATGTAGGTGGCATTAAATGAAAATGAAAATCCAAAATCTGAAATCTAAAATTCAAAATAAAAATGGAATATCTCCATTCGAATTTATATTTTCCACTTTGGCCGCATTTTGTTGCCATATTTATTTATATATTAGGCTCAATCGAAAAGGCAGACAAACAATGCTCGACAGTCCTCAAACAAAATACAGATCTATATATAAGAGGGCTATATGTGTGTTGTAGGAATAGTTGGTATGATAGGTGGGGTGGGGCAGATGTGTCAGGCAATGGCTTACAGCCTGGCTAATGATAAATATGAATTCAAAAATTATTTATGTTTATATGCAAGCAGATGCTAAGCAAGCGATTATGGGATAAGAAACAACCAAACAACAACAACAGCAACAAAACTGCTATAAAAAATGAAATTCTAAATACTATAAAAACAATTCTGAGATATAAAGAAAACTTTGAAATTAGTTTCAAATATTTTAATAACATTCTAAACATTTGTGAATGGATTTATGTGCTCTGATGATTCCTCTTGTCACACTTTTGTGGGCGTTATGCGAATGTTTCATGTTCCCTTCACCTCACTCCTCAACAGGTGTGTTCCAAGTGTGTGTGTGTGTAAGAGTGTGTGTGTGTGTGTGTGAGTGTATGAGTGTGTGATGTATGTAGTTTGTGTGCTTGTGGAAGATTTATTTGTATCTTTTTGCTGCTTCGTGTGATAAAGATTTATTTGTTTAGACTTCTTGTGTGTGTGTGTTGAAACAAACAAGGGGTTCTTTTTTAGGGGGTATCACTGTGCCAACAGTTATTGCCAGAGAAACCCCTACAGTCTTTAACAGTTAGTGAATCTTATCGGGAAAACGTCAAGAGCGCGACATAATAAGAAGTATGTGAAGGCTTTATCAGAACTTTTAGAAATATTTGTGGGTCTTGAAGGGAAAAACAATAACGAAACGACGTTGCAAGTCGAAGTTAAGAACCAACTGAAATTAATTGAAAACAACAACAACAACAACAATAACCATAACAACAACATACGCGTTGTGCACCATAATAAAAACGTTGCCCATTTATTTCAATTAAACACAATCAAGAAAACATTCCCCTAGAGAGTGAAAACAATGAACTTCCAAGTAGAACAAAAAAGACTGTTACTTCAGCAGTAAATAACTGACCATTGGACTAATTGAAGAGCCCCACAAAGAATAACAAAAATATTCTTAAATGTGTCATAAGCTAAATTATATGTATGTAAGGCTAAACAAAAGTTTGCTTAGCCAGAACTGAAGATATAAATCTTGCTAATATGAAGGGAGAGAGATGCGAAAATGTTTAATTAAACAAAAAATAAATGACAACATTGCAGTTTGGATTGCTTGCCTCATCCACTTTGCAAGATAAGTATCTTATTACACTTTTATTTCCCTATTTGTTGACAGAGTTATCACTTATGTACGTCTAATTGTAGCTTAATTCTATGCGAATGGTAATGATTTATTAAACCTTTTAAATATTATGAAAAAAATTTGAAGGATGAAACACAGATTCACAAATATAAAGTACTATATTTATGAAGAAAAATCAATTTACAGATGAAATATTGATAGAAAGAAGACGCTTTCTATTACATCGCCAAAGTTCAATATTTAATCATTCCGTTTTTGAGATATGCGCAAATAAAAAGAAAGTGGACGGAGTGTCCTATTCAAGTGTTTAAGATTATATTTTGGTCGGATAAATGTAGAGATGCTATTATAATAAAAAGACATTGCATATTGAAATCGAACTAGTTTTGATAAAGTTATGAGACTTTGAAATTTAAAAAAAAAATTTTTATACTTTGTTCAAAGTCAAACTCGAATCAAAAAGACGTTTTATTATACATATGATGGTCGTAGATGTAAAAAAGCAGCAGCTTTGAAGAATTATCTTTAAGCAGAAGAATAAATATGTACTTCTTTAAGTAACAGTCCGACCACGTTCAACGGCTATATCTCAAAGCTATATAGCATATGGCACACAAACACATAGACCTAAAGTAATTACGAGTATAAAGATTAAGGCACGTTGCACGATAAGCAGGCAGGTGGCACCTCTGTCTCTATGAGAGGTAATTGCACCACATATGTAGTCAAATCCATCTACAACTTTTCTTACTCATAAGTTGAATACTACAACTTTGTATTTTCCATTTCTTTGTATAAAGTCTTCAGATAGAAAGAAAGGTGTCAACTTACAATGAAAAGAGTTACGAATATTTATTTTTTTGATTGTTTTCCACAAAAGTTTCCTACTCACTGTAATGTTTAATTTCAAAATTTCACTAAAACTTATTTGACACTAATAAAAAGTACTAGTTTAATATTTCATTTAAACATTTAACAGATTGGTTGGGTTGTTCATGAACTGCCCCTGTCGTTTATAAGTGTCTTGTTTTTTTTCAGTTCCCAGTACTCGCATTGTATTCAGACTCTTCACTCAATTGAAATCAATTTAACTGTTTTATCTCATTATGCTATGAAGAGAGAGAGCTTCACTTTGGTCTTTGACTAAATAAAACTAGACTGTGCCAGAACTCGACCTTCTGTGTAATACAAATATTTCATAATCTTCCAGGCAATGATAACCCCTTTCAACCCTGATAACGATTCGAAAACAAGCGAGAATTTTGAACAATTTACGACTTACCTCTTAGGTAATCCAAGTTGTGTGGTATAATCCCATTTAATATGCGTTTCACTTAAGATAGAAAGGTAGTCCGTAAACTCATCCTAAGTATTCGATTTGCTTTATATTATTTCTATATATTTTAGTGGAATATCATTTTCCAGAATCAAGCAGACACTGCACTAAATAAATCTTCGTTTCACACACAAATTTCCGTTGAATTTCAATTAACACGAATTTTTTTTGTAGCTTCTACCGACGGTACAAACCGATCAACCAGCATATAGAACAACGAGCAACACCGGAACCGACCCGTTCAATTCAACCGCAGATTTGGAATTGAAGCAATCGCGGACGACGACGACGACGACAACAACGACGAACACGGCGATCGTCGCTCGGATCCGTTGCCGAAAACACCGAAAAACAACGTTGATAAAGCAGCGAAGATAATGCACTCGGTTGAAATAGAGGAAGGAAGAGGGAGGAAGGGAAAGAGGGAGGTTGGTCGAATATGAAATTGAAAAATTGAAAATTAAAAGAGACTTTTTCTTGCACTTTCCACTAAAACACTCTCTTTCCTTTGCTCTCTGTCACCGTGTTTATTGCTTTCTTTTCTCTCTCTCTCTCTCTCTCTGAAGGTTTCTCTTTATTATGATGTTGTACCAGGCAGTGATAACAATGGAAACTGATATGGGAGATGTATTTACTGGACACTTTGTCGGAATTGAATGAATCAAATGTTTGTGCCTCCAATTTCGACAACTTTATTATTAGTGTGTTTTTATTTACCGCATTCGCAGAGCTCAATTTCAATTCAATTAGTTAACATATGCTAATCAAAATCCATCAATCCGACCGATGACGATGTCACCCAACAACATTTTTGCTTTAAATCAAACTCTCACGATTTTCCAACTCCAAAAAAGTAGTTTCCTCCAATTACAACCAGCTGTGTCTTCAGTTGTGATAAGGCCACAAAACTCTTATCAAAAATGTTCCAAATTACCCAGAAAGTCTTTCGACAGTCTAAGACAGCACGTTCTCAATTACGTTTTCTCTCGCGGTAAATCCCCTCAGCTCAAAAACGCTACCTGAACTCAGGTACGTCCGAAAAAATATACCAGGTAAATCCTTTTCGATTTTGATCGTGTTTTTATTTATTTATATATAATTTATTTTGTTTACAACATGAAAAAGAAATGGTAGAAAAATATGACATCATGTTTTTAAAGGTTTTCAATATATAAAACCCATTTTTCCATTAGTTTTTAGTCTTTGCTTCAAATTTGTTTTTGATTTCTTTTTTTTCAAATTATTTTTGACAATTTTAATTGAATGTAAGGTATGTAATTATATTAAATAATAGAAAGCAAGTCATTAAATTGAATAAAAAGGAATAAAGAAGTTGAAAAAGAAGAGAAAAATGTAAATAAAAACAAAAACATAATAATAAATTAATCCCTCCTCAACGCATTTCAATATATTTTGTTGAGTCGGGTTTTGATTATGTAAAATTGCTTTAAATGTGTGTGTGTGTATATGTGTGTGTTTTAATTGAGCAATTACTCGTCCACCGCCTTTTATTTTAATTAATTAACACTTTTCGTTAGTTTAGATTTGCATCTAAAATATTTCACAAATTTTTTTTTAATTGCATTTCTTTCGTTTGTTGATGCAATTTTTTTTTTGGTTTGTTTTTCGTTTTTTTTTGTTCGTTTTTCTTTTGTTTTTATAAATGTATTCGTTTTTTTTTTGTTTTTTTTTTATCTTTTTGTTTTTCATTCAATTAATTTGATTAATTACAAATTATAAAAAGATGAGCTTTCATTTTGGTTTTCCATGAAAAATCAATGAAGCTTCTACAAAATCATGAGCTTTTCTCTGCATCTTCCTTCCGCTTTGAATAAGTTTAACTTGTTCAACTAAATTAGGTAATACAACGGTTATTTTAGCCAAACTAATCACAATCTTTTTGCATATGAATATTGCAAGCATTCTTGAGTGTGTGAGTGTGTGTGTGTGTGTAAGGGTGTGTAAATTTATATATAGATATGCTTATAGCATTCTCATTTATAGCGTATGCCTCTCGATTCACATATGACGGCTTCTCATGACGGATTTGTTGTGAATTCTCTTAGGGCTTTTCCTGTAAACGCAGTTTCTCACTAATGTTTGTATTCTGATAGAAAAGACGGACGACATGCGTCTCCTTCTCATCCTTTTTGGCTAGGATTTCCATCTGGAATGTCTCCGAGAAGCGTGTATCAATAAACGCACCCAATGCAGCCACATCGCACTTGGCAATCGTGGCGCTTTCCAGCTCACAGTGTTTACTGTAACGTGGCGCCTTGGCCAAATCCTCGGGCAGCTGACGGAATTGATCCGTGACAGTGTTGTTGCCAAAATCTATGAAATGCACCTCGCATTTATTGTCATCCAACAGCTTGACGATTTCAGCACGATAAAAGACCTCATCCTCTGGGAATTTGGCCACACAAATGGCGCCTACTTTTAAATCAGTGAAGATCTCAAAGTTTTGCTCCGCATCCAGCATTTTATCGGTCATTTCTTCCAGAGCCTGAACATCCTGTTCCATTTGCACATAGAAGGACTTGGCATTATCAAACTGCACTATGATGCAATTGTGAAGCTCCACTTCCAGAGGTTTCTGTATGCCGGCTGAAACATTGGCCAATTCCTGGGCAAAATCCTTGTAATTGATACGCAATTGGACAGTTTGCAACGTGCTCTGATCCTCATCTAGTTCGCCAACAATTTCATAGACTTCGCCAAAGTGTTGCTCCAGCAGCACAGCAAACGCATCATGCGTGATATTCTCGGGAATCTCTTTTAGTTGACAGTGTAAAGCTAATGGTGGTATTTGCCAGACCTCTTCGGGCAGCTGGTAAATCTGTTGGGTGACAATTGTATTGCCATAATCGAAGAGGAAAACTTCGTAACCTTTGTCCTCGGAGAGCACAGAGTTAATGCAGCAGCGATAGTAGCAATCATCTTCTGGTGCATAACAGACGCCATTTAATTTCTCAACAGGATTTGTTAGCTTCTCCAGCTTACTGCTCTGTAATGTCTTGACAATAAGATCGAGCTCAGCGGATCTTTTCTTGAGCTGCACATAGAAACTGTTGGGTGAATCGCCATGTGAGATGATGCATTCATTGGCTGAATTCTTGTTCTTATCCTGTTCCGCCTCAAGCAACTTTTGGAGCTGCTCGTAAATATTCAAGGCATTGTCCATGGTCTTCAGCCTGACAACTGGCGGTTGAGCTGACTTGTTAACAAATTCCACGACAACTTCGCCGTTGTAGCTATCAACAAGTGCGTCCAGCGCTTCACGTGATTCCTTGGGATATTTAATAAAGTTGGGAGAAGATTCCAATGCATGCCGCTCCGCTAGAGGCTTTACCTGCGACAGTTCACCCGGCAATTCAAATAGCTTATCCACAAGTGCTTGATTGCCATAATCAATAAAGAGTACACGATATTGCAGCGATTCCTTGGCAGGAAGTTGCTCCAGAATGCGAGCACGATAGAATTCATTGTCATCGGCAAATTGAGCCACAAATAGTTCACCCAACTGGGCAACGCCCTGAATGGGCTGCAACTTGGCATTCTCACCATTAAGCTGCTCAATTGTGCTGTCTACAAGTGCATTGTTGGACTCCAGTTGCAGATAGAAACTCAGGGGACTGTCCACATGCGTAACAATGGCATTAACTGTGGTTGAGCTAACTTCAGAATCGGGTTTTTCCTCTACAACAGCCTCTGGTTGCTTCTCCGGTTGTTTCTGTGTGCAAAGTGGCAGCAATTGATCCAAAACATTATCCTCATCCAGCATTAAATGTATAACGACATTATCTAATCCAGGCTGCAGTAATTGTGTGGTAAAAACCAATTCTCCTTCGCCTGTTAATGCCTGAAACTTTGCCTCTGCCTCCTCGGACCAGGCAACATAATCCTTTGGCAACTGTAGACTGCATCTTTTGGACAAACTTGGCACACTGGCAATCTCTTCTGAGAGCAACAAACACTTTGCAGAGCTGGATGTGTTTCCATAGTCAATGAAACGCACCTCGTAGCGGGAATCGGGAAGTTGACGCAATAGTTCAGCGCGATAAAAGAGTCCATCGTCATCAAAGAGAGCTGCCACAATGCTGCTCTTCTCAAAGCGTTGCAATGGCTGAAGTTTTTCCTCCGCATCGCCCAAATACAATTCAATCAGCTCCAGGGCCTTTGAATCACTTTCGAGTTGTATATAAAAATCGCTGATACTGTTAACATGGGAGATGTAACAACTGCTGCCGCTGCTAACGTAATCCAAGGGTTTGGCATAACCATCTGCTATCAGTTTCTTGGCCACATCCACGCCCTCAATGTACAGATTAACATAGCTCTTTGTCTGATAATCGCCTCGTGTTAAATATTCATAGTGCAATATCTTCTCATAGGAATCATTGAAAATACCATTGGCTGCATCTGCCCAATCCAGTTTTCCATTAGGTGCAATGGGCAAGGCGAAGGGCAGACAAAAAGGTTCCGTTTGCGAGCAGAGACTCTGTTTAATCTCCTTGGCATCCGAGACGCAATCTGTGTTGCCAAAGTCAATAAACTGCAGCACCATCAACTCGGCATCAATGATCTTGGCACGATACCAGGATTTATCCATGGAATACATGGAAATACAATCGGCGCCATTTACAATCTCCACAAGTTGTGGCATTGAAGGCGATATAATCTGTAGATTCTCTGTTAAACGCTTGAGTTTGGGCAATGCATCCATGGGATGAACATAGAAATGTGCAGGATTATCGCAATGACTGAGTACAGCTGTCTCCATGTCTTTGTAGGGATCCGGCACAGGAGTCACTGCAGCAGGAGCAGCAGTTGGCTCTGCAATGGGTTCTTCTTCAGTCACAGCAGCAGGAGTTGGTGCTGGCGGAGGCTGTGGTTCCTCTGGAGGTTCAATGACAGCTGCCACGGGAGCTGCAACTTTCTTTTCCTTAGTAATTTCCTTAGGTTCAGCCACAACAACAGGAGCAACTGTTTTCTCCACGACTGGAGGTGCTGGAGCAACTTGTTCTTGTTGTTTCTGTCGTTGTTTCTGTTCCCTTGGCTCCTTTGCTTCCTTCGGTTCCTTCTTAGACTTGGGTGAGCTATTTACAGAGCTGGATTTACTTCCTTGCTTACGTTGCTGCAGTGCCTCATCATCATCGGTGGTCAGATCCACATACTCGATATACTCGTAAATGTGAGGCTTCTCCTTGTCCAACTGCTTACGCATATAATCAATATCTCGGCCTGCAATGAGTTTCTCCGCCTTCAAAGTGTCCACAATGCTCTCTTTGCCATTCTCGAGCATCACATCGGCAATTAGATGACTGCGCCTTGTCTCAATTGGCTTCACAATGACCAACTGCTCATCCAAAAGCTTCGCCAGCCGCGACTTTAGCTTATCATCATTGTGAATGCGTCCAAATGGCAAATTAATCTCAACTGCATAACAGCTACGATTCGCATAGAACTTCTCCTCCAGCTGCTTTAACTGATCTCGAGGCAACTGTTCCGAGTTGCCATAGTCCAAGTAAAAGACATCAACACGTGTTCCCTTAGGATCATTGGCCAGAATGCGTGCTCGATACCAATTGCCATCAGTGCTCAGGGCAGCACAGATTTGATCCTTTTCAAATTTACGCAATTGTTTGCCTGCAAAGAAAGAAACT
The DNA here is from genome assembly GCA_035044365.1 of Drosophila neotestacea. Lineage (NCBI taxonomy): Eukaryota > Metazoa > Arthropoda > Insecta > Diptera > Drosophilidae > Drosophila > Drosophila neotestacea. The sequence continues at coordinate 1,867,102 of JAWNMD010000155.1, forward strand.
CTTTCAATGACGAGTAAACTTTAAATGTTAATACAACTATTTCTTACCCTTCTTATTGTAATATTCATACATATCATCTAGTAATTTTTTCATGGCTATATCCTCAACGCTGGGTTGCACAAATATGCGATAGGATTTTGCAGTGTAGACCACAAGAGCCTTAAAGTTGTTCACCAAAATGGGATAGCCACAGATGAAGCCACTGCGATCCTCCATAAGCAACGGCATCACAGGTCGCAAGTGTATGCTAAAGATGGATTATACAATTAGTTTATTAGAAGGTTAGATTTTAGTCCATATTTATCATAACTCTAGATCACACTTACATATTGTTCTCACAGACATGTTTGATATTCAAGGCATAAGATTTGCCCTCGTAGTGTTCCTTGAAGGGCTTGGCCAAATTCTTGTTGGACTTGACAAACTTGGCATCATCATAGCTGCACAAAAAGTTGACATCACGACAACTATCAAGTTGTATCTTAAAGTTAGTCATGTCCCGAATGGAAGTGAATTTGCCTCGCACCTGTTGACCAGCCAAGAGGCTAACGCGTACCTCTGCAAAGGGAAATAAAAGATTAATTTTATTAAAGATAAATAAGAATAATAAATGACTCACGCTCTGACACCTCAGTGAGGAACTGTGCATTGATAAGGGTATCCCGCAAAGAGGCGTTATTCACCAGCATCTTGACCATGTAAGTGTTGTTGGCTTTCGAGATAAATTCACATTCAACTTTGGAATTGGCTGGCACATACTTTTCCATGCGATCCACAATATACAAATGATCATAGTTGGTAACAACTTTATCGAAGCTGCAACGTTGAGCTAGGCAAGGAGGCTCTGCAAAGCGTTGCTCCACTTGCCACACATCCTCAGAGGTGACGGTCAAAAGATTTCCCGTGTCCACACAGAAGATACGATATTTGCGTAACATGTGATTGCAAGCAACCACTGTGCCACGCGATATGGTATCATCCTTGCGCTGTCGCACCACAACACTGGAGTTCACCTTCAGCTGGAGTGGCTGATGGGGTTTCTGGCGATAGAACTGTCTCATCTCGCGCAACAGATTGTCGTATTTGGCAGAGAGACTCTTTGGCACTATGTAGAATTGGAATGGGGATACCCACCAGGAGAGACTAGCTGCCTCTTTGCTGGGTGTCTTAATGTCCTGCGTTGCAAAGGCTTTATCCAGCGGCATATACGTCTCTGGCGCTGCCTCTGGTTTGGTTTTGCTAGATGCCGTCTCAACACTGGATCCTACATCGCTTTCCACGCCACTTGAACGCTTCGAGCTGCCAAGTGTGCCATCTAATGTGGACTTTTGTCGTTGTGGCTTCTGGGCAAAGCCTTGTGGAGCGTTCTGAGAACGTTGATTAGTTGCAGTGCGCTGTGACTGCTGTGAATCCTTCCGTGGGGATTGACTGTCGCTAAAGCGACTGTAAGAAAAAGACAATATAATTAAAACTAATTGTATTAAACAGAAAGTCTGGATATATGTTAGATTCTCAAAATTTATAGATATCCAACATATTATCTGAATTTATAATGCTGTGATCTTTACTCACGTATTTTTATTCGCCTCCTGTTGGCCATTTTGTAGGCGTGGTGAGTCTGTTCGATTTCGTCCATTTTGACGGTTTCCTTTTCTTGGTGAGCTCATGCCACTGGCGTAGCTGCTTGTGCTGCGACTTTCGAAGCTATCCATGTTTATATCACGACTGCGTCTAACTAATTTGTTATCCTGTTGATTACGAGACTGATGCTGTGAGCGTTTTGAGCTGCTTTGTTGAGATTGAGTATCCTTGGAACTGGCCGAGGCGGAGCTGTGTTTATCCCAGTCATTGGCATTGATATTTGCATTGACATTGACATTGACATTCTTGGACCGTGTTTGCTTGTGCAACTGCATGCGATCTTCACTCTCGACGGTGGTCGAGTTGAGCACTTCACCCATCACTAGCTGTTGAGGGATTACATCAGAGGCAATAGACTCGGCACGCGTTACATTCGCATTGAATTGACCCTTCTCCAGGGACAGATATTGTTCGAAAGGCATTGACAGTTTGTAGAGTTTCTTCATGACATTTAGATTCTTGGCAAGCAGATTGACCACATTAAGGCCATCGGGTTCGATGCGAAAGACACGAACACTGAATGTGCGACGCCTGATGTTGGACTCCTCGGCGAGCATCTCAAACTGGTCGGTTATCTTGTCCTGACCCAGTTCGCTGTTCTCGAACCCCTTGAGACAACACTTGATTGCCTGGCGGGGCATCGTTAGATGCTTCTCGGCAATGATTCCAATCAAATGACGCTTCACATGCTGCTCGTAACCAAAGTCCACATGACGCACAATGATTGTGGAATCGTCCACACGCAACAACTCGGCCCTGTACCATTCACGATCACACTTGACCACACAGGGCGCACCCAGAATTAGTTGTTCAGGCACCTTTTGATTGGTATTGTAGTAGGCAAACATTTCATCCATCAGCTGCTCAAACTGCTTGATGTTGTTCACCTTCTGTACGTAAAAGTTACTCGGAGAATCAATGAAGCGTATTTCAACAGCATCATCATTCTGTAATTGATCCGCCTTGGCATAAGCCTGTCGAGAATTCTGCAGCGTCTTGAGCATGTCCAGCATGCTGTTCCCCTGTAAACGAAGAGTATTTAGTACAGATCGTAACAGAAATGAAAAGAGATTAAGGTTTACTCACATTATGCAGCAGCTTGCAGGTTTGCATCGAACCGACGCTCTCTGGTGCCTGCACCGTCAACTGGAAGTTGATATACAAAGCCGCGTTCTTAAAGATACGCTTCATGCTCTCGTCGAGAGCACCCAGCTCCTTGGCACCAGCCATAGCAAAGCGAAAGGCAAATGGTTTAATCTGCAACAGTTCCTGAGGAATCTGATATAGATCTGTTAGGGAGACCATCTCCGAGTTGCCGTAATCCACATATACAACACGATAGCGTTGTCCGTAAACAGCACTAACTAAGGCACGATAGCAATTGGCATCCTCGGAGAAACGAGCAACGCAAGCAGTGCCAACTCCGGGATATTGAGTTAGTTTCTGAAGACGCATACGTTCAATCTGCCCCATCATGGCATTCAGATCATTTGTGGCACTCTTCAGTTGCACCCAAAACAAATGCGGGCCATTCTCCACAAAACTCACATAGACATCATAGGTTAAACCCACTGTCAGACTTGTAGTGAGAAAGGCCGGAATTTGTGGTAGCAATAGCAGTGGTGGTTGTTGTTTCTGTGCTTGCGGTGGTTGCGACAACGCATAACGTGCGGGCGCATAGCTTAATGATGGCTGCTTTGGAATCATCTGCACCAAAGGTGGTTGCATCGGATTATTGAGTCGCACATTATAGTACATATTCAAGGGTCTGGGACTTGTCTTGGGCGAGAAGGCATTGTGCGTGGGCAACAGACCCGTAGATGCATCGGAAGATTGATAATTGGCACGTGGTTTATTAAAAGAATGACCCACAGCGAAGGCGGGCTTCTGAGCATTAGCCAAGTATCCCGTTGACTGGACATTTGTCTGCAAATAAAAAATTAGTTAAGATTAAGCTGGAAAAATTAATCTTTGGTAGGCCGGAGACTTAATAGCCTTGCCTCTGAATGGATATGATACATATGATAATACTCTCTGCAAGGCTATAAAACTTCCCGATGAGTTTTTAGCTAAAAGATCTTACCAAATTAGCCAAAGGCGTTGGCAACAACTGAGGCGGTTGCACCTGCATCTGTTGTGGCTGTGCTTGTTGATGATTGGGTGGTGAAAATTCGTTGACCGCTGTAGATTTAAGCGGTCTTGGTGGCGTTGTGTTAAGAGAGCGATGCACATCCAAACGTGCAGCAAGTGAGAAACGTGCTGCAAGCTGTTCCCGTGCCACATCTGTGGGCGTCTTTGGAGAGTTTCCAGTGCTCTGAATGTTATTATTGTTATACTCAATAACAGGTGACTGTGGTGCAACCTTCCACAGTTTCTTACAGTGATCCATGATCAGATCGTTGGCAATGGGAGCACCAATTTGTTTCTGTTGCACAAGATATTCGTTGAGTTCGAAATCTTTCCAGCGTACACTGGCAAACTTTTGGCCACATATCTGTATGGGATCAACCTCAATGCTGACCACATGATTACCAATCAGTTGATTCACGGCATCCAGCTCGCTTTTGTCCCATTCCGAGCAAATGCCGAGCACAATATATTGCGAACATAAAACTGGCACGTTCTGCAGCAATTGCGGTTGTTTCGAGAAGAGCAGCTGCAAAGCACAAACGACATAACAATTAATATGATATGAGTATGGAAAACCCGGTAAGAGAATTATAATATAACTATGGATTACTGTTATTTGTTATTTGATATAACATATTTGATTTGTTACTCACATCGTGACTGCTCACATTACGCTTGTAGCCGTAATCAAGAAACTCGATCTCGACACGCATCTGGCTGCGATTGTTTGCCAAATGCTTGTCATCGATACCAGCACTGAGAACGCGCGTACGCATATATTCCACATCTCCGGGAGCAGCGCCATTTGTGCGCTTGAAGACACAAAATGTGCCTGGAGTGAGAAGCGCCTGTTGGCGTTCATTTGACCAACTCGGGTCTATGGCAAAGCAAGTGGGCAGCAGCGTCTCAATACGCTTGCTGACCAAAAAGGCTGCATCCTTGTTGGCCTGGCCAAATATCTTCAGATACGGGCCAACGTGATCCAAGTGCGTGATAAATAACTCAACGCTGGATGCGCCGCTACTGTTCATTGGCGGCTTGCCGTTCATATTATATATTTTCTATATTATCGCTGCAAAATAAGCAAACACAAATGAAATAGAAATTAATTGATATGCAAGACACACAACTGCAATTTTTTCAGACGTCAGTCGTCACCTAAAAATTTGACTACAGTTTAATTTCGATTTCACTGCAAACACACACACAACCACAGATGCCAAACAGATAACCGTTATTGTCATTTGTTTTCATGCACGGTGACAACTCTATGCTAAATGCATGAGAAATAACTGTAAACATGCCGTTTCCTACGTGTGTATGTGTGTCAACGTATTTTTTCATTTGCCACACACACAGGCAGACATCTGTAATTATGCGCTGTTCTTTAGCCTAAAAAAGACAGTAATTAACAAATTCCAAACTACTTACGTTGTCGTCGTCGTTGTCCAAAGCAAAACGCGGAAAAACGGCCCGTGCCACTTCACGCCCCTTGTGCATCAATGTTATAATATTGCGCCCAGCCAATTGGTTTTTTGCTCTGGTCGCTCTTTGCTCTTCTGTATTGTACAAATTCTGTTTGGTTTTTCTATTTTTTATGCTGCGTGGCTTATAAATTGGACGGCGTTTTGGCTTTGGCACACTTTTTATGTTATGTGGAGCGTTTTTCCTCTATGGCTGTTCAGCAAATGTGATGTTACTTCGTGGATTGTTTGTATGTGTGTAGAAAGTCTTTGAGAGTGATTAGAAATCGTTGAATTTTCAGTCTTTTCAGTTTTGTTGTAGTCCTCGAAAGAAGCTTGCGTCGCAAGCGCAACCCAGTTTAAACTTGTTGCAATAGTTGTAGTTATATCATAAAGCAATTAATCAATGCGAAATTGTTTTAATTCGAAAAATTACTTGCCCACCCAGTAACTCAGCCCGAGACAACGACGACACGACTATCGACAATTTGATGAATCGATTGGCCGACAGTGTGACCAACTATTTTGAAGGAAAAAAAGCTGATATTAGTTCGCAAAGTTTACAGAAGGTGGCGTATTTTAAGCCTCATAAAGCTTTGCAGAACAGACAAAAGGTGGCGCCGCAATAATGCAAAAGATTTGAAACGTGTGGCAACCTTGTTTTGCTCTGCTAACTTAACAGCGCCAGGCATAGCGTTAACAGAATCATTTACGCGCAAACTGTAAGATATTTTAAAATCTATCAAACTTTTATGTTGTGCGCAATTAAATAAAAGTAGGTATTAAATTTGTTACTGGTATGTATTTACGAATAGCCAAGCCATTTTAATTTCTTTAAGTTTGATTACAGTTTACAGTTACAACTAAGGTGATTGCATTTATTAAATGTTCGTTTACACATGTGTATATATATTTAGCTAAGAATCTCTTTAAAATTCCATTAATAAGAATTACATATATATATATTTACATATATGTATGTATATATAATTATCGTTTTACTTTCAGATCCATTAATAAGGCGCATTCCAAAGTTGTTCATTATATCCGAACTCAATCTAGAATCTATATGTAATTAGAGAGAATAAGATATTTGAGATACAATGCTCAATCGACAACTGGGGAGAATTGCTAATCGAGTTATAATTAAAGTATTGCAATCAAATTCAATTACAGCCAAAAACAATTAACTCAACAATTAAATTGCAAAAATGTGTAAGCAGAAGCAACGATTATAATGTTTATAATTAAACAAAATTATGAGCGGGATACGGGATAATATGTGAGACGTATGGTGAGGAGCGACGGGGAACTGTACGGAACGGCAATTAACACATGCACCAATATACATCTGATTTTGCCAGAATGCATTATTTATAATATATATATATATGTATCTGTTTATGTATTGACAGTTCTCCAATAACGTTTTCACTATTTGTTTAACAACTAAATACTAAATTAATCTTTAATATCTAACCAAAACCCAGCAGCCCGTGGAATCATCACGTCTATAGTATCGAGGTCGATTATCCCTAAAGACGGTGACAGCGGGAAACTGGTTCTCCTGTATGAATCTGATGGTGGCACGCATCTAAGAAAAAGAGAAAGAGAATTAGATATACTTTCATCGTGGGAGACTTTCAAATACGCACCTGGGGCGCAAAATGTGGCGGCTCCACGTCGGGACTGGAGGACAAATGCTGCAGCAGAAACTCATCTGTCTGGGACAGCCACAAGTCGGCACCACGCAATGGATCATAGTTGAATGGACCAATCCTCAGCATGCCCATCGTGGAGTCATAAACATCCAACACCTGTGGGTGATACAAATATGTTACACCGATTACTTGGTGGATGTTGCTTTCTTACCGTTTGTGCGCCCATAAAGATACGAGCATCGCGAAGCTGTCGATCTGGACCTCGATCCGGGAATGAGGCCGGAAAGATCTCGCCAGTCTTGATGTTGACACCGACACCATAAATAATGGGACAGTTGATCTCGCCACGCAGCATTGTGTTTAATTCACCAACACAGGCCTGCGTCAAGTCAATTTCGAGGTGATGCTTGTGGAATGATTCTGTGATGAAGACAAAAGTTAATCAAAAGTAATTACTATGTTTCTAAAATTAGACTCACGCATAATGCTATAGAAGACATCTTCGCCATAGCCCTGCGAGTCCCGATAGCCACCAATCAGCTGCAATTCGATGCGTCCTTCGGGATATCCTAGTGCCAATTCCTGCACCCGAGACACCATTGTGCAGACGGCTTCATCCACGCCACTGCCATCGAAATGTGCCAGGGCCACAGCACCAGAGCCTGGAGGAAGAAAAGATAGTACTTAGAATATAATGAGGTAAATGAAGCCAATTTACGAGACTCACCCGAGTGCCGGACAACAACAATAATACAGGTGGTGGCATCATCGGCGCCAATTATGTTGATATTCTTGTCGTGAGGCGCTGCAGCTGCCAATTCCCTCTGTCCCACATAGAGCAGGCCCACAGGACCAATCGATTTGGCCTGTATGGAATGCAGTTGCTGTGCATAATCTCTATAGACAGGATGCTGCAGGAACAAACTGTTTGTGTCCATCGGACAATCGTCCTGCAAGACGCCATTCAACACGAGCACCATGCTTGATTCCGGATCTAGTTAACGTCTCTTGACTTTTCAATTCCTCCAATTTCAATTACGTCGAGTTGTCGTTGTTGCCCCTTAAGACGAGTAGCAGCAGCAGCAAGAGCAGCAGCCAGCTGCAAGAAAGAGAAAGAGAGAGACAGAAAAGTTTACATTATTTGACTTGCAACCAGAAGCATAAAAATCAATTTACGATGCAACCAAAGATTTGCATGCCCGATAATAATTTGCCAACCAAACTTGAAAGGCGTTACCCGTTCTTCTTACCAAACAGATACTGACTCCCCCTCCCCTCTTTGACTCTTTTCCCCTCTTTTGGATCGTAAATTTGCAAACCCTTTTCGCAAAATGCAAAATAAAAATGTCATACCTGCTCAGCTGCAGGCGATATTATATTGTATGCGTATCATATACAAAAAGTTATATATATTACATATGGATATGTATAGTTTATGATCGAAATTGGTTCCGTTTGTCGGCGGCTGAAGACAGTGGCGTCTCTCAATAGGGGGCATTAAAGCTCGCAGCACTTTGGCTTGTGTATAAATCTAATAAAAACAATTTTTGAGGCCACTTTCGGGTCATCAATTAGCTGCTGTTGGTGGCGATGTTGTTGTTGCTCTGTTGCCATATAGAGATGGCGTCAATTGATGCCACACCAAAAGTCACAAATGTCACACGAAAGTTAATAACAATTAACGGACAACAACGACACCAAACGAGCACAAAGCACAACATGCAATTAACGACCAAACTGAACGAGAAGTTCTCAATAATTTGATAAAAATGTCATTAAATGCACTAGGGTTATTAAGGGTTTAAATGCATAAATTAGAAGTTTATTAGAAATGTCAGATGCGGAAGTTTTGTTAGAATCTCTGTTGTATTTAAGATACTTGCTTAGAAAATTCGTGAATTTATGAACTAATTAGTTTTTTATATATATAAATTTACTTAAAATGTGTAAATACACATCTAAAACTATACGCCACTTTATCTTCTTTTTCAAACAAATTTAGAAATAAATAGTTTTTAAAAAAGAACGATTTTTAAATGTAGAATCAGTTTATAAATCATATAATATTTAAAATGGCATTTCGCATAGAAAAAGAATTTGATTTGACAAAGTTAAGCTAGTTTAAAAGCTGGCAACTTTACAAGTAAAGTTTTTGATCACTATTTCTTGGAGTAATAGTTATAGCCACAATTTTGAATGGTCGTAATGCACTTGAAATGTCCGGAACACCCTGTGCTGGCCAAGTCAACTAGCTGACAATTGACTTTAGTCGTAAACTGAGGCGAGCAGTGTGTGTAATTGAATTACATATTTACCTACAGCCTCTGTCTAGTTTCAATTAAGCAAAATAAAGATGAGTTAAAGTTCAAGTACAGATGCACATACGCACACTCACATACACATACACACACACACATATGAGTGTGTGCAATAAACAACAATAAGCAACAACGACAGCAATCAGTGAATAAAGTGAATGCGACTGAATCATTGCGAGTTCCATTCGTGAACATTCGCAACAATTGTTAAAGCTAATTCCTGTTTACAAACTCCTGCAGAACAAACATAAGGGGAAAAACTATTGCAAGAATTGGCCCAAAAGCTAGAAATTGGCCTACAATAACAACACTATTAACTTGGCTTAACAAAAAGAAAACAATGCGAAGAAAAAATATCTTAAAACAAAAAAAATGAACGACAGAAAAAATAAAAAGAAAATCCAAGTGAGGCAACGTCTGACTTTTTGGGGGCATGTTGTTGTTGCCGGTGCTGTTGCACGTTCCTGTAGCTCAGAGCTTGTTGCATTATGCATTGTTGTTGTTGCAATTGTTATGCCCTGTTGTTGCTGATGTTGTTGCTGCAGTTGTTGCTGTTGGGTTATGTGTCTTGGCTGGAAGCAATTTAGCCGCGATCATGCATGAATCTTGATTAGATATTCAACGAGAAATAATTTGAAAATGATGACAGTTCGCGATAGGCGCAACAAACCAAAAGGATCCAGCTAGAACTGGAACTGGAACCAGAAATGGAACCAGAACTGGAACTAGTGTTTTCTCTCCTTTAATTTTATATAGATAGATGGATAGATGGATGATATTCATACTCCTACTCGTATTATAGCTAGCTTAATACAAAGGGATTTTCTCTCTCTCACTTTTAGGTCTTAACTGGGCTAACTGAGGGAAACGTTTGGACTGATAAGCAATCAATTTGAAGGCAATCGTAGAGTAGAGGCAGACAGACAGTCAGGCTGTCTGCTGGGCGGGCGGTCTGGAAGTCAGTTCGTGCTGCAGCTTTCCACATCCAAGATTCAATTCAGTTGATATGGCAACGTTGCCGCTGATGAGAGATGCACCAAATGGTGACTCCACATCACCAAATAAAACATTATGAAAAAGTCACGGGATATTCGTTAATTTAATTGAAAAATATACTGAATATTAAAAATAAAAATAAACAAATGAATAAAGTTAGTTTTTAAATTAAAAGAGATCAGTTCAATATATATAATTCATAATTGATGAAAAATCATACGAATTTATTACAATCTGAACTTGTTGAATTATCGGAATAGGAATAAGTTTCGTCTAGATGAAAAATTATTATTAAATTTATTATTATTATTATTATCAGTCTAAAGTATTCTTTCTAAATTTCTCTTTATAATTTTCCGATTTTTAGTACGGAAACAAATATGAAAAATAAATAAAGTAATTTATTCTATTGATTGATCTGCAAAAATAATATAACGCAACATTTGAAGTTATATTTTATGCGGTAGGAAGCTAGGACCTTTTTGGATATTGGATGAGAACTTTGTCTTATTGTTAAAATATAACAAAAGTAATTCATCCATTTCCCTCCAACGAAACTTTTAAACCAGTCACTCAATTTAATTCTATAGTATTTTAAACGTTATTAAACCAGAAAGATGTTTTTCTTGTCTTTACATTTTTAAATAAAAAGTAAAACTAGCTGTCGGAAAATGACTAAAAAACATAGTTGGGAACTACCTCATCCGGCTAAAAACTTTGAACAAATCACAGTCTTAACTCTATAAAACTCCAAATAGTGAACTATAATTTGATTGGAACTGACGTCAATCAAAACTTTCTTCCTTCCCGTTTGTGGCTATAATCACAGGTTGTGAATGGAACGTGTTTAGCTATAGGCCAGTTTGGCTGTCAACGCCTCACTTCGGGCTCAGTTCTAGGCAAATAAATCAAGACAATTTTGCTGGAAGCACAAACAACAACAGCAACAGCAACAATGTATAGACAATGGCCCACTTGAAATACTGGGAAACTAAAAGGCAAGATACAAAGTACGATCGGAAAGCCCAAATTCAAGTGAACTGCAATGCCAAATGATTGAATGCCAGTTGCAACAACAACTGAAACAACAACAATAACTAACTTGGCCATAAGCATCAGAAACGTTTCAATTTATTACGCGTGCGACGACGAGTCTATTATGATGACGATGGCGACTCTATGGTACAGGGTCTGGGATTTGATTGACGGTTGCTCTGTCGGTCGATTGGCCCGTTCCGAGTTTATAACAATCACAAATTATGGGTTGTAGCGCTGAGAAAATGATCTTGTAGATTTAACACTGATAGCAACGTGGCCACAACAACAAGTCAGAAAGATCTAGCCAAGAGTAAAAGACTACGAGATACCCTACACACAGACAATTGTTTGTGAATATATTGCAGTGTTCTTTTTAATTTGCACCCGGGCAAGAAAGTTCTTTCTCAGCTTTTAAAACGAGAAGTCACTGTTGTGAAATAGTAGAGTGCATTCGAGTTTGAAAACTCAGTGTTATAGTTTGAAATTTGTTCTTGAAATTCGTTTCTTTCTTCCGATTTTAAACATAGAATTAATGTGCGTATAGTATTGAGGATCCCGTGTAATCTCCGAGCTCGAGTTTTTACAGACGGACAGGGTTAACTTCCTCAGCTGTTGAACAAGAACAAATACACTTTAAAGAGTGAGAAATACTTTCTTATGCCGGCTCTTTTCTATACACTACACTAAATAAGTATACCCCTTACAGGGTATATCAACAATAACGACAACGACAACCAATCGAAACAGGTTCCCATTTGAGTGTAAGCTAAGAAAAAAAGGCATTCTTGCATCGCCGCCACTTGGCCAAAATGATTGATTGCAGCTTTGACGACTCTGCGGCAAGTAACCTGCCAACTGCCAACTTGCAACGTGCAACTTGCAACTTGCAACTGACAACTGGCCGCACTTGAAGCTAGGCTTGAATGGATCATCTGTTCTTTTGTTGCCTCCATTCGTGGTTCGTTGTTTGCGCTAAAGTAATTTACACCAGTCTCGACATTCAGCTGCCGTTGGCCAAAAACCAGACGTCATGTCGTACACCTAACTAACTGCCCCAACTCTACCCGGTTGCCTCCACTCCACTCCCCTCTTTTCACACTGCCCCTGTTCTTGCCCCTTTCGCTCTTTTGCCTGTGTCCATTGTCCGGCAACATGCGCGCTGCACATTTCAAATTCTTTATGGACCCTTACACGACAATTGTCAACAAGCGCGAACAAATTTTCAGTGACCGGTTCTTTGCTTTTCGTTGCAGCTCCTTCTGCTTCTGCTTCTACTTCTCCTTCTCCACCTTATCTCTTCCCTCTCTTCTCCTTCTTCTCTTAGTCTGCTTCTGCCGATCTTCAGCGGAAATTTCGCCATACGGTGTCGGTGGGCGGTTAGTTGGTTCGTTGTTGGTCCAAAATAAAGAAATTGAAGACAACAACAAGAAATTTCGCACATGTGAGACGACAGAGAAAGGGAGGGCGATAAAAAGTGGGACGGAGAGAGCATGAGAGATTTCAGAGCGAGGGCTGCACAAGATATTTTATATCAAAAATGCAGTTCAAGTTCTCTATTGGGAAGTGTTATATAATGGAGCTGTCTCTATTATAAATGGACTTTAAAAAGTTAGAAGAATACTTAGAAAAGGATCAAGCGTAGATACTATATACAAAATAATAAAATTACATTGCGATCGATCTAAAATTTCTAGATCGCTGACTTAAAAACAAAACAAAATCTTTAGAATATATAATAGCTCTGTAAGCTTTATTGATCCAGCTGATCTCTTCCTTAATAAGACTAGCTACGATCAATGGATCTGGTGATAACAGAGAATAATTGAGCCACCCCTCAAAAGAAAGAAGAAGAAGAGAAACTAGAGACAGAGAAATAAAGAAAGAACGAGAGGGAAAGATAAAGTTAAGGCTGTTTCCGGGTTCGTGATTTTCGTTTTGTCCTTCTCCCTCTCCTCCCCCGTTGTTGTTGCTGTTCCTGTTGTCAGTTGCTGTTGTTGTCAGTTACAGTTGCTGCTGTTGTCAGTTGCAGTTGTTACTGTTGCTGTTTGCAGCAGTTGTCGTTGTCATTGTTTTGTACACATTTCATGGCCATAAAATTGTCTTACTGGAAAATTTTCGGCCAAAAAAAAAAACTCTTCAAGTTTTTCAAAGCGTTTCGAAATGGATTTCATTGGTTGTTTAATAGCCAAAGAAGAAATAAGAAAGATAGAAACTCCTCCCCCATGCTCCTTATAAACAAAGTCAACGACGCAAGCCAACGACTGACAATTTAATTTGACCAACTCAGGAGTGTAGTGTCTTGGCCTAAAGCACAGGAGGATAGGATTGCCTTTTGGCAATCGAAGAAGAAGTTAAACGTGACTGCCAATTGACTTCCATTCAATTTTGCGATGGCACGCAAATATCGTGAGGAGTCTAAACCGCATTTCTTTGGCTACCTTCCTCCTCCTGTGGTATTGGTATTTCTTATTTGAACAAAAGAGGAAAGCAACAAGAAGGAAAAACGAAAGTTTTTTCGTCTTCGTGTTCGGAGTTGAACAAATTTTTTGGTTTTTAACCATAACAAGAAATTGAAATTGTAGTTGACATTTTATGGGCATGTTTTTCATGTTTTCTTCTTTTTGTCATCTTGAAGTAACGCTCCTCCTCCTTCTCAGTAGTTTCCTCTTTCTTCTTGAAATCCTCTCTGCATTATAATTAAAACTGGTTTCGTCGACTCTCTGATTGAATAGCTCTAATTAGAATTGACCATTGTGCAATTCTAATGCTCACCCGCGGTTCGATGAGTCAAAATTCTATACTCAAAACGACGAACAACGCCCGATGATTGATGATGTTGGGATTTGAAGAGATGAAGTGTTCATTATACTGTCATCACCCGGTACAATTGTGCGAAACGAGCGCAAGTGGTGCTAACAAATGGTAACTAGAACAGATTCTTTTAAAATATTTCTTTATTAATATTTTCAGCAGAAACTATTAGAGAAGAAAAGAGAGTAATGAAAAACTAAAAGAAATATTATCAATTTGTATATCATAGATAGATAATATCATTATCGAGAGAAAAATAGTTCTTATGATTACATTTTCAAGTTCAACTTGTTATTTAGATTACTAAGTAATCCTTTGGAAAAGAATTGTAGTAAAATTATTCTTTTGAAACATTTTCTATAGCTTATAGATAGCATTGTCTACTTTGAACTTTTGCTGTGTTGCAAACCCGGAAAGAATATCCTAGCTACAATCTGAAAAACTATTAGTATGCATATATGCATCTCATTTATATCTCATCCAAAACAAATAAGTATCTTTTATCTCTTGGCAGTCTATAGTTTTCCAAATTCGATAGATCTTTCGCATATTAGAGATGACACTTTAACAAGCATTTTGAGTCTATAAATGGCATTTGTAGTACTTGATTTGTTTTTCTGAATTTGATTTCGCAAGCTTCCCTGCTTTAAAAGGAAATACGCTTTTACTGTGTGAATTTCACAAGCTTAAACACACACACACTTGCAGAAACAAATGCAAATACCAAGAAAAGCAAAAGGTTTGGATACAGTAAAAATACGCTAAGTATGTACACACACACATATACTGTTTAAATCTGCGATCAGGCGACTTTATTGTTGTTTGTAGCGAGTAGCTGCTAAGTTTATGGCTGCTTATGCAAATGCAAATGCGACTGCGACTGAGTAGATGTGTGTGTGTGTGTGTATCTGTGTGTGGAGTGTGCGTAAAAACGTTTTGCGCCTTTTGTTCACATGGTCGACGGTCGCTTGCTTCTTATTTGTTGTTGCTGTTGTTTGTAGATTGTTGTTGTTGTTGTTCTTCTTCTTGTTGTTGTTGTTGCCTGCCTGCTGCCGATTCCAAAAGCGTTCGTTGCTGTCATGTCCAGTAATTAGCATAGCACAGAGTCGCATTTGTTGTGGTTGTCGATGTGGTTGTTGTTGTGGTTGTTGTTGCCGCTTGACAACTGCGGCGCTTTGTTTGTTTGTCGTCTCCTACTTGCCTAAAATTCCCCTAATTCCCCCCTCTCTTCAGCTCCTTTTGCGTCGCGTGGGTTGTTGCTGCAGTTGTGCCCATCAAATAATGCTTACAATTGTTGATCAAAGTGCAGAAAATCTATAGTATCACATTGAAGAACCCTCAAATGACATGCGATTTACTCAAAGCTGTCGGCAGAGCTGTATTATCACCCCATGAATACAATCAGCTAATGAAGTGTTAAATTTTAATAGCCCAAGTACTTAAAATCCTAAGTATGTTATTTCAGAACTGTTTAAAGACATTCGATTAAGCGGAAACTTGCAGCATATAAAGATTATCAGTTTACAAGTGTGATCAGCTAAAGATTTTACGATCTTCGCTTATATATAAGAGCCGATCAGAGACTACCGATTCAACGGGAACATAAGCGGGTTCAGCTGACAAACTATGAAGATTTATTGACGCAACTCTTTAAAACCTATCATAACAGTTAGAAGAACCCTTCAAAGACACTCGATGATGATCTTTATACAACTGAGATTAGCTGACAAACGATTACCATTTGCTGGCAATAAAAAATATAATCAGAATAATAATGAGAACATTTCTAATGAGAGGAACTTCAGGTGAGACTTTAGGTATATGTATTTAGTTTGCTATGCAATTTGTTGTTGGTTTTTCAGTTGGATTTGTCTGATGCGCCGCCAGCAATGAAAATTCGCCATGTTAAACGTGGGCTCATTTCTGTTTTTTTATGGCCAAGACAACACACACACACACATGGAGAGAAAGAGAGAGAACTGAGAGAAGAGTGCTACGACAACATCCACATCCAGCAGAGATCGGCTTGGCATTTACAACATGCCTACAACGTGGTAATGGCAACCAGAGTCGCTGCCACAGCTTAAGAAACAGCAACAGTGTGTGGCGTCTTGGAATACCAAATTTTATAGCGGTACACTGTAAAATATTTACCATCGCTGCCACAACAACAACAAAAAAACAGAAACAAAAACAAAAAAACAACAGCAACTGCAGCTTTAGTTGATGCTACGTGCGGGGGCGCAGGTTTGTTTTTATAGCCGCCCAAGTTTCACTCTATAGAGAGGAACCCGCCTCACCACCATCATATACCATTTCCCATTGCCTCATCCCTACCCCTCCCCCCATATTCCCCATTCACCATGCGGCACTATAATTTATAACAACTGAACATTTGCTAAAGGCGCTCCACGGAATCCAAGCTGAATCCAAAACTCAAATCTGCGGATGAATTGGGAACTCCAAACTCTTCTGGCTTCTCATACGCTACGCGCTGCGTTTTCATCCTTTGTGGCTGAAAATTGCAGCGCATTGTTTGGTTTTCCACTTTTGTATACTCTAATCGAAGGAATGCCATCAACTTGCACATCAAGATTGAGATTGAAAAGGATGAGCAAGGTATAAAGATATGAACAGATATTTGATATGAATGATGCTCAACTTGCAACTATGAATAGACAGAGGAAGTGTTATATAAAGTCGACATCAATTTCATCTATCAACTGGACGATCTCTTTGCTTTAAAGTGGGAATAAGAATAAGATAGAATGAATCTGTCCAAAACATAACAGCTTACTAAAAATTGAGTAAAGATTGATTAGCAAAACTTTTCTTTAATAGAAAATGTTCTTTTCATTACTATTTTGTTGTCTGATATAAATAAAGAGTGTGTGCTTTGAATAATATAAATTTTTCTAATTGATGAATACACTCATATGAGATTCCTTTGGTGATTGTCCGATTTAATATAAATAATCCAACTTAGTAGAAAAAGTATAGATGTGAGAATAATAGAGACCTAAGTAGATAGAACAGATTTTTAAAAGTAATATTTAAAGTGCAAAAATAGTTTAAAGTTAAAGAAATGGTATGCCTTTGCGTTTTTATATTATTTTTATAAATAATTATATCTTTAACTTTATCTACATTGAAAGGGTATCCCAAGTTCTGTACTTTACGCGGAATCTTGGCTTTTGTTTGTGGCCCTCTTCTGTGAGCTGTGTTGTATTTTGGGAGTGGAGTGGAGTGGCAGGCACGCCTCTATCTGCAATGTGCGATCTATTGCGACGGGCGCTTTCCTTTGAGCGGGACGGCCATCTAATGTCGGTGGAGGAGAAGGAGGAGGAAGAGGGTGAAGAGAGGGTGTCGAGAAGGGGAGACATTTGGTCGGCAAGAGGCGTTGGATAGAAGGCAGCGTACTGTGTTTCACCTGAGATTGATAGCAGTTGACGTCTGTGGCTTGTGGATGTGGATTTGGATTTAGATTTGGGGCCTTTTGCTTGTTGCACTGACACAAAAGCGAACGAATACTCGTACTGGCTGTGAATACTATGAATACTGTCTGAATACGTTTCATTATACGCCAGGTGAAATATGGCTGCTGCTCCATTTGATCTGAATAGGTAGATGGCTGCAAGTACAACAGGTTTCCCTCCCAAAAGCAGACTCAATTCCAAACTCAAACTCAAACCCAATCCCAATCCCAGAGCGAGCTTCTCTCTCGTCTTGATTTATAGGAAGCGATTGTGCGTTTTGCAAATTACGACAACGTTGTCTGCAAGTCATAAGCGAGTACTCGTTATTATTATTAATACCTGAATGCAACAACATCATCATCAAGCTGCATGCCACATCCCACACTCCCAATCTTTCTCTTTCTCTGTCTCTCTCTATCTCTCTCCGTCTCTCTTCCTCTAGAGTTGATTGAATCTTTTATGTGTGGATTTAGGAGGAGCGTTGAAATTAAATATTTATTAAATTGTCGACAGCAGACAATGGCATATAAATCAGCTTAAAAACTATTCAATGAATATTCCAATCAATGGACAACATGTGGCAAGGATGTGTGCTACCTGAGTGTTTTTTGTGGCAGAAGGGGCAGCTAAGCTGATGAGCTTTATGGCTAACATTTGACCTCAAGGAAATTAAATTTCATCTCGAGTTAGTTTTGAATAGAAAAACAGTTTCGAGTTGAGTGAAGAGTTAAAAGTGAAGCTTAACGTTTTACTTGTATCAATTAAATGTAACAGAAATTTATTTAATTAAATTAGTATAATCTCAAACTTCACAAAGCGATTGATTAGGAATGATTTGACCTCAAGGAAATTAAAAACTATATCGAATTAATTTTAAATAGAAAAACAGTTTCGAGTTGAGTGAAGAGTTAAAAGTAAAGCTTAACATTTTACTTGTATCAATTAAATGTAACAGAAATTTATTTAATTAAATTAGTATAACCTCATAACTAGACGATGCCTTAAGATGACCTCAAGGAAATTAAACTTCATATCAAATTAATTTTGAATAGAAATACAATATCAAGTTGAATTAAAACTTAACGATTTTAAAACCCAAAAATGTACTTCAATCAATTAAATGTAGTAATAATATATTTTATTAAATAAAGTCTTAAACTTGGCAAAGGTCTGGACACTGCCTCAACTTGAGTTGAAGGAGGCTGTGTCCCTTGCTTGTCTTTGGCCCTAAGGATAACTCAAACTGAGGCTGGACAATGGCCTCGGGTTACACTGACCAATTTAAACAGAGAACCAAATTTACTTTTGAAAAGTACAAATTGAGGTGCAGTTTGTCTGTGTGTGTGTGTGTGGGTGTGTGTCTAGATTGTCAGCTTGAATGGGGTTGCAAGTTAGTTTAATTAATTCGACATCGAAGTCTGTAAACACGGCAAAACGACAACAATCTCGAGTTTGACAGTTTACCTGAAAGAGGTGTAGGCACTTGTCGTCAGTCACTCGAACAGGACAGCAAATACAAACATCTCAGCCCCTCTCTGTCATTCTGTCATTGTTTTGTGTCGAAAAGAAAACAAGACTATAAACAAAGCACAGAGAAATAGCAAAGAACTTTGACTCCTTTGAACCCGTTTTTCAAAAGCTGACTTGCAGATGCTTCAATTAGCACTTTGGATACAGATATTAGTAGGAAAAACAGTTACGTACTCCCAGCATCTCTTTCATACTCTCTCTCCATCTTTATCTATCTCCATGTCGGCACATAAAACAGCTAGAAAACTAAACCCTACTTGGGCCAGCTGGACCATAAAACATCTTGAAAATACATGTACAGATGTGGACTAAAGTAAAAACTAATTACGCGCAGTCATAAAACGATCTTAACAACCAAAGTGCGAGCCAAATTAGCTGCTTTCTGTTGTTCACTTTTTAATGGAGTTTTAACTCCAAAATGTGTGTATATAAGATCATTTCTTATATATTAGGTAGATATAGACTGACTCATCTATGAAATAAATTCATTATACTATACCTAAGTCTTATCAATCCAATATATACAATACTATATATTGTACTGTTTATTTTCCAGCTTATTATTTTCAACGAAATCGCCACTTTCTCGACTGATAAACAACATTGATTATGACTCTATTATATATATTTAGTGACAAAAATATATACTGCTGATAGACAATATTCAAAATATTGCAAAAGTAAATACTTTATTATTATCTGTATGTATTATAATATTTCGCAACTTAGTTGATTAAACTTAAGGCGAATAAAGATTTTGATTTTGGGAAAGTTCGTGCTAGAGGAAGTACCACTAAAAGTAAGAGAAGTTCAAGTAAAAACAATTTAATTTCATTTGAGAAATGTTGAGGTCAGAAAAGCTTTACATAACGTAATTGCAGTAGGAGAATAATGTTCAAATTAGTCAAGTTGGAGATCAGCAAGCGCAGTATATAAAAAGATCTATTGAAAGTAGAGCTAGGAAAGTTTGAGAAAATAAAAGAATTAAGTTAATTGAACTGAAATATTCTAGAATATTTTCAGCGCTTCAAAGTATAACTACACTAGGATATTTTATATACTTTATAATACTTAAGCTATAACTTGCAGATCAGATTTTTAGCATACAAGTTTAAAGAAATTCCTTATAACAATACAGTTATTCATTGAATTTCGCAATACGCATAAGTTCTTTCTTTATAATAATACAGTCATAAATTGAGTTTTGCAATTCGCAAAAGTTTACAAATTGAAACGTAAATTCTAAATAAAAGCTGACAAAGAAATGCTAAGAAATGCATTATTATTGCTATAGCTAGTGTTGAAATACAATTGTTTTATCATGATTCTAAAAGAAATTTATTATTACGTATCGCATCTCACATCTTACCATTAATAATACAATTATATTATATACATTTTAAAGCAATCTATTAAGTAGAAAACAACCTGAGCTTGAAGATATTAAGTTTAAAGTTTCCTCTATCACTTAATGCCATTTTAAAGTTAATTTATTACAAATGATCAAGATGCCAAAGTGATTCTTGACTTGTCCTCCGACTGACCATGTGCATTAAGATAAAGCGTCTCATATTATGTATTTTTAGCTAGAGAATATTGATCATAGGGATGCCTAGACTAAGAGGCTTGATTGATCGCCCAACGATTGTCCATCGATAGTGAGTGGATTGGGATTGGGATCGGGATTGGGGCGAAATAAATTGTTGCTACACGTATAAGACATCGTGTACGACAAGTTAAGACAACGATCTGTGCGCCTCCGACAGATCCGACTGGACACAAGAAACCTGCATCATGTGGCGCGCTGCATGAAAAGAACAGGAAAGTCAAGATGGACAGATAGAGAGGAGAGTCTCTTCTTGTGTCTTGTGTGTGCGTGGACATTATTGCGCAGTGTCTATATCATTAATTAATTTAATCACTTGTACATGATTTTGTTGTAGCGTTGTGGCAAGCATTATTAATTTGGCGTTCCAAGCGATTCCTTTTGCCCCATTGGGAAAGCCCCAGCTAAATTGTAATCTAATAATAAATATAAATGTACGAGTATTCAAGTTGAAAATATCTCCCTCAAGTAAGTAACAGATTTTATATATGGCACCAATATGAAATCTGTCTTATCAGTGCCTAAGCCTGATTCAAATTCTATTCAAATATTTTTTATGATCTTTCTATGTGAGTGTGCGTGTGTTGTGTGTGTGTGTGTGTGTGTGGTAGCGATAGCGATAAGAATTCTTATTTTTCATGAACTGAAATCAGATCACAATATGCGTTTCGGGTCTACACGTAAAAGACACTTTCCTTCTTTTATTTCGGGGTAGAATTCTTCTGTTATCTGTAAAGTGTACAATAAATTTCTAGTTTTTAACTTACGTTTTAACGCTTCTTCTTAAGTTCTTGTCTTTTATTAGGGGTTTTCTGGGATTACTTTGGATCACTTATCGTTTAGCTGCATCTGATTTCTGTTTTTGTTTTTGTTTCTGTTTCTTTTTTTTTTTTTTTGATTCACACAAAAATTCACTTGGGAAGCCGTCGGCTATTTAATTTTTTGCATGCATTGAAGAGACGCACTGATATTTATGGGGAAATGGGATTTGTCAGGCAGCCAACAACAAGCAACATTAACAACTAGACTGCACTGCACAATCCGCGATACGCGCTCAACGTTTGGGCTCCAAAACCGGACTGAGGCGCTCTCAGCACAGAGGCAAGCGACAACACCGATAGTGACTGCGACTGCGAGAGAGGCTGAGACTGAAGCTCAAGTCCAACTCAAGCAAATAAAAGAGCAGCGTCGGCGCCGCGTGCGCCTCCAGTCAACTGGTCAGACAGAGAGCGCATGCTTGCTCTGCCGCCGGCTATACTGAGAGCAGCTAACTCCACATGCCCACTGTACTCCTGCACTCGCGTGCTCCTCAATGCTCTCTCCCACACATGCACTCACACACGCACACACATACAGAGTGTGTCCCTCTTGCGCTTCGGCTGAGACTGTTGCGTATATCTGTTGCTGTCGCACACTAACACACGCTTACTCCCGGTCTCAGTTTCAAAGTTGAAAATTCAAATAGAACAACAATAAACTCAAAACCGAAAAACCGAATGATCGAAACTAGATAATGTTTAAGTAGATTAAGAATTTAATTAAACGTTACCTATGACTAAGCACCCAGACATTTTGGATGAGCATTAACTTCAGCTGCAATATGTATTATTATATAGTTAAATATAGCTCAGTCACTCAATCACTTAGTTATTTTCAAGCACGTATTTAAGCTAAGATGATAACCACTAAATAAAATAGAGCCACTTTAATGTTGCCACCCTAGCAAACTCTCAGGATACTCTGATCAGTCTTATAAAATGTTTGCTGGCTTATAAAATATAACAGGAAACAGTCGACTGCATAAAATTGAACTAATTAGTTACACGAGGTATAATTAAACGATTATAATCGAATATTACTTTATTCATTCAAACGTAACGTATGGAACATAATTGTTTGATTCAGCCATCATTTAGCTGAGTTTAAGTATCATACAAAATTCATCGCTATGCCTAGCAAGTTCGTCGTTTTTGGATTCCTGTCAACGTTGATGTTATTCAACCTTTCCTATAATGTAAGTAGCCCCAGTTTAATTGTAGATTTGAGAACTAATCAATTTCAACTCTCAAAGGAAGCTGTCGTGTTTAAATTTACAAATTTCGTTTGTGAAAATTTCGATAAATCATGGTTTACTTTTAATGAATGCCGATTGCGAGCTATTAATCGTAATAAGACAATTTTGAATTTCAATGGAACATTTCATCAACCTGTCAACGAATTTGATTGTAAAATACAAGTCTTAAGGAAAGCTAATGGTTATAAGCCATGGGTTATTAATGGGAATGTCGATGTCTGTCGATTTAAACAAAATCCCTATAATCCTGTTGCAAGACTTATTTTTAATCTTTTTAAAGATTTCTCAAACATGGACCACAAATGCCCCTACGTTGTAAGTACTATAAATATTTAATTTGTTTTATGTAAACTCAGATTCTATCGTTATAGGGTACGGCATACGTTAAAGGAGCCTATCCCAGATGGAAACTTTTACCGAGTCCACTTCCAACTGGCGATTATTTATTGGCACTGACTTGGGCATCTCGGAATAAGACAAAATTGAAAACAGATATCTATTTTATGTTTAAGGAGGATTTAATAAATGCATAAGCAGGTAACAGGTGTATATTACAATACAAAAATATGGGACAAATATCAATAGCTGTTGTATAAAATATATATTGTTTTTTTTGATTATTGTATTGTGCGGAATAACTTTATATAAACTCGTCTACACTCAAATGTATCATTAGCTTTCTGACAACTACTTAAAGTAATGAAGTGTTAAATACATTTTACATGTTAATGAATCTTCAGAGTTATTAAATATGTACAGAAAATATTGTTAAATTTAAAAACAACCGCTTTCTATATTTAGCCAGACTGATACTCCATTATTATAAATGCAGGGACTATAATATCTCGTTATCTTGATCCATTTTAAAAATTCGAACAATTTAACGGTGTTATGATCCGACTAATCAGTCGCAGCCAAGTATCGATTAGCCGGCTAGCTATCGGTACTAATCAGGGACGAGTACGACCTAATTTCTGCTTGTCAGCAGCGCACGCACTCGCAGCAACTCACGTGGATATCTTAACTAAAAACCTAACCTTCCTACATCTTTCATCTATCGATGTTTCGATACCCAGGGGCTACCATAACAACGGATTGAGCAGTTTTCTGACACCAAACTCCTCTGACAGACTGAGCAAAAACTGGGAGGTAGCCTGCAGCATGAGACACTGTTGGATGTGCGAAAGAGATGGCGCATGCAACAACACGTGCTCTTATCAGTTGAGTGAACTAAACTGAGTGTAAAATTGAGTGACAACTGATAGCAGACGAGTTGAGTTCGTTTCGTTCGGGTTTTTCATATAATTTTATTTGATTTTATTTTAAGTTAATTTCATTAGATGCTGGTGCAGTGTGGTTGCTATTGTTGTTGGTGTTGCGTGCGGTCACTCCTTTATGTATTTTGTGGTCCAGTTTTGAGGGTTGCACTTGGCCAGCAGCTTCGTTGGTCACTCGTTGAGCTCTAATTGGTCAACAGCAAGCATTTTATGTACTGCCAACTGAGGGCCACTTAAAACCCTCGAGCCCCTATTTTAAATGTTAACGAGGGGCACAACTAATTCTCTTCAATCGATATTATATGGTTATAGAATAGTTAGAGAATAGAAAGAATAAATAGACAAAGGGGAGAGGATTTAATTGCAAGCTAAACCTTTGGATTACATATAATAAATGCTAATAAAATATAGAGCAACTTAAGGAACCAGAAAACTGGGTAAACAATTTTCAATTGAAGTTTTGAAGTTTCATATAATTTAACAAACATTATTTTATCTAATAAAAGTCTAATAAAGAGTTATGCGAATTGGTCTCTTTCTTATTTTTAATTACGAGTAATCAATTTTAATTGGACCTAGAATTAATTGAGTATTTAATTTGAGTTTAATTTAATAAGAAACTAAAATGATGAAATATATATTTTATTTAGAAATTGCCGATAGTCTCTAACCGGAGACTTAATAGACACTTACATATTACCATCAAAAGAAAGTATAGTTTAAAGTTAGTTGAGAATTATCGTAAGCTGATTTAACAGCTTGTCGATTTCAAGCATCAATTCCAATCACATAATAACCAGATTTCTCAACGAAAGATTTTCGAATGCAAAAAGAGACTTGTCTCTATAAGAATATTAAGTATACGAAATGAATTGCCTGCATGAGCTTAGGCACAAGCTTTATTAGCGCAACGAACCAATCAAAGATTGCCACCTGAATAAGCTGGCGAAAGGAAACCACTTGAAAGACCCCAAAAAAAACCCCTTTCCCCCCATTCAAAAACTGACCAAAGCCATTACGCACCGCTGTGAGATTGTAATCTAAGAAGATTCAACTCGTTATTGGAGCAGGGATTTAATTAGACAAATGTGCGCAATTTGTAATGTCATTTTTCAAATGTGCGACCAAGTTGGAGAAAAGCCAAGTGTAAACTTATTTGGTGTTGAGAGGAGACAGAGAGAGAAAGAAAGGGAGATAAACTATAAGGAAAATAGGAAAATGCGAAAATATGTGCAAATGTGCAGCATGTGGACACTGGTCATTATTTTCGTTTGGGGCAGGTACAAGTTATCACTAAGCCAAGCATTTGGCAACCAATGCTGAGTAAGTGAGTGTGTGTGTGTGTATTTGAGTGTATCTATGTGTGTGTTTGTGTGTGTGTGTCAGCAGGCGGTCCATGTCGAGCATGTCCAACGTTGGCGCGAGACTACGACGACGACGACGACGACAAAAAATGAGATTTGCTGACCAATGGTCATTAAAGCACATTTACAATGGCCAAAGCCCAGTCGAGAGGCATGCAACCAAATGTGGCAGCAAGCAGGCAGTCAAGCAGCCAGCAGGCAAACTTGGCACGCTGCATACAAAATGACTCAAAAGACAAGCGATCAAATCGATGCCGAAATTAATTTATCTTTAAGCTACCAAATTTGACAAATTGCAAATGTATTTGAAATTGACTGCAACTACAGCAGCAGCAGAAGTTGCAGCAACAGCAGAGCCAGGGAGCAAGGCGGGAGGCGACACCAATTAATCTTATCAAGCTGTGAACTTTTGCGTAGATTTTCCATGCCCGCAATTGTCTAGGCAGAGGAAGAAAGGGAGGAAATGGAAGGGAAAGAACGTTGCATGTTGCATACATGTCTTGGTGGCATCCACTTGCTGATTGCGCTAATTGGTCGCGTATGATGAGTGCGTGATACAGAGAGGGGAGATGTCGATGCGATGAGGCTGCCTGCCACAAGATGACAAGATTTTTCATTCATTCATAAAAATATACATATGTTCATTATACAACATTTCAACTCATTCAATGAGGCAGACAATAACGATGCTGACCGGAAGTTCTTATTTCTTTGATTATAAATTGCTCATCTTCAAGATATAGATATATGTATGTATGTGTGGGTGCCTATTAGAGATGGGTCAAAGTTTATTTCCTGACGGAGAACCTAGCACATATAAAAACTATATTTCTTATTTAATCTCTTTGCAGCGTACACTTAATTTAGTATTTAATTAACTTACATATATAGAATTTTGACCAACACAGATATGTTGTCCTCATTTTTATTTAGTTATCTACTAAGCCTTTGCAGCAAAGTTTAATAGAAACAAATGGAAAGAAAATAAACCTTCTGTATACATTTGATGTGTCATAAAACACTTAGTATAAGAAAGCAATAAATAATGTATGCCTAACTATTAAATACTACATGTAAATAACAATATAATATTAATAAAAATGTTCACTAAATGTTGCTTACAATCGATCAACTTACAGTGTGATCGTATAGCCAATATAATGACAATTGCAAGTATATTTATTTAAACTATGTAAATTGCTTTTTATTATTAGACCCAGTACTTTAAAAAAGTACAAATGGGTCTATTAAGTTTGTCCAAAAACAAATGTGCGTAACAGCTAGAAGAATCCGTGGCAGACCCCATAAAGTATATATATTCTTGATCAGCATCAACAGCCGAGTCGATATAGACATGTCTGTCTGTCCGTCTGTCCCTTTTTGTGTCGCCTAGATCTCAGAGACTATAAGAGATAGAGAGACCAAATTTGGCATGTAATTTTCTTTTAGATTTTTGCCACGCCCTCCTCCGCCCCTGGAAATTGAAATATAAAATTTCCAAGTCGAAATACAAGAGCCCCTTGAATGCTAGCCCCTTGATACATATTATATTTATATTTGGTACATATTATATACACTATAATCTTAGCCTGTCCAGAAATTTTCATTCCAATCGGATGATAAACGCGGAAGTTATTCAACTAACAATGTTACGGGCAAAAAGAAGAAGAAGAGACGTTAGCGACCTCTGTGTTAATTGACTTATTTCGTAGTGGCGCCATCTATAGCATGGTAGGAAATATTGAAGAACAATCTATAGTGATCGCTTTGCTCTCAAAAAGTACTGGGTCTCCTACTGTCGAGCTTGCTCCACTGTAGCTTACTGCATTTTACTTTTTCAAATTAAGACCAAACATTTTAATTTCACTTCGTAGATTTAATTATGTTTCTCCAATTAAAAACTCTTTTTCTTCATGAATATATAATATGAATAGGTACTTATCAGGGTGGGGGGCCAAGACAACTCCCCATCAGACGAAGGGTTTATTGCTTGCCGATTGCTGCAAAAACAAATTACACTGACTTTTTGTTTCGATCGCAGCACTTGCAACTCGCGATCGCGGCGGCTTCTAACGGTGGTTGTTGCGGATACTGTCGCAGTGCTCACTTGTTGCATTTGGCCGCCCACCCCTCCATTAAACGGTATTCATTGAACACCTTCACTTGGACCGCGTATACGAACCGTTGGTTAATTTTCGATCGTAATGAAATAAATATTAACGTTTATAATCCTACTTTGTAGAATAATTTATTGGGATCAACAGTTGATTCGCGCCTGAAAAAATCCCAGTTGCTAATATTATATCGACCAGCCACCACGAATTACGGTCATGAATGTTAAAGTAATCGGGTAGTTTATAATCAGTTTAATTGTTTTCGCACGGATTTCTGCCCATTGTTTGTTTTTAAATTATTGAAAAATCCGTGCAAAAACAGTTGATCTGATTATAAACTACCCGATTACTTTAACATTCATGACCGATAACTCATGGTGGCTGGTCGATATCTCTTTGGCAACTGCGATTTTTTTAAGGCGCGAATCGACTGTTGATCCCAATAAATTATTATACAAAATAGGATTATAAACGTTAACTTTCATTCCATTACGATCGAAAAATTAACCAACGGTTCGTGTACGCGGTCCAAGTGAAGGTGTTCAATAAATACCGTTTAATGAAGGGGTGGGCGGCCAAATGCAACAAGTGAGCACTGCGACAGCATCCGCAACAACCACCGTTACAAGCCGCCGCCATCGCGAGTTGCAAGTGCAGCGATCGAAAAAAAGTCAGTGTAATTTGTTTTTGCAGCAATCGGCAAGCAATAAACCCTTCGTCTGATGGGGAGTTGTCTTGGCCCCCTCCTCTGATTTAAATCTTGATGCGTAGTGTTTGTGTTATTTTTTATTTTATTTTTTTTTTGTGTGTTTGTTTGAGTGTAAAACTAATCAGAAGATCTGCCTATAAATTTGAATGAAAGTTAATGATGCTACTTATTTATTCTTTGGTAAGCTTACTACTTTTTGATAATAATAGAATAAGTATCTATTCATATTATATATTCATGAAGGCAAAAAGGTTTTTATTGGGGAATAATAATTAAATCTACGAAGTGAAATTAAAATGTTTGGTCTTAATTTGTAAAAGAATAAGTTTCGATACGATTCGTCATCGTTTTTTAAGCGTTGTCGTATAAGCGGCAATTGAAGATAAATATAGAATCCAATTAAACAAATCACTGATTAAAATAAAGTTGTTGTTCAATTAAACAACTACATATAATAATTAAACTATTTTAATTAAAAATTAGATGAAATAAAGGGTGTCATTATGTAGTTCACGGTCGTTGTCTACCAACATGCCCCCGCTCTTTAAATGGAGATAGATAGCACGCGCCTAGAAACTGATCCAGACACCTGTCACAGCGGTCACAAATTTAGTCGTCTTCCGTAGCTTAAAAACAGACCGAAAGTTGGTTAGTCTATTTTGAGTCCTATGCCTAATATTTGTGTGAAAATCATCGTTTCATCACAGGGAATCAATCCGAATCTATAGTGAACGGTTTGCAGTCAAAAAGTACTGGGTCTCCTACTGTCGAGCTTGCTCCACTGTAGCTTACTGCATTTTTTTGTAACATTTTGTAATTTAAGTGTAATGTAAAGTATATTTAAGATAGCGTCTATAGTCACCTCTGAGATTTTTAATTTAATATTTACCATTTAATATTCCGTTTAATTGTATCTAGAAAATTAAAATAGTTAAATTCAGTAATCGATTTTATCCGATCAATAAACTAACCATAAAAAAGTAAGTACTCAATGTAATGATGATTAGCCCCCATCGCTACCGGGTGTGTGTGTCTGTGTTAATGTGATTGTGTGTGTGCTTTGCGACTTGTCAAGTTCAAAAGTGTTAATTGAGGCAAAGTAGAGTTTTGTCACAGTCGTAGCATTTCCGTTTTTGTGGCTATGCCACAGCTGCTGCTGATGTTGCTGCTGCTGCTGCCGCTGTGCGGTTGCAATCGCAGTCTCAACTTTGAGTACGAAGGTTGTTGTTGTTGTTGTATTTGTAGCTGCCACATTCATTCAGCCACAAGAGTTCAGAGTTCAAATGCAGGCAAAAATATGTAAATGCAGGGCGCTTGCGTGTCGGGTCTGCAGAATGGGGTACGGTTCAGTTCTAACCGATTTACCCATTACACAGTAACAACAACATCAATTTCGGGGCACTGGGAACGGGTCACGAGGTGCCAGAGTGAAGGAGGAGATGGAGGAGAAGGAAGAGAAGAAGGCGCAGGCGCAGACTAAACGCTTGTTAAAGGGCGCGCTGGAAATTGTTGCTGCTGTTACTCTTGTTGCTGTTGTTGGTTGATGTTGCTGTGGTTCGTGGCAACCGCAAAAACAAATCAAGCGTCAAGGCGTCAGACTTGACTTGAAGAGAGAATCGGGGTAAATTCGATTTGCAATTTTCTGTTGAGTTGAGTAAACAATTTTGAATGAAATGCAAGTGCCGGGAGTCGGGAGTTGATTCAAAATTGCAGCAAGTTGCAAGCAAAGTCGGAGTTGAAGCTGCTTGATTTGCAATTTCATGGCAGCCACAATTTGCACCTCATCATATCTCTCTCTCATCACGGGTGATGATCTTTTTTGCGAATCGTTCAATCAGCACCTCGCCAATTCGGCACTGGGCCAAAAGGTTGCCATCAACCTGGCAATATGCTGTGGCACGTGCAACATGCAGCCTGAGAATGTCCTAAATAGTTAAGGCTCAATTTCTCTATCAAGCCAAAAGACAAGACTTCTAACTATGCGCTATCTCAGCATTGCATACCAGGAAGTATTAAACAACAACGAAAACTTACTGCTGTAAATGGGAAAAATTGTTGTTCAACGTTAGATAAATAATGCATATCTCACGCACTCGAACCTGACGCTGAACCCACACTATCATTGGACTCTGGTCAAGCATTTGTGGCCATTTAATGAAGGCCCAGATATCATGATACCTTGGCTATAATAAGTAAGTACGTTCTAGTCGAAAGTGTACGGCTAGGATATACCCTGCACCTATGTCGGATGAGTTATGAGGCTTATGTCTACTTTAAACTTGGAGAGGTAAAAGAGCTACAAAATATAACACAGTCCCTCACAATTTGATCTACCAATCTTACATAATACATGAGTCTTTCTTTTAATGGGATGAAGATCCTTTCAATATTGTAAAGCAGATTTCTATAATAATGCTAGAACTTTAAATAAAAATATTATGTATATTTTATTAGTCAGACACAATATCTTACTAGCTGTCTTATGACTACATACATAGATCTGCACATGGGGTCTAGAAACTTAAGTAACGAAAATGGAGTCTCCTTTGGGGTCAGAGGGATCTGGATAGAACGACTCAACTGTTGATACTGATCAACTTCTGTCTGTTACAAACATTCGCACATAACCACTAAACCCCTTTGATGCAGGGTATAATAAGTAGCGGCAACAATGGGCCAGCAAATCGTTGGTCTGGCCAATTTATGGCCAAAACTGGCTGCGTGTCTTGAAACGCTAGCGGGTTCTTCAGAGTTTTCGATTTGGCGGCGATTGCAGACCGCTGTTCGATTTAATTTAGCAGCCAAAGCTGGAGCCACACAAAAGATTCATTAAGTTTGCTTAAGGGGGATTTTCTCTATTTACTTTTCCCAAGATCAACTTGCCTTTTGGCTGAGAAGATTTGTGCCAAATTGGCTAAAAAGTCTCCGCCTCCACCTCCGACTCTGCTACAGTTGTTTGTTTCTTTTACCGTTTCTGCGTTGTGGCAAGGAAAATGGAGAAAATGGATTCATTAAATTGGAAATGTTTTACGGGATTACGAATTTGGCCCACATCTGTAAGTTGCCTGCCTCATTAGTCCAATTAAAGGGGCAGTCACAGTGCGCCCTTTGCGTTAATTAACAATGCATTACAAATTACATTTCTTGTTTGTCCAATAAATTCAATAATGAGCTGGACGCCTCACGTTGCATGCAACAGTCGCTGTCAATGTTAGAGGCGGCCGTAAATTAACAAAAGATGACCAACCCCCGCATTTAAAATACCACCAGTTATTGCATTTATGTCGTTAACTCAACCACACACTTATAATTCAGTAAATTAAGCTGTTTTCTGTTGCCAATAAAAACAAAACCTTTTTACTGTGCAGTTTTTTGTTATGGTTTGTTGATGTATTGAATTGCGCACATCACTCACCTGCGTTTTAGCATATCACTAACTAGTAAATTCAAATTTAGTTGCACCTTTTAATCACTGATTAACACTGAAATTTTAAGCTCATAATCACTGTTTTTCGGCTAATTTTTAATTGTTAGCTTCAATAAGTAAATAAATATCACACTAGCTATTCCACACCGCCTTAGTTGTAAAAGTAGACAGATTTCTTGGTGGCGGCGCTAGCAATCCGTCTCTTAGTTCTAAAAGTCGACAATGCTAAACAGCTGACTGTCACTATTAATAAGAACTATAGGTGACGTATTTATGCTTTGCAAAGTAGAGAATAGGTGGCGCCACTGCGTTGCAGCAGTTTTGAAACATGTATCGATAACATTGATGATAGCAATACACAGTGGACAAGTCTCCACAACAGAAATGCTAAGCGCTCTCGATATCGAATCATAGAGCGAGTTGGCGCTCAATTTAAATGAATTTTAAATTATTGATTAATCAAATCAGCGGAATTTTAATAAATGGGACTTTTCATGTGTAGTTAATTCGAAACATGTGCTTATATTTGATTTCATAGATAGCAATAAATAATAACAACATCTTTATAACTTAAAAGTGGCCATACAAAGTGGCGACATAGGTGAATTTAGTGCTGCCGTTACGCATTATCGACTGCTTAAAGGATATTATAATGCCTACATGGCCTGTACCAACATGAGTAGCTCTTCTTTCAAGAAGTTGACATCAACTGCAGTTGGAGTAGGTATAGCCGGCACGGTGAATAGTAGTAGAACATTTGGAATGAGTCTGCAAGTAAATCAAACTAATAAGCAAAAAGAAAAGAAATAAGGTTAAAATTAATTACGCACTTGCAGTCGTATAGTGTTTTATCCATGTCTTCCTCATTGAATTTTCCCTCACTGCTGGCAACCAAATTAAACTCAAGCGATTCATCCGCCAGGCAAGATTGTACAAATTCAAAGACATCAGCTATTTTTTCATAGACATTGAAAGTGCCCTGAAAAAAGCAAACATGAGAATAAGTAAATAAGCAAAGAACATATTCCATAAGAGCAGTCACCTGTATATAGAGACCATTGGGAAACTTGACCCTGACCAGGGAATAACGATACATGCGTAGTATGCGCTGCTCCTCACGATCTCGCATAGCTTTTGTCTTGAGCATTTGCGAGCTTTCAATTGCCTCGGAACGTAATTGTTGCTCCCTTTTAATCTCCTCTGGTGAAATGCGATAGAAATCGTCTGGCAAGACAACACGACGTGCTTGCGATGGCAAAAGCACTTTAATATTCCGGTCCAGCTCAAGCTGGATTGGTTCAGAGTTCTTGAGTGCTTCCACAATCATGGCCAGGTCAAGACCCTCTTCAGTTTGTTCGTTGGTCCACAAGAGGAAAGGTTCATCGTCCATTTGGACCTCGCTAAAACCAGCTGCATAGAGAACATCCAAGGCGCCATCCACATAACGCACCTTGTCACTAAAGATCTTATTGGACATGCGGATTTTGCAGAACTTCTCCTCGTTCGGATTCTTCATAATGTTCTCCAAATACTTGATCAACGTGGCTATGCAATCGTCTGCTTTCTCCTTCACATTACAATTCTGTATGATTAAACAGGCGGTAAGACCGCGTTCGCTTTCCAGCTGCTGATAGAGGAACTCCTTGATCCTAATCTTCCATTCTTTTTTGGGTAGAATTTCCTCGCCAATTAGAGGGCAACGAAAGAAGACACCCTGACAGGCTAGATTCTTGTTTTCAGCTACTGAGGAGCTGCTGCTGGGTACAGTGCTGACCGAGCTGCTTGTGTTGGCCAACTCGTCCTTCTGACGACGCTCAGCTTCAAGTTCACGCTTTGCCTGTGCCTTGATAGCAGCCAGTGAGGTGTTGAAATCACGTGTATCCTTCTTATCAATACGTGATAGAGCTGCATTGGCAGCTGCACGTGCCTCATTGCTCAGCTCATTACGCTTGGGCGGCACATAAACATCTACTTTACGCCGTGAGCTAGTTGACGGTGCATCCTGCTTAGGGGCATTCAACTTGTGGCCTTCACCCATGCCACCGCCAATACGCAGCTGTAAAAGAAATATTAATAAATAAATAATGATAGGATGAGTGTGATGAATTACCTTAAAAGCGGCCTCCTCCTTCTTCTTGGAAAAGAATCGCTTGATTTTGGACATGTTGTGGATCTTTTAGATTCTGGGTGAATGCTCCTTGGGCAACTTTAGTTTAGCCACGGATAATTTAAGCTCTTCAATTTCCTTCAAAGTACCTGAAACGTGGTTTTTACCAAACCATTAAGATTTGTTAAGCATCATAAAATATATTATGTATTTAGTTATACAGTATGTCAAGTAGTTGTTTTGACAATGTTCACTTGTACAGTATGTCTAAAAGAAAGTTAAACCTAATGAATTTCAT
Source organism: Drosophila neotestacea (assembly GCA_035044365.1). Taxonomy (NCBI): domain Eukaryota; kingdom Metazoa; phylum Arthropoda; class Insecta; order Diptera; family Drosophilidae; genus Drosophila; species Drosophila neotestacea. Next base: position 1,901,142 of record JAWNMD010000155.1, read on the forward strand.
AATTTGTATTGCTTTTTATTAACTCAGAAAAGCCCAGCAAATAAAAAATATAATTACATGTTGTGTGCGAAAGTCATGCTACACTCACTTGGCCTGACGAACTTCTCGGTGATCACTTGACCGTAGACGCCCCAAGACCAGGCAATGAGAGCTCCTGTGCCAAGCAACAAGAACAACAGCACTTGCAGCAAGGTTGCCTGCAATGCGGTAAACTCAACGGGACTCTGCCACCTCCAATCTCCAGTAAACGTATCGAATTCACTTTTAAGGTACACGACAGCTTGCAGAGCGACGCCAGCAAAGTTTTCAACTTGTTGGGCGAAGGTCTGTAGGGTCGAGTTGAGGGAATGCAAATAAAAGTCGATACTCATTGGCAAAACACTTGCAACACTTATTTACTTTTTATAATTTATAATTTTATAGTTTTCTAATTCTTTGTTTTATTGCGCTTTGTTTACGTTGTACGCATTTTCCGAAAAAAGGTGACTCGCAGCTGTCTGATTTGGTTCAATAACTAGTCGATAACTCGATTAACAATTGCTATGTTAACATACGAAGAGCGCTGTTAAGCTCAAAATGGCAATGCTAAAGTTGCAGCAGCAAGCAGTCGATAACAAATGCGCGCCAATCGTACTGCGCAATTTGAATTTACCTTTCCCTTTGCACATCGATCGATCGAAAGCACACATTTTTGGATATATTTAATTGCCCTCAGGGCGTGACCCCATTTGCGTACAGTGATTTTAGGGCAGCACATCCTCTCGTAAATTATCAAGTGGCTGACCTTAAAACTTGGGACAAGTGGTTTAAGCTGCTTGCGTAATTGTTGCCCAGTGGGGACACGCCCCTTTATTGATGCACCTGTGGGATTCTGACAGCAACAAGGATGTTGCTGTTGTAGCTTGCCTGTGGCATGTTTCAGCATAATTGAATGATTTTCGGTCATTTCGGCAAGTGCTCTCTCTCCGCTTTGCTTCCTGTAATTTTGGGTGATTTGCACGCATGAACATATCATAATTTTTGCAGCTGTTTGATTGATTTGAAGCTGATGCATCCTTGCAACATATTTATCACAAGCGATTTGTACTTTGTGCCTTATATGAGGTGGCCCACCTCACCTTTTGCACACACTCGAGCACCTTGAATGGTGGCTGCTGGGTTCAACAGCCCAACAAAATGCCGAAACATGAGGCATAGAGAGAAATCTTCCAGACGATTGTCAGTTTTTCAGAGTCAGAGGAAAACAGCGTGCAGCTTATGGCTTCCGTATGCCTCACTCGCTCCACTGACTACGACGAGACCAAGAGACCAAGACACCCAAGACATCCAAGACCTCTTAGTTGTCTTTTTTTGCTATACTCTTGAAATGGGTATTATAGTTTAATCATTAAGTGTGTAACTTAAAGGTGGAAAGTGTGATTAAAATTGGTTACCTTTAACTTGTTTCATTAGTTGGTTAAGTATACAACTAGTATGAAGAGAAATTTTAATGATTAAATTTTAGAAAGAGTATTGTGGGTTCCAGTATCGTTAGAAATTTATTTCGAACATTCACTACCACTAAAATTTTAGTTGGTTTGTTTACTACCATTCTTTAGCTGAAACTATTACTGGGATTCGATTCACCACTAAATATTAATTATATTAATATAGATAGAAAATAGAATAAAGGGTATCACATCTTCAGGTTAACGTAGATAAACTTTTTTGTTATTTTGTTTTTTGCTTTGTTTTTTTGTTGTTTTTTTTTGCAATAAAAACAGAGACAACAACAGAGAAAAAGATACAGCTAGAGCTAGAGCTACAGATACAGATACAGATATGAGCAGAAACTCTAATTCTATTTTGCTGCCTCATTTTTCTCGGTTTTCTCAGTCCACAAGCAGAAACTGCAAGAATGTCGACGACTTATAATTCGAGCAGCGTGTACGATTTTCTTTGCTCTTTGCTTCGTTGGTTTTAGGTTTATAGTAGTGAAGTCAGAGGCAATCAGCGAGCCGCGTACTTGGATCATAATTATGGTATCACCAAGAAGACACCCATCTTGGAGCCATTATATTCATCACAATCACGCGATATACTATATATATTCGCTCTCTTTCTCTCTCTCTGTACACTGTGGCACTTTTTATGTTTATTTTTTATTTTTGCGCAATTAACATTCCTTAAATGTCTCGCCAGTCCAGTCTTCAGTATTCAGTCTTCAGACTCGAGTCTCCCCAAGTATGCCAGGCGCATGCGCCGCCTGCAATTGCAATTGTTATCATGGAGACTGTCCGTCTGTCTGTCTGTCCGTCTGTCCGTCTGTCTGTCTGACCATGCGCCGAACCTGAAAAACTAGTTTCGATTGCAGTTTTAAAGTTTTTCGCATATCTGTGAATTTAACGCTCGACTTGGGAAAGCCAAGTAAAAGCCCGCAACGAAATGTTGCCTCTCTTTTTGCATTGCTTTTCCTCATGTTTTCACCATGCATCGTGCAACGTGCAAAGTGCAGTTTTTGGCAAACTCTCAAACTGGTTGCGCTTATTTATGGTCAACATTGCCATGACTTTGTTATTGCTAAAGCCAAAGTCAAGGCTGGATATACATTTGTAGCTTTTTCTCTTTCTATCTTTCAATGCATGTCTCTTCTTTTTTTCTTTTTGTGGCATTTCAACTCAATTCAATTGATATTTCGTTGCTCGTCCTCCGCCGACAGTCGACTCATTAAAATTTATGCGCAGGAAACGGAAGCCCCGCAGACGATGTTGCTGTTGCTATTGCAACAGTTGCAACAGTCGCAGACAAGACGCAGACAGCACTCGGTCTAGCCTATTCCTTGCTTGCCACATTCGTTGCATGCGGCATGACAAAAAGCGGCAACAAACCCGAACAAGCCAAGAAGTGTCACTCAAATTGCCAGCGATTTAATCACATCAACAACAAAAAATGGAAAGTGATGACACGCCCACACAACAACAACAACTGGTTGTTGCCTCATTCCTTACAAGGGCACAAATATGCATAAATACGACGATAATGTTATTTATTTCCTATTATTTATGCCTTTTAATTGAATTGCAAGCGATGACAGCGACAAAGGACAAGGGGAATTAATAAAATAGTTAAGTAAATCAGTTTTACTATTTTTGATATATTGATGAATAATAAGAACAACAACATAGTATTTATATCTATATATTACATCTCTTTTTGAGAAAAGCTTGAATCCATAATGTTTCTATATAAATAAAATAATATTAATAAATACTTAAACAAATCCCTAATAATAAACATTCAAATTGAGCTGTAATTTATGGGAAATGCATCTTGTTGTAACAAGAAAAGAGAATAATAACTAAAATTTATGTGAAAATATAGTCTATATAAAATGAAGTAAATTTAAATAAACAAGTAATTTCGAGCTTAAATGATGATAGAGGTAATCATTTTAATCTTGTTAAGATTATGGTACCTAAGATACAACTGGTACAATGTTTGTAAGCTAACTTTGAAGACTTTTATTGCTAGAATTGTAGATTGTAGGTTGGTAGTCGGGGAAGAATATTTACTAAGTAGCATCTACTTAAGCAGCTCTTGAGGGAGCTGTCAATGAAAGCAAACAACTCTAATGCCACAAAAGACGCATTTCACACACATGTTATTATATTACAGATGTGCCCACGTTGCAGCCACCAAAAAGAAACAATAAACAGGCAGTAGTGAGGAGAAAGAGTAGGAGAAGGGTAAGGGGAAGAAAAAGAAGGCGGCACTTTACACTTGACTACAACAAGCCACAAAGACTTTTGTTCCCATGAACTTCATCTGATGTGAAGCAATCAGTTCAGTTTATATGCATAATATGTTCATCACACACTCTTCCCCTCTCTCTCTCTCTCTCTCTCTCTATCTCTTTCTCATTCTTTGTTCTTGTTCTCACTGTGGCAATGTCAGTGACAGTTTGAATTCCCTCTCTCTTTTTCTTTCTCCCTCTTCACTTGCTGCGCTTTGTCTTTGCCTCGCATTTTCTTGTCGCATTTTCACACAGCTTTTGGTTTTTTTCCCTTCTCATGGCAATCGTTTTCCCTCAGCGTGGGCGTGAGAAACCCACTGAACTTCAAGTGCTCTGGAGGACAAGTGTGAATCCATCTAATCTAACCGGAAGTCGCCAATGTTAGACCCCCCTTTCAGTCTTCAGCCTTCCCCTCTCTCTATCTTTTGGGTGGTCCCATCTAGAAATTGAAAATGTTATAATTAATTCTGGGTCTACGATTTAAAAGAGCGACCGCTGTGGACCGCCTGAAGCTTAGCTATATTTTAAAATGGAAATATGTATCGTTAATCGTCAATCGTTAATCGCTAATCGAGTCACCTGCGGGGCTATGAACTCAAATTGTAGCCTAGTGTTAATGATATGCCTCAGAAAACGTGAGTTTTTTAAATCGAACTTGGGGAATTGTTTATGGCATCCGCTTTGAACTGAGTCATCAGAAAAGGGAAAAATCATTAATACACAGGTCCCATTGATAGCTTCGATTGTGTCGTGGGTTGATGTCGCCTTCTTGACCATGGCTTTTAGTTCTGGCCACATTCATATGGTAATTTCTTAGTTTGTTCAACATTTGCCCCAAGTCCACATAAATAAACAAACAGACAGAGAACAAGTGGCAGCTTCCACATTGTGTGTGGCACCACAGTGGGGCAGAAAAGAAGATGAGTCTATATATATGTTAGAAGAGTTTTCAGTTTTCATATTTGTTGATTCATTTCATTTGTTTATCCCATTGAATTCGAAGAGTTCGTGGGAATTACTTATATAGCGCTCATCCGTTTGCTGCCAATGAACTAATTAAACAAGTAGAAGGGGTCTTCTCAAAAATGCACGGCTACGAGATACCCTGCATTTAGGATCTTAGAGAACTAAAGACCCAATGGTATACTCTTACAATTAAAATTTAAGGCTAAGCTAGAATAAAATAAACAAAAGTGAAAAAGAAATATAAATAAAATAGTTAAATGAATTATGTAAATATTATTTTGAAACCAAACTCAATAAAATTATGAATGTCAATTCCATTTAAATTACTTTGTCAAATCTTCAAAGTAACCACATATCAAAAATATATTTATGTATACTTTTATCAACTTTCTCTAAAATTGTATCTTAAATAACTTGTCAGATCTCTAGAGTAAACATTTATACAAAACCATTATACCCTTATTTAGCCTTTAGAAGGAGAGGGTATGAAAGAAGTGTTTCAATTGCACAATCGGTTTCCCAGTGCCCCCTCTACCCCCTCTCAATCCCCTCCTTTTGTGCTTCGTTTAGCGTCTGCTTTTTCGGCAACTCCTTTTACCTCTTCTCCATCAGAAAGAACTCGCTTAACAAGCAGCTCAACCACTTGAACCAACCGAACAATTGTGGTTCAGTTTTTAGTTAAGTCATTTCCTATCAATTTCAAGAAAACATTACAGCCGGAAAAGCGAGCAAGCGAGCGAGGGAGCGAGGGGAAAACCCATTTTCAACTACTACTCGTAAATTGGCAAAATCTGTTTTAGAGCTTAACAATGGATTGGAATGAAGGCACAGTTGGAGCACACAGTTCTGTTGACGATGACGATTCGACGGAACCGTCACTCGCTGCTTCCACTTCCGTTTTGTTATGTTTTCTCTGTTTTTGTTTTGTTATTTTTATTGTTTTCGCACCTCGTCCGCCTTCCTTCCGCCTTCCGTTTGGGTCGCGATCGGTCGTCGACGTTGCCGGCGGATATTCTACTTTACATAAGCGGCATTTCCTTCAATTTTTCCGGTCTTTATTGGTGGTTTGCTAAGCGCATTTGCAGCGCCACACAGATTACAAATTGATTGATCTATTGTATGATTGATTGATCGACTGATGAAAGCACATTTCACATTCGATTGTTGTACCGACAATAAATCAAGTCTAAAGTGTTCAACTTGCGAATCCTTAGCACTTTTGAAGAGAAAAAACTGATTGATCAACGGATTGATTAAATGAGGGAAACATGGTTAACCTTTGCCTACACATAACAAATCCGATTGATCAATAAATTATTTGATTGAAGAAAATCTATTCTATTCTATTATGAAGCTGTTTGATAAACTGATTGATTGATTGATTGATTTATAAAACATACATTTGTTAGTCGAAAGATAACTCAACAAGCACATAATGTTCATTTATTTTTTGCAGCTCAGGCTGTGAGTCTTTAAAGAACTCTTTCTCATCATAATCATATACATATATATTCCTCATCCAGCTCCAGATTTTCTGTGTAATCCTTTTCCAGCTCAAGATCCTGCTGCTTTTCTTTATCTATTATATTTTCCTCTTGGTTATTGGAGATTATGGATTCTTTCAGCGTGTGGACAATAGTCTCCTCAATTGCCAACTTGCACATTGGATTATAGACACTTGAAGCTCTCTTTTTAAAACAGGTCATATAAATATCACTTGCCGATTTATATATATAGACGGGGCCTTCTCTGAGATCGTGAAAGAGATAAGATAAGAGTGGGAAAGTAAATATTATCTTTACGCTTCGTTTTAAATAAGGGAAAGATAAATATTGAAGTGGAAAATAAAGATGGAAAAAACGAACCTTTTAGAAACTTGCAATCTAGTTGCATATTGAATTTTAAAGTATATAAAATACAATTTATAAATTTACTTGAAATGTAACAAGCTAAATTTATTTCATTTCAACATTGAGTTCAATTTCATGGCCAGCTGATGGATTGATATTGAATGAGTATTGTATACATAAGTGTATTTCATGCAACTGCAACAGCGTCAGCTGCTTGCCACATAGTGTCTGTGGCATGTGGCACGCTCGTTGTGGCGTCTTCTGAGTTTGGTTTTTATTTATTTATTTCTTTTTTTTTGTGGCCACGACATCTGTTTCATATTACAAGGTAGCTGCCAAAGGTACAAGGTAAATAGCCATGTTGTTGTTGTTGCTATTGTTGTTGTTGCTAGTGGCCCATTTGTCTCACTTCCTTCTACCTTTGAGTCGGCACAAACAACATCCCGGATGCTCAACTGAAGAGAAAGGGAAACAGAAACAGAGAAAGAGAGATGCGAGAATTAAAAACAGACAAATTCATAAAACTGCACTAAATGCAAAGTTCCAAAGTTACAACAGCAGCGACAATGAGCCACATGGTGTGGCATGCGGCATACAGCATACAGCAGGAAGACACACACACGCACACACACACACACACACTCTCTGTTCATATTTGTATCTGTATCTGTGCACGTATAATGTATCTGTATCTGTATCTGTATCTGTGGCTGCTCATTCATAGAAAAATGAAACGAGCGGATGCACGGGCGGATGAAGCGCTTGAATCAGCAGCTACCTCTATCTATCTATCTCTCTCTCTCTCTCTCTCTCTTTCTCCCTTCTCCCTTTCTCGCTCTCAGTCTAGCTGCTGCTTTATCTTTTCTATGCTGGTTCTATTTGGCTACCGCTGTTGATTATCATTATTTGTTATTGTTATTGTCATAATTGTTCAACTGTTATTTGCAAAAACCATAAAAAATGAGGTTGAAAGCGTAATTATACCTTTCCAATACACTGAAAGTCTTTTCAGTTAAGGTTTCATTATTCTGCTAACTGTTCCAGTTAAACCCTAAGAAACCTTTTCTGCTCAGTTTTACTTTGTTTACACAATACATTCTCATCAACTTTGCCCACAAATCGTTTTTATATCTACTCTTCAATTAGGGTATATCCCTCTTTTCCCCTTTTCAATTGATTGAATTAGACATAAATCACGTGGATACTCTATAAATAAACACCATGGGTGATCTACAGTCTGGCGTGTATAAATCTAAACAAAACTGTTAACATCAACTTCTTGCCAACAATAACAACGAGTTTATTGCACTTCATTCAGGCCGTCGAGTCTCTGAGAGCATTTCTCGTTTAACCTTAATGATGTGTTAATTGGGCAACGAATTCAACATGTCAATGGGTCTCTCTGTCTCTGTCTCTCTCTCTCTCTCTCTCTTCTTTTTTTTCTCCTTCAGATTTAGTACAAGAATTGTGAAAGACATAAACAGCACATAAAACACACAAACTAAAGACCACAACTTGTACCCATTCATTCAAATTGTTTAGAAAGTGGCCCAAGATAATGCACTTCAAATGATAGATATATAGATTAAGTTATAGCTGATCTTGGGAACCAGAGAGACTCTCAATTATCAAGGTAAATAAAATGGTAGCGGCGTTACTTTTATCTTTTAATAATACCTGTCAATATTTGCAAAACTCGGTGTGAGAGAAGAAATTCTTTCACGCTGAACCTGATAAATAAAATCACACTTATACTTGAACTCTTTATATGTACCTCTAAACAATTCTGAACAGATAATACTCTGCGTTACTGAGATATGCCTAGATTCTTTAAAGATTTTATAGATTATAACTGCTTAAGTACTTTCTTTTATAAGCGCTTACCAAAATTAATACTCAATTTCATTCACAGTTTAGATTGATAAGTGTGAAATCGCAAAGATAAGAGCTTGAAAGATGAAGCATCTATTAGTTTCATCTACACACCCATATGACAGCAATAAGATACCTTGTAAATTCATCAAGATTATTTGATTTCAGGCATCAGTTGTCAGTTACATCTGTAGATACAATAAACCTCCGATTTCATTAAAGAACAACACCAATTTCGAATTCGATTTCATAAAATTTCATTTTATATTTTCATTAGATGGAACTTAAATGACTAATAGGACAGCATTTGAAGTCAACCCGCATTTCAGTTGAAAGCAGGGTATTTCTTCGTCTACTTAAGCAAATAAGCAATTGAATTAGGGCTAAGACTTAAGACTAGAAGCACTAGCAACTAACTATATATATGAAGCATATATGCTATGTAAACTATATATATATATATACTATGTATATGTACAACCTGTTAAAGGTAGATAGTCAGGATGGTGTAAACTAGGAGAGCAGGGACATGGCGCGGGCGAGGCGCACACGGAAATCACGATAGAGCATCTTGCCACCAACGGGTACACGACACAGATACATGTCGAGACTCATCAGGCAGAGGGCCTTGCCATTCATGGGGAACTTCTGGGGCAGCTCGGGCGTTACCTCAAGACCCTCGGAGACGGCCATATTGATGAGCCATTTCCAGACATCGGCACGTGACCAGTCTCGGGGATCGTGGGGTAAACCATCGGAGCCCATTTGACTACGATGATAATGCAGGTTTGTGTTGGCAATGCTGTTGTTGTTGTTGTTGTTGCTGTTGTTATTATTATTATTATTGTCATCACTAAGAAGTGCAACACCGCCACGACATTTGTCCAGCACTTGGTAGGGATGATGACGCTTCATGGCATTGCTCGCCCACAGCTGTTGCAGTTGCTGCTCCTGTCCAGCATTCACCTGGGACAGATCCAACGGCGGCACGCGTCCGGCGTATTTCGGGTAACTGGCCTCCACTTGCATCTCGGTGTAACAGTCACTGCAATTGAAAGATAGAAAATGCCGCTGATTAATGGAAGTGACTCATTAGCAAAAGGGGGGGATATATACATATGTATATACAGTATATACTATATTCATACATATATGGGCAGAACTCAAGTGGCGGAAATGCTTTCACAACCGGACAATTGTTTAATCGCGTCAACGGCAACAATAATACGCATACGCCGCATTGTACGTGCAATTTGATTTGTCTTTAATCAGACAAAGAGCATTATAGCTTTGTCACCAGCTTGGTCACCTAGTTAGATAGTGAGTCAGTTTTAATCAATCAATTGATTTTTATATAGACATTTTTACTATAGCTAGAATTATTTTTGATATTTGTATATATATTTAATTTTATTTCCTTTTTTTGAAGTGCTAATTTGATTAATGGAAATATTTTCACTATATGTTATATATATTTCTATTATAAAAAAACTTGTTGATAAGATCTATTTGAAGTTCAAAGATTGCAGAGATGTACTTAATTATCAGTTATGTCAATAAAACTTATTGCTTGAATTAATAGCATTCGTTTTTTTAGAATTGTAAAATAACTAAATGTTTTATACATTTCCTCTAATCTAACAGTTTTGTAGCTACTATGCAAATTTCTATTTGATAAATAGAGTTGTTTAACTTTGTGGAATTTAAAAATAATATCCAAGAGACTAAGTCTAATAATACACAAAGAGATAACGTACTATAATAACTCAAATATTTATGATATTTAATCATTTAATAATAATAATCATTTAAATAATAATAATAATAAATAATTTGAATTAGATATTGCACAAATAATTACTTTGCTTAACTTGAATTTTATTTCCAAGATATAGATAAAACTTTTTAACTTTAGAACGCTGTTAGAGTATTTAAGCTTCGCTGTGATTTCATTTGCTACTGTTGTAGTTGTCGTCGTTGTTGCTGTTGTTTCTGTTTTGAATGTTATTATTATTTGTTGTTATTGTAGCGCAAAATTAAATCTGACCTTGTTGGCATCGAAATAAATATGGGACGGACGTACGGTTGCGATGGGGCGGGGTCGCACGCGAAAGGAAGCGCTGAATAATCACAACGCTGCTTGTCATATTGTCATATCGATAACAACAGCAGCAACAGCAGCAACAACAGCAGCAGCAACAACAGCAGCAGCAACAACAGCAGCAGCAACAACAACAGCAGTAGCCAATCGAGTGTCAGCCATGGCCACATTTGAATAAATGGCCCACATTTGGTTTGCTGACTGGCTAACTAGCTACAGTGGTGCTGCCACAGTGGTTTAATGGTTGCTGGTTCCGTGGTTTGTTGGCTGACACAAAAAGGCAAGCGCCAAACCGGAATGGCATCGATTACGATAACAATCAGAATTGGCGAGCGGAAACAATTAGCAAAGCGGGCGGCGACGACAGCGAATTTGGCGAGCAAAACAAATACAAAAATGAAATTAAAATAAAAAAAGACCAGACAAGAATTAAAAGGTTATCTTAAGCACGCCGAAGATTTGATTCCCTTGCAGAGAGCTGTAGATTCTTAAATTCATCTTAAAGCAATATTAAGAAACTGTTTCCTAATAACAAATAATGTGATTAAGATACATTGAAAACAATCTTCGACAGATGGTTTCTATAGCAGCTATATAGTATTCTGACCAAAATTTGGCGGAATGTATCGCATACATAATCTGTGAGACTGATTTAGTCTTTATCATACTTAAGGTTGACTTTTGACCCGTAATATCTATGGCAACAAAAGACAGATAGTAATATGGATTACTACCAAGTTTAAGCAAAGTAACAAAGCATAACCTAAATGACTTATTTGGTTAGGGACAGACCTGATAAAAGATATATATACACTTTATTTCGTGATGAAATTTTAAATACCCTCTACAAAGGGTATAACTCACAGCATGGGCAGTGCGAATGGAAATTAAAATGAAAATGGCAAAAATGACAAGCAAAACATCCGCCGGTCCCAAAAGGTAGAAACAAAGCAAAAGCTGAAGCTGAAGCTGAAACCGAAGTGAAAAGGTGTGAAGCGAACGGAAGCCGCGGGAGGGGAATTCACTGTTCCACAATTCCGCAGTGATTTCATTTCACACACTCAACTGTATATGTAGAAGGGGAAGCCGGTGGAGGAACCCTTGAGTTGGCCCATTTGTCATTTGTGATTTGCCTGTGTTAATAGTTTTCCGGAACGCGTTTCAAGTGCTTCCGTTGAAAGGAAGTGCGTAAAACCGAAAGCCAAGAATCTGCCAAAGGAGTTGACGATAACTTCAACTGGGGTAGCACAATTTAATTGTAGTACACACATACATATTTATAAAACAGTTTCCCACGAAATGAAATGAATCAACAAATATGAATACGGGAAAAGTCTTCTTCTTCTTTCGTCTGTTTGTTGTCCACATTGCCACACACAAAGCCCGCTTGTAAGTGCCACTTGTTGTAGGGGCACAGTTTTATTTGTTTGTCTATGTGGAGGCTGTGAAAATGTTGAACAAACTTGGGAATTTACATATGAATTGGGCAAAGACCCAGAACAAGTTAAATGAAACCCGCACTATAATTTCAACGAATGCAACCAAAAAGAAAGGTAACCTACGCTCAGATAAAAGCTATCAGTACGTAAGTCCAAAGACTTTTAGCTTGACTGTGACTCAGTGCAGCGGATGTCATAAATAATTCCCCTAGCTTTGACCAAGACGTTTAATTTGACAAGAGATTAATGTTTAAAATCGATTTAAAGTTTGATAAACAATAAATATTTATGTACAATTCAATTGATGTCAAACTCTGTGTGTGGTTTAATTTAAATATAGATAAACGATTAATATACAAATGCATCTGTTAACGGTCTATTCCATACTACAAGTTTAGATATTGTTGGTCAGGTTAGTATGATTCGGTTTAAATTTCGATAAACGTTAATCGTTTAGCCTCGAAAGTTCAAGAGCCACGACTTCCGCCCACAAATTTCACTTGGAATTCTATAAGCTTTCTCACGCCCACGCGTGCAACACGAACGAGCGTGTGAAGCGTTGCAAATTGCAAAGGTATACATATTAAGGGGTAAGTTTAAGTGCAGCATCAAGAGATCATGTCAATTGGCGCTGTAAGTCAAGCCATCAATTAAGGAAAAGGCTGCAATGTCAATCAACAACAATGTGTGGCATGCAACACATGTCGCTAGCGTTTCCGCTGTGACAAACAAGTTCAACATTCAACACAGCTGAAATCATTAACCCACACACTCCATCTATTTATCTGTCTGTCTGTCTTTCAGTCTGTCTGTCTGTCTGATTGATTCGTGTTTCGTATTTTGTCAACAGCCAAAGTGAAGAGACTTAAAATTGAAAGCGAGGGGTGAGGGGAAAGGAGTCCGCGTGTACAGCACGCGTCTTGGTTCCAGGGTCGCGGTCTGGGAGTGCTCACTGTGCCTGGGAAGGAAATGGTTTTCTCTTACGAAAACTATTTTTCAGCGAGTCATTTTTTAAGCCCTGTAATTAAAGAGTACAAGAGGTGAATAAGGTTTGTCAAAGAGAAAAGGAAAACTCTCGGACCAAAACTCTAGAGTCTCCAAACAAGATGCGAAGAGTCTATAAGGTGTGTCAATACAAACTATAAAAGTTAGATCCAAAACTCGTAACTTATTCAAGTAACTATTATTCTATGTTTTTTGTTTTTTTTACAAAATAAGTACAGAGTCTCTTACAGTCAAGCTCTTTTAACTGCAGAGTTTCCTATTAGGTTTTTTTGTGTCGGCGTCAATGACAGGAAGTCTGTGCAATGTGCGCATTTCCGCCTCCGCCCGCGCACAGGATGCACAAAAGGAAACTCTGACACAAACACACACACACACACACCCTTACACACATAGAAACAAAGACACACAGATACAACAACTTGCAGATACAAGATACAATTGCGGCAGTTTTAATTACGTTGACGTCTGCACTTTGCACTGTCGCCTGTTGTTATTGTTGTTGTTTCTACTACTTAGTGGCAGCTACTACATAAACACACTCACACACACACAGTTGCTTTAGCTTCTTCGAGTGTGCACAGACAAAAAACAAGAACAACAAACAAGCAACAACAACATGCACTGAAAACGACGAAACGTAAAATCGTAATTTGAAGTTCGTAAAAATGACGCGTTTCCTGTCATTTGGCGAGCACTTTAAGTGCGTAATTTGCTCCCCACACACACACACACACACACCAACACACATACAGATATATTTCTCTGTGTGTATATAAATATATGTTGTGTGTATTTGTCTGTTGACGCCTCGCATCTTTATCTGCAGGTCGCTTCCGTTTTTTGAAGAACTCATCTACCGCGAACTTTGCGAAAAGCATCTTAAACTTTGCTCAATTTTTGCAGTCAGATTTGCAATACCCTATGGGTAACAGCATGGGCATGTACAACTTTTAAGTTAGGTATGTGACAGACCAAAAACTTGTATAATATTTTAAATTTATTTATACAAAAGCTTACATTTTAAAAGGTTTTGTGGGGTTTTACTTTTATTTTGTCATTTTGAACTTAAATATCTTCTTTTGCTAAGCATTTTTACAGAACTAAAACTCTTCAGCTCTTCACTTAAGTTAAGGAAAAAGCAGACTAACTACCATTCACATTTCTAAAGGGTATTTCGAGGTCCACAACTTAATATTCTTAAGAATTCTTTTCACTCATTTCGCAATCACAGTAGACAACATTAACAACCTCAAAGCTAATGTTATTTAAGCTATTTATTTAAATCTTACTACAGCGTATCTCACAGTCTAAGCAAATGCCATAAATGGTTTACATATCAAATTCTTGACCATTAATTTGATTACAATTTTGTTCAAGCAGTTCAAGCTCTTTGCGCACAGTATCTCACGGATACGTAAATGTATCTCTTAGATACACTTGCTGCTTGCTAAATTATGCGCTTCCTCTTAAGTAAATTACCTTTGTTGTTCTTATTCCTGTTGTTGTTGTTGTTACTGTTGTTGTTGTTGTTTGCTTAGAATTGAGTTGAATTTCCAGATGAAATGTTTTCAGCTTGACGTGCAGCCAAGTGTAAAAAAAGGGACTATGAACCATGCCCATTAAACGCCCACAAGAGTTGCTTCGGTGAATTTACAAATTAGTTAATTAATTGAATTTGTTAGGATTTTTGTGGATTTCCTGGCTGCAATTCAAGGCAAATAAACATGTTCATTCAATAACACAAAATTTCACAGAGTGCATACAACAACAACAATGTCAACAACAACAAGAACACGAATTGAGGCAGACGACAGATGATAATCGACTGAAAATTGTTAAAAATAAACATTTTGCCAGCCGCCACAGCAACAACAACAAACCGGATTCCCAGATGTATGACTGTGTGTGTGTGCGTTGTGTGTGTGTGTGTACTATGTGTGTCTGTAGTGTGTATAATGTGTGTGTTGTGCTGATATTACAAATCATGTAACGCTGTCGCTGCCAACTTGCAACGTCTGCCTGACGTCTGCAAAATCAGAGGAAGGAGAAGCGTGTATAGGGGTCTTACTAGGGAGGTGTAGAGGGGGCTTACTAGGGAGAGGTGCAGAGGGGACTTTCAAGGGAGGTGCCGATGAGGAATTGCCTGTTTGCAACTGTAGCTCATAGCATTCCCATTCATCATTTCATGAGGGCGCTGCTGTTGTTGTTGATGGACGGATGTGTGACGACTTTTCCTCGTTTTAAAAATAAAACAAATGGCGCCAAATGCATTTTCCTCCCCCCCCCCCCCCCCCCTTTCCAGTTAGGGCAGTGTATAAATATTTAGTTGGAAATTAAATAAAAAATGCTATGGCAAATGCTTTGATGAACATGAACACCATGCTGATGATATATGGTATTCAGGAGGAGTCTGTAGTTTTGATGGAATCAGGCGCTGTCTTTTTCACGCCCCACACGTGTCGCGGTCAATGATGCATGCCCCCGACAAGGAGGAGCTGCGCCACGACACGAGCCATGAGGCACCACACAGCCGCAACTAAATAAGCTGACTTGCCCCCAAAGAGCAGCACCTCAATCTCAATCTCATTCTCTGTCTCACTTCTATCTTTAAGATAGATGTGGCACGCATATAAATCACGACTCGACTGAAATTGTGGAAATATTTTGCATGTTCATACTTTGATTTCATTTGATTATTTTCATAGAAATGCAGTCGTAAAAAAATATAGGAATATCTGTAAATTATTCCAAAATATACAAGTAACAGAAAACTATTCATTTTATCTTGATAATGATTTTATTTCAATTTAATTTCATTATTTTATATTATTAATAATTCAGTGTTTCAAAAATTATAATGATAAAATTCCTAAGAGAAAGACAAACTGTAATGTAAGCTTTTATCCAAATATTAAAAAAAAGAAAACCGTAAAGTTTATTTTTTTTTTGCTTCTCATATTTCGACGCAATTTGATAATATAAAATACCTTATTGATAATAAAGTCTTCAATCGCTGAGGTTTTAAAATATAACGAATAATATGTTTATTTTTAGATTTTCTTAAAAAAACAATGTTGTTAAATTTAATTTAAACGAGCTTTCGTCATTAGTTTGGTTCCACTGTAATACGATCTATATAAAGAATTCTTAACTCTCGGCTCAAATATCATAGATAAAATGTCTTAGAAATAGACACTTTAGTTAGTTTCACTTTAGTGGCTGTAAAGTATATTTTACATAGGATTTGTTTGCATTTTAGACTTGTTCGTTTTAGCTAGACAAGACTGTAGTTTGCTCATCACGACGTGTTCCGACTGTAGTTTAGTCCCAGCTCTAGTCTCAATCGAAAAGCAAAGTTGTTTCGAGCAGGAAACTGACGCGACTTCAACGAACTCTTATCAGAAACTGTCTAAACAAATTGTGGACGACATTGGACAGGCCCCCTCCCTTCTTCCTTCCCTCTTCCCTTCTCCCATGACACTCCCTCTGCCTACTCCACCACCTATATTCATATCAAAGGCGTATCTTCGAATTGCAGTTAAAAAACTTGTGAAGCGATACGTCAGGCGCTTGTTATTTCCTTTAGTGGGTCACTAACTAAATGTATGAATCAGCAAATAACAGAGACAGCGAGATAGAGTTAAGAGAGAGAGAGAGAGAGAGAGAGGAGGAGCAGGAAGAACAGACTGAGACAGAATTAATTAAGAATTTTTGTAGAGTTGTTATATGTATTTGTGTGTGTTTTTTGTCGTGCTGCCAGGTGCGTTTTTTACGTATGTGCGACGGCAGCTGCAAAGCAAGATTACACACAAAAGGCCAGAAGAACCGCTGAAAGAGAGGTTCCCGCTGCTCCTGTGATCCCAGAGGTTCATTGAGTTCCAACTTTTAGAGTCCCAACTTGGCCACATCCTTTTGCGCATGCGCGCGCATTCACAAAATGCGGGCAACAAAAGGGAAACAATCGCCCAAAATGCATTTAATTTCGCTCTTCCTCCCTCTCTCTCTCTCTTTCTCACACTCTCTCTAACTTCAGCTGCCTTCTCTATCCGCTTGACTGGCTTAGCTTCTACTTTGTGCAGTTGAAATTGTTTCTGTTTCTGTTTCTTTTGCCGCTTTTTGCAGCTGCCGTCTTGGCATTTCGAGTGTCGCTTTGTTATTTGTGGTTTCTCTTCTATATTCTTCTCCTCGTCCCCCGCCCCTCTGAGACTCTCTTAGCCACAACTGTTGTCAATTATTCTCATGACAATTCTGTTGTTAGTTTTTTATAACCAAAAACCTCTTAACTCGGTCATGGCGATTGCACATTGAGTTGAAGACACAGTTAACAGTTTTGAAAGGGCAAAAAGTGCCTGGCAGTTTCTTCTATGGGCTTTTGTATCTTTGAGATACAAAAGCAGGCGTTGTCTTAACTATAACTTTGCTTGATTTCTTAATAAAGGAAGCCCTCAAATACTATCAATTGAGTTGAAAATGGAGAGAAAATCCCTTGAGAAGGAGTTGCAATTGTTGTATAAGAACGTAACTTAAAATATAGTAGTAGATAGTTAATAATGTTACTACTGTATAGCTACCCTTTAATTCATTAAATTTTATCTTTCGTTTTCCAACTCAAGGTCCGTAAGTATTACAAGCATATCAACTGAAATAACTCAGTTAATTTAAATCGAAAGTCAAGGTCTATGTCTATAAATAGTACTACTTTAACTATATCATATATTCAATAATTTGCATATATTTATCTTAATATACTAACTCAAGGCCCATAATTGCTATATCATCTTCTTCTTCAACTATACATTGCCTTTCAATTTTTACAACGACTATTTGTTGATTTTTGATTTTTTTCTGTTGCTTTGATCGTTAAAGGTTTCGTTTATGTTAATTTGAATGGTCTTTCAGTATATAGGAGGTATACCTATACAAGTGTAAAAAATTACGGAGCACCTTTTAGAGGTCAATTAGCAAGTCACAAAAAAAAAGAGACGAAAATTAAGAAAAAAACGAAACACGGCACAAGGCAAAAGAGATACATAAAAAAAAAATAAATAACTAAAGAGATTGAGCGCATTCTTCAACATGTCAAACAACGTTTAAACAACCTTTATAAAAACGAACAACAACAACAACAACAATGACAACAATAACAATTATGATCACAAGACTTAACCATATTGTTAACTTGTATGTTTTCGTTGTTAATGAAACCTTCGCTTTTTGAGTTTGCCTGGGACTTTTCTCCCTGGGGGAGTTACTTTTGGGAACTTACCTAGTTGTAAGATTAATCCAAAATTGGGACTCTCGTTGAACAATTACTTTGTTGCTCAAATCGACGACCACATCCGTTGATATATCTTTTTTGTTATATGTTTATATTTGGATTTGTTTATGAATTTCTTTCTTTTGGTTTATGGAACTTCCTGCGTTGCAATTCCAATTGTTGTTGTTTCTGCTTTTCTCTTTTCGTATTTTTCGCGAAAAATAGAAATTGCACTTTGTGGCGTTTCGCTTTCGCTGAGCTTTTTAGTCTCGTTTCTCTTTCTATCACGCACGCACTCTCTCTCCTTCTCTCTCTATCTCCCTCTGTGTGTATCTGTATCTCAATTTGTATCTGTATCTTTTCACTACTGCACAGTGGGCGGGGGGCGGTTGCTGGTTACACTAAGATATTGCTATGTGGTTTTTTTTTCACAATTTGCAACAACGATAACAACAACAAACAGCTGAACTATTTTTTCTGTATTTCTTGGCGTTGGATTTCGAAAGTTCGTTGTTGTTGTTGTTTTGTATTTTTTTTGTATTTCAAATTGTTGCAGCTTTATTTTTGTTTTGTTGTTGCAGCTTCAAGTTTCTTTAGTTTTTCACTTAACACACACCAAATGTTGTCGATTGGCTAAATTCCAGTTTGCAGCTGCAATTCGCTTTGTTATTCCTCTTTTTCTTCTTGTTATTGTTGTTGTTGTTGTTATTTCGTATTGCGTACGAGTATCTCACACAAATTTGTATCTGTATCTTTAGCTTTTAGCGTTCAACTGCCTCGACGTTCTGTGCACGCGCAGTTCACGTTCTCAACTGATTGCGATCGTTGCCGTGCATCGAGTTTTGTTGACTCAGCCAGAGCTCTGCCTCTCTCTCTCTCTATCTCTACTTATTCTCATTTGCTCTCACTTTAAGGCGCTCTCTCTCTCTCTTGCTTGTTTTTGTATCGCTCTCAGCTACACTGTGATTAAAATTTAAAGAAGTTTTAGTTGGAATTTGTAAAATGTATATATTATAATTTCTTCTTTAAATATTTTAAAAATAAATTAAATAATTTTTCAATATCAATATTGATATGGATAATTTAAGCATATATTTATCTATTCAAAAATATTATTAAATTTTATATACATATATGTTTACTTAAAAAGTAGAATTACATGTTATTAAAAATATTCATTATTCTTTACTTTTTATAATATTTGCAGACTTTACTTATTTATATATTAATTCGATGGTACTAAAGATAAAATTATAAATTAGACTTACAAATTAGCAACTATATTAAATAAAATAATATGAAATTATTATGAAATTAAAAATAATAAAACAACATTTTTGAAATAAATTTAATATTTGTACTTATGTCAGTCAATTTCTTGCAGTGTAGAGCTGTTAATGCTCTTTCAAATGCGCTTTACAGACAGCAATGGGCACATTTTTAGATATTTTTTGTGTGACAACATAAAGAAAGGAAATAATCCTTAATCCTTCAGACTTAGCATTGTTGAAATGCGCCTTAAAATCAAAGCAGATTTTCTAGCACATATTTATGGACTGATAAACATACTAAAGATGTTATTGCGTAAAAAAACTATTAATTACAAATGTTAAATTAAGCTACTCATGTCTTCATTAAATATGCATATGTCTTAGGAATACAATTCAATTTGGACTGTGTTTCCTTACAAACCAACCAAGATGATATTAAAAATGCATGTTTTCCTTTCATTTTCTTTCCTTTCCATTTTCCTCAACGTCAATTAATCAACTCGCAGTTAATTTTCATTGAAATATGTTTTGTACATATTAATAAACCATTCATAGAACGTTGTCAACCATTTCGGTGGCAATCACGTGCTGTGTGTGTGTTGACTAATTACACCCCATCCTAGACGACAGTGTAATTACAGGAAATCCTTTTTCCTTTTTGGCTTGAGTTGCTGAAAGCAATACTTAAATTTGAATTGAAAATTTGAATTAACATTTCTATGTTTGCGCTGTGTGGCGACTTCCTTTTCAAAATGACAGCAGGATCATTTATTTGACTCGAATTCGGTGGCTTATCCTTCAGCATATGTTAAGGATATACATAGAACCATATGTTTAAGTGCCTGAATCCTTTCGTCGATTGATAGACAAGCGTGAAGTGGAGTTTACTCGAGTTACGCAGTTCAGTTCAATGGAAGGACTGAAAACTGCCCCCCAAAAACCAAAGGTTGCAACACGAGGCACGCTTATGCAGCCGCAGGACGTGCGTCCTGTTCTCGATGAGTTCAAATTGCAGCAGCTGCCTGTCTGTGAGGGCGGGGAAAATTCAGGGAAAAATTATCTAAGGCACGCAATTATTGCTATTGGGTTTTCACTTAACGTTGCACCTTTGTTTGTATCTGTATCTAAGTATCTTGTAGATGTATCTGTAGCTGCCGTCTGCTGTCTGTATCGTCCTGTCGCCTGTCTACTTTGAGGACTGCTCGCATTCCGATAAAAGTGAGACAGAGAGGGAGAGATAAAGAAAAAGAGAGAGCACTACATCTAATGGCTTCTTTATCAGTCGCATCGATCGCTAGCCAAATAAATTAAGTGCTTTAATTGAGCGCTTAATTGATAACGGCGTCTTTTAGCCTCCTTATTTTCCTATAGCTGAACCATGACCAGCTTCTTCTTCTTCTTTTTCTTCAGCTCAGCCATATCCTTAAGCCCACTGAGCCGATTTTAGCTACAAACACACACATCCTGCCACTGTCGTTGCCAAAATAAAAGTAGCTACAGTTAATCCACCCGTCTGGCATCCTGTACTGTTCATCGTTCATCAGACAGCTGCATTGTCCATTGTTTGGCTCGAGGAATGCACAATAAATGTAAATTCCTCACACATGATAAACATCGACAGGAAGCCAGAGACTGTCTAGAATATTGGCCAACAGCAAAGAAAGGATGTTTGCTTAGGCTCAATTGGCAGACAACATTCAATATCTAATTGTGCTGCCCTGTACGTGACTCGTTGTATGGTTTGTGCGTTAATAATTCAACATTTGCATACCCTGTACTTGGAAAAAGGTATGTAAGGGACATGCCCTGCTAGGCTATGGCTCTTTAATTAAATTTTTACATTTCTTTAGCTTAGTCCTTAACTAGTTTCTTATTAATTTATTTTTTTACTACTCATTAACATTTGTTGCAAAGTATCTATATCAAAGTATAACGATTCTTGCGATTAAAGATTCATTTCGTATTATTTATTCTCAATTATTGTCAATTATTCTCTATTATTTTTCTAATTTTTTAGTCAGTTTAGCGATTATTTTCTTACTGTTCAGTATTTGCCTAGTCAACTACTCTAAGCTTTTCTTTCATAGTTCTGGTTACTCCCCTCTGGTCTGCTATTTATCACTTTTCACAGGGTATTTGCCTTGTCAACTACTCGCTATTATTCTGTACTTATTTTCTGACTTGTTTTTCTTATTTTCAACTATTTGCTTAGCCTGTTTACTTTCAATTACGACGTGTCAGGCACAGGTAAACTTTCTGTGTCCACGCATAATTTGAGAATGCAGAGGAAACAAACTCTTGACACGGATCCTCTTCCTTCCATCGATAAAGGAAAATTCGAAATCATTTCAATATTCTTAACAATCTGGCAGCTGGTTCCAACTGATGATGATGGGGTCGTGTGCCGAAAATATATCGAGTTCCAAATATAGCTAGAGGCATTAGAAAATTTTAGGGAAACCCAAAGAGCAAACGCAGCTAATCAAATGTTATCATAAGTACCAGATAGGGAGACTATATATAGACATATAAGAGTATAAACTGCAGCCTAGACTAAACGATTTATGGCTAAGGGAAATATGTTCTTTGGTGGAACAGCCACCCTACTAAACCTAAACCGTCAGACAGTCATTAAAAACAATACGAAAATATACAGAAAATGAATTTTATGAGCTTAAAATCGAAGGGGAAGGAAAATCCCTTGAATACTCCAGTATGTTATCCTAGGGCAGACTCTGTTTTTATTGGCACTTTCCCGAACTATAAATCAATAAACAGATGTGTCATAAAGTTTTCAGCGTTCCTTGAAATTCCAAAAACGAATTTTGAGAGAGAGAGAGAGAGAGAGAGAGAGAGAGGGAAAGAGGGTTGTTCGTGGAGTTTGCCAAGTCTAGTTGCGGTAATTTGTTAGTTCATCATAAATCGGAGGCTGGCATCTCGTCAGTCATTTCGTGATGGCAGCTGACGATCATAAAAATGATCATTAACACCAATTCTTGTGGAGCTCAAAGCCCCCAGAAGACCTGTTCTCCTCTCTCTTCCCTCTCTCGACGGTAGCGTCAAAATCGTAAATGTTTAAATCAATCGGTCGACAACGAAACGAAACTAACCGTAAAAAAAGCGCTCGTAAAACCGAGACAACAGATTCTAAAAGACATTCAAATGCCACACAAACCGAAACCAAAAACCGAAATAAAGACGAAAGAGACAGAGACAGAGAGAGATAGAAAGAGAGAGAGAGAGAGAGAGGTAGTTACATTGGGAAACAAGCCGCACAGACTTCCGCTTTCATTTCATAAATTCGGATTAAGGCATTTTCAAATGATAACAATGAAAAAAGTAAAATAAAGAACGCAGTGTGGAAATGCGCCGTGAATCTGATTAACGGCAAAAAGTACAACAACAAAGACAGCAACAACAACAATAAAGATGACAACAAGTCGGAAATGTGTCACGTAAATGGTTTGTTTCCCAAGTAAACCCACAACATGCCCAAAGAACAATCACAAAGACAACAACAACAACAAGTAAAGCTCACAAATTGCTGTAAGAATCTGAAAGATAACTGAGGATCCCATTGTCTGACAATTGAGGTAAAGGTAGCCCCCATGTTAAGACTAAACGAATTCTTTAAACTTTATCAAGTTACAAAATTATGCGATCTTAAGTTGCGGAAGTCGCTGTCACAAGATATTAACCCAAGGCAGTTACATTTCTACATAGATTTGTTGTGGGCAGGTGGAATTAAGAAACCCAGTGAATATGGTTATTGTGTAGATACACACATACAATAGATAGATAGATAAAGATATTATGCTGTGTACATAGCTAATAAACAATTAAATATAATTATATTAAGAAAAGTTATGTCAAAAATTGCAAATGACTTGTAAAGTTGCCAAACCCAGGTGTTAACAACTTCAAACATGCATAACTTCGTCAAAACTAGCCCGATTTTTATTTGGAATGTCATACTAATCATAGTTTGATCTATAAATTGTTTCTGCATTTAAAAAGAATAATTTTGTCTCCTTTTACTCTCATACATTGCTGATAACATTTATATACATTATTTTCTATATTTTTTACAGAAACTTCTTTACTTTGTTTCCTCAAACAAATAGATATACTTATATTAAATATACTTATATTAAGAAAAGTTATACCAAAATTTGCAAATTACTTGTAAAGTTGCCAAACCCAGGTGTTACCAACTTCAAACATGCATAACTTCGTCAAAACTAGACCGATTCTTGTTTAGAATGTAATTCTGATTATATTTTGATATATAAATTGTTTCTACATTTAAAAAGAATAATTTTGTCTCCTTTTACTCTCATACATTACTGATAACATTCATATAAATTATTTTCAATATTTTTTACAGAAACTTCTTTACTTTGTTTCCTCAAACAAATAGATTTACAATCGTTGAAGACAAGATCTTGCACGTTTTGCCAACATTTGCTCAAATTCAAAGATGAACAATTGCACATCCTGCATAAATGCATCCTGTATTGCTAACAGCACATGGGCTTAAGCCAGCACCAAAGGACAACAGAACGGCAGGACGTGTCGGGGTCATATCATCTGTTGCTGCATCAGAAATTTACGAATGATGAGCGGAAACGCTCGAAAGGCGCGTACTTTGTACACAAACAGAGAATCGAATAACAGAGAGAGAAAGCGAGAGAGAGAGAAGGAAAAAGAGTGAGTGAGTTAAAGAGAGAGGGATGATTGTAATGAGAAAATGTTGTTGGCAAACAACAAAAACAAGGAAAAGGATGTCCTGCTGCCATATTTAGCGGCAAGTGAGGAAAACTGCCTTGTTGCAGTTGCAATTAACATTTTTCCACTCTTCCTTCCTTCCTCCCTCTCTCTTTCTCTTTCTCAGCAGGACATGTGGCAAAGGAGGCAATTAAATGCTCGTCCTACGCAGTGTGAAATGCAGCGCAGGAAACTGATGTCGCGCCCCATTGTGTGATCACGTCCCAAATGAAAATCCCATCCCTTTTTTCCATACCGTCACCAGGTAGGAAACTCTCCACAAATATTACTGGTGATTACTGGTGATCAGTGACTTTGCGCCTGGCCAGGGATTAGAAAGAAACAAGAGGAAGAAGGCCTGTGGCGTTAATTGTTTTGTTGTCCTGTTTGATTTGCACCGCTCAGCAGTTAATCTGGGCCAACGGAAGTCGAGCAGGAAAAGCGGAAGCGGAAGTAAAGCTGTAAGTATCAACGAAAATAAAGCAATGCAAAACTCAGAATCTCTTTGTTGGTTACACTAGTAAACAGCCAGATTGTAAATCTTAACAAGCCCACCTTTTTTATCAGATTCATAAAACTGGTCTACAGAAAAAAAAGTTAAATTAAAAATACATAATTCTAAAACTATTGATTAAAATTGATTGATTAAAAATTGTAGTATATGAATGATTAATGTGTATGAGCAGTTGCTTTCAGAAAGTGTATAAATGTTTGAAATTCGTTGTGAAGTTCACAAGTAATTATCAAAAATACAACTACTTAATTATGATAGATATTAAATAATGCTTTAAAAAAGTCTTATCATAGAAAAATCCCAAAAGTTGTTCTTACCCATCTTAAAAGGTTTTTTATTACAAATTTAAATAAATTCGTTTTTGTTGTCTTTATGTTTGCCTTTTTATTTTGTACTTTGTGCCAAAAAAAAGTGTTGATTTTTAACCGAAAATTTGTTTGAAACGTTATAAACCACCAGCCACCTGACTAAAATTATGCATTATATATTCGCATACTATAAAGATACATCTAAATATACTTATATAAGAACTATATAATGCGTAATTTGTAGCGGTCAACGCCACATCTGACAGTCGCTCGTACATGGAAACCTGAAAGGTTGCATCGGATTGGTCATGGGTTGTTGCTGTTGTGGTTCTGGTTCCTGCTCCTTCTCCCTTTGCACCCCATGTAGGGTTACCCCCGCAGCGGTACGAACCAGGCTGTGACGCACAAAGTCTCCATTACGATAGACCATATAATCCGCCGGGAAGAGGCCTACGCCGTGTCGGAAATGCGCAACAGGATGCATATTTTCCCGAGCTGGAGCTGACCTAACAAAATGGCCACAATTTGAGCAACCTGCCCAGCTGGTACAGCCTGCACAGGATCTGGAGCAACTGCCACGACTTGGTTGATCTCCAGCGCCAACATTGCGATGCATTTGCTTGGAGCAGTCAGATTTCCCGGCAGATGGAGAGCAGGAACAGCCATTGAGGTTGCCTTGACGACATCCACCCGAGAACCTAGCACATTTTTGATTTATACAGCCGGGCACACAGCCGACATTCCTGGAAGGAGAGCACGGAGCTCGACAGTTATCAAAGCAGGCGCCAGGACGAAACTGGCATTTATCGGGAATTGATTTGGGCAGAAAGAACTTTGATTCGCTATTCTTCCTTTCAACTATTTTCTTGTGCTTCCTTATCTTGCCTTTATCATAATCCTTCCTGAACTTGTCGTTGAACTTTGGAGTTTCATTCTCTTTAGATTGATTTTTGGACTGATCTTTTGATTGACTTCTGGACTGCTCCTTTGACTGACCTTTGGCCTTACTTCTGGATTGGCCTCTGGACTGGCCTCCTGACTTAACTGGAAGTCTTTCACGATCGTTGTTCTTAGATTTACTCCGCATTGAGGTGGAGGAAGACTTCCTAACTTCGTTGGGTTTGCGTCCTTTAGCCCTACTCCTCACTGAAGTTAAGGACTCCTTTCCTCCCAAGGAGTCTTTGCTGTCCTTGGTACTTGATTTAATATCCGACTTAGCCAGCGAATTGTTCCTTACAAATATCTCCAAGGCTTGGGCAATAAGCATCGGGAGTTTCAACGTATTCTCGAAGCCCGTACGACAAGCCTGACAATTGCAGGTACAACTACGGTTATCACCTGTAATGGGAAAGTTTTAGTTTTTTTTAATTCTTAGTAAAGATCATAATAATTTTACAATAATATTATGTGATTTTTGTTGGTTTTACTTTTTGTAAAACTTACTTTTGTTATACTTAGGCTTCTTTTCCTCCTCAGTTGCTTCCGATCCATTGTAGTATTTTGGGGAACTGTTGTTGTTGTCGTTGTTGGGCAGAGTATTCTTATAGGATTGTGGTTGTTGTTGACAGCTAACAGTTAGAGCTGCAGTTAATTGATCTATCAAATTGTTATTGTTGCAATCCTGCAGCACAATAATACTAAAGGGTTGCGACTCTGCAGATTTGACCAATTTTTCTTTCTCTGTATTTTCCTTTTCCGCCTGTCGTTGTTTCTGTTTTCGCTGCTTTTCCTTGATTTTCCGCTGACGTTGCAGCTCTTCTGTTTCCCGCTCCAGTATTTCCTGATCTTGTTTATCCAGCTCTTGCTTTTCCCGCTGCTGTATTTCCCGCTCTTGTATTTCCTGCTCCTGTTGTTGTACCCTACCTTGGCAACAACATGGTCCTGGGCAGCAACATCCCATTGCAGGCTGTTGATCCAAGGCACCCTTTAGCCTCTGACCCATCGGCATTGGCTGTTGTCTCTTAAAGCTATCCAAGGCTCCTTGAATCTTGGCATTGCAAGTCGGACAAATGCCATTGGTATTATTCACCGAATAAATATTATCCTGCCCATAAACCGCACTATGTTTACAACTGCCTCCCAAATAACGTAGTAACTCCGGGGTTCTTGACTCCGCCGAAGTCTTTAGGGTTAAGTTGACCTTCGGCTGTTGTCCGTAGAAATTCCGGTTAAGATTGGGGAAATAATTGAGGTTCTGTGGGTTCTTGCCAAGCACAAAATGATTCGTCACGCTGGGCTTGAGGTTTGCCATAGGAGAACGCATCTTTTGAGTAGCTGGAACTTCGACAAAGTGGTAAGGTCGTGGTTGAGTTTTCAAGGATTCTTTTCTGTTCCTCTGCTGCTGCCTGGGATGGCTGACCATTATGTGGCTTTGATCTGGGTTCATATAGTGGCTTATAACTTTTCGAATTCCCAAACGTGACATATTTTAAAAATTTCGTAATTGTTTTCTTGGCATTCTGACAGGCTCTATGCTCTAGTTGTCTTGAACTTGCTACTGAGTAACCAATTTGGGCAAAGCTTCCTCCAGCTCCAGTTATGACGATGTGGCACTGCTTGTCCTATATCCATAATGGGGTTCATTCCAATAAAACCATTCATCTTACCCAGACACTGCCATTTATTGGGCACTATAAAACTAGAACCCCTTGGTATCGATCTTTTCAAGATCTGTGGTTCCACGCCATTTTGGGCAATCATGATTAAAGATCCACGAGGTCTTGATGAAGATTGGATTGATCTTTCATTTGGAATCATCGTTGGACTTATGGTCAGAAAGCTACCCCGATAAAAGTGATGATTATGATTAGTTCTTTTGGCTACCGTCTCGGGTTGATCTTCGGCTGATCCTGAATGCTGTGGCTTCTCAATCGTAGCCTCATATTGCTCAGGAGCTCGTGTAGAGATCGTGGGTGCCCTAGATTGGGATCGAGCGGGAGATCTTCCTGGTTCTTGGATTCTATTGGGTAGGGAATGACTCCTGGATTGGCTTTGAGCTGGAGATCTTTCTTCTTCCTGAAGTCTGTTGGGAAAGATATGTCCAGCTTCTTGATGAGATGAAGATCTTCCTGTTTCTTGAACTCTGTTGGTTGGGGATCTTGCATGACCCTTCGATTGATTATGAGAAGGAGTTCTTCCCCCTTCCAGAACTCTGTTGGGAAAGGCATGTCCTGCTTCTGCATAGATCGGAGGCCTTCCTACCTCATCCTGTGCTCTGATGGACATAGACCTCATGATACCATTTCCGTGAGATGAAGTTTGAGCTGGAGATCTCTTCGACTCGTGAATTTTGTTGGACTTGGGCCTTATTGTAGATTGAGCAACGCTTTGTTGTCTTGTCACCTGAGGAGTTGATCCCGCATTTTGTGATCTTCTAGGCACAGGATGAGATAATTCTTCGGTCACGTGTACAGGTCGATTTGATGTTGGGGATTGAGCTTGATAACGTTGAGGAAGATCAGGACGAGCTGAGGGTAGCGTTGATCTGGTACCTTCATAGGATGTTGTAGGAGCCTGACCTTGATGTTGGGAACGATCGCGTCTTGATTTTGGGACTCTACTGGGCGTACTTCTCGCAGTCGCATTGCTGTTGACACTATTGAGGCGTTGATTTTCCCTCTGACGGGATTTAAGAACCTTTGTGCTCGTTGGCGTCAGTTTTCCACCCCGACAACGATGGTTATAGGTACAAGGATTGAGTTTGTGGAGTCGTCTGGTCATATTGAGGGTTGGTAGGGGAGTCATCTGGAGTTTTCAGATATAGATAATATACAAGGAATTTAAAATAAATGGATATAGATACATACCTTAGGTATGCTTACATTGTAGCCAGGTCCTATAACAATTTTAGAACCTGCCCGTCTTAAAGGCAGTAACACTTTACTACGATTGTTTATCTATATCATCAGATGATTAATTCTAGAAAGATCAATAATAATACAAATTTACTTACACCATAGCCGGATAGCCGAGTTGTGAAGGCGGAACTTCGTCTTTTGACTAGCGGGCGACCTCCGTGTAAAGATTGGGCCTATAAGTTGGAAATATTTGGAGAAGGGAAGAAATTATATGTTTGAAAAGATCAATAGATAGTTGCTTACATTAAGGGCAGAATTGATAAGTCTTTTGCTAACTGGAGCCTTGATCTTTCGTCGACTTTTGTGCTGGGAATTGGCGGGTTTGACAGTGAGCTGAAATAAGAAGAGAAGTTGAGAAATAGAAAGATATATGATAGATATACTTACCCCTGAGCAGGAACGACCTCTTCTAGTTTCTGTGGTTCTTTTCCTTTTCGCTGGACAGTTTGTGGGAGCAAAGCAACTCGGGGGCACGTAAAGAGTACGATCAACTTCAGAAGAAGGCGGTTGGAATGGAGGAATGCAGCGGGAGGAAGAACTCTTTCTAGATTGGGGTTTACTTTTTGACTTGTTGCAAGGTTTGCATTTCCGAGGAGAATCCTGAGCAAGATATCGAGGAGGATCCCGGGAAGGATCCTGAGTATGCGGCGGCGTCGTTCTAGCAGGATAACAGTAATGTTGACAGGTAACCTTCCGTTCATTCAACGTCTCATTGGAGTAACCTAGCTGCTTGGGTTGCTTAGGACAAGGATTCATTTGGACATTACAGCTAGAAACGGTTAGGGGATTCCTTGTAAAGACCCCATTGCCCTTTTGATTCTCTGTATAGTCCGAGGGAGAGCTATTTACACAACACTGCCTGGTTTCTCTGGGAGGAGGCGGCAAGGAGCTTGCTTTAGGTTTAGCTCGACTTGAGGTGCCACATTCACAGGGGTCCTGTTTCGGAGTATGTCCTTTATAAGGCGGCGAGCAGCTTGCATTTGGTTTGGTAGGTCGACTTGAGGTACCACACTCACAAGAAACCTCAATATTCAAAGACTGTCCCCTATATGCCGGACAGGATCGAGGAGGTACTCCTACTGTGTTATTTACCACCAAAGGATTCCGACAGATCGGAGGATTAAACTCCTTGAACTCGGTATAATCGGAGTTACATCTGGATGGAGGATAACCTTGTATATTTGACTTGGTTGAGCTGGATTGTGAAGCACTTCGAGACTGAGGTTCATAATGATGTTTACTACGAGGTTCACCTCGAGGTTTCTCTGTAGGTTCGCAACTGTAATCGCTTTGCTTAGACTCACGACGTAGTTTGGTGACAGGTTCATCATATGGTTCGTCGTAAGATCTACCACGAGATTCCCTACGAGATTTGGGAGGAGGCCCACAACAATATTCGCAGTAAGTTTGCGGAGGTTGTGAATTGGGAGGAGCTCCATCACTAAGTTCACTGTAAGATTGACTCTGAATTTTTTGACGAGGCTTCGTGGGAGGAGGAGGTTCGTCACAAGGTTCATAATACGATTTACCAGGAGATTTTCGTCGAGATTTTGACGTACGTGCACAACAAGATTCGCAGGAAGGTTGTGAACTAGGCTCCTGAGGAGACTCCTGGCGAGATTCTTGACGGGCTTCTTGTCGATATTTGGGAGGAAGTGCACAATAGGACTCACAGGAAGCCTTCGGACGGGGTTTGGATGAAGGAACTGAATCGTAACAACAATCGCTTGACTGAAAATGGGATTCATCATGTGATTTTGATGTAGGATATTGGCGAGGTTTCTTGCGGGCTTTACGAGAGTCGCAAGGGTCGCAACAACCACGACCTGAGGTTTGTCGCTGCTCAGGATGTAACCCCATTCTCTGGGTCTGACTGAAACGACCAAGATTATCCTTGAAATAGTTACTCTTGTTCACAATTGAGGTTCGCATAAATTTCAAAGCATCCAAAATACTTTTCTTGCGTTGAGGCTTCGGTTGCTGGAGTGGATACTGCTCTGGAAACTTCTGTGGGTACTGCTCCATTCTCTCTGGATATCTATGGGAATCTGGCGGCTGATAGTCGCGATAAATATTGGAATCTGGCGAAGAAGCAACCCAATTATTTACCCGGGCACATTCATACTGTTCCTGGTACGATTCCTTAGATCGTAAGGTATTCTGACTGTCGAAGACCGTTTCTTCTGCAGAATCTTCATTATCTTCTATCCACTGAGCGGATTCCTCAATACTCTTCTGTCGAGAAGCCCTACCCCTATAATCCATGGCAGTACCTTTCTTTAAAGATGTTTTGGGGTTACATTATCTGGTAAATGCTCAGTGTAGGCTAAGTTTATTTTTAAAGAAAAATTATTATACTTTAAAATTTAATTCAAATAACAAAGCCAACTATTTCTTTAAATTTTATTTATTTTAATTTGTTAACTTGGTTACTCGAAAACAAACTTTAACTTTATCAATAAAACTTTCCAAATGATATTACAATTTTCGACTAATAGTTACAATACTTAAATAATTTTGAAGAAAACTTTCTAGACATGGATTGCACATAAATGCAGGCCAAGGATAAAGCTCTAGGATTACGGCTTTATCCAAGGTCTGTTATTATATGCAATCCATAGGAGTACAACAAGAGACTTTACTATGACCAGCGATATTGAAACTTTCGTAGAGGTTGAGGATTCGGAAAAAAGCTGAGTTTATTTGAGGAACGAAGCAGCTTTCTTGACTTCTTGGTGTATGTTTTGGAAAAGTCCTGTTTGGGCCAATGTAACGGTCTACGTGGTGGCAACGTCGAATTCAAGATCTGATTTTTATCACGTCGCTTACGGAAACAAATGCGCTTCTTCTTCTTGAGTACTTCTGGCAACTGATATTGATATTGATAAAAATTCTCGGGCATTCTGTTCTGCAAGTTTTCAGGATTAAAGTTGTTACTACTGCTTATTTGTGGCTGCATTAATGTCGATAGGTGGCGTATTTGCTGTTCATCTCTTGCATCCGTTTCCGGATCATTTTCATCATCGGAGCTAACCATTAAATATATAGAGTATTGTTTTGGCGGCTTCTCTGTGCTTTCGTCCTTGTTATCACACATGTGAGCCGCCAACTGCATCAACGTTTCCCACATCGGATTTGATTCACCATCTGATAAGTTCTGGGGCTGAAACAATTTGTTCAGATTTAATTGTCGGTCGCTTGAGCTTTTTATAGTTCCAAATGATTCCTTTTGTGGTTGTCGTTCATTTGAATTATTCAAATTTTCACATGAATTTCTTTGAGGTTGTCGGTTGTGGAAATTGTAGCTGGTTCCTGCTGGTTCCCTTTGAACTTGTCGTTCGGGTAAACTTCTGACACTTACAACGGATTCCATTTGAGCTTTTCGTTCAAATGAACTTTTAACATTTCCAGCTGGTTTCCATTGAGCTGATCGATCAGGTGAACTCTTCACAGCTCCAGCTGATACTCTTTGATATGCTTGTTCATTTGGATTTCTGGCATTTACAACTGATTGCCCTTGAGCTTTTTGTTCAAATGAACTTCTGTCAGTTTCAACGGAATCCATTTGAGCTTGCATTTGAGGTTTTGCTGTCAGCTCCAGTTCCTTTTTTGGTTCATTTGACAACTGAGCGGACTCCAGTGTTTCACCGCCTTTGACATACATTCCAGGCTTGGAGTTGACGCTTATGCGTTGTTGCAACAAGGTTGCCAGCTTGTTAAGCTCTTGTGCATTTGTTTGCCTTTCACCTTTTTGTGGCAGTTGCAATTCTAACAGTTTCCGTATCGCATTTAAATTAAAGTCAATATCTGCGGCAAGTTGATTAAGACTCTCCTCCGAAGAGCGCAAAGTCTTTTGACTGAAAGTTGTATTCCCCTGCTCATTAGGACTTTCCACTGTGTGGCAAGCTCTTCGTGCCACATTTGATGAAGAGTTGGTTAAAGTTGTTGTGCTCGTTTCGTTGCCACACGTCAATTTCTGATCTAAGCCCATTTTGTTGCACAAACCCTTATTGCCACAATCAGAGGCCGGTTGAGTCATTTGCTTAGCCACCTTGACATAATTGAAATCCTCGTAATGCTTTAAAGGCGTCTGAAAGGCATTTGCAACAGGCTTGCCACATGTTGTGGCACTAGGGAAACTTAGAAAAGTCTCGGCGCATTTTCCAAAATTAAAATGCTGAAATCTGCTTTGCTCTGTGGCAGCTGATGTTGCAACAGTTGGTAATTGCTGCCACCGCTGTTGTTGTTGTTGTTGCCAACGCTGCTTTTGCTGCCACCGCTGCTGTTGTTGCTGCTGCAATATTTGTTCAAATCGATTCTGGGGCCTGTACTGATTGCCACCTGGTTGCCGACCTTCCACAGTCGTTCTTACCTCATTGAGTGGCTGTCTGCCATGTTGCTCTTGGGCACGACACCACTGTGGCAATGCCACCGGCAGTGGCAACATACAGGCCCGTTGTGGCACGTGCATTCCTTCCGGTTGCCAGGACATTAGGCTGCGACGCAAGCGGCTCAAATTCCGGCTACTCACTTCCGGTTTTGGCAAAGTCGGCAGTCGTGGCATGCAACCAACCATTTTGTTGCACAGTCGGCTTATTGTTGGCTGTGCTTGTTGCTGCCAGTGCAACAATTGGTAATTGCTTGCAACATGCGGCGAGAGAGAATGTTGCAGCCACCCACCATATTGTGCAACCGATGGCGATGACGTCATTAGCCGCATCTGCAACTGATTGGCCACACCACGTGGCAAAGTCTTGCGTCGCACCATCCTCGACCTCCACTCTGCGTATTTCGAAATTTATTATTTTTTAATTTCTTAACTGTATTCATTTAAAAATTTAGAGAATAACTGACACGTAGAGCAAAGTTGTAGCAAAGTGGCTATATTTATTTATGTAATTGCAAAAGCAATAAAATTTGAGGCAATTCTGTTGGCTAGAAATCTGCTAATTGCTTAAATTAAATAAATAATTATATCAAATCAATACTCTATATATTATCCGCTGATATTTATATCAGGTAAATCAAAATAGTTTATTCATATTATTTTAAAATACAATTATAATGTTTTTTTAATCACTGCCAACATTGTCAATTTTTTAATAAATCTTCTTTGCGCAATATAGACACATATACAATTGCTTTCCATTCATTGTTAGCAGAAGCCATAACTTGAAACTTATACTCTCCGGAAGGCAATGGCAAGAATTTAAAAAACTCTTCCTTTGCTACCAAGTTTCGCACAATTATATCCTGTAATTTGTTAATCAATTGTCCATACTTAATGTTATCATTGTTAAAAGTGCATAACTCACCTCAAAGGGACATGAGTGATTGACATTTGATTTTGTAGCCATTGCATCGAAAAATATCTTCTCAAACGATAATTTAGCTTTGGTTTTGGCCATAAACTTACAAAAGTCTAGTGTGGTATTGGTCATAAATGGACGATACCCATTGTACTTTCGCCAAAGACTAAGATTGACCTAAAATTTTAATTTATTGTCGATAACTATTTTTATCAGTCTAGTTTTTTGTACCCACCTTTGCAATTTTTAAGGGCTGTTGTAATACAGCATTCACATTTAATCCTACAATACCACGGCCAAGCAGCTTTAGATTACATTCCTTAAAATAGACATAGGATGGATCCAATACCTGACACTCGACGTTTGAGAAACGTGTGTAATTTTCCGAATATACTCCGACGGAGAGCAGTAAAAGCGCAATCGGAGCCCACATCGTCTGTCAGATAGAAAGACTAAAAAACTTATAACTAAATCGTTGGTTCAATAAAAATAGACAATAATTAAAAATAATGTGTTGACAAATTGCTTATTTAAATGGTTTCCGGACTATTGACTGCACAGATATCGCACAAAATTGTATACTAACTTAGCCAACTAACTATCCTTAAATGTAGAATCAAAAACAAATCATAATCAAAATGAATGAAGTAGGCGTGTTATATAATCTCATATTTTATTATCTAGCAAATGTTTTAAAATTTTGTCAGTTTCATATTGATTTTTATGCTCCACATATCAAAATTCTGTAAATAAAGAAATTTTGATCCGTATTCAAGGTACAGAAGTACAGAAATTTGTTTTAAAAAAGTTGAGAATGACGAACATCGGTTGCGTAGCCAAATTACTGGGAAATTTCCAGATGAACAGCAGTTTTTGGGTCAAAAGAGTTAATCCAAACTGGTACGAGGCTCGACAAGTGCCGATTACTTTGCTAACCGAAAAATCTACTGAAAATTATGTAACTCGTTATGCTAAAAGAAATGGTAAAAAATGTCCCCGCTATCAAGAAAATTAATCAGAATGTAAAATGGTATATCAAATTATTTCAT
Organism: Drosophila neotestacea; assembly: GCA_035044365.1. Classification (NCBI taxonomy): domain Eukaryota; kingdom Metazoa; phylum Arthropoda; class Insecta; order Diptera; family Drosophilidae; genus Drosophila; species Drosophila neotestacea. Next base: position 1,936,479 of record JAWNMD010000155.1, read on the forward strand.
GTAAAGTAGCTTCTTTTGAACTTTTTGGCATTTGAAATAAATTCTTTCATTAATTTATAGGTGTTTCTTTATCTATACAAAATTTAATCGCTTTGAACATGGATATTTATTTTAACGCCATCAACTAACAGTTGCAATTTGTTAATAAAATTATTCCAAATAAAATAGAAAAACTATTATCTAAATAAATGTTGAGCTTAAAATACACTGGGTCTTATATTGAACAGTGAGTGTAAATTATAAAGAATTTCTCATACAACGCCATCAAAGTTTGAAATATAACAGTTACGCGCTGTGTCAGGGCTGTTAATCAAAAGATGAGCTGCCAACTCGTTGCAAATAGTTACTTAACAGCCAGCTGCCACACTTAACACAGAAAGCCCATGCGCTTAACAGCAAATATCGATAGCGCTGTGTGCAACTCTGCCTCTTATACGTGAAAGAGCGCAAAGGAATGTGAATGAAGAGAGAGAGAGAGCTATATGACAATCAGTTGGTGCCGAGTTTTTGCTTTGTGAGCAGGTGGGCCGCGCATCGCGCAGTAATTCGTCGTATAAGAATCGCCTCTTAAACAATATGAAAAAAATTCCAATAGCCGAAAGCAAAAGGCACACTTGATAATATAAAAAATCGCGGCGCATGCGACGCCCACGCGTTCAAAAAAAAGTTCAGTGCAGCAGCGAAAACAAGCAAATAACAACAACCAAAAAAGCAACAACAACAACGCAGCGCACAAGTGATAAGAAAGAGAATTAATATATGTAATAATACAAATTCAACGTGAAATGAAATCTGTCGACATATACAAAAGATAGAAAGCTAACGTAATATGTGTAAGCAAAAGCAAATGAAACGAGACAAAGATTAAACAAAGTGTTTTTCTTATTTGAACAGTGTTTGTTATTGTTGTTGCTGCTGCTCTTGTTGGAGATTCAATTGAAGAAATGTAAAAACAACAACAAAATGTTAAAGTTGCATTCACACAAACACACACACACAATGTTTGTGTAATTTCTCACATGATTTTTGTAATTACATACATGTGTGTGTGTGTTTGACATGCGGAAGCAAAAACATTCATGAATGGCAATTATGCTGCTACTTTTTTTTATTTTGAGCCAAAATGACGGCAAAAACTACGTACGCTTTTCCACTTGGAAGTCGTGACGTTTTTCGATTGCATAGACGTGAGTGTGTGTGAGTGTGCGCGCTGCTCTCATCGCTGTGTGCGTGTGTAAGTGTGCGAACGTCATAGCAACTCCAGTAAAACGCAAATAAGGCAAAGAAGAGAGAAGCAAAAAAAAGCTAATTGCCGTTGAGTGGTCTAATTGGACACCTTGCGTTGGACTTTTTTTTATGCGCCCGCCCGTTATCAATTGTGTATGTGCTTTCTCTTTCTCGTATGTGTGTGCATACATATTCAAGTGATTTATATGTATGCGTGTGTGTCTGCTCGACCTCGACAAGTTTTCGTTTAGTATTATTTGTGTCTGCGACTGTGTTTGTGTGTGTGTGTGTAATTGTCATCATGTTTCTTCATATTGTAATTTCTGCTGTTGTTTTTGCGAATTTCCTTGACTCCTTGAACCTTCCCATATACACAGATAGAAACATACACACGCTGTCTTATAAGCAACTCACACACACACGCATACAGTAACCTGTCTGCCCCTTAACTGTTGCTGCGCCCCCGCCGACTACATACAGGCAAACAGACACACTCACATGGAGTCCACACAAGAGAGTCCGCCTTTGCGCGCTCCGCTGCCTTCTGCACTGCTCTCAGTGCTGCACAGTGGGATCCGTTGAATGGATATAGCAATCAGAAATACTTTTAATAGAGGAAGTGTCATAAAAATAAGGATTACTTAAAGAGTTGCAAATCATTTCAGCAATTCAAACATTTTTTAATACTTTTTTAATCGTTGAATGAGAACCTATATATTTCGTGGTATTCAAATTAGTTAGGGCTGATGGGAGCGCTTTAATATAAAACTTGCGGGGACCACTGTGCGCTGCTGGCGTTGACGCTTGGCGCTTCTGGGCCCCAATGATTTTTGTCGCTGTTGTTGTTGAGGTTTTGTTGTTGTTGTTGTCTCTGTTTCTCTGTCTCGGCTGCTGTGTAAGTCAAAGTCGCGTTCTCTAGCTTTTGTTTTTCTGCTCTTTTATATTTGTTGGCTCATTTATTTTACTTGTTTTTTTTGTTTTTCTTATTTATTTTTCGTGTGCGCGCGACTTTAGTTGTTTTTTTTTTTTTGTTTTCTTTTGTTATTTGATTTTATTTTTTAAATCATTCTCGCTTTTTGCCTTCTCTGATTTTTGCTGTCGTTTTTGTTGGTTTAAGAAGCAGGCAACAACAACTGAGGGCACGAGTGCGAACACAACAACAAGATTCCGACAACTACTGCTTTGCCTTTAGTTATCAGTAAAAACCAACAGATATGGTATACAGTGTACACTATAAAAGTATTGACAATTGTTTACTGTTGTCGAACTAAATGTTTAGCAGTCTAGTGACCAAGCACGAGTTTTAGGGTTCATTACAACCTCTTCATTATTAGACATGGTAAAAGCTTTCAGTTATAAACAAAAATATAAGTTTCATCAATAATTGACTCTTAATCTTCAAATTGCCAACACATTTGTCCATGAGTGTAGGTGTGTGTACGTATCCCAATTGCACATTTAATTCATTGTTAAAGAAACTTCTAAACACATCTTTATAGCTTAACGTTTACCCAACCCAATGCCACCCACATCATCCACTCCTTCCACATCATCCACCTGCGTGTGTCGGCAATTGTGAATGATGCTTTTTGATTCTGCGTCCTTCATTTGCCGACTGCGAGCTCCCACTGCGACTGCGGCTGCCTTATGCCTTATGACGTCTTTTACAGCTGGCTCCATTTTCGCATCATTCGCAACTCTCACACACATACTCTCTCCTACTCTCGCCCACACACACTTGCTAGCGGCACTTTTCTACTCTCACTACAGCATTTTGCTCTTTGTGCGTGCGTTGGAAGGCGTCAAGTAAATGCGTCCAGCTTCAAATTGCTTCCATTTTGGAAGTTCATTCAGCTTTGATTCGTTCTCTTCCAGTCCACACAGGTCGTCGTCGTCGTCGCCTTTAAAGGCAAAAGACGAGAGAGAGAAAGAGAGAGCGAGAGTAGTCTGTTGATTTTTGCTCATTGACTTTGACTTGTGTTTTCTGTTTGCGTTTTCACACTCTCCTTTTCTCTCCTCACGCTGCAACTGCTTTGTGTCTTTTTCTTGATTAATACAAATAAACAATCAATTTTCGATTGGTATTTGATTATATTAATTTTAATTTTTTTTTCTCGCACACTGTGAAATTTTCAAGAAACGTGAAAATGTGCAAATGAAATGCGAATGGAAGAAGAAAACCACTTAAAAATCACTTTTGCATTGTTCACCAGCTGAAATTGCTCTTTTCGCACCGACAAATTGTTTACAATTTATACGTCACATGTGTGTGAGTGTGTGCTCTACCCTGTAACGCTATTAGACATAATAGGGCATGTTAAGTGGCTCCGTATATTAATTGTAATTAATCAATTTCTCAAAGAACGTGAGATGTATTATATTAAATTATTGGAAATCCGAAGCTTAAAACTATTCATATAATTCAATACAAGTTTTTCACGGATTTGAATAATTTTTGTTGCGTAATTAAAATAATTACATAATATATTAAACTATTTTCCAATTGTTGTTATCACATTGAGCTATGAGCTTTATTTTAAAGGGCATTTAAAATCCGAGCTGCTGTTTGAACTTTAGTTTGTTTTCTAGCGTGCTTCAATTGACATTAGATTTGATGTATGTATGATTGTAAGTGTATGTGTCTCGTACTTGTTATGCTTCCTCTTTCTACTGTTTCGCGCTGTTTCTGCCTTAAATTGATTTCAATAAGTATTTGACGACTTGAGTGTTGTTCCAACAAACATTTCCACTTTACTTGGACCACACTCTATCTCTTTCTCACACAGTCGCTCGCTTTATACATATATGTTTATGTATGTGTGTGTGTGTGTGTGTCTGGCCACGCGACCTTGATGCTGTACATTAACCCATTAAGTTTCGTCGTGGTTGCATTGCACACAGGATGAGGGGCATCATGTAGCTGGCAGAGGAAAAAAGGAGGAGCAGCTTGGCCAAGCGATCATCTTACAACAAACAAGAGAACAAGGCAGAGGGAGCTTTAAAAGAGACAGAGAGAGAGGGAGAGGTAGACACAGGTTTCTGTAGTTACACTGACATCTAAATGTTGTTGCCTGCAGTTGGTTGCTAGTGTGCGGTTATTAAACAAACTAAAATAATTTCTTGTTTTTTATGAAAAAATATTAGAAAATTATTTTTTTTATCTCTATTAAAAAAAAAGAAAATAATACAACGCTTATCTGATCGTTTTTAAAGTAGTTTTTCCACCTTTGTTTTTGCTTTTACATTCATCCACAAAATCAAGTTGGCAGCACCTGCAACAAACAAATGTTCAAGTGTGTGAATAAAATGTCATTGAATTTCTTATAAATTACCAAATAGGTTGAAATGTGAAAAGAGAAACGTTGTTGGTGCGCATGTTGAAGCAGAATATAACAAATAAAGCATAAACAAATAATCGTAGAGAAGAAAAAGCAAACCATTAAAGTGATTGTTGATTGTGTGAACCATAGTAACAGTGACTGCAGGAAAGGAGACGACATCACGTGCTTAAAGCGCTGGCCACGTGGCCAAGTCCAATGGCCCAGTCGACGCCGGGAACAGGAGCAGCCGAAGTGACGACGACGAAGCCGACAGCGACAACGACAACGACAACAACACGAGCAACAACGAGTGGAAAAACGAAGCTGCCGTTGACCTCATCCTCATTCACAATCACATGCTTATTGTCATCCTCGGGATCAAGCTCATTTCGTCAGTTGAAAACGCGCTCGTAATTGCAACAATTCAATTTAAGCTCGAATCGAATTAAATTCTTTTTTTATTTAATATTGCTGGCGGCGCTGCTGCTGCTGCTGTTCATCCCGTAGTTGTTGCTGCCGTCGTCATCATCCGCCGTATATTAGTATCTGTATCTGTAATTGTGCTCGTGTGTGTGTGTGCGTGTGTGTATCTGTGTGTCTGCGCCGCCAGCAACAGCAGAAGAAGAAGCAAAAGCAGCAGCAGAGGCATGAATAGCAAATGAATTCAAACTCGGCAAACAAAAGAAAATGCATCTTAAGTGAACTTCCTGCGTTGACAACAACTGCAACAACAACAACGAGGATACAGATAAGCAAAAGGTGGAGGTGGAGGAGGAGGCAACACAACTTTAGCCAATTACCGCAACAACCAAAACAACACAAAACAAAACACCAACAACAACAACAATAAGAATAAGGATAAGAAGATATAGTATCATCTGCAATGGCTGCCTCCACATCAACACCACAAAATTACAAAGTGCCATCGACGAGCAAAATATCCGTGGATAAACTCCTCAGAGTCGGATACTATGAACTGGAGAAGACAATTGGCAAAGGAAACTTTGCCGTTGTGAAGCTGGCCACAAATATTGTGACCAAGACAAAGGTGAGTAATATCAATACTAGACTAAGTTTCAAATTTGATAAACAGGAATATCCTTAGAGATTTAACCCTATTGAGACAAAATGAACATTACAAGAATTTTTTAGATGATTGATTACCAGCTAAAGAACTTGTTTTATTTTCTTCTTTAGTTACAGATCGGTTTAGTTTCTCAACTTATACCTTATTCCCTTATTCTATTTAACCAGACTTCATCCTTCAGTATTCTACCCTTTACGAAGCTTCGATTGAATATTTAGCTTAAAATTTTACCTTAAGGTCCACTAGAAAAATATTAATTTTATTATATGCAGACAACAACAAATTATTGCAGTTCTTTTTAAATTTTTGAATAAATTGGAAAATTTGGGCAGGATTTGCTATTAAAAAAAATACAGGAAAGGGAGTTTAAATAAATAATTTTAGAAAACATTTTTTGAGTAAGACATTTAACAATATTCTATAGCAGTTTTACATAATTTGCGCTTATAATTCCCAAATAGTTAAAGCAGAAACTGCAACAAATAACTCGACAGTAGAGTTAAGAATAAAATTAGCTTGCAATTCAGTAAATGCTGAACAAAAAACATGTACATAAATGTACACGTGCCGATATAGTATATGTATAATGCAAACATATAGTATTTCGATCTCCATTTGCTTATTTGCTTATTTGTTGTTTGCAAATCAATTTTTTTAGTCATTGGCCATTTATTCCGTTAGGTTGGCTGCGCATTTGGTTTAATCAAATTGATTTTAGTGATTATGATTCTTTTGTTGTTTTGTTTATTGCCGCGTAAATATGTGCGCATAGTATACTTTAGTGTTTACACAATCTATTGACAATACATACATATTTACAATACATCCGAGAATCGGCAAGACTCGATTTGACTCGTGGAATGGAGAATGGAGTATGGATTATTGTTATTTACCCCATGTTTACCTTCAATTGACGGCTTGTGGCACATGGAAGCAGTTGCCTCAGTCCGATTGAAGATGCTAATTGAAACTCATTTTGAAGCGTGTTTTAGCCAACTTTCCTCTCACTCTCACACCTCTCTGTCTCACTTTAACTGAGGGCAAGTCAGAGTCCTCTTTACTTGCTAATGGCATCTCTCTCTCTTTTTATCTGTCTCTGTCTCTGTTTGAGGAAGTAATTATATTTAAAGATCATCGCGATTGTTGTTTTTGTAGCTGCTTTTAAATGTAATTTGCATTTACAAATTATTTCCAGAATTTCCTTAAAACTTATCAGCAAATGCATATCTATAACGTATGGCATGCTTTTAATTTTGATATTTAATTAGTGGGCAACGCAATTAACTGAATAAAATTGCACCTGTGCTTTCAAATACTCTGTAATTGACACTTGTAACACTTAACCCATTGATGTAATGTTAAGCAGTAGAATGAAGTAGTTAGGATAATTAAAGTTTATCTTAATTGTAGCATCCAAGAGGGTTTCATCTACTGGGATATAGTAGAAAAAGATAATGTTGTAATGTTCACCAGTAGAAGCAACAGGGTATTTCATGGTCGTGACCATACATACATTGCTTTTAATATTGTTCTATCTATTTAAAAATATGTTACAACTTTATTCAGAGTGATAATAAGACTTGAGCAATCTTTAATTCGTTTTCCTAGGGTAATTCCTAGTCTGTCAGCCTACATTTACAGCCATTTGCCACTTGTTCTCTATCAGCTGAGCAGTGACAGCTTCTTCTCTGCATTCTCTGTATTATATACATGTAAATTCCGAATGCATTTCACAGCAACTAGAAGAGATAATGAGTCACCTTCAGCTGGGCAACGGGCTGTGTTCTGTGGGCTGAGGGCAAACACATAAGTATACACACAACACTCAACGCACAAGAGAGAGAAAGATAGAGAGAGTGAGGTGGTGAGGGGGTGAGGGAGGGCACGAGTGAGAGGGAGATTAGTACAATACCAATACAGCTGTCACAGTTGCAGTTACAACTGCTGATAATTGGGGCTGTCAAGTGACACAGCTGAACCGCAGAAACAACAACATCAACAATAGTCAACAACAACAGCAACAACAACAAAGAAAGAAAAAACAACAACTACTAGAATCAACAACTAAAACTATAACTTAAATATGAGCCTTAATAGTTTATCACAACAACAAATGGGGCATAAGTGTAAATTTGTAGGCCAAACACAGAAAAACGCTACTCAAATGTCTAATTGACCAGAGAGCAGTTATAACAGTTTGTCGACATTTAAATACCCTTACAATAATTGCTAAGGCAGCTGCTAAAATCGTGTTATAGATACTATATTATTTATAACTTTTACATCATATTCAACTCGACTTTATTAATAAAGAAAACCTCAAAAATTTAAGAATTCATTCATCAGTTCCAAAAAAAATAATTTGTAATCGATTATTTCCTTTGTTTACTGAAAGATATAGTCATTCGATATGTGAGTAACTACATATATCTGCATATAAGGAACAATTTAAACTGTATACATTTGTATATTTCTTAAACATTCTGAGCTTTCTTAAAATAAAGTAATTAAATATGTTTTCGATAAATAAGTCTTTTGGCTACTGAGTATAGCTATAATACCTAAAACTTTTTTTAAATTTAGAATATTTGTATGCTAAAGTCGAGAAAAATATCCTTATAGATAACCTTTGACTGTGAACTCTTTAAAGACTGATTTATTTATGTATCTAAGCTCAAAACTGAGTTGATTTTGATGTCTACAATAAACTATATCTGTATCATCATCATTCTTCCATAAAAGAATGAATATACCTTTGTAAAACAAGCTCAGCGAGACTGTCAACTTGGTGTGTAGACTCACACAATGAGTGGAGAGATTTATGTATCTCAAGTATGTAAGAGAACAGCACGTGCCACAATTCGACAATTCAAAATGGCGCCATTTAAGGAAATTTACATGGGACGAGCAATTTTTGATTAAATTTTATTTCATTTTTATCATATTATTTTCGTTTGATGTTTACAAATTCTTTTGTTTCTTTTTTATCTTTTTGCTGTTCCTGATAAGACATAAGAGAGCGGGAGTAAGCGAGAGAGAGAGATAGAGAGGGGAACACAGCTGTTTGTCAATTTTCAAGGTCCACTCGCGTTCACTTATCTTATTTGGCATACACAATGGACTCATGATTGTGTGATTGTGTGTATCTGTGTTGTTTGTTTGTTTGTTGAATGCAATATACAACAAGTAACTACAACACGAAGCTAGTTGGATTATTAGCTATATAGCCTTAGCTTATCTACTAAGCGCATTTGCCCAATAATTACTATTATCAATTATCAATCGGCAATATGTACAATGTACAATGTCCCTATTAGTACATTATCATTATTATTATTACGATGTTCAAGCAATATCGATAAGAATGCACGATTGTTATGCTTAAGACTCATAACACCCCCAAAACACTCAAAACACACACACACACACTCAAAACACACACTCACAAAAGTTACCCAAAGACCATTTCAAATAACATAAGACTTTGTTTTTCAACTAAGCAAATTGCCGAGGTTATCCTTGTTAAGAGAGGAATAGAAGGTGCACTAGGAACTTGCTATAGAAAACACTTTTTATTAAAATGATCAAAATAATTATTGACTAAATATTTAGTTCTCAAAATATTCCTTCCCTTTTGTTCCCTTTACAAATCGAGATACTTTTCTTAGTTGATGGTGCAGTATAAGACGTACTAAATAAATACAGATACGCCAATCGGAACATAGTTACAGTAAATGAAATACAATTTTTAAATCATCTTAAAAGAAATGCGAGTGTATGGAATTACTAGAAATTTATTTACTGACAGTTGTCCTTTTGAAATCAAATATTCTAAGCCGCTTTTGATAAGAGTAGTCTCTGTTATTTTCCAATTGTTTGCACAGTTCCTCTAACTGATCGATCTGTTGTAAGACGTAACTGAATTCGAGGAAATTTCGTAGCTGTGTTCAATTGAATTAAGTTAAGAGATGGCGCGTGGTTTTTGTTTGTTGTATTCTTTTGCACTTTATTAACGCTCCAATTGATGCAATTAAGCAGCAGTTAAAGTGTCTGGCAATAGCAACAACAACCAGCAGGGGGTAGCTTTAGCTTGATTTTCATTTTGGGCTTTAACTAACTAACTTAAAAAAAAAAACCATTTCACTCGACTAATCAGTGGCAACATTTGATTGATCATTCGCCATGGTCAAAAAAATCAACTTATATGTGTACATATATGTATTTAACTTGAGCTCACGCTGTCTGGGCACGATTCGATCTTAGTCAGAGACAACGAGTGAAAAAAACTTGTTGCTGACCACTCACAGATTCCCAAGAAGATATATACAACTGTCTACTTATATGTATATACAACTGATGTATATATATATATATATATATATATGTGGATGTATGTAAGATTTGTATGTTGCTTTACGACTCAGTCGCATGGCTGCCCAAATCGTTTAAAATTTTTATTTACTTTTTCATTAACTATTTCGCGGCTTTTGTTGTACGCTTGTTTTTTTCATTTTTGCTTCTCCTTCTTATTTTGCTTCGTTTGTTAGCTGTCTGGCGGTATTATTTTTTCCCTCCGTGTTTACCTTTAATTTTTAAGCCCCATTGCTAAAGTTTAAGGCACTTTGGCTGTCTCTATCGCACAGCGTTAGTGAAAATTCAACTGTCTGTGATACCCTGTATAATTACATGAATTGTGAAAGGTATTTGAGTTACAAATATGTTTTTTTTTTATTTCAAATGGTCTTTGGATGGTAAAAATATATTTAATTTGTTGTCTGTACAATTCACAACAAACGCAGGATAAATCTGTATGACGAATTTGTAAGGAGAGAATGTGTTTATAATTGGAACCTTAAGTACTCAAAGTACTCTTTCACTTTTCTAGGGTATCAGTTAATTTAGTTAGCCACTTAAATGGACGAATTTATTGTTGATTTGCGCTTGAATTTGTCTTTCGTCTGCTGCTTGATTGTTGTTATTGTTGCTGTTGACGCATAGACGCACTCACACAGACTCTCACACACACACACACACACACTTGAATAGACTAACACACTCACAGACACTCGATAAACATTCGCATTTGTATGATAACAAGCGCGTTATCAAAACGCTCCCAGTTGTGAATTAGCAACAAAAACAAGCACGTAAACAATTCAACGTATCAATCACGTGCAGAACTGTTTGCCTCTCTCTCTTTTTCTCTCTTTTACTCTCTGTATGTTTTTCCGTCTCTCTTTGGATTAGTATTCCTTAGGCTGAAGTTAGCCAAGTCATTCAGGTGTTTCCTCGCTTTTCACACGCTTTTCCAATTTTTATATTTTCCAAGTTGTTGACCTGCTTTGCCCACGTGACACGCCCCTTGAAACGTGCTATAATAAGTAGGCCATAAGCATGAACAATTATTTAAATCGATTTTCCATTTCCGCAGCAATTGGGGAACATTTTAAAATGCGGCTTGAAAGGAAGCCCCAATAAAGTTTAGCGACCCTTGGCATAAATACGTGACAAGCGCTTACCCCTAAAAGAAGGAGGGAAAGGGAAGTACAAGGAAAGAGTGAAACAAGAAGAAAGAGAGAGAGAGAGGGAGTGTGGGAAGTGTAAGGAGAGACAGCAATTGCAGCAGCCAGGACAACTATTGATTAAACACAAGAGAGGGTTGAGAGGACAGAGGTGTCTTACTCAGTGGGTAGAGAGGAGGGAAAGAAGGGGGAAGATAAGTGAAAAAAGGGGGTGTGTTGGGTTGGCAACACACGTTTGATTACCGCGTGTAAACAGTGAGCAGGGAAAACTTTTGTGCAAGGACTCGGTTTTATTGGCTTTTGTGCATTGTGCAACTTGGTGGCACAACAGGAGCTACCGCTGCCGTTGCTGCTGCTGCTGCTGCTGCTCAGTCACATGTCTGAGGACACTGTTAAGAATAAGGGGACACGCCCCTCTGCTCCACCGAAACCCCTTCGAGGCAAAAGGAAACCAACAGCCACGCCCACAAGTATACTATGCGAACTGATGCGACTCAAAGCCCAACAAAAGTATCTTGAATGCAATCAAGTCAAACTGAATGCCAGCAATTTTCTCGATGACAACAACGACCCTGTCGTGGAGGGAACGACAAGGGACGAGGGCAATGAGAATGCAACCCTGTCCTCGAATCGAAGACCTTCAAGCGGTCCCAAAGTCGCCGGCCTCATCAATGACATCGATCGCCTTAAGCTTGAACTCGATGAGAAACTGCAAAAGCATCGCATCGATAAACGTGGCCAATTGCAGGATATGTGGCATTACATGAAGACCCTTAAAGACGATGTCTTCAAGCCGGAACGTCTTAGCCAATACACGGTGAATGCTGTCAGGGAACGTATTGTGGGGATTAATGGTCAACTGGAACGTCTCAGTATACAGAACTCCAAGGAGTTGGAGATGTTGAGGCAGGACTATGAGAAAATGGAACGAGAAAATGAATTTGTGTGGAAGGGAAGCATGTGAGAAGATTCATTTATAAATGAAAATATTAATAAAAGGACTAGTCCAAAATTTACTAGTTTGATTTTATAAGATTGCAATCTGTTTTCAGTTTTGTTTTGATTTACTTTCTTCAATTATTTAAACAAAGATTTAACTAAATCAGTTCTTGTTGAATTTACACTGCGATTTGAAATCTGATAAAGTTAATTAATTGATTTAAAGGATACCCTTATTTTAAAGTGAATCCGCGGCTAAAACAATGACTCAGCTTTTAGGGGGCATTAAGTGGAATTTACATTCGAAAATAATGTTGAGGAAAGTCGCAATCAAATTCGTAGTCCTTGCCTTTAAATCAATACGAGAAGCCAAGGAGCAGACATTTTAGCCTTAAAAGCATTTGCCTTGGCTTTTTCTGTTTTCTGTTATGCCAACCGAAGGATTTCCAAATGTGACATTGTTGTAGTTGTTGTTGTTGTTGTTGTTGTTCCCCTTCTCATTGTTGTTGCGCTTTAAATGTCTCATTTACGAGCAATTGTTCTTAAGGTTCATCGCATTCGTGGCAAAAGGTCAAAATGGCACGTGGCAATGGCTTTTTTTTGTGTTGGCTACGACAAAATTGTTTCCCGTCTCTCTCTCTCTCTGTCTGTCTGTTTCTTTCTCCACCTTTCTTTGTTGTCATTCATCATTTTCATATTTTAAATAATGTATTTATATTTGAGAGCGTTTGGTACGCTGCTCACGTGGCATTGGCATTTCCAGGAATCAGCGTACCGCGCCAAGGCGGCAATTATATAAAATATATTACGCATACGCCGCGTACTGCATGCTACAGACTGAAATGCATTTGCAATTTATATATTTGCAAGAATAGAAATGCCAATCAATGTAATTTAATTATTTATATAATATTAATTGTTGGAGAAAAAGTTATAAAAACTATTATTTATTTGCTATGGCAAAACATATGAAAATAATTATTTATTTAATATACATTGTTGAAGAAAAAGAACTTTAGGCAAACAGCCACAATTTGTTTAAATGTTGTGGCAGCAATAATATTTGCAATAACAACAACGACAACAACAGCAACAACTCAAAACCCGGTGTTTAGCTCATCATGTTGATGCTGTTGAGTTAATAATGATCATGTTGTTGTTGTTGAGGCGGGCAAGTGATCTACGTATCTTATTCTCTCTCTCTCTCTCTCTCTCTGTCTGTCTTACGCATTCTTTTACGCTTTATTGTTAATTATTTCAGTTTTTGTTAAATTATTATTGAAATGCTTGGCAAAAACACAAAAATGAACAACAACGAAAGTCGTGTATAAAAGAATGTTTTTTATTTTTTTTCTTTCTGTAGTCTATCCCAACGTGTTCCTCTTTCCCCTTTGTTTGTTGCTGCTTTTACCCGCAACAACATCAGCAACAACAACAACAACAAGGAGAACGACAACAACACATCATCATTGCCACAAACAGAACCGAACACTCGCGCCATTTTTGGCGTTGTTGTCGTGGTGATCTTGTTGTTGCTGCTGTTGTAGCTGCTGTTGTTGTTCTACTCTGTGTTGTTGCTGTTGTTGTTCTAGTTGTTGTTGCTGTGACTGCAGACAGTGCGCCACCTACCACCTGACCACCAGCAACAGCAAACAACAAGCAACAACACTTCATGTTGGCCAAAGAGAGACACGTTTTTTATGCATGCTCTAACGATGGGTATATTATATGCGACAACAATTATGTAACATAATAAATTGGATATGATAAAAAAGACAAAAGTATAATGTGTTTTATTAGCCTATATTATCACTAGAAAACTCTGTACTTTTCTATTCTTCATTACTCCATAGACTTAAAACTATTTGAAACTTTAAAGTGAACAGGCTCTTTGATATATATCCTTATATATATCTGAATACTCTTCTCTAGTTTAACTTTAAGTATGCGAACAACTCTTTATGAATCTACACTTATGAATCTTTTGATCGCAATTTAAACAAGCTATCTCAAATTACGATCATGAAAAGGCTTTTTAACTCCATTAAATTTGAAACCTTTTGGACTTTATTTAGTTTTATAAATCCTACACTAAACTTTATTTCAAGGTACTAATTAAGCGTATTTAATATTCGTTGTGGAATGAATTTAACAATTCTTTCATTGTCGGAGATTTGCTCTTGTTTCTGGGAGACGACGACGACATCGTCAACCCACACACAGTTTAATTCTCGTCCCGTTGTCTCTTTAAATTGTCACAGCTCTCCTCTGTTTTGGTTCGTTCACCTTCGGGCCAAACCCAAAAAATGTTCAACAATATCCGAAAGCATTTTGTACCAAGAGAGAGAAAGAGAGAATAAAAAGAAAGAGAGAGAGACAGATACGTTGACTCATAAAACCTTTTGCTTCCTGTTCTGACATGTTTTGTATTCTCCATTTCCAGGTGGCCATCAAGATCATTGATAAGACGTGCCTCAATGAGGAATATCTGAGTAAGACGTTCCGGGAGATTGCAATATTAAAATCACTGCGTCATCCACACATAACACGCCTCTATGAGGTTATGGAATCACAGTCAATGATCTATCTGGTAACGGAGTATGCACCCAACGGAGAGATCTTTGATCATCTGGTGGCCAATGGACGTATGAAGGAGCCGGAAGCAGCACGTGTCTTTACTCAGCTCATCTCTGCAGTGCATTATTGCCATTTACGTGGTGTGGTGCATCGTGATCTCAAGGCGGAGAATGTCCTGCTCGACAAGGATATGAATATTAAGGTAAGCAACTTGAACATTCTGATTCAAGGAGAATATTTTATCATAACCTCTACTGGTAAAGTTAAGGGGTGTAATGTATTCGCTGCAATGTTTGTAACAGGGGAAAGAAGACGTGTTTAACATAATATTTTTCCACGCACAATAAAAACTCCACAACATCCACAGTTTATAAAATAGAATGCTCATTTCAGCAGTGAATATAAATATTAATCATCACCAATTATCCTAGTTCATAGCATTTAGTTCGTATTCATACAATCACAGTTATGACTGTTTCAAGTTGAGGTCAGCGGTGCGAGCGCCTAATTGTATGCAGTATAAAAGATACACTAAACATATCGACCCCTAACCGCGAAAATAACACATCATATAACGAATATAAAAACAGTAACAATTCCTGAAATTGATTACAATTCAAGTTTCCAAGAATTTTTCTCGAAAGCTATTAAATCAAAATTATAGAAAACTAGTAACCGCTTAAATAACGCAAGTCGGTTATGTTACTTTTGCGGTTAGGGCTTAATATTAATATATTTAAATTGAGTACCAGGAATCTTAAATGTTCTTACATATTTTATTTAATTAATTACAGCTCGCAGACTTTGGGTTTAGTAATCATTATGAGGAGGGCAGTCCTCTGCGGACGTGGTGCGGTTCTCCACCATACGCCGCTCCAGAGGTTTTTCAGGGGTTGGAATACGATGGACCCAAGTCGGATATCTGGAGTTTGGGCGTTGTGCTCTATGCGCTTGTCTGTGGAGCTTTACCCTTTGATGGCAAGACCATATTGGAGTTGAAAAGTCGTGTTGTGTTGGGAAAATTCCGGATACCCTTCTTCATGTCCCAAGGTAAGTTTGTGACGTCACACAAATTATCAAGTACAGTTGATAATTTCAATTTCTTTGTAGAATGTGAGCATCTCATAAGGAATATGCTGGTTGTGGAACCAGATCGTCGATATACCATCAAACAGATTATTAAACATCGTTGGCTGAGCGATTGGCAAGCGGAACTGCAACAGGATGAGCGCTTGGACACCACATCCTTACCCTTTGGAGCAACTGGAGTGGGAACAACGAGTCAGTTATCCAACTCCAATTCCCTCACGGGCTCCACGTCCTCCTTAGCTGGAGTAGAAGGTGTTGAAGCTGCCACCGCACCACTGCTTGATGCTGTGGTCATGACGCACATGCTCCAGTTGCCTGGCCTGACGGCGGATATGATTGCACAGTCGGTGCATGAACAACGCTTTGATAACATCTATGCCATATACAATCTGCTGCAGGATAAGCTGCTCCAGAAGAGACGCGAAAACCAAAGACTGCAGCATCATGCTAACCTGGCCTACTCGAGATCCCGCAAGACAAGCATCACCACTGGGGTTGTGGATCGCTCAGAGCCTGTTAAACAGGAATCCCTCGACCGTCTCAGTCCCCTTAGCAATGCAAATGCCTCCAATACGACTCTGGGATTCGGCTGGTGTGCCGATGTTGGTGTCGATCTGGAGAAGTATGGCGAATTCGAACTCGAGTGTCTGGCGAGATCTAATGAGGTGAGTCTACTAATAATAATACTAAGTAATATTGTTACTATAACATCATCTTCTCTTTGTCTTCCTTAGCCACCTGTTAACCCGCAACACTTGAGTGCCACAGCTGGTGGTGTCAGCGGTGCCAACACACGACGGCATACAGTGGGACCTGGAGATGTGGCACACGAGCAGGCGTTGGCCAATCCTAATGTGACTCCCATTGACTTCAAGTGCGCGCCACAGTGCAATGACGCTGGCCAGGCCACTCCCTATTATCCCATGAATCTGCCCATGTTACAGAATCAACCGCTGCACAATTTGACCATCAAGGATCAGCATCTGCTTAAGCCGCCCGTCGTCATGGGTGCCAGTAAGTGGATGTTTTGTAAAAGAACTGTTGGATTTATTTTTATTTATTTTACTTCTTCTCCTTCACAGGTTCCTTTGGACGTCGTGCCTCGGATGGTGGCGCCAATCTGCATATTTATTATCCTGCCACAGTTCCAGTTGGTAGCAATGCTGCAGCTGTGGCAACTGGTCAGCAAATGGACACCTCTGGTTACTATATGAATCCCAGCTTGAATACCACTCCTGGTGCCACAGAACTCTCCCCACTGAGCGAACAATCAACGGGTCAACTGCATTGTTGTGTTGAAAACAGCGGTGAGGAGTGCAGCGAGGAAATCCAACGGTAAGTTTTCCACTTGATCCCTTTTTCCTCTCTGTTAATTTTTCCTCTTTCCTTTGCTTAGATATATGCAGAAACGCGGCTGTGTCAAGCGCCACACGGTGGGTTGCACCGAGGATCTCTCTGTCACCCACAGTCCAGGGGAGTTGGGTCATCTCCAGGTGCCACCGGGTGGTCAGCCACAGACTCCCACTGGTGGCAGCTCCGCTGGTGGCAACATGCGCACTAGACGCACGGGTTTACTCACAGTCACCGAAAGACCGCCAGGTATGTTTTAGATGATCTTCAACAGAAGAATTTTAGCTATCCTGACTTGTACCTAGAAAAAGATAATAAGGAAGACTGTGGGAGAGCAAGAAAGAAAAGAAAATTCAATTTAAGAAAAAGACAAGGACACTAAAAACAGAAATGAATAGAAGAACAGCAGCAAGAAGGCATCCTGGATACGTTGCTTTATTGGGAACAGGGAAAAGAGAGGTGTAGGGAGACTGTGAAAACCTTTTCGAGAAAAGGAGAAATTTTAAAAGAAAATCTGTTTAAAAATTGCATAATTTCGATTTTAAAAATGTGATAAACTTTAACAAAATATGTAAATAATGTAAAGGAAATTATGGAGTAGAACCAGGGAATGAAACCGGAACCGGAACCGTTAACCGAAATTAACCGTTTCAAATGAAATACCGGAACCGGAACCGTAACCGAAATTCGTTTCGGTTTCATTCCCTGAGTAGAAAGTTAAAAAGTATGCTACATATACAATTGCTTAGGATTGCTTTGATTCCAGTTTCCACAAATTCTTGTTTTTTTAAGTGTATGATTTATAAACTACAATTAGGACTTTAAGTTGATTTTATTTAAAACAACTTACTTAATTGCTAATTATAATTTAAGTGCGTTAATTTTTAAAATAGCTTTATGATTTTTATTTAATTTAATTTGGTTTCGTATTTGTTTTTTTTCCACCTTAATTTCTTTTTATGATTTATTGCGGACTTTTTCTGTTGCATTTTGCCTTTGCACAACCACAACAACAACAACAATAACCACTGCTGCTGCTCGCTTGACTCCTTGCCACGCCCATAATGCCAGTCATTTGCCCCGAGCTAATACGCGAAGTTGAATCTCGTATGAATCGCGATTATTTGCCGCCCACACTCAAATCTCTGAGTCAATCCCCGCCAAATGCGCCCAACTTTGGTCTGACCATGGGCGTAGGCATGGGGGGTGTTGCAGTGGGTGGCATGTCAGTTGCCACATCGCCACATTCATTGCCATTAAGTGCCGCTGGTGGCAGCAACTCGGTGCCACTTGTTGTGGCACCCACAACAGCGGCTAGCAATCGACGCGCCTATCGCGCTGCCCACTGTAAATTGCCCACTGTGCAGGAGGGTGGTAAGTTTTATGATTTCTTTAATTTGCTGAAGCTTGAGTTGCATTGAATTCCCCATGCTTAACACAACATCAACAGAGAAACTTCTTTTCAATATATTTTTAACTCTACTAATATTTGTTCCTATTTTCCATTTATTGTTCTCTCCTGCCACGCCTACGTTAGCAACCATAGGACGCTATAGTCCCGTGCGTCGTGCCTCGGAAGGTTCCCGTTCACAGTTCCAGGGACCGCTTCAGGAATGCCAATCTTTGCAAAAAGGTATCGCACAGAGAAATTTTTTGGTTGCACCAAGTCCGCCGCTTTTAGAAAATTCGATCAGTCTGCCAGGTAAGCGAAATCTGAAATTTCACACACGCTCTCAGCACTGCAAGAGGACTGCTCCGATAACTAAAAACTAAACTATAGTTAATTTAAGACTAATAAACTCTTTGTTTGATTACTTCTCCAGCATCTCCTATACACGGCAAACCAACGAATCTTCAGCTCGCTTTGAGGCGTGGCCATGACATTGAGGTGCCACCGGAGGCAATCAAGTGTTTGATGCCCGCTTTGGATCGTTTGGTGAAGGAGCAACGTGTCAGCTTTGAGATCGCCAATAAGATAATCTCATCGAATGTGGTGCCTATTGATTTGGCACCACAACTCGGACTTGCAGCACATGCGGCAAGTGCCGCAGTTAGTGGTGGACATTTGGATCAATCGCATTTGTTGCATCATCAACAGCCCATGCACAGTTATAGCGTCTCGCCGTTGAACTTGCCCCATGGACCGAATGCCTCGTTGACCTCCGCTAAGCAGATGTTTGGCCAACCCATCTGTGGCTATCCGACCATGACGGGATTAACTCTTCCACTGCAACCACAACATTTGGTGGGTCAATTCAGCAGCATTAATCTGGGAGCAAGCAACTCGAACAACAGCAGCGGCTGCCAGTCTCCGGTATATTGCATCAGCAACAGTATCAGCAATAGTGGAAGTGGATTTAGTGGCAGTTGCTCTCCCAATCCGTATTTGCCAGGCACGGGACCATTTAATCCCTGTGCTGGCAATTCCTCACCGTTGCATCAGATCACTAAAGGGATTTCTGGTCTCAGCACGGGAGGTGCTGGTGGTTCCATCACACGTGGCACCTCGGCAGCCAGCGAGGGAGCTGCCTCTCAGCAGCCCTTGGATCTATCCATGGATGTCTGTAGTGTCGGTGTAATTGGTGAACAGCCTGCGGACTATGCCTCGCCCAATTGGTTTATGCCAACGGCAGCGTATTATGATCTAAAGCCGTTGAATCTATCGCCAGCTCAACCAGTTCGGGTGGTACCCACGCCTCCTGCATCGCCCAATCTCTGCATCATTCAGGAGGAGAATGGCAATGGACAAATGTGCCATACGATTAGCACTGGAACACCTTATGCCGGTTGCACGGGCGGCATTACGCCACAGATTTGCCTCACCGATGTCCAGGGCAGTGAGATCACCTTGGTGGCACTTTCTTCAGACAATAGTCGAGACAGCGAGGATTCTTTAGAGCCACATACACCCATCATGTCACTGCAGGTGAGCACAATGTAACGAAAAGTATAAAGAGTTGAATCAATTGTCTCTCTGTTTACTCGCCTGTCGCATTCTTACTTATTCTTATACCTATTTCATTTTACCTACAGGGTCTGATCATCACGGAGCCCAGCAACGATATGCCATCTATCACTCGTGGAATTGGACGCAAGGCGAGCTTGGATTGTGAGCCCGGAAGTTCGAATCATGCGTCGAGCAGTTGTCATGCAAGTGCAAATGCGGAGGCGCATAGGCGTGGCAGTGACAAATCGCTGGGATTCTCAGATGATTCGCTGAGCAACGATTCGAATAATCTGTCACCATCGTGTCAGGAACCTTCAGCCAGTTCAGGCTTCAAATCCGATTCACATTCCGAAATGGGAGATCATACAGAATGTGGACATTTGACTCCAGATTCCATGTGCGACTCACGTCGCATGTCGGATGAAATGTGTTACGAGGTGCCGTTGCCACATGAATGCTCTAATCTTGACTCGACGCGCATACTCGAGATGGTCAAACAAACGATAGACTCGACCATGCCACCCAAGGGATTTGTGCTCCATAAAGGGAGTATTAGTTCCGAGGACAGCGGTGCGGAATCCCGTTACAGCAGTGCCTCCAACGCCTCAAGCGAAGTGACTGCAAATCCCAATCCAATTCAGCCAGCAACTGCAGCCTGCAATTATGGAGAACCCACCACAAATCTCAGTCTAGAGTATTCGGGGGGACTGCAAATCGAGCTGCAGGTGTGCGAGGGACGCAGTCGGGATCATCATGGTGCCGCCAAGGGAATAAAACTGCGTCGCATTTCTGGGGATCAATTTGAGTATGGAAAGATTTGCCAGCAACTCATCAGCACAATAACCATGCAGCAGGTGGCAGGATAAAGGATAGCAGGACTAACACCTAAATATCATCTGCTTGTGTGTGTGTGTGTGTTTGAGAAAGTGTGTGTAGTTGTATCTGTGTGTACTTGTAACTGTGTGTCCTCTATATTTAACAAATGATTCGCCTTGCCTATAAACTCTGCGTAGCTGTGATCTAAGCCGATATATATATATATATATATCTATATATCTTAATCCTTGTAATACTATCTGTGTGTGTGTGAGTCTCTGTGTGTGTGTGCGTGTGAGTGTTGTATTTAAAGAAAAGTAAACGAATCAAAGCAATTCAAAAGAAAATTAATATTATAAATTCTATTTAAATTAATTTCCATATTTCAAATTAATGACTTAATCAAAATTTTATTAAAACTTTTTTATGCTATATAAATGTTACATATATACATAGATATTCCGATTCATGGCGAGCATTTTATAAACGAAAACTGTTAAACAAAATTAAGATGTATACTTACAATAGATGCACTAACGATCAGTTAACAATCCACTTACACACACACATATACACTGCACAACCACATAGATATTGAGTGAAGAGAGTGCAGAAAGCGGCAGTTTTTGAATTCAGAAATCTTTGACTGTTTCTTCACATATAGAACAAAAGGAAAACGACTCCAAACAAGTTAAATGCATTCCAGTAGCAAATTTTTAATTGTTCATACATTTTTTCAGAAGTTCTAGCTATTATCAAACTACGAGTATCTAATATGTAGAACTAGATAAAATCCTAAATAATAAATGTAATTTTTAGTTTGTGCAATCCGATTACAACAAACAGACAAATGTAAATAGCGCTCAGATTGGCACGATTTCAAATTTAAACACATTGTCTCTATATATACATATATAATTAGAAGCGTATATCTTATATAAATGATATGATAATGATAAAAACAAGTGTCTGTAGTTAGTACGCAGTTTTTGCTCCGTTATATTGTAAGCACTATTTGTAAGATCTTTGATTCCGTTAAATTTAATGACAGAAAAGAAAAGAACTCTTTTATGTATGTAGTAAAACTTTGTTCGTTTGTTAATGATTAGAAATGGCGCCTTCAATACGCGTTTCAAGTTGATTAAACACAAATTGAGAAATCTATTATTAAAAGACTGCTGTGATTTTAAATATAATTACTTATTTAGTTCTGAGAAATAAAAAACAAACAAAAGTGAAAAGATAAACAAAAACAAGAAACCAACAAATAAACAACATGAACATAGTTATACATATGATAATATAAAAATTAATTCAACTTTATCTTAAATAAATTATCAATTCTCCAAACAAAACTGTGAGTGCAATTTTCATTTCAAACTTGGCGGCAACATTTGTCTAATGAAAGTCGCCACCTAGCGGAAATGTTACGAACTGTGATCACTTAACAGAGCTGCTCGCTTAATATAGAAGATTTCATAATCGATAGCTTACTTTATCGATAACGTGTCACACAAAATTCTACGAAAAATCTTTGCAAAATTTCAATGATTTTTATTTTTGAGTGAATTTGTCGAGTGTCCAAGCGAAAAAATTTCAGCGGTCACCCGATTTCGGTGACCAGAGCTGTCAGGTGTGTCCAATTTTGGCGCCACCTCTTGTTTGCTAGCGCCTCTTTTTTAGAACTACAATTTTGTCGTGGTATTGTCAACTCTGCTGGGTCTTGTTGTCATCTGTCCGCTGCCGTCGTCGGCTTTGCCTTATTTACTTATTTCAATGGAATAAACAGAGCAAAAATGATTTGCCGTCTGTGCCTAAACAGCGCCAACGACACCATACAGCTTTTCGAGGGCGTTGGCTTGTCCCTAAACGTTGCTACAGTGTTGGCCAAATATTTCTGGTTCCAGGTATTTGTATTCGTTTTCTCAATATCTATTTCTGTCTACAACTATAAACAAATGAAATACTTTAGCCAAAAAACGATGATCCAATATCGACGGAAATTTGTGTGGCCTGCTGGACACGCGTTAGCGACTTTAACGAGTTCTATTGTAGCGTTGAGAAGGCACATCGCTTGCTCACTGAACGTTTCTCCCTGAAAGGCGGCGAGCAGCAGGAGAAAAGTTTCACTGGAGGTGCACAGAAGCAGGAGCAAGAGCAACTGGATAAGGAACAGTTGGAGGCATCAAAAGAGATTCTGGAAAGCAGCGGGCATGAAAGCGATCAGGACCAGGACGATGATAATGTTATGGAGGCTTTCTATGCCAGCGAGGATGAAACAGCTGCATCCTTTAGCAATGAACAGTTCCTCAATGATGTGCTGGCCCAGCAAGAAGATGAGGAACCTCCCAACGAGCGGGAGGAGCTCATTGTCAAGCAGGAAATCGGAGTTATAGAGGTTCAAGAACGTCGAGAGACACGTGCCACACGTGCCAAAAGCAAAGCGAATCAATTGCTTGCTTCTAAGTCTCCTCCAGCTGAAAAGCCCACACCTGCCAAGCGCAGGGTAAGATCAAAGTCTGAAAAGCCCGACGCCAGTGTCGAAGAAGGAACAAAGAACAAACGTTATGTGGATTATAAGAAATCCATGTGGGAAATTGATGAGAAGATAGCACAACATATGCGTCTCACCTGTAGCATTTGCCACGAGGGTCAGGAGACGTTCCTGTTGCTTTGCAAGCACATGCAGCAAGTGCATCATCGTAAGGGTTACGCTGTGTGTTGCAACAAGAAGTTCTACAAGCGATCCTTTCTGACCGATCACATAGATCGTCATGCCAATCCTGAGAAATTTAAGTGAGTGGTAAAGTGACGCACCAGACTTTCAACTTTTCAATAGCAAAAGGAGACATTTTAATTAATATTTCACATCCCTTTAGATGCAATCTCTGTGGCAGAACCTTTGCGGATAAGCAATGTCTGCGGAATCATGAGCTTCTGAAGCATCAGCCGGATGAGGAAAAAACATTCATGTGTGAGCACTGTCCTAAGCGATATACCAAACAGTATTTATTGGATCAGCATAGGATTATACACAAGGAGCGGAATGTGCCCTGCGATATCTGCGACAGGCGGTAAGAAAGTTAATTTCCTATCAGAATTTACATAAATAATATTATGTATAAATACAAAAATTTCCTTACTTTGTATATCTCACTAATCATATTCAAACTTCATAATCATAGCTAACTTGAAGTTTTTCTTCTTTGTTCATAGTTTTCCCAACATTTCCATGCTCGGTACGCATGTGAAAATGGTCCATGGCAATTATGGCACAATGTGCGATATATGTGCCCAGGTGATAAGAGGACACGCTGCCTTTCAACGCCATCAGCTGGAGCACGCAGGGATTACAGAGCCCAAGGTTCAGTGTGACATTTGTGGATCGTGGCACAAGAACAAATACAGCTTAAAGAAGCACGTGAGTCGACACAATGGGAACTCGGAGGAGAGCACCTGCAACATTTGTGGCAAGATATCGCCAAATCGCAGTGCCATGTTGAGTCATCAACGATATGTGCATACTGCGGATCGTGTTCATGGCTGCAGTGTGTGCAACAAGAAGTTTAAAAAAGCCATCAATCTAAAAGAGCACATGGCTATTCATACGGGTGAAGTGCTCTACAAGTGTCCACATTGTCCCAAGACTTTCAACTCGAATGCCAATCAACATTCTCATAGGAAGAAGTGCCATCCCAAGGAGTTTGAAGAGGCACGTAAGGCGCGTCTACAGAATCGCATGGCACCGTCTGGAGGTGAAAGTAAAGCCAAGGCTAACATGATTACAATAACCACACCTGGTGACACCGATGGCGAAGTGGAGACGCATAACATTCTGGTAACAACGACGGAACAAAGCGACGAGGAGGATTTCAAAGGCGAGGACATTGAGTTTATGCTCACACTCAGTCCACAGCCAACGGAATAGACAATCATCATGTTTATAATTTGTGTAGTTGTATTGTATATTAAGTCAAGTCCTTAGGCTAGCATCAAGTAACAAAATTAAATAGACAGACAAATATTAAAGCCAGGAATGTTTCAATTACAATTTTAGTTTGAAATTTAACACAGTATTGAAGTACTAACCACGCTCGCAAATTATCTCCACGGCATTGGGCTCCATCAGCACAGACTCCAGACAACGATGCACCGCTGACCCAAGTATCTCATCCAGCAGAAAGTTAACCAGGCTGAAAAGTATAAGCAGTAACAAAGTATGCGCTCATTGATCTCGGTTCATTCACTTACTTTTCATCGCTGACAAATCGCCAGAGATTCATTTGTAGATAGTGTGCATCTACTTGAATCTGTTGTAGACCAAACTTGCTAAAGGTGCGTAGACGTACGCACTCCAGAAGCGTCTGTAGATAGATTAGAGAAAGTTATTTTCATGAATTAATTGAGATAGAGAGGTCTTCAAGATATAATCGGTTTTCATTACCTTTAGTCCAATTTTAATGATGCCCATGACAATGGAAGTCTTGCTGAACTCCACGGAGGTGAAGATATCCACACGCTCCGAGAACAGGCGATGTATGTTGGACACATAACTGGACTCGAGCTGTGACGGCGTATAGTTGGACCAGTTGGAACGATACTGTGGTTTTGTTGCATTAAAGTTACTAAAGTAGGTTTTACGACTGGAATCGCTGCTCGCCGTTGTTTTAAAACCAGGATTGCCTGTGGTATCGTATAAGCTGGCCACAACTGTCTCAATACTGCCCAGTTCCTCCACAACTCGCTTCATCACAGCACGGACTGAACGTGGCTCAAGGCAGTTGAGCCAGTCCCGTGTTTCGACGCTTTTCCTTAACATCTGCGAGATGTTTGTGCCCTGCAAGCGGACATAGGCATCCAGCAAGGATTGAGCTGTCTCACGCATTTCTGCACAGATCTCCGTCTCATGGGTTAAAGTAGCGCTGTTCTCCGAATCAATCTCGTAGAGATCATCGACTAGTGCTATCTGTAAAGCAGATAATTGGGTTTAGTTGGGACTGGTAGGTAATTGTTAGTTAAGTTGACTTGCCAGTATGTGGACGCCTTGCTGCTCCAGTTCGATGCAGGTCTTCGATAGCACCAGCAGTAAATTGGGTGGACTGGAGCTGGAGGTGTCGGCAAAGCCGCACATCATCTTGGATATATGTCGCAGGAAGCCAATAAGTAGATGCTCCCTTATGCCCTCCACACATAACGCTCCCTTGTGTTCAGCCTTGATGTTGAAGGACCAATCTGTACGCAGAAAGATCAATAGATCTTGCAGGACACCTTTGATCTTCTCCACCATGGCCACATACAGATTACTTATGAGATCGTTGAGATTCACACCCGCAGCCACATCGCTTTTGGCCGAAACCAGGGACAAACGCACAGCACTTAAACTATCTGCAAAGTGATCTCTTAGGCTTTTGCCATGTGCATCACAGAGCTGATGAGCTGCTCCAATAATTATGTCTAGCGTGTTGCGTTGCACTTGCAATCCACGACAAATATTACGCATTGCCTGCAACCTTCGATGAAGTCGATCTAGAGCTCGGAGCATGACCTGAGTGTCGCCATATCCAATGTCGGACTCAACACGATCTTGCACCAGACTTAGGTAATTGTCAATGTTTTGATTGAGAAAGATGTTCAGCTCATTGAGGGCATTCTCCTGGAAGTCATCGCTGTGAAAAGAAGATGGATTAGAAAAGAGCAGAAAGAGCAGGAGGAGATCTCTTGATTACCGTTCATGCTCATAGTGCTTCGCCACAAACATATCGAAATAAGATGTGACTACCAAAGCCAGATCGTTGAGGAAGCCCTCGATGCCCATATCCACAAATTCCAGCATATCCCGCTCTGTCTGATCCTGCAGCATGGCAATCTGTTCGTGCAATCGCTTGCCAGCACATCTCAGCATCTCACTGGCCAAATCAGAGGTCTTCTCGTCCAGCTGCAGTAGTAGCTCTCCAATTTCTGTCAAGGATTGCGCTGTATTTCCAGCCCTTTGGAAATCCTGACGCAGTCGATCCTTCAGCTCAGCCATAATAGCATCGCAGTCACGTTGAATGCCGTCAAAGGAAGGTTGTCTACCATACTGGGCAAATACTTTCTGAGCATGCAGATAATCCTGCACAGCCTGTGCATAATTCTGCTCCTCAATTAAGGTTTTTAGCTTCGCTGGCAACGTGGACAGAAATTGCAAGCGTTTCAGCAGCGAATGCTTCTCGGAAAGACGACAAAGTTGGGAACGTGTTCCTTGGAGGGTGCCTGTTATTTGCTCACTAAACGTGGTTATCGATTGCATCTTAGTCATGAGCAGATTCACATCCGTTTCCATCTGCTTAAAGTCATCCTTCATTTTGCGTATGGTGTCCGTTGCCGAGATGAACTTGTTGTAATTCTCATAGACAAGTGTCTGCATGTCCGAATGCAAAGTTTGTGTATCCTTTACAACGGCTGCCTCCGTGTCCATGATCTGCTTCAGCGAGCAATCCTTTAGCAGCTTCTCCAGATACCTATCCGAATCGAAGCTGGAACTGTCCATATCAAAAGGATTATCTTTTTCATCCATTGCAATAATAATTTATTTTAACAAATGCGAAAACAGCTGTTAATTTCACTTTTCTCTCCGCAAGAATCTACTTTTAAAATTAAACCATAGGTGGCGTGCTTATGTTTCCAAGATTCAAGAAATCGGTAGTTCGTGACGTGTTACGATAATTATCGATATTAAATTGATGCCGCGCCTTTTAAAGTTAAATAAAAACAGTTTTCAAGGTAAGAAAATGGTTTTTTAAACAAATCAATGGAACTATAAATTAAATAAATTCAAGCAGATTCGTTTAAATATGTAGGGCTATTTTATATCAATCAATTCTAGCTAAGTCAAAATTGAAATGGAATTTAAAATGGATTTCAAAGCAGCATTTTAGACTTGTTGTTATCTCCTTTCGATGAATAGTTAAGATTATTGTATAAATGTGTTTTGCACCTATGGTACTACATCGTATTTAATTTAGATGTTGCCTGATTATTTACAAATCATTTTAGAAAAGTGATTTCAATGGATCGCATCGTATATATTTTCGCGATAACTGCTTGGCTGCTGATTGCATCTATCTGCAATGTTGCTGCAGGTAATTACTATTATATTATTTATTTCTTTATTATTTGTAATATGAAAGCTAATATTTTTTATGTTAAGATTGCTTTACGGATCCCGAGTCGTCGTTGTGCTTATTGGATCCCAACGTTTAACATATATTTTTAAAAATTGATCAAAAAGAGATATAATTTTTAAATAAAAGTTTACCAATTATGTAAACGACCTTTCATTCTTTTTAATTTTCTTATATTATAAAGGTAACTTTCCTAAAAAGTGATGATAAGTCGTAAATACCAGTTTCGTAAAATTGTTCCATATATTTCATCAAAATATTTCCATAAGTATACATATGTATGTATGGTACAATACTAGATTAATCATCGACGCAGTTGCATGAGAAGTATTCTACTGATAATCAGGTCAATGTGTTTTCTTTATTATAAATATGAATATTTCCATTCAGTATAAAACTGTATATTAAATGGATCGCAACGTTTATAATTTCGTGCTAGCCGCTTTTGTGTTGCTTGCGTCAATCTGCACTATTGCTGCAGGTAAATAATATATTTTATTAATTGATACATAAAAGTAACTTAATGAATATAAAATTTACTTTCTACAGATTGCGTAACAGATCCGGAGTCAATGCTATGCGTATTGGATCCGAACAACTGAAATGCTAATCAATAAATACAAAATCATTAAGTAATACTCATCTCAATAATTTCTAAAGAAGGCAAAAATTAACCATTCATATAAATAAAACACTCTTGACGTCATTTAGCTTTCAGATATGTTTGTATGTAAGAGCGTATACGTAATATGAAATATAAGTGCTGCGTAGAGGATATCTTGCAGTCGAGCACTTACTCTTTCTGTTTTTTTATCTATATGGGTTTTTCCAAACAAGCTGAATTTTAGTTTGTAATGAATCGCATTGTAAATATTTTTGTTTTGTCAAATTGATGATAACTGATGCCCTTTGTTAAACAGTTCCTGGAATTCAAGGTGCTTTTTGTGGCAAGATAATTGCAATTGATTAATTATCAATAAATTGCAAACACATTGCGTGACAGAAACGTGGTGGTTATATAGTATATATTCACCCCAACTTATCGCCAAGTCCATAATGTTATTAAATAACTCAAGTGTTTATGAATAAATAATGAAACATTGTATCTCAATGTGCTACTTATTGGAACCTGGGCGTTTTGTAAGTCTCACCCACATCCTCTACATTATCAAAATCCAAGTTGACGGAGTCTTGCCCCCGCACCCAAAAAAAAAATGTTGTCTACGTGTGGCAAATCGCATTATACTCCTACGCCTACGCCCACGACCATGCCCTCCTCTCAAGTAGACCAAGGACAAGACATGCTCTGGTATTTCTGGTGTTCGAGCATCATGTGCGATTGTCCGGCCACTTGTAGGCACTGGACCACACTCTCTTCTTCTTCTTCTTCTTGCTGTTGGTGTCTTGTAGGGTCTGCCCGTCGGGCATGTCGAGATGGATGAATGAACATGGACAAGTTTTGCACTTTGCTCTGTCTGTTAGCTGGGTGGGGTGGGAAATGAGCACACAAAAACCTTACAATAAGAATGTAATAGGCAAGTTCCAGACTAAAATATATCCCGTTACTCAATGTATAGTATACATACACTGTATACCATATATATCTGAATTAAAATGACTGCATACATTTAGGCGCTTGTGTTGCTTAAGCACAACTTAACTGCCATAACAGAAAGCCATAACTGCGATTCTATGATTTGGGGAAGCGCAATGAGGTATGAACCATTACTTCAAACATGCTTATTTGAAGAGTTAATATAATTCTGTTTAACTACTTTATAGTCTCTAGTGTCAGTTGCACATAGATGCTGAAGAAGTATACTTCTTATATATATAGACCCCATTTGCCACTCTCTATCTGTTACAAAACTTGTAGTGCATACAATATACTGATGCGATCTACAACTACTGGGTATTAAAAGAAGAAATGAAGAGACAAATAGCGGGAGAGGTAGAAAAGTAAAAGTTTCTGTGCCGTATCTCTCGCATCTGGTGTTTGGTGTTCCCTCATTTCAAATACATTAACATTTTGACCTTTCGGTATGTTGAGCATTTTCCTGAATTTAATTTCAACTTTTGTGTGGCTTCTTTTTTCTATCTATTCTCGCTATCTCCCTTCCCACTTTTTCTGTCTCTTGTACTCTACCCGTGCAAGCAAATTGGAATGAAGTAAAGGGCATTGCATAGCTGCAGGCTCAGCCTTCGCATAGATGGCAATTGCAGGCATACCAAAAATCACGCGCGCACACACACACACCCCACCCACACACACACACCCCACACACACTGATATATTCACAAGGTTTACATTCATCAAACTGAAAATTCAATTTACGTAAGCCAAACGAATGTCAAAAAGGCGCCTACGATGAGAAGAGGGATATAGGGAGATTGTGGGGGAAGTGGGGAAAGCAAGCATGTAACGTGGAACGTAGAACGTGTCAAGGTCAAGTTACAGTTACATCCATTGTCGACTTTTGTCTTCCTGTTGTCGCATACATTCCCGCCCTCCATCCTCAACTAAATAAGCGTGCAACAGGAACAACTTGCCATGTGAATTTTTTCGGGCTCTTCAAGTGTATACATGAGTGTGTGTGTGAGTGTTTGTTTGTATATACTATATGTGTGTGTATTTGGTAGTGTGTGTGTGTATGTGTTGTTAAAGTGCGCCAAGTCGTTAAATGAATTTCAGTGCTGCATTGAGTACACTTAGAGTAGCGGAGCCAAGTGGATGAGCACTGCGAACATTTCAACAGCTACGAGGGAAGTTTATGTAGTTTATAGATCAAAAATATTATATTGTTGAAATACTTTTAAGATATAGCGATAGCTTTAGAAGTTTCTGCTTATATAAAATTTCAAATCTTTACACTTTCTTCATCAAAATTAAAATTTTAAATTATTTTAAAGCAGATTTAAATATTGAAAAGTTTTGTATTCTTTTCATTCAAGAAATCTTGAAATTTTATCTAAAACTACTATTAAAGGGTTTTCAACTATATTCCATAAAAAATAGGCTGCATTAAGGCTTTTCTAAACAATTTCATAACTTATAACAGTATTTTCATTTCAGCTGACAAATTTGAGCTTCCGTTTTTTATAAAGCACAATTGCTTTGGCAACTTTAGGGGCTGCCCTCGTTGCGTACATTTTAATGGATTATATACGGAGAATTGGACGCTTGTCGGGGATTACTGGCAAGTGGCAAGTGGCAAGTGGCGCAGTCAAGAGAGGCGTTACTGTGTGGACAGTCAAATGAAAGCCAAACAAGTTGACTTGGTATGACATAACTGTAAACTACACTCTACTACATATAAAAACCAATTTTCAGCCATAAGCTGTGTGTCTGTCGACAGCTTTATCAGCTGTGAATGAAAAATTTAACTGTTGTTGCAAGCTGCGAGTTAAGGCATTCCTCCCCATCCCATCCCCCAAGTCAGCAATCTTTGGTCATAAATCTGCGGGCAAAGTGCTTCCGGCAAATGCGAAATGTGTGCATGTGGTTGCCGCCAGGGGGCGCTTTAATAATGCTAAAATGCGGCCACAGCTGTGCAGGTGGTGCAAGGATGTAGAGAAGGAGGGGGTGGTGCGAGGCTAGAAGGGTTCTCTAACAATGCAAATGCAAAGCAATTTCGACTGTGTTGCTGCACTCTTAGCGCATCCTTTAAGGACAACAGCGACAAAGACAACATCTCGAAACTGTGTCACAAAGCCCGTCAACTGATAGAAATAGACAGCACCCGAGGGGTGCCCAAGAGGGTGGAGCGGCAGTTGAAGCAGAGAGTGGTAGATGGAGAGAGAAAGAGTAAGGCTTTTATTTAGGTGTGTTCCAGAAATCTCTAGAGATTTTGACAAACAAATGAACTGTCTTTGTTTCTGAGATGTCTGAGATTTGAATGTTCGGATGTATTTTAACAAAATAATCAATTCCTTAATTGGCTCATTTAAATTAATTCATTTCAAATGCATTTCATATCTTAGTTTATTACAATATAAAAATATATTGCATCGAATACATCGTTCGAAATGTAGTTCAGAGATTGATATTTAATCTTCTATATTTCTCTTATTTTCTTTCTAATTTTAAACTAACTTTAGTTATTGCTTTATATTAAAAATTAAAAAGACTTATCCACAATTTCAAAATTCATTTAGTTAGTATGTATATATATTTTTTAATTTCCCAAAAAGTTTTCTGGCATTTGAAAACTTTTAAAGTTGGTTTCAAAAACGTCCTTTGCGTAGCTTTTGAGTTGTTAGGTATTTGTTGAACACGCTCGATTTTGTTGCAAAATTCAGTGGGAAAAACTTTTCGGGCGTCGCTTTTTTGACGTTGTCAATTTTTTATTGCCCTTTGGCAGTGGAGAGGTATAGAAAAGGAAAGCTGTAGAGGGACGTGTCAGGCAAGTTGGAGAATTTTTAAGGTTAGCGGGTCACGTGCTCTTCAGCCATGACAAGAAATCCCACTATATATATATATCTTTATATATAAGAAGATGTACATATATATGTATATTATTGTCAGACTCGTCTTATGAAATCAGTGCGGCATCTTTTGCAGCGAGCCAATTGAATTCAAATGAAGCCGCACGATGCTCCAAATGCGTTGCCATAAATCAGGCATCAAAATTGACATTAATGTTGCCCCCGAGAGAGGCAGCTAAGGCGACACGATGTCACGATGCCACGTTGCCACGCATGCCACCGCCTTGCGCATTGAATTCAATTCCATGGCTTCATCATCATCATCATGGCTCTGAGCTCTGTGCATCGATCACGCATGGAATTTTTAAGTGACAATCTTCCAGCTCCCCTTGACACCCTATCCCCTTCCCTTACAGTATTTGCCCTGGCCGTGGCACGTATTTTGTTGCAAATGTAAAACAAACAACCATTTGCCACACTGACAGTGCTGATTGTGTAATCCGTAATCTGCTCGAAAAACTGAAACACCTGTCAGCTGAATAACAAGATAGTAGAGGGGTATAGCTTTGAGGGGGAAGCATATGCAACGGGGGTGACACATGGGGCGGGGGAGTTAATTGGATTGAATCTGCATGAGTTATTTATCTGCGGTTTTGTTTTGAATTAGCGTCGCTAATTTTGCATCTGTATTTGATTCCAATTTGCATATGAGATTAATTTGCACATACATAAACATAAACATAAACACATACACACACACACACACACACTTGCAAATACTTGCAAACACGCATGATACAACCGATAAATTCAATTAATTACAATCTGCGGTTTGTTTTGTGCCACGTGCCGCATAACAACAAACACGATAGCCCGCTACGCAAGATTTAATACCCTGTAAATATTTGCATTCATGACAGTTTAATTAAGTAATTTTACTGTTACTTAATGTTACTGAATTTGTGGAAAAATTCACTTAATTTATATTCCAAATTCATTTATAATTTTATTTTCATTAAAGATGTTTATAAAATATGATTTTTCAGTGAAATTTCATACAAATTTTCACTCGAAATCGAAGCTTCTGCGGTTATAGAGCACAAGTTCATTAAAAATTCTGCTGCATATTTTAGGCACAAGCAAAATTATTTATTTATAAATTCTAATGTTACTCAATGAATTCGCTTTTATAGGGTATGAAAACCACAGCCACAATAACTAACAATAACAACAACTGTTAACCACTATTTAGTGAGTTGAATTGGTCAATGAAATGAAATGCTTTTAAGCGCGCACATACTATATTTAGACCAAAAAAGGGTTTCCTTTAGGGAATAAGGGAAAGGCAAGGACGAGGACGGCGTCGGGGTCGGAGTTGGGTGTGAATTTTGCTATCAACCCTTTGGGGACATGAGCTAGTCTATTCCCCAATGTCTGTACGTACATTAAATTATCGACTCTATACGAAAATAAACCATTCAACTCACTCCAATTGTGTGGGTGTGTATTTCTGTGTCTGTGTGGTTGGGTTTGTGGATTTCATTGTGTGGACGCGCGTGTCGCATACATTTCATAGCATACTTTGCAGCGCCCAAAAAGCAGCGACTCCATTTTGTCACATTTTATGGCAGCACTCAAAGCTGAGCCATGAAATTTGCATGCCATAGAGAAAACGTACCGAAAATTTGTTGCCCAAATGGGATAGGGTAGGGTTTGTGGTAACAGGAGGAGGTGGATAGAAAGGAGAGGGGTTGCTTTGCATCTGGTTGCAGTTGAACTTTTCAGCATTCAGTTTTAGATTCTCGTAATGTCATTATGAGAGGCAGCAGCTCAACAAAATATGCAAACACACAAGCACAACAAACACACACACACACAAATACACATACATACAAGCACACACACTTGGGTATGTTCCAGAAATCTATAAAAATCCACAAGCAATGCTGGCGAAACCAAGTTTGCCTGTTTTTTAAATGGTAACACTCTCATTGAGAGACTTAATAAAATGTTTAAATTGATAATTTTGAATAAATTAATTTTTAAATTTAATAAAATGCCATAAAATCAATTGTAAATGTCTTTATTTGTTGTATATAATAAATTAATCAGACATGTTTCATAAAGCGCTAACAACACGAAAGTAATATTACAGCAATCCGATTTTAATATTGACAGAGCTATTAAATTTCGTTAGGCTGTTTTTAAAAGCAATTCTCATTAAATTCTCTAGAGATTTTGTGGAACACACCTAAAACAAAATGTCAGCAGAGGCGTAACCAAAACCAGAATTGGTTGACAGCGTGGACCGCAGAACGTTGCACGAAATCAACAGTTTACCTTGACGTGGTCCAGGCCTAAATGGCTTGCAAACTAACCGTAAAGCGTTCAGCGTTGCCAGACAGTCAGAGTGATAGAGAGATAGAGATAGAGAGAGATAGGAAGAGATAGAGAGAGAGACACGCACAAGAGCAATTACTCATGACCAGAGTGGGAGCATGAGGGAATAGCTGACATATGAATTACGGACCAGACATATCCGTTGCTACACCCCCTGTCCCCTTACTCCCCTACCCATTAACCCTTTATTGCTGTGTGTGTGTGTTTTGGTTTCCATGTGCTGCATGTGTTTATTTGTTTAGCAGACACTTCGTTTGCCCAAAATCAAAGCCTTTGTTTACGCTATTTTCAGGAAAATGCATCTACAATTTTTGATACATCTCTTGACCAGTTGCAGGTGAACATTTACTAATTGGCTACACTGTAGCTTGCATATTTTTCCTGTTTAACGAAATGCAAATCAGTATGCAGCACCGACTGTTGCACAGTTGCACTGTTGCAAGCATCCTTGAGACCACATGACAATCAGCATGCATGATTTAACATGATTCCAGCAAATGTAAAATGGCAGCTGCAACATACACTCACACACACACATACTAACAACATATGCAAAGTGTTCCCAAAATGTAAAGGCAGCCGAAAAACATATAGCAGTCGAAATAGGAGAAAAAGGAGTAAAAGACGTACAGTGTTGGGCTAAAATAATTAAATTGATAATAAATAAAAGCTAGAAATAGCTAGAGAACTATTAAACCAGCTAAAGAAAATGTCAAAAGTCTTATATGAATTAAGTTCAAGTTGAGTGAATAAAATAATTATTATTTATTCAATATTTTAACAATCTGAAAACGTTGTCGAATACTTTTGAAAATAGCTTTTATAGCTAAATCAAGCAACTTGATAGCTAAAATGTTAACACTGAAGAAAAACGGGGAACCACATCATAAGCATAACTGCCTTGGGGTACCAACTGGGGCATATTTTGCGCCAATTTCCATAGACAAGCAACATGAAAACTGCCGATCGCTGGAAAAGAAAAGTGGCAAGCAGTTGGCACAGTTCCCAACAGCCCCCTTTCCCCTCTCTCCACACTCCACTCTCCTCTCTCAGCTGCTTCGAAATTCTACTTTGATGCTATGAATGAAAACTGCACTGCTAAACAAGCAAAAGCGGCAGAAAAACAAAAGCAGCAGAAAAACAAAAGCAGGAGCAACAGAAAACAACAACAGCAACAACAGCTACAACATTAAAGCCAACAGCTAAAAGAAAATTAAAAAGTAAACACAAAAGTTCACGTGCTATGCATGAAGCAACAACAAGGAAAGAGGCGTGAATGTGGATGTAGGAGTAGAAGAAGTAGAGGGCAAAAGCTAAAGAAATCATCAAGAAGCTGCGCATTGAGCGTACACGTGAGAGCGCATGAGTGAGTGAAAAACCTAAAAGAGAGTAAGGGAGAGAGAGTGTAAAGGCAGATGTAGTTTTCTTTTTTGTGTATTTGCATGGGTATTTCTCTCCTGCGATTTGTTTACTGTTATGATTGCAGGCGGAATTCAGAAGGTATAGTCGACTGTAGAGTTACCTTATTAAAGTGTATAAAATCGTAAAACACTTATATAACAATTATTTTTCATTTTCCTATCATAAAGCTCTGTAAGATACGGAAAATTAATGCAAGCACACCTTTGAAAATCGGCTAAAACAAAATGCAACAATGGAAAATTATTGTAAATGTTAAATTCTCGGTTGTTGAAAGTTTGTTAACCTCTTAAAATGAAAAAAGTTATTCAATTTACGTTTTCTTAACATTTGTAACTATTTATTAAAAGCTTCTTCAGTCCCTATCAATACTTTACATATGTAGGGTATAACTCTCTTTCTCTCTTTCCAACGTTTACAACTGACAGTAAGGATTTACTTTGTAGTGAGAGCAACTGTTACTTCCTTGCCCTTCCCCTCCCATCAAGCCACGTGCGTATTATTTATGCGTAGACATGCTGGCGCCGCCTGTACTGCTCTGCTCCCTAATACCAAACACAAAGAGCGTACACAAAGTCAGTGAGAGGGCAAAGTCAGAACTGCAAAGACACATATTCGTATAGAGCAAGTGAGAGAGAGAAAAAGACAATTAGAAAGAGAGTAAGCTTCGCAAGGAATTGAAACGTAAACATTTTGCAAAACGCGCGCTCTCTCAGAAATGTGTGAAGAGTCGTCGCGAGCGGACGTGCGCTGCGCTCGTGGACCGCATTGAGCAACTATTTCATTTTCCACCTGCTACACACACATTAACACACACACGCACACACTTATACAAGGAGCGCGCGCAAAAATGGTATGAAAAGCAATCAAAAACGAAATGAATAACGCGCTCACAAAAGAGTTCCATGAGAAATTGTGCATAAAAAAATTGAAACGAAATTAAATGCTATATAAATTAAATGTTAAGTGAAAAATCAATGCGCGACCAAAAGTCGAAAAACGAAAACTGACGACGCACACAGATACAGATACACACGCACAGACACATATACAGAACAGACGGAAAACAGGCTGCAGCCACGCACACGTGTGTGCTTACAAACACACATACATACACACATACATACAAAGGAAAGCAGGCGAAAGCCTAACAAAGTGAAAGTAACGAAATTAGCAACACAATAGAAAAACAAACAGTAAAAGGAAGCGCATAAAAAATGCACAAGAGCGGATTAAGTGCAAGTGTAATGTGAAAGTGTAATCAATTTAATGTTGCATACTTTCGGGCCGCACGGTGGTCATTTCTTATAATTGACACACTGTGAATGTTCACTGTGATTGTGATTGCTACTGTTAACGTTACTGTGTGTGATTTACTTAAGTCGGTCAAAGCAAATGCAAAAATAACACGCAAAAGAGGCTGAGTAAAAAGAAGAAGCAGCAGATCAACAACAACAACGACAACAGGCGGCAACGTCACTTGCTGAAACGTGTGCAAGATAAACACGCAAAACAAAGTGAACTGGGTCAGTGTGCAAGAGGGTGACGCAGAAGGAGGAGAAGGATAAGGAGGTGGCAAGGCGACGCTTGCATGCAAATATGTGTTGCATGCCTAATGACCAAAGACGCAGCAGCAGTAACAGCAACAGCAACAACAACACAAGGGGTAAGTTAACTTTAAGTGGCCAACCACACATATGAGCTTACTAACTGACTCACTCAATGTATATGTGTGTGTGTGTAAGCGGCACGCAAATCCTTGCGCACCTCAACAAAATCCGATACGCATATTTACCCTTGAAAAATTTGTACGGCAAACAAAACGGCAGCAACGTTAGCGTCGGCGTCGGCGATTTGACGGCGAAAAAATAAGCTAACGGCGAGAGGAGGAGAGAGAAAGACTCTGTCTCTGTGTTGCCACTTTAGCTATTAAGAAGCTACAAAGAAAAATCCAAATCGGAATATTAATCGAAATAAATTATCTTCAATGAAGATTCTTCATACAACAAGTACGAAATTTAATTTAAAAAACGTTTTTACAATTCGCTTCTCAGCAAATGTTTTGATCTTCTGGGTTTCAATAACAATTTTGCACTTTTTTCCTATTTAAATGCTGAGTAATGGCTCAGTGATAGTTGACAGTTGATAGTTTTCACTTAACTATTATATGCAGAATAAATACTTAATTATTTAAAGATTATTTTTAATTTAAGGATATGGACTAAAAAGATGTGGAATGTGTTGTTTCAATTAAGCTTTAAACGAATCTCGAAATATTTTTGTTACAAACAAATTTGTAAGAGCTTTATATACCAAATAGTTTATTTTAGACAGCCCTTTCTTTGATCAAATAAGCTAATAAATTCTGTCAACAATGGCGGAGACGTCTCTGGTTGAACGGCGATTTGGCGGCGAAAAATGAACCTCAGCGGTGAGAGAAAGGGAGAAGAAGAGAACGTTGTGGCGGCAACTTGACAAACAAAAGTAGAAACAGGAACAACAACAACAATTGAGAAAGTAGAAGCCGTAAATAAGTGAGCAAAGGAGTAAAGCACGAAAGAGGAGTCAAAAGTAAATGGCCATCGAATGCTGAAAAGAAGATAGATGGGAAGGGCGAAAGCGCCATAACAAAGAGCAAAGCAAAAATGGCAAACAAAAAATAACAGTAAAATAAAATATCCTTGTGAATGTAGCGCTTGCAGGCGGTAAACATTCACGCCCACCGCCCACCGCCAACATAACCCTGCAACACGAACACGCAGCTCTCGCAATTTTTACTTCCCTCAATTCCCACTCCACTTCCCCCCTCACATTTGGCGTCTCGTTCTATCTGTAGATTCCTGATGTGGGTCATAAATGTTACTCCATTTTTATGACCAACTGGCACACAACGCGCAGTCAAAAGAGAGTGGAAAAAAGCAAGAAAGAACAGTATATTAGAGTTACCGACTTAAAGATACCTGTTACTTAAGTTAATAACATATAAATTTAAACTAAGAACTTTAAACTCATTTGACACAAGTTTACAGCATACTTTTAGGTAAGTTTGGTAAAGTTTTTCCGGATTTGCTGAAATCAAATAATAATGTGGGGACTATTTCTGTATTGAATGTCAGGTATTTTATTGAATGACGAAATCTTAAACTGTGACGTCAATGAGACAAATTTGGTTGCTCTAGCTCTTCTACTTACTGAAATCTAGGAATATGGGGATCCCCATGACCTTTGATTTGGCACTCCTACTGCTCCCTATTACATACTTCTAAGCAAGCTTAATATACCCGCACAGGACATAAAAAAAAGGAAAAGCAAATGAAAGAGCTGCCAGCATAACCAAATAGCTATTTTCTATGGGCCTGAGGGGGCAACACTGATGAAAGGGAGGGAGAGAGAAGGAGATGAAGTAAGGAAGAACTGAAATGCGAACCAGAAGCGAAAAGGGCATTAAATAGCTTGCCGGGCAGCGTCAGTTGCACGTTGGGATTGCTGACTTGTGTGTGTGTGAGTGTGTGTGTGTGTGTGTGTGTGTGTGCGAGGGTGGCTTTAATAACAAACTAAAACCATTAGAATATAATATGTATGCATGGCGAAAGCTGCGCTAATTGACAGACTGACAGCAGCATGAATACATATTTAAATACTCAATTTCTCTTTATATACATATATTTGATGGGGGAAATAGTTAAACAAATGCTACATTTGGCGCTTAGGAAGACTAGTTGAATTCTATTTTTATATAAGCTTCACTTAATACTGCAACCTTATTTTGTTATCTAGTGTTGATTTGACAACCGTTAGTTGCCTCTGTTTAATTTTTTTCATAACTGGCTGACAGACTAGAATATAAGAAAATAGCTAGTTAAATGAAAAGTTAAAAATTTTTTATTCTAACTCCTGTGAAAATGGTTTGACAAATTAGAAATATTACTATTTTGTAACAAAAAAATGTATTTATAGTACTTGGTAAATACTTGAATAAATTAATAAATATTTGCAGCTGTTGATCTGCGCTCAGTGGATTGACTGTTAAGGGCATAAATAAGTAAATAATTGAATACAAATTTAGGTAAGGCCCATTTTGCGCAATGTCTATAAAAGGTTTCAAATATATATCTCAATGATATATTAACTACTATTAATGTAGAATATGTAGAAACTTATGTCAGAGATATCTAACAGATAAAATTTAATTGGACTATGGAAAAACGGGACTTAACATAATATATGAAGTACTTAGGTCCTATAAGTATCTAATCATAGGCAATCAAATACATAGTTAAATAAATAAATGGACTCCTTTTTTGTCTGCTTTTGATCTGGCAGCCCTCTGTCGCCCTCTGTTCATTTGACGTCATTATCCCAACTGTTGTTTCGACTGTTCTCTTTGCTCCTTTTGCCTGTCCACAGTTTTTGTGCTTGCTCTTTGCTCGCTGTCTCTGCCGTTGCTGACTGCGCTGCTTGACTCTGCGTGTTTAACCGTTATTATATTGCATGTTTTTGTTGCCTGGCCGCCAAAAAGCAGGCAACAAAGCAGACCGATTGCAAGGCAATAACGAGATTTGTTTGCTCCTTTCTCTCCTATTACACTTTGCTTTTTCTGCCATCTCTTTTTTTTGGTTCTCTTTCTCTCTATTTCTATTCTCTCTCTTTCTCTGTTTCTCTTTCGTTGCATTTGTTCGAGTGCCAATTAGGCAAAAGTTTGCGACAGTTTTCTGACATTTCGGTTTGCGGTCTGACAGCACACTATGTACAACAAAAATACTCTACATATCACTTATTTATGTTTGTATGTGTACTTACATATGTATGCATGTAATGTAAACTCCGCCTCCCACGACTTCTCCACCTACACACAAACACACACACACACACACTATCATTTGTGGCGTGACCTTGAAAGTGTGTGCAGCGCATGGAATGCAAATCCATTGAAAGCGTCAGGCTGCAGTTCAAGGCTACTTTTACGTTACGCAAGCACTACACACACACACACATACTGTACTCACTGTACGTGTGTGTGTGTGTGTGAATATCCTTGAGCGGCTTCCATGTTGCATTGCATTGCGTTGACATTTGCAACTGGCGCTGACAGCTGAGAAAGTGAGAGAAAGCGAGAGAGAGAACAAGTTTTCACCTCTTTTTTTGCTGGCTTATGCAATTCCTGTGATAACTTTTTAATTAGCCAAAAGAAAGTAGCGGAAGCGGATACGCAACCGGAAACGCAACCGGAAGCATATCTTCACATTTAATATTATGCAATTGTCTCGAATTTCAATTATGTTTAATACTGAAGGCTAAGCTTTTATAAAACTACATCACCATATTCATATCCATCCCTAAGCTCATTTCAATTCACATATCTACCTGACATTTCAGAGAGTGTAGCGAGTTCTTAATAAGAAGGTTTGGTTTTCAAACATATAATCTTAAGAAAGAGTCTTGAAAAAATATAGTCAAGGCAAAAAAGAATACAAGTTATGAAAAGAAAAAAGTAAGCTTACTAAGCTTGGATCGCTGGTTAAGTTAGTAAAAGCAGTTTACTGAAGTTTACATTCAAACCAAATCCTGCTCCTTGTCTTTTAAGAAGAGTTTTCGTGTGTTATTTATAAACATATGTCAAATAAATAGGTTGATATTTACAACAACTACCATTAATTACCATTTTAAATGGTAATTATTTTATTCTATTGAAAATGAGAAAAAGAGCTAGTTTAAAAATACATTTTTGTCAACCGCTTTTAGTCGAGGCTAAATAAATTAATAAAATAAATACAGAACTTAATTTGACCTTTCGCAGTGCACTGCAACTGGATGTCACATATCCTTGC
Source organism: Drosophila neotestacea (assembly GCA_035044365.1). Classification (NCBI taxonomy): domain Eukaryota; kingdom Metazoa; phylum Arthropoda; class Insecta; order Diptera; family Drosophilidae; genus Drosophila; species Drosophila neotestacea. The sequence goes on from JAWNMD010000155.1 coordinate 1,978,588, forward strand.
AGCTTGCCACATGTGTGCGTGCCACAATGTGAGACACATGCCACCTTAACATGCCTCGCCTTGACTTGCGGCTTGGCTTTTGTCTTTGCCTCAATGTCAATGCATATTTGAGTGGGTTTGTTTAATCGAAGCGCGCTTCTTTCATATGTGTGGGTGTAAGGGTGTGTGTGGGAGTGTGTGTATATGTGTGTGGGTGTGCCTGCCTGTGAGCCCATGAATATGACATAAGTCAGCTCTCATATTAATATTGCCATACTTGCCACATTGGCAAAGGGCCACGCAATCATTTGCTTAGTTGATCGCTGATTGCAACCACGCCCTAACGCCCTAACGCCCACATTTACACATTTACTGTGTTGTCGTTGTTGCTGCTCTCACTCATTTAAATTTCTGACGCAATTTCAATGCAATTTGTCAGCTCGCAAAACTGAAATTGATATTTGTTGCCGTAGAAAATGCCAAATGTCAACTTGACAGCTGACACAGATGCACAAAACGCAGCAGAAAACAATTTACATTACAACGACAGATGATAAGCAAGAGAAAGAGTGAGATAGAGTAAAGCATAGAAATAGAGGGAGAGAGAGACAGAAGAGACTCCCATGACAAATGCAGATGACTGCGAAATGAGAGACAAATTATAATTGTTGTTGAAAAATAAATTCAATTGAAGCCAACTAAAGTGAAGTTGGCTGCGAACAATACGGCCATTTTTAAAATTGTTTCTTAAAAGTTGCCAATATACTTATTTTTTAATAACATTTGAAGATAGAAAAGAGATGAGAAATGCTTCACAATTGTAGTTTGCAAACAAAGGAACATTGAAGATAAATTCAATTAAACTAAAATAAAGTTAGTTTAGTTACGTTTGCAGAGTTGCCTATTAGGCGTTGCTATAAAGTATATACAATGACAGACAAGGGATAAATAAAGAACGGATAAACATTGTAGCTGGAGAGCATTTCTCTTTTGATTTTAAGATTTCGTTTAAAAAATATGAATTTATAGTCGTTTTAAACTTTAAACTAACTAAAATTAAGTTTGCTTCGCATTAGACGGCCATTTTCAGTGTTGCCACTTGAGCGTTACCAGTTATTTGTCCTTTTTTCTTACAAAGAACGCAGTTAGCAGCTTGCATTTTGATTTTGATTTCATTAAAAACTTGTGCACCAAAAAGTTGCAAACATAATGCGCTTAAGTGAGAGGCACTTTAAACCAGGACACAGCAACAACAATGCTAACAACAACATTAAGGGTTGCCAGAACAAAGAGAAGAAACAGAACAAAAACTGCATCCACATCGACTAATTTAGTTGTTGTTGCTGTCCTGGGCGCCATTTTGAAAACTCTCGCACGTGCCATGTGACCTCGTCCATTTCTTTTGTTACTCGAGAGCGTTTGATAAACTTTTTACTACCGACTGCATTTTATACCCTGCAAAAAAACAGCAAATAAGTGGTTATAAGAGAACCAGAAGAGGCGTGTCTAATTATAGTAATCTATGCGAGGTATCTTGCTGTCTAGCAATAATTCAACTGCTTTTATTAGCTGCTGCTAATGATAAAGAGACTCAATGAATTTCCCACCTCGGGGGGCAACCAAACTGAAAAATGTCCGGTGTAGACATAATCTATTGCATAAGTCATTCCCCTAACAATATTCATTTATTCCCAGCCCAAATTACACTGCAAACAGAAATGTTTATCCATATTTTATGAACTCAACGCCAGCACACGCTATTTTATTTGCATTGGAGTTACGAGCGATATTAAGAGTCAAGCAATATTCCATCGAGGGATGGGAAACTCGTAAAAGTAATTATGGAATTTGAACGCTGATGACGTTTTAATAAATAATATTTTATTACGACTATACAAGTAGGCAAGAAGTGCAAGTAGACGGACCGTAAAATTGCAGAAAAAACCGCAATTCAAAACTCACCACTGCAAATAAAAAAATGCAGTAAGCCACAGTGGAGCAAGCTCGACAGTAGGAGACCCAGTACTTTTTGAGTGCAAAGCGTTCACTCTTGATTGTTCTTCAATAATGCGTACCAAACAATAGATGGCGCCACTACGAAGTTATTAAACACAGAGGTCGCTAGCGTCTCTTCTTCTTCCTTTCCTTTTGCCTGTAACATTGTTAGTTGAATAACTTCCGTGTTTATCATCCGATTGGAATGAAATTTTCTGGACAGGTTTGGATTATAGTGTATATTATATGTACCAATAATCAAGGCGCTAGTCTTAAAGGGGCTCTTGTAATTCGACTTTGAAATTTTGTTTTGCAATTTCCGGGGGCGGAGGGGGCGTGGCAAAAATCCAAAACAAACTTGATCAATGGGAAATATAGATGAACCTACATGCCAAATTTGGTGTCTCTAGCTCTTATGGTCTCTGAGATCTAGGTGTTCATATTTTCGAAATTTTGAACAGCCGTATACTATCCGTTTATTATCCGATCCGGATAAAACTTTCAGGACAGGATTGGACTATAGAGTTTTTCATGTATGCCAGAAATCATATCGCTAGCATTAAAGGAGCTTTCGTTATTCGACTTTGAAATTTTGTTTCAAATTTACGTGGGCGGAGGGGCGTGGCAAAAATCTAAAACAAACTCGTTTAATGCAAGATGCAGATGAACGTACATGCCAAATTTGGTAGCTCTAGCTCTTACCTATAGTCTCTGAGATATAGGTGTTCAAAAAGGGACAGACGGACAGACGGACATGGCTATATCGACTCGGCTGTTGATGCTGATCAAGAATATATATACTTTATGGGGTCTGCCACGCCTCCTTCTGCCTGTTACGCACATTTTTTTTTGCACAAACGTAATAGACCCATTTGTACTTTTTTAAAGTACTGGGTCTAAAAATATATGAGAAGAAAAACAAATCACAGGATGTGCAATAGAAATATAAATAGAAGGAAAAATGAGAACCTGAAACGATGGCCAACTAAAAACAATTTGCCGTAATCAAAACGAAATCAGTAAAGCGCAACCCTCAGCGTCGCAACGGAAAAGAGGAAAAAAAACTGGAGCAGCCGTCTCATAAAAAAATAGTGCGAAAAAATGAGAAATGCATAGACTAACCAATGCATACCCTAGAATAATAAAGACGACTTCAATTTATATTTAAAGCCACAATAGTTGTAGAGGAATTCTTTAAGGCGTATGTGTAATATGAATTCTTGTTCTCCCAAAAAAGTATGCTATATTAAAATGAATGGCATTAATCCCTAAAAACGTTGATGCGAATTCTTATTGAAATCAATCAAAATGAATACATTTTTCGAATATCTTCAGTTGCCGTAAATTTTAAATAAATATTTAAAGCACACCTTTAGAATAGTTGGAGCTAAGAAACTCTTAATCTCAGAGTTTAACTTATTCATTCTATATATATATATTCACAAGCTTTACGACAAAGTTGCTTTATCTACTGATAGAACATTTAAAAAAGAAAATGGAATAGCAATGAATGCAGTCAACAACCGACAGGTACAACTGCCAAGCGGTTGAATGAGAAGAGGAGAGCTGTGGAGGGTGCACGGACAGGAATACAAATAGGATAAAAGGGTGGGAGAGGTCATTATATATTTGTTGTCACTGGAAAAATATTTGTACTTTGCGCTTGATTTATGCTTTTGGCAGAGGTTGCGAATGGAGCATCGCAATGCAAACAATGCGGTAAGGAACAGAGAACGGTGAGAAGGGAATGTGGAATGGACCGGAAACGGTGTAGTAGCCCGGGATATGCAAATGGCAGCAGGAAAAATAGCTAGAAATAGCAAGGGAGGCTGTACTCTAGATAAAGTAAACTTTCAAACTTTTATTGTCTCTTTTTTTTTGTTATCTTACTTTTAACATTGTTTCAATTGCCACAAACTGTTGCAGTTCGATGGGGCAGCAATGTCAATTGTTGTTGTCACTGGCAGGCAATGTTTATGTAGCTCGCACAAAAGACTTAACAAAATGTAGGACAAAAAAAGGATTCAAGCTCCTTTTTACTGAGCAGGGAAAAAGAAGAGATCGCAAATGACGTAAAAAGGGTAAGCAAAAATTAACAATTCAATTTAAAACGAGAGTTGCCTTGGTGGCTGCTCACAAAAGGATGAAAAGTGTATACACGCACAAAGCGATATAGACAGAGAGAGAAAGAGAGATAGACTGAGAGGGAGAGAGTAAGAGGCAACCAGACAGACAGAGACACGTTAAGAGGCTATGCCCCAAAGCGGGTTCAAAGGTTGACGCACACACTTGACAATGACAATCGTTTGTTTTGCTGTCAATTGTTGCTGTTGTTGTGCGACACACACAAACACACACACACACTGTGACACACATTCTGACAATTTAATAAAGGCTTAAAGTTGCGAATGGCAACGCAAAAAAAAAAGAAAAAGGGAAAACTTTTTTGCCATTTACCAGTCAAGCAAAATGAAAAATAAAAGTGAAAACTTTGCCGTTACTTATGGTTGCTGTTGTTCTTGTTGTTGTTGTTGTTGTGACCAGGGCCACAGCTGCCACGCCTACATTGCGTGCACAAACTCTTTGACATTGTCATAGTCTGTATGCTTCTTCTCTTTCTTCTATTTTTCCATCTCCTTGTCTACGTCTTCGTCTTCGTCTTCGTCTTTGTGTGGTCTTTAGTCTGTGCCGTGTATATTTAGGGACAGCCTTTATTAAATTTGCGCTTTGCTTATAATTCAAATTGTAAGCAGACTCTGTGTGTGTTTGTGTGTGTGTGTGGGCGTGGCAGTGCTTTAAGGGTAAGGGGACTCGTAACGCCTTTTGTTGTGGTTGCCCCGTGGCGCAGACGTCGCCGTCATTTGGTTGGCGTATTTAGATTTTAATTTGCGATAGCAAACTTCTTAATAGGATTTCACTGTCGCTGGCTTCTCCGATCCCCTATTTTCTTTCGTTCACCCCTCCTCCTTGGCTAACACCTCACACACACGCAGCTGGTTATAGATAGACATTAGCAGACATGGCAAATATTTTCGACATTATTCGCATTATGTTGTCAGCACGCATGTGGAAACTCCTTTAAGTTTTGCTGCCTTTTGTCTATTAAATTCTGCAGTTGATGGCACATTATGTAGAACAGACACGCTGCCTTACACTCGGAGAAAATATTTTGTTCCTTAACATATTTCCAAACGTGAGTAAAACTATGATAGTTGAACTACCTCAAATCAATTTGTAAACTCATATAAAGAAGCTCTTCCCATGATCCTTTTATACTTCATTCATAAATAATCATTTAATTGAATATTGGAATGACATATTTTTCCGAGTGTACCTTCACTCTCTTTCCCCAGCTCTTTGCTTAGTTGCTTGGGAGTGGCCAAGAGCAGGGAGCGGCTTCTTCTCTAAGAATTGAGGCAGCTCTTAAGGCTTTTAGGCCGTCTTAATTGTTTGACTTTACTTTTTGTGATGTCCTGTGGTCAGTCGACCAGCTTGAGCTACAGCTGCAGGTCTACAGGTTATAAGAGCCCCTTATATACCCCGCTACCCTCAAGTGCCCCCCTCGTCTCAAGGGCAACTTTCGTTTGGGCTTCGATTTTTTGTTGTTTTGTTGCTTTTGCTTTTACTTTTCTGCTGACATTGTTGAACAACATTCATTTAGTTTATCTTCACGGTAGCTGCCCTTGCTTTTGTTCTTCTTCTTGTTGTTGCTGTTGTTGTTGTTGTTATTGTTATTCTTGAATTATGTAATAAGCGTAATTGGCTTTAGAAGCAGAGGCCTTGCAGAGGCGTAGCAGTGGTGGAGTGGGCGTGGCTGCCAGCGTGGGCATCCATCAGCGTTGCCGTCTTTTAATTTATTGTGACGCTGATAAGCGGCAAACGTCTCGTAAATGGCATAAATTAGATAATAAAGCAAGCAGACATAATTGTCTGTTGTCTAGAGACCCCCAACTCTGTTAATATATATGTATATATATATTCGTATGTATACTGTGGTTATTGGGTATAGTGTACAATTCAATGTATTGAAGAAATCGATACAACTCTTAAGTTTTAACATTGGCTTCATAAAGTACACAATTGAAAGCCAACTAACTTTTAAAGAAAACAAGCATGCATTTGATAAACTTAAAACGGACATAACTTATGTTATGTTTAAACTAACTTTACTGCCATAACGAGCGTTATATATTGAAAACTTTAGAAGTGTATGAATATTTTCCAATTTTAAGAGGCAAATAGGAGCGTTATCCATTTTTGAAGATGCTCTCTCCGATGAAGATTATTTGTTATTGGAGAGTTCTACCTCGTTTCTTCTTTCTGTTGCAGACAGCAAAACCAATTAGTTCCCTTTATATAGGTTAGAACGTTTATCGAACTGTCAGATATGTGTTCTTACTCTAATATGATTGACATTCGACAGTTGATTCACTTAGTAGCTAATCGCATGATGCATATTTAAACATAACTTGGCTAATTAGTAAGCAGCTAAGCAAGTTGGCAGCACAGCTATTTCAATTAATTTGTAATGACAGGGTATGTGGTCAAAGGTCAAACTCCTCAGCACACTCGAAGAAAAACGCCCACATTTTCAGTTTATCGATCTTTTGAAATGCTCAAACTAGTATAATGCAATTAAATTTCAATTGCTATGAACATAGCTCAACTATTGACTAAAGACAATAGTAACAACAACCACACGGACAACCTAAACAATTTTTAGGGGTTGAGGAATATGGACAATACATGATATTAAGTATACGACACGTTGTTGACTGGCAGCAAACAGGCAGCAGATTTTCGAACAGAACATGATAAACGTTTTAGGTTCAATCGAATGCTATCATGTGCTGTCTATAGTTGCTACACTTGCCTCATGCCTCATGCCACATGGCACATGCCACATGCCACTTATTGTGTAGAGCCAATAGAAGAAGAAGAACAAGAAGAGTTTTATCAACAAACTTTTTCTACCATAAATTCAGCAAGCAAAGTCCCTTTCATATGCATAATCACAGAAGAGAAAAATAAATGGCAAATGGAGTCGGAATTTTTCTTGCAGAAAAACTTGAAGTTGTCATTCAGGTAACTCTCTTTCGCTCTCGCTCTCCCTCTCGCTCTCCCTCTCGCAGTTGCAGTCACAGTTGGCGTCTCAGTCGACGTCGCTGCAGTCAGAGATGTTGCTTAGCTTTGACTCAACAACTCGAGCCACTTTACATAAATGGATGCTGGAATTGGATGAATAGCCAGTCAACTGTGGACAGCTGGGGTACTTGTCTAATATGAATGTATGAGGCTCTCTATGTATGTGTGTGTGTGTGTGGGAGTGCGTGTATCTAGTATCAGTGTCTGTGTGTGAGTGTGTCTGACAGCTGCACGAATATGAAGCATACTTTATGACTGTGCTGAAGTATTTTGAACTGACAAGCTTTACCCGTTTACTAATAAGGTATGCCAACGCATATGTGCGAGTAGTCTGTGTGTGTGAGTAGTCAGTGTGGATGTGTGTGTGTGTTTGAGTTTATTTGAGTATGTCTGCGTGGGTTTGCCCGCCTTTTGCTGGTGACGCCCCCAGCTCGAAAAAAGTATGTCAAGATTTACGCGCATCGTTAAAGCAATAAAGCAAAAAAAAATACACAAGCAGACTTACCTTAGTTAAAAAATACCCTGTACAAATCCATGAAATATCATTACATTTGAGATTGTAAAAAATTGATAGTTTGTAGATGCTTTATAAAAAATAAATAAACAAAATATTTATGTTTATTTACTTATTTGTTTTTTATTTTGCTTTGTGCACTTTCAATTATTAAATACTCTGTAGAATGCCAAAACATAGCTATAAATTGCATAGGCAGTAAAAACCTGGCTATTAGACTTCCTGTAAAAATTATAAAATATAATTCCTTATTTAAATGAATTCTAGTTTCTGTAAAATTGTAACTGCATATGTTTATTTAGAGATAGATAGTCAAAAAGTAGATATACCTATGTATTGGCAACATATTAATGGCAAATGGATACCCTGTAAAAAACTATCTATCTTAGATAGCTATTGTAATGGACTGCAATTTAATGAATAATCCTTACTTTAGTTAAATGATTTTCTGTTGAAAGCCTAGGATCAGCTTATATTACTTGTTGGACAAATATATGTATACAGCTGTACCCTGTAAGATAGTAATAGATTACATAACAAATAGATTTATAAATTCTCTATAAAAATACTTTCTTGATAGGTGCATCTTTAGTCTTTGCAAGAACCCTTTTCTAAACTTTTTGTTTATAGAGTATTAGAGGACGCAGCCAACATGACATCTATTGCTATTTGTGTGTGTGTTTGTTGTGACTGTGTGTTTGTGTGTGCGTTAGTGTGCTAGTTACTGCTGTGGGTGTGCCACAGCTGAGGGAAGACACGCAATGTCAGTTTGGTTGTGACGTCGCTGGGCACACACACTTCACGGCTAACAACGCGTCAGTCAAAGTCAACATACACTTCAATTTGTTGTTGTCTTTCTTCTAGTTGTTGCTGCTCTGCGTTGCGTATGAAAGCGGCAACAACAACAAAAGCCGTAAGCGGGTGGAGGGTAAATGAAAAAAATTTAACACTGTCACTTTTTGACAACTGATGTGCACAATATTACAAACACATATACAAGGACACACACAGATACACAAACACATACGCACATATTTCATATGTTGAAGCGTTGCACTGACAAAATGGACGACAAACTCGGAAAAGCATTTTGCACGCTTCGCTTTTGCATATTTACATTTCAACTTTGTCACACACATCTACACTTCACACTCACACATATATACACTCATTCACACACACACACAGCATACTCTGCGCCATTTTGATTTGTTACCCAGCAGCTTTTTGCCTCATGCTTGCTACCTCCTCCTCTCTACATCTAATTCTGCCTCAATCCCTCTCTTCTCTGTCATCTCCTTTGTCCCTCGCCTCTCTCTCTCTCTCTCTCTCTCTCTCTCTATTTCTCTCTGTACATTGCTGTCTAAATGAGCACGTTGAACAACAGCTAGGAAAATGTTTTATTTACGTTCCGTTCACTTTATTCGCTTGTTTTCATTTGATATTTGCGCATTTCCGCATTGCCGACATGTCTGGCATTTCAAGCACACACATAAACACACAGACACAAAGACACACAAAGCGCAGCTTCAATTGCACCTACGCCATGCCACGCCCACGCCCACCCATTGACTTGTATGCTGTATGCCACATGATGTGGCACAAGTTGCGCCCGAGGGTAATTAAAAGCATTGCAATATGTTTATACACAGTTGACTCACTTCCAGCTTTGCTGTTTCTGGCAGTTGCTTTCCCTTTGTTGTTTTTGTTTTTGTTTGTGGCAGTTGCAATATTAGCTAACGAAAATGAACTCTTAGCTTTTAGCTTTAAAATTGCATTATTATTGTTATTATAGAAGTATTCTAGAATAAAAGCTTATCATTTATGCTTAGCACTCAAATTGCGTATACGCAATGTGTGTTCATTCTCTCGGCTATTCGTGTGGCATTTGTGCATTGGCGGGTCCCCAGCTCTCGGCAGGTTGGCAGGCAGCACACAGTCGCTGAAATTGAAAACGTACATTGATTACTTAAAATCCCATGGATAATTGCAACAGCTAAACTAGACTTACTTGCCACAAACTGTCGCCGGTGTTGCGACGCTTGTAGATAGCATACAAAGCCCAGCCAGGCAGCTGCAACAGACCAAAGGCAGCCAGACAATATCCAAACACTGTAAGGGAATAGCAAATATTAATTAAATTAAATATTTGTTTGTTTGTTTAACTAAAAGATTACAAATTGAATTTTCTTATGATTTCATCATAAATTATAAATTACTGCCATATTTTGGCTTAATTTTAATTTATATGATTGAATTTACTAGAATTATTATCCCTATTATGAATTTTATTCTTCATTATACATTATTCTTCAATTAAATCAAATTAAATCATTTGGTTTCTGTGTTTTACAAATACTTGCTCTATTTTAATATTTCGTACACTAATTAAGTATGAGCTAAATAATTTATAGAATGAGATATTGGGAATTCTCAGCCTTCAGATACCCTTTAACCAATATTAGTGATAGTTAATCTAAGATTCTTAGAATATATACTATTATACCTTTTGTTCCTTTATCTATTATATTAGAAATTTTTCAATAAGCGCAAATATTTTTTTTTTGTGCCTCTTGAACAATTTTTCCTTACTTTCATAGACCCTTTTATGTAGTTGGCACGTGTACAGGGTATACAATTGTTGTGCAATTCAAAATAGCGTGCTCTGTGGCACGATAACGGAAACTCAAGTGTTTTAACAGTCGATTGTGCCAAATTTCTTTTATAAAAATATCGCAATGTTTACACTTTGCCAAGCAGTAAAAACGTAGAGAAAAAAGAACATGAATACAAAAATAACATAAAGAATAATAAAATTTAAGTATAAATAAACTTTAAAAACAGAATTCAGCGAGAGATCAGAGAGTAGACCGTGAGCACAAGGTTATTGAAAGCTTTAAGATGAAAAATGAAAATCACAAAATAATTGAAAACTATTTAGGTCTATTACTTTTAATGCTACCTTAATAGTTTGTTTTTTATTCTAATCAAAATAAAGAGTAAAATGAATTATTTCTATTGCGATTAAGAAGTTTATTAATTTCGTTTAGAAACCTTCTAGTTTTCTAGTAATTTTTGTTAATTATAAATATATAATAATTTAATAACAATTGCCTTACCCAGTGCTGGTTGTGGATATGCCACGTCCTTGTAAGTAAGGGCAGACATATTGAGCAGCGTGTAGAACAGGACGGCGGTCATTAGTCCTGGGGTTATGTATGCCCAGCAGAGTCGCCAATACCAACCTGTCTCAATGCCCATCATGTATTTGATATCAGCGCAAAAGCGACGCACTCCTGTTAAACGAGAAGCACCAAGATGGGCAGCAGTTAAAGAAAAGATAAGAAAAGGATATCAGATTTTACTTACCATAGAACCAGGCGACAGCGAGAAGTTCGCCAATGGCGAGTATTAATCCTGTAAAGGATACGCCATAGAAATCGACCAGATTGAGGATGAATTGTCCACCGGGTGTCATGTACACAATGCTCACACCAAAGCCCAGCGTTGCCAGACCGCCAGCCAGGACCCAGCTAGGTCCAGCCCGTTTTCCAAATTGGTCCCGAATGACGCGAAGGATACAGGAACCCATGCCAACCGTGCTGCCAATGCCTAGGACAAAAAGCATGAGGAAGAAAAGGACCGCGAACATCTTTAGGTAGTTGTGCTTTAGAGCGCACAGGGCGCCGCGTGTTCTCGATAGCTTACCTGTGGCACATACTCGAACTTGGCAATGGCCTCGGGGTAAGATATAAAGGCCAAACCAGCGCCACCCTTCACCACACTGCCAATGTCCGAGATGCCTGTCTGCTTTGCCAGATTACCCAGAATGCCAAAGGTAATGCAACCAGCAATTATAGAGGAACAAGAGTCCATGGTTGTGATGATGACAATGTCACTATTGGAATAGAAAAAGAATATAAATGATCTCAATTGATCCTCTTAATTTGTACTTACTTGTATACATTCCTGTTGAAGTTGTTGTATGACGCATAGGTGATCAAGGTGCCAAAGCAAATGGCCAACGAAAAGAACACTTGGGTAACAGCAGCATACCAAACAAGTGGATTTAGCAACTCTCGCCATTGTGGTTTAAAGAAGTACACAATGCCATCCCAGGCACCAGGCAAGGTCACAGCCCGTAGCAACAACACCAATAGCACCACATAGGGAAACACACCCAGAAAATAGGCAGCTTTTCCACTGCTCTTAATACCACGTATGAGGACGCCTCCAATGATTAGCCAGGCAACTGCAAGGCAGGCAACTAACTGCCAATTGGGCAGGCCAATACCATTGTCGATGTTAGGCAACTCATGCAGAATCTCACGCCTTTAAATATTTAGAAGCATACATCAAAAGTTATAAGATATATTTAGACTGAAAAGTTTTTCAAGTGTGCAGTTGCACAATGAACTAAAATGGAGTCACCTTTTAATAGTTTTTTTACTTACTCAAAGTACAGTTGAGCGGGTGACATTTTTCCGGTGGCATTGAGGGAGCTGCCATCATGACAATCGTTGCCCCAGCTCTCGTGACAGCTGCTCCAAGGCAGCACTGAGCTGAACGAAGCAAGCAGAAAGCGTAGAGTCAAGGCCATAATGCTTGAATAATAGGTTATAGAGGCGCCAGTGGCAAGAACTTGTCCTGCCGCCACGCCCTTAAGAATAGGGGCCAAATCAAAGGCACGCAAGACGCCGCCGCCACGAAACTGACCCAAAGAGATCTCCAGATAGTAGACAGGTCTTCCAATCACCAATAAGGCAATCAGATAGGGTATCACAAAGGTGCCGCCGCCATTCTGAAAGGCAATGTAGGGAAATCGCCAGATATTTCCCAACCCAACAGACAACGAGATGCAAGAGAAGAGAAACTCCAAGCCATTGCCCCACTCTTCCTTTGGCTTCTCTTTCGATTCGATTTGTACTTTTTTTGTCTGCGGCATCTTCAACTTGAACTGCACACTCTGAGATTCCACACTCGACTGATGTCACCGCACATCAACGAATACCGCAACCGCCTGAGATTGTAAGATTGTGGCATCTGTGGCAGATTTTAGTGACATTTAGCATTGTGAAATTGTATTTTTCCGGCTTATCTGGTTCGGTCTGGTATGCTGTTTATCTTTATCTCGACGTCTATTTGTAGCATTTCATTTAATTGGCACTAATAAAAGGTGCTAAGTGCATTTGCAGTGAACCTGATACTTGATAGACCCTCCAGAGGCCACAAGTAACAGCTACTGCGACATGTGCAAATTAGTTACGTTCTAATTTATTAGTATTCCTATGCTGATTGCATGTTTAAACTGATGAATGAAGCGTCAAATTGTGAACAATGAGATGAAATGTTACAAATTAAATTGTTGTCAATCACTCTTTTATAGATTAAAATGTTGCAAATTGTCATTAGATTCGAGAAAACTCTTTAAGAAAATTATGAAAAGCTACTTGAGGTATTTTATAGTTAAGTGAACTAATTGAAAGTGCAGTATTGTTAAATTTCAACTGTGTAAATGGAAACAGCGCACTATGATATATGTATATGGTTTTACATTAATACTCAGCAGAAATGCAATTTAAGATTATTGAAAACTTTGTTGCTCGATGTAAAGATTAAAGTACCTGGCTTAATAATAAAAGTTACCTCATACAACATAATATTACGTATACGTAGGTGTACTCGTATCATGCAGCAACTAAGGAATTGATAATACGCTCCGTTGTTTCGCTGTTCAAAAGGGCTGGAGTCTGTGCAGAAACTTTTAAGTATCTGGCAACACTGGCAGTAGAGGAGGAAGCGGAAATAGCAGAGGAAGCAGCTTCTTCTTTTTTACAGCAGACAGCAAAAGTTGACAACTCTTTTCGTCCAACTGACAACCACGAAAGTTTTTAATAATTTTCAAGAGTTTTCTAATTAACATCCCCAGTGAAAGGCTGGCAAGTTGCAGCTGCTGCAGCAGCCATTTTTCAGTTGCAGAGTTGCCAGAGAGCGTCGAAAGAGAGAAGAGGAAAGGAAAGAAAAGTCAAGGAAAGTCGAGGAAATGGAAAAGGAAGGGAAAGGAACGGAAAGATGGGAATCAAAGTGCTGGAAATGTTGAGCGTTCATTATGGTGACAGTTTTAAATGGGTTTTTAACAACTTTTACCAGATTTATGAGAATTAAATGGCTTTGATAACGCTGATTGCAAACGTTCACTGGAAATTGAGGGTAATTCATGCCTTTCTCATACACTTGAAACCCCCCTTCTTTCCCTTTCCTTTCTCTCCTCAACCTTTTCTGTTTTAAGCGATTATTAACGCACATAAATTGCCATTAGTTGCAGCTACAAAATAAGTTTTTGGCGGAGTTCATTAAAGTGCAGTGCGTTAGACAGAAGAGGAGAGAAGGATGTAGTGTAATGAAGGGGGGAGAAGTGGGGGGTACTGGCTTTTAATTGCTGCTGCAAGCGTTTGCTGCAACTTTACCGTGCCACAACACGCAGATTCCAAACAGCCAAACAATGTGCACAAAATGAGGCAAATAAATTTTGTAAAACTTTTGCCACAGGCAGCGAGACGCTAATGGGGCGCATCTGGAGCACGTACGTATGTACATATGTAAGTGCCACACACATACATATATGTATATGTGTGTGTATGTATGTACAATTATATGTATGTGATGTAACAATCGATAACAGCCACTGTTAAATCCAACAAGAACAACAACAGCACAACAATGGCAACTTTCATTGCAACAATAACTACATTTCGCAGGCCCATTAACAACAAAAGCAATAACAATGTGGACTCTAAAATTACGTACAGTGGTGCATACACGACTTGTTGATAGCCTGTAAAATTAAATAGAAAATATTATTATTTTAATATAAGATTGATAAGGAGCCACATCTTTTAAGTCAACAGTTGAACTCAACTTTGAAAAGAACCAGAAAAGCTTTTTATTATATTATAAATTCAATAAAAAGAACTGTTGCTCTTCTACAGATTATAACTCCATATAATGACAATAGGATTGAATCAATTAATAATAACACTGAAAGCTTGCTTACAAAGCTAAGCAACGAATTACATAAAAAATTCGAATTGAACATTTCAATGATCGATAAAATTATAATGGTTTCCATAAACAAAGTTTCAATAAACAAATCTTAACTCGAATAATTTTATTTTTTTAGGAGGATATATAATTTAAAACTACCTCTTTAGTTTACTTCAGATATTTGCTTCAACTCTGATAATTACATAATATTTACTATATTTATATTTAATTAATTGATATTATTATTGCGCATTAGGGCAGATATTTCCCTCTGGTCCTATTGTAACAATATTAAATACATTTCTAAATAACTTTTATTATTTCATACGTTTTTTCCATGCGAATAAATTAATAAGTATATTTTTGTTTTAAAATTTGTCAATTGTCTCGCTCTAAAAAATAATGTTTGTTTAAACTTTAACTACCACATTCAGTAAATTTGGTGTGTACTGAGTATAATGAGCATTGCAATTAGTTTTGCTTTTTCACTTCCCGTTCTTCTTCAACTTGTTGTTGTTGTAATTGTTGCTGTAACTTGTAACAAGTTTACCTTTAAAATTGATTTCAACGGACTTTGGAACAACTTCCGTTTCCGCTTGAGTTGCCTTCGTGTACTTATTAGTCAGCATTGTATAAGTTGCTCAATAAGTGTGTGTGTGTAAGTAAGTGTATGTGGCAACTTTTGCCATTTGCCAAGTATGTGTGTGTGTGTGTGTTTTGGGTGGATCAGTGGGTCAGCTGTGGTTGTGTGTGATTTCAAATGTGTTGAATTTTTACGTTAGCTGACAGCTTTTAACTACCTCATTTACCCCCTGACATTTCATGTCAATAATCTCATAAGGTCCCTCTCCATCCTTCTCGCTTCTTGCTCTCCTTACTCCCAATGGAAATAGCAATTTCATTGAGCGCACATTTAATTTGAAATTAATTTTTAATCAACTTCAATTGAATTAAACTGCCAGATGAAACATAAATGGAATTGTGTTTTTCGTTGCTTTACAAATCCACTCGATGAGCTTTATGTTCCCGGAGGACATTTGTGGTTTTGTATAATATATATATAAATTGGCCACTATGCAATATTAACAATTAAATGCGTATTATGAATTATACAGTATAGTTATTGTGGCAGTTGAGAGACACTGAGAGATAAATGGAGAGAAAGAGAGTGGGTTGTTTTCCCCAAATATTCAGTAGAATCACAGTTTGTTGTTCTGCAGTGCGTGCTTCAATTATGATGTTGCAACATCATCTTTCACGCGAAATGCAGCTGCACCAGAAAAGTTGCAAACAAGCGCCAAATGTCAAGGGAAGTGACCCAAGCTCAATCGAAGTCTTTAACCCAGTTAACAAGCTCTCTTCTCTCTACCTCGTTTTCTATTTCTATACTAGTTATTTACTTTTTTTTTTTTTTTGGTAGTTGCCACACCATTGTTGCCATTGTCGATTGCAGTTTCCAGTTTGCTGTTGGCTTGTTTGCCGCACGTAATTGTTGCCACACTTTGTTGCAGTTGCCTTTGCCGCAAAAGAAACTTATTAAAATGAAAAGGCAATAGCCATAGAGAGAAGGAAGTAGGGAAAGGGAGTAACAAAAAGAAAGTCAAAACCAAATCGATTATGCCACCTAGCTTAGCACTAGCCCTAGTCTTAGCCTTATTCTCTACTTTTTTCTCATCTTTATCCTTATTCTTAGCCCAGTTTGTAGCCGGCAGCTGCGTTCCGAACAATGCAAAAAAACTTTTGCGCTGAAACTTTATCCGGCCACAATAAAAAAGTAAACTTTAAATTGACATCGAATAGCAAAACCAAAGCTGTTACGCATGCCACCATCAGCAGCAACAACAATGGGACTAACAACAACAATTACAGCAACAAAAACAACTGCTAACCACATTCGCATTCACAACGACAAAGTGAAAAGTTTTTGTGAGCCAAGTTTTTTGGCATCGCTTTAGAATAACCCAAAAAAAGAAGAAGGCGCCTAATGATAAGCCGATGCCTTAGCTTAGCTATTTGTATACCCTGTAAAGGTGGCAGCTAAAGATACAATATTATTTAGCTGGCCAATTGACTTGTACATTTTTATAAGAATAAATCAATCTTATCTTAACGCAATTCGTTCTCTTTCATTCTAGGATAGTTGTTAGCCGAGGCGATCATGAGCTGCTGATACAGCTTGGCCATGTGTATACTCTGTAAAGGTGAGTACTAAAAGTGAATAATTTCATAAGGTAAATGCCATAATTATATACAAATAAGTATTTCTCCAATGAAGCTTTTCTAAAAGCAACTCGATGTCGGATAGAGCAAATAAAAATAATCGGTTGCCCTTGGCAACTCTGTATATTAATGTATTAACTTGACATTTTTAAATTCAACATAAAACAACAAAACCAACTCGTTTTCCTTTACTATAGGGAATCTGCTATAAGATTAGGGAAAGTAATGATTTTATATTTTATGGCATTTAAAATAAGATGATATGTATTTTCTCAGCTGAGTAGCTCTTCAAATAAAATGTACATTTTGGGGTAACTGCTAATCAAACTGGACAAATGTTGAATAATATTATTGATTAACTCCTTCTCAGTTTAATAATATTGATTAACTTCTTCTCAGTTTATTTTTATGTATACCCTGTAAAAGTGAAAGAGTGCAGCAAAATATGATTAAGCGATTTAAACGCTACTTAACTTAACTACTTGATGGCATTGCTCTTTTTTTATGGTAGGGTAACTGTAAGTCGTTCAGTTTTATTTGCTCACAGATTACTGCATTTTCTTATAGAACGTTTTTCGATTAAAAGCAACAAAAGCAAAGCTGCCGCAACAAATTGCGTACCTACCACGGGGCGCATGAGTAACGAAATTTTGCTGTACATAGTTGTAGTTGTTGTTGCTGTGCAGCTGCTGCTGCATGTGGCATGTCTCTGACTGCTCTTAATGTGAGTTTAACAAGTGAATTGTTAGCTGACATTCAAATTTGCTACACAATTTGCATTTTTTACGCCCCTAAAAGTCTGTATACATATCGGTATGTATATGTGTGTGTCTGCAGGTGTGTATTTGTGTGTCTCTGTGTGCGTGTGTTAGTCTTGTACAATTTATGCAAATAATAAACATTTGCTGTCTCCATTACTTGCTTAGCCTCGTTGAAGTCCAAGTTTTACTAAGAATTCGCTAGATCCTTGCTCTTTTTCGTGTTTGAATTGCCAGTTTGCTGTTGACAGGTGGCTTGTGGCATGTGGCATGTGGCATGCGGCAGGTGGCAGGTGGCATGCGGCAGGCAATTTCAATTGCCATTGCCATTTCAACTTTAAAGTTTCTCTTTAATTCCAAGTGACACTTGGTGTGCAACTATTAAATATGAAAAGTCATTTTCCTTGTTTGCACGCAAAGAAAAATAAAACAAAAATGTGGCACGTTGCAAGCAGCCTTATCAGCTAGCCACAAGGACGAATAAATGCCAAAAGGCCAATTTGCATGCTGAAGGAGTTGCAACAACTGCAGCGGCAAGTCAACATTTTGTGGCAAAGCTCTGATTTGTGCAGCCAAAGAAAATTTCATATTCATTGAAACTGTCAGTTGTCGGTTCGCGGGCAGCTGCTGTCAACTGTAACTTGCCACTCACATACACACACACACACACACACACATACACTTATACAGACATAGATTCAGCTGCGGCTAAAGTGCAACATTTGTTGCAATTTACTTTTAACTGGCACAATGACAGCGCACATTGTTGCGGCTATTGAAGTGGCCTTTCATTCTTTCTCCTCCTTTCACTGACCACACTGTCCCTGTGAAGAATCACAAGTGACGAGAATAACGAGCAGAACAATGAGAAATAAACTTGAGAGAATTGACAAGCTTGCTACCATTTGTTGCAACATCAAATGAAAACCAGATAGAAGACGAAGCAAAATGCTTAAATTTGGTAGTTGTGGAAGTCTTAAGATACTTCTTAATAGATTAAAGAGACTTTTTTACAACTTGTAAAGATTTTTGTGCTACAACTATCACATTCAAATTTTAGCTTATTATTTCTATTTATTCCGTAGGTGTTTGATGTTTTTTTTTATATAATTAGTTTGAAATCATATATATGTATATTATTTAACTTTCCAAAGTGTAATAATAAATATTTTAGTTAACCTTTCTTTTAATAGAAAGAAAGTTCAGGAAGGCTGCGTTGTTTGTACATATATTTTAAATCCTTAGTACAAATAAACTTCAACATGTGTCAACAAGTCGATGGTGTAATGAAATTCATAGGGTATACATTAGTCTATCACATGCGTACTTTGAGCAAATTTATCCAATCTGTAGCGTAATTGCCTGTTGAAGTTGTTCTATTTGTTAGCTGCTGTCCATGTGGCGTATGCGTAATATTGTAGAAAATTGTGTGTAATGAGAAAAGTTGGGCACAAAGTGAAGTCAACAAACGTGGCACATGCCACAGCGTGGCATGTTATGCGTCTGGTGCGTCTGTTGTGTTTGACAGGCGTTAACTGACACTCGGGCGCCACGTTAATGTCGTTTAGCATACTAAGGCCTTAAATGGCATTTATTTGCAGCTCAGCTCAGCTCAGCTCAGCTGACACTCTGCACTCTCCTTCTGTGTGTGACAAGTGGCAAGGGGCAAGTGGCAAATGGCAAGCGGTAAGTGGCAAGTGGTAAAGTGGCAAAGCGTCGCTCAACTTTGATATTGTGAAAAGGACGAGACGGACAGCCTAAAGTGGCTTTGCCGCAGTCAAACAAAATGACGCCCAAAATAAGGAAATTGAGAATTGTCAGAAGGAAGAGAATTGCGTTGGCCAAAAAGCCAAAAGCATGTGACGGAGTTAAATTGTGAACTCTCTCTTGCTCCCTAAGTGGATTTTATCAAATGCCAGAGAGTGTATGTGGGCTTTTCTGGTGTTGTATGTGTGGCATGTGGCATGTGTTTGTGAATGCAGGAATATGACAAATGTCACAGATTACAGGGCACAATTACGAATTCCTGGCGCTTTTGTGTAGTTAATAACTGTTATTAAAGGGGAAAAGAAGAGAGGAAGAAAGAGTGAGAGGCAGCGAGAGGGAGAGCAGTGTTCATCTCTAATAAGTATGCTGCATAATTTAATGTTTTTTATTAACGTTTAATAAAAGCAGTCAACAAGTAATAATTATGCAATTTAAAATGAATCATTAAAATATATTATACACCTAAATATTTAGATAGGAAAAATAAAAATAATGGATTACTAATATAACATTTAAATTATATACTAAAAGAAAAAGTGGACGGACTGAATAAATACAATTTATTTTTTTTGGTTTAGTGTCCATTTCGTTGCGTTTATTTTGCTGGCTAATGGCTCTAGCCTTCTCACTCTTACTCTCTCCCTCTCTCTCTCTCTCTACACCTTTCTTTGTTTGTATGTGTAGTCATTTTCAAGCGTGAAAATTGCCGCGAGTGCGATTCTCCATTTCCCTCTATCTCTACTTCTCTTTCCTGTCGCAAATGGAGTTGTATACGAGTCTCGAGTCTCTTGTGTTGTTTGTTTTATCTCAAACTTGTCACGAATACAGTTAGTGTGTTTCTATGTAAGTATGTGTGTCTGTAGTTGCAGGTGCTGTTAATTTTTTGGTGTGTGTGTGTGTGGGTGTGGGTGTGCGTAGTTTTGTTCTTGCTGCCTTCGTGCAGTGTCAACAACAAGTACAACAACAACCAAGCACTTGATTTCATGCACAAACAACACGTAATTCATGCTCTCTCATCCATAGTGCTTTTCTCTTTCTTGCTTATAGAGTTTCGAGCCATCTCACTCTATTCATTTACGGACTGTATATAATTACAGTTGCTGTCTCTGTCGATTTGTTGGCAGTGCGTGTTTTGTTTCGAGTGCCATTTGTTTTAATTAAAAATTATTTAAAGCGTTTTAACAGTAAAGTGCCTCCGACACAATTGATAGAGGAACACTGAGAGAAAGTGAGAGAGTGGGAGATAAAAGAAATAGCATTAAATTATATGAAATCTGCGATGAAATTCAATGTAAATACAAAAATAATACACAATAAAAACTACAATAAAGTAAAACAAAATAAAATGAAATTAACAATAAGTACGAGTATGTGTATGTTTTCGATAGCAATATTTAAATGTGACCAACATAAACAAAGAAATGAAAACCAAATAATATGATGCTATTTGTATTCATTGTTCTTTGAAATGCGAGTAACTCAAACGAGATGTGAATAGTACTCAAATGGACAACAATGCGAGTGTATTCAGAAACTGCACAAATATTTATATGTTTTCCTTTTTTACTGTCGTTTCTTGTTATGTTTCTGTCATTTTACAGTCCAACTATAAATCAGAAAAGCGAGGGGAGTATGAACACTATAACAACATGTTTGTGAACATAAACAAGATGGCAACAATTGAAATTGCTTTAGAGTTACCAATCAAGCTTAAATTATTAAAGTTGCTGCAGTACATATTATAAGGCATTAATTTTTCATTTATAGTTCTCAACCAGTTTTAATTTAAAATTAACTATATAAGCGAGTAGTTAATTTGGGTAAGAAAAAAGATGGAAGAGTTGTCTATAAGTACAATTTAAAAAGAAATTTGGAACATCTGAAATTTATAAATGTTTTAAATATCTTTGAAGTTATATAGGGTATCAAAAGCTGCGGCGTGTTTTGTTTGCCTTTAATGCTTTATTTCTGTGATTGTGTTGTGGTTGTTGTGTAGCTGATTTGTTTGCCAAAAATCGTTTTTATTCTGCGGTACCCACATACACAAACACCTACACACTCCCACACACTCCTACACACACACACACACACACACGCACTCATTCATAGCTACAACAGACACTTAACAACGGGTCGCCAGCTTAGAATTTGTTTGTGCCCCACACACAAATGAGAAACAGCAACGTGGCAACCATAAAGCTTAACCACATACACACACACAGATACTCACCCACACACACCCACACACACACACTTGCTGTACATTCTCATGTTTGTACAATAAAATTTCAACAATATACGCGACAGGGTCTTTGTACTTGAGTAAATTGGATCTGTGCAGCGGGGCATACGTTGTCCTAGGGGCAGAGGGGTGAGAGTGAGCGGAGGTGAAGCTAACAAAAATTAAATAAATATTTGGCTTAAAGCAAATTTAAAGCAACACCCACAGCTGGCAACGAAGCAGAGCCAGAATACGTAGTCAGCTCCTTTTAATCCCCTCCCTTAACCTCTAGCCTCAGCACCTAGCTCGTAGCTCCCTCCCCAGTATTTTATCCCGATCCTGGCCTCTGACTTCTCTTGACTTGCCCAAGCAACATTTTAGGTATTCATGTGTAATCCATTTCGAAATTTGCATGTTTAATGCGCTGTGAGGAATTCTTTTTTTTTTTTGCTCTCTCTTTTCCCTTTCTTTTTATTTTGGAACAACTTCTGTTTAATTTTTGTATTTTTGTACATTCTTTTTTGGCTTGATTTAAGCAAAGACTAGAAATTTTAACAACCCTGACATTTTTGTTGACTTTCGATTTTGCATTGTTGTACACTGCACTCATTGCTATTAAACAATCTGAACACTTTGTGCAATTGTTTGTAGCAACGGGGAATACACATAGATGAAATAGACATAGAATTAAAACTAAGTATAAACACAATATATTTTAATAAGGATCATAAATTGCAAAGCTTTCCTATATGGATTTAGAAGTATTTGATTCAAACGTTAACTATCTGTACACTATATCATTAAAGAGTGGGAGATTTGATTTGATTTTATGGGTGTTTTTCTTAACTCAACAAAATGTGATTGAAACTATATTAATTTATTTTCTAGATTATTGCTTAATAGTATAGGGTATTTGGATTTGCAGTAAAAACAGTTTTTATTGTTCTTTCATATTATTTCAATGTTTCCAAATGGCATTTCTCGATTTCTTAGAGTATTTAATCTTCAATATTAAAAAAATCCATTTCTTCCTTGGCCTTTTTTTGTTATACTCATATATTTTATTTATTTTGATGGGGCAATGAATTGCATATGCAAAGAGACACGTTCAGTGGGGTATAAATAGCAAACAGCTGCGCACTTCGTAATGACAGACATTGTCTTGCATTATATAAATT
The DNA here is from genome assembly GCA_035044365.1 of Drosophila neotestacea. NCBI lineage: Eukaryota > Metazoa > Arthropoda > Insecta > Diptera > Drosophilidae > Drosophila > Drosophila neotestacea. Next base: position 2,001,409 of record JAWNMD010000155.1, read on the forward strand.
GGGAAATGAAATGATTTGCATTCAATATAAATGCACACACAATTGTGTTTTGTATGTACTCTAGAGGCATTGTTTTTGGGCCCTATATAAGTCAAGATGTCAGTCTCATACTTGAAAATCAGAAGCTCATCAAGATGAAAGTTATTTTTTTGGCGGCATTGGTAATAATTTCCCTATTCGCTGTTGTCCACGGTGATGGCACAAAAAGAAGTCACAGCGTTACGTGGGGAGCACGTAAAAGTCGGGATTTTCATGTGGAGAGAATTATCATTAATAGAAAGTACAGATTTTTGCGAGTGATTGAACACAGTTATACTTTCAAGCAGCAGGTGCGTTTCAAGAATCCATTTCTCTGTCCAAACTTCCTTCTTAATTACTTGATTAATCTCTGACATTGTTTTGATAGTATCCACATCGTCAAATCACACAAATTGTGGTTACAGATCTGGAGAAGAATGGCAAAGGAGGATACGCACATTTACGTAAAGGCGGACCAGGTGCCACATTTGCTGAGATCCATTTCAAGAGTCAACGTAACAACGGATTGAATTTCAGTGTCGACATTTTTGCTAGTTAAAGCTTAACTGAAATTCATATAATAATCAACGATGTCATAATGCCTTTTTTAATTACAATTAACATATAGTATGAGAGTGTGTGTGTGTATTGTTTAAATCAGCATAATGTACAGATTATTTATCTTCCACTCTCTAACCCTCTTTCTCTTTGTGTTTATTTGCATACCTTAACATAGACTAGAAATATTGAGAATATATTAAACAGTGAAGAAAATTCTTAGCACACAGTGCGTTATATATATATATATATATATATATTTAGAAATACAAATACTAAGAAATACAAAAATAAGAAATTTAGATAGAATTTATTTTGTTTTTAGTCAACACAGCAGATGATTAAATTCCATTGTCGACGTTTATGGTTTTAAACTCCATTAAAATTTTCTTAATTATCAAGGCTGTCATAATGCTCATAATTACAATTTATTTAAAATATTTAAGCGTGTGTGTGTGAATTAGTTTAATCCGCATAATGAGGAAATTATTCCCCGTGGATTCACTCGAACTTCTCACTTTTTGTCTGACTCTTTTTCACTCGCTCTCTCTGTGTGTTTATTTGCATAGATTGCGCATTGCTATTGTTCTTTTTGTTTGTTTATTTGCTGGTATACAATATTTATAATTCACAAACAGGCAGGTAACTTTATTTAGTCGCATGTTTTATAAACAACGCAATAACTGTTTACTCAGTTGTCAGCTAGGGGCAATGTGAGGATGAAAAAAGGATGGAGGGACGATTATATTGCACATTAAATACTTAACGACTCATCTATTTATTTCTGGCTTTCTGCATATTGTACCTTTATCTAATTTCTAGTCAAACAAACTATCTAATTAGTAATAATTTTTGATTTTAATTATTAAACTCAAACGAGAATAAACAGAAGGCATAAAGTTATTCATAATTCAGAATAATATATAGATGATTATAATTGATTATAATCAATGCTAACTATTCCAATTAGTTATCAAATTGGGAGACATCAATTTTCATATAATTAATAATTATAGATGCAATTAAAGAGTTAACATTTCAGGTATAAATAATCCAGTTTGTTATAAATTTGCATATGTATTATTGTTTTCTTTTTATTAACAATTTTTTTCAGTTATCTAGAAGATCTACTTATGACTATCGCTATTAATAACTATTAATCTATACAAGATATCGCTCTAAAATTCATCAATTCATTAAATTTTCTGCTTGCATGCACTGCACTTTCGAATGTCAGGCCACTTTGAAGGCCAGGCATTAAGGTCACTAAGCATTTCCAGTTAACAGACAAGGCCAGAAGTAGATACACATGCAAAATAATATATACAGTTACCAATTTGGCCAAGTAGAAGCTGCAGTTATTTTAATGTCTTTGACTTTTGCATTTTGCCTTAATTAATCATTTAAAATGGCATCTGTGGGTACAGGATATGTGTGCGTTGGCAGCCCAAAAGCAGTTGCCATTTCATTAAGCACAGTGCGATAAAAGCAAAGAGATAGAAATGTGGATTAAGAGAGAAATAGAAGGAGTGAGAGAGAGACAGAGAGAGTTTAATGAATAGATACAGAGGCATAATTAAGGCATACATTAAATTAAATGATGTTGCCGCCATTTGGTAGAGCAAATGGAAAATTATTAGCACGAGTTTCAGAGTAGGCTCTTTGGCATTTTCGAAATGCCAGGTACTTAACCTCCTTATCCGGTAGGTCTTCTCCATCTCTCGCCTTCCTGTCGTCTCTAAAACTCAAACAAATCCAATCAATGTTATACACAGCTACAGTCTATACGTGTGTGTGTTAAGTCATATGCAAATAAGTGTTGGATATAAAATTTAATGTATTGCCTGCTCAGAGTTTTTCCTTCTCTTTCTCTTACTCTAACTCTCTCTCTCTCTCTCTGTCGTGTCAAGCTTCACCCATTGATGCGTGTGTGGCCCATCAATCGTTGAGAATTAAGATTTTATTACCAACGCTCGCATATTACGTATACGTATTACACATATTACACTTGCCACATTGCGTATACGTCGAGTAGAATATATTCCAATGAACATTTAAATGCAAATGCATTTGCAAAAATCCAAAAAAAAAAGTGTTGTTGGCCGCATTAAGACGCCGTCTGAGCCCAGCCATTAACCGTTAAGTGGCATGGCCAAAAATAAAATAGGAAAGTGCTGGCAATAAAGCGGAAATGCTTACAGTTAACTGCAGCAGCAACTGAAGCAACAGTGCAGCTGTAGAGCTAGATATTTTTATTGGCAACTTGTCCTTGCAACACACTCACACACACACACACTAATACAGTTAAAGTGACAGCGTTGTTTTCATGCACTTTTGGCTGGCGTTCAAGGATAATTCAAGTATTTTATAGCTAGCAACTTGCAACACATACACACACACACACTCACACACGCACATTTGAAGCGCTGTTTGTGCCACTTTGTGACCTCATCGTTCAATAACAACATTGTGCTTCAATAGCCAATCCCTTAACCCCCTCACAACCCAGCAGTTAGTTCATATTGTTGGTATAAAGAGCCATACATTATGCAGGTTGTTTGTTATCGTTCGATAGAGTGTAAATTATGGCACAGTTGCCACCGGCATTCACATTCACGTACCTGGGTGCATGCCACACTCACACACACACACTCACACACTCACACACACATGGCACACGGTACTTGCTCGCATAACAGTAAATATATATATTTATAGAGAAAACCCTACAATATGTGTGCATTGTGACTGCGTCTACTTCAAACTTTACATATATTAATTGAGGGCAAAAGCATGTTGGATCTAAATGGTATTTATGTAAGCATATTAATTCCAATTAAGTCGCATCCCTTCCCATCCTTTCCCCTTTCCTGCCCACAGCCATTACTGACATTTCAATATATTTTTATAAGGATTTCAAATGCGAAAATCCGATTAAATGTGCAAGCTTTGAAGAGCTGCAAGAGCTAAGGAGATATTTGTATCTATATGTATGTATGCTTTTCCGATTGCTGTTTTGCTTGGGAAATTGAATGGAAACTATTCTATGGCTTTGCCTTCAGATCGAGCAAGCGCGTTTCAATGCTACTTGAAGGGTTTTCATGCAGATTTTCATTTGACTTTGTCTCAAATGTGCGCACACACAGAAAAGATAAAACCACAAACACACACCCCTCGTCCCTTCATTTGTAATCTATATTGACCAGTCGACATGTTCGTGCACGTTCATGACCTCGATGCGGTTGTTCTCTATCTTTTTTGGCATTTCCCCTTCTTCTTGCTCGTTTTCCTTGTGCTGTCAACGCCTGTGCTTTTGGTGTCCTTGTTAAGCGCATAAAGTGTGAAAGTACACGAAAAAGGATTTTCCATCCGACCGACTTTTGTTTTTCATTTTCATTTTCATTTTTCAATTGCCATTTGCCATTGCCATATTTGCGGCAATTGTTTCTTGGTATCAAATGCAATTGTTGCAGCTGTCGAGGCGACAACAAACGTACTCCAAATTTCCGGCTTAACTTTGACTCGGAAAAACAGAAGAGAGCTTTAGCTACAGTTATAATGCTCCCGGCTTGTCTTATCAGTGGTTATTTGAAGTTAAACAAGCTCTAAGGAAGTGTGGAATACAGAGAGAGAAAGAAGGAGGGAAAGAGGGAAATAGAGAACCTGTCAGCTTGTTATGTGCATTCACTCGTTGCACATTGTTAGATTCAACTGCCACTTTCTGTATCCTGCCTATCAACTGCAGCTCTATTTCTTTTTCTCCCTGAGTGTGGAATTGCCTACAGCTGTTTTTGGAAGAACGACCTTAAAAGCGCAAAGGGTCTACTAAGTTTGTAAAAAGCGATTTAGTGTAACAGGTATTACAAGAAAGAATAGTTTTCAATCTACAAGATTACGCAAGCGTTAAAAGTATCATTTAAATTTTAATTCAATAAAGAGGTATTTAAACGATAAAGGGTGTCTCATTGTCTGGGAATCTCTTATACATATATGCCAAAGCTCTTCGGTCTCTTTTTTTCACCGATTATGCAAGACTGTCCCCGTTTTCAATTTAATTAGAATCAATGCAATTCAAATTTGAATTATCAATTTTACACAAGACCCAATTCAAAATTCTATTCAAATGCACTTTAAATTGTTTCGAAATCAACACCTTATGTCAAGTAAAGTGTAAATGAACATAGTATAAACCATTGACATTTAAATTGCATTTATTCACATAAATAAACACTCGAAAATTTCAAGACTGCATTAGCCTAGTTTACATTGCTTACTCCGTTGCTTTGGTCGAATGTAGGTCCTTATATAGAAATTTCCAAACATATACATCATGACCGCGGCCTGGACAATCTGTAGCAATAGAAGTGAGCTGGGAAAGCGACATCCTTTCGAGAACAACAATACGTAGGAGGCATAACTAAAGAGGAAAACAAACTGAACGATCTGAACAATCGTTATGTACTTTTTCCACGAGATACTGTCCTTCATTCCGGGATATAGTGCCGATAGGAAGTAATAAAAGTACATCACCGTATGCACAAAGGAGTTGACTAGTCCAAGCATATTGAAATGTCCTCCAGTTCCATAAAATCGCATTACCAGATAGCATCCCAATACCATCATAACATGGTGATAAACATGAAGGAAACTGATCTGTTTATAACTCTTGCGAAGCACAAAGAACACGGTATCCAAAAGATCGATGATTTTATTGATGAAATATGCAAAGTGCATATACCGTTCCAGATTCTTTCTTTCGTGACCAAACGGAAAGTTTTCCATGCATTGAAAGTTGCAAATTTGAACAATGATGATGTAATAAAATATCTAAAAGGATACGAAAAAAATGCTTAAGAAACTCATTTCAATCTGGGAATCAACGTACTTACAATTGCGAAATATATTCCATTGTATGCAATCTGTCCAAGATTGTAGACATATAATACTCTTTTTAAATTGTAGGGCTCACGATTTGCCATGAAAATCTTTCCAACTTTCAGGACGAACAATAAATAACTTGTGAGTATCAGAAAAATAGGCCATGGTGAGTTGGACAGCGGCAACTGGTTAGGATCTGTTAAGAAATCCTTGTTGGATGATCATCTAACAACAAGTAGAAGTTCTTTGAGGTATATATTACCCGGTGTAGGTATATCGAATATCCCGAACATAGCGTAGACGTTGTCTTCCTTTCTCGAAAGTAATTTTGCGAATGAACGCGACTGTCAAACTGTTGCAATGTGCAGCTATTTTGTTGTAATCAAAATAAGTATTGAAATGATTTTTATCGGTTTCTGTTTTGTTTCTTTTTCTGTTTGTCTGCAGAAACAAATGGAAAGTGAAGTAAAGTAAGGTAAAGAGCGAGACTGGGAAAGAGAGAAGTAGGCAAAAAACTGACTATTAAGTTGGAAACTAAGAGTGTTTATTTTAAATATGCTAACCTTGAAAAAACTGTGTAAGCTCATTTTAAATTCCAATAAAAAATAGTACACAAAAGGTACAATTTAAATATGTTTATGCTAACTATTGAATTCTGGGGGTGGACTTTACGAACAAATCAACAAATCATCAAAACAATATACCCATTTGCTGAGTGAGTAATGGGTACAAAGAGAGCACTCCAATGAGTAAAGTCTTACGTCAATATTTGAAAAAATTGACTTCCAAATAATCACATTGAAATGCAATGCATTGACATTCATTATTTATTTATTGAAATAGAATTTATTTAACAATTGGATGACCTAGTCTAACCCTGTTTCTTTAGCTGCATTGGTCGAATATACGTCTTTATATAGAAGTTGCCAAACATATACATCATGAGCACAGCTTGAAGAATCTGCAGTAGGAGAAGGCTTCTCGGGAAGTTACAGTCCTTGGAGAAAAGCAATACGTAGAAAGAGTACACGAAGATGATAACAAATTGAATAAGTTGAGTTAGAGTTATGTACTTCTTCCACCAGATACTGGCTTTGATGCCAGGATATCTTGCTGAAAGAAAGTAATAGAAGTACATCACAGTATGCACAAAGGAGTTGATCATTCCAACGGCGTTGAAATGTCCTCCAGTTCCATAGAATCTCATTATTATAAAACAGACAGAGACCATCATCACATGGTGGTAAACATGAAGGAAACTGATCTGTTTATAGCTCTTGCGTAGAACAAAGAACACTGTGTCCAAAAGGTCAAGTATTTTGTTGATGAAATATGCAAAGTGCACATATCGTTCCAGATTCTTTCTTTCGTGACCAAACGGAAAGGTCTCCATGCAATGAAAATTGCAAATTTGAACTATAACCAGATAGTAAAAGGTCTGAAAAATAGTCAAGAATTATCAAAGAGTCTATTAGTCAATCTTATCTCGACTTACAACTCCAAAGAACGTCGCATTGTATGCCACTTGTCCAAGATTGTAGACACTTAATACTCCTCTTAAATTGTAAGGCTGTCGATTCCTCATAAAAATCTTTCCAACTTTCAGCACGAATATTAAATACAATGTTAGTATTGTTAAAACTGGCCATATTTCAGATGTCAATGGCAGGGGATTGGGATCTGGAAAGTTCAAGAGCTGCATTAGGAACATATTTAAATTACTTTTTGAAAATAGATCGTACCTGCTGGAGGAATTTTCAATATTCCGAACATTTTGTACGTTGTTTATCGATGAAATGGACTAGAAGACTGCAGTCAAAATTGCAGTTGCCTATCAATATGTATTTGGAATTCCTCCTCGCTTTTTACAATTCCCTTTTAACAACTCATTTGCTTACACGTGAACATTTGAGTTGCAAACTGAATAAGTACTTTGAATAAAGCTCAAACTTTGACGTATATCAAGAAAATAATAGAACTGCTTTAAAAGAAAACCCAATTGATTACCATATCAAAACATTCCAATGATTTCATTAGACAAAAGCTTTCATTCAGAATTTAGCAGAGCTGCAAACCTTAAAAGTGTTTAAAAATGTTCAGTTTGAAGGTTCGAATAATTTTGGATGGTTCAAGTTTTTGTGGACATTAAAAAAGCTCACTTAAACCTTTATAAATTTATATTATTAACACTCAGAGTATAAACGAAGGCCCATTTTTTCAATGTCTATATAAGGTCTTAAATAACTATCCGATTGATTAAAATGTATAGAAACCTATGTCAAATTCAAAGACATCTATCAAATAAAAGGCATTGAAAAAATGGGTCTAAGTCTCTGACATATTAACCTTTTCAACCCGGAAAGACCTCTAAAAAAAATTCGGATTCCCCAATGGCTGCCCATTAACATTGAATTCATTTTTACCTCAAATTAAATTAAACGAAAGGTATTTATGCATTCGAGTCTTTGAACACGTGTTAGACTCTGGTTACAGACTGATCAAAAGCTGGAAGATTTGGTGAATTCGAGTTATAATTCAAATAACATTTATTATTTTGGATCATCTGTACAATCAATCTTAAACGTTAATATTAAAAATATTGATAAATGCAAAATTCAACTATTTTGGTAAATCTTATAAACTGCATAAAATTACAGTTACCCTGAGTTTTTTTTTTGAGTAGTCTTAGGTCGTGACCTTGTTCTTAAAACTAAATATGATTGTGCAATTTTCCAGAGTTCAAAGTTAGGTTAACTTTATGTCGAGATATTTCAATGTTATGAATGAGTAGTTTCTTAACGATTTAAGAACCGTTCTTGCATCTTATTGTATTTTCTGGTCTTTTCTCTTGGAATCACAATATGCCTTACGATAAAAATTACCAAACATAAGAATCATAGCTGTAGCCTGGAAAACTTGCATGTATTGCATAAAGAGTGGAAATTTGCAAGTTGGATTAAAAATAAGAACGTGAAGTGCTTGCAAAAGTAACACAATAAATTGTACAAGTTGTAGTTTGGTTATATATTTCTTCCACCAGAGACTGCCCCTTAGCTCCGGAAACATGGCCGAGATGAAATAGTAGAAGTACATGACAGTATGGATGAAACTGTTAAAGAATCCCATCATACCGTATTGTCCACCCATTCCGTAGAACCTGATAACCCAATAGCAGGTATATACCATCATCACATGATGGTAGACATGAAGCATTGTTATCTGTTTGTAGCTCTTGCGAAGCACGAAGAAAACAGTATCCAAGAGATCAACTACCTTATTTATAAAGAATACATAGGATATCCAGCGTTCTACATTCTTTTTAGGATGATCTAGCGAAAGAGTTTCCATACAACGTAGGTCATACGCGCGTGCAATCCAAACATAATAGACTATAATAGAAAACTTGACTAAATTATGCAGGTTAAAATAGTTTTCATACTTACAAACAACGAAAAACATTAACGCATTATAAACCACCTGACACATATTATAGACGATTATTATATTTTTGATATTGTACGGCTTTCGATGCTCCATAAACTTTTTGCCAAATTTTAAGACAAACAGTAAGTACATTATAATTATGAATGTAGAAGGCCAAGCGGATCCAAGAAGTGGAAACTTCTCTGCTTCTGGATCTGTATGCGGTCAATAAATTATGTTTGGAATAACAATTAGGAAAGCTTTACTTGTTACTAATTTACCTACTGCAGGAAGATTAAACACGGCCAATACTTTTGAAATCATTTTGGAAGATATATCATTCGGTTCCGAGCACGACAAAATAAGACTGCGGACACCATTTCAAATTAGCCACAATTACAGCTCGTTATTGTAAACTAAATTTAATTAGGTATTTGAATTTGAGTACGTCAAAGTGAATTTCGAATATTTTATTGTAGTTCTCTTTACATAAGTGGTTGAAGAGAGTGTCAATCGAGAAATAAAACTTTCTTATGTATAAAATAAATTGATTTAGTTTTTAACACATATGTGCAAAGCATAAATAGGTAGATAGAGGATAGAAAAAAATAAAATTTTAAATAAGGAACCACTTTTGTTTGTCTTTCCATATAAATCAAAATCGCTAAACCTAGCGTTTTTTTTTTGCCGCGAGCATCGCTGATTAAAAGCATGTGCCTTAAGTGAACTTTGTTAAGTTTATTTCGACCTTCTCATTTAGCCCAACTGAAAATTGGGTGAATATTTAATTTGTTTTACAGCTTCTACTAAAAGTTCCACAATAACATATTAAACTAAAGCTTCATTAATGTGTAGTTTCTGTTGTTTTAATTAAATAGGTATCTATTGAATAGATTCTATTCAAGTGTGTTTAAAATCCGATTATTTTTCGCCTTGGTTTTGCACCTTATACTTTTGACTCGAAACCAAATATGTTTCATGTTCAATTTTATTTAGTTTAAATATGCTCCATATTTAAATTAAATATATTGCGTATGTTTTTCAAATATTGTTTATATTTAAAGTTAAATGTGACCTATGTACTACATAGTATGTAGATTCAAATATTCATTTATTTAAACCACCAAACATATTTCAAAACACACTATAGTATTTCAATTTTAAAATTTTATATTTTGTAGTAAGTATACCGACCTTCTTAATATGTATACATACATGTTTCAAGAGATTTCAGTCTCTATCATCAGTACCATTTTGCTAACTGATTCAACGATCTAAGCGGAAGGTCATTCGTCCAATGTTAGAACCGTTTGGGAACTCTAATGTGCAAACTTGAAAAATAAATAAAAATGGCAACATTTAAATCAATTTAGTTTTCACATTCGTTTAAATTATTTTACATATTAAATTAAATTTGCTAACATGTTTACAGTTGAATCTACGCCTTATATAGTTGATCCTTATATGCGTTTTGGGAATGTAAATGTTAATATATAAATATATGATATTTGCACTGTTGATCCTATAAAAAGTCGGAATCTTAATAAGTGAATATTTATTTTAACTTTAAAATCTAATTTTACTGTTGTTTCTCAAGTTTCTGAGTCTTGGGCTTTAAATATGCATGGTAATAGAAATTACTAAACATAAGAATCATCGTTAAAGACTGAACAAGTTGAAGGTATTGCAGGAAGAGGGGATATGTGCAAGTAGGATTGAAAATAAGTACATGTAGTGATTGTAGAAGTAACAAATAGAACTGTACTAATTGTATTGTGGTTATATACTTCTTCCACCATATCCTGCCCTTAAGTTCCGGATTCATAGCCGAGATGAGATAGTAGAAGTACATAACGACATGAACGAAACTATTGAAGAATCCCATCGTGGTGTATTGTCCACCGAAACCGTAGTATCGAATACCCCAGTAAAAGGATAACTCATTAATAAATGGTGATAAACATGAAGCACAGTTATTTGTTTGTAGCTCTTGCGGAGAACGTAGAACACGGTGTCGATCAGATCGATTATTTTGTTGATAAAATATCCATATCCCAACAATCGTTCCATTTGCTTATCTTGATGATCAAGGGGAAGTTGTGTCATGCAACGTCGGTCATATGCCGGATTTATTATCAGATAATAAATACCCTGTAAATATATTTTGATTCAGTTTCCGATTACCACAGATTGATTAGGTTTTTGATCTTACAAATCCAAATATGATCCCATTGTAGATCACCTGAAAGATATTATAGACGATTAAAACGTTCTTAATGTTGTATGGCTTTCGATGCTCCATAAATATTTTTCCAAGTTTCAGAACAAATAATAAATATCCTGCGACAATAGCAGTTATCGGCCAAGGCGAATCCAAAAGTGGAAACTCACTTCTAAGGGGATCTTTTCAAGAATGATGTACAGGAATTAGTTTTTACAAAAACGAAATTACTTTAATAATGAGATTTACCTGGTTGATCAGGTAGTTCAAAGAATGAAGTCAACGTTGAGTTCATTTTGTTGTCTGAGGTCTGCACGCGAAACAAGAAGAAATTCGACTGTAAATTCAAATTCAAGGTAAACTCAAAGAAAGCTCAATTCCGCTTAAAATGTTGGGAACCAACTATTTAAATATGTTGATCATTCATGTAATATCACCCAGAGCACAATAGTTTATTTCCGTTTTGTATAAATTAGCCAACATACTACAACTTACTAAGTGTGCGGGCATGAATATCGATAGTACTTATATATATCAAGTTGTTTGCTGCCTACATAATTATTTCGTTTCTTTACATTCTGCTGATATAAAAACTACCGAATTACTTAGTTTTGTTGTTAATTTTGAATATTTAACTTTATTTGTTGGCTATAAAGTAATACCACAACAAAGTTTGTATGCCCTCGAAGAGACCTGCATTCGAACTTCGACATATGACAATTTTATAATATAGTAGTCCAATAATAACCAAATTTGGTCAGAGTGTACATAACATAATGGTTAACATTTAACCGATCGTTCCTATGGCTACTATATGATATAGATGTCCGATTTTCACAAAATTTCAAATAAGGTTCATAAATAAATTGCCTAAATTTTTGTCGGATTATTATTTTGTTAAAGTAGAGTATAAAGATAAGTAAAGTTTATGAATACGAAATTTCTAAATTTGTACAGGAAGATATTTCCGAATAACATGCCTGTAAGATAAAGACTAGGCATGATCTTAAACTGTTTGATCAGTTTTTTAGCAGCAAGGATGAGAGCTTGCAAGAGAGGCTTCAAGAAGCTTGCCTTAAAATAACAATGTAACAGACAATGAAACGGGATATACTTGACATATGTCGGCAAACTCAAGCTTTATTTAATAAGTCTTAAAATTAGGGACAGTGAAAAGCACATAATTACAATTGTATTTAGGGTTATTAAAATATACAGTGTATCTTTTTGTAGAGAACTCTCCATTATTACTGTTCTTTCTGAAGTTTTTGGGGTTTGGGCTTCATATATGAATGATAATAGAAATTACTGAACATTGTAATCATAGCCACAGCCTGGAAGACTTGCATGTATTGCAGGACGAGGGGAAATTTACAAGTTGGATTAAAAGCAAGTATATGTAGGGATTGTAGAAGCAATAGAATAAACTGTATAAGTTGCAGTTTGGTCAAATACGTCTTCCACCAGAGACTTCCCTAAGTTCCGGATACATGACCGAGAAGAGGTAGTAAAAATACATGACGGTATGGATAAAAGTATTGAAGAATCCCATTGTGACGTATTGTCCGCCCAATCCATAAAGTCGATAAACCCAATAAGGTGTGTAAACCATCATAACATGATGGTAGACATGAAGCACGGTTATCTGTTTGTAGCTCTTACGGAGAACGAAGAAGACGGTGTCGAGTAGATCGATTATTTTGTTTATCCAATATGTGTATGCCAACAAGCGTTCGATATGCTTTTTCGGATGATCCAGAGGAAGCCATACAATGCAGCGTCTGTCAAATGGTGAGTTGATCACCATATAATAGAAAGCCTGTAGTAAATACTGGTTAGATTTAGTTCCATTATCATGTGACAGTTTTTGATCTTACATATCCAAACAAGATCCCATTGTAGATCACCTGAAAGGTATTATAGGCTATTAGGACGTTCTTAATATTGTATGGCTTTCGATGTGCCATAAATATTTTTCCAAGTTTCAGAACGAATAGTAGATATACTGCAACAATAGCGGTTACCGGCCAAGGCGAGTCCAAAAGTGGAAACAGACGTATAATTGGATCTGTATAATAGAATTTCCAGAGATTAGTTTCGATCAAAAAATGTATCCCTTCCAATAATGTTGATTACCTGGACGATCAGGTAATTGAAGGAACGAAGTCAACGTTGAGTTCATTTTGTTGTCTTTGGTCTGTTTGCGAAAGTAGATGAAACACGACTGTGAAATTCTATTCGATTTGAGCATTAGCTAAAAATCGACTTACGTAAATAATGCATTCAGCATTGTAGGCATTTGCATAATGTCAACTTATGCATCTATTTATACCCAAGACATAGTGTACTATAAGTAGGGAAAGAGGCGTATGTGACTTAGCGACAATTCAAACTTTGTCAATTGAATATTCTAAAACGATAAAGAGAGAGATACATAAAATTAGACACCCTGCAAAAAAAATTTTAATTCAATTTGCGTATTCTACAGATTGATTAGGTGAATGAACTTACAACAGCCAATAAGACCGTATTGTAGAACACCTGAAAGATATTTTAGACGATTAAGACTTTATTTTTATTTTATGGCTTTCGATGCTCCATAAATATTTTTCTTTCAGAAAGAATAATAGATATCCTGCAACAATAGAAGTCGTCGGTCAAGGCGAATCATAAAGTGGAAACTAAGGACTCACGGGATCTGTAAAGCATAATTTCCAGAGATTAGTTTTGATAAAAAAATGTATCCTTCCAAAAATGTGGGTTACCTGGATCAGGTAATTAAAGGAATGAAGTCAACGTTGATTTCATTTTGTTGTCTCACGTCAGTTTGCGAAAGTTGAAGAAATGCGACCGTAAAATTCTGTTCGATTTGAGCACTGGCTAAGTTTAAATACAATTTAAATTGTAATTAAAAGTCAATTAAAAAATATTAGGCGTTAGCATTTTGACAGCACGTTTATTCATTTACAATATACCAATTTAACAAATGGATAATGGGTATAATGGTTTTTTACAAATGCGCTTAATAGCAAATATACCATCTGCGACTCTACTTATTAAGTATACGTATATATATTAAATGTCTGACGGTTCATATAAATTTTGTCTTTATATGAGGAAGTTGGAATGGAGAATTTGTTATTTGTTTTTAAATAAGGTAAACTGCCAATATGTCTCACCTTTGTACTGTTTTATTTTTGCAGTTGATTTTGGCAATTGGCGAACATGAAGTACGGATGTGGCAACAACAAAAGCAGCAGCAGTTGCCTTCAAGGGGTCTTGGTTTTGGTGTTGGTGTTATTTGCGATACCATGTGGCAAGCACTTGGCATAAAGTGACCTCGTTTATGATCAACCAACAAATCTAATTACGCAGCAACAATAAAGCTGCTGCTGCTGATGATGATGATGATGAGCTTCCTTTACGTATTTTGGGGTCAAGCGGAAATGGGAAACGATTTTGTTTGTCCCTTTGGCGTTAAATTCAATATGAGTTCGCAATGAGTTCGAGTTGCTTAAAAACTTAAAGAGAGTGTGTGCCACAGCAATAACAACAATAAGAGAAAAGAATTTCAAATTCAACTGCAGCTGCAGCAGCTCAGAATTTAATTAAGCGCACAAAAGAGCAGTTTCTGTTACTCCCCTCTCTCTCTGTCTCTTTCTCTGGCGGTGTGTTGCCATAAATCAGCTGCAACTGCAACTGCAACCCGTTTGCCTTTTATTCGAGCTGAGTTTTAATACAAAAAGAACGTATAGAGCGACGACCCCAAGCCGTGGAGAAGGAGGAGGTGGAGGAGGAGAAGGAGAAGGAGTGGTCTGAGGGCCATAAAAGAGGAAGAGGAAGAGGCTGGTCGAGAACGTGGCCAATTAGTTGCCGCCTCCAACAGCCAGAGGTAATAATTTTGGCTCAATTGAACGTCAGTTGGCTGCCATACTGATGACTGCCGCCAAGAGACGTGCGGCAAGCGGCAGCAGCAGCACCAGCAGCAGCAACAACAACAGCGACGAGCAACAGCCATTACAGCAGCAACAGCAACAACAACAACAGCATCTGCAGCAGCAGCAACACCAACATAATCATCATCATCATCATCAGGATGGGCATTCGCAGGCACATGAATATCAACATCTGCTGCAGCATCAACACCACCAACATCCGCACCACCATCCACAGCAATACCACCAGAGGCAGCAGCAACACGCGCCTCAACAGCAGCAACAACATCAACATCAACATCAGACATCTGCATCAGCAACAGCGACACTACGCGATTGTTCTGTCAAATTGCCGCTGGACATCCTGTGAGTATACCCAAAAAATAACCCAGTGACTATTAAGAGCTTGGATTCAGGATTGGGTTTAAGTTTGAGTTTGACTCCCTCGCAGACTAGGCTCATTTTCCCCTGGGTTAGCTGCTGCTGTTCTCATCCCCATTTCAGCTTGTAATAGACTATACCCTACGCTTTAGGAATCAGCGGCTATATTAAACGTATTCTTGTTATTGAAATAAATTTAGATATTTACTCAATAAAATTGTTTTTAAACCTAATATCTGTGGTAATTTTCTAATTTTTCCTGACATTTTATAAATTCTATTTATTTTATTTCCAGCTAATTATTGTTAATTTCACATTTTACTTAAGACCATATCCAACAAAAATATAATTTCTAAAGAGTTTTTCTCAGTTAATTCCTGTTTTATTTAAAAAATGTAATTTAAAACTAATATGAATATATTCTTAATGATCTAACATTTCCTAAATAAGTCAAATTATCATTTATGAACATACTAATTAAGAATGTGTTTCTTAAGGTTTAGATTGTTTTGTTATGAAACATCCTGTAACAGATGCGTCAGAAGAACTGTAGATCACAATAGTCTTTAGTGCTTTAGGTATATCAATGTCATATCTTCAAGTTTCCAACAAAATTGTATAAGACATGACGCACGAATTTTGTTTTACCAAAATTAACATTTGAACGACCTGAATAAAAGTTGTATGCATTCTAATGTCTTTAAAAGTGTTATAACGGCTGTTTTACACTGCATATTTGTCGTTGTACATGCAACAATTAGCTTACTAGATTATTAATAGAAGGCACTAAGTAAAATTACGTAAATCTATGTATACTTAAAGCAAAATAGAACTTTTGTAAACACACTTTAATTAAAACACTTTTTAATTGATTCACATTGTAACTTTGTTTCTTTAAAGTTAAATAACGAATTAACATAGAATAATTCTTATCTTAAGTTTATTTTTAAAATAATCTTATTCTTGTATTCTGTAAAATTTGTAATCATATTTTATTATTATCTCAGAATTGTGGAAGAAATCACATAATTTTTCAGCATTAATTTACAAGCTCTTGATATAATTCTTAGCCCTGAGTGAGATAAATGTGGCAAGTGGCAAGTAAAAAGTTGCAATTGTTGAGCGGAGAACAGTGAGCAGTGAACAGTGAGCGTGTTAATGCCGTTTGAGAGGTTGGCTTAAGCTTTTAAGCCGCTTCCAGCTGGCCCATTAGTTGTAGAATGCTTTAAAACAAAGTCAACTTTGGCCAGGATTTTAAGCTGGTTTAAGCTGGTTGCCGGCGGGCTGCTTTGACATAAAAAAAAGGGTCTGAGTACAGTTACCTGGGAGGGCTGTCAGCTAGAATGCGTGACAGCAGCAGCAGCAGCAACAACAACTGCTTAGTAACAAAAACAACAACAAAGACAACAACAACGATGGGAAAGTAACAGTCAAAGGGAACGTTGCGTTTATGCAGATGCCAAGTCAAGTGGCAGCCGCCTCCTGTGGGCCATGAAACGAGGCCAGCTGCAAATAGAAAACTTAAAGCATGCCACACACGCAGAGTGAGAGAGAGAGAGAGAGAAAAAGAGGAAGCGAGAGAGAGAGACGTGTGAAGTGACTCTACACTGTGCTCAGTGTCGTTACTTTTAACGAGGTGTCGCATGCGAAAGTCGGCCAGGCCAACAGGATGCAACGTTGCCATGCTGCCAACTGCAGCCTGTTGCAGCTCTCTCCTCTCCACCGCTCCTCTTTATCCTCCTTCCTCTCCTCTATGCACTCTTCCTGTCTATGAAAATGCACTTAGCCGCCGTCTGCCTTAGCTTCCTTCAACTGCTGTTGCGGCATTCTGCAAATGAAGTCATCCATTAGACGACGACGACGACGACGAAGACGATATTACGTATACGCCGCCTGTGCTGCAGCTCTCATAATGCGGACCTTGTTTGCTTCGGTTTAAGAGGAAACGTTTATAATGGAATTCGTTTAAGCGCTGACAAGGCACAGTCTGTGGACAGGGGAGGAGAGATGGAGTGGCCAGAGGGAAGGCAACAACTTCTGACCCCAGTCAGGTGTCGCCGCGCTAATTTTGCAGCAGTTTTGGCTCTGTGAGTCACGGCTTCAAGTTGCCCAAGTTGGTGTCGTTTGGGCCTTCACTTTAATTACACAACGGCAGTCGAAACGGCAATCTAATTAGCCTACCTCCTGCCTGCCACATGCCATATGCCACATGCTACCTGCCACTCGAATGCTCGGCTACTTGGCCACTCGGCTACTCGGGCTACTCGTCTGTTGCCTGACGACGCCTATTGAATGTGGCGTCCATTAGATTAATTGAGCACAGGAAAAGTGCCAAGCAAAGGACAATCTATACTAATCTCATGACCTTTTGCTTTTCCCCTTTCACTCAGTTTACAAACAACCTAAAGAAATGTCGGTGTATCTAACATGTCAGAGATTTCATTTTCTTAAATTCACGTTTTGCAAAATTATTTATGAGTATTTTTAAAACAATCGAAATGTTGTATTACATATTTAATATTAATAAATGTAATAAATATATAATTACATCGAATCTGTTAATCAAAAATATCCAGAGCGAACACCAAAAATAGCTTTGAGCTCTTAGTGATTATTTTAAACAGCCTGTCTCATTATTTATCTTGCTCACTGTCTCTTTTTATCGTTTTCAGTTGGCTGCCCAAATCGGCAATGCGACCAGTTGGAGCTGATGCCTCACACACGGATTGCATCTTAGTTGTTGGCGTTTCCCGTCCAAAGCTGGCCGTAGTTTTCCTCACGGTCATGCTCATCTCATTGTTCCTCACATTCCACGTACTCTACGACAGTGCCGTGTACAACATTCAAGCGGCACAGGCGGTGCACGAACGTCATCGTCTCTCTCTTGCCGCATCTGCTTCTGCGGCAGCTGCTGCATCTCCATACTCCTCGAATTCAAATCATTTGCCCGTGTTTGTGAAACCGGTTGCAAGTTCAAATCAGCTGAGTCATCCCATGGTTTTTCCCTCCAGTCGCGTGCACTTTCCAAAGACAAGTCGACGTCTGCCACAGGTAAGTAATGGAGTACTTTTCCTACTCCCTATTTTGCTCCTCTTGCTAATTGCTGCAATTTGCATTTGTTACGCTTCATTTCAGGCACTGATAATTGGCGTACGCAAGTGCGGAACGAGGGCATTGCTAGAGATGTTGTATCTACATCCGCGCATCCAAAAGGCTGGTGGGGAGGTGCACTTCTTCGACCGTGATGAGAATTATCTGAAGGGACTCGAATGGTATCGCAAGAAAATGCCGCACTCGTTTCGCGGCCAAATTACCATCGAGAAGAGTCCCAGCTACTTTGTCTCCCCCGAGGTGAGACCCCTTTAACCCATCTAGTCTACCTGTACATTATACAATTCTGCACTCACTTTGATGTCTAATTGGCAATTAGGCTCGTCCGCTGCACATGGCCGACCCTAATTATTAATTAACTGCCCGCTTGGTAGTAGAAGAAGAGCGACTGCATCGACATCTATCAAATTAAAGCGAAACGTTTTCAATACGCCCACACCAAACTCGCATTATTTCTCTTTCTATCCTCCTGTATATATGTGTTTTTACTCTGCCAATTTCCGTCTTCCCTACTCCTGTCCGAGTCCGTGTTCATGTCCGAGTCAGTGTCCGTGTCCATGTCCGTGTCCGTATCCAACCAATTTTGGCAGCGGAAATGTTTGCAAATTCATTTGGCAAACGGCGTCATCTAACACACACCGCTTTATATATTCCTCTCAGCTTCTCTGTCTTCCTCCGCTCTCGCTTTCTATCTCTTTCTATTCATCTATCCCCAAACTACTGCAGTTTTTGGTCCGCAGTCAGTTTTATTATTGTTTTTATACCCTGTATAAATGTAGAAAGGGGATTTTTTTGTTGTCTCTAAAGGAAACAGTGAAACAGGCTGAATAAATATTTATTCCTGACATCTTGAATATTTTATGTAGAGGTTATATGAATTTCTAAAACAACTTCAAAATTATAGCTTTAATTTTGGATATGTATTTATATTATTTATTTTCTGTAGATATGTTTTAAATATGAACTGAAACTATTTGTACTATGATCTACTTTTTTAAGCTTTTCACTATGCAACACTAAACTTAAAATATTACAAATAATTATTTAGCTTCTTAAAAGTATCTATCTATGAGTCTTTTTGAAAATTAGACCGACCAGATTGTCGACGTTTTTCTAACATTATTATTTTAATATCAAGAGAGAAGAATTTCTTGAATAAAGATTAACGGGCAGTCAGGCATGACCCATTCTTTAAATTCTGATGTTGATTTACTATTTTTTTATGTTCCTTTTTTTATTTTGTCGCCTGTTTCCCGCAGAGTGTCCCTGTTGTTTCTGCTGCTGATGCAATTTGTTGGTCGAGCCGGAAGTTGCATGTGTCAGTGAAATTGAAGCCTTCAGGTGGCAGCTGGAGACTGGAATCTGGCAATTGGGATATGGGATATGAGAAAATGGCAACTGGAAATTGAAAAGTGGAATAACGGCTGCGGTGTCAATGTGAATGCAATAATTCATGCAGTTTTGCTTTCAATTTGTGGCTGAACTGCAGCTGTAGTTCCGTTTGTTAAATCTTCATTAATGTCATTATTAATATTTATTGACATAAGCTCCCCTGGCCTGCTCCCCTCTCTGGGGATTCTCTGACCAGTTTTGAATACTCGTATTAACGTATTTTATTTAAATGTTGTGCAAAATTTAATGAAACAGTTTCCTCTTTAAATTAGCCTCGCGTCCCATAAATAATGCAAGTCCCAAGGGTGTGCTTTCGCCTCCAGTTGCAGTTAAGGGGGTTGGAGAGAGGTGGTAAAGAGGTTGATATATATAAATTTACTGGGTACATGTGGCACATATATAAGTAGTTGTTGTTACTGTGTTTATTTAGCTCGTTTGCTGGCATAGTTTCAACAAAATGCCGCCATTTTCTGGTTCATCAAGATGAAAGTTTGCCAACAGTCGCTTGTTGCACTTGTTGCACACTCTATGGAGGGGAGCTCATTGAAATTGATTAACTTTATTTAGCTCGCCTCGTTGGGTTTGCATACCCTCCAAAAAAAAATAGCATCGAATGGAAGGGTATATTCGACTTAAAGAAGAGAAATGGTTCTTAAATTTAAGAGAGCACACAGATATGTTTTAATTTTGTGTGTTAGGTAGAAGCTAGCATACCCTATATGCAAGTCATAGAGAGGGTTGATTAGTCTCGACAATAGTTTACACTTGGTATACAAATGTCAGTCTAGAAATGATTGTTAGTTCAGAAGGAATTCAAAAATAAAAACTGTTATGGCCATAAATAAACTAAATAAATTGTCAGTACAGGGTATTCAATAGCACATTATTGCCCAACTTCTCTATTCTGCTCTGTGCCGTAATTGCACGGCTCGACGATGATGACGGCATTGTACGGCCATATTTTCCGTTTAAATTAAATTCTTTAGCGAACAGTGGCTGCAATGGGGCAGCAAACAAGGCGATGAAGGTGGCTGGCAGTAGACTGCTGTGGCAGACTGTAAATTCATTAGCTGCTTATCTTATGGCCGTGTCATAACTCGGCATTATTCGAGTCTCGACTTAACCCCACACTCAAATCCTCTTTTCTCCTTTCACTGTTTTTGTTTGCAGGTTCCAGAGCGAGTGCGTGCCATGAATGCGAGCATCAAGTTGTTGCTGATTGTCCGGGAGCCTGTGACCAGGGCTATATCTGACTATACCCAGTTGCGTAGCCATGCAGCGACTGCTATATTGCCGCTGGCTGAGAATAGTGCTCCAGGTTCGGGATCAGGCTCAGGTTCAAGTTATGGTGTGAGGATGCCAACGCAATCGACACTTTATGCCAAGTTGCAGGCGGCCCATGGCTATGACAATGCGTTAGGAAGCGGAGCTGGAGCCAAGGAGACGGCAACGGGGGGAACGGGAACGAGACGTGCAGCCACAACAACAACCACGCCCACTCCCAGTGCCGCCCAATTGGCAGCCAAGTAAGTTGAAGAAATCCAAGGCAAAGCTGCAAATTGAAATGGAAATAAAGAAAGAAAAAAAGAACGTGATACACTTGCAGGGGGCTGTAGATTTTATAAATTAAAATTAAGCAACATTCAGAAATAGATAAACAAAAAAACAAGTGCACTTTAATTTATTTAAAGTCCCTTAAAAAACAAAAAATAAAATGAGTAATTAAGCTATACTTGGTAGTCCAATTTAAACCAGAATGTGTAAAATATGTTTAAGTACACAATTTAAGAATTTAATTAAGTTGTTTAAAGCAAGCAATAGAAAGAAAATTTAAGTCTGTTTTCGACTAAAATTGATTGATAAAATGTTATTAAATTCAACATACAATTTTACAGTCTGCAGCATTAAGAAAGTTAAGACTTTACGGGGTTATTTCCTTTATGAGGTTACAAATATTGTGACAAATATGTAATTACCTCTGCAAGAGTGTCAAGAGAAGCAATTTATTCGAGTCTTGTCTTATTTGACATGGAGCTGGTCATTTGCAGTTGCCTCTTGTCACTTGCTGCTTGCCACAGCCAATCAAAGTTTATACTATACATTTTCATTTAACATTTTCGCTGCAGGTCCTTTGAGGAGTTGGCCATATTTCCCAATGGCACTGTGAATGAGGCATATCGTCCTCTCAGTATATCCATGTATCATGTGCATTTGCATCGCTGGCTGGAGGTTTTCCCCCGTGAACAGTTGCTGGTGGTCAACGGCGATCGTCTTATCGAGGACCCACTGTCACAGCTTAAACGCATCGAGGCATTTCTGGGTAAGCTCATCTGAATTTGATTTATTATCTTTTTCTAATTCCATTTTCTTCTTAGGCATTGAGCATCGCGTGAGAAGTGAACATTTCTACTTCAATGAGACAAAGGGTTTCTATTGCCTGCGTTATGATAATGGAGATCGTTGTCTACGGGAGACAAAGGGAAGAAAGCATCCGCATGTGGATCCCGTTGTAGTCTCCAGATTACGCAAGTTCTTTGCCGAATATAATCAACGCTTCTATGAGCTTGTTGGCGAGGATCTAGGATGGCCCGAGGAGTAGTTTGGAGAAACATGGACTGATGATGATTAATACTCGCGGCAAACTGCAACTTCAACTTCAACTGCAACAGCAACGGCAACACAATTTTCCACTTTGTTTGCTGCAACATTTAATTACGGACAAAACAAACATTCGAGCTGGAAAACTGCGTGCAGAATGAACAAAAAGGAGAAATATAGAGAAGGATGCAGAAGGACTTACAGTTTCCACTCGTGGCATGGCAACATATTTCTGTCTGTCTGCCAGCAGGCTGACAGTTCAATTATGCGAACTTTGGCGCCACCAAAAACTCTCCGAAAAAACCCAAACCCCAGCCCCACCCTACACCCCCTTTATCACAACCAAGTGCAGCGTAGAAAAATGAAACAGAGAGAAGAAAAAAGAGTAAATAATATATATATATATATATATATATACACTACGATGCGCAGGAGGAGACCATGAAAATCTATGGGAAAAGTCGGGGCAGAAAAAAAACACTAAAGAAAACCGAAATGAGGAAAACAAAAAGCAATATCTACATGATGTACGAAGTTTGCGCATTGTCCTGAGTGTGTGTGTGCGAGCGTGTATGGATGTGTGTGAATGTTGAGAGAGCATAAAAATTAATTAAGCAACTAAATGTGATTTTATAGCATATAAGCGATATGAACAAGTTGAAATTGAAATGAATGCGTCTCGAGAATAATTAACAAATGAGGCAATTAAATGTATTTATACAGAATCGACGGCTGAATTAAAAGTGTGCATAAAACAACAACTAAACGTACTAAAAACAAAAAAAGAAAAATAGAAAATTTAAAACTAAAATATGTATATTATACATAGCATATCGCTTACATATCTGAGCTACTCAACCTATAAATATATACCCTATTATTAAAATTCAAGATTTAAATTAAATTACTGATGCTAAGAAAACGTTACATATCAAAAGGAAAAGTGGAAGAAAACAATTTTGAACTCAAAACATATCATTCAAATGTTTAAAATCTAGTCTATAAGTAACTATATATACACAATTATATTATTATATGATATACGATTAATTGTTAATTGTTTAGTTAATTTGAACTTTGTTTTTAAGCAAGAATTGCACTTGATTAAATTGAATTAGTTTCTCTAAGTTTGTTATTAGCATAAATACCATGTCCTTAGACAAATTACTAGTTAAATGCACTGCCTAAAAATATAAAATAAATATTATATTGTGCACCCCGTAAGTAAGTTTTTTAATGCATTTTTTAGCAAATTATTTGTAATTGCTAGAATTAATAAATGAATTAAGCTAAAGTAACTATGTATACATACATCTATCAAGATCAGATTAGCTATAAAAATATTACTTATACTTATACAAAGATTTCATGTACTTTCGAAACTACTCGTAATTGTGAAAGAAAAATGAAAAATACCAAGCATATCAACTCAATGTGAGCAATTGAACTTAGGCTAATACCAAATCCCCGAGATAACTTAACTAACTATCCGAAACTATTTATGTATGTGTGTGTAATACCTAATGATCAAACGATGATAATGATGACGACCCAACGTATCTTAACTTTAGTTAATTCAATTGCCTTGGTTCCCATCATAGTTCTAGTTCTTAGGGATCTTCAGCACTCAAAACTCAAGAAGCGCTTAATAAGTAATCTACGAGTATATAGACCTAGAAAATGTTAAACAATCCATGTGATTTATCACATTCTCAACTAATGCATATCAATTTCCAGTTGCAACTACATAAATGCAAACCACAACAACGATGACAAGTGAACCACATGAAATGGAAACTAATCAAGCAATATTAATTCAAAATGGAAAAAAACAAAACAAAACAAAGACTGAAGGTCCTCCGCAGAATGTTTTCTCAATGATTTACGTTTCAAATATACCAAATGAATACCTATAAAAAACAAAAACAAAACAAAACAAACAAACTAAAAACCAATCAACCAAATACACGTATAAGTAGCATGAGACAACGAACGTTTATAATTTGTTATATTTTTATACAAAATATGAAACCGAATGAAACCAACACGATCAAAATACGTTCAAGTTTGTTTTTATGTGCTGAATTTAATCGTATATAATACTTATATATATGGAACTATAATATATACGATCTGTAGTTATCAATTTTCCTTTAACTACGCCAATTCAAATAGAAACATATCAAGTACATATCAAGTGTTTAAACTCAAAAAACTCTAACGCCTCCATTGACATATCGATATATTGATGTATTGTCTACTTACATTTAATGTGTATGCGTATGTGTATGTGTATTTTAATGCAAGCCACATACATGAGCATACAACTTGCTAATCTATAATGTACCTTAATAAAAAAAATGAAGAAAAACTATGTATATTTTTCTTTAACTCTCAACTCTCTTGACTCTTATTCAAATTTTCAATGTACATGTCATACATACATAGCAAACAAATGGAAACGATCATTCAATAACAAATTCAACAAATTGTATGAAATGAAAAACAAAAACCAAACTAAAAGAATATAAAAATTCAAAGAAAATCAACATTTTAAACTTTAAAACAATTTTACGCATGCAATGAATAAATGTATTAAAAAAATACAAAACTGTGGTTTAATTGTTAAAAATGCATAATGATTTGATAATAATATTTTAGAGTACTTTGCTAGCGTAGTATCGTACTTGAGTATCTTTACGAGATCTACTACAATATTTAAATACCCTAATTATTTTTATTTGAGTTTTTACCCTATCTGAATACCCTATAAGTTTTAATAAATAATTTTTTAAACGCTACCAAGGGTTAAATTTAAGGTAGTGCCAAAAAGCTCGCTACCAAATCTATTGCACAAACCAATAGCAAAGCTTTGCATCAGTAAGCTTTTGCCAAAAGCTTATGTTACATACAAATGTGTGTCAATTTTATATTAACGTATAATTGACATGTTAAATTGAGCAGCTTGTTTAGTTACAGTTTAGATTCAGTTGCAAACGGTTGTTGTAGGCGATAAACTAGATGAAAAGTCGTATCAAATAATATTTGATAGATTATACTATATATTAAAGTTGTTATCGCTATGTGGAAAAATTTGGAAAGTTGTTATCGTTACGGTTCTGGGCAACAGCTGAGCGTTAAACGATGGTTTTTTGTAGACAGGACGCAGCAGCAGGTGAGTGACAGCTGAGTGCAAGAGAGAGAACGCAAGAGAGCGAAAAAGAGAGAGTGTAAAAGTTGGAGAGCGAAACTGAGAGCGAGCTTTGTTTACAAACAATCCGACCCTGTTGGAAATTTACTTAAACTTAGGTCCATTTGGAACTATTGGATACATCGCCTTCACGCACAGATCAGGATTGGCTGAATGCAAAGTCCTATAAAGAAGTGCCAGGACCCAGCCCTCTTCGGGTGCTCTCCTATTTCTTACCCGGCGGTAACTATGCTTCATATAACTACATATATTCCAAATATCACCCAATACTTACTTTTCCCCACTTACCTACAGGAAAGTTGCACAATATGAATCTAATTCAAATGAATCGCCGCATGCGTGAGATGTATGGAGATATTTATCGTTTTCCTGGTTTAATGGGCAAATCGGATGTTATTTTTACCTACAATCCATTGGACTTTGAGATAACTTATAGAAACGAGGGAGTTTGGCCCATACGTATTGGTCTTGAGAGTTTCACATACTACCGCAAGGTGCACCGTCCGGATATATTCGGTGGCATTGGTGGTCTGGTTTCAGAGTAAGATTATTAAGATACCTTATACTTTCCTTTACTACTTAATTATTTATTATTTATATAGGCAAGGCAAAGCCTGGGCTGATATACGCAATAAAGTAAATCCCGTGTTGATGAAGATACAGAATGTTAGACAGAGTCTTCCTCAAATCGATGGCATAGCCAAGGAGTTTATAGACAAGTGAGATATACATACTTAACCTAACTCTTCGAAATCATTTTCTGAACTTTTCCTTCATTTTAGGTTGGAAACTTTGCGTGATCCTCACTTACACACTCTGAGCTCCGACTTTCACGATCAGCTTAAGATGTGGGCCTTTGAATCGATCAGTTATGTGGCCCTTAACACCCGCATGGGTTTATTAACTGATCATCCTGATCCGAATGCTGCTCTGCTTGCCAAGCACATGACGGACTTTTTTAATGACAGTTTCAAATATGATGTTCAACCCTCCATTTGGCCATATTATAAGACGCCCGGATTCAAGAAGTTTTTAAAGACGTACGATCATATAACAAAGATCACAACGAATTATATTGAGGAGGCAATTAAACGCTTTGAACTGGAGAAAAATCTCAATCAGAATCGGGATAATAAGTGTGTGCTGGAACAATTGCTCACATTCGATAAGAAGGTGGCTGTGGTAATGGCAATGGATATGCTGATGGCAGGCATAGATACGGTAGGAGAAATCCCTACTTATAGTGATTGACCTTTACTGAATAAATCATTTCTTTTTGCAGACCTCTTCAGCATTTGTGACCATACTCTATCATCTATCACGCAATCCCACAAAACAAGCTAAGTTGCACCAAGAGTTACAGGGTATACTCAGTGATTCCTCTGCTCCTCTCACTGCTGAGAACACCAAGAATATGCCCTATCTGCGTGCCTGCATCAAGGAGGGACTACGCATCACCTCTATAACACCGGGAAACTTTCGAGTTACCACCAAGGATCTGATACTCTCGGGCTATCGCGTGCCTCGTGGTACGGGAGTGCTTATGGGTGTAATGGAGCTATCCAACAGTGATCAATACTTTCCAGAAAGTGATAGTTTCATGCCGGAACGTTGGCTGAAACATGATTCTCTTAAGGAGAATCAGGCATGTCCCGAGGCACGTTCCCGTAATCCTTTTGTATACCTGCCCTTTGGTTTTGGACCACGCACCTGCATTGGAAAACGTATTGCCGAGCTGGAAATGGAGACGTTGCTGGCACGTCTACTGAGGAAATACCAAGTCACCTGGCTGGGAGAGACGCCTTTGAAGTACGAGAGCACTATTATCCTGTCACCGTACGGGGATATACGCTTCAAGTTCGAGCCAATTGACTAAGCACAGAGATTTTACTGGCAGCTCTTCTAATAATCAGGAGGAAATTAAACGATTGTATATAAATTGTATTAAGCAAGAATATACGATATATAGAAATAGAAAACACCCTCTTAGCGTCGGTTACGCCCACGGAAACGCTGATGGGATTGATGATTGAACTGCCGCTGTTGTTGTTGTTGCTTATAGGGTTGTGTCACTTGGGGAGGTGTATCCAAGAACTCTCCTTCTTGGGGTACAGATTCTGTTAGCCTATTTTCATCCTCCAGCTTGGAAGCCGCTGAGCTTATATCCGCCAGATCAGAGTGGGGTGTGGAATGATCTAAAGATTGAGAAAGCTTACTTTAAACAGTTTCATTAAGGCAAGAAAGATATGATAAGCTTGCAGAGACAGGGAAATACTTAATTGCATCTTCTGCAAGAGTCTTAAATGAAATTAAATACTCACTTGTAGCCGAAAGAATGGTGCCATTATTCAATGGAGACATAGGTCCAAAATAACCATAAGCATTGCTGGGAGAACCTGCTGAATCAGAGGAAAGCCATTGATTAAATTGATACAGTATTAAAGGCAGTGTTAGAGACAGTGCTAAAAGGAGGATAACAAACCGATGGGACTATAGAAAATATCTTCAGAGGATGTGGCAGGCGTAAGGGTCTCAATTGTGGAATGAATCTGTTGATTGGATGCAGATTCAGAGGTTATCGTTGTTGTCGTAGTATCATCAGTGTCGTTGTCGGTGTCAGTGTTGGGATCAAGGTCTTTATCGGGATAGGATGTGGATTTGGACTGGAGTTGGTCAATGATGGCTGTTGTGTTTAAACACATGCACAGAGTAACAGAAACAAAGGCAAAATACTAACGTTAAATTGTTAATTATTATCCTAGTTAGGATGTCAAGGTAAGGGAAACATTCTGTAGTTACCTGTGGCAGCTGTGTTATTAAAAAACGATGTTTTCATCAAGGCGGCACTCATGTGTCCCGGTGTGGATTTCCATTCTTCCTCCTTCTTCTTTGCATTCACTTGATGAACTGATCAGGAAAAATTATAGACCCAGAGAAAGAGGGAGAGAGAGAGAGAGAAAGAAAGAGAATGAAGGTCAGGGGCTGATCACGGAAAATGTAGGCCAAACTCACATTAATAAAGCAATTTTGAATTTCAATTTCAATTGATTTGTACACAATAGTAAAGGGCAAATGATTTTAAACTGTTTTGAGGCTCAAGGAAGTGTATTCTATATTTCAGTTTCAGTTTCGTTTTCAGTTTTAATTTTGGTTTCATCTACCAACTTCAATCTTAGGCTTAATTCGTTAATCGTTAATCGATACTTTCAGTTTAATTGTTAAACTAGGACTTAGACTTAGTTGTCTATTGAATGTTAAGTCTAATAACAGTTCAATGTCCATTACCAACTTCCGTCTGCTGTTTGTCGTTGCTGCCTCCATTGCTCGTCGTAGTCTTTGCCAGATCCTTATCCTGATGATTATCCTTATCCTTCTCCTGGTGAGACTCCGACTTGTTGCGCAGCACACCATTGTTGGATTTATACTGTAGTTGCTCAACAGTTAGACATAGTTATAGACAAGTGTCTGGTATTCATCACTTACCTTTTCCACATTCTCCTGCTCCTCATTGCTGTTGGAATCATCGCTGCTCTTGGAATTGGAACTGTCACTGGACTCGCTGCTCTCGCTCTCATCCTCCGCATTGGGCACAAAGTCTGAGTCATCCTCAGAGTTCTCATTCGCATACTTATTCAGCATTTCATCGATGGTCATATTCTGTACTTCACATTCATCTTCATTTCGCGATCGCTTCGAGACGCTCTGATTATGTTGATTAGTCTGTAAATTAATAGTAAATTGATCAATACATATATTTAGATTTGGAATTCCACTCACCTGTTGTGGGTCTATCTTAAACATCCGACCGCTGTTTGCCCGCTGTACACCTGGTCGGCAAATGGCACGAGATAACCAGAGACTGATCTTTTGAATAAAACTCTTGCCTCCCAAGCTGCTTGTCTCTTGATGACGAAGCCTCATCACCCTCAGTCCATGTACTCGTATAGCACGTAGTTTTCGACGACGCGACTGTATGAAGTAAATCATATCCGAGGGCGACACTGGACCATTGCCAATCATCAGCGCACCCAAGGATAACCAGATCCTTGCCAGGCGCAACATGATGATTAGCAGCAAGAAAGGCACCCAGGGCAATGGACGTTCTAGTACAACACCATTCGAGCTCTTCTCTGTAAAGATCATACCCAATTTAAGACTAAGTATCAATATACAGAAACTGAAAAGGAAACTTACCCTGTGGCAGACTCCACTTGGTGGTATCCTCGATCAATTTGAGGGCACGATCAACACGCTCAATCGCAAATTGGCCAAAACGTGTGCAGGCAAATCTCTCGGCCTGTTCACGCACCTTCTGATAGAAGCTGGGAGGTCTCTGCAGTTCGCTGACTTCATCATCCCCGATATGATCGCGCTGCGTATTTTGATCCTTAACCCCCGTCTCTGTCTCTTGTGCCATATTTTTGACGATTCGCTTCGCTTTATTAATTGTCATTTTTTGAACATACATAAATAAATGTTATTTATTTAATTATTATGATTGTTCGTTTTTTATTTTGATTTTTGATTTTGATATTCTTGGCGAGCTGATCATTAAGGTACGTCTCATTCTCAGCGTGAATTTTTGCTGACAACCCTAATAACGCCATAGACCTGGACTACTTATAAGACCTACGATCATATGTACTATAAGTCTGATCTGACATTGTCTGACATGTTGGCATTATCAGTTGGTATCATCGCATCGCACTTTAAATACACTTTACTACATTATAGTTTATTATTCTTTTCATCTGTTTTTTTTTTTTTTTTTGGCGACTGTCTGGCAAAAGTTATATGTGATCTATACATTATCTATTTAGTTTTTGCATTCCGAAGCAGTGACTAACAAAAAAAATCAAAACAAATTGGTTATTATACAATTCAGAGCACTCGGACTTTGCTCATCATTAGGGAATACTAATAATTTCAATAGCTTTTCTTGGTGATAAGCAAACTATTAACTAAGGTCCACTAAATAGTTTATAAGATGATGACATTTTCTGTATCTAAAGTTTGATTTCTAAGTGTAGTTATAACTGATATATTTTGAATTTGTAATCCTAATACTTATATCTTTCGAGAGCCTTTTCCGTCTTTACTATTATTTCGACTCAAACCTGAGATGATCTGGGTTTAGTATTCAATCTTTAACCCTGCTATATATATTCAACATTTGTATAAACCTTTAATTAGCTTGCAATTAAGGTAAGTTTCATTACTATCAGTTTTATCAATAAAAATGAAATGAAAATGATTCTTTATAGTTTGAAAATCTCTACTATACTTTTAAATATTTAAATTGAATATAATCTGAATAAATGATAAGTTTCCTTTATTATATTTAGTTTTTCTGCTGTTGCAGCCATTTAAGAACATGTTCTGCATTGTTAGCTTAAATTATTTCAAAACAAATACAAAAATATTTATAATAAACATTTACACATGCATGGCAATTAATTTGATATTTTTAGCGCTTATTGCATCGGCCAAAAAATATTAAAAAAAAATAAAAATAAACTAAGCGAAAGCCAAGAAAAAAATGAATGAACGAAATAATAAAATTATCAAAAATTTATTGGGCGGGATCAAAGTGTATCGAAAACTGTATGCAAAAGACGACGGCTGCACACACACACACACTTATGTACATACATTTATTCTTTTATACAGTGTAAGTGTGAAATGAAGAGATGAAAAAGAGAAAAAGAAAGAAAGAGGAGGACCAATGAAGGAATGCAAGCAAATAAGCGGTGGAAAAACTAACTGCGACGTTGGACCCGACAGAAGAGAACTTGAACCTAGGCGGTAACCCTTCCCGTCTCTACCGCCTACACACAGAGATAACGGTTTGCGGCGATTAAATGGCGCACGAGAATCAGGCGAACAAAGTGCACAGCCGATTAAAATATGACTTACCGGTCTTCTTTTTCCACTTGCACTTTTTCTCCTAAGGTTAAGGTTTTTTATGATCGCCTTTTCTTTTCTGGTGTATTTTTAATTGACGAAACTTTCGAACCAGTCGAGATAATTTATATATATTTAAAAAAAATTAAACTTTATTTTGCAGATAGAAATCAGAAATAATCTCCTAAAGTGACCAACGACCGGCTGCACAACTCCCGAGTGACTGACCACGACGGCTTGAGACAAATGCCCTGGAAGCGCGTAGCTTAACGATCAGCAGCTTCGATTTTTCGTTATCAGCTAAGAGCAGGCACAAGGAAAGAGAATGGGAGAGTGAGAGTGATTGAGTGCTCTGCTCTCTTAATAAGCACACAAGTAAGCTGTACTCATTAATGTGAACTGTTAATGGTCCCAGCATAAAGGGAAATAAGATTAATCAACATATCAGGAATTTGTTGCTTTTGTTTATACTTTTTTGATTAACTTGTTACCTTGGAGTCGCTTTGCGTGTGCTTACACTCGGCACAAGTTTATTGGAGCGTAACCCAAAGCAGAGAGAGCCCTTGGGCCTGAGTG
The DNA here is from genome assembly GCA_035044365.1 of Drosophila neotestacea. NCBI lineage: Eukaryota > Metazoa > Arthropoda > Insecta > Diptera > Drosophilidae > Drosophila > Drosophila neotestacea. The sequence continues at coordinate 2,033,615 of JAWNMD010000155.1, forward strand.
GAAAGTGTTGTTGCCCGCACAAAGCTCAAGAGGATGCTTGGAATGTTCCACACAGTTAAGCACAACACTTTCATCTAGCAGCAGTGTTGCTTATTGGGTTCTTTTTTTGTACAAATAAATCTGAATTTTTTAAAGCTATTTCAGAGGAGAATAAAGTCAGACATATCCTATCAACTAATCTATCATGTTTCATATGATTTGAATGCTTAAAATTGACTAAATACGTGATTATCGGGCACTATTAAAGCAGGCGCAGAATGCAAACTCAAATTAAATTAATTTGCAGCCTCTTTAATAACATTAATTGGCGGATTCATATAAATATAAGGGCCCGGATAAGGATGAGGTATAAGGATATTCCCTTTATTTTTAGCATTTTGTCGGGAAATATTCAAGTCAGTTTGTAGTTAGCATCACTGACTAACACTTAAACTGAATGTTAAGCTGCGGGAATAGGCTAAAAATAATTAAATTGACAAGATGACTTTAATCGTATATCTATATAAATTGAAATATTAGATATCTTTACTTATTATCACATTGTAATATAATCTTTTGATAAACAATGCTAGTTATTAACTAGCCAAGGGCATAAGCTTTGGCTCATCCCGTTGCCAACTATTATCCCGTTAGTCAAAAAAAAACACTCAAGGCTTTTTGGCAAGGCAACCACTCAATTCCTCTCAACACACGCACACACATAAAGAATTTGCCCAGAGAGCTTTCGACTTGTATTTGCGAGCAACAAAAAGCTCTCAACGAAATTTCAGTTTCAGTTGCGCAAAAACTCTCCACGTTAGCGGACGCAGCGACGCGGCGAAACGAATCGAGGCGAAAAACGAGACGAAGTAAAAGCGCGTACAGGCAACTTTACGCAGAGTGAAGAAGAAGAAGTGACTCCATAGTCACCATTCATCTCGCGTGTTGCAGTTGCAACTACATATAGCTAACGCGTGTGTGTGTGTGTGTGTGTGTGTGTTTGTGACAGTGACCAAACCATTTGTGGCTAGCATAAAAAATCAAAGTCAATTGTGAAAAAGGGAAAAGAAAAGAGCGTGGAAGAGGGAGGAGACGGCTTCAAGGAGCAGGAGGAGGAACAGTGGGAGTAATAGCAGGAGGCGGGGCAAAAACAAAAGCCCGAAATGCGCTCGTGTCGATGTAATCAGAAACAACAGAAGAAGAAGAAGCGAGCTGCCAACTGAGCGGGCACAAATTTGATACTGCAACACATGCCTCGTAAACTGTAATACATTTGTATTGGTGTTGGCTTGCGTGTCATCTACACGCACACACACACACACGCATACTCACAACACCTTAGGCTACAAATATGCGTAAGTAATATACACACACACACATAAAAACACACCTATGCATACTTGGGATATTGTTTCCGTTTCCGTTTCCGTTGCCTAAATTGATAAGCGTCTTGTGACTTTCGCTGTATAAAAATCTATATTACAATACACTCTAAATAGGATGCTACTTTTGTCGCTGTCGTTGTCGCTGTCTCTGCCTCTGCTGACGCTATGCGTATTTTTAAGCAGCTTTTAGGCCCCGTCGTAATCCGTTATCCTTTTAGACCCCCAGAGCGTGCAACACTTGACTTGCCTCACCTGTGACTGAGCCCCTCTTGAATGTGCCATCATTTCAGTGGGCTATTTTTAAAAACGACATAGTACAACATCGTGAATACATACATACATACATGCGAGTAGAAACTCTGCTTTGGCCAAATTAGTTTGCGCATAAATTTTGTTGCACGTGGGTGGCTCTAAGACTTGTGGTAATAGGCATAACAAACCAAACACTAATCTTTAAAATTGTATACATATTTATTTTTTGAAAGTTAGCTTCTATAAAGGATAAAATATATTTTTTATTCTCATTTATGTTAGTAATATGATTTTGTGTGAATTAGATCTAAATATAACAATCATAAATGGTAACAATTTTTAAATATCTTCGATTTGTCATCTGCTAAAGCTATCTAAACTGTTGGAACTGCCCTCGGTGTTTTTTGGCGCCATGTCGACAACGAGTTGGACGCTCTGGCGATTCCACGCATGGTTCCACGGATGTTGTTCATCATGGGGTTATGGCACCTTTGCATGCCGCTGCGCTTCCGCTTCACACACACACACTGAGACAAACACACACACACACAAACACACACAGAAAGAGAGAGACACATACACTCAAGGGTGTGATAGAATGCGGCACACGCAACAACTCGCTTTACACACATATACTTACATATGACGGTCACTTGCTCTAGCTAATATCAAGTATACGTATCTGCAACACTTTGCTTTCTCCTCTCTCCCTCTCGAAAGCCCTTCACGCTGCTCTTACCATATGTCTAACTCAGGCAAAGAACTCATATGTAGATGTCGCGTGTCGTTTAGTTTGATATAACATATATACCCTGCACATTTTAAAAGTGATGAGACTATTGCTTGGTAAAAGAAGAAGTTACATATTTAAAAGCGAGCTTATTATAAATGAATAAATTATTTAATATAAATATTAATGAATTAATGAATAAGTAAATAAATAAATATAATATTAATTTAGTAAACAAGTAAAAATAAAAATAAATTAGCAACAACAAATATATAAATAAATAAATATTTTAATTTAATGGAATGCACACTGAATGAGATCAAATGGAAACGCTTTCTTTGTCTAATTAAATTGATAGTAATGGGAAGTATTAATCTATAGTTTAGAATTTTTAGAATCATAGCAATTTTGTTGATTAAATATTGTGTTTGTAGGTTTAGCTCAAAACTGAGAACAGGGTATTTCCTTTGTAGTCCAAAAGTTTTAAATACGTCGTCTTCACTTGTTAATAATTGCTTTGGGGACCATTTTCCGAATATGCCACAGCGAGCAGATAAATTGCGGCATTAGTTAGACGACAATATTTTTCTTCTTTTGACTATTTATGCGTATATTTGCCTTGTCAGCATCTTGGCGCGGAAAAAAGGGCAAAGGGCAGGAGGAAGGGGCAAAGAACGAAGCAAATATGTCGCCGTCAATGTCCTTGAGGCGTCGTCTGATGTCTGCCGACTGTCGTTGAGGTTGCCCTGCTGTTTATGTTGCGCAGCATGCCACAAACAGCGAGGCAGCCCTATGAACTTGCCCCCAACTGTCGCGACAACTGTTTGAATTAGTTGATTGAAATTGCAGCTTATCTGCAAATTGGTTGCATGATAAATTCAAAATTCTCTGAGTTCGCAAAAAAATTTAATTTTATTATCGCTGATCCGTTTGGGGGCAAGAGGACAGAAGAGAATGTTGCTATAGCTGCCACAAATTGACAAACTGCAGTCCGCAAAAGTTGACATTTAACAGTTGACATTTACATGCATCCCAGCAGACAAAAAGCATTTTCATTTCTGTTTGTGCAACACCCGGTTGCAAGTTGTCAGTTGTTCCGTGTCCAAACTTTTAATTACTTGCCGTCAAGTGTGGCAAAGAGTTCATTAAAATGAGAGCTAATGCCCCAACCCCTTTGCAATTGGAGAGTACATGAGCTTGCAACACACACACACACATGCACACACACGTCTCTTAAAAGTCCATAAAGCTGTCCATCAAGTGTTGTACACGTCTTTTAGGATCGTTAAAGGAATCCTTTTAAGCTCCGACATTATCCAGGTCACTCACACCTAATTAAGCCATTAAATCTCAATGGTTTTTTTGGCTCAAACACGCGAGTCTTTTGGGGTCAAAAGTGCAGAGATTTTGTGGCTTGCCAAGTTAATTAAGTTCTGCAATTGACCAACTTTGCTACAATAATGCTTTCAGTTTCATATGCATCTTTAATGACACGGCCTGTGGTTAATGTCCACAATCAAGGCAGGACTTTGTTGAGTGATTAAAGCAAATGAAATGCATAAAATATGAGTTTACTTAGAGCTTATCGTACACAACAGTACAGCATACAGTTAAGCTGGATAAAAGTTTTAATGAGCTTCGAACACTTAATTTTCAAATTACTGAATAAAAAGTTTTTATTTAAAACTTTGAATAATTTTATCAGTGTAGGACTTTCTTTTACTTTAAAACTACAAAATAGATTTGTTAAAGCTTAAATAAGCTTTTGTGGCAAATTTCTCAAAGTTATACTTGAAGTGTTATACTTAAAAAATAAAATAAATTGCACAAATTATACTTAAGTAAATGTATTCCCTTTTCTTATTTGATAAATTTTTAATCTGCTTTCAAAACTTGGTTCAAAAACTGGAATGAATTTCAAGGCCAGATGAAAGCTTGATTATCTATTTTTAAATTTCACCTAACCAAATCGAGTTTTGCTTATAATTGAATTAATTGCAATATTTGAGTTTAATTTATGTGACTAGCTCTGTCAGATTGGCTTTGACTAAGCTTGTTATTCTGGATTTCTTTAGCCCAATTATCGCCTGAATTGATGCCCATTCGAGCAGAACAGAATGTAAGCAAACTCGTATTACGTATACGACCCGTGGCATCATAGTTGCTCTTTAATTGACTTTGGCACGCTGTGCCACGCCCCACAACAACATTTCTATCTATTTCTCAGCCTCTCTCTCACTCTCTCTCTCTCGTTTTGTGTATATGTTGCAACTGTCATGCACAGCTGCCACATACAGTGTGGCACGCATCTAAATTTTCGACAATTTGTGCATAATTGATTTTTGCACTCAGCTTCGTGAGCTGCGTAAACAAGAATGAAGAGACTTTCCAGAGGCAGATTGCTCCTCTTCCCTCTCTTCAAAATGCAAGAAGCAATTCATATGAATAATTCAAAAGTCGAGGGAACCAAAGGAAAATCATTTACGCAGCACTTGACAGCAAAGTGGAAAGTGGCAAGAGGAAGAGAAGGAAAATACCAACAGCTGAGCAAAGTTGCCAACTTTTCACAACTGTGTTTGTTTGTTCAATCTGTCGGCCTGTTCGATAAGTTGAAAAACACATAAGAACCTAAAATGAAATGTGTTAATTTCTTATGTGATAGCATCATAAATATGAATAGCATTTTCCTCCTTCCATATGGCAAACAGCTGAATGAATTTTCAAATTGCTCTGGAAATTGTTTGGAAATTGTTTTTCACATATTTATGTTTTATTTCTCACAGCTAAAGCTCTTTTTTATCTGTATTTTGCTCTGCTTTATAACATCATTTAAGCTCTGATAATTTAATTCACACCGCAAAATACTTGAAATTTATTTGAAAATGGAACTCTGAGGTTTTGTCGAGTCTATAAATGCTTCTATGTCTGATAAGGGTTTGCGTGTTGGCCAAACATGGGAATTAAAACACCAGCAATAACAATAACAGCAACTGGAACAACCCATAACAATAGTGACTTAGATTGCCCCAAACAGTGGCAAAATGGGGTGTGATAGAAGTTGAGTTATTCATTTATTCGTAGGTTAACCTATTAAAAAGGAGAATGAAAGATGTTGATAATGTAGATGTTCGTATGGAATTTAAATATTTTTTCTTGTACTTACATTAATTCCTAAAAAATCGCTAGCAACATTGTCGCTATTTATGAACACATTTTGGCTTGCTCTCTAATATTAATAAACGGGTTTGAGAAATTTGAAAATATTACAAATTTATTGAATTACTTTTAATTTATAGTTAATTAATGAATTTATTTTATGAAAGATTACTTTTGTGTAAGTTAAAACTCGATTAATGACAGTTTTCACTCTAGAAATATTTCTTTGGCATTTAAGAAAATCTGTTTTACAGTATTCAAAAACATTTCTCATCGAAAACTTAAGAGTTTTGTGGAAAACTTTCGAAAACAATTACAATTTTAATTTGTCATATTTTTTTCAAAAAAAAACTAGAGTTGTATATACCCTATTCACTTAGTTTGGTCTACAGTATACAGATGACAGATAGCAAAGTGTTATTTATTTTATTTGATGCCAAACAAGAGCAGTTCATAACAAATTGCACGGGTTTTAAAATAAAAGAATTCTATAAATATTAAATTTAACAATCTAGATGAATACATTTATTTTATAAAATTTCAAACTGAAGAAACGAATAGAAAGAGTTGAGCGTATTGAAGCTTACTTTAAATAATTTTCTTTTAGTTTAACTTCAAATTCTACAATCTCTATAAACGAACTTGAGTTGTGTATACCCTTCTCACTTGTTTTTGGCTACAGGGTTTAACGAGTGTTAGCAAGAACAACGCCAAACGTTAACTTGTTTCGGGAAACTCGTTTCACGACGGGCGTTGTGCGTCGCTAGACAGCCGCATGACGCCAGTTCCAGTCGCTGTTTGGGGTAACGGCAACAACAATAACAATGACGTCACCAACGGCTGCCCGGCAACAACAACAATAACGTAAGCACGTCAAATTTGTACAGCAAAAACAGAGAAAGCGCAAATAAAAAAGGCAGAAACTAGAAGCAAAGCAACAAACTAAATACAAAAGACGCACCACACCGCACCGCTGCACCACCACCAACCTCAACAACAACAACAACATCACCACCATCAAACAAAAAGGGACAGCACATTGAACTAGAAATAGCTGCAAAAATGTCGACAAAGTCGGCGACATTGGCCTCAACAGGTGAGCAAAGGTGACAACAAGGAAAACACAAATTAAAGAAATGTCGTATTTTGGCTCATGTACCTGCCACACACACACACATACACACAGGCTGCAACATATGCCACACATCGTATCAGCTGCTAAATAATTGATTATTGACCTCGAGCTTGATTTATTGGCTAAACTAACGCCGAAAGCAACCAACAAATATAAACATGTAAATACATATAAACAAAAAGGCATATTGCATATTCATAATTGATAGGGGGCATGTGGCATGTGGCATTGTATGTCGTTGCTCTTGCATTACCTGATTGCTTTGACATTTTTCGATTTTGATATGAGACTCGTAAAGTAATCCAAGTACCGATGATACACTTCATGGTACACGCACTTGTGAGGCACTGTGGCAAGGGGCCCAGGGGTCAAAAAGGCAAGAAGGCAACGCAATATAAAATGCTAATGGCATTTTTATTTATGTTTACTTTTTTCCTTTTGCTCAAATCAAATAAAATGCCATAAGAACGCAGTCATTAAATGGAATAAAATGTTGCCAGTCATAAAGTCGCCAGACGCCAGTTAGCCAACATTTCCTTTTTGCCAGCTTATTTCTTTTTGCCATTCACCAATCTCCATTTGTCGTTTGGCATTTTTCTGCTTTGCTGTTTGGCCAACGTTGCGTATGTGTGTTAATCGAAAACTTTTGCCCGGCACTGTAAAGTTTTAACGGCCAGCTCAGCTGAATCACGAGCCAAAACTTTATTTTGGAATGCGAAAAGTTGGCTAATTGCAGTTAAAAGCTGCAAGCTAAAAAGGATCAAAAAGTTTGTTTAAACTGCGCGACTAACTATCTACCTTAAAGTCTGGCTTACGGTATATTGCTTAAAATGAATTTTGAGAATTTATTTATTTACGTCAGCTAAAAGCACTAATTGAATTAGTTTAAATTTATATAACATAACATTTTGAAACAAAAAACTAATAAATAAAAATGTGATTATCTATATAAATATCTAAACAGCAACTATATTTTTGTATTTTATAAATTAAAACATTTGCTAATATCGATACTAGTTTGTTAAAACTTCGAAGTAAACCATCTATCGATAGTTTTCTCATTTGCACCCTTGAAATTGTTCACTTTTACTTTCTACAAGCAGCTTATACCCCTCCATTACACACACATCACGTGCAGGGTGTCATTTAATTGTGCGCCCTAAATTATGCAGCATATTTTGCATAAACTATTTACACTGGCGTCCTAAATATTGGGACATGGCATATGTCTAAATTGTCACCACACAGAAACAATGTAAGCTCTGTCAAATTGTCGTCTTATAGAATATTTATGCTATTTAAATGCTCGACACCACATGGGGCACGGAACAACAGCTCCCCAGTGTGTCATGTCATGAGAGAGCACTTTAGCTGCAGGGACAGGCAGCATGGGGCAGGGGCAAGTTGAGGCGGGGCGGGGCAAGTCAAGGCATACCCGCTATGATTACAATAAGTACATACTAATTTCGAGCGCACCTACAAATTGCATTAAAATAATTAAAAATGTTGATTATTGTTGTTGTTGAGGCCACAACCTTAAATGTGATTAAATAAAGTCCTTTCTTGATGCTGAAGCATGTCCTTTGCTTGCCCTTTGTGTCAAAGAAACAAATTTAAAATGATTTTCATTCATAACAAAAATCGCCGCAAGCATGAAAAGCTTTTTTCGAGTGCGTAAAGCTTACTTAAATACATATATAAGTGCCTGTGTATGTGGATATGTATGTGTATTCTTCTGTGTGTATGTATGTATTTATTTTATATATACATCTGCTTTCATTTGCATTTTATGACGGCAGCTTGTGGCGCTTTCCAATTTGTGTTGCAGCATCGCCACATAAAACATTAATAATGCAGCAACAAACGCCGCAATAATGCCACAACCTCCCACAACCTCCTCCTCAACGAAACTCAATTCACTACAGCTGTATTAACACATGCTCAGTAATGCCACACGCCCCCTCCCACACACACACACACACACACACACACACACACACACAGACACTGTGGCAAGTCTTGTGTTTCATATTCAATGCCAAACAGTAAAACAATTCACTCACAGAACTACTATCAGGTGTGTTCCACAAGTCTAAAGAGAAAGTCGATTGCAAATTTCACGAAATCAGTTTTTACATACTTTATTTAATATTTAAATAAATTATTAACAGAAAAAAATATAATTTATAAATAACTAAATTTACTCAAAATGTATTTTATGCTTTTTCTAAAAACACATATGTACAATTTCTTTGCACTCCTTTTGAGCTGTTAGAAATTTGTGGAACATGCCTATATGTGCATATAGGAGTGTATATGTATGCCATTCTCTCACACTGTGTGTGTGTGACCTATAGATGGCGCTAACAATAACAAAAGCCTGGCTGTGGCAATAACAAGAAAAACTGTAGCAGTCTTTCAGGAGCATTGCTGCTGTGCAGTTCGCGAGACGCGCAACTTTCACGTGTCGTTGAATTCTTGTTTGTGTTCTCTGCTTGCCTCCCACAGAGTAATAGAGTTATGCAAAATGTGGCAGCATCCAGTGAAAGTTTCAATTGAGTTGCCAAAAAACTAATTTCAGACACAACAGTGGGGCAAATTGCAACATTTGCTATCATGTTATTGCATTATAAATGTGATTAACTATTCAGGCGATGCAAACAAAGCCTGAGAGGCGGCATGCAACATTTGCACTGTGCCACAGAATCAACAAAATCTTTCCAGTTGCAGGTACAAGAGAAGGTCCTTTGGCTTGTGGTAGCCACGTAGTGATGTCATGTGGCATGTTGATTAATCATATGCATATGTGGAAGGGAGTCGATCGCATTGCGAGTTTAATAAAATTGTTAAATCGATTATTGAGTTGCCACGTAAATTGCGTGCCACACATCTAACTGGTGCACGTTTCCCTCTCTCTTTCTCTTATGTTGCAGCCCGTATTCATTACGTGGAGCGTGAGGAGCGACCTTGCAGCAGCCGATTGGCAGCCGGTGGCAGCATTGATGTCAGCGCCAATGCCTCGCCACCCAGTGGTACAGGCATCTCGCCACACGGCTCCCCACAATTGCAACAACGTCTGGGGAAGCATCTGAGCAAATCCGCATCCGAGTTGAATGGTCACGATTGCCACAGCAACGAGTCTCCACACATATCGCCAAAACGCGCCAAAAGCGCCGCCTCACAGCAACACATCGGTGGTGCTAGTAGCTCCACGGGAGGCGTGGCCAGCGGTGTGGGCGTGTTGCAGAAGACACACGGATTTTTCAACAATTTGCGGCATCGCTGGAGTCGCGCCAAGAGCAAAGATCGTATCGGTCGCAAGTCCCCAAGTGATTTCCTTGAGGAAAGCACCGATTATGCCGCCGATTACAGTTCCGAGAGCAGTTCCGTTACTCAAAGTCCACGCCACAGAGCCACCACAATAATCGGTGGTTCCCCCTTGGCTCGAGATTTTCGTGCCACAGCCAAAATGGCTCAGGTTATTCAACGCTTTGGCGGCTCCATGGAAGGTCGCATCGATGAACAGCCCGAAAATGGAACTGGCCACGTCTCGATTCTCCCATCGAGTGCCTCTGCTCAACAACAACAACTGGATGCCCTTCAGGTAAGTTTTCAGATGCAACGCTTCCTTTTATTTTCTTTATAACTTCATTTTCTGTATTCTTAACATTTTAATTCCCCTTTATTATAATTTAATCACAAAATCAGTAACATTTCAAATTGAGGCATGCCAGATCTTATTAAGTATATCATATATACTTGGTAGTATCTTTGTAAGTAAAATGATTATATAATATTCAAGTCAGTCTGTTTTAAATATACCTGCCATAGGGAACTTTAGAACGAAAAAGCTCTGTTTACTCTATAGTCTTAAAATAACTGTACATTCGGTATTATTTTAAAGAGGTTCTTTAAGGTTGTACACAAATTTGATCAAATTAAACTGCTATATGATATAGCTGTGATGGAATAGAATTTGTGTAATACTCTAAGATTTAATGTTTCTAAATATACTTCAACAATCTAAGCTGATGTTTGCTCCAAGTTAGCCTGTATTATATAAAAACGAAGGCTTTGAAATTACACTTCAGTATAGAAAACCTTTCTGGTTTTTCAAGAAATCTTAAGTCAAATAAAACAATATTTAATAATAGACAAATATATTTTTGCATTCTTGTTTTTATAATTCGCTTTCATCAATTGGATTTCGATTTTCTTTCTAACTGCAACTAAAAACGAAATTTCCAAAAAAAAAAAAATTTCTTTACGCTGCCTTTTTCTTTTGCAAAACTTGACGCACGCAACAACAATGGCAACTGTCGATAACCGTATCGATAACGATAACAATTGCCATCACTAACTGCAGGCCGATGAGCTGCGACGCAAGCGTGAGGCACAATTACGACAATTCGTCTTCTTTCAGCTACGGGTCCATCTCAAATCCGGCTGTGACTTGGTTGCCATGGACAAGAATGGTAAGAGAAAGAAAGGACACCTCCTTGACCCCTTCTCTCCTTTCCCCTCCTGATAACTGTCAACTGTCAACTGTGGCGCTCACTTATGTCTTTCTTTGTGTGTCTTCTGTCGCATCAGGACTGAGTGATCCTTATGTCAAATTCAAGGTGGGAGGACGATTGCTTCACAAGTCGCGCACCATTCATCGCGACCTCAATCCTGTGTGGGACGAGGTCTTCATTGTGCCCGTGGAGGACCCATTTCAGCCGATTATAGTCAAGGTGAGCTGTGCCAGCGAGGGTAGCCAAAGAAGTTACTAGTGAAGACTTAAATTGCTTAAAAGTATATTATAGAAAGATAAAAAGTTAATGCAATAATGCTTCTGTTGCTTAAACTTTAAATTGACTTCATTGATATTCAAAGCATTGTAACTTTGAAAGGACACGTTAATTTTCTGTAAGTTGTATTAAGTGCAACAAGATTCAAAATAGGTTAAATAAAGATATATAAAGAGACTAAAGTAATTGCTTAATTTGTCAAAGAGAAATCCTCAGACAGAATTTCTATATTCAATTCAATTGTATTATTAAAATAAATACAAACAAATTAAAAGTTACTTAAAAGACTAATTACTTTCAATTATCAAATACTGTTCAAGCACACCTCGCAGCAAAATGTGCAAAACTATGGCCAAATCGGGTAAAACATAAGCAACAGTAATAACAACAGCATTGTTAGTCAACATGTTAGCTAACTTTCAATTTGGCAAATTGTTTTAGTCTCAGTTGGAAACGCAAACAGTTAACAGAAGTCAATTTCCGTTTTTGTTGGCTACCGAAAATTACAATTCCAATTCGAATTTGAATTCCCGCAGGTCTTCGACTATGATTGGGGATTGCAGGATGATTTTATGGGCTCGGCCAAAATCGATCTCACTCAACTGGAGTTGGGAAAAGCGGAAGATATCAATCTGCAGCTAAGCGATACAAATAATGGTGAACCTGGACTCAGCATGGGCGAGATAATCATCAATCTGACGCTGTGGCCACGCAGTCAGGAAGATAAGGAAATGGTGAGTGTATATAGGAGGGTAATGAGAGGGGTGGGGAGTGGCTGGTGGCATGCCACAATAAATTCAGCAGTCAATTTGTTAAGCGCTGATAAATTGAAGAGCCACGCGCCAGACAAAACAGGAAGCCAAATGTCAGATATATTCACAATGTATCTCACAGATACGCCAGACAGACAAACTCTTAGATACTTCCGACTGTGCGACCTTTCCCTTTCCCTAAACGATTGTTTAGCTTCTGACATTGCCAATTACCTTCTTTTTTTATACTCTATCGTGTATTATTTTGACTAACTTTATTTATGGCACTCTTGAGCTGTCTCTCAATTAGGCCCCAAAAAAACCCGCTGACTCAACGAGTCAAAACGAAAATTCAGCTAAGCAAACATGCAACTTTTTCACCTCCACCTTTCATTCCACCTTCTCTCTACTTCCGACCAGCAACACACTCTCAGTTGTTGTCTGAGTGCCACCTGAGAGGGGGCAAATACTTACTTCATTGTTAAGTTGCCTCGCACTGCGGCACAACTTTGATCGCAGCTTGTTGAATGCTCATTACAATTACACATAAAGCGCTCAATTTAAACAATAACAACAACTACGAAAAGAGCTACAACAACAACAATAACAACTACAACAATGACAACAACAACAATAACAACTACAACAATGACAACAACTATGCGAAACCAACGATGACGAAGGGAAAATACTCGAAATGAAATGTAAACAACGCAATGATATACAAAACATTAATTACAACACAACGAATGTAATATACACTTACTTATATTACTATATACTCTTTAAATACTCTGTGGTCCATTTGAGAGAGATCACATAATCCATAGTACAACAAATACAATTAAATAAATTAATTATATAGAATTTACTAGATAATTAGAAAATTAATTGAGCTTGAAACAAGTTGCAAAGTGAGATCGACTAACAGGTACTCTACTTTTAGAACTTTGGGTTAGGTTTCGAAAATTAAATATTATCTTATTTTAATGGCTTTTAGTTGACGGTAAATAAAACCAAATTAAATGTCTTCTTTACACTGAATTTAATGTCAGCATGCCACAGCTATTCAATTACAGGGTATATATTATACGCACTGAACTCAGAGCAGATTCTAGCTAAGCAACTTTAAAAAATACATAGACTTTATGGGGCAATGAATAATGTGTACTTTGGAGTGATTGTTGATATAAGTAAAATACAATCCACAAGCTACAATCCACAAACAGTAGAAGTCTAGTTAGAATAACGCGCTTACTCGCAATGCCAATAAGAATGCTAATTCAAGTTCAGAATACAAAGTTTCAACTCGCATTCTTATCAGTTTGAAGCTTATCGCCAGAGCCTGAGCTTGGGGAGAAGCAGACAGGCAAACCTGTAGATAGTGTGTTTCATGGTGAATGACCCAGAGTATATACCCAGTCGAAAAAAATTAAATTTTAAAATAAGCCAAGTATAAACATTGAGAGTGTGACGACGACGAATTGACTTTAGTCTTTGTAAGGCGCTTCAAACGAACTGAAGTGTAGTTGTTGTATATTTGTGTGTGAGTGTGTGTGTGTGTGTGTGCTGGTTGTGCGGGAATTATGGATTGGCCTGGTCCAATTTATAAGGTTGCACCTCGTATGTTGCTCAAGCGGATTCGGCAACAACACAGCGAACTACGTGATCAGTTGGAACAGGGCTGTGAGGAGCTTAAAGAGGTCAACTAAAGTTTCCAATTCGCATTCAGTTTTAATATCTATATCAATTGTTTTCAATATCAATTGTTCAATTGTTCGATTACAGCATTTTCAACGCAATTCCAAATTGGCTGAGTCATCGAAGCGTTTGAAATCACAAATATGGAGCTCTGTAGTGACAATACTTTTGGTCAAGGCCAAAGATTTGCCTCTAGCCGAAGATGGCAATAAACTTGTTGACACACACTTTAAATTTAGGTAAAGTCCCAAACGATAAATCAGTTTTTAAACTAATTCAACATTAATCTTAGATTGGGCAACGAGAAATACAAGACAAAGTCTTCCTGGACGGAGCGTTGGCTGGAACAATTTGATCTGCATCTCTTTGATGAGGATCAGAATCTGGAGCTGGCACTCTGGAATCGTAATACGCTCTTTGGCAAGGCCAACATTGATCTGAGTGTCTTCCAGCGTGAGACAACACATGGTATCTGGAAACCATTAGAGGATTGTTCAGGTGAAGTCTTTCTAATGCTTACGATCAGCGGTACAACGGCTCTGGAGACAATCAGTGATCTAAAAGCCTTTAAAGAAGATCCTCGGGAGACACAATCGCTACGGGATCGTTATCGCTTTCTGCGCAGTCTTCAGAATCTCCGAGATGTGGGTCATCTCACAGTGAAAGTGTTTGGGGCAACTGGTCTGGCTGCTGCTGACATTGGTGGCAAGTCGGATCCCTTCTGTGTTTTGGAATTGGGAAATGCACGTCTTCAGACTCAAACAGAATACAAGACTTTAACGCCTAGCTGGAATAAGATATTTACCTTGTAAGTGTAAAAACTCTGTTAAAATGATCAATATCTTACTTGTTAATCCTCCACAGCAATGTCAAGGATATCACCCAAGTGCTAGAAGTCACAGTCTATGATGAGGATCGCGATCATCGTGTTGAATTTCTGGGCAAGCTGGTCATTCCACTTTTAAGGATCAAGAGCGGTGTGAAGCGTTGGTACACTTTGAAGGATAAGAATCTCTGTGTACGCGCCAAGGGAAATTCACCACAGATTCAACTGGAGCTGATCGTTGTCTGGAATGAGGTGAGAGCTGTCTGTCGTGCTCTTCAGCCAAAGGAGGAGAAGCTCATCCAGCAGGAGGCCAAATTCAAGCGTCAACTGTTCCTGCGCAATGTGAATCGTCTCAAGGAGATCATTATGGATATACTGGAGGCGGCAAGATACGTCCAGTGAGTACTCACAGTGTTGACCCCGACTTCAAATCGGAATATTAATTTAATATTCTGTTTAGGAGCTGCTTTGAATGGGAATCACCAGTTCGCTCAGGTATTGCCTTCGTCCTGTGGATCGTTGCCTGTGTCTATGGAGATCTGGAGACGGTGCCTCTGGTTCTCTTGCTTATCATACTAAAGTAAGTGAAGATTATATTGCGAAAAGAACTCAATTTATCTGGCAACAACTTCCATTCCTTCTCTTTCCTACAGAAAGTGGCTTATCAGGCTCATCACAGGCACCACAGATGCCAATGCTGGCCATTATGACTACGAGTACGATGAGGATGACGATGATGACAAGGAGAAGGAGGAGAAAAAATCAATTAAAGAACGTCTTCAAGCCATACAGGAAGTCTCTCAAACCGTACAGAATACCATCGGCTATCTGGCATCTTTAGCCGAGAGCACTATCAAGTAGGTTCACCTGAATTTCTTTTACTTAAATTACTTAATTTTCAATAAACTATTTTTTTAGCACATTCAACTTTTCCGTCCCCGAACTGACCTGGCTGGCAGTCGTCCTGCTGCTGGGTGCAATATTTGTGCTGCATTTTGTGCCGTTGCGTTGGCTTCTCCTCTTCTGGGGCCTCATGAAGTTCTCCCGACGCATTCTGCGTCCCAATACTATACCGAACAACGAGCTTCTGGACTTCTTATCGCGTGTGCCCGATAACGAGGAGATTGTAAGTGGTTTTAACTATCAGTTTATTAAAGAATAAGGAAAAATATAATATTCATTTCAGAATCAATTCAGGGAGCTGCCACCATGTGCGCCCAGTGATCAAGCGCGCAATAATCCTAAGAAGAAGCTGAAAGGATCATAGTCTATAACAAGCGCTGATGCGGCAATGGCGTCGCTGCAATCCAGCGCAACAGGTCCACAACATCTGATGCAACAGATGACAACACGCTTCCGCGCCAATACATACCAACTGAAGCACAAGTTCGGCCAGGCCAAGAGCCTCAGTCTGAGCCAAGGCGATTAGTTTATACATATATAATACTCATAACATAAATATATTTAAATAGATAATTCAATTCGAAAAGATCAAATTAAGGGCACCAGAGCAAGTTCCATGGCAACGTCAACTTAATGCACCAAACTTTTTGCTTAACTCTTAAGTATTTTCAGGATCTGTTTGTATGTTAATCTTAAAAACTACAACAACAAAAAAAGCCAGAAATCAAAACTATTTACACTGACAAATTTTGTAAATACACCCAGGAAAAGAAACCGAACCGAAACAGAATATTGTACTTTATACTTATAGAACCAGTGAGTGTACCGTACCTAAAGTTTAACTTTATTTTTATGAATATGTATGTATTTAATTAACAATCTACCTATTACCAACTACAACAACAACAACAAAAAATCGCTAACCGTGCAATTCCTTTATGCAAACGTATCGAGAATGGTTAATTATTTATTGTATATTTCGATTTGTGATATTTTTCAAAGAATTGCAACTAGATGTACTATGTGGCTTATCCAAAATATATACTTAAATATAATATAAATACATATATATATATATTTGAAATACCTTTTATCCCTTTTACCTTTACTTCAAAAGTTCCCTACGATATGAATGTATTTACTTATAAATTCATTGCACTTGATAATTTAAGGCTTTTTATACTATGCATAACTTATCCCACATTCAAACATAACATATGGGTAGCTCTATTTATTGTCCAAAACATTTTCGAATACCTAAGTCATATAATATACTATACTATAGATACATATATTTAGGATGCCATGAATTGCGATTGTAATCCAAAGAAACTCCGATGAAAATGCATGACAAACAATTAGATAGTCTAACTATTTTATACTCCCGCAACAAAGTTTTTTATATACATACCTAATTAATTAAATAACATTAATTATTAGCACCTAAGTTAAGTTTGTTATTTTTCCAAATATGACAACAAAATACAATATACAAAATATTTTTGGATTTCGCTCAAAACAAACTTAAGCCAAAAAGCTTTCTTTTATTGACTGTCAAACTGTTGGTGTGCAAAACAATTACTCAATTCCTCAATGGCTCTACAACTGTAAGATAATCAAACTGTCAGCTTTTTTTTCATTTACATTGCGGTTCTGTACGCTTTTTATTATGTTTATTACTGTTTGTTTTGCTCAAGTTTCTTGTTTACTTGCAAAAGCTTTTAGATTATGCTTCAATTGAATTCCACATGCTTCCAATTTGGAATAAAAAGCTCTCGACTCGTGCTGGAAACTTTCCACCTGCCTAATCATTATAAATTTGCACTAAAATAGCCCCCCGCAATGAAACTTAGACAGCTGTTTTAAATTTTCTTATCAGCTAGATAGTTCCATCAGAAGACCCCGATTAATTAGTGTGTCTCTTATGCAATCACCATCGCAAATGTTTCCATGCCAATATAGATAAAAGATATACACAAATAGAGATAATACAAATACATCTTTAATATCATGAGCATTGTGGTAAATGCACAAAGTGTAAGTCAAAATCGTAACATTGGAAGCCTTATAATCGAGAAACCCATTGTGATTCCAGATTCCATGGGTTCCATAAATGCAAAACTGGTGGATTGACCATAACCAAAGACACTTTAGTTCTTTTCGTTCTTCATGAAGTCATAGACGACGGAGAAATCCTTGTTGCCCAATCCCTGGGACTTGAGTGTGCGATAGATTTGATGAGCAAGTGCGCCCATAGGAATGGGTGTGTTGGACGATGTTGCGACGCCCGAGGCAAGACCCAAATCCTTGGTGATCAGATCGGTGGAGAAGCCGCCCTTGTATGAGTTATTGGCTGGAGCGGTGGGAGTAACGCCGGGAACGGGATTGTACAGCTCGGAGGCCCAGCAGCGACCCGTGGAGGAGTTGATGATCTCAGCAAATGTCTTGGGATTCAAGCCCAGACGCATGGCCAGATTCATGGCCTCAGAGACGCCAATCATGGAAATGGCCAACATCATGTTGTTGGCCAATTTGGCAGCCTGGCCCATACCATAGTCACCACAGTGGGTAATACGCTTTCCCATGCCCTCGAGCACAGGTTTAACAGTATTGTACTCTGCCTCCGTGCCACCGACCATGAAGGTCAATGTGGCCTGTTCGGCACCGGGAACACCTCCAGAAACAGGAGCATCAATGAAGCGAGCTCCCTTGGCGCTAATACGCTTCTGCAGGGACTTGACCAGGACGGGATCAATGGTAGAGGAGTCAACAAAGAAGGTGTTCTTATTGACGCCATCAGCGGTCATTTCCTCATAGGAAGCTTCCACAATATCATTGTTGGGCAGCATTGTGATGACAAAGTCCGAGTTCTTCGCCAATTCGGAGGTCTTGGCGTAAACAGTGGCGCCCTTGGCCTTCAGATTATCACAAGCAGGTTTCGAGATATCAAACACATGGAGCTTGTGACCCGCCTTCATCAGATTGGTGGCCATATGTCCGCCCATGTTGCCCAGACCGACGAATCCAATGTTCTTGGAACCGCCCTGTGTGGACATGCCACGTACCAGAGTCTGGCTCCAGACTCCGTTCAACAGGGACTGTGATACAATACGTAGCGACATGATAACTGGAAATCGAAATGGAAATGGAGATCATGTTATGTAATGTTCCCCTCTGGCCATAGAAACAAACACACACCCACCTGTGGCAAAATGAGACTGACAACTGTGAAAGGTTCTACTTGATCGGAACACTGCCAAAAGCACACTGAACAGAACAGAACAGAACAGACGATATCAAGAGTCACGTAATGCGGCTTCTTTCCAGCGCGTGTGCCAGGGTTGTCAACTGATTGTCCATCCCGTAGAGAAACCGGCTTCCTATAATGTTAAAATAATATTTATGTATTCAAAAAATTGTGTTTTGTTGAAGACCTTACGAAAAGTCCAATGAATTCTTTAAATTAATTAAGTAAACTATTTAAATATTAATTTATACTTAAATTTAGTGACTATTTTGAGACTAAATGAAGACACAGTCAACCTAAAACTTTATACATTTTTTTTGAATATCACATTTTTTTATGAAGTGCTTCTTAATTAAATTCTAACAGCTTCTAGCAATCCGACAACTCTGTCAGAACAGAACGCGTTCTCTCTCTCTCTTATTCTCTCTCTCTCTCTCTCTCTCTCTCTGAGCGATCCGGAGAGAAACCGCTTCCAGTATCAAATGCTCTCACGGCATGAGTTGATTCTAATTGAATAACACGCGCTGCGCTGCAAAAACAGCCAACTTATCACTTACTTGCAGACATCGGCTGATGCTAAAACTGGAATGGGGAATTGGGAAACGAGAAGGGGGCACGGCAACAGTAAAAAGTGGGTGTACATGTGTGTGTATCCATTGCTTGTTAAAAAGCTAAACAGTCAGTGCTTTTCAAACTGCAAACAAAGTGAAAAGCTTCTTTCTGTTGATATCTGCTGTGCTTAATTAAACTGTTTGCATACTGTGTACTTCTTAAGTTGCTAAATAGGGTATACTAGATACTTCTGAGCTTGCCACTTTAAAAGAATTGCGAACTGTAATAATTATTATTATTAATTATTATTGTATTTATTATTATAATTATTATTATAATAATTATTATTAATTATAATTATTTAAATAAAAAATAACTTTCGAATAAGGACAGCTATATGATACTGTAGGCCTATTCTAACCAAGTTTGGTTAGTGCCAAACAAACAATCTGCAATCTACCTAAAGATAGATTTTTAAGCAAATAGTTCCTTTGACCACTATGATAATGATTTGATCTTTCAAGTTTAAAATAAACTACTTGTTGTCGCGACTTAAGTCAGCGTTATTTTACGTTCTAAGCGATAAAATGGACTTTAGGATTATAAATTGCATTTATGTTCCAACACAAAGCTCTATTTCAACTCAGGTCTTTCAATTTCTGAATAAAACTTTACATTTTCAATTGATTTCTAATGCCAGACTATAAATTTTCCACATTGGAAATTGTAGCCGCAATCGGCGTTCATCGTACTTAGAGCACACGTTGGTTTTTCGGAATGTTTTCAAAAGTCCTCGCTGTTTTTGATCGACCACCAGCAGGTACATAAATAAGCTAACAGTTCGTTCTATTAGTATTCCTACATTTGTTTGATCTATTCCTTATAGATCCTGTTGCAAAAGATTTCCCGCTTCTTGGATCTGCGTGGCCTGTGGCAATCCTGCTTTCAAACTACCTTCTCTTTGTGCTAAAATATGGCAGAAATTTTATGGAGCACCGTCAGCCTTACAATATAAAGAAGATATTGATCTTCTATAATTTCTTTCAAGTGATCTTTAATGCGGCTATATTTGGATTTACGTGTAAGTGTAATCGCAATTTAATACCGACTTTATTATTAACGATTTTACCTGGGCAGATTATTATATTTTTATCGACCCAATTCACGACTTGAGTTGTATGCCAACTCTGCCGATCAACGATCCCAATAAGAACATCGAGCGCGTGTTATCCTATGTATATTTCATAAATAAGATAATGGATCTATTGGATACCATCTTCTTTGTGCTACGCAAGAGTTACAAACAAATCACATTTCTTCATGTCTTTCATCACGTTTTGATGGTTTTCGCCATATATTGGATTGGTAGATTTTCTGGATTTGGTGGACAATTCTTAACATTGGGATTGACAAACACATTTGTTCATGTTGTTATGTACTTTTACTACATGATCTCGGCCATCTACCCAGAGCTGAAGGGCAGTTTGTGGTGGAAAAAGTATATTACTAAAATTCAAATAATTCAGTTTGTGATTCTGGTGTCACATTCAGTCTATGTGTTAAAGTTTAAGCCACAATGTAAGTTCCCATTTGCATTGCATTGCGTGAATATAGTTTGCAACACAATATTTGTAGCATTGTTCAGTAATTTTTACTTAAACACATATGTAAAATCTAAACATGAAAAACAACAATAATCTTTGATTGAAAATTAAGACAAATAAATAAATAAATAAATTGCCGGGAATCCAGTTGCAAAGAGTCTTCCATTTATTTAACCTGCTTTGTTGACATAAAGAAAAGAAAGAAAAGGATTTAAGTTACAAAGGCAAATGGCTTGTTTGTCCATTTTAAAATAAGCAAAATATTCAAGTTACTCAACACCGACTTCAAACCAAAGGATCAAGTAAAATTACGGATTTCGGGTCTTAAAACTAAGTTTGCTTCAGTTTCAGTAGTACCGATTTCAGGCTGACAAATAAAACGGTTGACTTCAAACCTTTTCTTCGGAAGTTTATTGTTTATTCATTGACCCATTATAGGGCGTCAGTTGCATCCCAATCCATTCGTTGGACGATCCCAATAAGAATATCGAGAGAGTGATATCCTATGTATACTCCATCAACAGGAAAATTAATCTTGCACTGACCCATAGACTGTGGTCATAGAAGTACATAAATTACAAGAATTTAAATCAGGGATTCATTGCAGCAAAGCCACAACAATTTTTCACTGATCCCTTTCGCCGAACCTTCACAATTTTATTGCTTCGTTTTGCCGTCGCTATTCCGAATGTATTTTGTTGTTGTCATTTCGTTTGCTGTACACTGAAAAGTTTTTTCCCACAGGTCCTACAAATGTGCGATCAACTGGCAAGTGTTTTCTTTGCAGGAAACTTTAAATATGAAATGCAATGTTCCTATTTTTTCAGTGTACACAATATACTAAAATGAAAAGTTTGCTACATGAAGAAAAGTTCGCCCCTGATTTAAATAATTCAGTCTTTAATTCTGATGTAACATTCAATGTATATATTATAGTGTTTAATCTAGAATGCCAATTGCCTTCCGCAATGCATTCCGTGATTACAGTTTGCAGCGTAATAATTATAGCACTGTTCAGTATTTTGTATTAGAGTTGTATCTATTGTGTCTATTGAACGGCTATTGTAGGATATATTGAAAGATACACCAAAGTGAACGAACGAACTGAACCTCTTATTATAGTTCAGTGTCTCAGGTCGCTATTTTGAGTCCCATTATAAATCAGTATGTCCGTTCGACTCCAATGATAATCCAATTCCTTCGTTTGAGTTCCATTATTAAGTTAACATTTGTTCAAAAAGTAAAAGTGTGTTACAGGCAGGATAAGAAAATCGTAAAGCCACTCTAATGTTTTGTGCGTGTAACTACATAAACATTTTCCATAAACGGAAAAAAAGAGGTTAATATAGTAAATTGTGTGTGTGTATAAAGCCTTTATTTGTTTTGGTTTAAATTTGTCAACAATTAGAACTTTGACAATATATCGAAAAATTTAGATTTTGCTATAAAATCGACTTAGAGCTTATCAATATTCATCGAACAAACAAAGTAAGCATTAAAGTTCGTAAGTTGACTGACGTATGAATCAATACAATTCTGAATAAAAACCACCATTTATTACATAAATTGTAATTCCAAACCTTAAAAGGGCTACATTGCAAACTTTTTCCAAAGTCGACTTTCGGTGCATTTATACCACACATTGGTTTCTCGGAATGATTTCAAATGTCATTGACGTTCTTAATCGTCCTCCAGCAGGTATATGAGTTTGTTTTATTTGTATGCCTTCAGTTCTTTGAATTGCCCTTTATAGATCCTGTTGCAAAGGATTTTCCACTCCTGGGATCTGCTTGGCCTGTGACAATCATACTTCTATCCTACCTTCTCTTTGTGCTAAAATATGGCAGGAATTTTATGGAGCACCGTCAGCCTTATGATATAAAAAAGATATTGATCTTCTATAATTTCTTTCAAGTAATCTATAATGCGACTATGATGGGATTTACGTGTAAGTGTAATCGCAATTTAATACCGACTTTATTATTAACGATTTTACCTCGGCAGTTTATTATATTT
The DNA here is from genome assembly GCA_035044365.1 of Drosophila neotestacea. Classification (NCBI taxonomy): domain Eukaryota; kingdom Metazoa; phylum Arthropoda; class Insecta; order Diptera; family Drosophilidae; genus Drosophila; species Drosophila neotestacea. The sequence continues at coordinate 2,056,646 of JAWNMD010000155.1, forward strand.
TTATCGACCCAATTCACGACTTGAGTTGTATGCCAACTCTGCCGATCAACGATCCCAATAAGAACATCGAGCGCGTGTTATCCTATGTATATTTCATAAATAAGATAATGGATCTATTGGATACCATCTTCTTTGTGCTACGCAAGAGTTACAAACAAATTACATTTCTTCATGTCTTTCATCACGTTTTGATGGTTTTCGCCATATATTGGATTGGTAGATTTTCTGGATTTGGTGGACAATTCTTAACATTGGGATTGACAAACACATTTGTTCATGTTGTTATGTACTTTTACTACATGATCTCGGCCATCTACCCAGAGCTGAAGGGCAGTTTGTGGTGGAAGAAGTATATTACTAAAATTCAAATAATTCAGTTTGTGATTCTGGTGTCACATTCAGTCTATGTGTTAAAGTTTAAGCCACAATGTAAGTTCCCTCTTGCATTGCATTGCGTGAATATAGTTTGCAACACAATATTCGTAGTATTGTTCAGTAATTTTTACTTAAACACATATGTAAAATCTAAACATGAAAAACAACAATAATCTTTGGTTAAAAATTCTGTGAAAACTGCATTTATTTATAATTAAATGGCTAAGATAAGACAAATAAATAAATAAATAAATTGCCGGGAATCCAGTTGCACAGAGTCCTCCATTTATTAAACCTGCTTTGTTGACATAAAAAAAAGATTTAAGTTTCAAAAGCAAATGGCTTGCTTATCCATTTTAAAATAAGCAAATATTCGATATAGTATTTTCGAAGAAGTATATTACAAGAATTCAAATAAATCAGTCTTTAATTCTGATGTAACATTCAATGTATTTATTATAGTGTTTAATCTAGAATGCTAATTGCCTTCCACATTGCATTCCGTGGTTACAGTTTGCAGCGTAATATTTATAGCACTGTTCATTATTTTGTATTAGAGTTGTATCTATTGTGTCTATTGAACGTCTATTGTAGGATATATTGAAAGATACACCAAAGTGAACGAACGAGCTGAACCTCTAATTAAAGTTCAGTGTCTCAGGTCGCTATTTTGAGTTCCAATATAAATCAGTTTGTCCGTTCGACTCCAATTGTAATCCAATTCCATCGTTTGAGTCCCATTATAAAGTTAGTTTTTGTTCAAAAAGTCAAAGTAGGTAACAGGCAGAAGGAGGCGTGGCACACTCCGTAAAGTACATATATAAATATATTCTCGATCAGCATCAACAGCCGTGTCGGTAATGTCCTGTCCGTATGGTCATCCGTCCTTCGGTATGAACGAAAAGATCTCAAAGATGGTAAGACCTATGAGCACCAAATTTGCGATGAAGACTCTTGTTATCTCTCAAAAGAAACTAAACAACAAAAGCCATTTAAGAGCCACAGACTTGAGATTTGACAAATTTGATGATTAGAGGGTCCAAACCGATCGTCAATTTCAAATTTTTGAATGAGAAAAAATCGTAAAGCGACCGTGAAAGTTGTATCACAACCTAAAAACAAACACGGAAGATGTTTAAAAACAATTATTCAATATAGTCACGCTAATGTTTAATGTAACTACATCAACATTTTCCACAAACGGATTTTCAAAGTATGTAATAAAATTTAAACTTATTAAATCTTGTTGAACATTTATTATTGGGCTTCTGATTATCAATTAACTTCGAATTCGATTCATTACAACAAACATATTATAAAATATATATTGTGTGTGTATAAAGCTTTATTTGTTTTGGTTTGAATTTGTCAACCATTAGAACTTTGACAATATAGTGAAAAATTTAGATTTTGCAATAAAATCAATTGAGAGTTCATCAATATTCAGCGAACAAATAGAGTAAGCCACAAAGCTCATAAGTTGACTGACTCGTATGTATCAATAAAATTCTGAATAAAAACCACAATTTTTTACACAAATTGTAATTGCAAACCTTAAATGGGCCACTTTGCCAACCTTTTTAGTCGACTTTCGTTGCATTTATTGTACACATTGGTTCCTCGGAATGATTTCAAATGTCCTTGACGTTCTTAATCGTCCTCCAGCAGGTATAAGAGCTAACAGTTTGTTTTATTCGTATGCCTTCAGTTCTTCGATTTGACCTTTATAGATCTTGTTGCAAAGGATTTTCCACTTCTTGAATCTACCTAGCCTGTCACAATCCTACTTCTAACTTAGTCAGTCAATCTGCCATATGATATAAGAATGATTGTGATCTACTAAAGTTTTTTTCAAATGGTTTTCAATGGAATTACGTTTGGCATTTTAAGTAAGTCAGAAATCTATTTTTCGGCAGTTTATATATTTTTCATCGACCCAATTCACGACTTAAATTGCATGCCAATGCTTTCGGTGGACGATCCTTTCAAGAATGTCGATGTAATTGTGATGTGTTTAATCCAGAATGCAAATTCCCTTTCGCATTGCATTCCGTGATTATCGTTGGCGCCTTAATATTTATCACACTGTTCAGTAATTTTTACTCAAAGGCTTATGTGAAGTCTGGGCATCAAAAACAACAATAAAAATAAAGTCAATTTGAGCCTCTTAATAATCGCAAAGACTCTTATTAATACAAAAATTAAAGTCCAACTTTAATGACCAGCTAATAAAAATCATTGGCTGATGAACTTTAATTTATTTACAAACTCCAATACACAAATTATAGTCCAATGTTAATCAACAACTTATAAAAATCATTTGCTGATGAACTTTAATTTAATTACTTTAATAGCAGAAAGTCTAGAAGATTGAAAAAAAGGTTAAATCATCGAAAAGTTTTGAATGAAATAAGGGGTCAAATAAATATTATATCAATATTGTATTAAAAACAAACAAATTTATGGTGACTTTGTAAGAGCTAAGCAATTTTAAATAATTACAAACTAAAAAAACAACATAAATTATTTTCTACTTTGATTCATTCAAATTCTGAACAACGTTTCAGAAGTTTAACATATATGTATTGTAATGTCGAACCGCACATTTCCTATATTTGAAATTGTTTTCGCAGTCGTCGTTCGTCATACGTAGAGCACACATTGAATTATCGGAATGTTTTCAAAAGTACTTGCTGTTTTGGATCGACCACCAGCAGGTACATAAATAAGCTAACATTTCGTTCTATTAGTATTCCTACATTTGCTTCATTTATTCTTTAGATCCTGCGGCAAAAGATTTCCCACTTCTTGGATCTGCGTGGCCTGTGACAATCCTACTTTCAACCTACCTTGTCTTTGTGCTAAAATATGGCAAACAATTTATGGAGCACCGTCAGCCGTACGATATTAAGAAGATATTGATCCTCTATAACATATTTCAAGTGACCTACAATGCAATTATGTTTTGCATAATGTGTAAGTGAAAAATCAATTTAAAACTGAATAACTCATTAAAATTCTCGTTCATTGTTCTGAACAGTTTATTATTTTTTTATCGACCGAGCTTACCCATTAGACTGCTTATCAACCCTTCCGATGGATGCTCCCAAAAAGAATATCGAGCGCATGCTCACATATATATACTTTATCAATAAAATTATTGATCTAGTGGATACCATCTTCTTTGTGCTACGCAAAAGTTACAAACAAATTACATTTCTTCATGTCTATCATCACGTTTTGATGGTTTTCAGTATGTATTGGGTAATACGATTATACGGAATGGCTGGACAATTCTTTACGATGGCGTTGGCAAACACAATTGTTCATACCATTATGTACTTTTACTACATGATATCGGCCATCTATCCGGAGCTGAAGGGCAGCCTGTGGTGGAAGAAGTATATTACTAAGATTCAAATAATTCAGTTTGTAAGTGTTATGTTACATTCAGTCTATATATTAGTGTTTAATCCGGAATGCGATTTTCCTGTCTCATTGCAATTCATGATATTGGGCTTGGGCGTTATATTTATTACACTGTTCACCAATTTTTACATACAGGCTTATATAAAGCCACTGCATCAAAAACAACGATGAATAAAATTATAATACCCTCTGCAAGGGCTTAATAATATGAAAACTCCCCTTGAAAATGCACTTTAAAGTTATTCTGAGTGCAACGGCTAAGGAACCATACAAAAATTCAAGTTTACTTAAATGAATTTGTTAAGTGAATGCATAACGGATAAGTGTTGATTACATTAGTCAGCACATTGTATATACTTTGTTCAACAGAAAATGTTCTCAAACTTTGTTGAGTAGCGAGAATATTAGTCATGCTAATAGAACAATTGCTGAATTCTTATACCCTGTACACATTGGCCAGTTGGATGTGATCGGTGACTTCTACTCGTAATCAATTAATCGTATATATTATCTACCTTGCCTCAGTTTCAAATCGAATTTAAATAATTTAATCAGACTTTTTATTCAGCCCGTTTGTATATGCAGATTACAATTTTGAAAATGTAAGTAGGAAGCGCTGTTGGAATATATCACATCTGATTCTAGAGTATGTCATGGTCAAGCACTTATTTTTATTATAATTTCTTGTGTAGAACCTTTAGTCGACTTTCTTTCCATTGGTATTCGTAATTGCATTTGCATTCTTCACCTTTTCTTTCATTATAATTGAGATCCCCTAGGGGCACCAAATTGTGGCAAAATTCATGCTTAACAAAAATCGCACGCGCAATTGCAAAATGTTTGCAAAAAATTTATTTATAAAAAAAGTAATATTGTTTATTGTATGTACTCTCGTTAACGGTTTTCGCCCTTCACGCTTTTTGCCAAATACTTTATACAATCACAATAACTATGACTTCAAACAACAAATGCACACAGTGAAGCTTCGCTATTATGAACTTACACAAGATCTGTCATAATAAGTAGTATATACTGTGTTAGTCAAAGTCTACAGTAAAGTTTCTTGAATATTACAAATTATTAGGAAGACTTTTTTTGGTTGTTAAAGCGAGTTCTCACTGTATTTTCTGTACATTTCTTTGCTATTTTAATCTAGTTTCATTTGATAACTTTCCCACCAGATGCTCAAAATTCGTAAATATTGGATTTTGTACTGTTGTTATTGTCAGTTACTTGTTGTTGTTTTCTTTTCGCACACACACACATTTACACAGGCACTCATCAAATTGGCATGCATGAAATTGCAACTGGAGCTGCGTTTCGCAAATTTCGGGCACTTTATGTGGCGCTTATGCAACAGCAACGTCGTTATGCTTTATCAAAAATCCACTAACATGATTTCGCCAGCTAGATAGAAAGAGAGAAAAATCCAAGAGAGAGAGAGAGAGAGAGAGAGAGAGAGAGTGAGAGAGAAAGAGACATAGCGAGAACCTGCTTCACTGCACAGCAACAGCTGGCAGAAATTGAGGAGCTTGAGGAGATTGGGGAGCTGGAGAAGTCTTCGATTTAGTTTGCGGCGATCTTGCATGATTTTGTCTTGATATCTATGTCAAACTGTCTGCTGACTCAAGTGTGGGTAGCTCAGTGCCAAGAGGGAGGAAGCATCTAGTCAAGTGCAGTAAAGAGCATATCTTCTGCCTTAACGATAACGGAACGAAACATTGTCAGAAAAAATCAAATCACTTTACATAATCAGCGCCAAAGCACTTGTCAAACTGACAATAGAAAACAATAACAACATGACACCAAAGAAAAACAATAGCAATAACATGACGACAACAATATAACAACACTACTAACAACAACATCTGCTTACAATTAGATAACACATGTGTGTATAAAGTGCAATTCAGCGTATGATTAACATTAACAGCAACAACAAATGACCGAGTGAGAGTGCGTTTTTAAATAATTTACATCAAACAAACAGTCACAATTAAGCCTGCTTGCAGAAAACAAATAAAACGACTAGCAAATACCCTACAGGAGGAAGGAATTTAATTTATAATATATATATTTCTGTTTATTTTATTTATTTAATAAATATAATATTAAGTTAGTAACTAATTTATTTTAAATAATTCAAAAAGATTTCAATTTAACCAAATGTCTCAAACTGAAACTACTAATATTGATTCTGCATTGCTTCTGGCTTCTTAAATATAATTATAATTTGAGCTACAACATTTTAAGTGTATGTAAGCCGTGTATTCCCCTTTTATCAGCTAACTGCTGGGTATGTGTGAGCAAAGGCGACGCATTAAAGCGCAAAACCTATGAGCATGAAGTGCGCCACATGACCAGAAAGGCGCGCTTGGACAAGCCTCACGTCGCAAGTCTCTGTGGTCCGCATCTCAACACATCGAGTATACGCCATGAGGTACGAGTACATCTGCTCATTAGGCGCGTCCGCATTGTGGCCTGTTTTCTTGTTGTTGTTTTCACTAATTTCATTGTAAAGTTATGTCAAAATAAGTAGATGCATACTCGTACTCGAAAACATTAACACCACAAAATTTTACTAACAAACGATGCTTCAACAACCGCAACGCACCCACAAAAAACAGTGAATGCACTTGAGTTTTTGACAGGAGTTCAAAATGAAATTATAGTTCAATTGAAATTTGGTAAAGAAATATTGCAAAAGATATCTGAACTGAATTTGGGCTTGGCATAACTTGTCTTGATTCAGTTTTTTGACCCGACTCTAGCACGATTTGTAATGAATTTGCGTGACTTTTGTCAGCATGCCACAACGTTGATCTATGGAACTGTGACTTTGCCTGGACAGCTACAAGCATTAAGCAGTGAGTGGCAATTGTCATCGTGATCTACTCGCACTCGTATTGCCATTTTCAATTACAATTACAGTTTCAATTTCCGGCAAGCACGTAATCGAAATTATATTTTGAATTTTTTTGGCAGTGAAAACATTTAATGCTTCTTTCATTGAGTTTTAATTATTTGCCCAAATCAAAGACACTTCCACATACGATTATTAGCTTTCCCTGTAAGTGACAGCTAACAAGTAACAGGTAACAGGTACGAGGTAACAGCTTACGGGTAACTGTTCCCAGTTGCAGTTCCATTTCCACTTGATTCACACATTTGTTGAACCTACTTAACAATTAACATGTCAGTCCCATTGAAGACCACTCCAAAAAATAAAAAATAAATGAAAAACTAAACGAAAATGAAATTGAAATGCAATGCAGTCGCTGCAACCAACTAGGGAAAGGAAAGTGAAATTACCCCCAGTCCCCCAGCATTCACTACTTCCCCTGTAGATGATGGGTTTTCGATTTGTTTTCAATTTCATTTGGCTTGCTCGAATGTTTCTAAGGCTTTTTAATACGCCACATGCATAATTATTATGCACACACTCATATCGACACTTAGAGACTCATGGCACTCACTCATTCACACTCATACAAATTGGCGGTACTGGCACAAGGCCTATGCTGTGAGTAGAAGCACAAATACGAGTATATTACGATCAGTCAGTGAAATTGAAAATCATTTTGAAAGCGCTTAAATTATTTGCTGCCCGACAAAACAGACATTCCAAGCCACCGTTTACGTTCAAAGCAAATGTTTTGCCACAGTTTTCTGGTCGACATATTACAAAACTTTAATTGCAACGGGCCACAATGAAAACTGGCCAGAAAGAGCGGCCAACGGAAGCGGCAATACTCTCCAATCAAGTATGTTATTAAGAACAGCACAACAGAGAAAATAAACAAATTGTTGAAATTCTTATAGTTTCAAAGTAGTATAAATTGGCAGTTCATCTATTTAGAAACTTAAATAAACAAAATATGTCTTCTCTTTTGTACATAATTTTCTAATATTATCTTATTTGTCAAGTGCTTAGCTGTATAATAATTAATAATTAATATATTTTTACATTTATAAATAGCTTTGCTAAGATAAATATTTATTATAAAATATGATAAGCGTATATTTTATAATAAACATTTATCTTAGCAAAATTATTTACAAATAAAAAAAATATATTAATGAACTCAACTTCAGTATCAATTATTTTTACGAGTAAGTTAATATATATAAAATGGAATTTTAAGCCTGTCGCAAGTAAAAGGCTTTAGCGAAGCATACCCATTGCTAGTAGAGCATAATCATAAAAGAGGTAAATAAATATTTAGTTAACCCAAATCTGAAATAATAAGGAAGGAAACCAGCAAAACTTCAGCCATGTGGTGCCTGTTGTAGTGCCTCGTGTGGTGCTGTGGTGCTGTGCTGCCTTGTGTGGCGTCTCTGGGGCGCACTTGTAATCGTAATCCAGTTTATGAGCAGATTTCGACCACATTTGACCAATGCGCCACAGCAGCAGGAAGTGTTTCAAGAGTCCCATATACGAGTACATATATGGCAATCCCCAGGCATTTTTGGCACCAACCGGAGGGGGAAAAACACAACAACGACAGCGACAAAAAAGCTGTTTTAGTTTCATACACCAAAAAAAACCAAATAAAATTCGCGATGCTTTGATGCGTCGATGCGTCTCCTGAGCCAAATCTGTTGGAGCAAGTTTTATTGCATAATGGATGCCCGATTTAATGTGACATGTTGCATCAGCACATCAGGTCCTATAGCGTTATAAAGTTGCCTAGTTGTGTATTTCAAATTCTATAAGAAATTTAAATACAGAAACAAAACAGCTACACATTATTCAATTAGGTTAGTATCTTTGCTGGTGGGAAATCTTGGCCAAAAATTGACTCGCATATTATGCAAATCTTGTTAATCTTTTCCGCATACGTTTGGAAAAATTGCGCAGCTTGGGAAAATAGTAACAACAACAAATATATATAGAAACGAGGCTGAAGGTCGATTTGTCACGGCACTTGAAGTTGTTGCTGTTGTTCAGTTCATTGCTGTTGTTGTGGCATTTGGTTGTTGGCATCGCCTTGGGCGTGTGAGCCGGCAACATGAACTGCAAATGCATTTAGTCTTTGCCAGACGACTGCAAAACACCTGTGAAAAGGTCAACTGAGCTCCACAATTGCCATTAATTGTAGTCTACGATCGATTCTCACTTGAGCATAGAAATGAAAGTGTTTGGTTCTGCTTCTAGACAATGGACTCTGAATGGTTTCAACGGAAGTGACTTAACGGTTGAATGCCCACAGAGACCAATAGATCATGTCTGTGGGCCCAAAAAAAATTAATCACCTGCATAACGCATAACTTGAAGTGACTGGAAAGTGACAACCATCCTCATGGCATCCACCCATAACTCAATACAAGTCGTTGCTGATGATGGCAATGCACTTTTACTTTGCACATTTTCTTGACAGGTTTCGAAGTTGTCAGTTGAAAAACAACTTTACCCGTTAGCTACACAATTTAGCGAATTCATTTGCATAGACAAACCCGTCTATTGGTATCTGTACTATATGCTAATTAACTTAATTTCCACGATCCATAAAAGTCTCAGACAAAACAATTGCAGCTGACTTTGAGCGGAAACTAACCAAGAGCCAAGTCTGAGAATCTTTTAATTACGTTATAGAAAATCTTCCAAAAAAAAAAAAACAAAACGCGAAAACGTTTAAGGCCAATTCTTGACAAGACAAAGAAACGATAACAAGTCAGCAATGAAGGTTGTAAAAGCTGCGTATAAGTAACATCGATCTAATCTACAGAACACCAATGGGATTTACTCATTGTTTAGAATTTTTTTTCCCCCGCCACACATTATTTAAAATAAACATAAAATATACGAAAATCGTTACTGTTTATAATAAAAATTTGTGTTCTATCTAAAACTCTTCCAAGGTATTAAGTTTGATTAAACTTAAATTTATGTTTAATATATTTTGACATTTTACAGGAAAAATTAAGTTATTTTATTTGGTCTTAGAACATAAATTATATTTAATATGTTTTATCTTAATTTAAATCGCATTTGAGTTGATTCGTTTTATTTTTATATTAAGTCGCAGTTTGCTTACTAAAGGTGGAGCTAATTTTACTAACTTATTAAAAATAATATTAAGATGATTTATAAATTCAAAGAGAAGGGGTTTGATTATTTTTAATAAATCTTAACCTAATGGGAATTTTATTTAGCCAAAAACTTAATTTTAATTAAAATTTTAATTTCCGATATTTTTTATTAAGTCTTGCCGTTCATTCTTAACAAAAGGCATCTTAAATTAATTCCTCGCCAGTTTATAAATACTTGTGCCTTCGACAAGGGCCCGACAAAACACAGAAAATACTGAACAATTTAATCAAAGACTCGCACACAATGGAATTTATGTAACAGAATGGAGTCAAAAGCGTGGGCGACCTTGAGTGCGAGTACCACATGCCAGTTAAAGCCAATTAAAGCTTGATATACGGATCTATGGCATGGCAATGAGTCAATATAATAGATACGATCCAAGACGGGAAAGAGAAGGCAGGGGGACATTAGGCGGTACTCTTGGCACATGATTCATGGGCTGCAAAACTGCAAATGAGCTTAAAAACGATTGCAACTAATCGATTTTCTCAGCAGAAAAAGCAACGCTGTGACAATTGCAAAACTCGAAATGAGAATGAGACTGAGACTGAGACTGGAATGGAGGTTTGGATATTTATTGCACTGAACTAATTTGCATTTGGGGTAAAGTTAAAATGCCTGTGGTTGTGGCTCATCGCCAGAACATACTGTACTGCAGTTTGTTGCCTAAGTCTTTTGTTTGCCAGCAAACAACAAAATGCAACAGCAGGCAGCAACAATAGTCGCTGTTAACCACATGTGCGAGTCTATTGCTACAGTTTTTTGTGGTCAGACTTCAGCTACAAATTTTAAAAGCCACTTTAGACGCTGTCGACGCCAACGCTGACGTCGCAGCTGGCAGCGGTGCTGGCGTTGTCGCTGAAGAAAACCAAACCACAAACCACTCTTACTTACTTTTGGCCACAGACGCTTTTCATTTCTTCAGTCTGTTAACGGCACGCCAACGATGCAGACGCGTATGCTCCGGCAAAATTACAAATTGTAAACTGTAACTCGTATTTGTAACTGTAACTGTAACTCCAACTCTAACTGTATCTAGTGCACAGTGGTGATTGAAAGTGCGTGTGCTTCCTGATCGAGAGAGCTGTTCGTTGTTTAATGTTGATGCTGCTATTATTGCTGTTGTTGTAGTGCCTTCAAGTGGAAGATACATACAAGTATATACATATATACGAGTAAGAAAGATAGAAAAAAAATAGCTAGTGAAATTTTTGTTGAACGCGTTCGTTGCACCGCTTATTGGCAACGGATTTCTCGACCCCGTCGCTCGTTTTGTGTCGGCTGCTAATTCCGCAAATTAAGCAAAATTAAAACATTAATTGAGCCAAAGCGGTGAAAAAAAGAGAAGAGAAACATCAGCAGCTGCGAACTTGCAACAGTTCGAGCTGTAGCGGTAAGTAAGTTGCCACAGCAGCCATAGCAGAGGAAGCTGCCAAAAAAGGCAAATAGAAATTTATCGGCTAAAACACACACATACGTATTTGATCGACTCTTCGCTGAGGCAATTTGCTGTTTATTTTCACGCTCTAATTATTTGGAAATCTTTATATATTGTTTTCATCTTCAGCATGCAATTTCTGTTTACTAGTCTGTCAATAATGTATACAGATTTATGCTAAAATCGTCAGCCAAGCAGTCGCCCAGTTGTCCAGTTGGTCTCTAACGACCCGTTGACACAAAGCGTCATAAAGATAAAGATCAGTTGGTCGAATAGTTCGTCCATTCTTTGTGGGCTAACCCAATTTTCACTCGAGTGAAATTTTCGGGGAAAAAGTGAGAAAGAAAACTCATGTTTATCTGTCAATTTACATAAAGTGAGAGATGATAGAGTGGAAAGGGATGGAGGAGGGGGCTGTCCACACTCGAATGACAAACGAGGCGATGCCAAGTTATTTTCGCTTTCAATGGGCCAACTATCAACATGGCCAACTATCCATTTAGCAATGTGTGTGGTATGCCCATAACGAAACTAATGTGCCGCATTTCTTGTCATTTTGGCTTTTACCTGCACCGCTCAAGCAGCAAAATAAAAAAACAAAATACAGAGAAAAAAAGCGAAACTTGCCTCACATTTTATTCGTACTCTATTTTTGTTTACTTACATATTTATATGGCATTTATTTTTATTTTTTACTTAATTTATTTACTCTTTTTTTCTGCGTTTTTTCTTTTTGTTTGTGGCGACGTTTTGGAAATTAAATACTTTCTAATTACAATAAACGCAGGCAACGTTTTTAGCCTTTGGCAGTGGCCGAAATCACGTAGCCGACGCGTTGGCCAATGCCAATAAAAAATAAAATAGCCAACAACAACAGCAACAACAAAGTCGCGAAAGTGTCAAGAAAACAAATTGACAAACTGACAAAAGTCAAATTCACTTTTTCTTTATTATTATATACGTTTTATGTGTGGCGCTTGATGAGTTTATTTGTCTCTCAATTCCATTTATTGACAGCCACTGTGCGAATCCATAACCTTAGTCCCCCCCCTTTAGCCCCTTGCCAGCCCCTATTGCTGCCCTTGTCCCATTCCCAGCATGGCGCGTGCCTCATTTTATTTGTTGAGCTTCCAAACGAAAGTGAAACGTGCACATACCTCTGCATAGTACGAACCTCAACTCCAACTATAATTCCAGCCGCAGACCTTAACCGTTGCCCATTACCCAATGCCAGAAGCTGCTCCTCTGCACGTGCCCGTCGTGGTCGATTGGTGTGGTCTTCGCCAGACTTCGACAGCCGCAAACAGTCGCAATTTACTCGTACTTTGCCCATTTATTTGAATGCTTCGTTGTTTGTTTTATGGTGGAAACTTTAGTTGTCATTGTTTAACAGGGTATTTATATATAATATTTTGATGTTTAACTTGTGAAATAACTAAGCTTCCGCATTATTTTCACTTAATTTCACGCTTACAACATTTTATAATTCATGTAAAAGATACTAATTAAAGTTAGCTGTGTGATTGTGAAGCAGCTTTCTCGTATATTTCAATATTCATATTCATTTTTTTGTTCATTCATGTTTTGATTAGATTTTTTATGCAGATATGCTCTATCTTAATCTTATCTTTACTGAGATTTTCTCTTCCTCCTTTTTCAGTTTGCTCCTAATTTAAATTTGTGGGCTCTGGTTATTGTAGTTGAAACAAAAGACTTAAGGCACAAACTTGCAAAGCTAAAATCTATCCTCTTTTATCTTTTTGCTTCCTCTAAACTCGAATCTGAATTTTGAATGATCACTTGATTGATTAAGCAAATGTTTTTATCCTACCTCTTGCGCAGAGGTCCTTCAACAAAAAACAATATCCTGTAACTATAAAACGAAAGACTTAAGACACAAACTTGCTAATCCCATCCACCGATATTTCATATCTTGTCTTTTTGGGTGACCATAAGCTCACTGAACTCACTGCTCTATCCCCAAACACAAAAGACTTAAGCTACAAGATTCATAACTCAAATCAAATGACTTAGGACACAAACTTGATAAGCGTGGGGAGATAATCCTTTTCTGAACCAAGAACCAAGTTTCTCTTCATGACTCTACTCCTTCATTTATCAATCCTTATGCTCTCTGCAGCCTTAGACTCATTATTCGACTCTCAGCTTCAACTCTAAAACAAAAGACTTAAGGCACAAATTTTATAATTGAAATCAAATGACTTAGGACACAAACTTGACAAGCATTGGGAGAGAATCCTTATCTGTACCAAGACTCTACTCTAGTGACTCTACTCCTTCATAGACTCATTATTCGACTCTCGGCTTCAACTCTAAAACAAAAGACTTAAGGCACAAACTTGCCAGCTCACAGTGACAAATTACATCACAGAGCAAGTTAAGACATTAGCCGATCTACTTAAATATTGACGCATCGCTTGTTGCTTTGGTATCTATATATACTGAATATACTAAATAAATACTGCACAGATCAAACGTGAAGTGCAGAGCACAAAATAAATTCAATTGTCGCGCCAAAAGCTACAACAAAGCTACAACAAATGGCCAACGGTTGTTGTAATTGTTGTTTGCCGCAGAGCATAAATCGTGATTTGCCGTTGCTGCCGCCACAGTTGCAGTTGCAGTTGCAGTTGCCCCCAGCGGTGCATTTAAAACCAAACCGAATGACGCGACGGTGCGACAGATCAACAGATCGACAGTTGATTAGTCACAGCATCTCGGCCGTGTCACAAGGCGGCCAATTTAGTTTCTAGACTTGGCGCTAGTCGAGTTTTATCTGTGCCTCTGGGCCAGACAAACAAGTTGTAGTTGTTGTTGTTGTTTTTTTGCCTTGTTTTTTTTTTTTGTATTTTGCCCCTGCAATATTTTCTCACAGTCACACTTCGTGGCCAGCGTCCGTCCGCGGGATGTGGATTGATTGCTAATGTGCATCTGAATCTAAATGGTATCTAAATACGTGTATTCAGATTTGTGGCATGAGCAGTCATTGCATAAGGCTAGAGAATTATACACGACGACAACACACACAAACACACTCACACACATACATACATACTGAAGCACTTTTTCATTGCAACTTTTGCTTTCTTTAGCTCAGTCGAATGCTCCACTTGACTTGGCTCACAATTGGGGCCAACTCAGTTGTGGCTCTTTTGTTTTGTCAACTTTACTTTATTAAGTACAGTACTTTTAATGTTGTTGTTAATGTTGTTGCTGCTGCTGCTGCTGCTGTGCTGCTTTTGCAATTGTCACATTGTTTTGGGCCTGTTTGGCAACCAAACAAGCTGAAAGCTTTCAGCTGAAGGTAATTAGTGTTGCGCATCTTTACGCAATTCGCTATGAAATCAATCAGTCGCCGATAAAAACCCCTTTTAAAAAACAATTTAAACATTTAACAATTTCAACAATTTGAACAACATTTTACTGTAAACTTTATCCATTAAGCGTTGAACATCCGCTTTGTGTTGATTGTGCAATGCAAATTATATTTATCAATACGATTTGTTGCTACAAAACATTTTTGCAAAAACGTTTTGCGCATTTCGTGGTCAATCGAGCGTGTTCCATACCGTTAAGGAGAGACAGAGAGACAAAAACAAAGAGAGAGAGAGAGAGAAAGACATGTTAGCACGCACTTTCCGCTTACGCCCAAAACACTTTCGCTTTCAAATGCAAAGCGCTCGAATGACTCAACAAATGAAATCTCAAATTCCAGACGTCACGATCTTCAAATTGATTGATATCAATTTTATTTTAATTAAATTCAATTTAATTTCAATTTTAATCTCGTTTATGATAGCTATTATTTATTATTATTATTATCACCATTTTTTATATTATGATTATTATCCACACTGTTGTCTCCATGTGAGATATTTATGTGGAAGCTGCTGGTTATAAGAAAGATGCATATGCCTTTGTTTTGGTATATTTATTGTTTTGCCGTCAAATTTACAATTCAACTATAAAAGTGGTTTATAAACATAAAAAGTATTAATTTTAAATGCTTTAACAAATTTTTATATTTATTGCTTAACTAAGATTACAAATCATTTAGAAATATTTGTTGCGTAAAATAATGACAGATAATGAAGATTTAACTTCTTAGTTTCGCTTTTCCGCAAAATGTTTATGTCTTCTTTGCGGCAGTATAAAACATAATAGACTTTCTAAACGCTTAGGTAATGTCGGTGTTAATAGGAATATGTATGCAACACAACCCACACTCTTGGCCCATAAATTCTTGAGGTTATGCAAGCGTCTGAAACGGGTGCCTAACGAGGCGACTCATATTTTGGTTTCTAAGCAGGTGTTTGGCTCATTTGGAAAGCAAACAAAAATGAAAGTTTGCCCCGAGCTGCGTGAAATTTACATTTCGTTTAATAATTTCAAGCATTTCACGTTTCTGGTGTGCGTTGCGGCATAAAATTTGAGGAATTAGTCTGGGAACATAACTTTTTGGCGCCCAAATTGGGCAGCCTTCAACCATGGCATCAGCACGCCCCCCAAAAAAAGCACAATTTACAGAAAAAAATTTAAAATGCATTGAATTTTCCGGCAGGCAAACAAGCTGCTGTCTGGTTGGAACTTGGGACTTGGGGCACTGGCCAGTAATTTATTTTTTTTTTTGTTCGAAGTGCCATAAAATGCATTTCATTGTCGCTTTCGTTTTCATTGGAGTTCAATGGCATTCGAGTCTCGGGCGGTGCATAAATTTTGCCTTGTCGTTGCCCCTTTTTGGCCTGACAGTCGAAGGGGCCCAATAATATTGCCATAAATTTGCCTATTCCAAAAACTTTGAGACAACTCCGCCTGAGTAATTGGCCAAAAAGTCAACCAAAGATTGCGAATTGCAAATTTTAGATTGTTTTGGGAAAAAATAATAAATATCTTTGATCAATGTGAAGCGGAATGTGTAACGACTGAAACACATAATGACTAAGAGACATAATAGTTAGTTAGACAAGCAACTTAGTTAGTTCAGTCACACGTGTGACTTGCAGTTAATATACGTATACTTAATATGCCGACGAATTGTGCAAACCGAATGGGAAAACTTCATTTAAATGCAAACTCGTTTTGCTGAGCCTATTTTTTTATTGCGTTGTGTTTTCAACTAGTCTGATCGTCATTTTGCCAATTGGCAACCTGCTTGACTCGTAAATTGGGCACCTGGGTCAAAAGCAAAGCATATTTTCAGAGCATTGCCAAATGTTGGCATGCAGCCTCCAAGGCGTAGTGCGTTTTGCGATTTGCTCTGATAATTTTAACTAGTTGCTATTGCTGCTGCACTTTGAGGCAATGTATCTGTATCTGCGGCACAAGTATCTTAGCTGCTGCTTCCACACCCAAAAGCAAGTCTCAGTTGGTACTGAAGCCAACAAAGCGTGGCATACAAAAAGACAAAACAAAACAACGAGGCGTTGATTTGAGGCCCAAAATGCAATTAAAAACTTGACTTTACTTTGTATTTCTATTTGTATTTGTATTTTTAAAGCTGCTGTCGTTATTGTTGTACTTGTTTTTATAAGTATTGTTTGCGGCATTACAACATGAAACAACAGGGAGAGGGCTTCAGTTAACTACTTAAAGTACATTAACCGTTGATGTCCATCATTGTTTAATATATTTACATATTTATACACTAACTAAAGCTAAAGCGTTAATAAGAAATTTAATATTTTCAAATAACTAGTTAATAAATGATTGTGAATTTAAATAAATTAAAAAATCAAATTGTTGAAAAAGATTAGACACAAATGTTAAGAGCTTAGAAAAATATAGAAAAGAGTTACAGCAAGAATGGAGTATTAATAAATTGATAAAATTAGGCAAAGTTTCGAAAACCAAAATAATTACTTTGTTGTTAGCAAATTCCTCAGAAAGTTAGGGTATGTCTGTATGAACATATAGTGAGTTCCAGATCTTACCATTATTTTGAAATGTTTTTTCAACATTATTTGCATATTATTTCTTTGCAGTTTCCCAAAATAAACTAAGAAGAAGAAGAAATAGTAGAAGCAGTTAAAAAAGCGGCAAATCCCCAGTTGTGCATTGTTGTTGCCGCTGTTTATGGTAAGTTTGCTTTAAGCCCGACCCTGTATTGTGGTAATGTGTGTGGGCGTGTCTGAGACAATTGAACACACCCAAGTAATCAGCACATACACACACACACACACCCAACTGATGAAGCAATGTCAATGCCACAAATTGAAAAATTATTATTGCGACTCAATTGAACTGAGGCAAGCAGGAGATAAATATATGTATAGCATATAGAGATCTTACATGTGGAACGGATTCGTAAGCCGCTTAGGTTTTTGGAGCATGCCCAAAATGTTGGCCTGTGGTCATTGTACATCCGGCTGGCAATTGGCCAAGCGCAGCGCCATTAACCTGGCCAACAAGCAGCAAGCAGGCAACTGCAATTAATTCAAGGCTAAAAAAACAAGTTGGAACTTTCTTTAAGATTGCCAGATGTGTGCTATAATGAAAGGGAAATGCACTTTTGAGGGCAGCATAAAAAGTTACGAGTTACGACAGGGCAACGTCACATTTCACTTTCGTTGAAAGGTGCAGTTACAGATACAAAGATACACAGATACAAAAATATACAGGTACAGATACAGATAGAGATGGAGTTGAAGTGCCGCTACATCATATTTCAAGTGCAGTTTTGGAGCTCAGTCGGGTGTGACAACGGGTTTGTCTACCCTCCTTAACCAAAACTGACCGCAAGTGTGTCTAATTTCTATCATTTGTTGTGCCAGCTTCCCCTACCCCTCTCCCCGTCTCTTTCTCAGTCTCTCTATTTGCCTCTCTTTCTGCTGCACAACTCATTGAACTTTCTTCTTTCACTGTGCCACCTGCTGTAGACTATATGGTCTGTTTTTATCTCCTTTTCTCTATCCCTCTCTCTCCGACTTCTGCTCTGTCTCCGTTTCTGCCTATGGCGTCGCCAGTTCCGTTTTTAGCCTTTGTTACGCTATTTCGCATTATTATACCCTGTAACTATGTGCAAAAGTATATAACAGGCAGAAGATGAAGATTCAAGCTTTATAATAGCACTAGAAATTGGGATTCTCGTCTAACAATTTAAAATAATAATATAATACATATACATACCTACATATTAATACATTGGACAGTATTAATAGTTGAGTCAATGGCACTATGTTCGTCTGTCTTATTTCGTTTCAACTGTACACGTCTTTAAAATAATCATGTAAGTGTCATAAAAATCATCCCGTAAATTAAAAATGTTTACAGGGTATTGTAATGTCTGCGTCCGACTGAAACCTTTACGACTTGTATTTTGTATTTTTTTTGCAGCTTTTGCTTTCGTTTAACCCATTTAATGTGGCCAGGTTTGCTTTGGGGCCAAGATCTGTGGTCAGTTCGCTTGTCTGGCCCCGGCATCCGTTATAAGCATGTGCATTTCGCATTTCACAACAACGGTAACAATAACAGCACACACACTTACACACACACACTCATACATACACGCACTCTCACACAGACAGAGAATCATGTGCACATTTAATTCAGTGGAAAAGTGAAAACGAAAGTGATCAGAGTTGCAGTTATCCAGTTAGTTGATCAGTTGTTGTTGTTGTTGTTGTTGTTGTTGGTCCATCCATCCAGTCATCCTCAGTGCTGGTCAGTTGACTTTCGTTTTGTGTATGTGTGTGTGTGTGTGTGTGTGTTCGCCCCTTGTTAATGATGATGCAATTAACTTGCCCAGCCAGAGATATTAATTTTCATATGCAAAATCATCCAACAATAAGGAAATCAATGCACAGTTCAACGGTCAGCTTTTCCTCCCCTTAAACACCCCTCAATCCTCAGTATTTCCTATCATCAATTAATATTATGGATCATTTGATTATAATGGCAAGCAGTATCCATGATCAAAAGTGGCTGCAATTGCTGTCATTATGGCAATTGTGTGGCATTTATGGACCGTTAGCTGGCCATTTAGTTGCACCATTTGCAGCTGGACAAACCCGCTTCATTTGGCCAAGTCCAAGACCGGCAATCAACATTTAGCGGTCTGGAACAACCTTTCACCTGACAACAGGTTTATAACATCCAGCCCTAGAATATGCTGACCTTGCATCTAAGCACACGTATCTCAATTTCATTCTGAGATCATTTCTTAAGCAGTTCTCAGACACTTTTCTATTCATTATGGTATAACGCTTAAAAGATTTACAATTCTATTTCTAAATAAACCTTTACCCTAACTTTTTTCTGCTCTTTGCAGGCATTTAAGCTATGACGCGACGCATGCAACTTATCACCTTGTGGTTGGGCCTTTTGGCCACAACAACCTTCGCACAGACGCAACAGGAATCCTCAGCCAAGTGGTCGAGACAGCTGGAATCAGTTGGTCCGTCCGATACGGATTCATTGGATTGGGTGCCTTTGGCACAGCCGTTGGATGAAAGCGGCAAAGATCGTTCTGGAAATGGACGTGTTTTGACCTATTCGCAATCCTTTCCGCCAAGTGCACGCTTTGGGGATCTCAACAAGCCTACGGGCTCCCAATTTGATTTCCCGTTTCAATTCCAGCGTTTTCCGAATGGGGCACCACAGGCGTTGCCGCTGCGACACCAGGGACCACCGCCACCACTGAAAAATGGTGGCTCACAGGAGCCAACCTCACAGTCCTTCTTCAAGTTCGAAATGCCCTTCCACAATGAGGCTGGTCAGCCTCAATCTCCGCCCACACTGCAGACTGGCTATCAAATTCAACATTCCTTTGGAGGTGCCCCTTCCTCCATCTTCACTCCCCCCTCGCTTTTCGGACAGCAGCCTCAACAGTTCTCCGAGTTCCAAACGTTGCCGCAGAAACCATTTGCCCAGGCCTTGAGCAAACCATTGCATCAACAGAACTATATTCAAGATACTTTGCCAGTGAAGTCCCATGGCAAACCTTTGCCTACGCAGGCTTCCCTGCAGAGCGTTACCCCCCAAGTTTTTCCTGTAGATCCTGAGCCGGACACTGTCTTTGGTTTAAACAAAGCAGCGGCTTCAACCTCATCCTCAGGAGGTAATTCACAGCAGGAGGTGCAGTTACTCTATGTGCCCTACGACACGCTCTACAATCAGCAAAAACAACCCCAGTCTTCCGCGTCCAGCCTCGGATCGAGCAGCAACTTCGAGGTGAACAAGTTCAATTTGAATGCTGGACTACCCGCTGTTAATCCCTACCAGATCAATCAGTTCTACACTCCCGATCCCAGTGGCGGCAATGACTTCTTTAGCTCTGGCACCACCACACGTCCCAGCAGCACAACGACGCAACCGCAGCACGTATTCCAGAGCTTCGGACAACCCCAACAACAGCAACAACAACCTCAATTTACAACGGCTAAGCCAAAGCCAAAGGCTCATCAGCCTCCATTGGCCATGTTCTTGTTGCGTCCCAATGCTCGACCAACACAATCCGATGTGGTTGCTGCTCTACGTAGTGCTCACACCATCTCTGTGATCGATGCACCCACCAAACAGACGCCTGAGATCTTCGTAGGACCCGCTGGCATGCCGATACCCGAGGGTTATGTCAAGTTCGACTTGCCTTATTTATCCCAACTGGCCCACTCCCGTGATCTCAACGATGTGTCCTTCTTTGTGGCACCACTCAGCTACCGCACACCCAATGGCTTCAATAAGATTTTATTGCCGGAGCCACATGTGGGTTCTATTGTCGTCAATCGTGCCAAGGACAGTGCTGCCATTCAGGAGCTAGTGCAACCACAAGCCGTGCGCTCACAGCGTCCTTACTCCACACCCGTTGGCACCACCCGCAATCCCTTCGAGACATCAACACAACCACAAAGGGTAACAAGTCCAGCGCCCACTCGGGGCAACAAGTTCAGCTATTATTATGTCCAAGATGGCATTCAGGAGGTCAGCTCTCCCAAGTTGCCCGCCAAGCAGGAGCGACATAAGAAGAAGCGGCCACAGCATGTGACCGTGGAGCAACCTGTCTATCGTGCACCCGCCAAGACGGAGAATCCCTTCGATACACTAAATCAAATTGGTGGAGATGATTTCTTCAGCTCCTTGACCAGAAAACCCAGCACTTCGAGTACAACCTCCACCTCTAGCACCACATCCACCTCAAGCACAACCTCGTCAACTACTTCAACCACAGCAACGCCTCAAACGCTCTTCACTTACGGCTCCAGGCCGCAGGTGGAGTTCCCCAGCTCCAATGGTCAGCTGTATCCTCAGTTTGAGCCTGCACCACAACAGCAACAGATTCAGGAGCAACTACCACGCCTTACCACACGCCCACCCACCGCAACCACCGTGGAGGAGGAGCAGCGTATGAAACAATACTTCCGTCAACAGGATGCCTTCCGTCAACGTCCACAAACCACAAATCCACCCTTCGAGCAGGTTCATTATACACCCACCTCTCTGGACTTTGATGTGGCGCAGCCCACCACACAAAAGACCAAGCAACGGGTGACGATCTATACACCAGGAGCTGTACCAGTGACCACCTCCGATGTGGGCTACAATGTGGATCCACAGGCACAGGCACCACTGAACCACCGACCAAGCTATAACCAGAACGAGGTCATCGACAGTGCCAATGTGGAGTATGAGCCGAATCCTTATCACATACCATCCGAATTGCCTGCATTAACACCCGATATTCCCGGTCTGGTGAACAATCTGCAGGAGAAGGATAAACTCGCAGCGACAACGACACCACTCAATGAACCTGAACCACTACCAGAAACACGACCCACTCGTCGTCCCGCGCTGCGTACAAGGAAACCAGCCACATCCAAGGTAACCACCTCAGTGTCTTACTCCGAATCAGAAAGTAATGCCAAAATTCCGACACATCGCATTCGTCGTCCCTACGGCACGAGGGTGAACTCGGCAGCCTCCACAGGCAACGAAGATAACGGAGGCGATGAGACCACCGTTACCACCACACGTCGTCCAGGAACTGTGCGCAATCCTCTACTGCGGAATCCGAATCGTATACGTTATCAGCCCACGACGGAGGAGCGTCAGTCGCTTAAGATAAAGCCCAAGAAGCATCACAAGGTGTCGAAAAACGGCAAGCCTGGTGAGGATCAGGACTTGGAATATCAACGTGATGTCCTCAAACAGAACTACCCCGTGTTCAAGGCAGCTTCGAGACGTCCCACAAGTCCAACTGCCATTCCCAGCTCTTACGATGTGGGCAATACCGAGGGACCAGCTTCAGAAACCCAACAGGTTTACACGGTTACGCCTAGCAATAGCATCGATAATGCCGAACAGAGTGTATATCCAGCAAATCTGTTGGAGCCCATGCAGATTGCTCAACATTACAATGAGTTCTCCAAGGATAACTATGGACCCGGCTACTTCCCTAACCAGGAGGATCTCAATCCCACAGAAGCATTTGTGCGCAACGAAGTCAGCCCTATTTTTACAACCTTAGCAACAACCACACCGTCAACCACAACGACTACCACAACAACTACATTAAGGACAACCACCGAGGAACCAGTAACAACAACCACACGTCGATCTCCCTTTATACGTCGCAACTATCCAAGAGTCAGGACCACAACAACAACGGAGCCCACAGTGACCACCACAACACCTTCAGAGGAACGACCTTCAGTAAGTAAAGCTATCCCTAAAAACCCTTACTTTACTAACTGCCGTTTTATCCTTTCTAGATCCGTTCCCGTCTTCCACCCCGTCGCGTGGTCAAGGTCCGTACACGTCAGCGTCGTCCCTCGCATCCGGCCTCATCAACATCCGCTCCGGAGGAGGAAGCAGTGACCGTCGCCCAGAAACAAAATTTACGCAAACTAAGTCGCTACAATCAGGAGCAGCCCGAGAAGGAGGTAAGTGAAGGGACACTTTTTCCAAGGAGTAAGCATAAATTAACAGGTTTCTTCTCCAGCAAACCCCTCGTCGTCGCTATAAGCAGCCCTTCCAGCTGGAAGGTCAGGAGTCCCAATGGTCTCCCGCCTCGGAATCTGGCAACAGCAACACGAATAGCTTCAAGCCTTTGAATCCCAAATATGCAACCAAAACGGAGTCTCACAGCTTTGAGAATGAACCCGATATTGTAACTGCTGGACCGACGGATCAACCGGAAACCTACGAATTCAACGTAGCTGCCAATCTTGGTGGATCAGAAGGACAGCGGACCACACCTGCCCTCAAGGCCCCCAACTTAAAGTGAGTTCTATAAATAAACCTCTTTATACCCTAACTGCTTAAAGAAGACTTTAAATACAGGGCACTGTAAGGGTACTCAATCTTCGGCTAGCCGAGGTTAAATTTTCTCTCTTGTTCAGTGCTTAAACTTATATCCAAATTCCACTTTTAGACCAGAAAAGTCCTTTGCGGAGCTGCTGGAGGAGGTGATGGGCAAGGCGCCTGAGGAGCTGGCCACAGAGACGCCCACCAGTAGCACAGTTAGCCGCCTGAATAGGCGTGGCAAGTGGAAGAAGTCGCGTGTATCGAGTGGTGGAGACAACAATGAGAATTTTGAAACTGCCGAGTCTCAAAACCTAGGACCGCAGCTACTTAACTCCCTGTACTCGGCCAGCGAGAAGACAGAGGATGCTCAGAAGACTACGACAACGCCAATGACGCCAGCCACCGAAGAACTGACAGCTGAGGCAATAACCACAACATCAGCACCCCCAACAACTCCAGAGGAGTACGAGGTGACCACCGCCAAGACTCCGGATGTCACAACAATTGCCACAACGCTAGCGATGAATGAGGACAGTGCTACAAGACGCATGGACACCGCAGCAGATGTGGACGCCGATGATCTGGACACACAGCCGAGCATCTTTTCGGAGGTGCGACAGCAACTCCACGATCTCTTTGCCATCGATGAGAGCGAGGATCAGGCTGTGACGGCTGCCTTGGCTGCCGTTGGAAAGAGACGTCAGGAATACACAAGCATCAAGAGGACGAAGCCAGCCACACCCACTGAGAGCACAACGGAGGCGTTAAACGAGGGTCTGGCAGCAACAACAGTGGCAACTCCTTCGGCTGACAAGGATAAGGATAACTTCCACAAGGATCTAATGGAACATGTGGTCTATGCAACGTCCACCTCAACAAAAGTTACCTCCGAGACGGAGATCTGTTATCGAGGACGTTGCATACGCTCCGAGGATCTGCCCGCCAATCACAAGCTGCACTGAGCTCCGGCGGAGCAAGGGATACATACTCCTCCCTCCCTCCCTTCCATCCCCTTCCATGTAAATACATAAGGGCATCGATACCAAGGGGCAGCATGGAGTGTGCAAAGTTCTGTGTAATGTCAGCACAGAACTTTCAGCACCTTTCCATCTCCCGGCACCCTTTCCGTATCCGCTTGTAATTACTTAGCTTTAACTACGAATATGTTCTAAGGAGTAAGCGATTAGAGAGAAAGTGAGAGTTATACAAATACAAATACAATCTTTATGCTTAAATAATCTTATTCAATATTCGAATCTTTCGAAAATTTGTAGTAAATTTAGTAGTAAATATAGTAAACAGTTTAGTTTAGCATTAACTTAATAAATAATATCGCATAGTGAGTCTAAGATTTGTACAATATAATAACGAAAACTAACAAATAAATAAAGAATCGAAATCGTTACAAATTACGAACTCAAGTGGGTTTTTTCTAATTATCAAATATATCTTATGCGGGCTTCGCAACCACAACAGTCTGATATGCAGAGCATTTCAACATTAATCCAGTATGTCTTCTAATAATAATACCACTATAAAATGCATACTTCTTTAATAGTAATATTTTTAACCAAAAAAACTGACCAGAGAACTGGACATGAAACATAACTAAAATTTCAAATTAAAAAATCTGCGAGAATGGGAGATGAACCCAAATCCAAATTATCTCTGATAAATGGCAAAAACAAGTAAATAATATCAGAAATGAAACAGTTCAAAGAAAAATATTATTCGAGAAAGAAATGCTATGTAGACATTTCCTAGATATATAAAGAAAAGAATAAAATTAAGAAAAACCTCTAAAAGTGATAGCTGAGTTTTGGGCGGCTGGATTCGAATATAACTTTCTGTTCTTCTCCCTTAATTCTAATTTTTCATTTAAAAAATTAGCTAACAAAAATGTAAGAATTTGGAAAATTTAGCTTTGTCATATTATTATATAATTATTTGTATAATGTGTTGTATAACTATGAATATATCTATACATTATATTTAAATATATATAACTCTACATTCGTATAGTTGTTGTATAATTATAGCGACAATCAATTCCATCTAATACCGTGCTTTAGGTACATCAGTTTCATTATCAGACTCTCACACCAAGTTAAAATTCGAATTTATATTTAGGAATCAATAAGACGAGCTCGCTCCGTCTCCTCATCCTCGTCAGCTTCTGGAGTGCGTGACTGCGTTGAGCTGGAGGAATTGTTCCACGACTGGACACTTGTACGTCCAAAGATGATGAACACCAAGTTACCAATGAAATAAACAAGGGCGGTGAAGTAGAAAACTATTCTCCACTGGGTTGGGTTTGTCTGGAAAGAAGGGAGAGATATATAGTAAGATTAGATAAACTATTTTTAGAGTAAAGTACTAACCTCATCCTTAACAATCAGTCCAACAATCAACGGAGCCAATATGCTCATCACATTTGCCGCACAATTCGTAATGCCCATCAAGGTGCCAGCAAAATTGGGTGACAGATCCATATGGTTCACATGGAAGCCCAAATAACTGGCCGAGTTGGTGGCCACCGCCAAGGTGAGTAATCCAACAACCAGCTTGGCACTCGCCTCACCTTTGGTAATGAATCCCAGACCAAGCAAAGCCAACATCGGCAGCCACAATCCCAGCGAGTTAAATAATTTTCTAGAGAAGCTCAGGGACATAGTGCTGCCACGTCTCTTCATCAGATCTGATATCCAGATAAACACAAGGGTGAGGATTATCATGGCAAAGTAAGGCAGAGCTGACAGTGGACCATTGTGCTTGATATCCATGCCGAGCACATTCTTTAGGAATGTAGGAATCTGTGTAAGCAGTGTCCAGAATCCCCAATTGTTTGCACAATGTGCCAGGAGTAGCGATAGGAATGGTAACGATGTCATAATACTAAGCCAAGGTGTGCGTAGATTTGGACGTGGTGCAAACTCCTCTCGACCCGCATCCGAGGCACGACGCAACTGACCCGAGGTCTCAATATACCGCCTCTCATTGGGCGTGATTGTGGCATGCTGAGCTGGCGTGCTGGCGCAGAGAAAGAACCAGATAAGAGACCACAGCAAACCCGCAATTCCTGAGATGTAAAATATGCTGGGCCAGCCCAGCGGGGAGGAGGCAATATAACCGCTTACAGACAACATTACGACGGTGCCAAACTGTGAACCGGAATAGCAATATCCAACCAATCTTCCTCGCTCCTCGGCTGGCGACCATTTCGATAGGAATGTGTGTGTGGAGGGAAAGATGACGCCCTGACAAAGACCTTGTACGGCACGCAATACAACCAACGTCTTCCAACCTCCATTGATGGCACAGAACGGTGTCAATAGAGCCAGGCAGGAACAGATGAGCACGCCAAAGAACAACATGTACTTTGCACCAAAGATTGCCGAGAGATAACCACCAGGCACTTGGGTAACCACATAGCCCCAAAAGAAGCTGCTCAACAGATACGACTTGATGCTCTCATCCCAATCGAATTCGGGAAAATCCGGATTAGTAGCATTACGATCTGTCATGGCCACAATGGCCACCGAGAGATTTACACGCATCGCATAAGCGACTGAGAGGCCAAAGAAAATCAAAATGCATTGCAGATGACGTACTCCAAAGCGAGGACCTGCAAATTATTCAATCTATCAGTTCAAAATAAATGAGAGGTATGTATATTCGGTAGACCGAAGATTTGATTTGTCCGACTTTAATGAATTTAAATAATTACTTTATGACTTTTTGACTAAATTTTTCTAACCGTTCTTAGTTTTGTTTCTATAACTGATTGTTAGATCATTATAGAAACTTTATTATAAAATCAGAAACAATTATTAACAGACGGACATGGATATGCATATGATATATCATATATCAACTCAGATTCCAGTCCTTATCAAGAATAGTTGGGCCAGTATTTGGCTCAAGATCTGTTCACTAGCAGTAACATTATTCTGTTATTTGTTGCTTTAAAGTCGGCCACGTCTTCTTGCGTTGCACAGTTCTGCACTACATTATAATACCCTCTGCTAGGGTATCACAAACAAAGGATTTACATTTAATTTACCTGTATTTCCTATGCTATCGTAGCCTGTCCGACTGCAGCAATCGAAGCAACCGATTGCCATATTGAATGTGTGGGGAATGTGAATTAATCGAGGAGCTCTTCCTGCTCCCTTTGTGAAGTTGGAGTTGTTGTGATCTCGTTGAAGTTCCTTCTCCGTCTAAACATTGCACGATATTTGCAACGCAAAAAAACAAACTCAGAGAATTAGACGCTGACGCTGACGCTGCTTACGTTGCGCTTTGTTTTTGTTATCTTCTTCTTGTTTCGATTGCGTTTTGTTTTTACTTTGCCAGTGGTCAGCAAACACAGCTCAACTGTCAAACAGCTGAGAGCTATCAGCTGACAGCTGTGTTTGCTCACCGATAGTTTGTTTACACCCGATAGTTGCGTCTATCGATATGGCGTGCGCTCATCAAATTCAAATATAAATTCAAATTCAAATTACTAAACAATAAAAACACATTTTAATTGAATTGTTATTTTTTTGCTTTGTGCACAAATCTTTATGCGGTCTTCATTTCTGCTTGTTTTTAGTTAATTATATTTTTTAGTACATCACAAGTTGGTTGTTTGTTTATTACTAGTTGTTTAACTAATTTTACTAATTTATTAATTGCTAAATAGTTATTTTAAAACATAACAATTACAAGAGCAGCGCTTTAAGTTACATTTGCTCTAGTTTTCTTTTTACTCTTCATTTATATATGTATTTAGTTTTTTTTTATGTACATAATGGAAAATACTGCAAATAATAATTTATGCTTTATCTATAAACTAAACAATTATCATATGTTGTTTTTTTTTAATATCGCTAATGGAAGCACGCGATCGTCATTATGGCAATTTCAGCTCTTGTCCTTTTTTCTTTAAAAACTAGTTAACTTAAAGCTAGAACTTAATTTAAGAAACAACAACTATGACAATATCATGCATTTCTCTTGATTTTTCGCATGAGAAAGTCTTTAGTCAGGGTTCGGGGGGATGGAAGGGGAATTTAACTTAAGGGGTCTCTTTTGCAGCGTTATTGTGATTATTTCCTGCTAAAGGCATGCCTGCTTCTATGCTCTCCGCATCCACAACAGGGGAATCCCACCATTGAGTCTCCGTGCGTCCAAAAATAACGAACAACAGATTGCCAAAGAAGTAGAAACCAGCGGCCAGGAAAAACACCATGCGCCATTGACTCGGGTTTGTCTAAAAGAGATTAGGAAAGATTAGTAAGGAATTTGGATTAATCTTCAATGTTGTTAACTTACCGGATCGTGGATAATCAGACCCACAGCCAGAGGTGCCAAGGCACTCATGACATTGGCAGCTGCATTCGTGAGTCCCATCAATGTGCCCGCATAATTGGGTGAGAGGTCAATATGATTCACCTGGAATCCCAGGTAGGTGGCAGCACTAATACCCACAGTGAGTGTGAGCAGGACAACAGCTAATGTTGCATTTTCCCGAGGCACATAGCCCAGAGCAATGAGAGAGCACATGGGAATCCAATGTCCAATGGAATTGAAGAACTTGCGATTGAAGGATAACGATAGAGATTTATTCTTCTGCAGCTGCTTGGACAGCCAGACGAAGAAAAAGCTGAGCAACATCATCACTCCGTACGGCAGGGAAGAAAGCAGCGCACTCGAATTGATATCCTTGCCATAGATGTTCTTCATATAACTGGGAATCTGTGTCAACAAAATCCAGAATCCAAACATATGTGTACAGTGAACAATCAGCAGAGACATAAACGGCATCGAGGTGAAGATCGGAATCCAGGGAGTAGGTGCCAATTTATGGGAATCCTGCATTTTTCCATCGGAGCGTGACTCCTCAATGAACTTTAGCTCCTCCCGTGTAATGCCGCGATGTTCCTCCGGTGTACTGGCCGAGAAAATCCACCAAAACACCACCCAGACGAAACCACAAGCTCCGCCGCAGTAGAAGATCGCTGGCCAGCCAACAAAGGAGTCGGCAATAAATCCGCTTGAAGCCAACATCAAGATGGTGCCAAATTGTGCTCCCGAGTAACAAATGGTGGCCAACATGCCGCGTTCGTTGGCCGGAGCCCATTTGGAGAGCAGGGAATGCGTTGCCGGATGCACTGCACCCTGGGTCAAGCCCTCCAGAGCACGTATCACACACAGTGCTTGCCAGCCGCCAACTTTCAGTGACAAGGGCGTCAATAGCGTCAATATGGCACAGGATGCAAGACCAACCAGCAATAACAACTTGGCTCCATAGCGTTGGGCAATGTAACCTCCAGGAACTTGGGTCACAATATAACCCCAGAAGAAACTGCTTAACATGTAGGATTTTTCCTTTTCCGTAAATGAATAATACTGCAATGGGAGCATAAAATTAGCGATGATTTCCACATCTCTTTGTTGTGACACTTACATCAACTTCCAGTTTTATCTGCTGCATCGAGCTGTTGTCACTTAAGCTATTGTTGAAGCTATCACTTAGGCTGTCATTTCCAATGTCCGTCATATTGGGCTTCTCAGTCATGGCCACCAAGGCCACACTGAGATTAACCCGCCACGCATAGGCGAGGGTCAGGCAGAAGAAGCACAGGATGCATTGTACATGCCGCACGCCAAAGATCTTGTCTGCAAAAATAAATGGAAAATAATTATAAAATGAGATTAGTTTAAAAAATAAAATTTACTAAGAAGGGAACTTAAGTTCAATGGAAAGAAGGTAGAGTAGAAACATATCTTCTGGGACATGTAAGGGATTTTTATGGGAAACCCAAAATTGCAATTAAAAATGTTGCTATATTCTGAGACGATCTTACTATCTATTTTCTAAAAAACTTGTTGATGATTTTTTACTATATTTGTCCATATAAGAGAATAAGTCTGAGTAGATCATGGGGAGCAGTCGCTTAATCTCACTTTCTCATCAACAATTTTCAGTATCATCTGCCAAGTGTTGATGTTTTTATAGAGTCGATTGACAAGCTACATTTCTTTCCTCCCCTTTCCCTTTGCGACTATCTCTTATTCTTTTCAGTTTTATAGATTATTTTCATTGTCAACTGAACTGGGAAACCCAACCTTATTTTTTTCAATCAACAATCTTATTACATATTTGTTTACAGACTGAGAAGAGCTCGATGAGTAGCTCCTAACTCTCGCTTTTTCTCTTTCTCTAGTAACAAACTTAAATACTCTCTTATCAATGCCAACAACTTGCTCTTACTCCCGCTGCAGCTCTCTCTCTCACTCTTTCTCTTGCTCTGCCTGTCACACTCTCACTCTCTCGTTTATGTGGGGCGCGTTTATTTATAAAACACTGTGTCAAAATCTTGTTGTGGCCGTTCATACACACACACCACACACACTCACTAACACACATACAACGCCCACTCGTGAATGTAAATGTGAATAACTCGTGAGTGTTTTGGGCCTCAATGAAGTGCAACCTCAGCAGACTCTGAAGACGGTGCTGTACCCAACAGCGAATCAGCTTAAACATACCACGCGACATACCACATTTACCTCCTCTCTCTCTCATCACACCTCTCTCCCTGCTCACTCCTCTTCTCTTCTCTCTACTCCTCTCCTCTCATATATCTACCTGTACATTGCTCTCTCACTGTGATCGGCAGACTTAAACGACGAACAGCACGTGACGATCTCTCTTTTTTTTAACCATGTGCATAATTCAATTTATTGGCACAGTCCAACGGACAGACAGACGGACGTACAGTGGAACATACAGTGATCCAAAAAAGTATTTGCACAACTCTAATTTTCAGTTAGTTTTCAAATAACCTTTAAGGTAGTTAACTTAGAGAACACATAAGTATTACCAAACAGTTTATAATATTAAAGATTTTATATATATTGCGTTAAATTTAAATTGGAATAAATAAACTAAATAGAATTTAATCTAGGCAACATATTAAAATATTAAAACAAACAAATTTTTTTTCAGTCATAGCTTATAACTATGTGAAAAGGATCAACTTTTAAACTACTGATAAACTATTCAACATTTTATTTGTATTATAAACACGTACAAAATAAATAAACCCCACAGACTAGGATTAAGCATTTGAAATTTAGTAATTTCTTGGCGTCCTAATTATTTTCTTAATCACTGTTTATAGCAGCTACAGCTGTTGGAGGTATTTTTGTATTTATCTTATTTTATTTACGTTCTTTGTCGATCTCTGCTTTTATTTTTAGATCGAGACTCGGACTGAGACTCTCCATAAATGGCAGAAGGCTTAGACTTCTTGTTTGTTGTTGCAACAATTTTGTTGCACAATATTAAACACACACATACACATAGTTATTGGCAACCTTGCAACGCGGCCTTACAAGGTACGTAAGAATTGCAAGTCTATTGAACTCCCCTCGATCGATTTTTCCAAAGCGAGCCCAATGCCAGTTTGTAGACTAATAACTATTAATTTTAATCAATTAAATTATGCTCAACAATTAACAATTGTGGAGCCAAAAATACGCTGACGATGACGTTAGTCGTTGATTGAACTTTGGGACTTGCTCTCTCTGTCTCTCCCTCTCTGTCTCTCTCTTTCTCTGATTCACTCTCTTTGTTATGCTCCGTCTCTGTTTGCTGAAACTGAATCATATTGTGGTGGAACTCTTTATCTGACACGTTTTTCAATTTATTTGCACAATGATTTCAATTTCGTATCACTTTGTGAGTTTTTGCTGTATCCAGTAACAGAAACACTTTATTTAAATGTTAATTTAAACTCTTGCCAAAAAGAAGAGGAAAGCTAAAAAAAATTAAGCAAAAACAAAAGCAATTAAGCTTTTTTTTTGTGTTCCATAAATGGAATTGCACAAATTTCCAGCAATATGATCAATAAACATTTATGAACTGGCATGAAAGTTGATTTTTGATTGATTGCCATTCCGAAGAAACTGTACCGATACCTCCCATAGAGTTATATACCCTATATCTATATATAGTATACATATATATAAATATATTTAGTTGTAGAATACTTTCCATGGCCAAACGACAATTGGGTTGAGTTTTGGACGAAGGACATGCTTTATGGTATAAAACAATAACAAAATCAAACTGAGTGCTGATAACCGATAACAGTCGATAACGGCCGATAACGCTCACGATATAATATTGAACAATAACAACAACAAAACAAAGTACTACAAGCCTACATAATTTTATTGAGCATGTCAGTTTATTTGCGATTAGATAATTAGTTACAGTGGCCGACTCATCGAATCAGGCAACCCGTTGCTGATTGATACAATGGGTAGCACTTGAGATGTACGTGTAAAGTAGACCCTATAAAAGGAGGCTTACAATGGGACTGACTGTTGATATTAGCTCTTTACTCGAAAACTCAGTTGTAATGCCATATTACAAATATTTGTTATTTGTTGTTTGTTATTCGGATTCGGATTCGGATTGTTCTGCTTATCAGTCTTCCTCTCTTTTTCTCTCTCTTTTTAGTTAGATAAGCATTAGAGCTGCGTCAATTGAGCATAGTCCAAGTTAATTGCAATCACTTTTGTCCTTTTCTTATTTAAATTTTTCAAATTCATTGGCATCTCTTGAAAATTAAATAATATAAAGTAAAGAGGAAAAAGAGAGGAAAACAAAAGAGAGGTGGGAAGAGAAGACAGCAGAGCAGAATATAGAGGGAAAAAAACGAATATATTGCGTCTGACTCGCTTGGCTAACAGCTCCCCAACCACGTCTTCCCTCTTCTCTCTCTCCACACCCCAAACCCCACACCTCACCCAATGCTATTTTATTCTATTTTATTTTGTTGTTTATTTTTATCATTTTCGTCGAGCGTGCTAAAAATTTATTTGTCCGTCGACAAAGACGAATAAAATTCCATTTAATTTTATTTTATATTTTTTGAGTTGTAGATACTCTATAAAGTGGAATGCGAAATGTCAACAATAAATCAGTAATATTAACTGCTTTTAGCCATATTTTTCAAACTTGGCTAACTTCGAATGCAATTATTGTTTGCTTCATTTGCTTTATAAGGCAATAAATACACTCTATTGCGACTTTTTTTTCACTTTAGTGAGTGTTGAGGGGTGGTAGGGTATTACGAGGGGGGTTTGAGCAAGTTGTTTCCGGCAACAAGCTTTGAGAATTGACAAATGCACTCGGTAGCGGTTGCTTACATAAACACATGAGACACGTGCACGCAACGCGATGTGCAAGAGAGATAGATATAGATTTCTATCTATAAATAGATATAGATAGATGGATAGATAGTAGGCTGATAAGGACTGTTCACTTTTGGTACTTACCATTGGCGTATTTGCCAGTTTTCACCATATTCAAAGTGGTGGTCATGTGTACGGCGCGGGATTTTCTGTAGCTTACGAGCTTGAGATCTTTCACTCTCTCTCTCTCTTTCTTTCTCTCGCTCTGGCTTTAGAGCTGCGGATGTCACTGGAACTTTCTTGTATTTACAATTATTGCTTTTTTTTAATTTTTACACAACGTGTTCCTTCATTAAGCTGGAGCACATGTGCACGACACGACGATCGAGGCGAAGATCGAGACGGGAGGGGAATTGACGCAGGGGAATTGAAGTCTTGGGCCAAAAGTCGCGTTGGCTTCGAATTTTGTTAGCGATTTGAATGTCGCATAAATTACAGATGTGTTATATCGTCTCACACGATGATATTTATTTCACGCGGATACCAACAAAATCAAATGTGACACGCGCTCTGAGATACTTAGATACTCAGATACTCGGATACTCAGGCTACAGATACTATATAGTCTGTTCGATTTAACGCGATTTTCTATAGATATATTTTGGGTTTTGGTTTGTTCTAGCGAGCGATTGCGACTGCTTGAAATACTTGTGGACGCGATTCTTTTATAAATATGATCGCTCGACGAACGGCGAACGAGAGAGTCGAGAGTCGCAGTCGACGTCGCTAGCAGAGTCACTGTTGCTGTCACATTTGTAGCTGTTGCTGCTGTTGTTGTTAGTTGTTGTTGCTGGCGGTTATGGCACACACATGTGTATCGCGTGAATTCCATTTTCCATTTGGCTGTTGTTGCTTTTGCTATCAGTAAAAAACCCGAACACGCTGGCAGCACACACACACACACACAACCAAGACATGTATGTGTGTGTGTGTGTGTGTTGCCTGCTCTCTGACTCTCGAATTTGCCGGCCAATATGTAAACAACACCAACACACTGACAACGACAACAACAAGTTATCAGTAGCAACTGTCTCTCTGTCTCTCAGTCCCTCTTCTACTCTCTTCCTCTGCCACACTCTCTCTCCTTTGCTCTCTCTCCTTGACTTGTCTGAGTAATGTAAAGTGTTTTTAAGAAATTCAGCCAGTTTATATTGCTTACAAATTGTAAAACAAAATTAGTCACATCCCATTTCCCTTCCTTTTTCTGTAGCCAGTTGCAGCTAGTATCTGCAAGATACTCTATTTCAATCTAGCAACCTTTCTTGGCTTTCAAAGTGTCTGCTGATAAGCTCTAAGTCTCTGTCGAGGTCACAGTCACTGATAGACAAACTTGTATTTTATATTATACATAAATATACTAATAACCATCTGTAGTATCAGTTCTCTCTCTCCTTCTCTCTCTCTCTCTCTGTCTCTCAAGAGCTACTCGACTGTGACATAACTCAGGCTTTGACAGTTGCTGCCGGCAAAAATGTAACAATCGCACAATCCAACATTATATTATCTAGATTATTCCGACGCTTACACAATCCATAACTCACAATTTTGTCAGCCTGTTGGCCCTGATTGAATGCCATGCCATTTTCAACCGACAGACAAATATAATTATCGGAGAGATGAGAAGAGAATGAAAAAGTTAATTGTGTCCTATGTATAAATGGAACATCAAGTATCTGAGTTATCAATTATATTTATTTGTTGCAATCGCAAATGTTTAAACAAATTATTTATGCTTATCAATTGAGACTTTGATTTTCAAGCAAAACAACGCTGTCCCTACCTCCCTCCCTACAGCCTGTCCTCCACTGTCCCCTCTTTTTGTCTTATCGCCTTGGCAAATTCATTCTGATTCCTCCAACAAGACAGCTCTGAAGAGGCAAGTCGAGGCATTATTATTAATCGGTACACATTCCGATTTCAGCATATGTTACAATAGGTACGAGTGTACGAATATTTACGTATCGTGTGTGTGTGTGTGTGTGTGTGTGTTTGTGTGTGTGTAGCTGATAAGGCCCCGGTCCCGTTTTGAATTCACACACGTTTTTTCGGCACGTTCGCCAGTTTTGATTCGTTGAGTTTATCAGTTAATAATACCTATAATTATGGGTATAAATGACTCTCAAAAGGAAGATAGAGTTTTCTAATTGGGGTTTGATTAAACCAAAGTGTTTATACATTTATTTCTGGTCAGTAATCTACCATAAAGCTCTTTATCAAATTTTTCTATCTCGCCATTCTTAAACTAATGTGTAACAAATTAAATGTCAAGTCCAAAGGGACATGTTTCCATGAAATTTATTTATAGTTTTTCTTCAAATGATCGAAAAGAATGAAAAGTAATTTGACGTGTATTGAGTAAAATACTTCAATCTGTCATTATTGTCGATTAGAAAAATTACTCGACTTGAAGGTACTTTATTAATTATCACTACCTTTAATTAGGCTATAACTGACTCTCAAAGGTAAGACCGTTCTTATTAAGGTATTATTACACTAGAAGTGTAAATAGATACAATAAGGGTATTATTACACTGACAGGTCATAATATTCCTAAAATTCCTAGAAAGTTATCAACGGTAAAGTTTGTTATCACATCTTTCTAGCGTGTGAAACAAATTAAAAATCAAGTCATAAGACCCTTGTTCTTTGAAAAATATTTATATTTTTCATCATATGATCCAAATGACAGTAGATCAGTTAATAAGAGCTATATTTAAAGCATCAGCTGACTCTGTAAGCAAAGATAGAGGTATTATTAAAACAGAGAGTAAATAGATTTAAGCAGTCTTCAACTATAAAACTCATTATCACATCTTTCTAGCTTGTGTAACCAATTAAAATGGACATGTTCTTTGAGTTCTAATTATAATTTTTATTAAGTGATCCAAACGTCAGATTCAGTATATAAAACTTATATTTACAGCTAGTACTGAATCTCTAAGGGAAGATAGAGCTTTCTAATTAAGGTATTATTACAACAGAGTGCAAATAGATTTATTCCGAGTCTGTCGTCAACTATAAAGCACACTTTCAAACTTATCACATTGTTCTATCGAACTGTGTAACGAATTAACTGTCAACTCAAAAGGAACACTTTCTAGATGATCGAAAGTAGTAGAAAGTATTTTGACTTGTATTGAGTAAACCACTTCAATCTGTCAATTTTGCCGATCAGCACAATTTTTCGCATAAATGACAGTTTATCAGATCTATTATTACTGCTATAAAAGAAGCTAGAGCTTTTTAATTGGGCAACGTTTAAAGTAGAGTGCAAATAGATTTATTTTTAGTAAGCATCGTTATCAAATCTTTATATTTGCTGTAACAAAATAAATATCAAGTCAAAAGGGACATGTTTTTATTTAATTATTTTATTTATTTATAGATTTCTTGAGATGATCGAAGCGAGTTGAAAGTATTTTGACTTGTATTGAGTAAACCACTTCAATCTGTCAATTTTGCCGATCAGCACAGTTTTTCGAATAAATGACAGTTTATCAGATCTATAATTACGGCTAGAGCTTTTTAATTGGGGTACGTTTAAACTAGAGTGCAACTAGATTTATTTTTAGTAAGAGATGATCGAAGCGAGTTGAAAGTATTTCGACTTGTATTGAGTAAAGTACTTCAAATATGTCAATATTTTCAATCAGCTTTTAAGCGCTGTATTAATTGTGGTAATCAATCTAATCACAAGATCTTATCGCGCCTGGATGTGTCACGCCCACAAAAAGTAAAGCCCCAAATAGATGGGAATTATGAATCTGTGGACTGCACTATCATATGTATATTCTTATCAAAAACAGCGACATTTGACAAATGGCAAACAGCTCGAAGCTCGTCAACAGAGAACGCTTGACGTCAAACGGGGAACGGATGTGGAACCTGTCGCCAGGTTGACTGAGAGACAGAGAAAAATAAAGAGAAAAGGAGAGGAAAAAGGGCAGGATAAGGCCTAAAAATAGCTTCTCAGCCTCTCCTCACATTTAAATGGCGCCACACCCTTTAATGCATCAATTATAATGCAGCCTGCCATTGATATGAAAATTTACTCTTATAATAATATAGATAGTAATATCTAGATACAGATACATTTACTCAACAAGATACAGGTACAGAATGTGGAATGGAATTTTACAGGCGTTGCATACGCTGTCAATTGAATTGCGATAATAAACTGTCAATTTGGTCATATAACGTATACGTACTCGCCGTGTGTAACAAATTGTAAACGAAAATAAAGATACATTCGTATCTATGGAAATGTAGCTGTATCTATGGCTTTAAGTGAGGTTCAAATGTGTCATTAAATTAGCATACGACTTCGTTTTGGATCGCAGCTCCTTTGTGACTTTTTTGATGGTGATTTTCCATACCCCCAAGAGGTGTTAACTATGCCCAAAAAGGGGTAGATAACCCACATTAATGAGGCAGGGGCAAGAACTGTGTGTCTGCACCGAGTTCATTGCTGAATACCGTATCGTCAGTCATATGCTTTGTGTCAACCCAATAGACAATGTAATTTAAGGGATTATGTCAACAGTTTTCGCTGTTTTGCGTTCGAAATATTTATGAGATATTTATGTAAATTTCTAATGCATATATTTGCCAATCTCCGAGTGTCAACAGAGTAAAGTAATTGTATCATCTATATCACATCTGTCACATCTAATTGAATTGTATGCACTCAATTGAGATGCTTCTCAATTGATGCGAATTAACGTTCATCACAATGGTGTATGGAAACTTTTCGCTATACTTAGATCCAATATGATATCTGACCCATACATTTTACTTAGCACCTGATATACGCCCACTTTTGCCTATTTGTCACCTTTATTGATGGACACTTTTTGGCTATTTAATTTATGTCTCGACGTTTCCATTATTGCCTTCGCCCAGCCAAACAAACACTAGACTCAGATCTGGCAGACAGTCAAAGACGCATTTCAATTTGATTTTCCGCAATTGCGTGAAAAATCATTTTAATTGCAAACTTTTCATTGCCCCCGATTCCCCATTCCCGCCTCCTTGGGCCATCTCCCAACCTGTTAACCGTTAGCCTCTTAGTCTCATCTTTATTGCGGCATTGTGTGGGCTGTTATTGCTTGGACTTCTCACGCGGCACGTAGACTTTTAAAATAGAACTTTTCATTTTCACTGCTCGTGCATAGAATTTTCACATTTTAATACACTCCCTTAATGGGGTATGACAATATTTAAGTCAATGTTAATTTGATTATTTTTCCTTGTTTCCATTAGAAAATCAACAGTCTACAATCAGCAATTAACTAGCCTTAGTTAAAGAATGTAGTCAACTCAAGAATATCTTTTTAAGAAATGAGTATTTTTATGGAGTATATTCTAACAGAATTAAGATTAAATCTTTATAAGTTTAGTTTTTTGCTTTTTTAAAATTAAACATATTGAATAGTTCAACAGATTCTATATTATAAAATAGTTTTCAAGTGAGAAAATGTAATTAACGATGAGATTTTAGTGCATATGGTATATTTTTTCAACTTCTCAATATTGAAGAGTATTGTTTGTTTGGTTTACGAGCGTCGTCTCCAAACATCTATTTCAATATATTGTTGTTGAGACTTGTCGGACACATAAACAATAAAACATGCGATTTGGACAGACATCTAAAGTGAGCGATAATGACTCGTGATCTTGGCTAAGGGACATACTCGTAAATGCTATTTCCGTTAACATTTTCTTAGCCAAAAAAAACGTGTAGAGACCCATAGATGAACCTTAGTCATTTGGCAAACTTCACCCTGCTGCAGTGTTATCTAAAATCCTCTTCATCCCCACGAATTTTAACAATGTCTGCAATTATGACAGTTATTCGCGGAATATACATATGTACATATGTAAATCTTATCATTTTAGAAATGCGACAACCACACATCTGAGTTATCTGTGTGACGTCATTCAGAACACAACACGGCACCAACTGCTCATTTACTTATTTGTATATTCACTTGGTATTTGTATTTGCTTTTGGTACTTAGTAAAGGTGACTATAGTTAGTTTTCATCGCCAGATAAGCTAATTCATAAAAAAAGGCAGGTATCATGACTGCGCAATAAAAGTCGTTATATTCTTTTTGTTGTGAAATCGTTAGTTATTTCCAAATGCATTATCACCAGGAATTGCAAAAAAAATATATAAAAAAGGAAAAATAAAATATAAAAAAGAAATAAAATAATGTATAAGTATATTAATTTCTATTATATTAAATATTAAAAACAGCAAACAGAAAACAGCATTGAATGTGCAAAATAATTTGCGATAACCTTAGTCACAAAAAGAGAGGGAGAGAGAGCGAGAGTGTGGCTCGCTCTCACCGAAAGAAACACAAAGAGAGCCGCAGCAATAAAAAGAGAGGGAGCGTTCACGCTTTTGCCGGCAACAACAACATCAACATTGGCGCCGCGTTGTGTTAATTTGTTGCCATTTTTATGTGCAACCAGACATACTTTTCTACATATAAACATACATACATAGATATATATCGCACATACACATGTATAAATGCGGCGCACCCACTCTCACAAGTTCTCTCTCTCGCTATTGAGTTGCGTGTGCTTTCGCACGTCTGTTCAGAAGCACGCTCTCGCTCTCACTCTCGCTCTCTGTCTGATCTTTGATCACGTTTCTCACACGTTCGGCTCGGCACACGAGTGAACGACGACGCTCCACGTTCACGTGATGCGCAAGTGTACAAAAGTAATCGGCTCTCGGCTGTCGCTGTTGCTGTTGCTGCTGTTGACGCTGGCAATGGCGCGCCCATACCCGCCCCCTCTCACTCTCTCTCCTACACTCACGCAAATGTTCCACACGAGAGCTTTGTGTTGTATTTGTTTTTGGTTTTTATTGGTTTCTGCTCGCATGGCAAAATGATTTGCAAAATACGATTTTGGAATGGAGTATATTGCCTCTTGGAATGACGTAAATATAAAGCCTGGAACAGAAATATAAATATAACCTCAACGAGTGAACAAGAGAGCTATAGAGAGAGAGACAGAGAGAGAAGGGTCGCCCCACATACAGATTACGATTTCACCATCATAAACCTTGATTCATGCCAAGTTGGCAGACAATTATGGCCCGTTGTAGCGCTACCATCTGAAACATACAAACAAGAACTTAATTCTATGCCAACAACTCGACAGACGGTGCGGATAATGGTGGCGATCGGGGGCATCAACTGATATGACAAGTGCCTTATTATTTGCACAGTGGAAATGATAACATCTCGTATTTCGTCGCGTCAAGTCTCGCCTCTCAGCTCCCCACTGTGCTGACTGGAAATCATATAAATAACTGCTTTAAAATTCATTTTTAATGGTTTTTATTATCTTTGGCTTTTGGACTTTTTTTTCATTTTCGTTTTTTCGGTTGCTCCAACAAAGGCTATATACCTCGCCTGACGTTGCGATTCCATCGAGCACGTGCCGCCCCAATGGAAAAAGCCGAAAAAACAAAAAAAAAATCCACGATTCCGTTGTGAAATTCTTGGAAGTTTTTAAATCACTCACTCCCATTTAGGTTTATTTTTAGATTCCATCCGTTTCTTCTTCCGTTGAAACGGTTTCACTTTAAAAACCTTTACTAGGGTAGCAAAATAAGTACTTAAAAATCCTTAAAGATCAAAGTATGTTTACCAGTTTCCTGTTTTACGAACTCAACACATCGCTGGCTTGTGATTAAATTGAAATGCTAATTTTGAAAATTTAATTTTAAATATATTTGGGATTGCTTTATATTATGTAGAAGTATTTCATAATCGCAAATGTCAAGTTGAATATGTGAGTGTGCTCAGTAAATGTGCGGTCCATATCGCGTGCTTGTTCGTATTCAAATTCCGCTTATCAACAGGTTCGCCTCACACGATCACACGACCACTTCCACTTTTTTAACATGCGCCTCAAATGCGGGCAAGTTCGTAACCAAACATTTTATATCAAAGGCGTATTAAGAGGGGCTTTACCATTTCACCTAAAGTCCCCCAAAACAAAAACAGTGTTTATACGCCTTTATTTATTAGATTATAAGACATACCAAAAGTTATACTGTAATATTTACTGATTGGTGAAAACATTTTTACCTAGAATATAATAGATGTTAATATGATTATTATTTGTATGTCAAGTATTAAAAATTCCTCACATACATAACAACGAAATGAGTTAAGGTCAGAATTTCGGTGAGTTTTTGTTGATCAACTATTTTGGCCCCTATTTTCAGGCTTTACGTTTTTGGGTTTCTTTCTTTTCATTCACAAAACTATTTATAGAAAACTGAATACGTTAAATAAATGACTTCGACCGCTCAAAAGTATGCAACACTTTAATTTCATTTTCATCTTTTTATATTACCAAAATTTCCGGTAGGTGGAGCCTTATGAGTACGAATGCTCTATTTTGTTCGCATTGCGTATACGTATCACGTATACAAGGTGCTGGGCAAACCCGACACCAATTAAATGCACGAATGTGGAAAGTCTTCAAATCTTACATTGGAAATGATTAAAGGTTATGTAGGAATTAAAAGCAAAAATATTTATTAGGATAGTTTACCAGATATTAATTATTTGCTTAACAATAGTAAAACTAAACTCGCTAAAGCTAAGACGAATGCAAATCAAAAGAAAAACAAAAGATAAGCCCAAACAACTCGCAACAATACAAATGTCAGATGCACCCTCGACGCCAAACTATGTGGCGTAATGTGAACAAAGCAATTTTCTACTTTCTTCATAATCCTACACTCAGAAAAAAAATCAAGATTTCCGTACTTAAACAGTAAAAACAATCTCAAAGTCCGATTAAGTTCGGCATTCCAGAGCTATAGTACGAAGTTCTTAGTATAAGTACGTTTTTTCGTAGTTCTACAAATTTTAAATTAATCCCATTTTGGGATATTTTAAGTACATTACACTTGCATCACAACTACAATTTCTTGTAGACTAAAATACCTATATATTCTACAGAGGAAGACAGGCTGACACAGACATACAAAATGATAGAAGCCCGAACGAAACATTCTTAGCTTAATACATATTTATTCTTGATTTAAGAAGTAGTCGGTGCAAGACCTGCTTTTACAACAATTATTTGTAAAAATGTAATTATACCCAAGGAATATTTTAAAAAATGTCAAAACAAATGATAAAACATTAAAAATAATTGTTTTTTTTAAATAATGCCGTCGGTGGAGTTCGAACAGGGATTACGAACTTAAATTAAGAATATTCGTACTCATTTTTAGTATATCTGTACTAAAATATTTAGTGATTGTTTAAGACTTAATCTAAAAATTTTAAAAGAAAACAGTCTTAAAATATTTAAGAACGAAATCGTCGAAATTCAAGTTCGGCCATACTAATTTTTAGGATGTCATTTTTCTCTGAGTGTACAGTTGTAAATAAGATTTGTAAAGATTTATCAGGTGCGCTTCTTATTTAAATCTTTATCCTTTTATCTGGCATACTAATTATGGGATAATGGTATTATCATAAAACTTAATAGTTTGAATAAAAATCTTGCATGCACTCCAGATGTGCATTTAGTCACAAGCAACTCGTTGTACGATGAGGACTTTCTCGATTTTTGTGGCTATTTTGTGCTGCTCTGCACAGTTGATTCATTCGTCATCCTCTGCAGGGACTTTGGTAATTTTTTTACATATTCAAGTCGTAAACACATTTAAAATAATACAGGAACAAATGTGCATTAAATATATTATAGGATGATGTGAGATCAACTGATGTTCAAAATGATGAAGTCCATGAAGAAAAAAATATACCGGGGTATGTCTAAATATATTATATGTATGAATTTTCCGAAAATGGAACCGATCTAAAGTGTACAAGCACAAATATTTTGGGGCTTTCTTGTAAGATTCGACTCAAAGACAAATTATTTTGAAACTAACTCTACTAGTTTTAATCATTAACTTTATATTGCAGATTACCCACAGAGCAGAATGAGGTCAATATTAGAAATTATTCATACAATTTACCCTCATCCTGTCCGACTAACACCGATTTTAATGGGTTTTTGACCATACAAGTATTTGGTCTCGAACCGTTTGATGTCCTTTGTAACTCTTATATAGTCGGTCCTGGTTGGACAGTGATTGCATCGCGAAGTGATCTCGAGCTAAATTTCTTTCGAAACTGGTCACAGTATAAACACGGTTTTGGAAATATGTTGGGCGACTTTTTTATCGGATTGGATAAGTTGCATGCGATAACTATAACACAGCCACATGAACTTTACATCTATCTTGAAGACTTTGA
Source organism: Drosophila neotestacea (assembly GCA_035044365.1). NCBI lineage: Eukaryota > Metazoa > Arthropoda > Insecta > Diptera > Drosophilidae > Drosophila > Drosophila neotestacea. The sequence continues at coordinate 2,100,812 of JAWNMD010000155.1, forward strand.
GGGTAATAAACGTTTTGCAAGGTACGATGAATTTCTGATTGGCACCGAGACCGACAAATATGTGATGAGCAAATTGGGCACCTATGTGGGAGATATGGGCGATTCTATGAGAAGGCATGCCAATCAGAAATTCACAACATATGATAACAAAAACAATATCGGTAAAGGAAATTGTGCTGTCGATCGTATGGGTGCTTGGTGGTATAGCGACTGCTCAGCTTCGTAAGTTTAAATGTTATTTCCTTTCAATCACATTAGGGTGATGAATTGTTGTTTATATTTATAGTAATCTATTTGGGCTCTACCTAAACGGACCCTATAATCTAGATTTGGATTTGAAAGGCATGTTTTGGGATCGGTGGCTGGGAGATCGATACTCGTATAAAGAAATGCGCATGATGGTGAAACCAAAACGCCACTTCTTACATTAATATTTGAACAGTAATAATAGTTTGTCTATATATCTGAAAAATAAATATTATTTTTGCACACGAAGCGGCTGCATTTTTTAATTAAATAAATGATATATAAAATTTGACAGCATTTATTTACTTTTTGCCGATCTATTTATCTTTTATAAATAAATTTTATGTTATGCTTTATTTCAGGATTGCGACTGTACGGTTGATTTCATGATTTGTCTCCAACAGATGCATAAAGTTTCTTGATAATTTGCTGATGGTTTATTCAAAGGTTGGACATCGGTGCGACCAAAAATTAAGAAGACCATGTTGCCCATTAAGAGAATGGCAGCAAAATAAACAAAATTGTTTTATTTTTGTAAGACAGCCAAAAAGCTTGACACACTTTTGTTTTTAAAATATTGTAGATCCTTAAATTGGCATTAGCAAACAAACCATTTCAGCTTTTAAGCCTATTTATGAACATCTTGAATTAGAACTATTTGAATGGGAGACAAAAGAAACGTTTGAAAATATAATTTAGAACTTTTTTAAAACGCATCAAAAAAGTGATTCTTAATTTAAAAGTACCTCGTTCTCAAAAGTATTTTTTCTTAATCATTTGGTTTAAATATTATTTATTTAATATGTTCTTAACTAACTAAACATACATAAGTAATATAATTATTGTTTAGGTGAGAAATTTATTACAGAATTTAGCTTAAGACTTCACTGTTTTTGAGACTCCAACTGGGGCGTGGAATTGGTAGAAAGCCTCGTTGCAGGATCGTTCCAAGATTGGACATTAGTGCGACCAAAGATTAAAAAGACACTGTTGCCAATAAAATAGACGGCAGCAGCAACAAAGAAGACAAGTCGCCACTGATAAACATCTTTCTGCAGACGAAAATAATGAAATAAATACAAACAGTTATGGATTAAGAACTGAAGGACTAGAAAAAGACTGAGAGTTGACTCACGTTATTGGTAACAACGAATCCCACTACAAGAGGAGCGGCGAGACTCATAAAGTTGGCTATGCAATTACAGATGCCCATGAGGATGCCCGCAAAATTGGGCGACAGATCAATGTGATTTATGAGGAATCCCACATGGGCGGCGGCACTGATACCCACGGTTAAGATGAGGAGCACTACGGCAAGGTTGTCCTGTTCTTTGCTTACATAACCCAAAGCAATCAACATGGCCATGGGTCCCCAAAGGCCAATGGAATTGAAAAACTTGCGATTAAATGACAGCGATATTGAATCCTTCTTCTGCATAATCTTTGAAAGCCAGGCGAAGAGGAGACTAAGCAGCAGCATTGCGGTGTAGGGAAGCGAGGAGAGCAGTGCGTTTGCCTTGATGTCCTTGCTCAGAACATTCTTCATATAGCTGGGAATCTGAGTGAGTATGGTATAAAAGCCATAGGCATATGCTGACTGCACCACAATAAGGGCCCAAACGGCAGGTGAGCTAATAAAACTCAGCCAAGGTGTGTTCTGCTTATGGGGCTCCTCTTCCGATGTTACAGTTCTTTCTCCGGCCTGTCCCATCTCTATAAGTTCTCTCTCCTCTGCGGATATGCTCTTGGACTCTGCCGGAGAACTGGCTCCCCAGATATAATAGATTACGGCCCAAATGCATCCAACTCCGCCAGATGCATAATAAATGCAAGGCCATCCACCAAAAGCGGCAAGAAGTCCACTTGTGGCCAACATGACGATGGTGCCAAACTGGTTTCCAGCGTATGTAAAGTTACCCATCGATGCTCTTTCGTTGGGAGGAGCCCAAGCAGAGATCACAGTGTGACAGGATGGAAAAAGAAATCCTTGGGATATACCCTCCAACAATCGCACAGCACAAAGCAATTTCCAACCTCCCAATCTTGCGCAGAGTGGTGTCAACACCGTCAATACCGAGCAGACAGATAGACCCGTCAGAATTGTGACCTTGCCACCAAACCGACGAGCCAAAGGACCTGCAGGTAACTGTGTTAACACATAGCCCCAAAAGAAGCTACTCAACACTAAAGATTTTGTCTGTTCCGACCAGTCATATTCCTAAATGGGGATAATAAAAAATTAGTAAATATATTTCTGTTAATGTTATGATATGTTATGTCCTTACAGGAAACTCAGCCATTGCTACAATGGCCACAGAAAGGTTGACCCTCATTCCAAAACCCACTGTGAGGGCACAAAAGAGCAGTAAGATTTGCACATGACGTACACCATATCCGGAATCTGTCAAATTATAGATTATTTTAGCATTAGAGTTAAATTTAGTTGTGAAATTCACATGATTTATTTCATATCAAATTGCAATTTGAATTAGTTTGTTTAAATTCCTAAAGCATATTTGCTCATCTCCTTTAAACTATTTCCGACATATCGATTGCAAGGATAACAAATAATTCATAATTACTCACTTTCATCTTCAAAACGACGATTCTTCACCATGTTGATGCCTCTTGTATTAACCACTTCAGTTTAAGCGTTGGATCACCGCTCACCAGAAGATCTTTTCACAGACTAGAAGTTAAATTTGAATCAAAAAATCTCCCGGGGTGGATTTGACAGCTTCTGTGTTTGTAATTGTATAAATCGTAAAAGTAAATACAAGTATTTATGTTTATATTCTGATTAGATAACCGAAAGCCGTAAGTAAAATAAAAATTATAATGTTACCAAAGTCAAACTTAAAAAAAAGACAAAGAAGAAATGAAACAAAAACAAAACGCATAAGAGTACAAATATTTACACAACATATGATAAGGCGATGAGTTTGCATATCTGCAGAAAGGCCATTTGAGTTTATAAATATAATTTTATTAGATCTCGAGTTGAACTTTATAGTTAGATATGATTCTGTGTTTAAATTAAAACGCTCTCTCAATATGTAGAACACAAAATGGTTTGTCTTTTTTCAGTTTGTCATTTGTAGGTTTTGTTAATATTGTTATTGTATATTGATAAGATCGAAATATATTTCCAAATAAAGATAGAAATTGTCTAAGCCTTTTCTGTTTTCTCCTGTGACTCCAACTGAGGTGTAGAACTGCGTCGTGTCTTTTCTGTTGGATCATTCCAATCCTGAACATGAGCTTGTCCAAAGATTACAAATAGTCCATTTCCAACCAGATGAAATCCAGCTGCTATGAAGAAAACCAAGCGCCACTGATTTGCATCTTCCTGTAGAGAAAGAAAATAAGAATTGTAATATGATTTGTGAAGAATCTGAAGAATGTATCTTACTTTAACGGTAACAATAACGCCAACCAAAAGTGGTCCGATAATACCCATGACATTGGCAATACCATTACTGATGCCCATAAGAACTCCAGCAAAATTGGGAGAGAGATCAATATGATTTATCGAGAAACCAAGTTGAGTAGCTGCATTAATTCCAATTGTAAGACAGAGTAAGACTACAGCGAGAATATCTTGATCATGTGGAACATATCCCAAAGCAACAAGTAGAATCATGGGTATATATTGGCCAATTGTGTTGAAAAACTTGCGATTGAAGGACAGCAAAATTGATTCCCTTTTCTGCATAATCTTAGATATCCAGGCAAAGATGAAGCAAAGCACAAGCATCACAACGTAAGGGAGTGAGGAGAGCAGTGCATTGGCCTTTATATCCTTGCCAAGAACATTTTTCATATAGCTGGGAATCTGAGTCAAAAGTGTCCAGAATCCCCACGTCGAAGCACAATGTGTTGCAATCAAAGCCAGGAATGGAGGTGATGTAAAGAAGCTGAGCCAAGGTATGGGAATGCTCTTAGTAGGCTGCTCAGATTTTGATTCAACTTCGCTGATCTGAGACAACTCAATAAGCTCCTTCTCATCATCTGAGATGCTTCCCGAAACTGCTGGTGAGCTGGCTCCTCGAAGATAATAAACAGCCGTCCACAAGCATCCAACTCCTCCTGAAGTATAAAAGATGCTGGACCAACCCGCCATTGAGGCCAACATTCCACTCGATGCCAACATTGTGATGGTTCCAAACTGAGCTCCCACATAGGCAATGGTACCCAAAGAGCCTCTTTCCCGTGGAGGAACCCAAGCAGAGATTATTGTATGATAAGATGGATAAATTACTCCTTGACAAATTCCCTCAAGAAACCGTACAAAACAAAGCAACTTCCAACCTCCTAACTTGGCACAGAGCGGTGTAAGCACATTCAAAATCGAAGAGATGGATAAACCTGTTAATATCGTAACCTTGCCACCAAATTTGTGGGCCAAGATACCGCCGGGAACTTGGGTCAATATATAGCCCCAAAAGAAGCTGCTCAACACAAAGGACTTAATTTGCTCCGACCAGTTGTAATCCTAAATGAACAGGAAGATATGTGAATTTGTCCAAGATTCAAGTAAAGTTAAGTTCTTACAGGCAGTTCTGTCATTGCCACAATCGCCACAGAAAGATTGACCCTCATGGCAAAGGCGACCATAAGGCCAAAGGAAAGCAGAATCATTTGCACATGACGCTCACCAAATCCTATAATTTTACAAGAAATATGGAAAAGTATGAAAGGAGGCAAGTAATTAAATAAAACTTTTATTTAAAGAAAATATTATTAAAATTAAATATTTGTTAAATATTAGATAGACTTTTATGTAGAAAATTATGAAATTAAACCGGCCCAATAAACCTTTTAGACAGAACCTCAAGAAAATGTTTATTGATACGATATAGACAAGGTAGTGATAATAATAATTAAATAAAGAAGTTCTAAAGATCAATAAATATAGTTTATGCGATGATTTCTTGTACCTACCTTCATCTTCGAAGCGTCGATTTTTTGCGTTTTTAATACTTTCAGACATTTTCACTAAAAATAAACTCTAACTATTTCTTTACTCAATGCCACGGAATCGTTTCACCAACTAACTTAAAAAATAAGATACAGAATCTACCCGGCGCTTTCTGACCGTAAATTTTGACCGCACAGTCGCCTAGCTGACATGGCCTAAGATATTTAAATAAATATTTTGATTAGATTGCCAAAAGGTGAGATTCAGAGAAGATAAGAGCATATGTAAGTCATTGTTTAACTAAAACAACCTGAAAAAAGTTAGATGATACAGTTGACTGTGCTTCTACTTAAACATAATTTCTATCTTCTTCCTACAGTTCACTTCTATCACTATAGTTTAGTTTAATATTCCACAACCTTCTTCATTTGTTCAGAAGTTCTCTCATGTTATAATTGTACATAAGATTTTCTTCTTAAATTCGTTAAATTTTTTATTATTTTTGTTTTTTATGTATCTTTTTCTTCGTTTGGTCTTTATACACATATGCAACAAGGCCTTATCTAACTATTTACTACAAACTAATTTTATGATACAAAATTCATATAAAATATACAATTTATAATATATGTGGCTTATACTATAGTATGAAATTCTCATACTTCAAAGTATGTATATCTAAGAGTTTACACATTTCTTTTCATTATTTATATATTTACATAAAATTTTTAGATTGAAAGTTTGGGTTGAGACTTAATTTTAAATCTCATGTTTAACAACTTGTGACTCCAACTCGGGATACACGGAGCTACGTCGGGGCTTGGCTGGAGGGTCATTCCAGGGTTGGACATTGGCAGTACCAAAAAGTATGAAGAGAGCGTTACCCACCAGGTAAATTGCGGCAGCAATGAAGAAAACCAAACGCCATTGTTCCACATTATGCTGTAAGTAAATAGAAAGCATAGTAAATTACAATCTTATCATAAAATAAACGCACTTAACCCACCTTATCTGTAACTATAGCACCGACTAAAAGTGGTGCATTGAGACTCATAATGCTGGCAAGTCCATTGCTGATACCCATTAAAGTACCAGCATAGTTGGGAGAGAGATCAATGTGGTTCACCTGGAAGCCGAGATGACAGGCAGCATTAATACCCACTGTAAAAGTTAATAAGACCACAGCCAGAGTGTCCCTTTCTTTGGGCACATAACCCAATGCAATAAGCAGGACCATGGGAATATATTGTCCAATTGTGTTGAAGAATTTCCTATTAAACGACAGCGATAGCGAAGTTTTCTCTATGATTTTCGAGACCCAGATGAAAACAAAACTTAGCACAAGATTTGCAATATAAGGCAGGGAAGAGAGCAGCGCATTGGATTTAATGTCCTTGCCCAGGATATTGTTCATGTAGCTGGGAATCTGTGTCAACAAAGTCCAATGACCCCAAGCAGAGCCAGCATGTACAGCTATGAGGGCCAAAAAGGGTCCTGAGCATAGGAAACTCATCCATGGAGTTGCTTGTCGATTATTTGGTTGCTGAGAATTACCAGCAGATTCATGGGCCTGTGACAACTCAATCAATTTGATCTCCTCCGCTGAAATGCTTTTGGAATCCTTCGGTGAACTGGCTCCCCAAATATAGTAGGCCACAACCCAGATAATTCCACAGGCCCCAGACGTATAGAAGATACTTGGCCATCCCCAAGCCGAGGAGGCAAGTAATCCACTTGTGGCCAACATAATGATCGTACCAAATTGTCCTCCTGTGTAGGCACAGGTGGCTAAAGAGCCACGTTCCTTGGGCGGAATCCAAGCTGAGATTATCGTATGCGACGAGGGGAAAAAGACTCCTTGGCACAATCCTTCAATCAAGCGTAATCCACAGATCAATGACCAACCTCCCAAACTGGCGCATAGAGGTGTCAGCAGGTTTAACACGGAACAGATGGATATACCTGTCAGCAGAGTTACTTTACCACCGAACCTACGAGCCAGTGTTCCAGCAGGCACCTGGGTCGCCACATAGCCCCAAAAGAAACTGCTCAAGACCCAAGACTTTGTTTTCTCCGATAAAGCATATTCCTAAAATTTAGGATTAATTGTTATTTCTACACTTATTTATATATATATCCTTTATATGTCTGTTTTGTTTTTTATTATATTTACACTCACCGGAAAATTAGGATTGATTGTAGCTGCATCTGACATCGCAACCACAGCCACGGAAAGGTTCACCCTCATTGCAAATCCCACTGTGAGACCACAGAAGAGTAGAAAGATCTGTAGATGACGCACGCCAAGTCCACTTTCTAAAGAACAACAAAATCATTCAGTAAGTTTACAATTATTAGCAGTGTTTTTCATCTTTAAAAATGACTATCCCTTTTCTTTTACGAATAAGATAAGAAAATTGTGCAAACGGAAATTTTTTCTTTTAGGTAGACAAGTCGGGGATTGCGTAGAAGGTGTCATATAAATACAGCAGCAATAAGAGATTTCTAGGGAATGTTATCGGTTCAGATAAGAGATCATAAATTCAACATTAAATACTTTAATGATTTGTGCCACTGACGCGTAGACTTGATGACGTCTGTAGTCTGATCAAGGGTAAAATAGGTTACAAAAGTAAATTAATAAAAGCAAGACATTCACAAAATAAAAGGACTTTTCGAAATTGAAAATGGGAAGAAAAGGATTGCCGAAAGAAAATAAAAAATTAAAGAAAATTTGATTCGGACTAGTTTTTGTTCATAAAGAGTATATACCTTTTCTCAAAATTATTGAATTTGAAATATAACACAATTCTTATATTAAATGCCTACCTTCATCTTCGAAGCGACGATTCTTTACTATGCCGTTGATTACTGCCATTGTCCTTCAGTTTTAATAAAAAAGTCTGCTCTCAGTTGCATTACCACTTGTTACTAGATCTTTTGCTTAACTAACTGATTATCATTTAGATGAACTTCTTATAAGTACTTTCATCCTACGAATTCTGATCATCAGAACTACATATCTCCTAAGGTCTGTATTTGCACTTTGATAAGATAAATGAGAGATGTGGGTAAAAGCGAAGACGTCATATTGACAATAAATTGGCGAGTTAGATCTTTAATCTATTTTTAATCTATCTACATTTCAAATACTTCACCGTCGTCATCAGATATCAGTATTTATTATATATATATACGTGTAGAGTAAACAATAATTTGCTTTCCCTTCTACTTGCTTTATAAATAATAAACATTTGTAGGTTTTGTTAATATTGTTACTGTTTATTGATAAAATCTAAATATATTTATAAATAAAGATATAATTTGTCTAAGCCTTTTCTGTTTTCTCCTGTGACTCCAACTGAGGTGTAGAACTGCGTCGTATCTTTTCTGTAGGATCATTCCAATCCTGAACATGAGCTTGTCCAAAGATTACAAATAGTCCATTTCCAACCAGATAAAATCCAGCTGCTATGAAGAAAACCAAGCGCCACTGATTTGCATCTTCCTGTAGAGAAATAAAATAAGAACTGTTATATGATATTGGAAGAATCTGAAGAACGTATGTTATCTTACCTTAACGGTTACGATAATGCCAACCAAAAGTGGTCCAATAATACTCATGACATTGGCAATACCATTACTGATGCCCATAAGAACTCCAGCAAAGTTGGGAGAGAGATCAATATGATTTATCGAGAAACCAAGTTGAGTAGCTGCATTAATTCCAATTGTAAGACAGAGTAAGACTACAGCGAGAATATCTTGATCATGTGGAACATATCCCAAAGCAACAAGTAGAACCATGGGTATATATTGGCCAATTGTGTTGAAAAACTTGCGATTGAAAGACAGCGAAATTGATTCCCTTTTCTGCATAATCTTAGATATCCAGGCAAAGATGAAGCAAAGCACAAGCATTACAACGTAAGGGAGTGAGGAGAGTAATGCATTGGCCTTTATATCCTTGCCAAGAACATTCTTCATATAGCTGGGAATCTGAGTCAAAAGTGTCCAAAATCCCCACGTCGAAGCACAATGTGTTGCAATCAAAGCCAGGAATGGAGGTGATGTAAAGAAGCTGAGCCAAGGTATGGGAATGTTCTTAGTAGGCTGCTCAGATTTTGATTCAACTTCGCGGATCTGAGACAACTCAATAAGCTCCTTCTCATCATCTGAGATACTTCCCGAAACTGCTGGTGAGCTGGCTCCTCGAAGATAATAAACAGCCGTCCATAAGCATCCAACTCCTCCTGAAGTATAAAAGATGCTGGACCAACCCGCCATTGAGGCCAACATTCCACTCGATGCCAACATTGTGATGGTTCCAAACTGAGCTCCCACATAGGCAATGGTACCCAAAGAGCCTCTTTCCCGTGGAGGAACCCAAGCGGAGATTATTGTATGATAAGATGGATAAATTACTCCTTGACAAATTCCCTCGAGAAACCGCACAAAACAAAGCAACTTCCAACCTCCTAACTTGGCACAGAGTGGTGTTAGCACATTCAAAATCGAAGAGATGGATAAACCTGTTAATATCGTAACCTTGCCACCAAATTTATGGGCCAAGATACCGCCGGGAACTTGGGTCAATATATAGCCCCAAAAGAAGCTGCTCAACACAAAGGACTTAATTTGCTCCGACCAGTTGTAATCCTAAATGAACAGGAAGATATGTGAATTTGTCCAAGATTCAAGTAAAGTTAAGTTCTTACAGGCAGTTCTGTCATTGCCACAATCGCCACAGAAAGATTGACCCTCATGGCAAAGGCGACCATAAGGCCAAAGGAAAGCAGAATCATTTGCACATGACGTTCACCAAATCCTATAATTTTACAAGAAATATAGAAAAGTATGCAAAGAAAACATTATTTAATGAACAATTTATTGAAATTAAATGTTTGTTATATATTGGATAGATATTGATATAGTTAGTTAGGGTAGTGTTGTTAATAGGCCATATTTCATACCTTTAATATAGAATTAATAAGTCTTAAAGAAGGTATCTTGTAGTAATTAAAATACTCCAATTAAAAAAAACTTTAAAGGTCAAGACGAGCCTCCATTGAAAATATTCAACAAAAACTATTCATTTAATGACAGCCATAACTTCTGCGATACGTAAGACAGTAGCTTAATTATAGCGTAGTGTATTATCTTTATAGGTATATTATGTCTACAGTTATGTGATTTTACTTAATCTTTAGCTACTTGCGTGGATAAAACTATGATGAAATCTTTGCTGATAAAAACTACTTTAGAGCCGATGCAAAGCAAAGGCGATTGCATCTAGTTAAAGGTGCTAGCAAACTTGATAAGCTATGATAAAGTTCAAGATTTATAATAAATATTATGCAGTGACAAATAGACACCTGAACTTTTGAATTTTAAGGCTGACTTTGAGTTCACCTTAACTGGTAAAAGTAGAGACTCTAAAGAAGTTCTAGAGATCAATAAAAGAAGGGATGATTTCTTGTACCTACCTTCATCTTCGAAGCGTCGATTTTTTGCATTTTTAATACTTTCAGACATTTTCACTAAAAAATAAACTGTAACAATTTCTTAACTTAACGCCACAGAATCTTTTCATCAACTAACTTAAAAAATAAGATACAGCATCTACCCGGCGCTTTCTGACCGTAAATTTTGACCGCACAGTCGCCTAGCTGACATGGCCTAAGATATTTAAATAAATATTTTGATTAGATTGAAGATGAGTACATAAGTCAATGTTTAACTAAAACACCCTGGAAAAAGTTGAATATACAGCGGTCTGAGCTACTTCTTGAAATACTTGAAATAAAAAAGATATAATAATTTATCTTGAAAATGTATATCAAGATCTTAAGTTTACTTTAAGCGTCCACAGCCTTCTTCATTCGTTCATTACTTCTTTCAGGTAATAATTATACTTAAGATATTCTTCTTATATTCGTTAAATATTTTATTATTTTTGTTTTTCATGTATCTTTTTCTTCGTTTGGTCTTTATACACATATGCAACAAGGCCTTATCTAATTATTTACTACAAACTAATCTTAGGATACAAAATTCATATAAAATATACAATTTATAATATACAAATACAAAACAAGGGCGAATTCGAGGGGCAATGTTAGAATACATCGCATCGAATTGCAGTTATTGTAGTTATCTAACGAGTTTGGTAACGATCAATGAACAATCCCACCTCTCGCTCTTCAGCCAGATGACTAGCGGTTCTCTATCTCTCTCTCTCTCTCTTTCTCTCGATGAGAATGACACTAGTGCTGAGACTCCACTTGAGGTGTGGAATTACGACGTGGCTTGGCTGGAGGATCGTTCCAGGGCTGGACATTGGCACGACCAAAGATGATGAAGAGTCCATTGCCCACCAGATAAATAGCGGCAGCAATGAAGAAGACAACACGCCATTGTTCTACATCTTTCTGCAAGTTGGAAAATATAAAACATTAGTAATCTCTATAGGAAGTTATAATAAGTTAAAGACTTACCTCATTGGTAACAATGAATCCGACAAGAAGTGGGGCAATGATGCTCATAATATTGCCCACGCAATTTGTGATGCCCATAAGAATTCCAGCAAAGTTAGGAGACAAATCAATATGATTTATCTGGAAGCCAAGGTAACAGGCGCCATTAAAACCGACAGTTACAGTAAGCAGGATGACAGCCAAGTTGCTCTGATCTCTGCCCACATAGGCCAAGCCAATAAGAGCCAACATGGGAACCCACAATCCGAGGGAGTTGAAGAGTTTTCTGCTGGTCACAGTTGAGATACAATTGCGTTTGTTCAATTGCATGGCAATGGCCGAGAAAATGAAGGACATGATGAACATAGCAAAGTATGGCAGAGCCGACAACAATGCATTCGATTTGATATCCTTGCCCAGGACATTCTTCATATAGCTGGGAATCTCGGTGAGCAATGTCCAGAATCCCCAATTGTTTGCACTGTGCGCAATGATGAGGGCCAAGAAGGCAGGAGAGGTGAGGAAACTCATCCAAGGTGTGCGGAGTTTTTCTTTAGGTTGTTCCGATGTCGCTTCACTTGCCTGGGCCATTTCAATCATTTTCCTCTCCTCCACAGAGATTTTCTTGTAATCTGCCGGAGAACTTGCACCCCAAATAAAGAAAACGATCGCCCAGATGCATCCAACGCCGCCAGAGATATAAAAGATACTTGGCCAGCCAGCAGATGAAGAGGCAAGTAATCCACTTGTAGCCAACATCACAATCGTACCAAATTGATTTCCAGTATAGGCACAGGTTCCCAGGACAGGTCTTTCATTGGGTGGCACCCAGGCGGAGATCAGGGTATGCACAGAAGGGAAAACCACACCTTGACAGAGTCCCTCCATGACACGCAGGGCACAGACCAATTGCCAGCCTCCCCACCTGGCAAACAAAGGTGTGAGCAGGTTCAGCACTGAACAGAGAGCTAGACCAGTCAAAAGCGTGATCTTGCCACCAAATCTACGAGCAACGAGACCCGAAGGCACCTGTGAGAACACATAGCCCCAAAAAAAGCTGCTCAGTAGCAAGGATTTTGTTTTCTCCGGCCAATGGTATTCCTAAAAATAATAATAATTTTAATTAGTTTAAGAATATTATCTAAAGGTATATAGAATATCTCTTAGTTGTTTATACTTACGGGAAAATTGGGATTAGCGGCATTTGAATCTGTCATGGCCACAACAGCCACGGAGAGGTTAACACGCTGGGCATAGGCCACAGTTAAGGCCAAGAAGAACAAGAATGTTTGTAAATGACGTACGCCCAGGCCATACTCTAAGTCAAGAATGAAAAGAAAAGAAAGAATTGTTGTGGATTAGAGAGAAATACATATAAAGGTTAATTTGCAACCAAAAGGCCTCAGTTGCTCTGGCTACATTATTATACTATATAGACTTAATTCTAAGTTACAATTAAAATAAATAAATAAATATAAATGTTAATGTATTTATTGCTATTTTTTTTGTCAATTAAAAATGAACTCATTTTAATTCAGTAAATTGAAAATTTTTTGGCTTTTGCATTGCTTTTGGATTGCTAAGAATTTTGTAGAGCAGGCCTGATAATCAAGTGCTTAAGTGGAATATGCCTAACGTATACGTAATATTGAACTTCAACTTGATTCACATATAGTTTAATCAATGACTGATTGATGGCTGCAGACACCGACGCTAAGCATTGATTACTCCCTTATCAGGCTGTAGGTCGCCTGTAGGTCATTAGCCTAGCCCGTTGCCATTTTTAAGACTTTTGCGTAGTGCTCAAATGGAATTACCCCAAACAAGCCTCCGAGCTGTTCATATATACACGAGGCTCGACAAACTGGAAATACACATCCCATATATCATAAAGGCGCCACAGCTATAATTTAGTACAATTTTATCATCCCTTATCTGACCAGACATCAGATAAGCCATGTATTTGCATCTATGGACTTCTGGTCTTTCAGTTATATTCGGCTTTTCAAAATATTCCATTCACACCGAATGCTTATTTTGGCTGAGCTGCTGAAATCAACGCCAAAATTGTCGTCATTTCCACTCTAGAAAACCTTTTACCCTTTCTACTCTTTGCCCTAATGCTAAGTAGACTGCTTAAGTGGGAGTTGATAAGATGTTAAGATAAAACCGCTTCAGGCCACTTTCATACAGTTTGGCTGAAAAAAGAGGGCTCGTCTCTTATAAGAATTATTATTCTTTCTTATCATTTTGGGCTACAACTGTTCTAGACTTAAGGTTTGATAGATCAACACATACTAGTCGACTATTTGAAATAGTTAATCAAGCGTAACAATAACAGATTATAATATAGTTTGTTGTATAATGTAGCTAAGAACTTGAATTTTAAAACAGCTACATACCTTCTTCTTGAAATCGTCGATTCTTTACCATTTCAATGCTTTCTTATAAGCTCTAACTACTCTATAAACTTATTCCCGAAATGGAGATTAAAAGATACTTTTGAAAACTGCTCTGAATTACACTTGTGGACAGCACGGAGCCTGTTCAATAACTAACTGATTGATGCTTAATAGAGCATCTCATTTCGCACATGTTTGACAAGTAATTGTAATAAAAAATATATATATAAATTTAATGAGTGTAAAAATCTATTTCTAAACTTGTTTATTCAGATTTAGTGGCGCTGATAAGTGACTGATTTGTTAACCCACAAATTGTATAATAATTTGTGGTAATACATTTAATAATTGCAATTTACATATATTTACAAGACTTTATCAAGCACCCTCCTATAGTTTGTTGTAAACTTGGCATTGCTTACAACAATAAATGTAAGCTTAAAAGCTTATCAGTTGTTTTTAAATTTAACCGTTGGCTATAAATATTTAGAGCTGGCAATGCTGCAAGCTCAAAGCTCAAAGCGCAAAGCTTTTGCTTCACCAACAAAGCTCTGCCAAGTTTTGTTAATAGCAACGAAAGCTCGTTTGTTATTGTTTACAACAGTGAAAACACCAAGAGATGAACCGTAATTCAAAGTCAGCTTGAGCTTTTGAGAAAACAACGATCGTTAGAGTTGAGTGATTGCGGTTAGTTATTGTTATTAATGTTATACCAATTATTAGTTTAGGTTTTTTCTCACACTTCATTCCAAAGTGTGGCACGAGTGTCTCGTGCGAATGATAAATACCAATTGCTAAAGCTGGGCACGCTTTTGGCCAAGTCAGTGCGCTTTAGCTAGCAGTTGTTTTAATAATATGTACTTTTGTATCAAGGGCTTTTAATTGTAAACAATTGAGGTCTTTGCTGATATCTTGACAGTGCAAATGTTGCGTATACGCCATGGGGAATATCCTCAAGTAGTTTGATAAGCATTCAACACTCAACGGAATTAATACTTGTTGGCCATTGTTAATATTAAACGACTTTGAAATGTCCATCAGATACATTTAATGATAATTATGAAACACCAGACTGATAAAGGCCGCAAGCTACTCAAAGATAGATACAGATACAGATTTATTACTAAGAACGTCTTGGTACTCGGCCCAAAAAGTATGTCACGATGAGAACATATCATTTCCACAGCGAGGGGCTATCATACTCTTTTTTTGACAATGAAACCCGAAGAGCGAGTTTTTTTTGCGTATCTGTATCTGTAGTTGTATTTGTATCTGTATCTCAATCAGAAACCTCTATGACGTTGCCAATGTGCTAGACAGCATTGAACTTGGTACTCATCAAGTGTGTGTGCGTGTGTGTGTGTGTGTTGTGAACTGGTGTCAACATAAACATAAGCCTGACGCCTTGTGTTTTTTGCCGGCGCCTACCTTGCAAATTTGAATAACTTGTAAAGTATATTAAAAAATAAATTACATAATGCAAAGTATTTAGCATCGTTTCACATATAATTTATATCTTTACGGAAGATATTTTGTGTTTTTGTTTTCTTGTCGCCAAAGTGCTTGTAAAAATAACTCAACTGATTAACTAACATATATAATTTGCAATTTGTTTTGAATTTGAAGTTCAAGTACTTCAAGATCGGGAGGCCTGATCCGAGAACCGAAGCACTTTCCTGTAATTATCAGTCGATCCCTTTTAATCATTTACTTATATATCTTTCGATTGCAGCTGTTTGACTTGTTGACTTGCTGACTCGAGTTCGAGTTTTCTGACTGTGCTTTAGTTAGTTAGTTAGTCAAAGCAGGAAAATAAATACAAAGTTTAGCAAATATGCGAGATTTATGTTTTAGCCATATACGAAACTAATTGTTCAAAGAAAGTATCTGTAGTTGGCAACGCATAGAGTGTATCTAGTATCTAGTATCTCGTATCTCACAGTGCCTGTCAACTGACGAGTGCTGTATCTGTATCTGTATCTGGAGCGCGATCTGTCTGCTGTCGCTCATTAGCTGATTCTGAACTAAACTGGAATCTCACTTGCGGGTCTCGAGAGAGTCTTGACATACTACCTGTCGTTTCATTGTTCCCAGACAGACAGACTGGCAGACTGGCAGACTGTCAAACTGGCAGGCAAACACAAAGTGTTTGCTAAACTGAAAATTTGCATACAAACTTTGACGATACACGTTCGTACCTAGTGTAAATATTGTCAATTGCCTTCCTGTCTACGGTCATGTTTTGGTGGCGCCTTTCCAGGTCAATCTCAGCTAAAAACCCAACTCCCTGTATTTTTATATTCATGCAAATTTACTAGCTATTCGTAAACAATTAGCATTAACTGATAATAAAATAATTAAGACTCCAACTCTAATGTCAAATGTATCAAATGGAAAGCTGAACCACTTAACCATTGAGCAACCACTCAGCTATCTAAACACTTCTTTAAATACTCAAGGCAATTGCATAATGAAAGTTAAAGTTTATTAACAATTTCACTTAACTTTTTTTTTGTGTGTTCAAATTTTTTAATGACCAATCTAAATCGGCTTATGCCAAAATGAATTTCACTTCAATTGCCGCACGACAAACAAACAAATAATAAACAGAAAACGCCGCAAACAATAACAAAAATATTTACACATAAATCAAATAAATTTACAAATCGTAGATAAACAAATTAAATTGGTTTGTTATTTTCTTTTACAGCTTTATCAGCACGCCACTATAACTCCTTTAATTATTAACTTTGTTTACAATTTTGATTAGAAAGAATTCAACTTAATAATAAATAATAAAAGGGATTGAACAATTTGCTAACATATTTTAATTAATTTAAAATGTATCAAAAGTATTCCCTAACAAACTTACTTCATTGACTTAATTGATGTTTTAAGCTTCAAGGTATTTTTTAGACATTGAATAATTTTACAATTGTCTGAAGTGTATTTAGAATTCTTACTTTCAGTCGCAGCAAATTATAAACTCTTTTTAAAAATTTTATTTATAGAAGTTTAAACACGAAAGTAATAAATTTGGATATACCAAATGTCAACACCTCCGTTAAGAATATTTATCTTAAAATGTAAATTTTTTAATGATACTCAGGAAGTTCCTTTCTACCTCGCTGCAAACTTACTTGGCGTGCCTGCTTCCGCTTCCGCTTCCTTTTTGTTGTCTACTGAGTAGCCATTGTCATTGACCTGCATAGATCCTTTATTACCGCAGCAAATGAGCTTCATTTTTGCTTTTGTTTTGTACTTATTGTCTTTAATTATTTGTATACTTGAGTAAATTATTAGGAATACTGTAGGTGGTTTTATTTCTTGAGGTGGCAGTTGTGATAAATGTTTGTATTTTCATTTAGTTTTCAACACTTTTTTCATTTACGACCTTTTGCGCTTCAAATGTTTACCATTTATTTATGGTTTGCCGTAGGTAATGTACCGTGACAATTGAATTGTTGTTCTTGGTTCTTTCACCGACTTCAAACACAACTCTCACACTATTTACTGCCCAGCAATTGGCAGTGCATCAATGTGGCTAACAAATATATTAGCATGTTAACTTTTGCGTTTTAAAAAATACAAAACGATTTTTAAGTTCAATTGTGTGATTTATATTATTTTTGTAATATTTTATATTTTATTTACGTCCGTTACTCGACAATTTACAGACCGAACTGAACGCTGAACCGATGTTGGCCACTCCATTTATATGGCTAATGGGGCATACACTGTTGCTGTTGCTGTTGCTGCCTCTGCCGTTGACGCTTTCAACGCTCGCGTACTCGAACACGCTCCCGGCGTGCGATCACCTAGCAAAATAAAGTAATGTAAGCGTCGGCTTCGACAGGTGACAGCGACTCCGACTGCGACGTCGAAGTCAGCGTCAGCAGCACAGTCAGGTAAACTCCCAGCACTCTGGTAGCCCGTGGACAGCTGATTTCTCCGCTCGAGACTCTTTACTTAAATGGAATCTTATCGAACTCTTCTCTAGATTAGACATTGAACTGCTAACCACGGGCTTGTCAGGCAGCCAGGGACAATATTAAGCCTGTCCCTGATATCAAGTGATACCCATCGAACCAACTAGTCGTAGTACTCATATATAGGCTAACGGATGTGCCTTAGCCTGGCCATAAACAAAGTGGCATAATTATATACAAGTATGTTACAAATTAATACCGACAGAGATAGAATTCCCCCTGTTATTTGAAACTTGTTAATGGCGACCTGTTAAAACAATATGAGGCAACCGGAACGAGTTAATGGAAAATTTTGTCAAACATTAAATATTATTTCGATTTGTTTATTGAACTTAAGCTAGATGGTACGTTCCCCTTTTAAGCCGCACTCAAGCAACCTGTTAAAAATGCCGCGCCATAAAATCAACTTACTTATTTACAAAAATCTTCAACTTAACTTATTTATTTATACAAGTATCTTAACAATGGACGGTTAGAATAGCACGCACATTCCTTAAATGCTGTCGTATAGCACTTGACATTCGACTCGGATTTGTTCAGAGTGTAGACCTTTTACTTTCTCCTTAAATTAGAATGGCACTGTTTTTTTCTTCTTAAGTATTGATTGGTCTCCCATTCTTAACGTGTGATACATTAACTAATTATTGATAATTCTTAGCCCTGCATAGTTCATGCCTCGCTGATCAAATGGAATTCGCATTGTTGTATGAACTTGCATTATGTGTGTGTTATGTGTGTATGCGAGTGTGTTAGGGAATGTTTTTTTAATTTTTTATTGTCATCGCGAGTTGTGTTTAATAACTATTTGGAAAATAATTGAATTTTATTACTCGCTCACAGGTGGCAATTGATTTTTACGATATCAAAACACATTTTCATGTCAGTCGACTTTGCTGATTATCTTATGACAGAACTGCACTTATTTAAATTGAATAGATGTTTTAGAATTTATTTTAATTTGTATTATATTTTTATACAAAGAGAATATGTAAATAATTGGGCTATGAATTATAAATTATAAAATTTAAAAATGTCAATTATTAAAAAGAATTCAATTATTTTACTTTCTCTGATTCATTTTACACCCATGTCTACGATCTTCTAGCTTTGAGGAGATCTTGAGAACTTTTCTACTAGAACCTCCCACTTAAAATTGTAAACAAATTAATCACAGCAATTTTATATTGCAATTTCCTTATCAAAAGTGTCGGCTGACTAAGTTATAAAAAAAATTAGATTTCAAGCTAGATTAAATAACTTTCCCCATTCTCTATACCATCTTTGAGTGGAGCAGTGACTGAAGTATCAGTTCCGGCAAATATGACTCCGGGGGCCAATGTACTTCAGAATTTATGGGTTATGATCTTCAGACAGGTAACGAGATGAAAAACAATCGTAAATCGTTATCCAATGAAATAAATAACATTAACTAGTTATTCTTGTATTGAAAATCATATAAATTTTGTGATTGTTTGTTTGCAAATGATGCAGCAGTTGCCTGAACTTGAAAATCTAGCCAGACTATGCTTTAGTATCCGTATCTGTATCTGTATTTAGTCTATTGTAGTTACAAAAAGTACCTGATAATGATAATACGCGTGCTGTTTCAGCTGTGTATTTAGATATTCCCATTGTTTTGTCAGCGAATTGGCTCGAAAAATAATTAATAGTTAGAATTGTAAATTGTAAATCGTAAATTGTAGATTGCAGCCTGTTCATGTTTGAGTTCACCTACTGAGCCACTGAGTAATTATACTATTGACATATTTCAAACAACAACTGAATGTACAGTTGTAATGCATTAAATTATTTAGTGACTTTTCCCCGTCTCTGTGTCTCTCAAATTGCCTTATGCAATAGTTTATAGCTCATCGCATTTTGCCAATGCTTTTTGCATACCCTGTAGTGAGCAGATAAATGAAATATTTTATAGTCAAGTGTAAGTTCCAGATTGAAAGCCTATTCTGAAGAAATGATTACAAATTTAATACGCTTAGTCTATTATTTAAAGTCCTAAAAGAAAATCGAATAATTCACGTAAGTGATTTCGTAAAAAGAAATCAATTTTATAGAGACCTTAAAGCATCTTTCGTGGGTATCTACCAGTCGAACTTTTTTAACTCGCATGCCTTTTGTTTATAATATGCAAAACGTGCCATTGCCTGAACTTGACCATAGCCAAAGTCGGCCACATTTTCAGTTCCTTAATATTATGATACGAATACCTGTATGACGAATACCCGCTGTTCGGTCACATGTGAATCCAAGTTCAAGTGCCCACCCGCTCAATGGAATAAACGCTTTAACTAAATTGGCGAGTATTGGTATTATTCGTTGCGCATGTTAATTGCCATCAGATCGACGATTTCGGCCAACTAAATAAATGCCAAATCATTCTAACCAGTCGACTGGCAGGCAGTGACATTGATTAGGCACCTCCCTGCCTGCCTCTTTTCCTAACAATCGATTTACGCAAAACGATAGTTTAACTATTCAGACCACGATTCGATTTTGCGATTTTGGACTGCGGTCTTTCAACCGCAACTCATTACATGCAAGCATCCACGTCTATCGTTGATCAACTGGGGAAGTTGGCAGTAACTTTTCATAGGCAACAATTGGAAATAAAAATACATTCTCTGGGGTTTCTTAATATTTAAATGTACTGTAATTATACAACTGTTTTCAATTGCTAATCAGCTTCTGGTAGGTTCCCCCTTTTCAGTCTGGCAATAGCAATAACACATTACTATCTGGGTTTTCATTATAGTCAATTACCATTGGGTTTATTACAAATACCTAGAAATAGAGCATAACTTCTCAGAAATTTCTACAGAAATTTCGCATCTTTTAATTTCAACAACAAGTGTACCTTATGATAAAGATGATGATGATAATACAAACAATAACATTATCGAGTACATGTTAAAATGTTTCAAACGGATATCAATAATTTTACAGCTATTGACGCGCGAAATGCGTCAGTAAAATGTCTATTGATAAGATTTGCTGACTCAAATTTCGGAATCCAATTCTCAAATCCAATAACTCTCGTTTATGTTAGACAGACACCTTCCAGCTAAGATTGAAAGAGCAAATTTATAATGCCCTGCTTAGGTCGAAGAATCAATACTCTACCCAAGTTTATCATTTGAAATACAACAAAAATTGATTTTTATCAATTAACAATTAGTAAAGTGGTCAGCGGAAATGACGCTTCCTCTAAATTAAAGGTATCTAATGACACCAAAGCATAGATAAAAGACGTCTGCAAATCCCTATAGTCTTTGACAGTAACACATAATCTAATCTCTGAAGTTTACCATTTAATTATAAGCCCATCAGGGAGCGATTTATAAGTAAAGTCATAAAACACTCAGTACTATCAGTATTGGTATTTTCTAAAATAATTGAAAAAACAAACAAAGCGCTTCGTATACAACATCAAAAAGTAGATAGTCGACTGCAGAACTGTCACGATAAACCGAACGGAAAATTGGAACGAGGTCAGTCCAGTAAATTGTCTTAGGAGCTAATAACCTGTCGTTTAAAATACCTTTCCACACACTCGGGTTAAAAGAATGTGACTTTTAATTATCTTTAATTTGTTATAATTTTCTACAAATTAAAAGTACTCTTAATTCAACAGCATTAATATTGTTGGAATGTCAATTATACTCACGCTTAAAAATTAAAAATAAATATTACTTTGCATGGATTTCTTGTAGGATTTTAAAATTAAGTGGGCCAACAGAGGCAGCTTGCAATTTTACGCATGACGCGATTCTGAAAAACCTTAGCGTAAGCGTTTATAGTTCGATTTTGCAGCTGTGAAAAAATCAACAATATATATTTATATATCATTTAAATTCCGCGCCAAGGAAAATGAGTGAAACCAAAACTACCAGACCTCGTAGAAAATCTAGTTCTAAAAGTAACCACTTTTGGTAGAGGCAAACGAACAAAAGATGGCGCCACCACAGTGAAACGTGATAACCTTAAGAGTATGCAACAAAAGTTTTCACAGCATAAAAGCATGCAAGGGCATCGCGCGCTTATTTAAAAATAAAATAGAAAACTATTTTTTAAGTAAGAACCGATTTTTTTTGCAACAATAGTGAAATTCGAAATTAGATAAATTCAAGAGGTCTGCTGGATCTTGTTGTATATATATATATATATATATTTTTCTTACATCGTTCAAAAGCTCGTGGTTTTTTTCATTCCTCTCTTCTTCTGCTGCTTGCTTCTTCTTCAGGTGATATAAAT
Source organism: Drosophila neotestacea (assembly GCA_035044365.1). Classification (NCBI taxonomy): domain Eukaryota; kingdom Metazoa; phylum Arthropoda; class Insecta; order Diptera; family Drosophilidae; genus Drosophila; species Drosophila neotestacea. The sequence goes on from JAWNMD010000155.1 coordinate 2,123,115, forward strand.
TATAATTAATTAAAGCGGATTCTTTTGATACATGTTTAGTGCATGTATCCCATCTGGGGTCCTTCCTACTTCCCTCTCTCCGCTATGTCTAAAATAAGCTGGAAAATTTAGGAAAGCTTAAGAAAATTCTTTTAAAAAAAATTCTTAAAAAATGTCAACCGGAGAGAGAAGCAGAATATAGATTTAAGATAAAGAAGTAAACATTATATTTTTTTATAGTTTTATATATTTTTGTAATAAACATTTAACATTTATATACATTTGAAATAGTTGTAATTACTGCGTACCATTTAGTAGTAAATTATTGATTTCAATAACATCTATCGCTCCCGGTTATTGTAAATCCGACAGGAGTCTTATTATTGAGGAACACCGAAATATAGTTGGGATATTTTCAAAAGCTCTACAGGTGGCAAAACTAATTTTTATAACGACAGAAACATTTCGTAACATTATATTTCCACATATGGAAGTCGAACTCCAATTGAACTAAAGGAACTTTGCTTTTAAATGAATTGATGTGTTGAAACTAAAATTGCAAATAAGAGAACTCATAACAAAAGTTGACTAACATATTAGCTGAACAGATAATGTGAGTAAACTATTAATAGGTGTAGTACGTAAATAATGATAAGTGACTGAAAGTATAATTTATTGAATGACAATGCTTATCGAAAAGTAAACACAGCAAACAAACAATTCAGAAGCCTTTTTATTATCAATCGCCTGAAGCAATTAATTTCAGATTTGATTTTTATCAAATGACAAAACGATTGCCAATCGATTTATTTACTATCTTACCAGGCACCTATTAAAAATTATCAGATGAGGGTAGAATGATTTTGTGCAAATGTATGTGATAAACAGAAGGAGATGTTACAAAACCTTTAAAGTGTATATATTGTTTAATGTGCATATAATAATACGAATACATATATAAAGCACATAAGTGCTTTAAGGGTATCTAAGGGCCTGACTGCAGGGTACCTCAGAGTCGTGCTTACTCGACTGGTTGTGTTACTTAACTTGGGTGACTGACTGATTAGATAATAATTCAGAGACCTGCCCCTTTAGGGAAAACACGCGCTGTCGCCCCCTGTAAGTTTTGGCCCTGACACTGAAGCTTACTCGTAATTGTAATATTGAATACAATTTTATTGTTACTGAGCAGCTGGCTCAAAGTAAATAAGACTATGTATATCATTATAAATATTTTCAGTAGAATCATTCTTAGTCGAAGAATAAGTCTTAAGTATTGCCAAACATCTGTGACAAATGTTTCTTTTTCACCTGTTCAAAAGCTCTCACAACTTTCTCTTTCACTCACCCACTCCGTCATTGACTCAGTCTGTTGCTGTCTCTATCTCGTAGTCAAGCTGATTAATATATATAAATGTATTCATATTTATTAAGAAAGTTATAGATTAGATAGAACGACGCGGGGCAATACTCGTAAAATTTTAAGTGTTGAGTGTCGAAATCCGTTCGGAGTATTCGTCGTAGCAACAAAAACACAGTATTGATACAAATCTATTAATATAATTTACCTAAGTTCACATTTATTGACTTATAAATAAAATAAATTACAACCTGCTTATTTGTTAAAATACTGATTATTAAGAATAATTGTTCCACGTATCCGCCATAAATCAATCGATGGCCTTTGCCGTATACCTTTCCGGCCAGCTAATTTGTTGCTCTAAAACAGGATCTATTGGAGGAGCAATTGCTGCTGTCGGTGCTCTTTTCTGACTGCAAGTTTCCGCATCCTTGGGCTTAAGGAAATCATCCGCATCCCAAGGCTGTGCCTGTGCCGTGCCCCAGATGAGAAACACACAGTTGCCCACAAAGAAAATAACAGCCGCAATGCCAAACACAATCTGCCATTGTCCACGATCGTGCTGCAGACAAAGAGATTGAAATGAATAGATAATTTAAATAAATATAAATTAATAACAAACGATAAAGAAAGTTATTTTCGGCAGACCGAAGTATTTTTTGTTACCCTTGCAGAGCATTATTTTCAAGTTACTACGCATTAAATAAGAAGTTTGTAATAATTGTAGTACTGATAAATTCAATAAAGATACTCATAATAACCCTGCAAGTTTATAAAAATAAAAAGCCTTGATTAGTATAAAAAACTCACCTTGTCCACAACAATGACGCCGGCAATGAGGGGAGTTAGTATAGGTATCACATTGGCCACGGTGTTGCTGAGCCCAATAAGAATGCCGGCATGATTGGGTGACAGATCGATGGTGTTGAGGGAGCTGCCAATGGTGGCGCCACTGTTTACTCCGACACTCAGTGTCATCAGAGCAATGGCCATATTTGCATGATCCTCGCCAAGGAAACCAATCACAATGAGGGCTGCAGCAGGTATCCAAAAGGAAAGCGTGTTGAAGAGTTTCCTCACCGTGGTCAAAGAAAGCCATTTTCTCCTCAACAAAACGTCCGCAACAATTAAGTAAACATACGAGAGCAGCCACATGGCCAAGAAAGGCAAGGATGAGAAGACCGCATTACTCTGAATATCCATATTGAGTACACCATGCATATAGGAAGGTATTTCCGCTTGCAACGTGCTCAGGCCATAAGTTTCGGAGCATCTAGCCACAAGAAGAGCCATAAATGGAACTGAACAACAGATAGCCCGCCAAGGAATCGGTATACTCCTCTCATGAAAGTTCTCATTGTGCTGCAAAGAGGATTCAATGTATTTGCACTCGGCTTCACTGATGAAACGCGACTCGGGTGCATTGTTTGCCCCAAAGACAAGCCAGAGTATGCACCAGGCGGCACAAAGTGAACCCGAGACATAAGAGATTCCTGGCCAGCCCATTGCTCCCTTGGCAATCATGCCACTGATGAACATGGCCAACACTGTGCCACAATCTGTGCCTGTATAGCTGAAGGCACCCAAGCGATTCCTTTCCTCTGGTGGTGACCACATGGCCAGATGCTCATTGATGCAGGGAAAGATGACGCCCTGGAATAGACCCTGTAGTATGCGTATGGCACAGAACACTTGCCAGCCGCCCCAAGTGATGCACCACGGTGTTATCAGGCTGAAAACAGCTGTCCCACAGCTGGCAATGAATAGCACTACCTTGGCACCATATCGACGGCACAGAAAACTGCCCGGACAAAGGGTGAGTATATAGCCCCAATAAAAACTGGACAAGATATACGATTTGTGTCGCTCCGTCCAATTAAATTCCTGCAAGAAATAAGAAATGGAAAGTTTTTGATTTAGTTTTTTTATTTAAATATTTAAATAAAGTATTAAGTTAAATTAGTTAGTATAAAACATATGTAATTTTGATATAACTATAGAAATAATAAACTACAAGAAGTTTAAATAGTAAATATTTAACTTAAATATTAATCTATAGAATTCTCTGATTTTCAAATAAGTAATTTAATTTAAAGCTTTGAGATTCTTTGATAATAAACTTATAGTTCCAAAACAATATGAAACTTATTTTGTTTGAGTGCAATTTAAATAAGTTTTGAGCACTATTAAAATACATATATATTTTGTATTTTAGGCGCTAAAATTAGGTAGACATTTAAGCCTTATTTCCGCCAAGAAAATGATTCATATTTAATTTTGATACGTTAATACTTAAATGTAATATAGATAAGTCAAATATGATTACAAATCTACCATTTAATTCGTTTTTGTTTAGTATTCAATTATTATATTTTATATTAATGTTTATTGTATTATTTATCACTTTGAACTAACCGGAAAATTGGGATTGGTGGACTCAGCATTTGTCATGGCCACAATGGCGACGCTCACATTGAGGCGAGCGATGTGCATGACTGTGAGACCCAAGAAGAGGAGCAGAGATTGAAGATGTCGAACTCCAATCGATGGTCCCTTGGACACTTTACACTGACTACTCATAGCGAATGTAGCTACAAATATTTATTAAATATATATATTATTAGTGTTTTTCTTTTCGCAAATTTCGTTTGTGCACTGGTTGATTAGCTATATGGTTCTGGGCCTTGTCGCAGCTGGATTGGCAACATTTATAGACCAGCTCAGCGTTTGTTGACTTCTTTGGACTAGCTACGCTTTGCGTATCATTCACACAACAACTAATAATGACAGATCTGATTAAAGGAAAATAAACAAGCCCTCAGCTGACGCAAGTTACCGCCCCAGTTGGGCACCTGTATTTCCAGCTCCATTGTATGGATGATCGTATGCCTATGACATTTGTTTAACTTACTTCATTCAACAACCAGTGAGTCCCGCGGTTTGTATTCAACTGTAAATATTAAAAAAAAAAAAAATACATGTGAAAACAAAAATAAAATAGAAAATACAAGTTAAGCGATATAATTGTTACCATATGACGTCTCATTTGGCGAACCGAGTTGTTTATTTGATTTAAGATTTATGGGCCAAAGTGTTGTACACGTTGTCACAGCAGATGTTGCCAATATTCTTATTGTAGTTGCTGTTGCAATATACAGCCATTAGTTAATACATAAAGTCTGCAATTTTGTGAATGACTGTGTTATTATTATTATTATTTTCGTTTTTATTAGTTTTGAATATTATTTATAATCATATAATAGTGGCTCATAAATTAGAGCAATTATAAATGCGAATTTGTTTAAAATTAAAAGTAAGCAATTAAATGAAATTCATTTGCAATTCACATATTCATAGCTCTAAAATGACAATTGTGAACAAATTATATGCCCCGTACTTAAGTGTTTTTCCGAAAAATGTATCTTAATAGAACTTATAGGTCATTCTTTCGTAACACATTTCATCAACAAATTAAATATATTTTTAAATTTAAACGAGCAAATTATTCAGTGTACCTAAATTGATAGCCTTTGCTGTATAAGGTAATTGTCCAGCAAATAATAATGCACTGATAAGCGATGCTACTGGCCAACTAAATGATAATAAATTGATAACATTGTTCAAAATAAATCAGCTCTCAAGTGGCCTACACTAAAAAAAAAACACGTTGCTCAAAATTTATTGATTAACGATTATTATATGTTATCACAAAAATCGTAGCCTTGTCTCTCTGATCTACACTTTCTCTAACAACACTCTTCTTCTCTTATAGGTATTCATTCTTAACAGGAATATTGAATATTTACACATTTTTCTTTAAGTGTAGCAGGTAAGCACTTAAACTTTATAAAGAAATTCCATCTTGAAGGGGGGAATAACAATGGTAAATGTCAAAACATATTATTTATAACATTTTATTGGCTTATTTTAAATACAAATGAAATAAGTAAAATAAGTTGTCGCCAGACCGAATACCATGTGATAATACAGGGAAACTCAGGGAAGAACTTAAACAAATATTGATACATATGCAGATGAATAACGACTCATTTTTCTACTATGGACAAAGAGAATTCTATTAAAATGCCTCATAAATTCAAGTTAGTTTTTTAAACGAAACATAACAAATGAGTTTCTATCGAAAAAGGGGCTTTCCCAATTAGTCATCGTTAGTGAAAACTTAAAAGCAAAGTACTAAAATATTAAATACATGAGTAGTATATAATTCGAAAGTAGAAATGGGAACATATTGTTTTATTAAGGTCATATAGAAACCTCAACGGACAGATATAATTAAGAACAGCGATCCTTATATTTCATTTATAAAAAGAAACCATTAAAACTCTTTCGATTTCTTAGATTATTTTATTTTATCATTAAACTACACGTACTTGACATAACAAAGTGCTATACTAAATATAGCGATAGTTGAGTATATAAAGTATTCTTTTTTAGGTTTTTTTCGTCTTATCGTTTATTGGGCTACAGCATAATCGCATAATATTTATGGGTTTATTTGGTGATTCAAAATAATACTAGCTGAATACTCGTTGAAGTCTATTGCTGTCAGATTGCGAATTATCGGTTCCGGTTAACTGCTATCGCTATTATTCACTTCGGATTTTTTCAGTTATCGCTGGAGGCTTTGCAAGCTCGGGCTGCCGACCCAACAGGAAGTCTTCGGCATCCCAGGGCTGCGACACGGCCGTGCCGAATACCAAGTATACACAATTGAATACAAAGAATACAACGGAGGAGATTATAAAAACGATTTGCCATTGTGTGCGATCGCCCTGAAAATAAGAAATAAAAGACAGATAATTAGATAAAGTATTAAAACGTAAATAGCAATAGATCCATTATCAAAAATTTAAATACAAAAAAAATTGCAATGCTCACCTCGTCTTGGACAATTGCTCCTGCTACTAGAGGAGTGACAATAGGAACCGCATTAGCCGCAGTATTGATGATACCCATAAGGATGCTGGCATGGTTGGGGGACAGATCAATGGAGTTCAGAGAACTTCCAATGGTAGCCCCACTATTGAAACCCACACTGAGGGTCATCAGGACAATTGCCAAAGACTTTTGATCCACATCCAGGAACCCAATGCCAATAAGTGTGGCAGCCGGCACCCAAAAAGCCAGGGAATTTATGGTCTTACGTATAGCCGTTAAAGAAAGCCAGTTCTTGGTCAAAAGTATGTCGGCCGAGATCAGATACACATAGGACATGCCCCACATGGCCAGGAAAGGCAACGCGGAGAATAGCGCATTATCCTTAATATCCATCTGGAGAACTCCATTCATATAGGCGGGAATCTCAGCTTGAAGCGTACTAAGCCCCCAACTCTCGGCACAACGGGTCACAAGAAGTGCCAAGAACGGAACAGAGGACAAAATAGCTCGCCAGGGTATTGGAATAGCAACCTTGTGATAGTTTGTACCATGATTCAGAGATGATTCTATGTAATGCTTCTCGGCTTCTCCAATAAATCGGGATTCCGTTGGATTATTCGATGCAAAGATGAACAACAGAATGCAGCAGATAAAAGCAACGGCAGCGGAGATGTAGGAGATGCCAGGCCAACCCATCGGACCTTTGGCAATCATGCCACTAACAAACATGGACAAAACATTTCCGCACTCGATCCCTGTATGGCTTAATGCTCCCAGACGATTCCTTTCACTTGGCGGAGACCATCGTGCCAAATGCTGATGAATGCACGGAAAGATTAATCCTTGAGCACATCCCATGAGAACTCGGATGCCACAGTAGGCACCCCAGCCTCCCCAACTAATTAAAGGGGGTGTCACTCCACTGCAAACTCCCGAGCCGAAGGTGGCCCACAACATGACATTCTTTACACCAAATAGTTTGCACAGATATCCGCCCAGAAACTGGGTTATAACATAACCCCAATAGAAGCTAGACAACACATAAGATTTCTGGGCATTTGTCCAGTTGTGTTCCTAAAAATGTAAGTTTAAGTAAATAATTCATTTAAAGTTAGTCTAAAACTTACCGGAAAATTGGGATTCGTAGACTCGGCATTGGTAATTGCCACAACAGAGACGCCCACATTGAGGCGGCCAATGTAGACCGAAGTTATAGTTACAAAGATGAGCAACGCCTGTAGATGCCGTACACCTAAAATAGGGCCTGTATATCGAAAAGAATATAATTAAAAACGATTTATTCACATTATCGAGTGTCAATCCTAAATAATGGTTAAAGTCCGAATATACTGAGTGTGCTTAGATTATAGCATTCGCGTGCCTTGACAAATATCAGGTGATTACCCACAAATTCAAATGAAATATGATCGACTTTCGATTGTATGGGTAGATTATTTGTTTTGGATTTAAAGATTTACAACACCAATTGAAGAAGTTGATCGAGCAGTGAAATATAATTGACGTTTTCATTCACATTTTTAACACTTAATTCAATTTTTTACACTTCGTTTAAGTATTCTCTTTTCCTAATAGTTTCGACACTTTAAATGTCTATTTGAAAGTTGTATTTAAAAGTTGTTAATTGAAATAAAAGTGAAAACTGTTCAGTAAAGCTAAAACTGTTATTAAAATCTTACATTAATATTTCAAATCCTACCTTTACTTATTTCAGCTGTCATTTTATTCCTTTATTAATTTAAACTGGTTAATTGCCGACAAGTCTTAGCCACGTCTAATCAGCACTACTGACCAGAAAGGAATAAGTCTAATTAAAACTTAAATTTGTGTGACATTTAGGAACTTTGGCCTCGATAGTATATGGCCTGATAAGCTGGCATTTTTCAGTGAACCTTATCAACTTTGATTATCCCATGATAACATACAGCACGTGTTGTTAAAACCCATAATCAAACCACATCAAATAAACATTTCAAATTAAATTGGTCTCGAATAACATTACGATTGCCAGACACACAATTACTGACCTAATCCAACAACAGAAGCCTGTTAGAAAGATCAAGTGTAGACTTTCCCAACAAATGCCATATTTGATATGATATTCGCTGGTCATTAACTAATTAACAATTAATTACTGACTTAAAATGTTTAATCTGATGTGACAATAATGAAGTTTACTATCAACTTGATGATTAAGTTACGACTGAGCCTCAAAGTAGGCAGCAAATAGTTAGCTATGGTAATGGGTTAGATTGAAATAATATAAAAAACACATTAAGCTGCAGCGGAGCAAGCTCGACAGAAGGAGTTCCTGTACTTAAGGGAAAAAGCAAATAGTGGTAGGAGACCAAAGTGGTGAAAAGGTAAGGTACAGGGGCTAATTAACTCCATGTCGAATTAACTTTTGATAGCATCACACAGTACAAGACGCGTACGTGACTTAACAAAATTATAATAATTATTGTATGTACATTTTTTGGTTGATTGTTTATTTGTTTAGAGCACAGTATTAACAGATCGACTTTGTCATTTAAAATAATACTTAATGTAGTTAATTGTTTTCAGATTATTAGTTTCAATTATCTACTGATTGCGTTTTTTCATCGGATTCTTTCAATATTTCTACAGGTTTTGCCAACTCGGGCTGCGGATCCAGCAGGAAGTCCTCGGAGTCCCAGGGTTGTGTCACAGAAGTGCCGAATGCCAAATATACACAATTGAAAACAAAGAATATCACAGAGGAGATTATAAAGACTATTTGCCACTGTGTTCGGTCGCTCTGAAAATGATTAATCAATTAATTTAATGAATTGTAATAAATAAAATGAAGACTCACATCATCTGTAACAATTACACCTGCTACCAGAGGAGTGACAATGGGCACGGCATTGGCTGCAGTATTGATAATGCCCATAAGGATGCTGGCATGGTTAGGAGACAGATCAATGGAGTTAAGGGAACTTCCAATGGTGCAGCCACTGTTGAAGCCTACACTGATGGTCATCAGTACAATTGCCATAGTCTTTTGATCCACATCCAGAAAGCCAATACCAATAAGTGCAGCAGCCGGCACCCAAAAAGCCAAGGAGTTCATTGTCTTACGTACTCCTGTTAGGGAAAGCCATTTCTTGGTCAGCAGAATGTCAGAGGAGATTAGATACACATAGGACATAGCCCACATGGCCAAGAAAGGTAGCGCTGAGTACAAAGCATTTTCCTTGATATCCATTTGTAGGACTCCATTCATGTACATTGGAATCTCAGCCTGAAGTGTACTGATGCCCCAACTCTCGGCACAACGTGTCACAAGAAGAGCCAAGAAAGGAACTGAGGTCCAAATAGCTCGCCAGGGTATTGGAATAATAGTCTTGTGGTAATTCGCACTATGCTGAAGGGACGATTCTATATAGTGTTTCTCGGCTTCTCCAATGAAACGGGATTCCGTGGGATTATTTGAAGCAAAGATGTACAACAGAATGCAGCAGGCAACAGCAACAGCAGCAGAGATGTAGGAAATTCCAGGCCAACCCATTGGACCTTTGGCAATCATTCCACTCACATACATTGACAACACATTTCCGAACTCGATGCCTGTATGGCTTAATGCACCCAGACGATTCCTTTCATTTGGTGGAGACCAACGTGCTAAGTGCTGATGAATGCACGGAAAGATCAATCCTTGAGCACAGCCCATGAGAACACGGATGCCACAGTAGGCACCCCAGCCTCCCCAACTAATTAAAAGGGGTGTCACTCCACTGCAAACTCCCGAACTGAAGGTGGCCCAGATCATGACATTCTTCACACCAAATAGTTTGCACAGATATCCACCCATGAACTGGGTGATAACATAGCCCCAAAAAAAGCTGCTTAGCACATAAGATTTCTCCGCCGCCGTCCAGTCGTATTCCTAAAGAATTTCAATTAAACTAAACGAATTCAATTGAAGCAAGACATCACAAACTCACTGGAAAATCGGGATTCGTGGATTCGGCATTGGTCATCGCGACCACAGACACACTCGCATTGAGACGACCTATGTAGATCGATGTTATGGTTATAAAGATTAAAAACGCCTGCAAATGTCGTATACCCAAAACGGGGCCTATAAATAAAAAAGAGAAAATAAATAACAATTAGAAATTGCTAAAGTCGTGCGAATGCGGCGGTAAAAAAAATCTTATCTACTTTTCTATACATTTTACGAATCTAAGTAACTATTTATAAATGTAGTATCCATTTATAGATCAAATTATGATCAAAATGACATTCCACATAAAAATCGGTATGCATTTGAAATTTATTGACCCTTGTAATGGGCATCTTTACAATTCAAATTTGTTTCTCACTTTAGGCATGAATTTTTACTAAAAAATTTGAGTATTCTGGTATACTATTATGGCCACCGGAATTTAATTAAAACTGAAAACTCAACATTGATAATGCTTAAAAAATATTATTTAAGTTGTAATTTCTTGTTTAATAGTTAAATAACCACAAAAATAACCGCAGAAAAAGATACGCTAATTATTCACATTTGATGTAGCATCACAGTTATCTGTCTTTCGTGACACCTCTTTAAATCTTCGAATCGGCATTTAATGCTTATCAAGAATATGTATAGTACATGAATAATGTCCACTTTATGGTGACCGTCACTCTTCTTAAAGATTAACATACCTTTATTTGCATCAGCTGTCATTCTTTCCCTAATTTACTTTTTCACTTTCAATGTAATTTAACCATTCACGTCTAAACTGCACAACTGACCAGAGAGGAATAAGTCCAACTAAGAGCAAAATGTCTATGCCTACAAGGCACTTTGGCTCCGATCCGTATAAGACTTGATAAGCTGGCCTTTTTTGGTCACCTTATCAAAACTTGTCAAATACTTAACATTTGATATTAGCAAATGATTAACTAATTAGTAATTACCAATCAATTACTGACGATTCTGTAATCTAGAGTGAGATCTAACATAATTATCAAGTTAATGATTCTGATAAGAATCAGCCCAAAAGTTGGCAATGAAATTGTCATTATTATTCAGGTGTGTTCCAATAATCTCTATGGAGTTTGAAAATACCCGTTCGAAATGTCGAAGTTCCGCCCTATATTTTGTCAGAGCGTGCTTTAAATTCATTTTCGTAATTTTCCAATATGAGCAGATATCTTTTTTATAAACAGAAAGTCTATGAATATCCAGATAGAAAAAAACTTTTTATTTTATTCTTACTAATCTACAATTACTCGAAAAACAAAAATTCTTTACTAACATAGCTTAAGCTAGCTGTATCAGTTTGTCGTTTATTGAGCTATCTAATAATTTCATAATATTTAAAATAATACTAACTGAATTCTCTATCAAGAAAAAATCTGATTAACTAGTGATTGATTTTTCTTCATCAGACTTTGTAGTTATCGCTGGAGGTTTTGCCAACTCGGGCTGCAGAACCAACAGGAAATCCTCGGCATCCCAGGGCTGCGACTCGGCCGTGCCAAATGCCAAAAATACACAATTAAATACAAAGAATACTACGGCGGAGATTATAAATACGATTTGCCATTGTGAGCGATCGGTCTAGAAATAATAGATAATTGGTAAATTATAAGATAAAATATTAAAAAAAGTTTTCAAAAACTTAAATACAAGCATTTGAATTAAATTTAAGTAATAATTAACAAATATAAATATAAGTATATCAGCAAAAAGATTTAAAACTCACTTCATCTGTGACAATCGCACCTGCTACCAAAGGTGTAATAATGGACATTCCAGTCGCCGCAGAGTTAACAACGCCCATAAGGATGCTTGCATGGTTAGCTGACAAATCTATGGTGTTGATAGAGCTACCAATTGTAGAACCACTGTTAAAGCCTACGCTCAGGGTCATCAAAACAATTGCCAAAGTCTTTTGATCCACATCCAGAAAACCAATACCAATAAGTGTGGCAGCAGGCAACCAAAAAGCCAAGGAGTTCATTGTCTTACGTATTCCCGTTAGGGAAAGCCATTTCTTTGCCAATAATATGTCGGAGGCGATCAGAAACATATAGGACATAGCCCACGAAGCTACAAAAGGTAGCGCCGAATAAAGAGCATTTTCCTTAATATCCATTTGCAGGACTCCATTCATGTATAAAGGAATCTCAGCCTGAAGAGTACTTATGCCCCAAATCCCGGCACAACGGGTAACGAGAAGAGCCAGGAATGGAGCAGAAGTCCAAATAGCTCGCCAAGGTATGGGTATATCAACCTTATGATAGTTTTCACCATGATGAAGTGATGACTCTATAAAGTGCTTCTCGGCTTCTCCAATAAATCGGGATTCCGTCGGATTATTTGATCCAAAGATGCACCACAAAATAGAACAGGTAAGGGCCACAGCAGCAGATATGTATGAGATTCCAGGCCAACCCATAGGACCTTTGGCAATCATGCCACTCACAAACATGGACAGCACATTTCCGCATTCAATTCCTGTATAGGTCAAGGCACCTAGACGGTTTCGTTCCTTGGGTGGAGACCATCGCGCCACATGCTGATGAATGCCGGGAAAGATTAATCCTTGGGCACAGCCCATGAGAACACGGATGGCACAGTAGGCAGCCCATCCTCCCCAACTAATAAAAAGGGGCGTTACGACACTGCATAAACCTGAGAGTAAGGTAGCCGAGAACATGACTATCTTCACTCCAAACTTTTTACACAAAAATCCGGCTAGGAACTGCGTAATGATATAGCCCCAAAAGAAGCTAGAAATCACTAAAGATTTTTCTCCCGCCGTCCAGTCATATTCCTAAAGAATTTTAATTAAAGTAAGGAAATCAAATAAGACAAGTCATCAGTAACTCACCGGGAAATCGGGATTTGTGGATTCGGCATTGGTCATTGCCACCAAGGACACGCCCACATTGAGGCGGCCTATGTAGACAGCAGTTATAGTTATAAAGAGTAACAGCACCTGCAGATGACGTATACCCAAAATGGGACCTAGAAATCAAAATGAAAATAGTTTCAAATTATTTATTTACTTTTATTTAGAGGTCCGAAACTGGAGCCAGCTAAACATCTAAATAAAACAAGTTAGAATGATCGCCAAAACCCACAACATTTTTTATTTACATTTACGAGCATCAATGGGTTAAAGTCCAAATAACCTGGGTATACTGAGTATATTATACCATTCGCGAGCCTAAACACTTATCAGGTGTCGTAAATCAAACTGAAATATTATTGTTTTCCGGTTAATCAAAGATTTCAAGACTTTTAACAGAACTGTAATAAGTTGAGAGATAAGTTTAATGTAATGTTTATCATCCACTTTGACGGTTCATCAGTTAAATAATTTTTGTTCATCACACCTTGACCTTTTTACAAACCGGTGACCAACTCAATGTCCAAAAAGTAAGAGGTAGAAGGCTGAAACTTACACAGTAAATTGACAATCTGCGCACTGTAAGAGCCAGAAGCCTTTGATTTTAACAGTAGTTTTGTTGTATTGCATAAGTGTTATACGATGATGATGAATTGATTGCGCTCTTGATTTTTTACGTCTAAGACAAATTACGACATTCCGGCTAATAAATACTGTTTATTTATTTTACACAATACTTTTAAATCCATCCGGAACACAAACCTACCTTTATTTATTTCAGCTGACATTTTATCCCTAAATTATTTTCTTTACTTTTAAAACGTTTTTTAAACTGCCGAAAAGCATTTAACACGTCTAAACCTCACTACCGACGAGTGTGAAATAAATCTAATAAAAACCAAAACTTATATGATTGCCAGGCACATATATGTACGAATATGGCATGATAAGCTGGAATTTTTGGTACACCTTATCAACTTTGATTATCTTAAGATACTATTATAACTAGTGATTAACTAGTTACTATGTTGATTATTATGTTATGACCAGTGGTATTCCTCAAGGCGTCGTTTAATTGTAAATAACTTCTTAATGAAGAACAATAAAGGTCTATAGGTCATGTCAAAAGATTCGATATCTAAAATTTGTTTATTTTATATATTATGTAATATGTTTATCAAGTAACATAAAATAAAACATGCTAAAGTTAACTGCTTTCAGATTGAGAAGCATCGAATTCAATTAACTACTAGTTGACTTTTACATCCGACTTTGAAGTGATCACAGAGAGCTTTTCCAGTTCTGGCAAAGGACCCAACAAGAAGTTTTCAGCATCCCAGGGCTGCGTCTCCGTTGTGCCAAAAGCCAAATAAATGCAATTAAACACAAAGAATATGACGGAGGAGATTATGAAGACTATTTGCCACTGTGTACGATCACTCTGGAAATGATGAATAATAAATAAAATTTTAGATGTAAAAAAATATTAATTAAGATAAAAAATATACAAAACCCACATCGTCTGTGACAATTGCACCCACAACCAAAGGAGTAATAATGGACATCCCTGTCGACAACGTATTAGTGATGCCCATAAGGATGCTGGCATGATTGGGGGACAGGTCAATGGTGTTAATAGAGCTGCCAATGGCAGAGCTACTATGAAAACCAACGCTTAGGGTCATCAGAACAATTGCCAAAGTCTTTTGATCCACATCCAGAAACCCAATACCAATAAGTGCGGCAGCCGGCACCCAAAAAGCCAGGGAATTCATTGTCTTGCGTACTCCTGTTAACGAAAGCCATTTTTTGGTAAGGAGAATGTCAGCGACGATCAAAAATACATAGGACATCGACCATGATGCCACGAAAGGCAGCGCTGAGAATAGAGCATTTTCCTTGATATCCATTTGCAGGACTCCATTCATGTATAAAGGAATCTCAGCTTGAAGTGTACTAAGGCCCCAAATCGCAGCGCACCGGGTCATGAGAACAGCCAAGAAAGGAGTAGAGGTCCAAATAGCTCTCCAGGGTGTTGGAATGGCAACTTTGTGATAGTTTCCACCATGGTTAAGAGATGACTCTATGTAGTGCTTTTCGACTTCTCCAATGAAACTGGATTCCGTGGCACTATTCGAAGCAAAAATGTACCAAAGAATACAACAGGTAAAGGCAACAGCAGCAGATACGTAGGAGACTCCAGGCCAACCCATCGGACCTTTGGCAATCATGCCACTAACAAAATGTGACAGCACACCTCCGCACTCAATTCCTGTGTAACTTAAGGCACCAAGACGATTCCTTTCTTCTGGTGGAGACCATCGTGCCAAGTGCTGATGAATGCAGGGAAAGATTAATCCTTGAGCACAGCCCATGAGAAACCGAATACCGCAATAGGCACCCCATCTACCCCAACTAATTAAAGGGGGTGTCACTCCACTGCATACACCCGAGCTGAAGATGGCCCAGAACATGACTTTCTTGACTTCAAATTTTTTGCACAGATATCCACCTAAAAACTGGGTGCTAAAGTAGCCCCAAAAGAAGCTAGAAATCACGTAAGATTTTTCCGCCATCGTCCAGTCGTATTCCTAAACAAATTTACCGCACTTAATAAGTTATTTAATAGCCAGTCGCCATAAACTTACCGGAAAGTCAGGATTCGTTGTATTGGCATTGGTCATTGCCACCAAAGACACGCCCACATTGAAGCGGCCTATGTAGACCGAAATGATGGTTATGCATAATAATAGGACCTGCAGATGTCGTATGCCCAGAATGGGGCCTGTAAATTCCATGGAACGTATAACATTATGCACAATTATTTATTACACATTTAAACAAAAACACAATCAAAATTTTAATGTATTATAACAACATATACCTTTCGCTTGCTTTGGCATCAATGAAGTGATTGGAAAACACAAACAAGATTTATGAATAGTCTGAATATATTTAAATGATGTTTTAAAGTTATTTAATTACAAATGCTTAGTTGATCTGTTGATCTTGAGTCAATCAATTTAATCTGTTCAATATATTAAAGATTTCCATAATTAATATGAACAAGAAATCAGAAATACTCGATCGTGGCTTCTCTAGCAGCTACACTTATCACCTCTGTGTTTAAGCTAAAGACTGAACCATGTTTTGAAATATCATCAGTTTAAATATATGTATAATATGGATAATTTTAATCAAACCCTGACTTTTCGTCTGCGACGCGTCAAGACTTGTTTCTTTTTTTTATTTCTCCCTGATTTTCGCTACGATTCTGAATAAGTTTATTCTTACCTACAACATTTACTAATTTAACTTCGTTGTTCTGATTCTAATTTATTCAACAAATATTATTATGGAAATATAGTAATAGCAGAGGGTATTATAATTTTGTCTCGAAATGAGCAGGTTATATACAAATAGTCTATCCATGTCTGTATCTGTATCGGTGTCTGTCTGAATATGGATCTTACAGACTTTTAAATGCAATATATAGGCTCCTACATATAAGTTAACAGTGCAGTTATTCCCCCTTTACTCCCATCGCTCCCCGCGATGAACTGCACACACCAAGTCTAACGTTCTACCTCCCTCGTCACCCCCCGCGCCGAGTCAGCATTTTAGGTGCCATTGACTCGCTGAAGCGGCGGCTACGCTGAGACAGCGGTCACCATATCCGCTGCTGCACAACATTAACAAGTTCGGGGCCGGCGACGGCCCAACACTTGCGATCAGCAATTTGACTGCAGCGGCAAAACAACAACAATGTGTGCCGATCAAATTGCACTGTCTGCAATACTTGCGTCGACGCCGACGCCAACGTCACTACAAGCAACGAGGCTTATAAAAAGATAAGCTAACGAGCGACGGGCAGAAATAACCTGGAGGTCACCTGGAGCAGAACAAAAACTGAATACCATATCTTAAATTTAACTTGAACAAATATTTTAACGTGAAATGGACACAACCAAGCTAAATGAGTACAAAATCAGAACTGATCTTTATTCTTAAAATTTTAGTCTTACGTAACTAACATGAAAATCTTAATTTCTAAGTCGCTTCCAGTCATTGGAAGAACGCCTGACATCTGCTGCATACATTTCTATTTACCTTTCCAGCCGTTCCTATAATTTACATTAGTGACCCTTTTTTAGGTTTCAAGTGCATATTAAAGTTACAAGTACATTTTTGGGTTACAAGTGCATTTTTGGGTTACAAGTGCATTTTTGTGTTACATTTTTATTTATACATTTGCTTAGATCAAATTTCATAGTCCCTTCACTCTTTCGGTGTGTTTTCGGGACATAGTCAATGACTGCCAGATGTTCATGCCTGAACAAACGATTACACTAAACTCATCGACTTGTTGATTTGGATCTTCTTCTCCTTCTTCTTGGACTTGGATCTCTCTACCTACAATGTTTAGGTAATGCAGGGTTTCGTCATGAAGGGACGACGAAACCAAGTATTTTGTTATCATGGGATAACGAAATTACTTAACTTATATATATTAAAACAGCGTCAGGTCAAAGAGCAAAACAAAAGGAAATTGGCAAGGATTATGTTTATATTTATTATGTCATTTGCTTAATATAATACTGACTGAAATACAAAACTCCAAATTTAACTAGCTACTGATTTACTTCACATCGAACTTTGAAGTTATCGCTGAAAGCTTTTCCAGTTCTGTCTGCGGATCCAACAAGAAGTCTTCGGCATCCCAGGGCTGTGTCTCAGCTGTACCAAATGCCAAGTAAATGCAATTGCACACAAAATATATTACGGAGGAGATAATGAAGACTATTTGCCACTGTGCGCGATCACTCTAAAAATTAAAGATAATAAGTAAATTATAATCTAATAAAAATTACATCCAAAACTCACCTCGTCTGTGACAATTGCACCTGCTACCAAAGGTGTAATCATGGACATTGCATTCGACAAAGTGCTGGTGATGCCATAAAGAATGCTGGCATGGTTAGGTGACAGATCAATGGCGTTGATAGCACTGCCAATGGCGGAGCCACTGTTGAAGCCAACACTGAGAGTCATCAGGACAATTGCCAAAGTCTTTTGATCTACATTGAGAAACCCAATGCCAATAAGTGTAGCAGCCGGCATCCAAAAAGCCAGGGAATTCATTGTCTTACGTACTCCTGTAAGGGATAGCCATTTTTTCGTCAGCATAATGTCAGAGAAGATCAAATAAACATAGGACATAGCCCACGAAACTACGAATGGTAGCGCTGAGAACAGAGCATTTTCCTTAATATCCATTTGCAGGACTCCATTCATATACGCGGGAATCTCAGCAACAAACATATTATAACCCCATATATCGGCACAGCGGGCCACGAGCACAGCCAAGAAAGGAACAGAGGTCCAAATAGCTCTCCAGGGTATTGGAATGGCAACTTTGTGATAGTTTCCACCATGGTTAAGAGATGACTCTATGTAGTGCTTCTCTGCTTCTCCAATGAAACGGGATTTCGTGGGATTATCCGATCCAAAGATGTACCATAAAGAGCAGCAGAGGAAAGCTACAGCAGCAGAGATGTAGGAGACTCCAGGCCAACCCATAGGACCCCTAGCAATCATGCCACTAACAAACATGGACAACACATTTCCGCAATCAAGTCCAGTGTAACTTAAGGCACCAAGACGACTCCTTTCTTCTGGCGGAGACCATCGTGCCAAGTGCTGATGAATGCAGGGAAATAACAATCCTTGAGCACAGCCCATGAGAACACGGATGCCACAGTAGGCACGCCAGCCACCCCAATAAATTAAAGGGGGTGTCACTCCACTACACACACCCGAGCTAAAGATGGCGTATATCATGACTCTCTTAACTCCAATTATTTTGCTTAGATATCCGCCCAAAAACTGGGTTAGAATGTAGCCCCAAAAGAAGCTGCTCAATACATATGATTTCTCCGCAGGTGACCAGTCGTAATCCTAAACAAATTTAATGCGTTTAGGAATTCATAATAGGCTAATCCTCATAGACTTACGGCAAAATCGGGATTTGTAGTTTCGGCATTGGTCATTGCCACCAAAGACAAGCCCACATTTAAGCAGCCTTTGAAGATCGAGATGATGGTTATAAAGATTAATAGAACCTGCAGATGTCGTATGCCCAGAATGGGGCCTGTAAGTTAAGAAGAAGTTATAGCTACAAATTATTTATTCACATACTTATTAAAACAAACAAAATCAATAAATAAACGTATCACAATATCATATACCTTTCGTGTGCACTGGCATTTATGAATGATTGGAAACACATACAAGATTTATGACACGATTAGAATAAGTTGGGGGACAGTTTGAATATAATTAAATGATGTATTAAAGTTATTTAATTACAAATGCTTAGGTGATCTGTTGATCTTGAGTCAATCAATTTAATCTGTTCAATATATTAAAGATTTCCATAATTAATATGAACAAGAAATAAGAAATACTCGATCGTGGCTTCTCTAGCAGCTACACTTATCACCTCTGTGTTTAAGCTAAAGACTGAACCATGTTTTGAAATATCATCAGTTTAAATATATGTATAATGTGGATAATTTTAACCAAACCCTGACTTTTCGTCTGCGACGCGTCAAGACTTGTTTCTTTTTTTTATTTCTCCCTGATTTTTGCTACGATTCTGAATAAGTTTATTCTTACCTACAACATTTATTAATTTAACTTCGTTGTTATGATTCTAATTTATTCAACAAATATTATTATGGAAATATAGTAATAGCAGAGGGTATTATAATTTTGTCTCGAAATGAGCAGGTTATATACAAATAGTCTATCCATGTCTGTATCTGTATCGGTGTCTGTCTGAATACTTGGATCTCATAGACTATTAAATGAAATATATAGGCTCCTACATATATATAAAACAAAAGGAAATTGGCAAGGATTATGTTTATATTTATTATGTCATTTGCTTAATATAATACTGGCTGAAATACAGAACTCCAAATTTAAATAGCTACTGATTTACTTCACATCAAACTTTGAAGTTATCGCTGAAAGCTTTTCCAGTTCTGGCAAAGGACCCAACAAGAAGTCTTCGGCATCCCAGGGCTGTGTCTCAGCTGTACCAAATGCCAAGTAAATGCAATTGCACACAAAATATATTACGGAGGAGATAATGAAGACTATTTGCCACTGAGTTCGATCGCTCTGGAAATGATAGTGAATGAATAGATTGTATTCTAATAATTATATATAAATAATTAATAAACAGTAAAAATGATTATGAGGAATAAAAAGAAATGTAAATCAAATATTGCCTAAAATATTAAAAACTCACTTCGTCTGTGACAATTGCACCTGCTACCAAAGGTGTAATCACGGACATTACATTCGACAAAGTGCTGGTGATGCCATAAAGAATGCTGGCATGGTTGGGTGACAGATCAATGGTGTTGACAGCACTACCAATGGCGGCGCCAGTGCTGAAGCCAACACTGACAGTCATCAGGACAATTGCCAAAGTCTTTTGATCTACATTGAGAAACCCAATGCCAATAAGTGTAGCAGCCGACATCCAAAAAGCCAGGGAATTCATTGTCTTACGTACTCCTGTAAGGGATAGCCATTTTTTCGTCAGCATAATGTCAGAGAAGATCAAATAAACATAGGACATAGCCCACGAAACTACGAATGGTAGCGCTGAGAACAGAGCATTTTCCTTAATATCCATTTGCAGGACTCCATTCATATACGCGGGAATCTCAGCAACAAACATATTATAACCCCATATATCGGCACAGCGGGCCACGAGCACAGCCAAGAAAGGAACAGAGGTCCAAATAGCTCTCCAGGGTATTGGAATGGCAACTTTGTGATAGTTTCCACCATGGTTAAGAGATGACTCTATGTAGTGCTTCTCTGCTTCTCCAATAAAACGGGATTCCGTGGGGTTATCCGATCCAATGATGTACCATGAAGTGCAGCAAAGGAAAGCTACAGCAGCAGAGATGTAGGAGACTCCAGGCCAACCCATAGGACCCCTAGCAATCATGCCACTAACAAACATGGACAACACATTTCCGCAATCAAGTCCAGTGTAACTTAAGGCACCAAGACGACACCTTTCTTCTGGCGGAGACCATTGTGCCAAGTGCTGGTGAATGCAGGGAAAGATCAATCCTTGAGCACAGCCCATAAGAACACGGATGCCACAGTAGGCACGCCAGCCACCCCAATAAATTAAAGGGGGTGTCACTCCACTACATACACCCGAGCTAAAGATGGCGTATATCATGACTCTCTTAACTCCAATTATTTTGCTTAGATATCCGCCCAAAAACTGGGTTAGAATGTAGCCCCAAAAGAAGCTGCTCAATACATATGATTTCTCCGCATTCGTCCAGTCGTATTCCTGAAAAAAGTTTAATGCGCTTAAGGAGTTATTTAAAAACTTGTCATCGAACTTACCGGAAAGTCAGGATTTGTGGTATTGGCATTGGTCATTGCCACCAAAGACACGCTCACGTTAAAGCGGCCTATGAAGATCGAGATGATGGTTATAAAGATTAATAGAACCTGCAGATGTCGTACGCCCAGAATGGGGCCTGCAAGTTTCGAAAAAGTTATAATTACAAATTATTTATTCACATACTTATTAAAACAAATAAACGTTTCACAATATCATATACCTTTCGTGTGCACTGGCATTCCTGAGGTGATTGGTCACAAATCAAAAAAAAACTGTGGATTCCCAATTGTAAACACATTTTAAGATTAATAAAGCGATTGGTGCAAGTTGAGGAATTATCAATATATAAGTATTTGAATGTCCTATTCACTTTTTATAATTAGAGAACAAATTGAAAATCATCCAAATACAAATAAATGTTCCATTAGAGTTTTACAAATTTGTTTATCATAAAATTTTAGACAAGTTTTTGACCTTTAGTTGACTCTACAATAAATTCATTTAAAAATGCTAATATTTTATATGAACAGGTATCGATTTTGACTTTTTTATCGCTTAATTTATGAACTGTTCGGGTCTGTTCAAATCGAAGACTGAATTCTCTTTTGAAAATGCTTCTGTTTAAATAGCTGATATGAAAATCTATTTTAATACGAAAACAAGTTTTGGGCTAAGTAGAAATTTTTCTAATTCTCTGCTTGCCGCTGATTTTTGTTATTTTGAATAAATTAATTATTACTTAATGAATTCAAGAATCTGTTGTCATTGCTTTTAAGCAAATTTATTCTATAAACATTGTTATTCAATAGTGATTGAGTGACTACTGATCGACTTTTACATTGGATTTTGTTGCTATCGCTGCAGTTTTGCCAGATCAGAGTGAGGAGCTTGGAGGAAGTCTTTGGCATCCCAGGGCTGCGTCTCAGTTGTTCCGAATGCCAAATAAATGCAATTTGACACAAAAAATATTACAGATGAGATCATAAAGACTATTTGCCACTGAGTACGATCACTCTGGAAATTATAGATAATGAATAAATTATTAGAAAACTTATTAATAAATAATAAACAATACATGACACTTAAATCTTTAAAATTGTTAAATAATATACTCATTACTTATTTTAAAAAGGTTTTTTCATTTTTAAAGTTATTTAAAAAATGGAAAACTCACTTCATCTGTGACAATTGCACCTGCTACCAAAGGTGTGATGATGGACATCCCAGTAGACAAAGTGCTGCTGATGCCCAAAAGGATGCCGGTATGGTTTGGGGACAGGTCAATGGCGTTGATAGCACTCCCAATGATGGAACCACTGTTAAAGCTAACACTGAGGGTCATTAAAACAATTGCTAAAACTTTCTGATCAACATTCAAAAACCCAATGCCAATAAGTGTTGCAGCCGGCACCCAAAAGGCCAAGCAATTCATGGTCCTACGTACTCCTGCAAGGGAAAGCCATTTTTTGGCAAGGAGAATGTCAGAGAAGACCATAAATACAAAGGACATAAACCACGAGGCCATATATCAGCACAACGGGCCACGAGCAAAGCCAAGAAAGGGACAGAGGTCCAAATAGCTCTCCAGGGTATTGGAATAGCAACCTTGTGATAGTTTCCACCATGATTAAGAGATGACTCTATGTAGTGCTTCTCGGCTTCTCCAATGAAACGGGATTCCGTGGGATTATCCGATCCAAAGAAGTACCACAAAGTGCAGCAGAGGAAAGCTACAGCGGCAGAAATGTACGAGATCCCAGGCCAACCCATAGGACCCTTGGCAATCATTCCACTCATAAACATGGACAACACGTTTCCGCAATCAATTCCTGTGTGACTCAAGGCCCCAAGACGATTACGTTCCTTAGGTGGAGACCATCGTGCCAAATGCTGATGAACGCAGGGAAAGACTAAGCCATGAGCACATCCCATGAGAACACGGATGCCGCAATAGCCAACCCAGCCACCCCAATAAATTAAAGGGGGTGTTACTCCGCTGCACAAAGCAGAGCAGAAGATGGCCCAGAAAATGACTCTGTATACTCCAAATATTTTGCTTAGATATCCGCCTAAGAAATCAGTTAAAAAAGAGCCCCAAAAGAAGCTGCTAAACACATATGATTTTTCTGCAGTCGTCCAGTCGTATTCCTAAGAAAGATTCATGTGATTAAGGAGTTATTCAAAAACAAATCCTCATAAACTTACTGGAAAATTTGGGTTTGTGGTATTGGCATTGGTCATTGCCACCAAAGACACGCCCACATTGAGGCTGCCTAGGAAGATCGTAGTGATGCTTATAAATAGTAATAGAACCTGCAGATGCCTTATGCCTAAAATAGGACCTTTAAATTTAAAATAAAATAACTAAAATTATTTAGTCACAGCAAAGCACAAACAAACGAAGATAAAATTAAAAGAGTGTTACAACTGGCTAAAATTTGAATACAATACTAAGATCTTCATTATATAAGTAGGTATGTACTATTGACCTTTCGTGTGGCTTGTCATTTAGGAGGCGATTGAACACAAAACAAGCTGAACGTTAAACGATTCCGGTTGAAATTCAAAGATTGAAATAAGTTGAGGATTAATCAAAATATCAATAAATGTTCTATTAACTTTTAAAAATTATTTTATTACAAATTAATTTTAATTTATTGATCTTTAGTTAACACTTAATAAAATCTATTCAAAAATTAAATTTGTATATCATATGAACAAGAATCGATTGCAACTTCTGCACGAGCTACAATAAGCTGGCTGTGTGGTCAAGTTTAAGACTAAATAATTTTTTGAGGCTTCATCAGTTTAAATAGCTGATATTGATATTTTATTGTAAGACAACAAGATTCAAACTTAATAACTGCTCATTTAGACGCGGCAAGACGCGTTTTTTTACTATCGTTAAAATTCTAAATAAGGTTAATTATCACCTAGAGAATGATATAATTTAACCATATTGTTCTGATGCAAATTAATTCTACAAATATATGCATGTTATACCATTCTAAGATTTATAAATATTATTTGTTAAACTGGTCCTAGCTAAAATACGCAACTTCAGTTTAAATCAATTACTGATCGACTTTCACATCAGACTTTGTAGTGATCGCTGAAGGTTTTGCCAGCTCGAAGTGTCGATCCTTAAGGTAGTCTTCAGCATCCCAGGGTTGGGTCTCAGTTGTGCCGAATGCCACAAATACACAATTGAACACAAAAAATATTAAAGATGAGATAATAAAGACTATTTGCCACTGTGTGCGATCACTCTGGAATTGAGAGAAAAGAGATAGATAATTATTAATATATAATAAATAATAAACAATAAATGCAATTTTAGAATTCAAAAATGTGAACTACAAATTTGTAAATAAAATTATAAATATTTTGTAAATAGAAAATAGAAAACTCACATTGTCAGTGACAATTACACCCGCTACTAAAGGTGTGATAATAGCAATCCCAGTCGACATAGTATTACTGATACCCATGAGGATGCTGGCATGATTGGGTGACAGATCTATAGTGTTAATAGAGCTGCCAATAACGGCGCCACTGGAAAAGCCAACACTAATAGTCATCAAGACAATTGCCAAAGTTTTCTGATCTTGATCCAGAAAACCAATTCCAATAAGTGCGGCAGCCGGCACCCAAAAACCCAGAGAATTCATTGTCTTGCGTACTCCTGTTAGAGAAAGCCAATTTTTGGTAAGGAGAATGTCAGCGGCGATCAAAAATACAAAGGACATCGACCATGATGTTAGGAAGGGCAGCGCTGAGAACAGAGCGTTTTCTGTAATATCCATTTGCAGGACTCCATTCATATACGCAGGAATCTCAGCCTGAAGTGTACTAAGGCCCCATATATCAGCGCTGTGTGTCACGAGCATAGCCATGAAAGGAACAGAGGTCCAAATAGCTTTCCAGGGTATTGGAATAGCAACCTTGTGATAGTTTCCATCATGATTAAGAGATGACTCTATGTAGTGCTTCTCGGCTTCTCCAATGAAACGGGATTCCGTAGGATTATCCGATCCAAAGATGTACCATAAAGTGCAGCAGAGGAAAGCTACAGCAGCAGAGATGTAGGAGACTCCAGGCCAACCCATCGGACTTTTGGCAATCATGCCACTAACAAACATGGACAACACATTTCCACACCCAATTCCTGAGTAACTCAAGGCAAAAAGACGACTCCTTTCTTCTGGTGGAGACCATCGTGCCACATGCTGATGAATGCTGGGAAAGATCAATCCTTGAGCGCAGCCCATGAGAACACGGATGCCACAGTAGGCACCCCAGCCACCCCAACTAATTAAAGGGGCTGTCAAACCACTGCATACACCCGAGCTAAAGATGGCCCAGATCATGACACACTTAACTCCAATTTTTTGGCTTAGATATCCGCCCAGAAACTGGGTTAGAATGTAGCCCCAAAAGAAGCTGCTCAACACATATGATTTCTCCACATTCGTCCAGTCGTATTCCTGAAAAAAGTTTAATGCGCTTAAGGAGTTATTTAAAAACTTGTCATCATGAACTTACCGGAAAGTCAGGATTTGTGGTATTGGCATTGGTCATTGCCACCAAAGACACGCTCACGTTGAAGCGGCCTATGTAGACCGAAATGATGGTTATAAATATTAATAGAACCTGTAGATGTCGTATGCCCAGAATGGGGCCTGTAAGTTTCATAAAAATGATAATTCCAAATTATTTATTCACAAATTAAATCGAACTAAAATCAATTAATAAATGTATCACAATGTCATGTACCTTTTGTGTGCACTGGCATTTCTGACGTCATTGGTCACAAATAAAACTCAAGAATCATGGACTTTCAATTGTGAATACATTTAAAAAAAATTTTAAACGATAAAATTATGTTGAGGGACAGTCAAAATATAATTGAATGTTCCATAATTCGTATTATTAATTTTAAAAAATTTCCAAATCATTTGTTTATTTTCAACAGACACTTAACATAGTTAAATATATTAATGATTTTATTATTTCATTTGAACAAAAATCGGTTCTTAGAGCTACACTGAGCTAGCTGTATTTAATTTGACGACTAAATTCATTTTTAAGTTTCATCGGTTTAAATAGCAGATATGAGAATCTGTTTTAATAAGACAAGATTCAAGCTGCATAGTAACTCTCACTCTGAATTTCGTTATAATTGTGAATTAATTAACTATTACGTATACAATTTAAAAATTCAGACTCGTTGTTCTGATGCTAATTTATTCTACACAACTTATTATTCAACAATGCTCTGAGAGCTAGTGAGAGTAGAGGGTATTATAATTATGTGGCAGACCCTATCGCCGCAGGTTTCGACAGCTCGGGATGCGAACCCAGCAGGAAGTCTTCGGCATCCCAGGGCTGCGTCTCAGTTGTGCCAAATGCTAAATAAATGCAATTAAACACAAAGTATATTACGGAGGAGATAATGAAGACTATTTGCCACTGTGCGCGATCACTCTGGAAATTAAAGATAATAAGTAAATTATAATCTAATAAATACTACATTCAAAACTCACCTCGTCTGTGACAATTGCACCTGTTACCAAAGGTGTAATCATGGCCACTCCAGTCGACAAAGTGCTAGTGATGCCCAAAAGAATGCTAGCATGGTTAGGTGACAGGTCAATGGTGTTGATAGCACTGCCAATGACGGTGCCACTATTGAAGCCAACACTGAGGGTCATCAGAACAATTGCCATTGTCTTTTGCTCCACATCCAGAAACCCAATGCCAATAAGTGTGGCAGCAGGCACCCAAAAAGCCAGGGAATTCATTGTCTTACGTACTCCTGTAAGTGATAGCCATTTTTTGGCCAGTAGAATGTCAGAGGAGATCAAATAAACATAGGACGTAGCCCACGAAAATACGTAAGGTAGCGCTGAGAACAGAGCATTTTCCTTGATATCCATTTGCAGGACTCCATTCATATACGCGGGAATCTCAGCAACGAGCGTACTGAGGCCCCAATTATCAGCGCAGCGGGTCACGAGAAAAGCTAAGAAAGGAGTAGAAGTCCAAATAGCTTTCCAGGGTATTGGGATAGCAGCCTTGTGGAAGTTATCACCATGATTAAGAGATGACTCTATATAATGTTTCTCGGTATTGCCAATAAACGGGGACTCCGTGGGATTATTTGATGCAAAGATGTACCACAGAATGCAGCAGGTAAAGGCTACGACAGCAGAGATGTAGGAGATCCCAGGCCAACCCATAGGACCCTTGGCAATCATTCCAGTCACAAACATGGACAGCACAATTCCGCAATCAAATCCAGTGTAACTCAAGGCACCAAGACGACTCCTTTCTTCTGGCGGAGACCATCGTGCCAAGTGCTGGTGAATGCAGGGAAAGATCAATCCTTGAGCGCAGCCCATAAGAACACGGATGCCACAGTAGGCACGCCAGCCACCCCAATAAATTAAAGGGGGTGTTACTCCGCTGCACAAAGCAGAGCAGAAGATGGCCCAGAACATGACTCTCTTTACTCCAAATTGTTTGCTCAGATATCCACCTAGAAATTGGGTTAGCATAGAGCCCCAAAAAAAGCTGCTCAACACATACGATTTTTCCGCAATTGTCCAGTCGTAATTCTAAACAAATTTAATGGGTTTAAGAATTCATTAATTGACTAACTGACCTTATAGACTTACGGGAAAATCTGGATTTGTAGTTTCGGCATTGGTCATTGCCACCAAAGACACGCCCACATTGAAGCGGCCCATGTAGATCGAGATGATGGTTATAAAGATTAGTAGAACCTGCAGATGTCGTATGCCCAGAATGGGGCCTGTTATTTCGAAAGGAAATTATTAATTCACATCTTTTAAATAGCTTGAATTGCGCAACATTGCCTAAAGATTTTTATGTTTTAAAAGTATATGAAATTTATCTTATAATAAATCCACAAGTATATCTTTCATAAGTTACGACACTCTCATACCTTTATTTATTGCAGATGTCATTTTATTTTTAAGTCTAAATTACTTTCCTCACGTTTGAAACGCTTTTAAAATCTGTCGAGAAACTTTTACCACGTGTTAACACAACTGTGAGCCACAGCTGACTAAAGAAGAATAAATTTAAAAATTCAATAAGAAGCAAATATTGTATGATTCTACACTCAGAAAAATATGCCACAATACACATAGTCTTTGCCTAAGTGTCGATATCTTAGAAAACTTAGCGCTAATTCGACAAAATTGAATCTATGTTTTTCTTTTAATTTTGACAAGTGCTATCATAATTCGTCATCAGATCTTTTCAGATCTATTTATTTACTTTAAAGTTATTTCAATATAAGCATTTGTATGCATACGTCACATTTGAGTGTCTCGAACATATGATAGACGATGAAATCTTACTTATTAAAGGAGAGGTAAAAATGCTTTGACATATTTACTTTCTTATAATATATATTCATTAATTTTCAGTTTTGGATCGACGATGAGACCTCATTATAACTTTGTTTTAAGTTTCAGGAATTCCGAATTTATTTTGATTTTCTGAGTGTAGTCTTATTGGCACTTTGTATATGGCCTGATAAGCTGATGTTTTTTGGTAAGCCTTATCAACTTTGATTGCCAGACTGATATGCTCTTTAAAAGTGGTGAACTAATTACCAACTTGAACTGTGTAATAAAAACTGAAAACTAAACAATTTGTTGCTTTGTTTAAAACAATTAAATGTTGTACCAAAAGGGGGGCTTAAACGAGTATGTTAAGTGAAATCATATTCTTATCAGCAATAAAAATACCTGGTATAGAACAATTTTCATTCATCTAGTAAAGCAATCAGAGTTAACATCCATCTTTTTCAACTACTTCAAGCAAAGATATCATTTTACGTAATTGGTATATAATTCAATAAAATAAATGAACTCGAGCAAATCCATTTCCACTCTTTTATTATCTATTATCTTCTAATTTCGTCTATTAACTAATGTTATCGTGAGTAAATCTTAATTGGTATTATTTCTACACATATTTACAGTTATCACTTTTATAGTATTTTTAATTACTTGGTTTAGCTAGTTAATCACTGATTGAATTAAGCTTCAAGTTCTGCAAATTGGCTTTAAATATTATGTCTTAAAGTCATCCTCTTCCGATAGATCAATTGCTTTGACAGTTGATTTTCTTTCTATTCCTTCTTCTTGGAGGTTGCCACCGTGTTGGTTATCGAGAAAATCGGGAGCATTCCAGGGCTGATTAACCATTCGGCCAAAGATAATGTAGAACAGGTTACCCACAAAGAAAATGACAGCGGAAATGATGAAAACCACTTGCCATTCCGCACGATCTTCCTAAGAAATCAGAAAGAATTGTTAGATATTTATTATAAATAAAATCGTATATAAAATCTTATTAACTCACATCGTTCTTGACGATAACTCCCACCAAAAGTGGAGTTAAAATTGGCACAATATTTGCTCCGGTATTGACAATGCCCATCAGGATGCCCGCATGATTGGGAGACAGATCGATCGTGTTAAGAGCACTACCAATTGTGCTACCAGCATTGATGCCAACGCTTACACTCATTAGGATTATGGCAATGGTCTTTTGACTGCTGTCCAGAAAACTGAGACCAATAAAAAAGATGGCTGGCAACCAGGAAGCCATCGAGTTCATAATCTTTCTTATGCCAGTGATGGTTAGGATCCCTCTATTTAAAAGTATATCCGAGACAATCAGATAGACAAAAGCCATAATCCAAGAGCAGAGGAATGGAAGAGCCGAAAACAAGGCATTGCTCTTCATATCCATTAAGAGAACTCCATTCATATAGGCAGGAATCTCGGCCTGGAGTGTGGAATAACCCCAGGATTGGGTGCAACGTGCTATAAATAATGCCCACAAAGGAATTGAGGTTAAGATGGCTTTCCAGGGCACCGGAATTTGTCGAGTCTCCATTGCTTCCTGCACTTTTTTGTTGGCACTGATTGAGGATTCAATATAGTGCAATTCCTCTTGGCTTATGAATCTAGATTGTCTGGGAGAATCGGCACCAAAGATGAACCAGAAAATGCACCACAATATTCCGACAGCACAGGAGATGTAGAAAATGCCTGGCCAACCCAAGCTAGAGGCAGCAACCAAACCGCTTATAAACATGGCCAACAATGTGCCACAGTCAATACCCGTATTGGCCAAGGCGCCCAGTCGATTGCGCTCCTTTGGCGGACACCAATTGGCCAAGTGGGCGTGTACACAGGGAAACAACAGACCCTGAAAAGCACCCATAAATACACGTATTCCACAATAAGCCTGCCAGCCGCCCCAGGGTACAATGAATGGCACCAGAAGAGCTAAAATTGCCGATCCAATGGTCGAAATAAACATAGTTATTCTGGCTCCAAAGCGACGACAAAGCCAACCTCCCAGAAACTGGGTCATAATATAACCCCAGAAGAAACTAGACAGAATATAAGAACGTTCCATTTCATTCCAATCATAAGTCTACATATAAAATACAACAAATTGTTATCAGCTTAATAGTTACTTTGATTCAAAAATACTTACGGGAATGTCATGTTTTGTGCTATCGGGATTCGTCATAGCAACAACAGCAACACCAGCATTAAATTTGGCTATATAGTTAACCACAATCGAGAAAAACAGCAAAAGGGTCTGAACATGACGCTGACCCAGCAAAGGACCTATTAGTAAATGTTATAAGACAATTATTCAATCAATCAATAATCACAATATCATACATAAGATAAATTAAAACTTTTCTTCTCGTCACGTCTTCATAAAGAAAGCTCATGAACATATTTTAACAAAGTTCACAATAAGCAAAAACATAATATGGCTTCATGAAACTCTAATTTACCGTGAGATTTATTCCATTCATAAAACATATTAGTCAATTAACAATAATACAAAATCATGGAAAATAGTTCCATATTTAAAAATAAATTTTAACATTTGCGCAAATCATTGTATTTCATTTTTCTTCAAGTCATTTCTTCATAAAACACTTAAGAACTTCAGACGTTTTTAAACAACTGCCATAAATCAAGTAAAGAAACAGACAAATATTTTATGGCTCCATAAAACTGTAAATTCCCTGTGATTAGGCTGGGTTATACCCAGTATTTGGTAAATTGAAAAACTTCTACAACAGTTTAAACAGTTAGCAATTCATAGACTTCATTAAATTAATAATTTTCCAAAAATCACGGTATTTTACTTTTTTTCAAGCCAATTCTTTATTAAAAACAAAATTTAAAACGTTGAGATATATATATATAAGCAACCACCATAAATGTAGAAGTAAGGCCTCCTACAATTTATTTCATTATAATAGTTTCAATTTTCCTTGATTGAAATCATATATTGTTTGTAATCTTTACTATGTTTAATTTATTTAAAAACTTGAATGAATCACAGTCATTTAACAACTTTATAAAAAGCTTTAATCATAGTCCCATCGCTATAAATTAATGAACAGCTTTCCAAAAATCACTGATTTCACTTTTCATCACATCATAACTCCACTAAGTAAGTACTAAAGAACTTAAGACGTTTTTCAACAACGAACATAAATTAAAGAAAAACAAAGATATAATTTATTGCATTACTAAACACAAAATTTTCATTGATGTACAAGCTTTAAAAACAAGTGTTTTTGGAAAGGGTTTTGAATTTCAAATACCATTTTTCTTTTCCGATGTCATTTTTGCGCTTCTCTTAAAATTATTAAACCGCACGCTCGATAATCCAAAAAGCAACTCAAAGTGAAGTTCGTTGTGAGTTGGCTTTACACCTAATCGTACCAGACACTTGGACTGAAATTTGTGCATTTTACACACACACACACTTATCCCTCCCACACACACACTCTATCAACTATTCGATAGTAAGTATCAACGTCATGCGCATAGCCCTATCAATAGGTTATTGACAGTAAATTAAATACAACACTCTCACACACATATACATATATACATATGTACATTCAGACACTACCATAAATAATCTATAGAATACAATCAGTTTGGGCTTGATCTTATATTTGTTTTAAAGAGACTGATTAGCGCAAATCTTATTGATAATTAAATTGAAGGAAGTCCCAATGAACTTGAGTTCAATTGATGCATTTTCTATGCAAATATATAGCCGAAAATTGCTCGTACTGACACTCAAATACACTATAATTATAAAGAAATGACATTCAATTTGGGTTTCATTAATTACTAGGTATAAGTTTACACGCTATACATAAATTATGTCTCAAAAAGTTAAATAAAAGTAGGGTATTTGAGTTACTGCTATTTATACAATGCTATTGGATTTAGTTTCTTATCTTATCTGCAGACATTAACAACTGTCGAACTTAGCCAAGTGCTTATTGACCCTCTGCCAATTGTACACTTCAAATTAATAATTGACACTATCAGATAGCATAGTGTCATAGTAAATCATGACATTTCACTTGATTTACTTTACGTTGATAAGGAACTACTAGCCAAACAATGAATAATGCAAAGAGCGATTCCAAAAAAGATTTAAAAATACAGATCTTAAGAGGAGTATCAATCTTATTTGAAGCGATAATTTCCGAAATTATTTACCCAACTTTTCTAAACGGTGTTGCTTTCCAAATGTTTTTATTTAACTAGAACAGCTTAAGCCTAGATGCTGTTTATACATTAAAATTGCTTAATTTAGCTGATCAGCGATTTTCCTCCTCCTCCTCCTGCAGGCGCAATATGTCCGCCTTGTTGATGAAATAGTAGCTCGGCTGCCTACCCTTGAGATCCTTCGCCGTGCGCTTGGCACCATTTTGTATAAGTATTCGACTGACGCTCTCACAGAAGTTGGTACCCAAAGCATAATGCAATACAGTGCGTTCCAGCTGAAGAAGAGTTTTTAAAGGATCAGAAACAATAAGAGGATAATGAAGAAGGTTGATACAACTTACATTATCTGTGGCTTTGAGTGCCTCAGGACAAAGCTG
The DNA here is from genome assembly GCA_035044365.1 of Drosophila neotestacea. NCBI lineage: Eukaryota > Metazoa > Arthropoda > Insecta > Diptera > Drosophilidae > Drosophila > Drosophila neotestacea. The sequence continues at coordinate 2,156,693 of JAWNMD010000155.1, forward strand.
AACTAGATGCTGTACCATCTCCTCGGATTCCTTAAGCACAGCTATGTGTAGTGCGGTGCGACCTATATAATAAAGGGAGTCACGTAATTAAAGTCATATTTAAATTTCTATTTTAAGTTTACCATAATAATTTTTGGTCTTGATTAACCACTTGGCATTAGGCACTGCAGTCAGCTCCTTGACTTTCACCACATTCTTATCGCGTATCATTTGATGCAGCTCCTCACGCGACTCCTCCAAAGAGCGTAACTCATTCAAGAAGTTAACAAGTGCTTCATTCTGACGCTCAGTTGCCACATCTAAGATGGTCTTGCCGTTTTCATCCTCAATATCTAGTATATGGTCATAACCCTGCAGCGCCAACTGCTCAAAGGTCTCAACATCACCTGGAATTAATTGAAGAGTATTAATATTTACCTTTTTTTATCAACAAATTTTAAATTGTTTCACATTTTTTAACAAATTCTTATTCCAATAAAAAATGGATTTCATTTAGTTAAATACATTTTCAACTTTATCAAAGTAATTTGTCTGGAAATTGGAATTGTGAAACTCACCCAAAACTGCCTGCGCAAGCAGAAAGCGATCGATTTCGCCGGCGTTATTGGGTTGATTCGCTTGGAGTGCCACATCCCTGGCCGTGCGATACAATTCATCCCTGTAGGTGAGATCGATGCGTGACTCCTCGATGAGGGTATAGAGTGCACCTCGTCGATGGGAACGAGCGCAGGCAAAGTGCAACATGCTTTGTCCGTGTTCATCCCGCTCCTCCAAGTGCTGCATAGTCAGAGCGGCATCCTCATCGTCCTCGTCCTGTTGCTCGGCGAGAGACCGTGCATCCAGCTCAATAATATCCGCTCTTTTGTTAACCGTCCTACTTTTATTGAGCTTAGAATTTGAACTAGCCAATGCTGTGGAATTGCTGCTGGCTTTGCTGCTGCCCGAGTGGACAACAACTTCAGTTACGGGCTTCCTTTCGCCCATAAAATGCTGCAAATAGCTGGTCAGATAGGCAACTGGATCCTTGGGACGCTTGTTGGCAATCTCCGTCAATGCCTTGATCAACGGATCAGCCAAAGCTACAGGGTATACAACAAATAGTTCCAATCAGTTGCATATTTGCTATAGGATATCCTTTCATACTCACTGTCAGCTAGATATTTGCCTTGCTCCGTTTTGAAGATGGGATTGCCCTGAAAACTCATGGGCTGCGATTGACCTGTGAAAATTGTAGAGAAATAGAATTAGACAATGTCAAGATCTTCAGATATCGGAGATTACACTTATAAGAGAGTAACTAGAATATGTACACAAAGCGAGAGAGAGAGAGATAGATAGATAGAGAAAGACAAGATAAACTGGAATCAATTGAATCTAAATGATGAAACTAAAACAAACTTGGCAAATCATATTAAATATTGGTACAAATCACATTGCTAACGTTGGTAAGAGGTCAAAGGAGTGGGGGTTGGAGGTTCGGGGTCGGGGTCGGGGGTACGTACGTGTTTCTCAAGAGAACTTTTGCGTGCGACGGTACGGCCAAGAAGCTGAGGATGTGGATTGTGGTGATGATTATTGTTGCTGCTTTGAAGCATTATAAAGACTTAGTTATCGATCAGCTATCGATCATCTATCGATTAGTATAATACATTATTATGAGTAGTATTTGGTGCACTGTTTTGTTGTTGTTCTTTGTTGTATTTACAATACAATTGCATTGAAATGTATGAGTATCTTTGTATCTTTTAAATGTATCTTTTGTTTTTAACTCGTATCTACGATCAGTTGCGATCGATTAGGCTGTTCTTTTTTCGCTTAAAGATCTTCACCAGCATTGTGGCAATATGCTTTGAGTTTGTCAACGACATATCCTTCTCCAAGGATAATATATTGGTGACAGCCGTGCAATAGTCCTGAAATAGGACATGCTCTACAACTCCCATACTCTGCATATTGATGAGTCTAACGGTCAACTTCGAGAGTCGATTGGTCACCATGCTGAGTCCTCGTACGGAGCAGAGATGCCGTAGATTGTCCAGCTCCTTCATCAGATTCGGCAACTTTACAATCGTGGTCATTTTAAGTCCAGTGCCCAAAAAAGCAGGTCGAGTCTGCAAATAACCCAGCAGATAGCTTTCCCTAAAGTGCAGTTGAGTTTCCAGATAGGAAATGGCTCTTCCCACCCTCGTGTAGACTGCTCCCATATCCGCTGGCTCTTTACTATTGCTGGACGAGATGACACGCAAATGTTCGAGGCAATTTAGCCACAAGGCCATATTCTGAGCTGAGTTAATGTAAACGCCACGTCCATAAGGCCAAAGAGCGCCATTGAAAGCTGTGGATTCGGCTGCCTGCACCAGGTCTGTGGTATCCAGCAGAGGAATCATCAAACCCAAATTGTTTAGCATGGTGGCCACCTCAGAGCCGGGTTCCAGCAACTCGGTCAACGTATAATAACTTCCCGACTCTGTTTCCCCAATAGCCTCTGCAAAGTTGGCTGTAAATATCTTTCCCATCATGACACGCTCGGCCTGTTCGATCTGGCCAATGGTTAGATTTAGAGGCAACTCTAGTTGATCCAGATTGCGAGATGATTCCACAATGCAGCGCGTGACCAGCTGCGATTCATCGTCAAAGACAAAAGCCGCCGTGTTGAGACGCTCGCCATTGTCCATAGGGAAATACGCGAGTCTCTGATGCGGCTTGAAGTCCGCATCGATGCTCAGACAGTGCATGTCCTTGAGGAAGGGCACCAGGAACTCCTGGAACACCACAAACACATCAAAGTCGGGCGCAATAATGCCGCAATTAATATCCTCCTCCAGGTGCCGCAACTTGGATGTCTTTCTCATTGCTGGCCACAGCACATCGAATAAATTATGATCAAGTCTCGTTTGTCTTCGTTTGATCTTGTCGTAGACTGCACGTTTAAGAAAGCGACTTAAATAACTCGTAACCGATAATTGTAAGGCAGAGGCACTTAATGGTTTCCGATGTGATAATGCCGATGCTGAAGATCCACTCAATAATTTTCCCGACTCCGTGATGACACTGAAGCAACGATCCAAAGTTCGGGAAATTTCTCCATCCTGCAACTCGCGTCGTGCGCTATGCAGATCATCAGGAACTGATCGTTTGGCAGCGTTGGGTGTAATTTGTTTGATGATTATCAGTACAGCGGCACAGCGGGTTAGCCAACACCAAGATACACACACTTACACACACAGACAGACATAGATATTGACACAGACATGGACACAAACAAAGAGACAAAAGCACAACAGACTTGCTGTGAGTGCTGAAAATAGGCGCATGTGCTTATTCAAGTGCCAAATTAATCAAATCAAAATAATCAACAGCTTTTGTGTGGTCCGAAAATGTGGAAAGAGAAAAAGCCTATAAGGTGAGGCAAGAAAAATTCTTTTAGCACAATAATATACATACACAAAAAATAAGAAGAAAATATTAAACAAGCCTAAATTTCAATTAGAGTGTGACTTACAAAAGGTAAAACTCTTTAATGTTAACCTTGATGCAAAATCAACCCCTGAAAAACTATTTTGTTTTACATTACATATTAATTGTTGACTTTACAAATCGACTGTTGCAACTGGGCGTATACACAATATTGCGCATACGCCCACTTAACCAGTTAATGCAACGGAAGAGATAGAGGTCATTAGGCAATGCCTGTTCCTATGACTAACATTTTAATAGCGCCTAAACATTTTGCATTTGAAATTCTATATAATGAACTTTTATAAAAAAAAAACTTTACCCATTAAGATACATATATGAATTTAAGAAATTTTTAGAGGATAATTCAAATTATTATAAAGTTCTACCGACTTTACTTTAGACAAGTTAAACTGAATTTCTAAATTGGAAACAGAGTTGCCAAACTTATGAAGACTTTACAAATCTCTGAAATGATTAACATACCGAATATATCGTCAATATTATTGATAATCTCATTGAAGAATTCTTGATTTGCCGCCATTTTGTTTCGACCGCCTGCACTTACGACTGTCCGACGCTAACTGTAAATCCAACTGCGCGTTTTAGCCAACAAAAGTTGACTAACCAAAGTACAGACGGCCGACAAACGCTATGAATATGTAAGTACAAAACCAATGAAGGACGCGTGATAAGTGCGACTCTCAGTACATATAAATGTGTGTAGGTGAGTGTAAGTGTATGGAAGTGAGTGTAGGTGTGTGTAGCATGTGCGAGTGAAAATCGATGTTTGGCGGGGGCAGAGAATCATTGAGAGAGCCAATCATTGAGCTCATGTCCGGATGTTTGAGTTAGCAAACAAACCTATTTAATTATTTAACAGCGGCTGATTTTTGTTGTGCTTGCGTGTGTGTGTATGTGTATTTAAGTGGTTGAGTGGTTTAGTGGTGCAGCTAATTAGCGTGTAGCAACAAAACGACGCAAAAAGGCAAACAGCAAAGCAAACTATAATTGTTATGTATGCAAAATGGTAACAAAAAGAATTCAACATAATTTGGATAAATGAAAACCCACCTTGATCGCTGAGCAACTGATTTTCCATTTCCTCTGCGCCAAATATGCTCAACAGTTCCGTGTAGGTGAGCACTTCCTTCGATTTCTCATTATCCACATAGAATTCAGGCGTGTGTCCCAGCTGAGAATTTCAAATGTAATTCTTGAGTTCATTTCATATTTATAACCTATTGATACAAGTTCGAGGAGACACAAAACCCACATGCCATTGACACTTCAAAGTCAACCCTAAACCACCTTGACCCATTTCATGCCCATTTTGAAATTCCAACTGGATTTTTCTTTGTATTTTAATTGCCGACAATTAACTAGAAAACTAGCTGACGCGGTTCTCAGGCCTCAAAAACCAATAAATATAATTTTGGGCTAAGAATGTGGAAATGTTAATGCAATGAGAACAGTTTAAATATACTGCTCAAAGTGATGGCGATATAAGAAAATTACAGGCTCATCATAATTATTCTAATTGTATTTTAAACAATTCTACCCTAATGTTATAATAAACCAACATAATTTATGTATAAACATAGAAGCTTTAGGTGTATTAAATATTAACAGACCCCACATATAAAGACGTCACTTGGGACCTAATATAGAAACCCGCCTAAAATTGCGTGTTTCAAAGTTTCCAACATAATGATTTGGTTTATAAATTATGCCAAAGTTAAGTGTTGTACAAGAACGCACCTTGTCGAGAGCCTTTGGATTGGAGCCCAGCTGCGAAAGGACATTGTAGAAGTGGCCATTGTCGTTGATTGTGGCAGCATAGTGAAGCGCAGTCCGTCCGTCATTATCCGTAATTGCCATGGTCTCCGGAAAGCGCGAAGCCAAATAGCGTACAATGTCTAAGGGGAGAGTTGAGGATTACAAAACGGTGACATAGATGTTTCCCCTCTTATAAACTTACCGCTGTGTCCAAAGAGCACAGCCACGTGCAACGGTGTTGCACCATTTGGCGATATGTCGTCCTTAGCAATGGCAAACTTCCGGCGATCCAGAGCCTGCTGCAATGCCAACAAACTGCCGTCACGTGCCGCGTCATGCACGCGATGGATTTTCTCCTACAAACATCAGCAATTAGTGAAACGTTGGACAAATTTGATTGGTAGCTTGAAAGAGAGCAATATACAGACCATATAGCTGGGCACATTGCTTAGAAAAGCTTGAATTTCGGGCTCCTTGGATTTCAAAGTAAGCAGACGTCCTCCTTCGCCATTAAGAACTATCTCAGCCAGCTGTTCCATGTCTCCAGACTCAATGATCTCCTGCAAACGAGCATCCTGTGAAAAATTAACAGACAATCTACAATTCGCTCAGAGCTGTAGATTGATAGCTGAAGATTGTGCAAAGATGAAATGAAATATTTTGAATTTATTTACTTTGATAGTAAAGATAAATATAATATAAAAACAAACTCAGAAAACCCTTTGTAATTATTAAATTATCTATGTAAAGTCAACGTCAACCAAAGGAAGTCGATCACAAAATTATAGAATTTAAATAAAACTAAGATTACAAAAAGCTTACAAATAAATAAATAGAAACATATGATAAATATAAATTCTACGTAAGAAATTCTGAAACTCATTTTTATTTTCTATATTTTACCAATCAAATACTAAATAATACATTTTTAATGTAAAACAATTCCACTCCCTTTTAAGTGCATAAGTTTATTTTAAATTGTTATATAGTAATGTTAATAAACTTACTGAATTTGGCAATAAATTATAAGAAAGCACTGCACTTGTAGCTCTGGGATACAAATAAATAAGTGATAATAAAGAGAAAGTGAGAGCAAGGAAAGAGAGTGAGAAGTGCAAAATTAAATCAAAAGAAAATAACAAAATGCAATGTAAAGAAGGCATAAATTGAGAGTTAAAATGTTTTGATAGATGGAGTTAAAAATTGAGGTTTAGCCGCTTATACTTCATCGACTTCATAAGCTGCCATTTGAGACTGAACTGTAAAATCCTCGGGGGCGCCTTGGACAAAGCCCTCAATAGCCAGCGAGGAGGTCAACGAATCGCCACCATCATTGTCCTGCACAAGATCTTGATCCAACTCCGACTGTGGCAGCTTCTCCTGCTTCTCTTGGCTTCCTCTAGGCTCTGACGCTATCACATCCTGCAGAGAATTGCGCTTGTAATTGATAGCACGACCTTAACAGTTTAACAGGTGCAACACTAGGATACGAACACAAGGACACTACAGGACTACGACAAATGTGGTGCGGGTTAAGTAAGTGGTGCAATTTGCCAGATCAGATCAATTCATAGCTAAACTTATATTTGCTTTCGGGGTGTATACACAATGTTGCGCATACGCCAAGTTGTTTTGAATTTGAAGATTGAGATCAAAGCTGTAGTCATTAAAATTGTTTGCACAACGCCCACATCAAATAGAACGCAGTAAATGCGAATTCCTACCCCCCCCACCCGCTTACAATACCCCCCTCAACTGCAGAAAATAATATATAAGCCAAAGTGTAATATATATAAATATATTTTTCTGTATGGGATAGAATACAAGCATATGTATATCTAATGCCTGCAACTGTTCTTGACGTTTGCATGCTCGGTTGCCATTTGAATTTCTGCCTGACAGCTGAGGCAAACGTCAGGTAAGAGGACGGAAGGACAGAAGGACGGCAGGACGAAATGAAAGTGAAATGTCACAGGACACATACGTGAAAAAACGTATGAGAGACTAGAGAAGTTACATATCAAATGCTGAACAGCTGCTGATTTGGCCAATCGATATGGCATTGATTTGATCTATAGAAAGAGACAGTGACAGAGAGAGAGGGAAAGGGGGAAAGAAAGGTAGAGAGAGTGGGACAGAGAGAAAGATAGACAAACAAAAATAGGTAGAAAACACGGATACACGGATACGGAAATTGAAAGTAATGCAAAGTACGAGTGCAGATATACAAAAACAAAACACATGACTTGCGGTTATATTTATTGCTGTCTTTGTTTTTAATTGGTTATTGATTTAATTACGGTTAATATATAGATATATAGACAAAGAAATATATGTATATGTTTATGTATAGGTATAGTTATAGTTATTTGTTGTAAGTTTGTCTGTTGTTGAGTATATTAAGTTTACAAAATATACATTTGAAGTCTGTAGGAAATATGTTTTTTAAGCAGAGGATTTTTCAAAATATTGTGTGTTTATTTGTTGTTGCTTATTGCTGGTTGCAGTGGCAAGTTGCTGTTGCAGGATATTTTTGTTCTTTAATGATATTATTTTGGTGGCAGCTACATTGAGAAATAGGTTGAAATTTGAGTGCCAGCAGCTGAATTAGATTTTTTTTTAGTTTTTTTTACAGATTCACATTGATTTTCAAAAAGGACTGCGCACACGTCACAAAAACATCAATCAATCAACTGAATTGGCTAATTAAAGCATGCCAATCTGTACCTCATCATCGTCCTCTTCATCCTCCTCCTCCTCCTCAGCAGCATTCTCTGCATCTTTTTTATCGCCTAACTCTTTGTCTTCAGTTGCCTCTTCAGATATCTCCGATTGCTGTACTTCTGTTTCCACTTCCGGTTCTGTTTCTTTCTCAATTGCTTCAGTCTTTTCAGTTGCATTTTGCTCACTCTCAGCATCATCATCTACTTCGACTTCAACTTCAACTTCACTCTCATTCTCAATTCCATTCTCTTCGTTTGTCTCCTCAGTGCCATTCTCCGTCTCCGTTTGTTTCTCCTCCTCAGCTGATTTCTCCGGTTCTTTCGCTGTCTCAATCTTTTCATCATCTTCATCGCTTACAGCTCTTGCAATATTCTGTAAAAGTAAACAATTGTCGACTGATTGCTTTCCTTGTGATCTTTTAAATATAACGCGTATGCTACAGGATTCAGTTTGAACTGACAAAGCGCTAAGATTGGCAAGTGTAAGTATCTTTTGTAATACAGATATATTTCACAAATCTCCACTGATTTTTATGACAATTTTGAAGAACAAAAGTGAACAAATTCAAATAAGTAAAATATTTTCTTTTGTTAAATGTCTAAATAATTATTAAACTTTTGTAAGGTACCAAAAGATAGATTTAAAAAGTTGGCTAAATTTTCTAGGAAATAATATTTTATTTTTTACACAATGCATAAATGCATATGAGAAGTATATTTTATAAATTTGTAGTTTGAGATTTGTAGAATATGCCTTATAAATATACAATTAGTGTTCTAGTGTGTGTGTGTTGGGCAAAAAGAAAGCCGCATCAGGGCCGACAATGGCTTACTTTGACAAGAAAGTAAACTAAAATGGAAAAACTGTCACTCTTTCCATTTCAACTCACGTACAGCAAAAGCGCAGGGTGCAAAGCATCTAACAACAACAAAAACTATCTCGCAGGGGGGAATTTTGGCTAATTTTGAGCTTACCTCAACTTCCTCGTTTTCTGTATCGCCAGCTGCATCGTCAGCCAACACTGCTGGCGTTTCGGGTCGACGTGGCGGTGGCAATGCTTCCGCTTTCGCTTCAGCCTCCACTTCCGCATCCGCCTTGGACAAATCATCATCATCATCATTGGCACTTGTACTGTGGCAGGCGGGGATGGCAAAACAAATGGGTGTCAAAATGCAAAAAACTCTCAAAGCCAAGCCAAACAAATGTAAGCAAATGTAGCACGCTCAAAAACAACTCACAATACTGGCCAAAAAGGCAAAACCAACTGCGTTAAGGCCAATTGAATGTCAAGTCACTTACCCATCATTCGTGTCCAATTCCGACGTGTTCTCGGCGCTGTCATCCAACGATTTACGACCATTAACAGCGCCAAGCGGTTTAATGTTCAATTTCTAAGCAAAAGAGAATTTCAAAAGAAAGTGTAGAAAATATTATACCCTATAATACCCTCTGCAAGGATATAAAAATGTGGTAACAAGCTATTCAATTAGCCAAGTTTGTAGCTAGATGAAGGCCAAAACTCACCTTGCCTAGCTTGCTGCTGCTTCTGCTGACGTCGCCGGCGACGCTGCCATCATTGTTGGTCTCATCGGTAAGGGCCTCCCAATCGGTGACGCTATCGGGGGAGATGCGAGGCGCCTCCGGGACATAGACAAGAAACGCTCGCTCGATTTCGTGAGGCTTGTGGCGATAGTAGACGGGTGTCTTCATTTTCTGTAAATTGCCCCCGCCATGAAGTAATAGGAATTTTAATTGTTCCGGCAACAAAACTCACGTAATCCAAGGCCTCCTCATCGCAACCAGCTTGGGTGAGCAGTGTATAACAGCGCATATTGTTCTTGGCACTGGCAGCCCAATGGAGTGGTGTCTTGCCCGTAATATCGATCTCATGTGCCCCTTCAGGCCACAACCCAATGAGATATTCCAAGATCTTGGTGTGTCCTAAACCGGCGGCCTTGTGTATGACATTCAATCCGTTGCCATCCTTGGCTGTGACCAATGCCGATGGCACTGGTGGCTCCAGCTGCATTTGTAACGTCTCCAGATTGTTGTCAATCACGGCCTGATGTAGATCCTTGCTGGCATTCTACAAGGTTCAAGGAATCCCTGAGGACATGTACCTGTAGTTCTCATTTGATTGCTTACCATAACATGGGGTACGGCGGCTAGGAAACGCTTGACTCGCCCATTATTGCTTGCCTGCTGGCAGAGGCGTTGGCCCTGCCCCGCCCACAAAATGCGAGTCAACTTGCCAATGTCCTTTTCGTGCATCCAGATCCGTATGGTCGATAGCTTCACCGAGAAATCTATTAAAAGGCGTCGCAAATTGCAATTTCAAAGTGCAAAGAAATTAATTTAGCAAAAAACTCTGTCTTTAACTCTCCCTTTGTTCTGCCTCTACCCCTATCCCTTAACCTTTGTTGATCTATTTCTTATTTTTTTTGGCCAAGTTTCGATTTCATTTACATTTTTTCGTGGGCTTCGTGTTTGCATGCAATTTGCAAGTAAAACGAAATTAAAAAGAATGAAAAATTCGAACAAATGCTCAAACTTTAAGTCTCAACAACTTGTTCCGACTTTTCATGAGTTTTTTTCGACTTTTTCATTAGTTTTTGGCAACTTGAAACGCCTTGCAGTCTGAAGGTCGTGTTCATATTTTAGAAATGCAAACGTTACGCCCACTTGAAAGACCCTTGAAATATTGAACACGTATTGAGAAAATGTCAGCTGCTTACAAGTGTATATACAATATATTACTCATACGCACCGTCGTTGTCACGCCGCTTGACTCCATTCTGTCCCGCCGCCTGTCCGTTCATTGGTATAACTGCAATTGTATCAGACATTTCTTTAATGTTATATATACAGTATATTTAGAGTTCTATATATTTATAGATATTTATTGATATATGTATGAGCTTGTTAATCATTCAAATGCCTGTGAATACTGAGCCTACTTTCGGTGCTAAGTTGTCGACAATGTCCTGCTCTGTTGCGTGTAGCAAGTTTGAGCCACGTTGGCCAACTAACGTTGCTGACCAAGCAAGGTGTTGAATTTAGGACAGCTCAATGTGTTATTTCTCACTTTTTCTCTTTTTTTTCGAATTTTTATAGCTTTTATTTTGCTGTTGTGCCATTTGCCATGGTGGATTGAAGTGGGAGGTAATTGCGTCCTGTACGCGCTCTTCCGTTCTTTTCTGAACAAATAACAGGTTCTTGAATATGTATGTAATAGTTTTGTATGTGTAGCTATTTTGGGTAAACAACAATTTCATTTGCTGCATACCAGACATGTTCTACAAATATCTAACAAAGTAGTTGTCGTATTCCTAAGACAGTTGGTCTTAGTTGGCTATCTTTCAAATATCTAATATGTATATGTTAATATTATTATTTATTGTATAATTGTATTGTATATTGCAATTAAAAATTATAAATGTGCTAAGAACCTCAAACAATCCAAAGGCAACTTTATTTGCTTCTAATATTAAAATATGTATTTGTAAAAAATACTTATGTATACAAGAAATAAAGTTTATTTTAGATAGCATTACTTATTGTACAAAATATTCTATATAAATATTAATTTATTTTTGAAGGAAAACCGACAACGCGTTCTGTCATAAATCTAGAAATATGTGAAGCACACCTGTATGTAACTAATTCGTATGCAAATAGAACAAATAGAACATTTTTTATTGGGCTACCTTTGGTTTGGTTTGTTGCACGTATGTAAATTGAGTTTAGTGACTGGCCATAAAAAGCCAACAACTGCCACGGAAATGACGCATTAGCGATTGCCACTTAATGTCGCCTCCGCTTGCCATTTTTTTTCTGCATTTTTTTTATGTTACTTGTTGAGTCTGACACTTTGACTTGGAATGTGCTCCATTTGGGGCACGCAATATGCAAATTTTGGCTATGCCTGAGCATTGTCACGCATGCCCCTCGAGAGAAAGAGAGACGTTGCGTGCTTTAATTGGTTGCCACACATAAAATCTAATTGGCTCAATTACGCGCAACTAATGCAAATGAATGAATATACTTGTATTCATCAAAGTTGATGGCACTTGGCACTCACCCTTTGGCGGCGATGAATGGTAATAGAGTCCATGGAATCGACGTCTTCGCTTTGGTGGCATGCCTCCTCCAAATCAGTTGCAACAAAAGACTCGTACTTTTATTGCGTTGGTTAAACCCAGGCTCTTAAAGTCCTCGGCTTTGCACATCGCTCCAGTCACGATTTAATCGGCACATTTTTTACTTTAATATATTCTTTTTTTATACCAAATTTTCACTTTATTCCTTTTGGAATTTCCTTTTTTTATCGCTCCTGTTGTTCGTCCGTTTTCGTTGCAAGTTCAACGACGTCTGAGAGACACAAATGGTTTCAGCAGGTTGTCAGTACGCAGTTGGCAATGGTCAGTTTTTAATTCCGTTGTTGTTGGCCAATTGCAAGTCCAGGCTTGCGTGTATGCATTAAAAATGAACTGACTGCAGTTGTAGACATGTTAACATGGTCGGCCTAATTTTGCAAAATCAACAAGAGGGTGTTTTAGGCCTCAAATGTGATCATCATTTATTTACTATAAGCTTAATATTTTTTTGAATTTCAGCACACTTAAATAACGAAAGTTGCATCATTAAAACATTGTTTAATTTCATCGAAAACTGTCTCTTTTTTATATTCTATTTAATCTAAATGTTAACTTAAATCTCATTTTCTAATTTTATTTTGAGCTCCTAAAACATTTTCTGTCGACTGTTTTTAAGTGACATTACATAAATAACTTTATCAATAAATATCAATAAATATTTATGGAGCTCCACAGACCATTTCCCTATTTCTTATATTTAATATGTATCTTATTTTATTTTATTTGAACACTAATAACATTTTATTTCAACTCTTTATAGCTGGCATTAAATTAAAAAATAAGTCACAATACATTGGGACTTTATTTAATGCACAAAGCTTGTATGACATGTGAAAGAGACACATTTGATGAAAAATGCAATTTCAGGTGACACAGGTAGGAAAATAAATGTAGCATATTTATTCGGGCAACGCCTTCGCACTGAATAACTAAACCAATTGAATTGCAGGTTAGGCAAACAAAAACGCAAAACAAACCAATTAACGCAAATCGATAATTCGAAAATAATCGAAAGTAGCACAGTGAATTTATGAAAGAACTTCAAGGTCCTGCGTACGTGGATATTGTAGCACGTGCCGCAAACACGCTGTGAATTTTCATTGAGCACAACAACTGCAGCAAGTTCTTCGCAAACTGAAAGTCCAATAAAATATAAATTAAAAATTGAGAATGAGTAATTGAGATATGCCAAGTGTCCATTGCGTGCTAACTTGGCCAAAAGGGAAACTTTGAATCATAAAAAACAATTGACACACTTTTTGTGGATGACTTGAGCTGCGTGTTTATGACGTTTGCTTCAATTACAAAGGCTCAAGGCTCAAGGTATGTGACCTAATTTAATGAGTCCCCGGGGACTGGAAAGCGACTACATCAAAATGTCAATGCCAAATAACCCTCAATTAGAATACTAATTAAATGCTAATGCCACTTAGAACTTGAATATTAATCACTGCAACTGACTGGTTGGATACTCGTACTTAAGTGGCACACATTATTGCATGTATGTATTTATCCACTGATTGCACATGCCACTTGGTGCATTGAACTTGCAACTCACCGCTAGCTGGTCAATGTTCAATGCAAAGGCCAAAGGCCAAGCTCACAAATCACACAGGACACAGGACATATTGCACATTACACATTACACTCAACAACACACAGCTTGGACTTTAACTCAACTTTTCGATTAGTTTTATTTTTCACTTTCCCTTAATTTTTATTATTTTTGGTCGGTTTGCACGGGGCGCGCTTTACTTGACGACTGCGGCATATTCAGCATTTTGTAGGTGTTTTTATCTAATTTCTAGCACACGCACACCAATGTCTAGCTTGTCAATGTGTGTGTATGTGCCTGTAATTGTTGTTGTTATCCTTTTGGTATCGAATATATTGGTAATAGATGTTAGTGTTTGCATGCAAACGCCAAAAATGGAAACAGAACTGATGAGCAGACGAGTGTTGGGCGGAAAGGAGTTGTGTGTCTGTGTGTATGTGAGTATCTGTGTGTGTGTGGGCGTACAAGTGAGTTCTCTATGCTTGTATGTATATGTGTGTGTGGGAAGCCGCTCAGTCATTCGGATATGCGTGCATAGTTTTGTTAGTAGTAGTTAGAATAGCTGTTCTCATTGTAAGAAGTTATCAAATCAGAACAAGTCTTCAATTTAACGTGCTATCCTTTCAGCCTGATGCAAGTAAAATATTTAAAAGGAATTTAATTATAGATATAACACCTAACACAACTTATAAATAGAAAGCTGTTACTAAATAACAGACAGCCTGAAAGCACGTAACAGAAATTTTAAAATTAAACCATTCATAACTGCTTCCAATCAGAGTGAATTTTTAATTTAGTATGGCATACTTTCAGGCTGACTGCTACAAATAATATAAAAATTCTATTGTGTCCTGCTAAAATATTTATAAGAAAATTAATTATAATTACAAAAGTATAGTATAAATATAGTAACAACAATCAAAGGCAATTCTTTTTTAGCTATTTTCAGTCACATTCACAAACTTTTATTTCGGCTAGTCATTGTACAAATTGCAACTTTTAACTTACAACTAGACTTAGAATACTATGATTGAGCAGACGGCAGACATATAAGCTACAATAGATACATCTGTATATGTATATATATATTAAGTAAATACTAAACTAGCAGTTGTCAGTTGTTGCTCAGTTCGTCCGTGGAGACGTGTATAGGATTGGATAATTCGATGTGATCGGCGGCAAAATCTGTAGAGGAAAATACTTTAAATTAAATAACAACAAAGGTCATATTATTAGGTACACTCACCCAGATGTTGCCGTTCAAAGTCCATAATACTGCTAACAATTGTGTTGAGAAAGTCCTTCGTAATTGTTTCTGTTATGTTAACCGGATCATAGTAAAGATAACTGCGTTTCTGACGCTTCAGATCACGTTTGCTTCTGAGGAGCGCCAGGCTAATGTGGGACTGTTGTCTAAGTATATTATCCGATCCAAACTCTAGACATTTGCCATAAAGACAATAGCGTTTGTCCACCTGAGAGCAGCGAGTGCCAATGGGAAAATGTCCATTTATGCCATTCACCAGATAATAGCGATACTTGATAAACTCATCCTGGCAACCAACCCGACAACTACGATCCGGTTCCTCGACACTGGCCGATATTTGTGATCCATGTCCAGATAAACCACGCACCTTTTGCTTATACCTGGCACATGTTTGCTCGGCATACTCAGCTGGTGTTTGTAAACTCTCGCAGGGCTTTACTTTATGGGTGCACAATTGGACATTGCGTTCTTGAGTGCGTCTTGAACTGATCACCTGAACACCCATTGATTCGGTCATGCAATTGGAGTGACAGCCTGATATAACCTGCCACTCTGGAAACTCATCCGACTCAACAACCAAGGATGCAGACGCTGGAGGAGCAGGTGACTTGCCATACGAGTCCTTATAGTTGTAATTATAATTATGTTCATTGGAGGAGGAAATCTTTCGCTTATACGGCTGCTGTGGACTTATGTGATTATCCTGGCCATGAAAACTGCGCACAGCCACCTCTGAAAGCAGAAAAGTATTGAATTAAACTTAGTTTAAAGTTCTAATTAATTTCAGTTGCTGGTAACCTCTAGTAAATAATAGAATTATAATTCAATAGCTACTAGTCTCTTTACCATTTTGCAATCGATCCGCATAGCGTTTATAGTTGACATTGTTATGATAGCTGACATGTTGTTTGCTCTCTAATTCATTGGAATCACGTTGTGGTCGCGGCTGCACACGATGAGTACAAAAAGTGTTGTCCATTTTAAAGAAATTACTCGTGGCATTGTCACAGGAGAAGGGCTCACAACGTCCTGCAATGCAGTAGGCAATCTCATCCTTTCCATGATGCTTGGCACGACAAACAGTGCCATCAGGAAAAGTCCAGCGACGTGATTTGGTCCCATTGTTTCTAGTGCGACAGAATACCTTGCAAGAATCCTCTGCAAAAGATAAGTTAAGGATTTAGAAACATCAGCACTTTATAAATGATTGTAACTCAATTGTAAGCTAATAATTCTTGTTTGTTTAATTTCTTGTTACACCCGCTCACCTATGGAACCAATTAGCTGCTGACCCTCTCCGGTCAATTCATTGTCAGATTTCCTTGCCTGCTTGCAGACCTGTGTGGCAAAT
Organism: Drosophila neotestacea; assembly: GCA_035044365.1. Taxonomy (NCBI): domain Eukaryota; kingdom Metazoa; phylum Arthropoda; class Insecta; order Diptera; family Drosophilidae; genus Drosophila; species Drosophila neotestacea. Next base: position 2,172,982 of record JAWNMD010000155.1, read on the forward strand.
TCTCCGATAGTCTGGACAGGCACACTGTAACACTGTTTGGCAATGCAAGTCTCAAACTTGCGATCTCTTCCCATGCATCTCGGTCGATAGTTAACGCAACTTCTGCTGTAGGTGCGAAGTCCGGTGCTGCCTTCCCGTAAACGATGTGATGGTCCGTATAAACAACCGGAATCACATTCACTGGCATCACCCCAATCGCTCCAGGTACTGCTTTTATATTCATGCAGAAGTTGACCCATTTTACTTGACTCGGCAAAACTGGCGCTGGTCTTTTCATAACTCGGTTTGACAATGCCACTGAACTGCTTCAAGGAACTCATGGCCGTCTCCTGTGTGGGTCGCATAACACAATAACCACCACGGCACCACTGTAAAGGGACAGGGATCAGATTGTAATTGTTTAAATATGAACTCTTCTATCTGAATAAAATAAGTCTGAAGAAAAGCTTACCATGCTATCACCACATTCGGTGCCTTCCAACGCAGGATGCGATGTCCATGTGAGTCTTTCACGCTGACAGTGCAAATCGTGACAAATCTCCAATTTACTTTGACTATTTGCACGCACTGAACTCTGTCCATACTTGAGCATACACTGCTGATTGGCATCGAAGCGTTCTCCTGGCAATAATCCCTCTGCCGAGTGATCCAAGTGCGCCTTGAACTGTCCACGATCGAAGAGACAATCCGCCTGACTGTCACTGCACCAAAGAACAACAATAAATTCAGTATTTAAAAGAGGGAATAAGTTTACTTACGCCAGAAACTCCTCCAAGTAGGTGCGTGAGCATTTGGACCACGTGATTTTACCGCTGCCCAAAGTGGGAGACATAATATGCAAACTGGGATCACAGCTGTTGTCTTTCGTATCATGTCGCATGCCCAAACTGCAAAAGAAGTTTGAAATTTGAAATAAGACAGGGAAAATAAATATTAAAACAGATTACAATAATAAAGGAAACTCTTATTCGTATACTTAATAAAACAGATAAAATTTATAACTAGAGGAGGAACGATGGAAATTTATAGAAATGATTACTCACTTATGTCCAATCTCATGGGCGACCACAAAGACGCTCTCGAAGTGCTTGCCCTCGTTGATGGTGCAGGATGAGGTGGGCGTGCACATGCCGGCAACTGGAGCTAGGCCAACAACTTGGCTAATCACCTTGCCATTCTTGCCAATTACATAGAGATCCAAGCCAGTTAGAATGACAGCATGATCATAGTGCAGAGTATCTGCATCAGATGGAGGATTTAGACTCTTTTGCCACTCGCAAAAGTTACTTAAATAGGTATCAATGTCACTGGAACGACGAAGCTCTGGCGGATCCTTGTGAAAGATCTCCAAACGCTTGAGCACAAAATTGATGCGTCTACCAAGTGTGGGATGATGATAGAGCAGCTGCACCCCATTGAACATGGCAAGAACAAAGCGTGTCAGATGACTTTCCGTGTCCTTGGGAAAATTCCTCTCCATATGACGATACAGATCGCTGTCCACAAATATTGCCGTCTCAATGTGCAGCTCATGTGGCACCGGCCAGCGACGTGGCATGCCACCAATATGACGACGCAAACGTTGTGCACCCGCCGAACCGCTGGGAATGCCATTGCCATGATGATGATGACGCGGATGATAGCGAAGTCGCAGCTGTGATTGCAATTTGTGATGCAGATGTTGGCGTTGATGAGACGGTTGTTGTTGCTGATGATGTTGCTGTTGCTGTTGCTGTTGGTGGTGTTGTTGCTGGTGTTGTGGATGCTTCGGTTCGTTGAATTCCTCTTCATCGGGCTCAAACTGCAGCTGACTGTCTAACGGTGTCGTCTGGTTGTAGTCGCTCTTTTGGCTCTTATCTAAACGCGCCTGGTAGAGCACATGAGTTGCTGGGCCAAAACGTGACGGCAACGGATGAATGACAAAGTTGCTTGCATTCTGTTGGAACACCCCTCGCTGCAAAAGTGTTGACAAGTTTATTTATTGAGTGTGTGTTTTCATAAATGCTTCAATACCCAATTTTTATTCTTATTTTTAATTAAATTGTTTTCTTACATCAGTTTGCAACAGGGACCGTAACTGTTATTTATAACAATTATTTTCCAATTTGTATTTAAAAGTTACAAAATAACACTTATTTTTCATTTTTATAATATGAATAAAAATTAAGAGCTATTTTTAATAATTATTGAAAAAGTTACATATGACTTTGGAATACTAATTCAATTCAAAACTAGTTAGAAGTATTTTTTGTAGGGAATAATAAAGATAAGAAAATATTTTTAATTTTAATTCTCATATACTATTAAAAAGAGTTGGATTTTTTTATATAAATGTATTTTTTGGTCTTTCGTTAATATACTTTTAATTATTAAACCCCCTCAATGTCGCTATTGATAATACCGAAATAATTTAATTAAATGTATTTAATAGAATTTTAATTTTATATTTTAAACAGTTTACTTTAAGCTACTCCTTATTGTCACTAATATGGCTATAGTTAATATCGATTGTTTTGCAGCTCCAAATTTCACTTACCGCACTTTGCTCATCACATAAATCAAGAGCCGCTAATGGACTGCGGTAGAAGCAACGCTCAAGGCGTTGCAACAATTGTGGCGAATGCTCCACAAATTGTGTGTTATTCGCAGTGCGTCGTATGAAGATGAAGGCATCGTCGATTAGTTGCCGCGTCTGTTGCAGTTGCAACTGCAACTCTGCCTCCACATTGCCTGATAAATGCATTTGAATTAATTAAACAATTCGCATAATGTCCGACTGTGGCAGCAACTGGAGCAGCACGAGCCGGCATGTGGCATCTGAGGCATGCATTTGAAAAAGTTAAATACAAAAAAAAACTTACCTTGTGCCGCACTGCGACGCTCCCTCCCCCTCCCCCTCGCCCGTTCCCGTCTCCTCTCCTGCTCCTGCTGTGCGCTGCGTCTCTCTAAATGAACCAATTTGAATTCGGGCACTGCAAGCAGGTAAATAAACCGAACAGGTAAACATAATAGTCCAATAACAATGCCGAAATGTGCATTCCTCGAACCAATAATTGCGCACATTAGCATGCCCCATAGCCCATGCCTCATGCCCCCTTTCAATAGCCCCGCCCCCAAAAGCGGACACGTCATCGCAGGTTGTGTTCCTCTCGGCCATCTCTCATTCGGTTAATAACATGTTGCAGTTGGCTCTGCTCCGTTCTCTTTTGCCTGACAACTATTGGCATTGCCCCAAAAAAAAGGCTTTACTCAGTGAAGACAAGCATAGCATATTGTAGAAGAAATAGCGAAAGATTAACTTTGAAGAGTTCTTTTATACCAATTTGGGTACCAGAAGTTGATTAAAGGTAGACGAAAATTTTAAAATTAAAAACTATATTTTACTTAATAACGGAGCAACCTTATCTAAAATTTCAACAAAATCGAACAAATCTATTATTTATTTATTTTTAAATGTAGAATCAATGTATAAATAAAATCTGGCTTAAATTCATTCCGCATAAAAATTAGTCTTGTTTTAACGAAGTTATGCAAGTTTTAAATCTGTTAACCTGTTAAAGTGTTATTTTATATTTAAAGTGAAAGCACGATTTTTAATATTTTATTAAAGTAAAGCATTATTTTTAAAAATAGGCCAGATCATTTTTGCAAGTTGGAAAGAAGTAGATTTAATGGTATACTATAGAAGTAGTTACAGAAGTTAGAGAAGAATAGAATTAAAGGCACTAATTGTAGTTGTCATAGTAAAAGTAAAAATATTAGTAGACGTCGTTAGCTTATCTTTCCAATCGACTGAGTCCAAGAATCTTACCTGCCGCAGTGCCAAAGATCAGAGCACGTTCATGGCTCGCCAGCTGTTCCAGCAGCGCGTTCTCGTCCAGCTGAAAGATGTTCAAGAGAAAGGGAAATGAGAGATCTTTAATTGCGAGTCGAGTTTTATGCAAACGAAAAGCGTAAGAAGCGCAGTTCAACAAAGCGTAAAAAGAGCAGAAAGACTGGAAAGAGGGAAAAAACGTGAGCCATGTTGATGGCCTAAAAGGGTTCATTTTGAAGCCAGAAACCAAATACCAAAAACCAAAATAAACACTTTCACTGCACGCAACAATAGAAAATTAGTTTAGGAAAATCCCCATTAAAGTTGTTTTTTCTTTTCTTTTTCGAGTTTTCTGTGTAATGGAGTCGAGGGAAATGGGAAATGACCGCCAGCTTCGTCAGTTGCAGCTGCCACAAAATGCATAACGCACATGCATATCGGATATCGGAATTGAATATCAAATATCGGAGTCGTACACAACATATATCGGTCAACTGCCTACAGACAACAAACATCTCTCAGTCTGTGCGTGTGCCCGTTTGTACTATTATTTAATTGAATTTGTTGTTACATTTGGAAAAGCGCGTCGGGTGGCAACGATGCGTGAAGAGCGCTTCGCTGGGCTCCAATGGGCGGTCAGATTCAACTCCCACTTCCTCTCAAGCCGACCCCCCCGAATTACCTACAGCGCGAAGGTGTTGCACAAATTGTTGTGGGCGATCAAATGGTAAACAACAACAATGTTGCCAAAAAGAGGCGTGGTCAGTTGAGAAGGTAAATTATATGGGAAATATCTACGCTTAGTATATCTATAGTGTTAAAGGAGATTCTTATTTGACAAATAATTAATTAGCTTTAAATGTCTCTATCTCTTAGCTAATTATTTCTTGAGGCATACAAAACGTATTTTTAGTAATGAAGGTAACCTACCGTGAACTCTTCGTTAATAATTTTATAATGGATCGATAAACTGATGACAATTCCATGAGTATTTAAGAAATAGAACATAAACTATACTTATAATCATACCCAACACGTATTCAGTTTTTAAACCAAACCTTAACGCTATATAATCGATAAATATTCGTTTGCTCTTCGATACCTGTAACTGCTCCATTTTTAATTTTCTCAACAACCTGCTCACTTCCCAACCATTCCACACTAACCTGAACCTGGACCTGGATACACAAACTACACATTCAAACAGCTATTCATCGACGACACTCTTTGCCTTTGCGTGAGTGCATTCAAACAATGTTCAATAAAACGACACTAATTGACAGCAAGGGCAACAGCATAAAAGGCCGGGGTCCATCAACATACGACGAGTGCCGGAAAAGCAAAAAAACAAGAGTGGAAATGGAAGTGGAAACTGACTGCATCAACATTTGTTAAACTCGTATTCGTACTCGATTGTAACCCATCTACAAAACTCTGGGCGCTGTAATCGCCCGCCGGCTGATTATGTGATGAAATTTTGCGTGACCCGTGGATAACATGGCAAAAAACACAAAAAACAACAACCAAAAAGAGGAAAAACTAAACAACAAACAGTTGAAGTTGGAAATGAAGTCACAGTAAATGGTCGGCAAACAAGGTAAAAAAAAAACTACCAATTGCGAGTCCAACAAGCAGCTAAAATCTCTCGCAAAACCAAGGCGGAACCAAGAGACTAAACAAGCAAAGGTTCTCAACTGAGACAAACACCCCAAGGTAGTTTGTAATACTCGTACTTATAGCTATCCAACTAATTTACAACTTGGGTCAATAACTTGCCGAATGCCCGCGACTCGCTCACCTGAAAATTTTGTACACCTGCAAAAGAAAATAAATCGCCCAACTGCTGACTTTGGAGAATCTCTTAGTTTTTCGAAAAGTGTTTGTGAGTTTTGCATTTCTTCCACTAAATTTCGACTATGGGTTCAAAGAGTTCAGAGAAAAATTTTACATAAAGTATATTGAAGTTCCGCAATTTTTAAAATATCCAACCTGGCCAAAAGTAAGAATGTTTTAGGTTCTGGAAAAACATATTCTTGAAAATTAGCTATTGATAAAATAAAGTGTAAGTTAGAAAATAAAATCCGTGTCTTTTGCGATTTAGTTCATACCAAGATCAAACCGTTTAAAAACTATGGAAGCTTACAGTTGAGGAAACATAGTTTTATGGATAACAATCATAAATAAGCTGTACTTAATTTTAAAGTATCTCAAGATGTTAAAAAATGATTTTCTTTAAACTTTGATAAATTTCCTGAAGTGCAAGCTCTCAGATAAAACATGTGATTAATAATGGAATGCAGATTTTCAGTTCGAATGAATCATTGCACTTTGTGCTGACCTAGGAAGGGAAATTTGACACAGAGTGATTCCTATGAAACTGCCCCCGTCCGTTGATCGACAGCTGGGACAGCTCCCATTTCTGGAGACGCTTCGACGCCCTCGGGCATAAAATATTTTTGATCAGCACGTTGAGTTGACCGTCAAGTCATGTAATTTGACAAGTTGTCGACAAGATGTTGTAGTTGTTGTCGTTGTTGTTGTCGTGCTTAAGCTGCTCTTTAATACATTTTTGTTTTCCAATTTAATGGGCAGTCAAGTTCTGGGCATCCAATTACGAGAATATATTGAGCGAAAGGGTCATTCAACGTTTCGAGTTGCAGTTGCAGTTGCAGTTATAAATTTAGTTCATTGCCACGCCCTTAACGCCCCACAACCCATATTCTCATATGTACATATGTAAATATGAATGTTTTATGAATATGCTGACACTTCTTAATGAATCACGCGTTTGCACGAAACTGTGCACTGCACAATTTATCACCTGATTATTGTTTCTTATGTTACACCCTTGCAGAGGGTACTTTAAATATGTCACGACATATGTAGCCCCCTACAGAAGGCGTCATAAATATGCTGACACTTCTTAATAAATCACGCGTTTACATTTTATGTACCCGCTGCAATTTTGCAAAATCACCTGATTAACATTTTATAATGGTGCAACCTATCAGAGGATAATTTAATTCAATAAGAAATTATGTAAAAGAGGCCTACACAGATCATTAAGTAATTGTTTTTTTTTTAAAAAAAGCTTTCCCATATTTGTTGTTTATTTTGTTTTTGATAATTTAAACAACGAGAATCTTATTATTTCTTCTTTTAACTGAAAGAAAATGTCATATTAATCAATGTTGATATAATATCACACATTTAAAATATGACACTTATCCTAAATAAATAAAATTGCACTAAGAAACTATTTGTTCTCCAATATTTTCCAACAAAATTAACAAAACCCTACTTTTGTAGAGAAGTTTCAAGTTTTATTTTATATAATTTAATTTTTAAAAGTATCTATTGTCTAAAAGTAAATTAAATCTTCGACTAGCCGAAGAGAACATTTTCATTTTGCATTAATTTTTTATTTCTGGAGTTATTAGTGGGAAATCAGTGGATGATATCAGGTGGCATTAATCAGACGAGACAATGAAATATTGTTGCATCGTTTAAGTGTCGTTTGGCCATGTGACAAATGCCATTAATAAATGCATATTCAATTGCTATTAAATTTCAATCAAGAATTTACCTCAATGCCATTCCAGCTGACGCTTCTCCTGCGTCGCAGCTCAATATGCACTGCGTTGTCGTTGGCGTTTTTGGAGTCGACGTCAACTTTGACAGCAACAGTGACAGTGGCGTCCAGCCACAAGGCAGTTAAAACAATTAGGCACAAACGATGTCGATGACGATGCTGACGCTGATTAGCTGCAGAAGCAGTCGCAGACATAACGACGCTTTTGATGTTGACAACAATTAAACGATTTAAGGTAATACTATTTACATTTGTTGCTTTTGTTGCTTGCACAAACTTAAGTTTTATTGTTTTGTTGCTGTTGTTGCAGTTACCACGCGAACAAATTGCATTTATTGCAAAATATGTGTATTTTATGCTGTTGATTGCCAATCTAATTTAACTTGCGTATTTGCGTCATAATTTTTACTTGTACTACATTTTCCACAAGAAGACCACAAAAATAGCAACAAAAATTTATGTTTGTATTTCACTTGATTTTTTTTTGGGGGGCTTTCTGATTTTTTTGATTGCAGCAAAAGCAGAAACAACAGGCCAGAGAGAAAAGTGAATGCACGCAGCAACTTCGCAGTCGCAGTCGAAGCAAGCGCAACGACTGCCAACTTTAGTTAGTTTAACTGTTTATGCACTAATTAATTGCTACTATTGTTGGTGTAGCTGTTGTGCTGAACATTAGCAGACGCTTTGCTTTAGTTTTTTCAGTTTAAACAATTAATATTTGAAAGCAAGTTCGTTGCTTAAGTTCTTTGTAATATCGATAACGATTACACTATCAAATGGCAGCACTTGTCAACTGAAGTGGCTCTCTATATTTGCACTTCCTTGTAGATAACAGATAACGATAGGTGGCGCCGATCGCAAAGCCCACTTTAAATCGATCAAAAACCACTAAGCAGCAATTGAGGCAAGAAGACAATTTAAATTCTCAACAACTTTAAACAGATATTCTGTTATTGTGTGTGCATAATGTTTGCTTTTGTTTTCACATTTATACGCATTTATATTTATTTAAACGCCGCGCACACCGAAATTAACAGCAGCTCTCAACCATAACGACATTTGGTACAATTTATGATTTTTATTACACTTTAGCCAAAAAATACGAGTAAATAAATAAATATATAAACAAACACTGCCCGCGCTGACCGTTTCAGTTAGATTATTTCGAGGTCAATCCCATCGATCTGTTTAAATTCTCTGGCTTAAATTCACAGATTCAAGAACTAGAGATTTTCTATAGCTTTACTTTTTTACAAGCCGAAAGCGCGCGCGAGTTTCCAAAAAGATCTTTCAACGACAGCGCCACATTCGCGAATGAGGAAAAGTCACGACTGCGGAAAACTTTATTCAACCCGACGGGGAACACGATCGACGCTAAAACGCCGTCGGCTTCTGCAGCGACAAAGCCAGAGAGGGAAATTGAAAGAGAGACAGACAGAAGCATTTGCTCGTGAGTTCGGTAAGGGAATAAGATCTTAACTTGGAGATGGGGCTACAAATATGCTAATGAGTTAACGTCGGGCGGAACGAAACAATAGAACGCCACCGTTAAGTAAAGCAGCCGAAAAATTAGCAAAAAATGCAGAACCGTATGCTACGACGGCAATTGTTGTTATTTCTTTTTTGTTGTTTTCTTGTTGTTTTATGGTCAAGTGCCTGAAAATGATGGGGCAGCCATCAGCCGGCCCAGACGAAAACTTGACACTGATCATCACAGTCGAGTAAAAAACACACCAAGAATTATGTTGCATTTCCGTTCAGTTTGAAGTAACAACAACAACAAGAAAATAACACACCAAATGCATTGTGAAGGAAATCTTAAATCAGCAATGCAAATGCAAAACTAGCGCTAATTTGTTGAAGTAGATTTTCTATGAAGATGCAACACGCCAGGCCAATTGAAATGATCAACTTTTAATTGATGCAATCAGTGAAGGAGACAATGATAGATCATCAACTGGACAGTCCCATACATACGCAGTCGCATTCGCAATGCTATTCAAAGTTCAAATTTGTTTGCTTCTCAACGTTTACTAAAATTAAACATGGGTAGCACTGTTTTGCAGCAAGCAAAAGCTAATTGCTACAGCGAAATATTCCAAAAGCAGGGTTGCTTGCCAAACTAGTACTTTTGCAAACAAAAGTCATATACGTTCACACTTTTATGTCCCATTTAGGAGAAATCCTAGGACGGTCACATTATTTTCATCACTTTTAAATCCAAACGGCAGCGGTTCGCGTTCGCATCGTGCGCAGAGCTCGAGAGACTCAAAAAAAGTTCTAATTATTGTAGCAATCGTTGTAATAACACTTGTAAATTATATATATGTCATTAAAAAGAAGCTACAAATCGACGAACATATTTTATAAATCAAAAAACATTCAGCAAATTTGCGTTTTAGAAAAGTAAAAGACGCGCTCAAATCGAAGCGTTCATTGTCTTAATATTTGTGTAAAGTAAAAGAAAAACTATCAACATGTTGGGTGCAAGAGCTAAAATGGTCCTGGATGAGGTAAGAACTGATTTAAATGCACATTTCATTAATTTTTTATATGCAACAACTGCGTTATCAGCGACGCAAGCGCAGCCGCCATTGCAATTTGTACAAAAGAGAAGGGGAGGGGGGGACCAAAAATGCCGTTTTGTGTAGCGTTTTTGTTGTTGCTGTTGGCGCCTTTTTCTCACATTTGACAATATTGCGGTACTTGTGCCGCTAATTGCATTCCTCTTTGCTTCTAACTAAATAAGATGCCTTGCATTCAAAATGGCCGCATTGACACTAACCTCTAATAATATTCGGTTACCTTTCAGAATGCTACGGAGAAATATAACCAAGTCCAAGTGAAGAAATTGACAGTGCCTTCAAACGAGGCAACCACAAAGCGTGCCGCTTTAGGCGATATACAAAATCGTGGACTAAACCGCAATATAGCTACTAAGGAAGTGGCGCAAAAAGAGTAAGTAAATAGTGAAGTGATACCCTCTATCCACTGTAAATTCTACATTACCTTACGCTATTTGTAAGTGGCAATAGGGTAAAAGTCCCAGAGTGAAGTAATTGAATTTTCATATTGAATTTGCAGATTAAAAGAGGTTAAAGCACGTGTGGATACACACTGGAAGAAGCAGCCTCTAGGCGCAAATAACTCCAATGCTGGTGCAGCTAAGACGACAACAACAGCAGCACCTCTGCTGCGCTCCCAATCGATGCGCACAAATGTCGCGAACAATGCCCGACAAATCTCATCAAGCAATTTGCAGGGAAGAACAGTTGCCAATGCCAAAGTGGAAGCGACTGGCAAGCGTAAGTAGTCTAATCAATAATCCCAATGTAATCTCTATTACCAATTCCAATTGCAGTTCAAGCCAAGCAAAAACCTGCCCAGGATGAGAAGATGAACACGTTGCGACGAGAGGATAGCAACTTGGCTCGCAAATCTTTGACCAAATTGCGCGCTGCACTAGCCAAGGCCAATGTTCCCGCTCCTGTTGCTCTTCCCAATGTGGTCAAGAAAGAACCAACAGTAATTAAACCTAATGTGACTGTTGGGGTAAAGAACGATGCATTGGTGAAGCCATTGGTAAAGAAGGAAATCGCTCCGCAGCCCAAGACTATATCATTGTCTAGTCAACGCTTGGCTGTGGAAGATATTGATGCAGATGATCAGGAAAATCTGATCTTGGTATCGGAGTATGTGAACGACATATATAATTATCTGTATGAACTGGAGGATCAACAGCCCATACATGTTGATCATTTAGCCAATCAACTGGAGGTCTCCAGCCGGATGCGTGCTGTGCTCATCGATTGGATTAACGAGGTGCACATGCAGTTCCATTTGCTAGCAGAAACCTTCCATATGGCCGTGGCCATAATCGATCGGTATCTGCAGGTGGTGAAGAGCACAAAGAGAAAACACTTGCAGTTGGTGGGAGTCACAGCTTTATTTATAGCCACTAAATACGAGGAGTTGTTCCCTCCTGCCATGGCTGATTTTGTGTTCATCACCGATAATACCTATACAGATCGAGAGATTCGTCTAATGGAGCTTCAGATCCTTAAGACCATTGATAACAATCTGTCGCGACCATTGCCCATACACTTCTTGCGACGCTATTCAAAGGCCGCCTGTGCTGAGGATGCTCATCATGCCATGTCCAAATACTTTTTGGAATTGTCAGCCATAGACTACGATCTGGCTAGCTACAAGCCTTCCGAGGTAAGATTCCATCTGCTGACATGAATATGAGTTTAGTCAAATATTGTGTTTTCATTTTTATTTACAGATTGCGGCTGCTTCTCTCTTTCTCTCGCTGCACTTGCTCAATGGCAATGCCAGGGCTGGAACGGGATTCAACGACAAGCACTGGACACCCACATTGGTGCACTATTCCCGCTACACAGCCCAGCATTTGCGTCCCATTACAAAGCAAATTGCAAAGTTGGTGCGAGAGGCGCCTTCAGCCAAATTGAGATCCATTTATAGCAAATATCAGGCCAACAAGTTTCAGAAGATAGCCCTGCGCTCCGAGCTGAGTTCTCCCCTCATGGACTCCATTGTGGGTACTGCCCACTCGAAGAAGTGAATGAGGAATACCCCTTAAATTTTCATGTAGTCGCAGTCATTGTTTCATTTCGACTGCAAGTTTAGTTCAATTTATTTACTGTTTAAATTTGTGTAATTTTTCGTGTTCTTAACGTTGTGTGTATGTGTGTAATAATGATCATATAATATGATGTACAATTTGCATTTGTGTTTTCGCCGTTTGTAAGGCGAACAACAGCAAAGGCAGTAATCCTCCCTACCTCCTCCTTCCCATTCCAAGAAATTCTCTCTCGAGTCTGCCATCCCCCTTCCTCATATACTACTGCCATATATGTTCTTTATATGTATGTATGTAATGTATTTTTAAAAATCCTGCGTGCAACAGAGTCAACTAGACACAGTGCACCAGGAAAGAGAGCGCAACGGGCGCATTTGCTGGCTGAACATATCGGCGTTGCCTTTAAGTATATATTTTAATTACCATCTTATTAACAAACAAAAGTTATAAAATAAATTAAGAAAAATCTTTTATATTATACACATTTCTATTTAGATTAAAAATAAACTTTTATATATGTATTTATGTGTTTAACAATAGATCTTCCGGATATATAGAATTTTTATGTTCTATGGCAAAAAAAAGGAGCCGCAAACTGACTTCAAAATTAAAGTAATTTTCAGACTCTTTCTCTAAATTGGACAATTATCTAAGATTTTCAAGCAAATTTAAAAATGATGGAAAAGTTACTCAAAATAATGCACTCGTTTGTACATACACTGTGAAGGAAATCGCAGCAATGCAAAGGCACATTTCTATTGTAAATTAGCCATTAAAGAGATCAAACTTATAATTTATGCATTCAGTACGCTGCTGAACAAATTTGCAACTATAAATATGCAGCACTTCAATGCATGCATATAAATTAAGCTTAAAGTTAGTAGAAATATCTCCATATGTACTACATATTTAACAATTTCAAGGTTTGAATAGGCAACAAATGTAAGTTATTAATTTTGTGACGAATGAAATAAAATTGTTCGTGAAATGTGTTTATGTGTTTATTTCCGCACCTTAAATTTTCCATTCAAAATACTATTGGATTAAATCTGTCCAATTACTAATTAAAATCCTGTCCAAGTCCTTTCTTTAAGTCTGTCTAAACTCCCAGCTGATCCGTCTGGAAAAGCAGCTGTTTATTGTTACTAAAGAAGATGTCGTCGTCCCTCTGCCTGAAATGACCTTGTAACCTTTCTCAGCGGGTAACGGATCTGTAGTTACTACCTGACTCCTTTGAAGGCTTCGAAAAATTTGAAAAACGCCTGACTTCACGCTCTGCATATTTCGTTAACAGTCAACCAGAAAAAGGCACAAGGCAGTCGAAAAAGGAACCCAATGAGGCTTCTTTAATAATTCCCACAACCAATAAATACATAGAGCAACATACACACACAAAAGGACTCGCAATCCTGCAGAAAAATCACTTTGATTTTCTATGTCAGACACCGCCACATACATTTGTATGTACATACATACATATAAAGGCCTCTCTGTGCTTCGTGTTATTATGTCTACATGTTGTTTTTGTTGCTGCTTGCTTTCTTTTTATTGTTGCATTTGTTTGCTCGTAAAAGTGTCGCTCGTAAATTTTTCGAAATTTTTGGCCATAAAACCGTCAAACTTAAATTTCGAACAGGCGCACAGCAAACTCAGCAAGCTGACTTCCAGTCTTCCATCCGAACCAGTGTTGCCAATTTGTCCTTTTTCCGGACAGATTTGTCCCTTTTAAAACTGCGATTGCCGGAAAATTTTTAAAACATCCCCTATCCGGAAAAAATGTCTGTTTTATTTTATTCTATCCTTTAATTCATCCTTTTTTAATTATTCTAAGTCGATCGAACAATTTTTCAATCACAACTATGTTGCATCGCTTTCATATTAATTTTTAAACTTCGATAAGCATTTCAGAGAGCAATGCATTATGCATCCCTAATTTATTGTGTGTAATCGAAATCAAACGTATCGAATTTAGAAATCGAGCTTAAAAGTTACAAAATGCCGAAAGAGGTATATAAACAAAAATTCTGCGAATCGTGGTTATTTGAACCAAGTTTAAAAAATTGGTTGTGCCGAGATGCCAAGGATCGGGAAAATAAAAAAAATGTCTTCTAGGTTCGGATTACGTCGAAGTGGTTCATGTTGTCATAATTATCAAGTTCCTGATAGTTACATAAATCAAATCAGAACGAATGCATCATATACACAAGAGACTGATGATGACAATGGCTCTCTCGATGACATATTATACGAACTAAAGAAAAATTAAATTAATTGACTGCCATAAATTGCAGTGGCCATTTAAAATGCATATTCGACGGTATTTTTCATTTAATTTGTTTAATAAAATATTATTTTACTATAAGAAAACATTTGTCCTATTTTTTTGTCCTTAAAAAAAAATTCTATCCGTTTTCTGTCTTTTTTTGGGCTCAACCATCCTTTTTTTGTGTAGAGGCGTTGGCAACACTGATCCGAACTCGCAGTCGAGCTCTCGTTACCAGTCAGCCATACACACACAGACAGCACAGTTAAACACATATTTACATATACAGACACAAACACGTGCGCGTGCAGACAGCGACGACGGCGAATTGCGTTGAAGAAACAAGAACGAAAAGCACACATAAGCACAAACACATACACATGTGGTATGGTTTTAGAATGTATGGCATAAGGGAGGAAAACTGACCTGCGATCAAAGCAGCAAAAGCAAAGGCAACATTTTTGTTGTATTTTCTTTCATTTTTTTCCCTTTGGTTTGTGTGTGTTTATGTGTATATCCAAAAGTTGATTAAGGACTGCAGACAGAAAGAGAGAGCTCTAATAGGGGTCGCATGTGTCTCGCCTTGTAATTATTTGCTTTTTCTTTGTGACGAGGTCCGGTTTTCAACATTCTCAGAGATTTCAACAGCTGCTCAAGATATTTTAAAAATTTCACAATATTTATTTGCAATGGTTGTTAAACTAATTATTAGTTGTAATTTAGCTTAGTTTAAATTATAACATAAGTATACAGTCACAAAATTGTTTTGACAAAGTTAAAAATCAGATTTTATTGTGGGCTTTACCATTTCTTAGAAAAACAAATGTTTTCTCTTTATTAAAAGTTTTGATTCAAAACCTAAAGTTGGACCAATTGTTTGTGAACTATTTGTTTTAAGCTCTTGTTCTAAAAAAGTCATTTAAAATATACATATACTTAGAGGCAACGCCGATATTTTCAGCCAGCAAATGCGCTCGTTGCGCTCTCTTTCCTGGTGCACTGTGTCTAGTTGACTCTCTATTGCACGCAGGATTTATAAAAATACATTACATACATACATATAAAGAACATATATGGCAGTAGTATATGAGGAAGGGGGATGGCAGACTCGAGAGAGAATTTATTGGAATGGGAAGGAGGAGGTAGGGAGGATTACTGCCTTTGCTGTTGTTCGCCTTACAAACGGCGAAAACACAAATGCAAATTGTACATCATATTATATGATCATTATTACACACATACATACAACGTTAAGAACACGAAAAATTACACAAATTTAAACAGTAAATAAATTGAACTAAACTTGCAGTCGAAATGAAACAATGACTGCGACTACATGAAAATTTAAGGGGTATTCCTCATTCACTTCTTCGAGTGGGCAGTACCCACAATGGAGTCCATGAGGGGAGAACTCAGCTCGGAGCGCAGGGCTATCTTCTGAAACTTGTTGGCCTGATATTTGCTATAAATGGATCTCAATTTGGCTGAAGGCGCCTCTCGCACCAACTTTGCAATTTGCTTTGTAATGGGACGCAAATGCTGGGCTGTGTAGCGGGAATAGTGCACCAATGTGGGTGTCCAGTGCTTGTCGTTGAATCCCGTTCCAGCCCTGGCATTGCCATTGAGCAAGTGCAGCGAGAGAAAGAGAGAAGCAGCCGCAATCTGTAAATAAAAATGAAAACACAATATTTGACTAAACTCATATTCATGTCAGCAGATGGAATCTTACCTCGGAAGGCTTGTAGCTAGCCAGATCGTAGTCTATGGCTGACAATTCCAAAAAGTATTTGGACATGGCATGATGAGCATCCTCAGCACAGGCGGCCTTTGAATAGCGTCGCAAGAAGTGTATGGGCAATGGTCGCGACAGATTGTTATCAATGGTCTTAAGGATCTGCAGCTCCATTAGACGAATCTCTCGATCTGTATAGGTATTATCGGTGATGAACACAAAATCAGCCATCGCAGGTGGGAACAGCTCCTCGTATTTAGTGGCTATACACAAAGCTGTGACTCCCACCAACTGCAAGTCTTTTCTCTTTGTGCTCTTCACCACCTGCAGATACCGATCGGTTATGGCTACGGCCATATGGAAGGTTTCTGTCAGCAAATGGAACTGCATGTGCACCTCGTTGATCCAATCGATGAGTACAGCACGCATCCGGCTGGACACCTCCAGTTGATTGGCTAAATGATCAACATGTATGGGCTGTTGATCCTCCAGTTCATACAGATAATTATATATGTCGTTCACATACTCCGATACCAAGATCAGATTTTCCTGATCATCTGCATCAATATCTTCCACAGCCAAGCGTTGACTAGACAATGATATAGTCTTGGGCTGCGGAGCGATTTCCTTCTTTACCAATGCATCGTTCTTTACCCCAACAGTCACATTAGGTTTAATTACTGTTGGTTCTTTCTTGACCACATTTGGAAGAGCAACAGGAGCGGGAACATTGGCCTTGGCTAGTGCAGCGCGCAATTTGGTCAAAGATTTGCGAGCCAAGTTGCTATCCTCTCGTCGCAACGTGTTCATCTTCTCATCCTGGGCAGGTTTTTGCTTGGCTTGAACTGCAATTGGAATTGGTAATAGAGATTACATTGGGATTATTGATTAGACTACTTACGCTTGCCAGTCGCTTCCACTTTGGCATTGGCAACTGTTCTTCCCTGCAAATTGCTTGCTGAGATTTGTCGGGCATTGTTCGCGACATTTGTGCGCATCGATTGGGAGCGCAGCAGAGGTGCTGCTGTTGTTGTCGTCTTAGGTGCACCAGCATTGGAGTTATTTGCGCCTAGAGGCTGCTTCTTCCAGTGTGTATCCACACGTGCTTTAACCTCTTTTAATCTGCAAATCCAATATGAAAATTCAATTACTTCACTCTGGGACTTTTACCCTATTGCCACTTACAAATAGCGTAAGGTAATGTAGAATTTACAGTGGATAGAGGGTATCACTTCACTATTTACTTACTCTTTTTGCGCCACTTCCTTAGTAGCTATATTGCGGTTTAGTCCACGATTTTGTATATCGCCTAAAGCGGCACGCTTTGTGGTTGCCTCGTTTGAAGGCACTGTCAATTTCTTCACTTGGACTTGGTTATATTTCTCCGTAGCATTCTGAAAGGTAACCGAATATTATTAGAGGTCAGTGTCAAGGCGGCCATTTTGAATGCAAGGCATCTTATTTAGTTAGAAGCAAAGAGGAATGCAATTAGCGGCACAAGTACCGCAACATTGTCAAATGGGAGAAAAAGGCGCCAGCAGCAACAACAACAACAACGCTACACAAAACGGCATTTTTGGTCCCCCCCCTCTCTCTTTTTAACAAATTGCAATGGCGGCTGCGCTTGCGTCGCAGATAACGGAGTTGTTGCATATGAACAATTAATGAAATGTGCATTTAAATCAGTTCTTACCTCATCCAGGACCATTTTAGCTCTTGCACCCAACATGTTGATAGTTTTTCTTTTACTTTACACAAATTTTAAGACAATGAACGCTTCGATTTGAGCGCGTCCTTTTACTTTCTTAAAACGCAAATGTACTGAATGTTTTTTGATTTAAAAAATATGTTTTCCGCTTTGTAGCTTGTTTTAAATTACACAAATATAGTTTACAATTGTTATTGCAACGATCGCTACAATAAATAATTAGATATTTTTTATTGGAGTATCGAGCTCTGCGCACGATGCGAACGCGAACCGCTGCCGTTTGGATTTCAAAGTGGTGAAAATAGTGTGATAGTCCCAAGATTTCTAGAAAATAGCCATTTTTTGCCAAAAAAAATACTAGTTTTTGAAGCAGCCCTGATTTATTGGAAATGTCGTTGTAGCAGCTGGCTTTTGCTTGCCGCAAAACAGTGCTACCCATCAAATGCTCATGATAAATAAACGTTAAGCTGCAAACTGTTTTGAAAGTTAATTTTCTTGAATGGAAAATTTGTTATTGCGGGCCACAGGCACAATTACACTGACGAGCAAAACTGTAACACATGTTCAATGTTCTCACTTCAACTGTATATACTGTGTAGCTTCATTCTATTAGACAAAAGATTTTCTAAACTTTTTCAAACAGCAAATTTGTCATTTTGTTTGCTTTTATCATGAATGAGAAATTATTCAATGCAGAAAAACTCAATTTCTGGGCTTTAAGTTCTTTTTGGATATATATACATATATATATAGCATCATCTTGATATATTTCAAACGCAGTAGCTTTTGAGCTAGTATTTAAATAAATATTTAAAAAGACATTCAAAATTATAGAATATACTTTTTTGAGCGAAAAATAACAGAGATGAACAGAATATATGTTAAACTGCTGACTATATGTAAGTATGCCTTGGTATGACTTTTTCAAATTACCTATATTTTTTTGGCTGCATACAGTTCTACAGATCGTCCAAAGTACAACAATAGCTTATTCAATTGTAACTCTACTTGAAGGCTGTCCACATGCCCATAGCTCGAGGTCATTTTATACTATAATCTCGGATCTCTTCAATTCTATATAGCACCACAGATGCTCCATGTTCATCATACATATCCACTTGGTTTCAGAGTATAATTATTATCGTTTTTATTTTCATCGTTTCACAATCATCCACAAACGTAATTTTTCGACTATTCTCGATTACAATATTACAAATATTGATTATAGTTTAGTTTAGGCTAGAGCAACAGGAAGTTCGGCTAGTGCTGAAATTCGAAGTAGATCCTGGCTGTTGAATTCCACATGCGTTCCTCACTCTCTCTCTCTCTCCCAGATTTGGGGCAAAGAACGACACATGGAATCGCAAAAACAGCAAAGGAAAACATGAATGCGCAAAAAGAATCTTTTCTTGAATTTTTATAATTTTTTTGTTTATATTTTCTTATGGTGTAGGTTTTTATTCTTGTTGTTTTTGTTGTTGTTGCAGTTCCGGCAGCTTTCATTATTAATTATTAACGTGATTTTTCGGCTTAGACATTAATTCATTTATTTGCTTGCAAGTTGTGATCTCTCTGCCTCGATATCTATGATATAACTGCTCTTCTGATCTGATCTTAATTGTTGATTTAACCCTGGAAGGTGGACATGAATTTCTGTACAATCTCCTTCAGCTTGGCATCGACAGCTGGAGCGATTTGTCCTTCCTTGGCAATTGTGTCGAGGAGACCCTGCTCAGTGGTCTTGATGTGCTGCAAGAATTCCTTCTCGAACTTGGTGATCTTGGCGGGATCCATCTTGTCCAAATGACCGCGCACACCGCAATAGATGACAGCAACCTTAGATACAGAGACAATCAGAATCATTATATATAATCAAATCAAAGTTAATCAATTATGGTTACCTGATCCTCAATAGCCATGGGCACATACTGTCCCTGCTTGAGGAGCTCAGTAAGGCGCACACCACGGTTCAACAGCTGCTGGGTGGCAGCATCCAAATCGGAACCGAACTGGGCGAAAGCAGCAACCTCACGGTATTGGGCCAACTCCAGTTTCATGGAACCGGCAACCTGCTTCATGGCCTTGGTCTGGGCAGCGGAACCGACACGGGAGACAGACAAACCGACGTTAATGGCGGGACGGATACCCTTGTAGAACAATTCGGTTTCCAAGAAGATCTGGCCGTCAGTGATCGAAATGACATTGGTTGGAATGTAGGCGGACACATCACCGGCCTGGGTCTCAATCACGGGCAGAGCAGTCAGGGAACCACCTCCCATAGCTGGGGACATCTTAGCGGCACGCTCCAACAGACGCGAATGCAGATAGAACACATCACCAGGATAGGCCTCACGACCTGGAGGACGACGCAACAGCAGAGACATTTGACGGTAGGCAACAGCCTGCTTGGACAAATCGTCATAGATGATCAGAGCGTGCTTTCCCTTGTCACGGAAGTATTCTCCCATGGCGCAGCCAGAGTAGGGAGCCAAATACTGCAGGGGAGCGGCATCAGAGGCGGTGGCCGAGACAATGACAGTGTATCCCATGGCACCAGAGTCCGTCAAACGCTTCAGAATCTGAGCGACAGTGGACCGCTTCTGACCGATGGCAACGTAGATGCAGAACAGTTTCTTGGACTCATCCTGACCCTCATTGAAACGCTTCTGGTTGATAATGGTATCAATGGCCAAGGCGGTTTTGCTGCAGGAAAAAGAGTGTAGATTAGATTAAGGAATAAAGTGAAAACAGTGTGGTGTAATAAAAATATGGACAAATAATTCTACTGCTGTATACTTTTTGGATTGAATTTGTTAAAAAAGTTAACCAGATTCTTTGGTTTCGTTTTCCGTTTCCCTTTTACAACAAAAATGTACTCACCCAGTCTGTCTGTCACCAATGATCAACTCACGCTGACCACGGCCGATGGGCACCAGAGAATCGACGGCCTTGATACCAGTCTGCATAGGTTCGCGGACAGAGACACGGGGAATGATGCCAGGAGCCTTGATGCCGACACGGAAACGATCCTTGGTGTTAATGGCACCCTTGCCATCGATGGCATTGCCGAGAGCATCGACAACACGACCGAGGAGCTCATCACCAACGGGGACATCGACAATGGCACCAGTACGCTTGACAATATCATCCTGTTTGATGAGCTTATCGTTACCAAAGACGACAACACCAACGTTATCGGGCTCCAAATTGAGGGCCATGCCCTTGAGGCCAGAGGAGAATTCCACCATCTCATCGGCCTGGATGTTGTTCAGGCCATAGACACGAGCGATACCATCACCAATGCTTAGCACACGGCCAGTTTCCTCCAAATCGGCCTTGGGTGCAACACCACGGATTCTCTCCTCGAGAATATCGGAAATCTCCGCGCTGCGCTGTGTGCTGGCAACATGGAACTTACGGGCAGCAAGAGTGGCAGCTGGGTACGCAGCCTTGCAGGCAACCTGTTGACAATTATATAGTTTCAATTAATTAATTCATTTAGTTTGTAAATGATAATCATCAAAATTTATGATAGCCCAATGGAAATAGGGTATTATATAAGGAGCAAGTGTGAAGGAGGAGGGAGAAGCATTGAATAACCACATGAGCAGCACTGCTGCTGTCTCGTTTTGGCACACTAGCAATTCAGGCCGGTCAAAAGAATATATGACAAGTATTTACAACTAATTACATTTCACTTGCAAATTGTTGTTGTCTTCAAGCAAGTTCTTGCATTTCTTCATATATTTAACTTTAATTTTCACGTTCTCTTCACTTTGCAGCATTGATTTGCAACCGCACATAACCTCAAAGTTAGCGCTGTCAACTCGAGCAGCGCAGCTGAGACTTTTGACAAGTTGACAAAAAATTATGTAACCTTTGTAATTTAAGAATTTACTTAAAAATTGGATTAGCGTCCTGCTTTTTGGCATATAAATATAACAGATTATTGTAGCTTAAAGTAGATTCCCATAGTTGTTATGTAATTTTCAGTATGCCGATTTTATACTGCATTGCGTAACACAAACACATTCAGAACATTTTGCCAATATTTCACTAGTTAGTTTAGTTATAAATTGGAAAAAATGTAAGCGTTAATGTTCCACACGTAACATTTATGCAAACTTTTTATATTTTGCCAATTGGGTTGGATTATTTTATGGGTGGTAATTTGATTTTATGTGCAAATTTCTATTCCGTATTGTTTTGCACTTTCTTTCAATTATTTGAAATATTTACCAAGTTGCGTGCGACCGACGACGCCAAGCGAGCAGAAATCATCGTTATTTTTTTTTTAGTTTTTTAACTTTTATATGCCGCAGAAACAATTAATTTCCTACACCAACTCCTCTCCAGTCTCGTAGGTATTTTCACAAAGATGGTTGCCGTTCGGCTCACGTCGCTGCTCTGTGTGGCCAGACTCAACGTAAAAGAGCCCCCAATACTATCGATAATACTTGAAAACCTAGTTCTAAAAGTAAACAACCTGATTCGTGGCGCCAACAAGCAAAAGATGGCGCCACCATCGCTGTAAAAGGTGGCAGGTACGGCAATCCGAAAATGAATCAATCCGCTTTCTGTTATTAAATTTACAATTTCTTTGCTTTCCACAAAAAAAAAATTATTTTGTTACTCAAAAAATTGCTTTTATTAAAAAAAATCGAGAACGAAAAAAGACCGATTACACATTATCGATACAAGTATGTGCTATTCTTGCTCATTCTGTTGAGTATTTATGTATGCTTCGCAAGACAGACAAAAGGTGGCACTAAAATTAGCAGAGTGCTCCTCAATTTAACAGGGCAGCCCCACTGGCATTACAGTTGAGACCTGTATGTTATTTGTGTAGAGTTTTGCTCGGGCTGTTCATTTATCTCGTTCATTCGAACTTGCGCCGGTTCCAGTTTTTGGGATATTTTGCGCTATAAATTTTATATGAAATTCAAATTATGGTGCTTTTGGAAGCTGGGAATTTCAGTACAAAACTGAGAGGCATCTAAACACTTTGCCAGTTCATTGTCGGAGTCTGTGCGGTAATGTGAACACAGCGCGTTGTTCAACAAATCAAAAATCAAATGAATATCAAAAAATTGAGCATGTGGACTGGGTGAACCACGGGAGACGTGGAAAATAAAAAAAAATGAAAAGTCGTTTAATGTGTGTGAAATCGAATCAAATCGAAACGCAAACAAAAGCGTAAACTGAAAATCGCATTAATAAAATCAAATAAAAAAAAGTACCGCATTTCGACAGTTTTTAAAAGAAAATTTTGAATGCGATTACGGGAAATTTGCATTTGTATTTGTACGGAAAAATTTCGGTAAAAGCATAATTAATCATTGCACACTTTTCAGCTGGCGGCGAGCAGCTGTTTGGTGGGGTACGGAAAATCGGTAAATCGGTAAATGGGGAAAATCGGCGGTGGGGCGCATCAATCGCAATTCAATCGATGCCAAATTGTGACGATGATTGCCACGTGCTAATGGCATGCATGTTCAAGTATGCAACTGTCGTTGAATTATGCAAACAAAACAAGAACAACAATAACAGCAACAAGGAGTAGCGTTGCCAATTATTAAAAAATGTAAGAAGAGAGAACAAAAGGCAGACAACAAAGAGACAAAGGACAATAGCAATGGCAATTGGCAAAGCGACATCCAATCTCCAAAAATAAAGCATAAAAAAATAGGAAAAGCGAAACACGAGAAACGTAAAAAGCAAATGGAAATACAAATAAATATAAACGGTACGGCAAAATGCATGAAAAGCGAAAGCAAGAAATCATCAGCAGTTAAATAAAGAAAATAAAAACTGGAAGTTTTGTGTTTGTCTTGTACAAAAAAAATTTGTCATCATCTGTCTCTCTCGCTCTCTCTTTCTCTGTCTTTCACTCGCGCGTAGAACAAAAGAAAGTCAACGTTCCAAGGCAGAGCATCCCAAAAAACATACCAACACATAGCCATACACTCACGCACACAGACAGGCGCAAAAGCTTCGCACTTGACTTGAACGCGTACCGTTATACACTCTCTCCCTCACATACAGAACGGAGGCATGGAAATAATCGAGGCTTACTTTATTTTGCTGCTGTTTGCGATGCTGCCGAATCGGCGGCCGCAGGTTGTCGCGGTTTGCATTTTCCGTCTGTGAAAAGCTTCACTCGCCACCAACAAAATTTTTGACAGCTGTCAACATTGCGCCTTCTCCTCCACCTCCACCTCCACCTCGACCACCATCTCCACCTCTTTAATCTTCATCTTATTCTGCTTCTAGTGCTGTTGTTGTTGTGACGCGGTGCGGTGCGGTTCGGTCGTTGCCTTTGTGTATATGTATGCCTTTATGTGTGTGTGTGCGGCATAGTTTTTTCCACTTGAAAGCAAGGTCAGCAGCGGCATCGTCGCCGTCATGCAAATTGAAAAGCGCCTGAGCAAAAACAAAACACAAGCTGGCAGCAGCAGCAGGAAAAGTCGCAGTCTCAGTCGTAGCATACAAAACTGACGTCGTCGATTCGCCGTCGCCGTCGCCGTCGCCGTCGTCGTCGCACGCAGCGAAAATGTTTGAGAAATATGTCGCCACATATGTGCGCGTGTGTGAGCAAGTGAAATTAAAATTCCCGCATGCCTAATGAATTCTCTGCGAAATGTGCCCAGCAACAACAACAACAAAAACAAAAACAACTAAAACAAAAACACGAATAACGAGAGCAAGAAGAACAACAACAACAATAGCAAGAAGAGCAACAGCATTTGTGACCCCCTTATTCATGTTGTTGTTATTATGTGTTGTGTTGTGTTATGTGTGAAGCTGACTTTTAAATGATGGCGTCTTAACCAGTGAGCAACAACAACAAC
This sequence comes from Drosophila neotestacea, assembly GCA_035044365.1. Taxonomy (NCBI): domain Eukaryota; kingdom Metazoa; phylum Arthropoda; class Insecta; order Diptera; family Drosophilidae; genus Drosophila; species Drosophila neotestacea. The sequence goes on from JAWNMD010000155.1 coordinate 2,197,548, forward strand.
AACGACAACAACAGCAACAAGCTGAAAGTGAATCTTGTAACGTTGCTCTTGATAGAGCACTAAGAGTAACAAAAAAAAAGAACGAAAAGATAACAAAAGAAAGAAACAAAGGATCAGTGTTGGTTAAGCCATAAATGAAAACCAATTGGACTTGAAACAAATATAGTAAGGTAAGATTATGTTTTAAATTTGCAATTTTTTTAACATTTAAAGTTGATTTTATTACGATTATTGCTGTCATATAAATATGAAAAATATTTTAGCTATAGTTAATTTATTTAATTATTACGATCGATCGAAGATATACAAAAAGAAAAAGAAAATAGAGACACAGTTGAACAATTTTGGTTAAACAGTGCAAGCAAACTGACTTTGAAACAAATACAGTTAGGTGACATAACGCATCATTTATTATTATTAGAATTGCTGACACATAAATATTGAAAATATTTCAGCAAAGAGTTATTCATTGTTAACAAGTAAGGAAAATTAAACTTAACTAAAATTCAAAGCTATGCTGCTCTAAAAAGTATGCTATATTTCTATAGGAATTTCTGTGCAAAAGTGCTTGAGTTTAATAAAAAAAAAGTGAAGCAATATAAGAGAAAAACAAGAAAATAAATGAAAATGAGCAGAAATATTCTAAAAAAAGAAAATCAGAAATAAATTTTCAAAGGAATTTCATAGAAATAGTTTTCTTATTTATAGCGGAATACTTCGGCATAATTCCGACTGTAATTGTGAATTCTTAACGCACTAAACTCAAACTAAACTTGAGAAATTAACACTTGAGTTATCCGCTGAGTTCCTGTTGCAATGTTTACGAATTAAACAAGAACTTGGCGGCTTTCAATTGATTTCAAAGTCAAATACACACGCACATTAATACAAATTATAAACCAATTTGTTTTTGGAATTGCGGTTGGCAAAACACACACAAGAAATACGAACTACAACTTTTATAATAAGATAAATAAACATTGCAGAGAAAATATATATAAATATGTACAAATATACATAAATTTGTGTATATAATGCAGATGAAATCACTTCTCTGTCACTTTCAATTGGAGCAGGAGGTGAGGTAAAGAAGGAGCAGGAGCAGTATGAGGTTTGGGTGAAAACCAATTAAAATTATTTGCCAGCCAGGCAAAGGGCAAAGGCGCTGCCGAATGCCAAATAAATAAACGTGGCTGTTCTGAACTGAAATAAAATGAAATGTAATGAAGAAATGTGAATGGCCACGCACAACAGACACACACACACACACACACACACTCACCCAGACACTCCCCTCATCAACTGCCGCCCACTTTTGGCAGTGTCAGGACCATCGTAAATAATGCGGAGCCTTAGAGAGGCGCCCATTTTCAAGCTTATGCTTTGTCTGTGATTCTGATTCTGTTGCTGTTGCTGTTGCTGTTACTGTCGTTGTTGTTGCTACTGATTCTGGTCCTTGGAGCTCTCGACCATTGCAGCGGCGCATAAAAATGTTAATTTATGTTGGTTGCGCCTCACAGTTTGCATATATATCTATATAAAAGATATATACATACATACTTTTTTTTTTTTGGGGCTGTTCATTTTCGAAAATGTTGTACACATAAAAAAAACAAGCAGCAAGAGCATTGCTCAAGATGTCGAAGCTTTAATACCCTAATAATGTTAATAGATGTTAAAATAAATAAAGAACGAAATTAAGGTTCCAAATAAAGCTGTAACAATAGTTATAGATATACTTGGTTGATATATAAACTGAGAGATATCATACTTCTAATGAGAAACAAAACGTACTTTTAGGATCTATTCCCAGGATCCTTTAACTAGAAATACCTGCTGCCCCAAAAGATATGCTACGCTGTGTGAAATCGATTTCAGATCTCGTAACTTAAAGAATTCCTCACATATTGTACAATAGACTTTATATACCCTACCGTTAGGGTATTCGAAAAAATGAAATCAAATAAAATGTAGATTGCCAGCGTGATGCAGATAAAAACAGTTTTTGTTGGGCTTCTTTTTGATATTGTTTTTGGGATCGTTGCGGCGCTTTCGAACGTGACTGTGCCCCTAAATATGAAAAACAGTTGGCAGCTCTGTTATTTCAACTTCTTGCTGTTGTTGTTGTTATTGGTGTTTTTTGTTGTTGTTGTTGCTAGCTAACAATTTTAAAGATGTTTTTTTATTGACACAATTTTTTGGGAAAACCCAACACTTTATTGTATATTATTTTTGTTATTTTTTGTAGGTTGTTGGAGTGGGAGTAGAGAGAAAGAAAGAGAGAGAGAGAGAGTGCGGAGAGAGGAAGAGAAAGAGAGAAGAGAGAGAGAGAGAGAGATAGGCGTAGGGATTGCGCGCAATTAACAAGTTGGCGCTTTAAAATGGCATTTGGGCGAAAGGATTCTCGATTCCTGGGGGAAAGATTGTAAGGCATGCGTGCGTGAACATTTAATTAAAGCAACTTATTAAGTATGCAAATTTCCGCAAATGATTAATTTGCATATTTATGAGACTAAAATGAGAGCCATAACAGCAACAACAACAGCAACAGCAATAACAACAGCAACAATCTCCGACGGCGGCAACTGTCAATAATAATCAGGCGTGCGCTGAGTGGGTTGAGTGTGTTTCTAGACCAAGAAGACTATGGGGAGACAAGTGTGGAGAGGGGTAAAAGGGGAGAGAGGGCAGTAGGTACTGTTGCAGTATTATCACAAACTGACTGGCTGACTGACTGACAGCCGACGACGACAACGACGACAGGGGCGTAATAACAATTTGAAATTGAAATTATGAATTTAACATGACGGCAAACGACGCGCATGAGTTTTTTATGCCTCTTAACTGCAGCTTAAGAAGTTTACATTTCCAGAGCTAATTAGGCTAAGGAAAGTGGAAAGTGGGGAAAGGCGTAGTAAGAGATGAAGAACGGAATAGCAATAGACTGGGAAATGGAAAATTGGCTAAATCATGCATAATACGCTGAAACTCAGATAGAAACGTTAATTTCAAAGCAGGATTTGAACTTCGTTGAACTTGATAAATTAATAGATGGTCAAAGTAGCTACTATAATAATATTATAAATAAATCATAATTTTACTAATTTCAGTTTGTTTCAGAAGCATAAGCTTTCTATTTTAATCACTATAATAGTCTTTTAATGAAATTCTCATTGACACTCTTGTTAATTGAGAATTAAATTTAATTTCACAAACTGAATTAAGCACTATTTCAATTTTAAGCAGCTCAACTAAGATTGTTGAATAAAACTTTGCGAAAATGATACGAAAGTGAAATGGAGAACACAATTAATAGCAATCTTCTCTTTTTTTTGGGTCATTAGCGCATTGAATGAAATGTATTTAATGAACAAGCAGCCATTGCATATCATCATTATTTGCCTTACATTCAAGTAATTGCATCTCCACTATTTTCTCGTTTTTCTCTCTCTCTCTCTTTCGCTAACTATATCTCTCACATTCTCACAGCTTCGATTCATTTTCCTTGTGCCTTGCAGTCACTAATTAATCATATAGGAACCGCGACGAACGGACTTCGCTGGGTCCAATTAAGTGCATTTCTTCGTAACAGTGCCACCATTTACCGTTACTCCGGTCTCTTTCTCTCTCTCTCTCTGTATCTCTCACTCTCTGAACATTGCCCTCTGTCCCCTATATACGTGCTTCAATTAGCATCTCAGAGGCAGTGGCAAGGGCAGCAATGGCTGTGGCAGCCGTGTCCAACTGGATTTTCCATTTGAAGCCACATTTTGGCAACGTGCTCGTACTGCGTGTCAATCAATGGCAACAGCAACAACAACTATGACATTCTTTTGAAGCTGCTGCTTGTCGCTAATTCTTATTGCATGTAGCGCTTGACAGCACACACACACACCTCACACACACACACACACACACAAACTTTTTTGCCAGTTTTCCATTTGCGTTTTACGCTGCTTACAAAGGCAAATGAAACGCAAACGATGTTGCAGGAATGTTGCCTTTATAAATGATACTCTGTCACCTCCTTACATAACATGTACACTCAGCAAAATATATATTTAAAAAAAAAACCCCGACAAAAGTGTATTTTCAAACTAAAATTTAGTTCACAAAAAGGGGGCCATAAATTGTATTTTTTAAAAATTAAGCAAGTACTTTTCAAAAATGTAGTAAATTAAGAAAGTTGTTTCTAAATTCTCAGCATCTACACCCTTAATGTTGTTAAAAGTTTCCTGAATTAAAAAAATTTAAAATAAATTTGGAGCATATATACTTTCTTCAAATTACTTAGAAATGTATTTCAAATTTCTTAGGTAACGCCACTTTTGAAAACTTTGTAGCTCAAGGCTTTGGGTAAACTTTTTAACGTGAAGAAAAATGTTTTTCAATGTACAACAATATTTTTTAAGTAAATAAAAATTCTCTGAGTGTATACATATACATGCATGTGTTTGTGTATTTGTATTTATATTGTGTGCCTGTTTGCCGTGCTGCTAATTGAAAGCGTCAAGCACGAAGACGTTGGATGAAGAGTTGCCATGCTGCCACATTGCCAAGTTGCCACATTTTTCGTTTGTGGCAGAGTCAACAGTTTTTAATTTGCTAAACAAAGCGTATATAATTAATTAAAACTAAGCAAGAGAGAAAGAGAGAATGAGAGAGAGTGGGAGCGATAGAGAGAGGGAAAGCAGGCAGAAATCAGAAATTAAAAAGTAGCCCCACAAGTGCAGTAGAGCCTCCTACAACACTACACTTTCACTCTAAGGTCACTCATTTGCGCATTGTTGTAGTTGTTATTATAATTATTGTTGTTGTTGTTGTTTGTCTGCATTCATTTTGTTTTAATATGCAAAGTCAACAGCGTTCTGTGTCAGCCAAAGGGCAAAATCAACAAAACTATACACACAAGAGGCACAAGAGGCAACGCTGAGTACGGGTGTATAGAGGGAAAGAGAAGGCAGAGAGAGAGGAAGAAGGACATAGGGAGGAATGTACAAAGAGGGGGGAGGTCAACAGTTGACTGCCCAGTGGCCGCATTAGCAGAGAAACTGGCCATGTCAACTGACCAGGCCAACTGAACTGGACCAGTCTAATAGAGTGAGATTGAAGAGGAAGAGATAGTAGAGGGAGACAAAGAGAGATGGAGACAGAAGCAGAAGCTCGAGGAACGCATCGGCATTTACAGAAATTTGCATTACTGCCCCTTTTCCCTCTCATATTTCCCCTCATCTATCTGGCCTTGTGGCCATTACCTAATTCGGCTCAAAGTGTGTGTAGCTGCAATTGGCATTTAATAGGCGCGTTGCGTCATGTGGGGAACACACACACACACTCACAGCTTGACAGTCAGATAGACAGAGAGAGAGACAGACAGACAGACAGACAGGCAGTTGATGACGTGAGTAAACAAGCTGGACATGCAACTGCAGCACGTAACAGGTGCAAAGTGTTGCAACATTTCTGGAGACACTTTTGCAAATGCATTGCAAATTCAGTTCAATTCGATTCTAAATTCTGTGGCAAGTTGCCATGGCAGTGGCATGTTGCAATTGCCACTTTTTTGGAATTGTTGCAATTAAACAGTTGCTCTCTCTAGTCTCGAATTAGAAACCACATTTCATACACTTTCGTTTGCAAATGTTAACTCAATTAATGCTGCAACTTTTCATTTTGAGTGCAGTTTGCAATTTGGCAAACGGTAAATGACTTGGGAAAATATCTGAAAAGTTTTTCCAAAGAAGTACAGAGGAAAAACTGCAAATGAAGTAGGAAAATTGTACAGCTTTGATGTTGACTTTTGACTTAACTTGTAGTGTCACTTTATTTATTTTCCGCTTGCTAAAAGGTATCGTATAATACTATATATCTACAAGTTAAATATTTATAAACGGCTCATCAATTTGTGGTGCTGCCAACTCGATGAAATAGTAGCTGAAAAATGCGCTTTCCGCTTTCAAAACTAGCTTTACTGTCAGTTTGAGCTCAACTTAACTTCTCTCGTTTTCATTGAACTAACTTTATTGCCTTTCTGGGCTCAATTTATAAATAGTTTAAACTTTAAAGTTGGTATATAAGCTGATGAAATTATAGCTGAAAGTGCAGCATAAAATGAACTATTTTAATTTACATAAATATCAATTGAAGAACTTGGTGAAATATTCCTTTACATGCACTTAATGCCAATTATATGCTCAAAATGAGGAAAATGTAATTTAATGCAAAATTACTTGTGTGTAATTTGCGTGTATGTGGTGAGTGTGTGTGTGTGTTAGTGTCATTGACAGATCGCTGTCAATCAATTTCAGACGTCGTAGCCGCAAAATGTTTGTCAGCGCATTTAAAGGTTTCCCTCCAAGCAATACATATGCATATATGATTGTGTGTATATATCAGTGCTATATACGTATGTATGTATGTATATGTAATTGTATATTATATAGACCTATATTATATTTGAGTATCATTTTATTTTAAATGTGTTTGTTTTTTGCGCTGCTTGCTTTTTAATGGCAATGACACAAAATGTAAATATGTTTTTAATTGCTTTGTAATTATTATTGTTGCGGTGCCTCGTTGTTTTTCCGCTATTGTTATTGTAATTATTATGGTCATTGTTATTGCTACATTCGTTGTGTTTTTCTGATTGCACAAACATTGAGCCAACGCTTTTGCTATTTGTTTAATAATTAGTGCATTAAATGCATTTTAGCTAAACATAAAACCAGAGCTCATAATTGAATTGTATTGCAAATAAAGTGCAAACCACACACACACGTACACACTCACACACACATCTAAATACACACATAAATACGCTGCTGATGATGGACTAGCTTTTCTCATTTGCTAAGCATTTGAAATGAGTAGAGAAACATTTGTGGAAAATCCATTAATAACAGCATCGTCATTAGACCATTTGAAATTGGCCACTTCAAAGCATAAATTTTTATAAAAATTTGATGACTTCGATTGGGATCATAATTAAAAAGCCGCAAAATGGCGAAATAAAAAGGAAAAATAATGATGGCAAAAGTACAAAAAAGAAATGGTTGCCTACATTTGCGGGCACTTAACGCAACACATTTGACATTTTCAATGGCAGTTTGCGAGTGTTTGTAAATGGGTGAGTGTGTGTAAAGCTGTTTGTGTGTGTGTGTGAGGCACATAAAATGCAAAAGCAAAAAGCGTAAAGCTGCGTAAAATTGAACTTTGGCATCGGTGTCGATGTCGTTGTTACACCCGTTATTCCCAGAGTAGAAGAGTATATTATATGCGATGTAATGTATGTAACAAGCAGAAGAAGGTGTGACAGATCTGTGTCGACTGTGTCGTCTGTCTCTGAATAGAACTAAAGAGCTAGATCAACCACATTTGGTACACAGACTTCTATGAAACCTACGCAGATATTTAAAGCTAGAGTCCTCATATTTTGGGGGACAGACGCCCTATATAATTTTTAAGAATTGAACGTTCCTTTTAACATTATTTAAAGTGGTTCGGTTTCGCATCTAGATTGAGAAATATTTCGGTAGTTATGGCAGCTGTTAGATTTCAAAAGAATGCGGTAGTATTTATACTGTTGCAGATGAATATTCATAGTTACAATTAATGTATATTTATACTGAGTGGTGGGTATCTTCTAGTCGGGCTTTCAACCACAGCATTCTTGCTTGCTGTCGTTTGTCGCTGCTTGAGAGCAATCAAAACACGTGCGCTTAAAAGTTGGTCACGCTTCAGATGCAGATAAGCGGTATACGAATGCTTTGGCAACAAGCACCACAAGGACAACAAGGACTCTCCAGGCAGGACTTTTCAGGACTCTGCCTTGCCGCTTGGGTCCACTGCAATCACAATAAAAACCACACGCATACGCACAATTTTCATTATAATAAAACGCCGCATAAATATCTAAATGAGCAATAAAAATGGTTTATGTGCAATGCGGACGAAGCGCATAAAAGCGTAATACACACACACACACACACATACACATACGTACACCGACATACTCCCACTCACACGCTTAGATGGTAGCACACAGATACAGCTGTGATTGGCAGACAGACGCCGAGCAGAAAAAACTTGACCTGCCCTCGTCAAAGTTACGCTACACATACACACCTCCTCCATACTACACTCCTCCTTCCCTTTCTACTCTCCTTCTTCCTTCTCTACTCTCCTCTCTGTTTCCTCCTCTTTCTGCTCCTCCCATCCTACTTCGATTCGGTTTGTCTGTCAGTTGAAATGCGTTTTGTAATTCATATTTGCATGAAAAATGCCAAACGGCAAAGTGTCATAAACTTTCAAAATAAATATAGGTAAGGGGGGAGGGGGTACACTGGAAGGGGGTTGGGTCTAGGGGTAGCAAAATACAAAGTCGTTTCACATGTCTAAAATTCATATTTAAAAGAGCAGCCGTCGTCTTTTCATCTTTTAGGCAACAGTGGAGGAGTTTTCATCGGCAGGGGGAAAGGACGACAAACAACACAATAAAAACCGATATAAATATGTCAGAAAAATATTCTTTTTCAATTGTATAAATGTGTGTATGTGTGACTGTGTGTGTGTATGTTATTAAAACTGACAAGAACACTATCTAATATGAAAAGTTAGATAAATAGGATCGATAAGATGTCTTGTTTTGATTAAAATTGAATTGGTTTTGAAAATATAAGAATTTTAAAATAAAAACAGCTTTAAGACTCAAGAGTCATCGATGCTTCATGAACTTTTACCACGATATTTGTTAAATGTAGTAGATAAATTAGTTTTAATCTTTTCTATTTGTTTAAATTATACTACTTTTACTTTTTTACATTTCATAACATTAAATCAGAATGTCTAGATAGTAATATAATTTTAAATTTTCTTTTAATTGGGAATTGTTGTATATGATATGTTAAAAAGGTTCACGACTAAAGCCAGGTCAGAATTTTATGGTTATATTTGGTTAATGTGCTCGATTATGCAGTTTATTAATTTCTTTTTTCATATTTCGTTATGTAATTAAATATAATATTCGCTGCTGAAATACAATGATGATGCTTCAAGTGTTAAAGCCAGCGAAGTGAAAGGACTGAAAGCCAAAATGAACTATATAGCATACATGTATGTATGTATGCATGAATAATGAAGTATTCATGTCTATATATTAATTCCTATATACATATACACATATATATATAATGATGATATCATTGACAATTTGCGAAAATTTTTGCTGAGGCTACGTTTGAATTAAGCTGCGAGTAAATTGCCAGACGAGTTGATTAATGCTTTTTACAGGTGGCACCAGCAAAGCAATGGCAGCAAAAATAGCAGCAGCTGAGGCTGTGGCAATGGCAGTGGCAGTGGCAGTGGCAGTTTCAGCCAAAGCCGCAGCAGCTGCAGATTATTTAATGACAGCAGCTGAAGTTTAAGCCGAAAGAGGGAAAGAGGCACGGCCAAAGGGGCGTATACGTAAAGTTAATGCAATTTTATTTCATGCATGTGTCGGCAAAATGTTAATTTGCGCACGTTGTATGTGTGTGTGCGTTTGTGTGTGCGTTTGAGGCTGAGTGTATTTGTGTGTGCAATGCAATAAGAAACTTGTAAGCCCAGGGACAACAACATCTGCAAATTGTGACAACAAGACCAACAATCGGCAAGGCAAATGTTTATGCTGGCGCAAAAGAAAAAGCAACTGTTTACACATGCCCTTTGTGAACCAAATGGTAATGGGGACATCGGTGTGCAAGAGATGGCAAATGTGAGATGAGAGGGATGGAGAGATGGTGAAATGGTGAAATGGAGAAATGGCGCCTGCTGTGTGGCGCGCTAAATAAACCCACTGATATCCGTGACAAGCTGGGGCCAACGTCAGCGACATACTGCTTCCTGTCAGCTGCAGCGGCCAAGTTTTTACTGTTGTTGCTAGTGTTGCTGTTGTTTTTTGCTGCTGCTCCAGAAGTTACCCGGCGGACATGTAAAAATATAGCACACATTGCGTATACGTCACGCACAACATGCACAAACAGTTGAAGGCGATGCCAGAATATGTATGAAGCAAAATGTCAAACAACTTGTCGAACGAACTTTGAATACGCTATACATCTTCAAAGTTAATATGTTTAACAAAATAAACAAGAATTATTTTTATTTAAAATTCCGCTTAGTTAGAAAAAGTTGGGATTTGAAAAGGTTGAATCTATAAATAATTTGTTCTTATTACTTTTTCTTATTAAAAAGAACTTAACAAATCAATGAGAACGATAGTCAGATATTTATTTGTAGTATGTTATTTAAATATGTAGTATGTATTTAAAAGCTACAATAAGGAACTTTTGTTAGTGTATGTTTCTATGGCGCTTCAATTCGTTCATTCCTTGTAAGACTATTTCCTGTGTTAGTAGTAAGATAATAGACTTAACGCTACTCCAACAACTTGCCAACATTGCCAAAGTTATTTGATGCAATACAAAAGGGAATTGTACAACTGGATGTGAGGTCAAAGAAAATGTTCAGCTGGGAATGCAGAGAATATTCAAGAGGGAGTAAGAGATGGGAGAGTTGACAGTCGTATCGTTAGGCTTATTTATTTATTATTTCTGTCGATTGAAGTGCCATCAATATCTGTGGGGTCAACAATGCAAGACAACAAAAGAAGCCAAAGAATGTGCTGAAAAACGAAGAGTGACCAATGGGGAGCTATATGTTTGACTGCAGATACTCGTATTGGCAGATACTTATGTATGTATATGTATATAGACATGGCTATCAGCTGCAGCTTTTCTTTAAGATATGAGAATTTGTTTGCTTTTGAAAGGCTTTAAGCTAACTGTGTGCATATATGCATATACTCTTACATAAATCAAAACTATAGTTCGACTCCAGTGAGCTGTTCCCACGTGTGCCATTCATTTACTTTGTTCTTTTTAGACCCTGTACTTGTACGGTGCAAAGGGATTTTTTAATTGTGTCAAAGTGTGTTACTTAAGATAATTTAAGATATAGAGGAGCCTACATACTAAGTTTGTTGATTCTAGCTCTTATAGTCTCTGAGATTTAGTTAAATCGAACAAAAACAGGATTATTAAAAGGGAGCTGTGTATAATATATACTATAGTCCAGTTGTGTCTTAAAAATTTCCTCTAGATTGAATTAGAAACTCAAAAGTTCTTGGAGAAGCAATTATTGGCCACTGTTTTTTAAAAACACAATAAGTACAGGGTCTCTTACATTCAAGTTATCTCGACTGTAACCTTTCCTACTATTTTTTTTTATTTCCTTTTCTCTATTATATATTTTTTTGTGGACATGATTTAGTGTCGAGTGCGCTGAGCCTACTGACCCCTTGCCTAATGATGTCAATCTGTGGGCCAGCTTTAAAGTACGGCAAAGCATGGACCAACCTGTCTAGAGAACCCGCATTTTTTGGCTCAGTTTATTTGAGCAACGGCCCGCACATTCATCATAAAATGTGTGGTTGCCACATATGAGTGGGGGGAAGGGGGGATGGGGGCATTGAAGAGAGGGGAATGGGGAGTTTGGCAACACGGAAAAGCAATCGCACATACAAAATGTGCGCATATTTCATGACCAGTCCCTGGCCCCCTTTATACGAGGGCTAAAAGGGTCGTTGCTCTGATATGAGGATGCTTGCCAAAAAATTACATGGACCATTGGTCAGCAACAGCAACAGTAATAACAAAAACAACAACAACAACAACAACAACTACAAGCGGCATGCGACTCGCATATTCATAAAAAACACCTTTGATGTATGTAATTTTGTTACCGTTTTCACTTCTCTACACTTTTCTGTTTTTCTTTTTCTTTTTTTTGTTGTTGTTGTTGTTGCTGTTGCTGTTGCTGGTGTCCCTGGCGTGTTTTACCCTGTTACTTTGTTTTGTTATGTTTGTTGTTGCTCTGGTCATTGCTGTCTATGTGTATGTGTGTGTGTGACACAGAAAGCAGCTTGTGTGCGAGGTGCGAAATTGTGACGTAAGCAGCAGCAGCCACCATTAAATTGGGTTAGCACAAAAAAGACTGACTAAAAAGAAACTAAACGGACTGACAGACTAACAGATGCCCTATGCTGAAATTTAGATTTGTTAATTTTAATTGATTAATTGTAATTTAAATTAAACTAATATTGTTGAGGTTTTTAAAAATAATACCAAAAATAATTACAAGTTAAAATAAAAAGATTTCAAGTAACAATTATCATTATATGTAATTTCTTTCAAGTTATTTATTTCGTTATATTGAACATACTTTCTCTCAATACGAAACAAATAATACCCTGTAAATTTAGTTTAATACCACACTCGACTATTAAACATGTTTACGAATATATCCAGTTACTGCATCGTTACTTCCACACTGGATCAACTTTATGATACCCTGCTTTATGCGCATGCTTTTTTTAATGTCTACAGGGTATATAATAAATCCGAAAATATGTATATACATATATGTTTGATCAAGGTTTATTTTGTTTTTCGCTTTCTTTTTGAGCTCTTTTTTGGCTGCATGCTGCCACAGGGGAAATGAGATTTGCGCCTCTGAGTGTGCGTCGTGTCAGTTTCAAAATAAGTACGTGGGAATTTGGACATTCAATGCCAGTGAAAGAAACAGAGAAGCAGAGAAACAGTTTGAGGGCAGCTTTGTGGTCGCAATGGGACAACACCAAAACATACACACTCACACACACACAGACACACAGAAAAAGACAGATAGAGGCAACCACAAACAAACAAATAAATAAATTGCCGCTTCAACAGAATTTTAAGCTGAAATGGAAATGGGAGTTTTCATGTACATATTAACTTGTGAATCAAGTCTATAATTGTATGTGGCTTGAGTTTCATACGCCCTCGTTTGCTTAATTGATCAACTAGTTAAGCACTTTACTAACATCGCTAATAACAGTCATTAGTTAGGCATGGGCCTAACTTTGCCTAATTAATATTCTTGACGCGGCTTAAAAAAAATATTTGGCCATCAAAATCTATGCGAATCATGTAGGAAATCTAGCTATTTATTAAGTTAGCTTTATTAAATCAATTTTAATAAATTATTTCAGATTCATTGTAGTTTATTGTTCAGTTAAAGTAAAAAGGATTTTTGAAGATTGTATTTTTTTTATATATAGAATCAATTTATAGATCAAATGATCAAAATGGTAAACTTAAACTTATTTTAACGCGTCTTTCTCATTCCATTGTTATCGTCCTTTGGGACTAATCTTAAATCAATTTCATGAACTTGTCTTGAACACATTTTACACAGACCTATTTGAGTTTCATCATCGTCTGAGGAATACGATTATTGTATCAGCTTAATACGTAAGCACCCAAGTTAATGTGCTTGATTGATCGACTTGAAACCAGCTTTAAATGAAATCTTTAGAAAGACTCTTAAACCATTTCCGATGAATCTGACATGTGCCAGCTTTAATATAATCCCCTAAAGATGATCTATTTGGCATTCCTGGAAATACTATGAGCCTAATGTGAAATAGCCCAATTTATAATTTCTGCGAAATATAATGAGAGAAAGTGCCTTTAAAATTGCTTAAGCATTTGTTTTTGTGCAAAAACTGTAAACTTAATTACTGTAAACTAAACTCGAGAGTAATTCAAGCTCTCATCTCATCAGTTTTGGGTGGGTGAGATAAAGTAGGAAGTAAGATAACTACCACTTGAAAGGGCTTTTATACTTAGGCCCTAGATGGGCTGCGTGTCCATTTTGGGCTATGAGTTTTGGCAATTGCCGTTAGCTGACAAAGTCATCAAAATTTCACAGCCACTTGGGAAAGCAGAATAGCGAAAAATTTTTATTGTGTTTTCATTAGGCGTCGAGAAGGCTCTCTGGTCAATGCTTAACTTTGGACAGGACCAAAAAGCGTTGAACATTCGTGGCAATTGGCGACTGGGACACACGCAAGGAATCAGCTTAGGAGAAATGATGGGGAAAGAGGCATCAGAGAAGGGGGCATGGCCTTTTGGGACTCTTTCGCATTAAGACAACAAGATAGAAAAACGTTTTTATCACCAAATGCTCGACCTGAAGATGTGCTCTAAATTAAAAGGTTGTTAACTTTGCCAAATTAAAAAGTTAATTAAAATTGTATTGTATTTGATTTTAGCTATAAACCAAATGGAATTTATCAGGTTTGGCTTACACATTTTGAATGAATGAGAAATATTTAGATAATATAGATAAATAACACCAAAATTATTCAATAAATAAATCCGTGTATAACGTTGTTCATTTGCTTTTATTCCAGTTACAAGCTAACTGAATTTAGTGCAATCAATTGTAAAGTTTATCAAATACATTGACACTTGAATCCAATTTACTTTGTTTTAGGCGTGTTATATATTATAAGAGAATGCCTGTTTATGAGATTTGAGTCGACAGTTAGTATACCACGTGTTTTACATAATTCCAGGGTATATTTATAGTACAACATGCGCAGAATTGAACAGGCGAATGACGAGCACGCGAAAAACTTAATGAACTACATGAAAAGCGGACGCATCTGATTGTTGCTATGTTTGTATATCTATCTGAGTAAGTGTGTATGAGTTTCTGTGTGTGTATATGTGTATGCTAACTAAGCATTGGGCTGTTTGGCTCTCAAGTATGCTTAGAAAATCTCCAGAGCACGTTTCCGGAAATAAATAAATAAAATCCTAAAGGAGCCAAGGCAAGGCCAAAATTGTTGCCTACTTTTTTGGGATTGGGGGGAAGAGAGAGAGCGGTCAAAAGAGATGAAAAACAAAAAGGAAAAAAATGGAAGGCAAAATGAAAGGAAACAAACGAGCTTTGCATAGAAATTTACGTGTCCAAAAAAGGAACGAGCAACAGCAACAACAAACACAACAAGGATAACAACAAGGAGCAACCGAAGCTGAACATAAATTCCCGTAAAATTTTAATGATACAAATTATTTGGCAACAGAAAACAAGTCCAAATGGCGCTGCCGCAAATGTTTTATTATTTTCTTTCACATAAATTTATTTTGCGTAAATGTATTTGTATCTCTGTGTGTGAGAGAGTATCTTTCTGTGTGTATCTTTGTATCTGTGCTTTCTTTTGCTGACGGCTTTCAGCTGCATGCACTTGATTTGTAATTTAATATTAATTAAAACGAATAACAGCATTTTTCAGCTATATGCATAGTAGTTGGAAAATCTTTCTTTTCCTGTCAGCACAAGTAGCAGCAGCAGAAGCTGACAGGTTGGCAAGTTGGTCGAGAGTACGGAGTCAGAGAGAGAGAGAGAGAGATTTGTTTAACTGAGCTTTTGGCCAAGTCAACGAACCGAGTTGAGTCAATAATTTTATTGCAAAGACATTAAAATTTTAAATGCTGTCCGCATTTATTCTTCCCTCTCAGTCGCTCTCTCTTATTCTCTCTCGCTCTCTTTCTCTGGCTGTGAAACGTGAGTGCAGTGAATCCTTCATCCTTCATTCTAGCCAAAAGTGTCTGTCTAACGCACCTCTTTGCTTACGGCAACTTTTGCGCCTGTAAATTTTGCGTCGTCAACAACCAAATGGGACCCTCTTTCCCTTTACCTTGCCCTAACCATACTCTTCCCTTCTCCATTTCTCCATTTCTCTAGTTCTTGTTGTTGTTGGTGACTGCGCCAAAACTTTGCCACTGGGAATTCTGCAGGGCGTCTCGACGTTTGTTCGGCTTTTACGATGGCAAAGA
The DNA here is from genome assembly GCA_035044365.1 of Drosophila neotestacea. NCBI lineage: Eukaryota > Metazoa > Arthropoda > Insecta > Diptera > Drosophilidae > Drosophila > Drosophila neotestacea. The sequence goes on from JAWNMD010000155.1 coordinate 2,213,255, forward strand.
CGTCGAAGTTCCTGCTTCTCCTTCTACTCCCTTAGCTGTTTCTGCTGCTCCCTTTGTGTTATCGCCGCACGCAAAAATGTTCCCTAGTATTAAGTATGTGTGTATCTGTGTATCTGTGTCTGTGTTGCGTGTGCGTGTGTGTTTGTGTGTATGTGTGTGTATATGTCTGCATTAACAAAACTCAATTTCAACTTTTCACTCTGTTCATGTGGAAAAGTTGCCAGTTGCCAGGAGTCTGGGCAGGAACCTAGAGAGACAAGCTCTTTACCCTATACTAAATTGACAAAGTGGGTATATTACATTTTGCATATACTTTCAGTTCTATTAGAGTTGTGAACTGAAGAAACTTGACTTACAGTCAAATATTAATGATCGCTTTTAGACACATATATTACATAGATAATTAGTGCCGGGTATCTGCATAGCCTGGCATACTTTCTATTTAGCATTCTCATACTCATACATTTATGGCCAGCTACGAATTGTTGTTCTTTGCGTTCGCTGTGGAAACTAAATTGAAATACTTATTTGATATACGCATTGCTGGCATTGCCCGACATGGAATGTTAATAATAATTCATAATAAAAAATGAAAATGCATAAAAAAATACAAGATATAATTTAAAATGCAAAAGTCATAGTGTAGCTTAGTAATATTATCACATTGTGCAATTAGATATGCAGAGTTCTGACAAAAGTTGCAGGCCCAACTTGGCCAGGAAAATGCAATTTATGTGGCCAGCAAACGATGCCAAAAAAAAAACATGGCAGAAGACGACACAAGGTGGCTAAGACGGGGTGTGGACTGAGATGCAGGCTGACTGTGAGGAAAGAAAGCCGGAAACAGGAAGACGCCATAAAGGCAGCATTTTTCATGGCTGTCTGAGTGAAAATGCAAACGTGTGAAGACTGCAATTGGGCGTGGCCACAAAAGCCTCTAATTAGATTGAGGGCAAACTTTTCTCTCGGTTTTCTTTTCTCTTTTTTCTTATTGCTGCTTTTCATTTTCTATTTTTTCGGCAAGTCATCGATAAATCAATGCGATAAGTTTGATTCGATATTACGAGGCTGGAGTAAATAACGGTGAGAGAAATTGCAGAACGTCAGCTGCCGACAGCTGATTGATGATCCACGAAATTACAAATTACACAAATGTTATGCGAATTGTCAGATAAAAACCCACTCGCCGAATCACTTAAGCGAAACACCTTATTTGCTCTGGATAAATGAATTTGCCGATAGAAATTTGATTGATTGTAACCATTAACAATCAAAGAAGAGACCTTTTTTCATTTCTGCTAATAAAAAAAAGAGACTGATACATTTGATGGTTTCAATATCAGATATTCTTTCCCCTATTTGACACTTTTCAATTATTTTTGTTAGTTCAATTGATATTTTTTTATTGTATTGAGTTTATTTAACGTCAGCTAAAAAGTTGACAAAGAGAGATACAATTGAACGCTAGAATTTCAGCAATTGTTTTCTTTTTCTATTTATTGCAATTTCAATTGTTTTTATTTCAACTGAAAGACTATTAAACCCTTAAGTATTTTAAACTACATTTTATCTGTAATTATAATTTTTTTGTTGTATTATTACGAGTACTCGAAATAGCGTTCATCGAGTTCGTAACGCTTTAAACGCTGCCAATATTGGTCAAAGAAATGGGCTTCCAACTGATACATCTTGTAGACACGATAGAAGCCTTCATGCTGATATCTATTGTTCGTTACCCAAATGCAATGATTTGGAAATGTGTCTACGATTTGAGGTGTACCATTTAAATCAATATCACAATGCATATGCATTGTAGTAAAATCGTAAGGCATTGTCGCTTCAGTCTCACGCTTCTTGCGCAATATATGAGTTACCACTGTACTAGATTTGGGTTGAACTTCTTCCAATGACTTGGTTTGTTGGGGTAAAGTTTTCTCTGCGGTGTCATTGATTCGTTGATTGTTGAAACTATCCAAAGTTGTGGCATTTTGTTGTTTGTTAGTCGAGTTCTTCATGGCTTTAGTGGTTATTTCAGTGTTGGCCAACACATTTGCAGTGTTGGCCAGAGTTTTAGCATTGCCACATTGCATATGCAACTGTGGAAAATGTCAGAATTGCTTCTTAGAAGTCTTCTTCACAAATGAACTTACCAATGTAAATAGAACAACCCAAGATATAAGGTGTGTTAAATTGAATCTCAACTTCATGTAAATTGAATAAAGCTTTTTAAACTTGTCTTTATATTTTTTGTAGATATTTTTCATGTGCTATTTTCGTGTTTTATCGTGTGCTTAAATCAAATCAACAAAGTACTGATATTAAAGTGAGTAACTTACAGTCAACGCTATCTACGATTGTTTTGTTAGAAGTTTCAACAGTGTTAAGTTGTATTTCAGTAAAATTAATTATAATAGTTTATGAAAGTTGATATATTTCCATATAATGCTGTTAGAATAAAATTAAATGATATTTTATATATTTATTTTGGACTTCAAAGTAATGAAAGCTTTGTCTTAATCAAATTCTTACACTAGTTTCATAAGATTCATCACTAGCAAACTAAATTAATTAATATTTGTTCATTCAGCCCTAAGATTTAGCTAATTACCTAACTGGGATTAAGTTTTAAAATGGTTTACAGTTTTGCCCCTAGATACAAATTTTATAGACTTGGGAAAACAAAAAAAAAAAGGACTTTTGAGAGAAACTTTCTGTTGCTTTATGTCATTCGTTGAACTTTTCTGGATGTGGGTGAATTGTCAGACTGTTATGTATGTGTGTAGAGAGGAGTAGGGGAGATATATCTGTGTGTGACTGAATATGCTGGCCATGTTTGCTTTATGTGTTACTAAAGTTCAACGAAGTTTTAGCCAGTTGAAACGATGCGCACTTGCAAATTATGGCCAACGTGTTTACCAGGCGAAAATTGATAACAAACAATACGCACACGGATACACACACACAAGCCCAAATGTAGACCCGCACACTCACACACTCGCACAGCTCGATACAGCATCAATTACCCACGCCATGTGGTGAGACGACGACGCCATTTGAGGTTCGAGACTGAGCACGAAGTAAACTGAAAATCTAGTAGGAAAGTCTTCAGGCGATAGAACACGACTGTGGGAGTTCCTGTATGTAATTTGAAAACCTTTGTATATGTGAGACAGCTTTCCCGCCCGGGTGCAAATTTTTGACGAACACTGCTATTTACTAAACTGGATCTGAATGGAACAAAAGGGATCCAACAAACCAGGTTTGGTGTCTCTAGCTCTGTTAGTCTTGGAATATACATATATGCTTGATGGGGTCTGTCAAGTCTAAATACTTCTATCCAATTTGACCAACTCAAAAGACTCCTTATAACTTTTAAGTGCAGGGTCTAAAAAAATAGAAAAACGCACAGTGAGTCCAATTGATGGGCGGTGATTGGACGGACAGGGGGAAATGCAGGGCGAGTGAGTGCAGTGACAGGCGACAGTCGACAAGGATACTAGGATATTAGAAAAGCCACACGGCCGAGATGAGGAGCATGTAAAGTGACAGCCAAGTGGCACATAATAGCCAACATTGATAATGACCAGCTTACTGATCGATATATGTATATGGTATATGGCAGCACATTTCAAGTGTGAAAATAATATGACAGCAGTAATCAAGGCGTCAGCTTTCCTCATTTACCCCTCATCACCTTAGCAACAGCCCCTCGCATTTTCTCTGGCCTCTATATTGATATTGATTTCAACGGCGGTTAAATGCGGCGTATACGTAATGGCCAAAAGAGTGCCGTCAGAAGCGTCTGAAAAGGCTGCAGGAAATGGGCAAAATATCTGTAATATCTGGAAATGTTGAACGCATTGCAATGGGTACTACTCTTCCCCCTTATTCTCTTTCCCCCCTCCGGCTGGCCCCGGGGCTGCTGGCTGTTAACACATGTCACTGGGCCATAATTGCAAAGGAGATGGAGTGCGATGTGAGCTACAGACAAGCTCGGAATGAATGACAATTGTTTTGACACGCCTGATGGTTGTAGAAGAGGAGTGCAGAGAATAAGGGGGAGGAAGAGGGGAACGTACTGGGAGAGGCAGCTGTCAGAAGCAGGCAACTCACAGCTTGCAGGACAGGCACAGGCATGCACAGTGCGTATACGCAATGTGATAAAATCCATAGAACACAACAATGCAAGCCAAATTGAATTTTTCATGCTGTGTCGTCCAAAAAATTTATGGCTAAAATATTTTGTTGTGCATTTTGGCGTTGAAATGTAACTTCATTAGGCGAATGCAGCAAAACTTGAAGTAAATTTCAATTAAGCTACGATTGCCTGTGTATAACTCTGTGTATGTTTGTGTGTGATTGTGTGGGTGAGTGTGTGGGTGAGTGTGTGTATTGTTTGTGCTGTTTGTGGTCGGCAGTTTGGCATCTAAAGCACGTTGCATGTGGCAAGTTGAGCGGGTCAGTTGCTTAAATGGCTTAACAGTTAATTTTGCATTCAATTAAGTTGAAGGTGGCAGAATGACAGGCAGACCCAACCTACAACCCCCTGCTCCCAGTGTGCCACATGGCCGCAGCATGCATGTGGCAACCACATTCAGCTGAAGCATTGCCCACTTAAATTTTGCAACATGTGGCAACATAGGCAACACAACAAATCTCTTTAGTTGACTGCACTTTCAGACTTGTCTTTCGCTCACTGCCCATTGATTAATAATCTCGCCAAAGCCAGTTTAGTTTTTCGTTTTCCCTTTTGAAACCTTGCTGCCAGCAGCATGCTGCCACACATACTTGCCACATGCAACGACTGCAGTAATGCCTAAATCTGCCAGGATAGCACATATTTTCGCCAGCGCCAGCAAAAATTTGTTGCCAGGCTAAAGATGCAGCACTCCAAGTTCTCTGACTGCAAAGGGCTCAGCTCGCACTTGTTTTTTATATACCCTGTAAGCATGTTGAGCAGGGTAGCGTTAGCTAAGCACTCGACAAACCAAGGTATATGATTGTCAACTACTTAGAATGAAAACATTGAATATCAAATCTAAAATAATAAAATGTGTATATCCATTAAATACATTAATATTTTAATTTATTTATATTGTTTAATTGTACTTACTGGGTATTTGGTAGTCGAGCATGCCATTCGAGCGCATTTAAAGTTTATTTTTTTATTGTTTTTGACGTTGTATTTCATTTTGTTTTGCTTTTTGCACGAGGCAAACCTTTTGTTTATTTGCGCTCCGGCGGATCACAAAAACTATAATAGCTGCAGTCCGGGCAGGACATGGGATGTGGACGCGGACACGGACGCGGATGTCGACGAGAATGTGGATGTGAATGTGGATGTGGATGTGGATGTAGATGTGGAAATGGATGTGAATGTAGACGCGAATGCAGGCACCTCGACACAAAGGCGAAGCAGGGAACTAAGCGCAGCTAACAAAAATGTTTATGTGCTGCTGGCTATTGTATGTATGAGTGTGTGTGTCGGTCTTGGAGTGGGTGTGTGTGTGTTTGAGTGTGTGTGTGTGTGTAGTCTATGCACGTACGTACAGTTATAAATTGCAACTCGTGCGCAAGGTTTGTCAGTTCAGAGCAGTGTAGCCAGAGATTCTTGCTAACAAAATGTAGCTAGAAATAGATTAAAAATAAATAAATTAAAAGATAATAATAATTATAACCTATAATTAAGTAAGGCTTCTAGTTAATAAACACGTCTTAAGAAGCTGAAATTCCCTGTTAACTTATACAACCCCTTGAATTTATGTGGCAAACTGAAAAACATTTGACATAAATTTTATAAAATGGCAAGAATACCAGCTAATACAATTTCCGAAAACTGTATAGCTTTTATAATTACAGTTACTACTTAATGGCTAAAATCACAGCACTTATTTAGAGCTAAGTGAGTTGGCATTGTCGATTGCAACAGAGAAAGAGAGAGGGTGAGAGAAAAAGAGTAATAGAGAGATGGAGTAAAAGGGGAGAGAATTTAGTCATATATAGTTTGGGTTTCGGGTGGTTGGCTAGTTGGTTAGTTGGGTTAGTTGTTGTGTTGCAAAGCCGCAGGCGACGGGGCAGGTGATGCATCTGTGGTTGTCCGAGTATGTGTGTGCATGTACATATAGTACACGTATGTGTGTTTGTGTTGCGAGTAAAGGGCGGAAAATAGTTACTGTAATAGAATTAACAAAACACCAAAAGCAGGGCACAATTAAATATTTGTGCGGCCAGCCAATGTGCAACAATGTGGCACGTCTGTTCGTTTGTTGTTGCTGCAATATTGAAAATCTCTAAAATGTTTGCTACGAAAATAGTTGTATAAGAGTGTACAATCATATTGCTAACGATTATATTCGCTCGTCTGCTTGCCACACACACACCAACGTACAGTTGCAACATTGAAATTACACTGCAATTTAACAATTTTTTAATGTGCCACAGTTAAAATGTAACGACTGTAACGAAATTGCAACTGCGGTTCGTTGTAAATATTTATGTAGATTCGTATTTTGTATTTGTATTTGTATTTGCATTTGCAATTTCAGGTGTGTTGCATGCCACCACCACCGTTCACCCCTCCCTCCCACCACCAAAACGAATCGCTTCAATTTATTGTGCTCTATGCAAAACGAGGAAACAATGCGGGTACTATAAAATATTTCAATTGCTTTTAATCTGACTTTTGTTTAACTGAAAAAGTGGAACAAACGGCAAAAGCTGCTTCGTTTTAAAGCCGTTGAATAAATAGATATTCAACCAAAATCGGAAATTAAAAAGCATCTATAAAAAGAAATTCTTTGTTGACTGTTGTGGAAGAAATCTTAAAGCGAAATATTTTAATATAAAGTGATTGAAGGAATTTTATGACGGAAATTCCTTGGGGAGCATTTTCTTTCACATTTTATATATCTTAAATACACTTTTATTAAAAAGCAAATATATATTTCAGTATTAAGAATATATTTATTAATTTCTAAATGCGTTTTTTATTGAATACAACATAATAAATTGATTTGACAGCTTTCGATTATACATTTGTCATTATGTTTCTGCTGGCTGTAATAAATCATGCCGTCGACACATTTGTTAAAGAAATTTGTTTGCCAGAATTGCAATGACAATAAAGGACATGAAATATGTATTTCCCATTATAAAATTTAATGTTTAAAATGAGATTCAATTAATTGGATAAGCTTGATAAATTTGATGGCATTTTATTCGCTAACTCTAAAATACTCTGTGAGGTGTAAAGAGAATGCTAACTATGATTTCGTATAAGGTGTAAGCATTAATTGGAATAAAAGAAATCACCTTTTTGTCCGTCATTTATTAAGAATAAGATTCTTCCTTGACTGCAAAATGTTAGCAGAGTCTAAAAATATTTTTATCTAAATGTTGAAAACAAAATTTATCGTTTGCTGTAGAAATTTTAGAAGTTGTTTCAAGTTAAGATTATCGGTTCGACATCATTTGGACAAACTCTTCATAGCTCAATCGTCCGTCACCATCCTGATCGGCAATCCGTATCATTTCATCAATCTCTTCTTCAGGCACCAACTGATCCACGTCAAAGAGTACAGATCTCAACTGATCTGGACCAATAAAACCTGTGTTTTCTTTATCATAGATTCGAAATGCCTCACGCAATTCATCGTCATCCAGATTTCCGCTCAATCTTCGGGCCAATGCGGACACAAATTCATCAAAATCAATAAATCCATTTCCATCCGTATCCACTTCATTAACCATCGAGTTGAGCTGACTTTCTGTCGGAGTTTTTCCAATACAACGCATAAAGGAAGCTAATTCCTTGACCGTTATATTTCCATCTGCCTCGTCATCTAATATTTCAAATGCCCAATTAAAGTGGCCAAATTCCTTCACCAGTAAGATCCATTTCTCCAATTACTTGTAAAATTTCGATACGTAAAAATTTAATAAAAAAATAAGAATTTAAAAGAAAGCTACAAAAGATGTGTACAAATTGTGTGTATTTTGAAAACTGGCATTTTTCTGCTCTGTTTAAATGAATATTGAAACTTGATCAACATTCAGCCTGCTATGATGATAGCAAAATCCTATCACGATTCTTACTTGTAAGAAAAGAAGAAGTTTCAGGAAAAAAACTATATAATTTATTCAATTCTATTTCTGGCCTTACTCGTCCCATACATTTATGCAATTATTATACTGTATACTACATCTGTTTAAAGTTCTTCTGGTTATTTACTATATTTTTCGGTGAATCTTTAACTTATTCCTTAACTTATCTCGTGGTCATCATGCCGAAAAAGTCCTCATAGCTGACATAACCATCTGCATCCATGTCTGCATCGCGAACCATTTCCTCGAGCTCCTCTTCACCCAGTTGAATATTGAGATCGAGCATTACAACACGGATATTATCAACGGTAATATATCCACTGTTGTCTTTGTCGAAGATACGAAACACTTCCCTAACTTCATCATCATTTGGCTCTTGACACATTTTCTGAGTCATTGAGTTGAGAAATTCTGTAAACTCAATATCTCCATTACCATTTGTATCCACGGCATTTATCATTTCCTGTAACTCGCTTTCAGTCGGTTTCTTTCCCAGCTTATGCATAAAATGATTCAGCTCTTTGGTGGTAACAGTGCCATCTTTCTCATAATCTAACATGGCGAATGCACGCTCAAATTCAAGCAGTTCCCGAGGTGTAAGATCCATACCAATTACACGCTATAATTTTGTTTAAGAAATAACACAGAACTTAATAAATATAAAAAGATGTGTGAGATCTGAAAGTCTGTACAATACTACATTTATATTATAATAACATATACAACATAGGGCCTGCTATTTTCAAGTTTCCTTGCCTTTATCTCTTTTTTTTTTTTTTTTTTTTTTTTTTTTTTTGAAACTTTCAAAGTTTTGAAGATCCAAAAATTTGTGAAGGACATAAGCAATCCTGACCAGTTTATGATCCTTTAAATTATTATTTACAAACTAAATGTTTATTTTTTAATTATTTAGTTTTATTTAAATATTTGTCTATTATTTATTCACACAAAACAATTTACGGATGTTTAGAAACCAGTGTCGGTGTAGTCCCAAGAGTGTGGATCGATCTCGAAACGCTTTAAACGCTCATAATACTGGGCAAAAAAGAAGCCTTCCAGCTGATAGGTCTTATAGACGCGATAGCGTTGTTCGCTTTCATACCTAGTCGTATAAACCCGAATACAATGTTTAGGATATAAATTCACGATACTTTCTATGTTATTTTGATCCAAATCACATTGCATATGCGTCATAAGTAAATCAGAGTTCATATCTGGTCTTTGGCGCTTCTCTCGCAAAATATGTGATAATACTTTGCCGGGTGTTGCCTGCGATATCTTCTGAGTTGGAAATGTTGCTACAGTGGTGTCGTTACTTCGATTATTATCAGGACTTTCCGAAGTGGTGGCATTTTGTTGTCTTTTAATTGAGTTAATGTTCATGGCTTCGTTTGTGGATAACAACTTTGTTGTGTCAGCCAAAGTTCTGGCATTGCCACAATTCTGTAGAAGGATTTTAAATGGTATTTCGGAAAAGTATTATTCACCTGTTATACTTTTACAAACTTACCATTGTTAATAGGGAGAACAGATAGACGGAATGTACTAAACTTTTATGCATTTCAAACTATTCAAATATTTGTTAAGTCTATTCGTAATCATAAACATTTAATGAAACTACTGAAATTAAAGTAATAATTAAACACTTGAAAGTCTACGCTAACTAGATATATATATTTCTGCAGTTCCTGAGGTGTAACATTCCTTCATTTAGTCGCTGCTGTTCTTCAAACTGAATTATTGGTATATCTTTGGCTTACATACATATAATTTTTATTCATGTAAGAGTCTTCAAATCACTCAATCTCAGGGTCAATGGTTCTTGTTCAGCTTTTAAATGAACATACAGTTAATTTTATTGTTGCTACATTCAAGTTTTAAAGATACATTGACAGGATATTTATACACCAGTTCCAGAGTAGTCCCAAGTGTGTGGATCGATCTCGAAACGCTTTAAGCGCTCATAGTACTGTCCAAAGAAGAATGCCTCCAGTTGATAGGTCTTATAGACACGATATCGGCCCTCGTTCGCATATCTGTCGTTATAAACCCAAATGCAATGATTGGGAAATGAATCTATAATAGCAGCTCTGCCATTTTGATCCAAATCACATGGCAAATGTGTTGTATGGAAATCAAAGGGCATATCTGTTGTTTCACGCTTCTTGCGTAAAATATGAGTTAACACTTTGATGGAAGGGGGCTGTTTTTTCAGAGATTGGGTTTGAGTAGGCAATGTTGTCACTGCAGTGTCATTAATTCTTGGATTATCGAGTCTTTCTACAGTGACATTTGGTTGCACTTTCATTGAGTTGATCTTTATGGCTTCAGTGGAGGATAACACTTTTGTGGTGCTGGCCAAAGTTCTGGCATTGCCACATTGCAAAAGTGACTGTAATAAGATTTTAAATGGTATTTCAGAAATGGATTATTACATATACGAACTTACCAATGTTAATAGAACGAACCAATGGACCAAATATACTAAATTTACTTGCAATTTCATAATAAATCCAAAAACTATTTAGACACTATTTGTTATCATAAATATTAAACATAACTACTGAAATTTAACTTAAAGCCTACTTGCTGAGTCAACTTGGTAGGATTTTCAATGAAATATAAAAGATATGTCAGTGATTTTTTTTTATTTATTTATGGAATGCAGTTCAACACAAATTATGAAACATTCAAAATGAGTATAAATTAATCATGACTGAAATATATCATGGACTCTACACATTTTGTTTGCCAGTAACATAATAGCAGTAAGAAGAGCTTCCATAAATAAATTTCAGAGCATCAATATTAAAGCAAAAGAATAAAGCTATTTGAATTAGAAATGAGTGTGAAATGCAATTAGGAATCGTCAACGATCAACGATCAGTCTAGGCGAAGTGGCATTCCATCAGCTTGGCTAGTTGTCAGAGTCATTGATGTTGTCACATTCCGCTGACAAATGTGTACTTGGCATAATCTACTTTTGAATGCCCTGCCAGAGAGCAACATTACTTTGTGAAGCAGTGTGTGACAAAAGATGAAATTATAAAACACATTTTAAATTGAAGAGTGGTAGTTTTCAGTTGCTACAATTCTTTAAATTGATATTATTTAAGTTCTTTGCACAAAATAGAAAAAATAAATAGATTTAAGTGATGGGAATTATATTGAAGAAGATTACATGTAATGAAATTTTTTCCGTTAGTAAAAAGGGCATTTAATTAGTGACATTTCTGAGCTGGATATTATCTTCATCTACTTTTTTTTTGTTTGGTTTGGAATATCAGAAGCTTAATCTGGGAAACCAAAAACCCTTCCAGCTGAGCTACTGTCATCAGCTCTGTAATTAGTTGCCTTTTTCTCTCTATGCTTAGCCATCACTCCCTGTCTCTATGTTTTTCTTGAACATCTCTCACTTCTATTTCCTCTCCTGCTGCTTATGTCAGACGCGAGATTGATGGCGATTCATTTTTTAGTCCCCGCTGTTGTCTGCCATGCGAGATGAACAAATGCTGACCATCATTTTCACAGATAGGAGTCACATTCCACATACAAAGCTCTAATTAGCCAAGTGGCGTTGAATGAAAATGCGAAAATTCAGCTCATATCGCATGATTCCAATATTAACAGTCAACAATTGTGAAATTGTGAAATTGAATGCAATTCAATTTCATTTCAATTCAATTGAATTGCATTTGCATTTGCATTTGAATTTGAATTTTGCGTCTGTTAAGGCCCCCAATACTGAGAGGCCCCCAATACTGAGAGGCCCCATAGGAGATGCAATAATAATAATATTGACTAAACTTTCAATTGAAATGCATATTGAAATAAATATAAGCGTTTTTTATCGCCATTTTCAAGCTGATGCCACATTCGCCGTGGGCGCATATAGAAAATAGAAACAGTAAAGAAGAAAAAAAAACCAATAAAAATATATATTAAAAAAGAAAAATAAAATATTACCATATTTTCACACACAGTGACAGAGAAACACACAATGTGTAACAACAAAATTGAAAAAGACCCTGAACACTAAATGCTAGAATAGCAGATACTGTGTGAACAAGTTTTGCACAGACACTTTAGAAAAGTGGCAAGATTTGAGTGATTTTCACGCTGAAATACATTTTATTTGCTTAAAGTACAGGGTATGGCAAGCATAGCAAGCCAGTGAAGAGTTGACAAAACCCCAAAGAGGTAAAAATTTAACGGAATTGCAAATGCTGTTGACACTTGCACAACGCAAACAATTGTCCGCAATCTGCTGCTCTCTCACCTCTTGCAGCCCTCTCTCTCTCTCACTCTGTCTCTGTCTGGCCTTTTATACCTGTCTCTGTCACTGTGTGTGCAACTTGGGTTTTGTATTTGAAAGCTGGTTGCATTGGGTAGCTTTTGGCAATTTTCATGTTTGCATAGTTTTGGCAACACTTGATTGCCTTTTGGCTTTGGCCAGGATATACACCTACACTTAGACAGACCTACACACACACACAGACACACAGGCAGGTAAAAATCTAGCTGCCAAACTGTCATTCCAGCTAACTGTATAATATTATTTTTATCGCCTTTATTTTGATTTCTTTTTTCTTCTTTTTTGGGATAATCACAAAGTTTGCATGCCGTTGAAATCGGATATGCAATAACTTGATCCTCAATCACTTGAAGGATAACGCCTGCCTTAGTCACACCCCCATTTTTAGGGCCCAACAAATTAGCTGGGGCGAGTCACATATTGTGTGGCTCATAAATCATATTTGGCTTTGGGCTCTCTGCGGCTTTTGTGACGCCAACATTCAATCAAAGTGCAGCAAATCTCTCAAATTTGTTATTCGTCACGTACAAGTGTCAAGTGCCACATGTGTGTGTGTGCGAGTGTGCGAGTGTGCGACTGTGTGTGTGTCATTAGGATAGCAATTTAAAGTCGCGCCTGTTTAAAGTCAAGCTAATATAAACATTTGTAATATTACATAATGCCTAGAGTGCGGACTGACTTGAGGCTTGTTTGTTGGTGCTTATGCAAGTAATCGTAATAGTAATCGTTATCGTTATCGGAATCCCTTGAATTTAGGGTCTGTAAGTTATCAACTTTACACTCAAATGAATTTCGAGTTTTTTTTCCATTTCGTTATGCGCCGCACGGCTTATTAAATATTAAATAGATAAGGCAACGCGACGAATGAGCAACGAAGGGAGAGACGGAGGGAAAGGAGTGTAAGGAGGAGGAGAAAAAAGAGAAAGGGGGAGAAAGGGAACATGCGACTGACAAGCTGACAGTTTTTTCCCTTATTTTTTTTTTTGGGTACATTTGTGTTGCCTACTTTTCAGCATGTGGGAGTGTGTTTTGTCTAAGCGGCTTTGAATGTGGCTCACCAACCATTTTCCCCATCTCCCCCTTTCTCTGTCGCACTTTCTACCGCTCTCACTCTTCTCTCTCTCTCTTTCTCGCTTGCGCGCAGCTGATACAGAACTCTTGTATGCTAATATTGCGGGCATATTTTTCATGTCGCAATCATTTTGTGTGCTCCTTTTATACCCGTTAAATGTAGAGTACAAGTGTATATTGTATTCTAAGCAATGTATGTAACAAGGAAGAAGTATGAATGCCATTACTTTGTGGAAACCAAAACGATTTCATTGCGAAGTGAGTTTTTAAGCATAATCACTTCTTTAAAAAATTTACAAGCTTTAGTTTTAACTTTTATCATTGCAAACTTAGAGTCTATCAGTTTCGTAGGTCAATTTTTATTTCAAAATATTATATATTAGAAATAAAGTCTACATCGTTTACTTTTAGATACATCTTTTTGACATAACTACAATTGTCACACTAAATCGTCTTTAGATTTTGAGTAGTGTTCAGCAATACTTTCAATTAAATTGAAAACCGCTGGGGTTTAAATTCAATGATAGTTTTAATTAAAATATATATAACTTTTATAATTGAATACCGGGTATCCCAACGTCTTGGACTCGACTGTTTTGTTTCGTTTTTTAGCTGTTGCTGTTGTTGCTTAAGCGTTGATTGCAAGCATTTGCATAATTTAAGATTGTGCTGTTCAGTGGCATTTGAGCATTGTGTTTTTCTCGCACTGACGACGCATAAAAATGAAAATGCTCAAGCTCAGTCGGTGTCTCGCTCAAAATTAACATATTTCTTTGAAGCACTGTTAAATTATTAAGGATATAAATAGCAGGACTCCTAGATAGTATTGTTGTTCGTGTTGTTGCTCTTGTTCATGTTCTTGTTATTCGCTCGCTTCGTTCGCTTAGCAAATATTGAAAAAGTTGAAAAAGTTTTTCATTTCCATTTCAATTTCTCATTGCAGGCGAACAGGAATCTGGAGGCGCCTCAAGGACAAAAAAAATATAAAGAAGGAATATATAGGAGACGGCAATCGGCAATAGCAGGAGTAGGAGCAGGAGCAGTAGCAGTAACAGGTAGAGGAGGTATTTGAAGGCGGAGGCGCTAAGCATCCGGTGCTGTGGGCATGTCCACAGCCAAAAGACTTGTGCTCTCGTTACGTGGACGCAAAAATTCGCAGGGCAACGGGAACTCGGCTGTGGCAACTGCCACATCGTCAACGCGTCTGGTATCCGCCGGCACATCGCCAGGACATGAGCTGGATGAAATAGCCGTTGTCTCCGGGACCGGCTCCACAAGCCATCATTTCTCCTATGGCGGCTGCATTGGCAATAACAACGACGCCAGCAGCGCTGCCGCGGCTGTGGCCCGTTATTCAACAGGTAGGCAAAACCTACAGTATACCACCACCCAGCAACCACCCCTCTCACCCACCTCTTCCCCCACCGATTTTCCACCCACGCTCTCTCTCTCTCACAAACACAATCTAGCAATTGTTTAAAGTACTTTTTGTAGTCATCTTTCCACCCAAAAGCACTTGCAGTCAAAGACCAAATTAAATACCTACAATTGGCAAACTGAACTTGTGAACTGTCCCTCCCCACCACCACCTACGCACCACATCTTTGTTCTAGGGATGGGTATCGGCATATAGTATCGATAAGTAACTCAAATTTTAAAATATTATAAGAAACTATATGCAGACTAACAACATAAACTATCATCAATAATGGACACAAATATGGACAAAAGAAGTTGAACAAATGTAGAAATGATAAATTTATTAGGGAAACTATTTTGCTTTAAAATAAAACAATTATAAAAGAACAGAATGTCATACATTTTTTAATATTGCCCATAGTTCATTGAATATTGATAATAATAATAGTATACTAATAGTATAGTATAGTAATCTGCACATTTGGTTAGAAAAAAGTCTTATTCAATACATTCTAATACCTAGGTATTAGAGGAGGTTGTGTACATGTTGAAGTCTGCTCAAATAGGATCCATATGGGATTACTTTTGTCAATTTTTCTTAGAAAAAGAATATACTTACCTTAACATCATATAACTGTGAAAGCAAAACTCACTCATAAAAGGTATTCAATAATTAAAATTCTTAAAATGTAATAATCGTAATAATTTTGCAAGAATTTGGAATGGTTAACTCTTTATCTCTGAATCGATATCGATACCCATCCTTACTTTGCCCATCACCAGAATCCTACCGATTGCTCTGCATGCTATTTTGCATCTTTAAGAGATATATTTAAATCTATAGTTAATGCATATCAAGATTTGTAGTGTCAATGACACTGACACACACACACAGCCCCACAACTATACACAACTAAAGCTAGTATTCTTTTGGTATCTATTGTGTCATTGCCTTTGCCTTTGTTTGTGGCATTTCTCTCTTTATCTCTTTGTCTCTTTATCTCTTGCCTTCTCTTTCGGAATGACCTTTTTTTTTTTGCATTTTAAAATTTGTATATGCTTGAGTTGAGCCGAGTCAGAAGATCCAAACAAGTTGCAAGTTGCAAGTTTTGCCATTGATTGGCATTTGGATAATGTGCAGCTAAGATAGACAAAAAGCTAAGCGAAAAGCAAAAAGCGAATCTGCAGTCAAAGGTGAGCCAAATGATGACATTCCATTTGCATATTTAATGCAGTTGAATGACTTGCAAATGGCACAACTTTAATGCTATCAGCAGTTATTCAACAGCTCACAGCACCAAAAGATCCCACAGCTAGCAGAGCTCTGGCGGATTAAGTTATGAAAATCTCTGAAATGGCAACTGTTTCGACAGTCACCTTTCACCTTTCTTGCGCATACCCTGTAGCCATAAAAGATGCTCATAAAAGAAGATGGCATTGAACCTAGAACTTGTACTCATATAAAGGAATTGCTTTTCTACCTTTAAATCCGTCTTAAGAAGTAGCGAATATGCTTGAAATCCCGTATAAAATCCATCACACGCTGGTTATAGACCAGATTTTATATACTGTTTCCTATATTCCTATAATGGAAAATATATTTTATGTGTACAGGGTATGTAATGTGTGCAGCAGCGAATTCATTTTTATTCAATTTGATTCTTCGTTTACTGCATTCAATCTAGAGCGCAAAAGTTTGTGAAAAGAATACTTAAGAGAATTCTATTTTGTAAACAACATTATATATTTATTCCTACGTTCCAAGAACAAAAGGTATATTTAAAAAATGTATAATTAAAATAAGATATTATTTATATCTTTAAGAAACTTAAATGACAATAAGTAATTAATTTCACAGATAACTACAAACTGTACATAAAAGATATTTTGGCTCAATGAAAACGTATTTATCTAAGAAACTGTCTTTTTTACAGGGTATCTGCTGTAACATGCATGCTCTTGCGTATTTTGTGATGTGTGAACGCTGCTGTGATTTGACAAAGCGTCTTAGCTGAGGCTACTTAGGAAAAGGTAGACTGTATCTGTGTAAATGTATCTACAAACTGGGTCCTTGCCTGTCTGTCACAATTGAGCCACAAGTCAGTTGGGCTTGTGGCCTGTTGCCTTTGTTTTAATATTGTTGTTATTGTTGTTGTTGTTAGTGTGAAAGGACAACAACAACAACAACAATAATAATAAGAATGAGAAACTAGAGTTCTGTGTCTTTTGAATGGCAAGCAAAATAAATCAATCAAATGACAAATATGCTTAGACAATTGCCAGGACAAAGAGCTCAGCCTCGCTCTAATTTCATTGCCAGACTGTGCTGCAAGTTGTGACATAGATATATACATATATATATATTTGTGTCTATATGTGTATACATTTATAAACGCAGGCGTTGTCTTAGCAAAAGCCACACTCTATAGATTGTTGCTGTTGTTTTTGCGGTTTGCTTGTCACATTTTATAGGCCGCATATGTTGCGACCATTTTTCTTCCAAGTTGTCGTCGTTGTTACTGTTGTTATTGTAGTTTTTTGTTGTTGTTGTTGTTGTTGATTGCGGTGTGGCACGTTCGCTTTGGCTTACAGTTAATTTTGAGTGAAATTCAATTTATCATTGTGCGTCCCATAAATCCGCATTTCGTTTGGCATTTTCTGCTCCTAACGAGCAACGAATCAGACCGTGCCTCACTTGGACTCGACAAATGAGATTTATATGGAGCGATTGTTATAGTTGTCGCATTCCATTTGTTTGCAACATAAGCAAATGAACGTAATTTGTTGGACAACAGTGCTACATTAAATGGGGGTCAACATGGCGTATGCGCAATGCATTTAATGACTTCAACTGCAGTTCACTGTGTCTTTGCTATGAACATTTATCGCATGGCGGCTTGATTTTAATGACTGTTAAGTTGTTTTAATTCGCATAAATACTACATAAGACAGACGACAAGTTACCCTGTAAGTGTACACTTCTTTTAACTTACTAGTATGAAAAGCGATTCATTAAGAAGTGGTTGCTTAAAAGCAATATGCTTTCCATTTGCACAGAGTACAAGTGCAAAAAGCACAGTCATAGTCCTAGCCACAACCACAACAAAAGCAACAGCCCAAAAATGAGAAGAAAGTTCTCAACTTTTGGCATATTTTCCTGTTTCCTTTTTTATATTTATTTATTTATATTTTTGTTTTTGTATATCACGCTCACAATATATATTATGTACATATGTACATTGCTCTTTTAAGACTATAAAACGCTGTGACTTTCTCTCTATCCCTCTGTGTGTGTATTTTTTTTGGTTGACAAAGGCAATTTGGCCATGGCTTTGATCAAAGTTTTTTCCATGGCATCGCTAAATTGAATTTGACTTATCCAAAAAAAGCCAAAAAAATAAAAAATAAAAATAGAAGAGGCAACAGCAGCAATGAAATTTTTAAAAGCTGCACGTGCAAAATAGGCGCCTATGGTATAAATGGACAACCTAATCCACAATTTCATTTTTTGCATCAGTTGTTTCTATTTTGGGCTTTTCAGAGATTAAACACTCCAAATAGTTAAGCCATGCCTTTGAAACAGACTGATGCAATTATTGAAAATTAAAAAATCTTTTTAATCTTTAACCTTTGTAGTTGCTTCAATTTTAGTAAGTCTAATATGGATGGCTTTAAATTTGAATTTGTTACATCCCAAAATTGTCTATACAATTTGGCAGAACGCCATCAAAAATTTAAAAAGCATTTCCTGATTTATTTTCTATCTTGCCGAATGTTTAATTAACAAGGCGTTAAGCTGAAAATCGAATTTGAAAATCAACGACAATTACATTAGAAAAAACGTGTTGATTTCATTTCCATTTAACGTTTACTGCGCAACATAAAACAAAAATCATTGCCTACTTATTAGGGCAGCATTAAATTAAAAGGTAATTGATCAACAGCTTTAGTGTACATAGTAATAGAAAACGTTATGCTCTGTTTCAGCTTTCGTTTAATTACAACTGAAATTTGTATGCGGCAAGCAAAGATTTCGGATGTATTTTCCTTATGAATGCTTATTATTACTTATCTGGGGAATATTTTGCAGAGGGACATTCAGAGTCGAATGAATCTGCAAATAGATGTCTTTTAATTAAAACTCAAATTGGTATACTGTTGACTCCTCTTTTACTTTGACATTTGGAGTCCGCGCTGATAGAAAAGTAATTCCTACAGTTTTTTTTACCCTCATGCGCAAGTCAAAAGTATTTAATCGAAATTCTTAAAATCTTATGAATATTGAATACGAATATTCTTTCGATTTATTATTGATTGTGCGTTTGCTGTTAACACATAAAGCATTGGCTGCTCTTTTGAGCGTTGTTTATTTATATGTTTTTATATTTACAATTTTTAAAAATATTTGTATTTATTTTTAAATCACTGGCTGGTCCAATACGATTATTTGACTCTATAAAAAAAGTTAAGTCAACTAATCCAAAGATGCAAATGTATCTTTATACCCTTGCAGAGGGTATTATATTTTTGTCACGAAATGTGTAACGCATTGAAGGAAGCCTCACAGACCCCATAAAGTATATATATTCTGATCAGGGCGACGAGCTGAGTCGATATAGCCATGTCCGTCTGTTGTCCGTCTGTCCGTCTGTTTCTATGCAAACTAGTCTCTCAGTTTTGAAGCTATCTTGATGAAACTTGGTACAAATCCGTCTTTTTGCTGCACGCAGTACATATGTCGAAACCGGCCGGATCGGATAACTATATCATATAGCTGCCATAGGAACGATCGGTTGGAGATAAACATTTAGTACGAAAAACTTTTTTGTTTCTCAAGATATCTCAACCAAATATACACATTGTGTGTTTAATTAAGTTTTAAACAGGCTGACCAAATTTGGTGTAAATCGAATTACTATATCATATAGCTGCCATAGGAACAATCGGTTCGAAAACAACATTTAGTATGAACAACTTTTTTGTTTCTCAAGATATCTCAACCAAATATACACATTGTGTGTTTGATTAAGTTTTAAACAGGCTGAAAAAAATTTGATGTAAATTGGATTACTATATCATATAGCTGCCATAGGAACGATCGGTTCGAAAACAACATTTAGTATGAAAAACTTTTTTGTTTCTTAAAATATCTCAACCAAATATACACATTGTGTGTTTGACTAAGTTTTAAACAGGCTGACCAAATTTGGTATAAATCGGACTACTATATCATATAGCTGCCATAGGAACGATCGGTTCAAAATCAACATTTATCAAATTTTGTAAAAAATCTGACGGTTTACACAGGGCACTGCAAGGGTATCCAAACTTTGGCGCGCTAAAGTTAGCTTGCGCTATATTTTTTTTTAATACTGTTGGGCTATGTTTTAAACTGAATTAAATTGAAATACATAATTGAACTTATCAGATACAGTAAATGTGTTTAAAAATCCGTTCAGATTCTAAACACTTTTCTGGGTTGACGTTTAGCTCAAGTTGTAAACGATATTGTCATCAACAATGACCAAGTTTGAATGCTTTGTCCATGTCTATACTCATTCTTGTTGTGGCTATTGTTGCTGTTGTTTTTGTTGATGTTGTTGTTGTGCTTTTGTCTTGGAACTCTCACCTCTTGCTTTGATGGAGCTGTTCATGGCATAATTGAGCTTTAGAGGTCTTATGGCAGCTGCATCATTGATTTGTCTGCTCTGGCACATTGGACCCAAGCTCTCGGTCAACGTCAAAGTTTTTGTGGAAGTTTTTGTTTTTTTGTTATTGCACGCCCGGCTGCGGTTGTTATTGTTGTTGTTGTCTGCTTTAGGCCAGAACTTCAGTAACAGACATACTAGCTGAATTGCCGGCAAAGTTTTTCCATTTGCCAGCAACTCTCGTTTTAAAGCTGTCTCCTACTTTCCCCTGTCGCCTTCTTGTAAATTGTGCGCATGTATAATTAGTTTTATTTACCACCTGGCACACAAATTTTAATTAGAATTTATGCATGAGCCCAGTTATCAGGTGGCAATTGCCGTTGCTGTTGCCTTTGCTTCTTACTTTAACTATAAACTGTAATCTGAAGTCCAAGTTTGTAACTCCTGACTCACGCCAATGTCAGACAGTTTGATTGCTTAGTTTAATGACCAGCGAGCGCTTCGATTAAATCCAGTTAGGCATGGGCTTAAGCAAAAAGAGTATTGTTATTATCAATGGGGAAAATATCATATAAAAATGGTCTATATTTAATGTTATTACTACATAATTCAAAATGAGAAACAAATAGACTGAACTTTAAAATGGTATTAACTGTCAAAGACTTAAGAATAATCTTAAATTTATCTTATTAAATATCGATGCATTCTACTCTTGTATCTACATGCATATACTGAATTTTAATCTTTGAATTTTATCAATATCCAATATCCATCCTTAGTTGCAGTTGGGGGCAATGTTTGACTTTGGGGTTGGGAACTGGTTTTAGTAACTCGAGCATTTCAATTATAAAAGCAATCTTGATGTAATCTCTTCACGGAACGTTTGTCCCGTTTACATTGTTCGTCATATTAGTTTACCAATTTGAAAGTAAACTTGGACGCTTCTTTTCTCTCACTCTCTCTCTATCACTATCTTTCTCCCTCTCTCTCTCTGGGACTTGCTGCGCGCGTTAAATTGAAATCGCAGTAATGCAATGCGCACAAAGTTGCAAGGTAGAGTTACGAGGGAAGGGAACAACTGGACATTGCTTTCAAAAATAGTTGCTGGCGTTTCAGTTGGCCACAATGTTGCACGAGGGTTGCTGAGGCACAAATGGCTCACGGCTGCATTTTAATTGTCATTTGCGTTTGAGCCAAACGAGCTGGCGACACGTAGCACCGTGTTGCGTATACGCCGCATTTGCCCAGCCACAATGTTGCCGTTTGTCATTGCAACTAACCAGAAACAGAGCGAGTAAGAGAGAGAGAGAGAGCGATGTAGAGAGTCAACTAAAAGTAGCAGAAAGCGCTGGAACAGAGCGGCACAAAGGGGCACTTAAAGTTGGCACAAACACACACACACACACATACACAAGCAAGCGCTTTGAAAAGGCTTTGCTTTGTCGGCTCCGTAATGCAATTACAAATGCTGTCAGTGAGGCAGGTGGGACAAATAGAAAGAGCAGCTGGCAGTTGCAGTTGGCAGATTGCAGGTGCTGGTGTTGGCCAAAAGAAAGCTCAGTCCAGGGAAAAAGAGTGTGCGAGTAATAGACAGAATAAGTTAGTGTGTTCTAATGAAAAACGCTTGACTTAGAGATACCCTAACAAGAGATCGGAACCCAAAATATTTGTATTGATATATAATCTGTTATTAAATATAATAATTTACATATTTTAATGCATAATAATTATTTTTGTATGCGCTGTAAATTACAATTATTAATATTGGTGAGGTTTGCCCTTATTTTTAATTTGTTTTATTCCTCCTAAACAAACATAATTAAACTTAGCAGCAAGGAAAAACCAAGCTTTATTAGCTTCAACTCTTGTTTAGCCATGTTTACAGGGTATTTAGAGTTGAATATATCAAGATGGCAATGAATTTACTGCGCTCAACTAGTTGACTTATCAGTTAAAGTGCAGCATTAAAAAAATTACCAACGCGTTTTGTCCTTTGCACATTTGCCAGCAGCTCAAATAGCATCAAGGGTAAAGGGAAGGAAGAGGGGCAAGCGGGTATTTAGTGCGGCTTTTAAACACAATCTTACACACACACACACATACAGACCAGCAAATACCACAAACGATATGCAGCTGGCGATGATCTGCAGTTGCTAAGGAATTACAAGCTTTTCAACATTAACAAAATGATACAATCAAATAGACAAGATTTGTAAGGTATATATGTTAAGCTTATGCAGAAATAAGTAACAATGGAGGACAGAGAGGTGGCAATTAATTTAATTAGATGATAAATTATGCTTCTAAATATATAAAGAAACGTAATACACTGATAGAAAATTAGAAAGAAATGTTGAGAAATTTGCTTAATAATGTAGAATTAAGTCATGGAAAACTTCTAAATTTGATAAATATGGCTAATAATGATTTAAAACTAACTTTTTTTTGATTGAATTTAAGCTTAAAAGAGAAAAAATTGAGGCTAACAACGAAAAGTCGTAAACTATGTAATATTAAATGACGACGAAGTTTGTCGAGCTGCAAATAATAGAAACTCAAGTTAGATTAAAAACTTTTTTAATGTTGTTTGTTTAAACTAAACACAAAAGCTTGATGTTCATATAAAGTTTAGCCTTATAACCTGTCTAGAAAATGTTTTAACTACAATGGGAAGTTGAATTGAAGAAACTAGGGAAGACTTTTATATAATTTTATTTATTTCTTTTATTGTTAAACTATGTAATTAAGTATTTAAATAAAGAGATTCGTTACTAGGATTCAGAGCAGAATAAAATTATATTTAAATTGAGTGTATCGATAAATCGTGTCACGTGCTCATCGCTAAATATGGGTTCAAGTGTCTTTGGTTTGTCGATGAAATCAAACATTAGTCACATTAAAGTTGTAAAGCGCTTTTGGCCATTTTGTGTTGTTTGGGCCACAATTACAGCTACAGTTACAGTTACGGCGACAGTTGTGGCATATCAATCACATTGCCCAATGCCTGCTGAGCATAAACCTATTATTTTTGCAACCGCAGGCAGGACACACTGTTTGTCTGTCCAACTGTCAGCCTGTCTTACTTTGTGTGTGTGTGTGTGTGTGTGTGTGTGTGTTTGTGTGTGATTGGTAAGCCATGTGCTCTACACATGTTTTGCCTTATCAAGTTTTGGTCAATTGGCAGCGATAATTTGGCTTCAGTCAGTGGCTTCACTCTGATTCTTCACTCTCTTGCCACATATGCTGCCAGGATTAGCTGCAAGGGATTAACAGCTAACCAGACCGCAGACCCGACCAAGGACATGGAGCTGGCCAAATCGGATTGAGTTTCGGCCGGACTTCTTTGTTTTTTTTTTTGGGTTGCCAATTCTCACTCTTTTTCGGTCTTTGCTTTGCTGCTGCATCAGCATTAAATGTCATGCCCTGAAGTCGCGAGAGCCAAAGTTTTTAAAGAAGCAATTTGCCAAATTTATGTTGTAATTAACCCCCGTTCTCTCTTCTCCTTACTTTCTTCATGTCTTCCTACACACACATACACACACACACACAGACACACACCTCTCGTCGACACCCGCAGCCAACACCGCAGCAAATTAAGTTTTGCGCTTTGCTTGCCCTCTGCCAAATGGCAAGTGGCAAGCGGCAAGCGGCAACTGGCAACTGGCAACTGGCAACTGGCAACTGACGATGGCAGCTAAGCGGATTACAAAATATTTTTCTTTTTGCTGTGTGCCAGTTTTCTTATATTTTTATATACATACATATATATATTTTTAAAATTTTTGTTTCCTTACTTTTATTTTTATTTCTATTCTTTACATTTTGCAGTTCCCTTTTTATTTTTGGCTGTTGCTGATTGGGCACGTGGCACTGCGGCAAATTTGCCTTCTTACAATGCGATAAGCGCAATTACAGAAGAAAATTATAAGCAGTAGCAGAAGCAGTCCAAAATGAGAGAGCGAGTGACAGAAGTACACTGATAGAAAAGACCACCTTCTAAGATCAAGAATTTTAATTATTTATACATAAATAGAACTCGAGTCAGCTAATCCCCTTTATTTATGAAGTAAAAAGGTCGCTATTTATTACAAAAATATACCATTTTAAGTGGAAATTATATTTGTTGTTTTTGTCACACTTAGAAATATTTACTTATATTATTGTAGCTAAAGTACAACATGACTAGATGCACTGGGAAAGAAATTAATTAAGTATTTATTACCAGGGGCTTTAAAATAAATTTGCACTTGAATGAAACAATTCAGACCTAATTCCAGATTTTAAGGCTAATTATATATTAACTGCATATGTGAAATATTTTAATGAATAGCATGAAATATAAGCTAGTATGTTTTTATAACAGTGCATGCTTCTGTTAACTAAAAACAGTTGACAGAGTTGGTGCACGTTTTGTCCAAAAAAAAGTTGAAGCGCAAAAATACGGTCAGTCAAATTCAAGTGATCACTGTAAAGAAAGAGGGGAGTGAGGAAAGGGATGACAGGGTGTAGAGAAAAGTGCAGTGCAACTTTGAAGCTGTAATCGCATTTGGTTGCCAATAAAAATGTTACCAAAAGCGTCAAAAGCAGCTATCGAATCGAGTCACCAGCAGATGAGACAGCACATAGGGAGTATGAGATAGAGAGAGAGGGAGAGTTAGGACATGTGTGAATATGATTTCCATGCCAATGCAAACTGCATTGATAGGGTTGCATTGACAGGGCCCCTGTGGTAAACTACGAGTATTACAACCACAATCAAATAACCAATTGCAACAGCTGCCGATGTCCTCAATCACAACCTGGCCACATGGGATGCAAACTGCACACACACATTTACACATCAACACACACATGCATGCACACAAAAACATCACATAATATAATAATCAAATTAAAGTACGTCCAGGGAAAATAAAAAGCCGAAAAAAAATATGAAAAATGTTGCCAAATGCTGCGACAAATTATGAAATGAAAATGACCAAATGAAGTCAATTTTTATTGTGTGCAGACGGACGTCAATTGACAATAAAAAGTTCAAAGTATGTATTTTGATGATGTTTTCAAAGGAATTTACCACACTCTTTTTCTCTCTCTCTCTCTCTCTCTCTCTCTATTTCTCTCTCTCAACAGACAGAATGAAAGAATTGTGGCAGGCAGAAGTCGAATGAGAACAGAAATTGCTTGACATTAAATTCAATGCGATTAGGTCACACACATATTACCAAAGTTGCCCGAAAGCGAGGGCGGAATTGTAAATTTATACATCCCATTATCAGATTATATCGGGTTTTTTCTTTTTCAAATTTAAGTTAAGATAAATGATCAAATAACTTTGAGAAATTACAAATATAAGTAGCATAATTTATACAAAGTGTAGGTGATTAGCATAATCCAGCTGAAGCATCACATTTTTGAGAAGGTTGAAAGGAAAGTGATAGATAGGAGCTCAAAGTCAGTTAGAAGTAGCAAATGTTAAGTAACTGAGATATCATCAGTAGAGAATAACCTAACAGTAGCAGCTTCTGTTAAAGAAGTGTTAAATAACATAAGCTGAGAGTAACTTAGCAGTGTCAGCTTCTGTAGAAACGGCAAAGATGAAAAGTTCTTCATTAAAAATTCTTAACAAGCTTAACATTGCGTGCTGTTCAGTAACATAAACTGAAAGTAACTTAACAGTCTAAGCATCTGTTAAGCGAGATTTGCACTGAATGTTGTAGTGATTTCTGTCAACTTATTAAACAACTCTCGAATCCTGGCATTTCTGTCTGCCGGCACTGATGTGTGCACTTAAATTTGATATCCTTTGTGCGCTTTGCCCTTTTCATTCTCCTCGTTTTTCTGCTCCTGCTCCTTGGGTAAAATTGACTACAACTTGAGGCATTCACATTCACATTCACGTTCACATTCACATTCAGCACTCAGCATTGCCCTTAGATACTTCAGTGTAGGCGTGGCCCTTGTTGGGCTCTTATTATGTTTGGGCTTTTTGCCGTTTGTCCGGTTTTGTCGTTGACTGAAGCCAAAAGCCTTAGCCGCATTGCTGGGCCATTAATGCACAGGCATTGGAATCATGTGACCTAAATACGCTACCCCCAGAGCTAATGGCATAATGGCGGAAGCCCGAGAGTAGCAGTAACAACAACAACAACAACAACAACAACAACAACAACAACACGAATAACAACAACATCAAGAACAACAACACGAACAAGAGTTGTAAGCAAACATGCTACCAAAATATAAAGGAGAAAAAAATGTTGAGCAATTTCTCATCTGCCGCCCAAGCGGCGGCTTCCACTTTAAAAGTTCCCACAAAATTAAATTGAAAAGTCAATACAATATAATTTGTTGCTGTTGTTGTCCATGTTCTTGTTATACCCGGAACTCTTGAGATTATAAGGTTGTATTATATTCAGTGCAATGTATGTAACAGGGCAATGGAGGCAGAGTTTAAATTATTAATATTATTAATTAATTTGTAAATACTCGAACATTTAGTTAAGTTTCTTTTCGATAGAGAAAAATGAGTAGTTTAATTATCAAATTTCCATTTCTAATCAACTGCTCAAACCAAGTGTATTTATTTTATTATAAGTTAAAAAAAGAAGGTCGGGTATACTACAGTCATGAACTCGGCTACACTGTTCATATTTGTTCTCTTTGTTGTTGTTGTTGTTATTATTAAGGAGGAGTTGGGAAAGCAGCCCTTTCGGTAGCTCATTCAATTTATTTGTAATTTTTTAACAATTTAACAGCTGAAAAAATGCGGACAACCAAAAATAAAAGAAAGTTTACACAACGCACTTGATGCGAAGGGCTAAAAACAAATACAATTATGTAAGCGGACAGTGGGCAGTGAGAGCAGCAAAGGCAACAAATAATACAGACACGCCTCCAACCCGGCACGCCCACATCCATTTACCACCTCCCAGTTGCCCCCCAGCTGCGTGCTTAGAATATGTAATTCATTTGAAAGTTGAGCGCGAGTTGCTGTCGACAGAAATTAATTTAAGTTATAGCTGAGAGGACGAAACAGACAGAGTAAAGGTTAAGGGGTATGAGATTTAGTTGTTGTTGCTGTTGATTTTGTTGTGGTTGTTGTGGTTGTTGTTGCTGCAATTCATCAATTAGCGTTGCCGCAAGCAGCTTAGCAGCAAAATGCTATTAATGCACTAATTCCATTAAAGCGGCTTCTTCAAGGATTCTTGAATGTTAACATGGCTAACTGGTAACATAACATGGCCAAAAAGCGCATTGAAATTCGACACGACATGACTCGACTCGAGTCAAGTCAAGTCGTTTATCTAGTCTGGGCCAAAGTTTTAATTATAGTTACAGTTTTGTTGTAGCATGCCACTCATATATGCTTGAGGCATTTTCATGTTGTTCTTTCGCAGTGCAGCGTCGGAAATTGCAACTTGAAGCGGTTTTAGCTTAATTTGAGTTTGCAGCACACACACACATACTGACAGATGCACACACAGATACACACACGGATACACGCACTCTATAATCACAGCACACACTGCTGGCAGGATATGCTCGCTAGGCTTGTGTCTAGTTTTTATTTGGCCTGGCTTTGAGTTTTATGCCTTGGCATTTTTGGCATTGCCCAAAAACTCTGTTGAAACAATGAGGAGCTGTGCAACTGTTGCCAAAAAGCTGCCAACTTAAAATTATTTGTGGCATGCAAAATAAACTGCCACAAAGAGTGGCAGAGGGAAAGGAGAGAGCAGAGAGAGGGAGGCCAACATAATGTTGGCCTCTTGCCTCAAAAAGATGAAAATTGTTGCAGCTGCTGTTGAAACATATTATCGAGCCATGGCAATGACGTCAGCAGGTGAAGCAGCAATCAGCTTAAATCTCCTGTTTTGAAACCTGATTGATTGATTGAACGCTTGATTGAGAGTATGGCGCAATGTGAAATGAAATTTAATTAATTGGCAAACTGTGCGTATACGCATTGTTTGAAACAGTGAATAGAATAGATGATAGAGTGAACGAAACCAATCTTCTCGTATAAAAGCCAAATTAGAATATAAGAAATTACTTAAAATTGGTTTAACATTAGGATTGTTACCATAGCCCATTTGTGAGATGGACTGAAGAGTTTAAAAAAGAGACAGAGTGTGAGAATTGAAGTAGTTGTGCGAGGGAGAGAGAGAGAAGGACTTTTGTCGCTCCTAAAAATTCTAATCCAAGTCAGTTTACAAATTTGAGAAAATACTTAAAGTTTGATTAATTAGCAAACAGTGCGTATACGCAACGTGTAATGATTTGAGAAGACTGATTAAAAGAGTAAGGGAGATGGAGAGAGTGTGAGAGAGAGAGATATCATCGTGTGCATGACAATTGCGACACATTTATCGCAGCCAAAAATTAAAATCTAAGCCAAACACAAGTTCTCACAACAACTTGGCTAACAACGTTGCCGGCTTTGTGCTAATCACATCACGTGCGTTGCCTGCTTTTGGACATAATATACAAACTTACACACACACACACATGCTGCTTGTGTGTTTATGCAACTATCTTTTGTGCCGCAAAATGTGTTTGTTGGCCAAAAACAAATGACAAGCCATGTGCTTTAAGGGGGGGTTTTTTGCTTGGCGCTTGTGGTATTTGTCGCAATTGCCGTTAACTGTCAGCGCGTGTGTGCTTGATAGTATTTGTCTCTGTAAGTGTGCATGTAAATGTATGTGTTTGTGTTTCTGTTTGTGTGTGTGCTCGTTTCATTATCAAAGCCAAGTTTGCCACTAAGCACGTCGTAAACAATAAGTTGGCCCAACACGGTTATTACTTTGTGCACAGCAAACGGTGACATTTATGTCATGCGTGCATGTGTGTGTATATATATGTGTATGTTTGTGTGTGTGTGTGTGTGTAGTGTGCCGGCACATCTTTATGGCATATATAATTTTTGCTTAAAATTATTTAATATGCCACACTGTCCTGTTGCTCATGTTCTTGCCCCAATGCACTATGGGGCATTTGACCAATTTATGAGGCCAAAACCCATTTTCTAAAAGTCGCCAATTAAAAAAACTTTTGAATGCAACGCATTCACAAAAGATTGATCTTCAATTTTGGTTACCAGAAATATAAGTAGAGGGCGCCACAACGTAGTAATTAGCTGATGAACACAGATGTCGCTACAGTGAAGCACGTGCTTTAAAATTATACTGTTTTGAGCGCATTTTAAAAGTGTCCAAAATTAATAAATTTAACAACATTCGTGAGAATTTTTGTAATGAGCTTTAGTCAGTGTGGTTTGTACTATGTGTTTGTGAGTGTCAAATGTAGAATTCAGTCGTGTTGTTCCTTTAATGAAGTAAAAGTGTAAGTCATCTTACAAATAACATTTTTTCAACAATTCTCACTTTTGAATAGACATTCATAGTGAGTCCAGCGGAGTCCATTGATGGAATATATTGTGTGTTGTAGAGAATTTAATTCTTGTTCAAATGCTGGTTATTAAAAATGCCACTTTTACCCACTTTCAGAGAAATTTATATTTTAAGGTCATAACCTCAAATTTGCCAATGCAGAATTTTTTGGCAAGTGGAATGAAGCGATAGGAAAAAACGCAAAAAAGGACTTTTTTATTATTTATTTTAATGCATTTAATCAGTAGATACAAATATATTTCAAATTTTATTATGTAAACAGGTTAAGAAAAATTTTTATTTCACACAATAACCTATCTCTCGATCAATGGCTCCTATGGCAGCTATATGCTATTATAGTCCGATCTCGATTATTTTTGGTCAAAACATCAGGAGCATAATATTACGCATAACTGGTGTGTTTGGTACGGATATATTGGAAAACAAAAAAGTTCTTCATATAAAAACTTGTATTTTAACCGATTGTTCCTATGGGAGCCATATGATATAGTTTTCCGATTTGAATCATTTCTTTTGCAAAGTATTAATAGGATAATGACTCATCAAAATTGTAAGTTTGGTTCGAATCGCTTGTACAACACCGAATTTGCATACCTAACAAATAAAAAGAGGCGTTACCACGCCCATTTGGCTAGGACAGCTTCCTATTGATGTTAGAAGCCTAATGCAAAAAACTAGACCAAATATCTCGCTTCGCTGTTCAGTTATTAATATTGGCCTCATAGACTGGTCAAATGCCCCATAGTGCAATGCCAACTACAGACTACCTTATGTCAGTGTGTGTTGTGTGTATGTGTGTGTGTGCGGGTTGTATTTATATTCCAGCGGCTTATGTTATTACTGCTATAATTTCAATTTGGGACCGTATTTAATGCTCAAACAATTTGGGCAATGTCTAAACGAAGTCTGATCAAAAATGTTACTTAAATATGATGTAAAAGAGGTTTTATTTTTCCATTTCTACTTGATGTTAAGAAATACTTAATAAATAATATATTTTTTATTAATGTTAAGGCAGAAAAATACCTTTGTTAATTAAGTAGTATCATTTTTTCAAGCTAAAATATGCTAAATGGACGTTTTGTGTATCTTTTGCCAGCAACTTGCATTTATTTTTGGCCTGTGCTCAAAAGTATGCTATGAAAATTTATTGCAACTTTGCTGTTGCCATTGAGAGTTTTCAACTAATTCTTTTGGCATTACAAATGTTTGTGCTTTGCAGCAACAGCAGCAGCAACAACAACAAATGGAATTCCCCAGGCAATAAAACACATACTTTAACATCTATCTCAATCTAAAAATGTGCTATACTGTATTTACTCCGTTGCCAGGCTGTCTGTCCATCTGTCTGTCGTTCTGTTTGTCTGCAATTGACATTTTAACTGACTGCTAAGTGCACTCTCTCTGTGTTCCCCCCTCCCATCTTCTTAGAGCCTTTCTCTCGTTTTTCTCTATCTCATACTTTACTCCATTCTGTTGGATTCTCATTTAAATTAAACTAATTTGTAAATCTTAAACAAGAAAGAGACATACATGGCATCCTGGTGTCACTTGGTACAGTTGTATGCCCTCAACATGCCCTTGCAACAGACAACACACACATTTACTCATATATGTACATATATGTATACATACATACGCAGTGTATTTTTAACCCAAATCCATTAGAGCAGTTACTCAAGAATGCTTTAGATATTTATGTGCTGTGCGCAGTTAGCTACAGCTAAAGCTAAAGCAACAGATACAGATACTCACACACACAGATACAGATACATACAGATAGATACAGATACAGAGGTCACACACACACACACACACAGCTCAGTGGCAGGAAGCATCAAGTAAATAAGCAACGGCGACTGCACTTGGGGGCAAATAACGCTGGCAAACAAATACGTAAACATTTATAAGATTGCTAAGCTCATAACGAAATGCACTTACACTTGAGCACACACACATATATATACATAGTATAAATGTGTATGTGAGTGTTGGCTATACCTCAAAGTTGCAGCCAGCCTTAGTGTCAAATGCCAGAGCAGCTGTGCTTCTCTATCTCTACACGCAGCTTTATCAAGTATACGACCCGTTTTTGTCGTATGTTCACAAGCTCATCTGCCATTCATATGGCTGCCCCATGTGGCAGCTACCTTGCATCTATGCACCTTGAGAACAGCTACTGACACACGCACACACACACACACACTCATATTTAGCTACTGTTGGCTTTGCTGATGAACAGACGACGTTAGTTTAATAGTCCCCAGTTGAGGCAGCTTAAGGCAAAACGAAAAATATGTGTGTGGCACGTGTCTGTTGCAACAGAAACTACTGTTACTGCTGCTGCTGCTTTTTGCTATTGTTGGGCCAAATCGCAGCTGGTCAAATGTAATTAACTGCATATTTCAGGGGAAATTAAGATATTGCCTAGCCAGACAGACAGCTGCGGGCAACACGTTTTTTGTGTGCGCGTTGCAAGTTCACATGGCACATACATGAATGTCTGTCCCCGTCTGACCTTCTGTCACTCAATTGCAACTGCACGTTACATGCTACCCGCATATACCCCTATTTATATACACACAGACACACACCAGCATACATACTCATTCACATGTCCGCGCATATTAAAAGTTTAATGTAAATGTAATGAGCGCCAGCGCATGCAAATGAACAGTTTGGATACCCCTTAGTCTGCCCCTCTTTTGTGCCCCTCTTTTGCTTTCCACGCCTCTGCCTGTTGCCAATTTCACAAGCTGCTAATGAGTGCAGTCACTTAAAACCACTGAAATTGTTGCAAAATTTAAAATCTGTTGTTAACACTACAGACTACTAGCGAACATCAGATTGAAATTTGCTTCAAAATGTTGCTAATTTGCTCATATTACATTTATTAACGGGAAGAACTGTGTATTTCCTTACCATTTCGTTAGTATAGTCAAAAGTAGTACTTTGAAGTACTTACTTGATTAATCTCAACTAAGAAAAGTGCAGTTTTCTTTAGATTGAAAAAGAGTAAGTTGTATCAACTATTTAGTGAACAACAAAGTTGTCTTATACGATAAATTTTACATTACTAAAAGCTAAAAATATTAAACTTCAAACTATTCATTAAAACAAATAAAGATAATTTCTTCTGATTGAAAAACTAAAGCATTATGCTGCAAACTGTTTAAGGTATTCAATTGCGATATCAGTTGGTTGAACAACTATAAATAATAATAATAATAATGTCGAAGGCTTTGATAACGATAATCATTTTTATTTCTTTAACAAGAAACTTTGTGAGCAAATAAAGCTAATTATGCACAGACTTTTTTTTTACAAGTTACAGTTGCCATTTGGGGTCATTTGGTCAATATATTCATTTGAAGGAAAAACCTTTTGATTATTACCACTTGGAAATATAATTATACGCGTGTGAAATTTTCATGGCTTAATTTTTTCCTGGAATGGAAAGTTCAAAGTTGTTTGAATTCAAAATTATTTAAATTACGTATTGATTCAATTTCAATTTAAATTTGTCTAGTGATGTTATGATTACATCAAACGACGGCAACATTTTCTAAATTTTGTAGCTGATTATGTAATTATTTGATCCCCAGTCAAGTCACAGTTTTATGTACAGACATTTTTCATTACCCGGAGCAACTACTAAGGCCATTTGGTCAATATATTCATATAGGGTTCTGTTATATGCGGTTCTGTCTGCCAGGACTGCTGTTCTTTAATTGAATTGGCTGCCAGTGTCGACTGTTGGCTGTCACATCTGCTTGGTACACCTGTCGCATATATATAAGTGTATTTACACGCACGTGCGAGCAAGTACAGGTGGGCATGCCTACGATGGGCGCTTGTATCGCAAAGTCAATGCTCTCAATTCCCCGTTCCCAATGGTGTGCGCGTTAATACGCATTCATGCGTACAAAGAGGCGTATGAGTGTTGTGATATTTGCTCGCTATCTGCCTGTTATCTGACTCAATGATGACTATGACAAGGACGCCATTTTCAGTTTTGCTTTCACTTTCACTTTCAGTTTTTGGGTTTTCTTTCTCTACCATTTTCTTTTCTACTACTTTCTCTCTCTCTCTCTCTGTGTTTCTGTCTCTCTTTTCGCTTTGCCCGTCTTGCAAGGCGTTTAATTAAATGAAGTCGTTTGCATTAATGTTCTCATTACGTATTTGCCTACGGCGCAGTTCAGCGCAAAAGGAGCTGAAAATGCTGCTTATGCCAGCAGCACGAAATTCATTACCCAAATGGGGCGCAGGTGGTGCCACCTTATGTCCATGCCCAGACATATGCATAGATATAAGAGCCAACAGACACACACAGACACACACACACACACATACATGTTGTATATCTACAACTCCACGGGCAAATTTGTACTATAAGCGATGACATGAGACAACTTGTACTTAATACTGATTACAATCATTACGTAATTGCATCAACTTAGATTGTTCTATTGATTCCAATCAAACAGATATATTGATGTAGAGATGCAATGTAAATACTTCTGTACTAAATTGCTAGAGCATATTAGCATTGTCTCTGCACCTTATGAAATTTCATCTCAATTCTTAATTGGTTTTAAAAGTGTGCGACAAAAATCAAGATTGCAAAACATTTGAGATTCAAATTTTCATTTATAAATATAAAATATCAACTAAGAGTCCACAGAAATAACAATTAATAACTAATAATTAAATTACACAAAATAAAAATTATAAAGCTTTTAAAATAAATTAAAAAAAAAAAAACTATTAATACAATAAATAAATTTATTCAAAATCTGTAATGTAATCTAATCTTTTTTTTCATATTAATTAAGTACCCCACCGCTTCTCTTCTGACATATGTAACAGTGTATTGTATGCGATTCACAATCTTTATTGAAATGCAGATACAGATACCAAAATTAACGTAGCATACTTTTGAGCGCTTAATAAAAAATAACTTCTCATTTAATATTCATCCATCAACATTCATCTGATCAGGAAAATCATTATTTGAATCTTTAAAGGAATTACAGACGTCTGAAAACTAATTAAAAGTACAACTGTACACGTCTTTTATATTGTTATATTTTCCTGTTTCTTTAGGTCAAAAAAGGTCAACTATTTAGCGAGTATCCATATTGTGGGAGCCACAGCTTCAGTTGCCACATTTGTTATTGTTGTTATTGCCCCGTTGCTTGGCAGCGACAGAATCTAAATTTGAGTTCTTTATTGCTTTTTTGAGATTGCGCCGCCAATTAAGGTGCTCGAAAGCCACACCAGACGCGGCCTCCCAGTTTTGTGGTAATTAAGAACACGGATAGCCGGTTGCCAGTTGCCGGATTGCCGTGTTGCAAGCTGCCAGTTGGCAGTTTTCTAGTCTTCAGTCAGTCAGAGTTTCGCATCTCTCGGTTGGTGCTGAGCCAACAAACCAACAACGTTTTGTGTGTGCAAAAGGAATGAAAAACCAATCGACACAAGTGGCAGGTGGCTAGTTGCAGGTGGCTAGTGGCAGCCGGCAGTTGGCAGCTGGCAACTGAATTTTTGGGTGGACAACTTGAGGTCGTTTTTGTGGATGAATTGGCAAGTTAAAGGGAGGCTCTTGATGCTGCTGCTGCTGTTGCTAAAGTCGTTTTTGATTTGATTTGTGGCAACAGCAACAGCAATGGCAACTAAACAAAGCACAGCAGCAATGTGAGTGGCATCAGTTGATGCAACTGCAACATGGGTTGCCCTCCACGATCAAGATAATCATTGATCCAATCCAGATGATGATGAACATTCGTATAGATGCTGGGAAAATCATTTCGACCACAGCCCAACGTATAGGAAACGATCCCAGTCAGGGAATCATTGCAGAAAAGTGGACCACCCGTGTCGCCAGGACATGGACCCATTGGCACCACATTCGACTCATTGAGATTCCCAGCACAAAGCATATCTGCCCTAAATTGTGGTATCAATTCACGACATCGTTCAGGCGTATAGAGTTCCACATCTAGCATAGTTAATGTGCTAGCCAATGGACCATCCTGTTGAGAAATGAGTTCAAATTAAACTAGATTGACCAGAAGACTATTAGGAAACATTACAGTCTGTACAAAAACAAACGTAGTGCAGACTTTGTAGATGGATAACTTTTGAGTCTAAAAAGTGTAACTATAAATGTGGTTTCCTTTTATAAGCTCACCTTGAAGAGACGTCCCCATCCCATGACGGTGCATTTGGTCCCATAGGGTGGTGGCTTTATCAACGATGGCAATACATTCACAAATGGACCACCCTGCTCTACTGGCTCCGTTCGCAACAAAGCAATATCATTGTAATTGTACATGGTAAAATTAACATGCACCACAACAAAAGTCACCACATACTGTACGGCATCTCTGGTTTGATTTAAACGTCTCCTGTTGCCAGCCACAATGACAATCTCACGTGGCCTTAATTCAATCTTATTAGATTTCGTAATACATCTGGCCGAAGTTATGATGAACATATCATTCAATAAGCTGCCGGAACAGAAGTGGTTGTCTCCAAAATATGCCTGTGGTGAACGGGAACGTAGAGAAACCACTGAAGTTCTCAGCTTCTCCCGTTGCGTCACTAGAAATCCTTCAGCAATACGTTTCGATCGATGCAAAGAGTCCAAAGTGGAATCGGCCTGTAAGGAAGTTAGCTGACAGAGACAGTAAAATAGTAAGAAGCAATTGAAAGATATCTTCATTTTTTAGACAATATATATTAATTGAAAGTCTCGCTGGGTTTTGCTTTTCAAACTGACAGTATTATCGAAGCGAAATGAGAATTACAGAGTGGAGATTATTATCATCATTTCTATATATATATCACGATTAATCCGAACAGCATTGTAGTTATTATCTTTTTTTTTTAGACATATTAGTTGATACTGTTTTATTGATCTTTTAAGCTGTCCTCCAAACTGACAATGTTATAGAAGCAAATAGAAAAATACGGACTTTAGTTTGGACAGCACAATGAGAAGAGTTACGAATTATTTCACTTATCCAGTCTATGTGATACCACACATTCGTATAGATCGATGGCATTGATGTGTAACCACAACCAGTTCGATAAGAGACAAGTCCGTATATCGTATGATTATAGATCATGGGACCTCCAGTATCTCCTGCACAAGGATGTTTATCGACTTGCACACTCATATTGCCAGCACAAAGCATTTCTGGTTGTAGTTTCTTGATCATCTGTTTGCATATTTCACGTTTCAGCAGCTCGACCTTGATGTGTACCAGGTTGCCAGCCAAAGGTCCACCCTAAATAGGAAGTACATTATTGAGAGCAATTTAGAATATTGATGTTTTTAATGTAAGAGGTAATTTAGATAAGATATATACCAGAATCCTTATCTTACCTTGTAGAATCGTCCCCAACCAAGTACCATAAATGCGGTGCTATTATCTGGCTCCTTGCTGGGTAGATTAATGATTTTAATGCTGGGATTATTTGTGGGCCATGATCGATATAGCTGAAGCAATGCAATATTATTCGTATTCTTCGTGAAGTAATACTTTGGCACATAGATATTTTTAACCTGTCTCGTTACCGTATCAGGGACTCTTATCAATCTATTCGGCGTGCCGCCCACAACAACCAAGGATCGTGTTAAATGCATAACTTTCTGGTGACTTGGGAATATTATTATAAATATACCAAAAATATAAATAAAATTTCTTAAAATATAAATGTACTGTTACCTCATCGTACACTTGGCTGCAGTCAGTATAAATTTGGGAGCTATAATTGTCCCAACACAGAAATGATTATCCCCAAAAATGATCTGAGGTCTGCGGGAACGTATGGAGACCACATATTTTTCAAATTCGTGGGTGTCCTCATCACAAATCGGCGAGGATAAACGCTTCACTCGATTTTCTGACCAACTGGAGTCCAACAGAAGTAGAATCAACATTAAGTCCAAAACCAAACAATTTCGATAGTTCATTTGACGCAAAAAACAATGTGTGTGTTTTAACAGTGTTTGGCAATTGAGAAAATGAGTTTAAGTTGCAGTAAAGAACTAAGCAAGAAAGGCATATCGTATTATAAAAGATTCCTCAAGAAGCCACTTCATATAGAAAAACAATATGCAATGAGATACAATGAGTACCTTTCCACAAAAGTCTTAATATTCGAAATGACAGAGAAAAACAAGCAAGTTGGAGAGGAGATAAGTAGCTTAAAAATGTTGCTGAAGTACCTTCTCCTTAATTTTTTAAATGATAGTTAAATTATTACATGATAAAAATTACTAATTAGCTCAAAGCAAAATATAACCAAAATTTCCAGTTTTAACACGTGGTAAAGTTACAAAACTTATTTTTTACATGCTCCCCCAAAAAATCTCAGAATTAACACATTTTAAAATCATGGCAAACATTTTTCTATAGTTTATAGAAAGTTAAATTTACACAAAATTTACACTTTTTAAACTTTACAAAGTAGCAAAACTTACTTTCTATATGCTTTCTCATGGAAGCTCATTAAAAGCTCATGTGAAAGCTGTTGGGACAGCAGCTGTCTGTCTGCTTAGAGCTGTCACTTAAATGGAAGGCTTCTGAAATTGTGTTGAAATTTGATTGGTTTCAAATTGGTCCATTGAATTTGTTTAGTTTGGTTTAGTTATTCTTCAAGTTGGTCGGTCAACACAACGAAACGATTTTGAAATACTTTTGGTGGACTTCTCTGGGCAATCCTTGTGGTTGTGGTGGTGCTGAAGAAGGGTGAAGGGAGAGGGAGTGGTGGTGGTTGAAGTGCTCAAGCGAGCTCAACCCGCTTCAATGTCACTTTGCTTGACAGCTGTTCCACTGAACAGTTGACTATTGTAATTTTCAATGTGTCAGCCATGTTTTCTCAGGGTTCACAGAGCTCTACAGGCATGGCATGGGCAAGGGGGAGGGTGAGAATGAGGGGTGAGGATTGAACTGTGGTGTCGCTGTTGAAGTTTTTATTGCGTGACTTCCTTTTTGTGTCGTTTCAAGTTTGCAAGCGGTTGCTCTATAGCCACTTTCAGCTACTAGTTGCTAACTCTTTGCTCACGCTCTCTCTCCAACTATATACATAAATATATGTATCAGTATTTGTATGTGCTTGTATCTATAGCTGTTTCTGTGTGTGTGTGTGTGTGCGTGTGTTTAGCATTCTTTCAAGTACGTTTCAAGCAAAAGTTTGCTCAACAACTTTTGTCAAAAGTATTTTTTGCTCAAATATTTTCATTTGCTGCGGCAGCTGCAGCAAATAATTGTGGTGCCTTTGGCCGTTGCACGCACACACACACACACACACACACACACACAGGGAAACACACAAAACTGGACGCCTCGCTGATTTGTGGCAAGCAAATTTATTGACAATTCATGACGCACCACCCACCAAACAACACCCACAGCACTCAACAGCCGCCGCAAAAGTCGCTCGAGCGTTTTGTTGAACTTTGGCGCAAGTTTGTCGCAAGTTTTTCGACTGGCCGAGACTTTCCGGCTGGCGAGTCATGACAAACTGCCGCCCATTAAACCATAGATATTTCATTTTTCCATCTTTTCTTTTTTTTTTTACATTTTTCTTCCACAGTTTATTTAATTTTTTTTATCATGAAGGAAGCAGGCTTTGAATCTGTGCAAGGAAATGGCAAAAGACAACAAAGTTTAAATTAATGGCACTCAACTATTAGCAAAATTAAAAAGTGCCCAGATTATGTCTAAGAACTTTAAAGGGGGGCAAAGGGAGAAAAATGGAGTGACAGAGAGATAAGAGAGAAACACAGTGATTCTCTTGCAATTGAACAATTTACATTTGACAGCGCCTGAAAGTATGCAACAGGCTGACAAGCTAAAACTCAAGTCAGTGTGGGAGTATGTGGGTGTGTCAGAGTATGAGAGTGTGTGTGTGTATTTCTCTGATGTGCGGTTGGGTGTATTATAACAGAACTTGTTCAGCGCTTTTACTGCATGGAAAAACTTTTCTGGCATCGACATGAAAATGCACTTTTATTCACCTTTTGTCCAAGATGGCCGACAGTTACATAACAACTTCGAACACCTGATTAAAAATGTATATGGTTAGTTAGTTAATAAATTTTGTCGAAATCCACTTGATTTGTGTGCCATTTAAGGGGCCTAATTAATTTGAATTTATTGCCAAAGTCAGAGTGTAAGTGCAAATTCGTGTCGTGTATACGCCGCGTTCGCCACGCCAAATTAATTAAAACCATTTTGCATTTGAGACGGGGAGTAGGGAAAGTGACAATAGCTACTGCTAGACTGATGCATTACTTTTTGGACTCTTAATTGAATTAAAGGCGCACCGAGACAGCAAAACAGAGCAGAGCAGAGCAATAATTAAAAGCGCTTGGCCAATAATCAATTGGTAGCACAGCTGGAGACAGGTATCAACTGACAGTTGACAAAGCAACGTGGCAACGGCAACGGCAACGGCAACGGCAACGGCAACAACTTCAGAGTGGCAACAACTGCTTGAGCTTGAGCTTCAGCTTCCAGTGTGTGTGTGTGTGTATGTGTGTGTGACAGCAACAGGGCCAAGTGGCAAACAGTTGCCTGTATTCAAGAGTAATAGAAATAAATTGGCGCCGCACGCAGCTCAAGAAGTTCTTCTTGTCTTGTCCATTGTCTTGCCACGACGACAGTCAAGTGGCACTTGTGCTCCAGTTACCCCACTCTCAATATCTGTGTATGTGAGTGTGTGTAATAGTCTCTCTGTATATGTGTACGTGTATGTGTGTGTTTTGTATCTATATGTTAGCTCAGCTCATGAATTGCCAAGTGAGCCAGTTGCCAGGCTCCTGCTTAAACCTAATGAAGCGACAGCACAGCGAGTGTGTGTATGTGTGTCTCGTTCGCTTCCTCCCTCCCTCTTTCCCCTCTCTCTATATCCATTTATCTGTTTTTTTGCATGCCCCATTAAGGCGCACGTAATTAAATCTAACTTTATTAGCACTTTTACTCAAATGAGTGAATGAAGCGAAACATTGACGTGTTTGACGCGTTTGCATGTTGCAGACTCCTTAACACACACCACACACCACCCACAACCACCCCAAAAACACCATCAAGTACCAGCACAACTCGCACCACTCGTAGCATATACCTGCTAAATATGGCCCATTGTGTTGGACGTGTGAATAGCACAATGTAGTTTCATCTAAAGAAGTCATAAAAAATGTTGTACACTTTTGTGCTGAGCTTTAAATACGAAATGAGCTATACAATTTTGTAATCTAAAATTTACATCAAAATCTCTTTAAATAATTCTTTAAACTCAGACAAAATAAGTCATATTAGTGCGCAGTGATTTTACAGGAATTGTGCAAAAGAATATGTTATAGTTCTTGATCCACTATTTATACTTATAAACATGTTATTAAATAATTTCCTTAGATTATGCCAACCCTTATCCATCTGACAAAATTGCAATTTAATTTTGTTTTAAGCATTATTTCCTAGTTGTTGAATATACACACACTTAGTTTTAGTGTTTTTTATAATAGATAAACCAATTATATATTTAAGTTGTTCGAAACTCTTGTTGTTGCTGTTAATTGTTGTTGAATGTTGATGTTAATTGCAGTTGTTGTTAAAGGCCCAGCCACCTGTAGCCACCACCACCACCAACCAACCAACCAACCAAGCAACCAAAAATCAACCAACCACTCAACACTCTCTACACCAAATCTATTAGACCACCCACAATCTATTTGTCTCTCTTTTTTTCTTTCAATCTCTCTTTCTCTTTTATGTAGCAGCTTCCGTTCCAATGTAACAAAAAATAATAACAAGAACATAGAATGTTTTTAATGGGC
The DNA here is from genome assembly GCA_035044365.1 of Drosophila neotestacea. NCBI lineage: Eukaryota > Metazoa > Arthropoda > Insecta > Diptera > Drosophilidae > Drosophila > Drosophila neotestacea. The sequence continues at coordinate 2,255,069 of JAWNMD010000155.1, forward strand.
AACTTGCAATTAATTTTACTATCTGCTCACATTTCTCTTGTTTTCCAAAAATAACAACAAAAAACAAACAACAAAAAATAAAATAAAAAAACAAAACATAAATTAATGGAAAATACAAAAAAAAAAAAATACAATACAATTGATAAATTGTGAACTGGAATTGTGAAATTGTGGACATTGTGGGCGGCAGCTGAATATAGCAAGAGCAAGGCCACGCCCACTGGCAAACTGTGCCGTGTTGCGGCTATTGACGCTGACGGCGACGCTGACGTTGATGCTGGCTCTGACGTCAACGCTGACAATGATGATGCTGATGTTGACGAGCGATGGCGGTCAAGTGCATTGAATGATGACAGAGCCACGGCAGCAACAACAACAACAAGAGCAACAGCAACAGCAACAATAGCAAAACAACAGAATAACAAGTTAAATACTACAACAAATTGTACAACGACTACAAAAACACAGAGATTTACGCCTCAGGCGAGTTTTCCGGAAATAATGCAACCACGTCTATCGCTCAACGGAATGTTGAATCCACCGTATCCCTCGCTAATGCCATCGCCGCGTCCACTTTATCGGGATCACAGCTCCAGGTCGATCAATCCACTGACGGCCTATGAGCAACAAATGGCCGAGTTGGATGGCAGCTTTTATGGTAGCAATGCGGCATATTTGGGAGCTGGAATGGGTGGAAGTGCTGGTGGTGCCACAACTTGTACCAATTTGACGGTGGGTGGTGCCACAACAGCAACAACATCAACAACAAGTGGTGCTGGTAATGTTGCAACTGGTGCTGGTGCTGGTGGTGGTCTTGGTCATGGTCTTGGTCTTGGTGGTAGCAACAATACCAGCGGTGGTGCCTTTCACACAACCGAACTATCAATCACACCAACAATGCCGGCTGATGAGCAGTTTATTGATTTGGGAAGCCTCCGTCGCTTCTCAATCGATCGACAAAGCTTTCTCGGTAAGGTGCAGTCTATAAATGAGTGTGTGTGGTGTGTGCTCCTCCATTTTGTTTGCCCCTTTTGCTGCTCTAAATTATAACCTTAGAATACTTTCCAAATTTCGAAAAGGATTTAGCTCGCAGACTCGAACTGTTCCAATAAGTTTTTGGTTCGGTTAGTCAGATATTAAAAAGGAAATTCTTTTATTTCCACAACTCTTTGGCAATTCTTTTTAATTTTAAATTCTTTTTATAATTAGGAGACTCTATTTACTTTAAGAAAATATATGTAAATTCTACATACTTAGTTGTTTTTCTCTTAATAATTTTATTTCATTTTTTAACGATTATGTTTTTATTTTAACTACCGCCAATTTTCAAAATCAATCCGCAGCCCATTTTTGAATTGTTTATTTTTATAGATTTAAATAAAATCTCTCTAATCTGGAGTCTTTTTGTCATTTTTGCAGATCTAGGCCCCAAGTTTGGCATGTCACAGCCGAAATTCGGCCAGAGCGTCTCGCAACAAGGTTTCTTTACGTCGCATGACAGCCTGGCCACACCATGCGCCTCCCGAGCATCCAACTCTCATATGGCCACTGTAAGCACTGCCTCCGAAATGGATTTATTGCACAACAAACAACGGCACAACAACAAATCACGCGGACGTCTGAAAACCACAAGTGGCGATCAGCCGCTGTTGGGCACCTGGAATCGATCCACAGGCCGAGGATCGCAGGATAACACGCTGGCCGGTGGTGCTGGTGGTGCCACCAATGTTCTAATGGGTCACAACCAGTACGGTGGCAATTACTGCAACGGCACCGATCGGTAAGTTTGCTCTCTCTTTTAAAAGTATCTTATTAAGTAAATAACTGTAGTAAGTACATTGATAAATAAATAAATGCTCTCTTTATTGTTTTTCCTTTCCTTTTTAGTTATCCACGTTCACGTTCGCAGCAGCAATCGCACCACAATGCCGGACAACAGCCGCACCACCAATACCAGCTGCAGCACTCTGCCTCCACGGTGTCGCACCACCCGCACGCGCATGGTCCACCTTCTCAGGGTGGACCTGGTCCGCCCCATAGTGGACATCCACACCATCCACCACATGGCGGTGGTGGTCCTGGAAGTGGACATGTGGCACAGCCGCATCACCAGAAACCACATCGCACTGCCTCGCAAAGGATACGCGCTGCCACAGCTGCCCGCAAGCTGCACTTTGTCTTTGATCCTGCGGGGCGACTCTGTTATTATTGGTCCATGGTGGTGTCCATGGCATTTTTGTATAATTTCTGGGTGATAATTTACCGCTTCGCCTTCCAAGAGATCAATCGACGCACAATTGCCGTGTGGTTTTGTCTGGATTATCTGTCTGATTTTCTCTATTTGATTGATATATTCTTTCACTTTCGCACTGGATATTTGGAGGATGGTGTCCTTCAGACGGATGCACTTAAATTGCGCACACATTACATGAACTCAACGATATTCTACATCGACTGCCTGTGCCTGCTACCATTGGACTTTCTCTATTTGTCCATTGGCTTCAATTCGATATTACGCAGCTTTCGGCTGGTCAAGATCTATCGATTTTGGGCCTTCATGGATCGAACTGAACGTCATACAAATTATCCCAATCTATTTCGTTCGACGGCCCTCATACACTATCTGCTTGTGATATTCCATTGGAACGGTTGCCTCTATCACATCATCCATAAGAATAATGGTTTTGGATCACGCAATTGGGTTTACCATGATTCTGAATCGGCTGACGTCGTCAAACAATATCTGCAGAGTTATTATTGGTGCACTCTGGCATTAACTACCATCGGGGATCTGCCAAAGCCACGTTCCAAGGGCGAGTATGTCTTTGTGATATTACAATTGCTATTCGGCCTGATGCTATTTGCCACCGTCTTGGGGCATGTGGCAAACATTGTGACGTCCGTGAGTGCGGCGCGCAAAGAGTTTCAAGGTGAGTGCACAAAATGTATACTAACTTTATTATGATAAAACAGATGGGATATGAATAATATGAATCGATTATAATATAAAACATTTTACTGTAAAATTCGTATATTAAAAGGCAATTTTGGGGATTATGTTACGGATATGTAAGTATGTATGCTTTGAGCAGAATATGATTTGATACGGAAATTGGTTTACTGTAAAGCAATTTATAATACCCAAAGATACATTAACTTGCATAAAATTAAAAAAAAAACTAAAACTAATCTATTAGAAATGGATTAAGAGCTAGGCATATGGATGCAAGACAAAGTGGTAATAAAACGTTAAAGTTAGAGAACCTATTCAAATGTTTTGGAATCTAATCTACAACACGTTTTGTCAAGAACCTTATCAAGACAATTTGAATCCCCCGAATGAATATAAATTGTTGTTGTTGCTTTTGTTTTGTGGTTTCAATATTTACGAGCTGCTTGATTAAACTGTTGCTCAGAGAGCGGGGTTAGAAATACACACACGCACACACGCATAGAGCAACGATAATCCGCAGCAAACACACACTGACAGACAGACAGACAGACAGACGGAAAGAAAGACAGATAGAGAGATACATAAATGGAACCTGGGGGTTGTTGCTAAAAACATTTGACAAAAAACGGAACAATGAGCAAAGCTCTCAAAAGTATGCAAAACTTTTTGGCTTTGGCATTTTAGCTGCTTAAACTGAGGGAAAATTGTGTGAGTATTGTATACGTATACGTAATATAAAAGTCAACCGGCTTAGAGACGTTGTCCTTTTGTGGCAGACAACTCTGTGGCACTTGAAACGAAAACGAAACGAAAGCAAACTACTTACTTGCAGCTCCTTGAGAAGTGCAGGCTCTTGTGAGCTCAGTAGGCCATGGGGCCATTAGCTAAATGAACTCGTTTATTTGGCCCATAAATAACTGGAGAATTGCAAGCGTCGCCATTCCCATTTGCAATCTCCATCCCTTCTCTTTTTCTCTGTTTTATTAACTCTTTTCACTGTCTGTTTAATTCCAAAGATGCAGCCAAGTCAGTTGAGGACTCGAAGAAAAGGCTGCAGTTGAGAAACCCAACTATTAGAGACCCTGTATTTATATATTTTATTTATTAATTATTCTCTTTCAAGCACTAGGTAAAAGTAGGCTATGATGAATGAAACAACAATTTATTATTCAGGTTTCAAAAATATATAAAGCTCCTTAGCGAATGGCATTGCGCTATTTATATTCCTAACTTTACGTACTTTCGTTTGCTTTCTTACCATTTGTACCTATAAATAACAGGGTCTTAAAAGTATCATGAAAATGAATACTAGTCTCTGCTTCTTGTTGTTCATTAGGCGATGTCAGCTAAAAATATTAAGGCCAGTCGATGGCTCAAAGAGAAGAAGAAGGAAATCCAGTGGACATTGTCCAGCTGCAGCTTAAGGCAAACAAAGCGTTCTGCTCAATTGATGGGCGTGGCAACCAAGCCCACATACATGAGTCGACTCCAGCTGGTAGTCAGCATGTTTACAAAACACTTTTCATGTGTGCGAATGTTGCATTCACAAGGGAACAAACACAGTCGAGAGAGACACATACAGAGAGAAGAAAAGAGAGGAGAGAGGAATAGGGACAGGGCAAAAAGTCAGTAAGCAAAGCTTCATGGGCTTAATGGACGAAACGTGATGCTGCATTAATTTCTGGTTTTATGCACTCAACTTTTTCTCATATTTGCATGCCGCAAATCTCAATTTTTATTGCACAACTGAATTTTTTTCGTTGCTCTTTTCGGTTATTTATGGTTGTGTAAGGGGAAGTACGCCGGATCCGCCAGTTCGCATATAAGCTAGAAATTCTTTGAGATGAATACGTTGCTCGTTTTTAAAATCCATTTCGGATAATAGAATGCCACACTCTTGATCAGTTAGCAGTTCACCAAAATTGGCCATCACAATGCGAAGATCGTGAGCGTCAAAGAATCCATAACCAGTGCGATTGAAGGCCTCAAAGGCATGTCGTAGATTCTCTTCGCTCTCGACATCACGCAATCGAGGTGCCATAAATTGTAGAAATTCATTAAAGCTGATCAGGCTGTTTTCATCCAAATCCACAGTTCGTATAAGATCATAGAGTTCCGCTTCCGTTGGCTCAACGCCCACAGCGCGCATCATTAAACGCAATTCCTTTGCACATATATTGCCATCCTTATTCAAATCAAACTTGTCGAATACTTCTTTCAGCTCACTGAGTTGATCCGCGGACAGGTATTTTGGCATTGCAAGCAAAACAACAAATAAAATATGTAAAAATAAAGTAAAAATAAAGCGAATTCAATGTGTACAGTAAGCAATAAAAACGAGAAATAACGAAAAACCAACTGACAATCAACTCGGAGAGCCTCGACAAGTTCGAGGGCTAATAAAACACTTAGGTGACCGTTGCGCACTGCTGAGTCGACAACTTTTCCCGTAGTTTCCGTTCTCCGTAGTCCCAACTTTGCCTCGCATAATAATACATCATGCAACGCGAAAGAGAAAGACAGAGAGGGAGAGAGAGAGAGAAGGAGAAGAAAACCATCCATCAATTTGTCAATTCAGCGCTTGCTGCTTCAAGTGCGCGTTGAACCAACCAAAAACCAAGCTCACTCCTCCACAAGGATTGCAGGAGGGAGGCAGGAAAGGAGGCTGAGAGGAAGAATTGTGGCAGGCCGAAGCAAAAACCGCAATAAAAACATGAACATGAAATCAAATGCAACTGCTGTTGACGCTCAAATGCTCTTAAAGTGCGCCCACAGTGCGTATGCTTAATATATATACAAGCAAATATAACTCATACGCCGCGTCTGCTTGTTCAACAAGTATTTCTGTTTTTATACCCTTGCAGAGGGTATTATAATTTTGTCACGAAGTTTGTAACGCAGTGAAGGAGGCGTGTCAGACCCCATAAAGTATATATATTCTTGATCAGGGCGACGAGCTGAGTCGATATAGCCATGTCCGTCTGTCCGTCTGTCCGTCTGTCTGTCTGTCCGTCTGTCTGTCCGTCTGTCTGTCCGTCTGTTTCTATGCAAACTAGTCTCTCAGTTTTGAAGCTATCTTGATGAAACTTGGTACAGGTCCGTCTTTTTGCTGCACGCAGTACATATGTCGGAACCGACCGGATCGGATAACTATATCATATAGCTGCCATAGGAACGATCGGTTGGAAATAAACATTTAGTATGAAAAACTTTTTTGTTTCTCAAGATATCTCAACCAAATATACACATTATGTGTTTGATTAAGTTTTAAACAGGCTGACCAAATTTGGTGTAAATCGGGCTACTATATCATATAGCTGCCATAGGAACGATCGGTTCGAAAACAACATTTAGTATGAAAAACTTTTTTGTTTCTCAAAATATCTCAACCAAATAAACACATTGTGTGTTTGATTTAGTTTTAAACAAGCTGACCAAATTTGGTGTAAATCGGACTACTATATCTTATAGCTGCCATAGGAACGATCGGTTCGAAAACAACATTTAGTATGAAAAACTTTTTTGTTTCTCAAAATATCTCAACCAAATAAACACATTGTGTGTTTGAATAAGTTTTAAACAGACTGACCAAATTTGGTGTAAATCGGACAACTATATCATATAGCTGCCATAGGAACGATCGGTTCAAAATCAACCTTTAACAAATTTTGTAAAAAATCTGACGGCTTACGCAGGGCACTGCAAGGGTATCCAAACTTTGGCGCGCCAAAGTTAGCTTGCGCTATATTTTTTCTCGTTTTTTTTTTTTTGACAGATAACAGATTTCTTAACGCTGATAAAGCACATTAAAGTTTTCTACGACTTTCTCTTCAAATGTTGTGTGATGATTTATTGCTTATTGGCATTATTAATGAGTGTTTCTTGCTTGTTTGTTTATTTATGATTACACAGCATTTAAGACTTATTAAGCCAACAACCTGACATTTTTCCACTCTTCACTATGACATTTTGAAACTTATTCAGCTGAGTTGAGTTCTTTAGCTAACGTTTTTGTTGTTGCCAGCAAATATTGCAAATTCCTCTAGTCATGGCTTAGAGTGTTACACTTTAGTGATGGCCTTCTGCTACATTACCCGATTTTCTCTCTCTCTCTCTCTCCCTCTCTCTTTCCCTTGGCAACAAATTCTAAAACTTATATATTTACTTAGGTGCTGCCGTGGGTCCTCTTCTTTCTCTCTTATCTCTCCCTTCCTTTCTCTAACTGCTTCTCAGTCTGCAGCTGAATGAAAATTGATTTTCAAATAGTTGGCCAGCCTTTTTTCAAATTTGATTGACGTTATTACATTACATAACATCACATCAGACGCACAGGCACCGACATACCTATATACTATACATATATAAACAAACACACACACACACTGGCAAACACTCGGGTCTTATACAAGCAGCTGGTTTAAGTTATTCATCCATTTAGCTCCACTTACGAGCCGGGGACTCAACTTGAGTCGAGTCGAGTCGACTTGGCTGCCTGGTAACAACAAGTGGAAAACTGTCATTATATTTGAGTTATTGATGGTTTTTCAAAATCATTTTAGCAACAATGTTGTTGCCAAACACACACACAGAAACACTAACAGACACACACATACAGAGTTACATTCACGCTTAGTTAAACGCAATGGCTGTGGCTTGTTAACGCCAAACAGGCGCAAACTTTAAACGTTATGTGTGTTTGAGCATCAGTGTTGCCATTTTAGCTAATTTAACGCTAGCCCTATCTTATTTTAAAGTGTTTCAAAGAATTTTGGTTAACGAAACTGTTAACGCTTAGCCTATTGGCATATATATAATTTAATTTAAATTACATACTGCAAACACATTTATATTTATGTATTTCTACTTGTTTTTGAAATTTAAGAAGCATTTTAAATTGCATTAAGACAGTTGTGAAGCATTTTTATTTTTATTTCTGTTTTATTTATTTTCAAACGTTATTTAATTTAAATAAACTCATTAAAATTACAGCCTTATTTGACATTTCTTTTTATAGTTATTGGATAGCCCAGCTATAATTAGTTCTTCATTAATTAAGTTTCTAAAAGCATTAGGCTTAAGCTTTTACTTTAAACAAATTTATTTTTATTTTAATAGCTTTCTTCCTATCTATTTTAATTTCAAATTTAGTTGATTTAAGCAGTCAGAGTTCTAAAAACACTGATGGGCATGTGTTGTTTGTAGTTATTGCTGTCAAAAATGTCATTCAAAATTATATTAATTTGTTGCTACGTAATTATTATTGTAAATAGTTTTTAATGCAAATTTGACGTTGGCAGCGGTGTCAACGCTTTTGATTGATGTGTTGGCTGCGGTTCATATGTGAAAATGTGTTGTTGTTGCTTTAGTTGTTGTCGTTGCTGTCTCTGTTGCTGCTGTTGTCACTGTGGCTGTTGTAGCTGTTTTTGCAGCTGCCATTGTTGCTGCTCACTTGCAATGACTTTTGCTGCAATTGTTTACTGCAATTAAAACAATTTATGCGCTCAATTTGCGCAAACACACTCATACACACTCATACACACACACAGCGTAAGCGGGCAGTACTTTGAGATTTGTAGTGCCTTATATGGTGGATTTGCAGCCATTTTGACTTGAACCCGTTTCAGTGCTACAACTAAAGCACTCTTTCTCTACCTCTTGCCTAAACTTTCGCTCTCTTTCTTTCCTTAACTCTCTCTCTCTCTCACTCACTCTCTGTTCTGTGTGATTTTATTGCTTCCTTCAAGCAACTGTTGTTGCTCTCGTACAGTGAGCGCGTGTCTAAAAATAGCACTGAGCGTTGTACGCACGATTGCTTGGTGAAAGAGAGGGGAATGTGGTGGAGAATGTAAAGGGGAAGGAAGAGCTAGTGAAAGAAGGGAATGCAAAAAGGGGGAAAAACACAATTCGCATTCGGTGCGCTCTTTTGCCTTTTGCTTTTCCTCTTTTCCCTTGCGTTTGGTTATTTTCTCTGCTGGCGAGCAGCAACTGAAGAAGAAGAAGAAGCAGCGTCCATTATCCACTTTAACTTGCCCGCCTTGCCAGCTGTAAGTGTATGTATGTGTTTGAGTGTGTGTGTGTAAATTTGGTTGGCTTGCCTGTGTTGTTGTTCGTTTCGCTGTTTGCTTACGCTTGCCACAACTACAGTCAGAGCATTACAGCAGAGTGAGCTTGACTACAATAGACCCTGCACCCAGGACCTTAGATACCTTAATACGCATATTATACAAATCTAGTAAAACAACTGCTTTCCAATTTAGTATATTATTTAATTAGATATTGTGTTGAAATGAATCAATTTTATTAAATTAATTTGATTGTGTTTTTAAATATCAAAAAATTTCTGGAAAGATTCAATAAAATACTAAATGCATTTGATTTATTATTCATATAATATTAATTTCGCGGGGTTGTGCAACTTATAGGGTCAGAGATGACTTCTTCTATAATATTTTTTAAAAACTTCTCATAACGCTATAATACTCTTTCACCTCCTCGGCTAAAGGGTATTACAACAAGAAGAAGAACAAGACCAGCAACAGCAATGCTTCGTCGCTTGTCTTGTGTGTGAGTGTGTGTTTGTGTGAGTATGCCACAGCTTCCTTGCTCAATGTGTGTGTAAGGTGTGTGTGTTTATGTTTGCTGCTGCTGCTTATGCCCTACAGCTGTAACCGTGAGTGCGTCCCTCAGTGTGTAACTGTAAGAGTGTTTGTATGTGTGTTTGGATAAGGATATGTATGTGTGTGTATGTGTGTGTATGTGTGTATTCCAATCAATATTGTAGACGCAGTCGACGCTGTTGGCCGCTTTTGCCCATTAAGCTGCATGTACGCCAACTTACGGTTGTATTTTTAGAACATGGCTTTTTGTTGTTGTAGTACTACTTGTTGTTGTTGTTGTTGTTATAGCCAGTATTGTATGGCATGTAGATGGTCTTTAAGGGCAAAATATTCCATTATCCTTGAAAAAGCGAAGGATTTCCCCCCATCCTACGAATGTTGCATGCAACAAACACGACTGCAGCTGGCATTCGCATTGCTATTGCTATTGCTATTGTTATTGTTATTGTTATTGTTATTGTTATCGCATTGCTGGCTAACGGAGCGCATTTATTTTTGTTTGCCGCCCGAACAAATCCACAAGAGGCATCCATCGTTGAGGTACTTCATCATCAGCTTGCAACCAACAGCAGCAACATCTAAAGAACGAGAAGAAGAAGCAGCGGCAGCGGCAACAGCAACCGCATATGCATAATTAATGATACAAATTGGTGGCTGGAAAACTCGACGCTAAACTTAAGAAAGAAAATTTGAACACGAGTCTTTTCTGCTTCGACTGCCAACACTTAACCCAAGACAAAGTCATAACTCAATTAACTTAGCTCCATAAGCCTCTTAATACCTCGCAAGTCTTCTTATCCCTTCAAATAATTTATTTTCATATTTCATATTTTCTTATTGTTAGAATGTATGCAATTTCAATACAGAATTTAAAAGAATTTCTTTTGACATCATTTTCAACTGGCAAAATGCCAAATGCATTCCAATTGCCAAGACAAAACCAATCCTTAGGCCTTGTGCTACCAATTGCATACCAATTCGCAATGTCAACTCAATAATAGTTCTGTATACATTTCTATAAAATTCTACACAGCATTAATTTTTGTATGTGTCAAACAATAAATACCCTAAGGCCTTAGTAAACCAACTGATAGATATTGATATAGATGTATAATGTATAGAAATTAATGTCAAATATTATAAATAAATGTAAATTAATCTGTGTAAATCATCTGTATCTGTATTACAACTCAGAGACTCTAATTCACTATTTATATGTTCAGTTTACAATTAAATTAGCTTTCAATTATGTAACCAATAACTAAATTCCACAACATATTTTATCAGCAATTTATAGGACCTTTTTTAAGGAGTATAAAATAGAAAATACTTGAAATAATAACTCAATTCCCAAGCCGAATCAAATTTCCATCAACATTAAAACTTTGGAACGAACACACAGACCGAAAAATGTTCTCAACTCAGTATTAACTCAACTACCATTCAGTAGTTATAAGCCGCATATTTCAACATATCGATTGATTCTTTTACGTTTTCATCCCAAAAAACAATCTTAAAAGATGTGAAAACAAATTGCTTTTGATGCATTTTTAAAGAGTTTTCCAATAGAAATAGCTTAAGCAATTGCTCAGTAAGTCTGTAAGCTCGCATCACTTTCGTATTATCCTCTAGAACAGTTCACAGTTAAGCTGTTTTTGCTTGCAGTGTACGAGTTTTATGCTCTCATGCTCGTCATATTTTCCTGCACCTTACCACACTTTGCTCTTCTTCCACTTTATCCTTCTCCACCTCTCTCTCTCTTGACTTCACTTAGTATGCTGCATAACTTCCTTCTTTTATATCCATCCATGGCAGTTCAGGTTCTTTGTCTTTTAGCTTCACATGCACAGCCCAGCGTCATCCTTAAGTGGTTTCTAGTTAGTTTGAAATTTTCACTTGGCCAGTTCCAATCCCCCCCAAACCTCCTTGGAAATTCTCTTCCTCCATTCTCTACGCTTTCTACAATTTCCCACAGTTGCCTTAGCTTTCCTTTAGTGCTCTTTTTTGTCTTGAGCTTATGAAAAGGCCGGAAGAGCAAGTTTTTGTCACGCATATTTACTGTTTGTATAAACTCGAGTTGCCTCCTTCTACTCCTTCTACTCCTGCTACCCCCTCCCCCTGTTTGCCACCCGCTGTTGCAGCTGAAATACTTGCTGCAGTTTGTTTGCCAGACAAAGGTTTCAACTTTTGCACCCAGATTTTTTTATTGTTACACCACAAAAGGCAAAACTCACATATGACGCCAAGTTTTCCTGCGACGCCAACTCTATGCCACATGCAACACACGCAGTTGATCTTCTTTTCTCTTGGCGACATTTGCCTTTGCCCAATTGGGAGACTGTCAGACAGTCGGACAATCAGATTGTCAAACAGTCAGACTTTCTTCGCTCATATTTGTTGACAGTTGAACTCTTAAGGCTTGACTAACAAGACAAAGCCTTGCATGTGCAATATCTAAATGCAATTATAGTTTCAGATTAGTGCTTACGGTGGCAGGCGCCACAAATTGTGGCAGCAACAACAACAATAACAACAATAACAACATTTACTATGGCAGCAGCAGCAAAAAACAGCAGAAGATCAAAACTCGCCTGTGGCAACTGTGGCCAAGCAGAGCATAAAATGAAAAATAAATAAGAAATAAACGCAAGGAGAATAAAATACCAAGAATATTTTAAATTGAATGTTGATCGACTGAAAGATATCCAAGGCATTAATGAATCCATCGATATTAACTAGGAATTAAAAGTAGATATAAGAAAGAACAATTTGAAAACACGGGTAATCAGTTTAAATAATGGTGTACAAAATGTAATTAAAATAAAATAATTAAAAGTAATTAGATAAATATACATATATGTAGTGCTGATCGACTTGCAGATATCCTAGATGTCAATTAATGGTATCTTAGCGTCGATTGCTGGATGAATAAGAAAAATCAAGGATGTTAATGAAGAGAATTTTGTAAAGGTTCTGGGATGTATTAGAAAACTTTTATACAAATGAGATGCATGTTAAATGTTCAATATATACTGTTGACTCTACCCTTGCCTGCTACAATTTTAATGGGTATTTAAAAGAAAATCTGAAGTAAATGCTGCGGCGCAGAAGATGCGAAGCCAAATGCAGTTTGCAAACGCGCCGGGGCGGCATTGCCACGCCCAGTTGAGCAACTTCAGGGCAAAATGGCAAATTGAATTTTGTGTGTCGGCAAAGTGCAACGGAATGGAAAAAAAGCGTTGAAAGCAACTGTGGCATAAGGATAAACTGTGTGGGTGTGTGCGTGCCTGTGTGTGTGTGTGTGTATGCAACACACACTTTTGCAAAGCCAGAGAAATTAAACTAACTCAAATAATTGCAGCATAAACAAAAGTGACAAACTCACCGCAATTATTATACCACAACCACGTATGTTATATATCTAAATTCTATATATAGATATATGTATATTCATATATTCTGTGGCAATTTCAATTTATTTTTAGACCAAACACACGGACACACACACACACGCACACGTACGCAAATAGAACGCCATGGAATATGCAATTAATATTTAGATTGATTTTCAATGGTAACAAAACCCACAAAGCGTAACGTGTAAAACATTGCTTCAACCCCGTTCAACTCCCGTTTTCCATTTCTCCAATTCTGTTCTCTTCTCCCTCTGCTACTTTCCATTTACCTCTACATTCTCCCAAGTTTCATCCTTGTCATTTTCGGAATGCTTTCAGTGTCAGGCAACCAACCAGAACCGCAATAAAAATCGCTGTAATTTTGCATGCTGTCGCCTGGCAATGTGTGTGTTATGTGTGTGCTTGTGTGTGTGAGTGTTCGTGTCTGTTTTTTACTATCAGCAATATCCGTTTTGTGTAACGGTCATGTCGACTGTTTTTCTCTTCCTTTCAAGATGTTGCGTTGCCATGCAAATAATCCTTGAATGCGTTCGTTTGCCAATTGCCAAGTTGTAAAGTGAAAAAGTATGCGTATGACAATCGATAACCGATAGCCGATACCTCAAATAACCAAACAAGCTGTCAAGCAATATCTCTCTGGCAAAACCACAAAGCATTTTCCAGTCTCAAAAGCAAACCAAATAAAATGCCAATGTTCGCCTTAAAGTATGCAATGCTTTTCACAAGCTAAAGAATTGTTTTCTCTGGTTATTTTACACAAAGGTTTACCTTTTGTTGAACGATTGATTCATTAGTGAAATATTCATATGAGGCACGTAAATTCGAATTGCAAAATCTGCCAATTAGTTGCCCAGCATTTCAGACATTTGAGGCTTGTTTTCTATCTTATGAGTACTTTCTTAACATCTTTACCTTTAGATTTATGATTCATTCATTAGTAAACAATTCGACACTTTAATTTGATTCACAAGAATGGGTTGGGTTGCTCTTTTTATACTTATTCAGTTGCTGACTAATTTAGCGGTTTGATAAGCTGTTATCAGTTTCACGCTTGCCAAATTATAAGAGCAATCTGCAAGAGACAAACTTCCGATAAGAAATAGGAATTACCTAGACTTAGGAAACCCATCGAAGACAAGCAAAAATGCGATAAAGTTCGCTCAATTCAATAACATAGTCCATAAATGCGAATTCTAGGATTAGATAAGTTTATCGAAACAATTTAAGGATGCCAACAAACTTAAACACTACAGATGAGTGTACCCTACAGTGAAATACTCAGTACGGAAGTTGTTTGACCCCAAGTAACAACGGGGTTGCCCTTTTATTACTTACTAAGCTGACTAATTTAGTTATTTGATAAGCTCTTATCAGCTTTCACGCGTGACAAATTATAAGAGCAATAAGTAAGCCTAAAAGTTCCGTTCCGATAAGGCATATGAATTACCTAGACTAAGTAACGCCATTGAAGACAGGCGAAAGTGTGATAAAGTAAGTTAAGTTAAGTAATATAAACAATTCACGCGAATTCAAAGATTAGATAATCAAAACCAACTTATTCCAGGAAGTTAAGAAATCAAGTGTTTCGTTTGTGAGATTCTTGCTAAATTCCATAGAATAACTTAGAGGAATAAAAATAAATACAAATAAAAATATAAAAAATGATAATTGATATTCTTGAAATAAATAACTAAAGAATTTGTATACTCATTTAAGCTAAAATGTTTTTTTTTTATATTTTGTCGTATAAGTAGACCTCAAGTTAGACAGTAATTTTTAACAAATAAAAACACCGTGAGCTCAGCATAAAATATTCCATTTTAATATTCATAATATTTCCAAATCAAAACTGTCTACTTAACTGACCAGAACCTGAGCTGTTTCATAGCTACCCGGATTTAGGCAGATTTTTGAAGTGACTTGTTGTGGTTGATGCTCACAGATGGATGCTACTGGAGAGGTGCAACTGTAGATCCATAAACGGTAATCCGCAGAAACAGAGTTGGTGGAGTAGAGCAATAGACAATCGCTAATTGGTTGAGGTTGTCCCGAGGACCAGGGCAGATAATGAGCCTCTTCGCCAATGCTCTGCCAATAATAAGTGCCCTTCTTGGCACCCAGAGAGTTACCCGATGTCCAGAAGTCGATCATATATGGTTTTACTGTAGAGGTTAGCCATTGATTGATCTGCTGTAACTGTGTCTGATTCTGCAGACTAAGAAGACCAGCTCCCAAGGAGTTACAATAACGTTCTGCCTCAAACCAATTGTGTTGTTCCTTAACAGCCAAGAGGCATTTATCTGCAACCTTAGTAAAGTTGGTTTTACATCCGTTAACAGAGGCATCGCTGTCGACTTGATGCAACTGCAAAATCACCAGACTAAGGACAGTAAACACAATCAGCTGATGCCACAACATGTTGAAGCTGCAACCAGAATAGACTAATTGCTTCTCAGTTGGGGAACCATTTTATATAGTCACAGTTTTGAATTTTGTATCTATCCACCCCTTATCACATTACTGATATGATTGCGATTCAAATGGCAATATTAATTTTAAAATCTTGAGAGCCATTGACAATTAATCATATTGCTAGAAAGAACTCCCTGTCTAATAACTAAAAAAGATTCTGGTAAAAATAACAATAAGTTTAAAGCACTGTTATCGAATTGATAAAAGAGAGTGAGGAATATTTAAAACACAGTTTGTTAATGGGAACTACTCAAATACAAAAAAACAATTTTACCACAAAGATGTTTCCTCTAATTAGATGAATGTAGATTCATGACGCATGCTTGAACAAATAGACAAACAACTAATATATTTTTGGTTTTATTTAATCTAATAAATAGTCAAGATCAACAATTTTGCAATCAGTGTAGATAGCTAAGAAACCTTACAAAAATAGTCTAATCAGTTTAGAGTTTAGTCATATTTTTTATTAACATAAAAACGTTCGTAAAAAAGCAACATACATATAAATACTCTTATTTAGACCAAAACCTTAGCGGTTTCATAGGATCCAGGCTTGAGGCAAATTCTTTCAGAATACTTGTAGTTTTGTGGTTCATGCTCACAGATAAAAATTTGTGGGTAGTTGCAACTCCTGACGACAAGAAGATAGTCGGAATACACTTCGTTTTTGTACGCTCTGGCATAGAGAGTTAAGCAATCACCATTAGCTGGTATAGGTCCACCCGGATACCAAGGTAAAAATACAGCCCGCCCTCCAGTATTTTGCCAGTAATAGACGCCTGTCTGACCCAAAGAATTTCCGGAGGTCCAGAACTCTGCACGTCTGGGTTTAAATGGCTGTGAGACATTCAACCACTGTTCAACCTGTTGCAACTGGATCTGGTTCTGAAAACTGAAAAGTCCAGCACCCAAGGAATGACAATGACGATCAGCAATATACCAAGTAGACCACTTTTGAACAGCCAAAAGACACTTATCTCCCACTTTAGTAAAGTTGGTTTTACATCCGTTAACAGAGACATCACTGTTAATTTGATGCAACTGCAATATCACTAGACTAAGGACAGCAAAGATTATTAGTTGATGCCTTAACATGTTGATGCTGTGAGTAGAAGTGACTAAATGGATGCTCAGTTGGAGAAGTCTTTATATAGTCTTATTTTGTGACACATTTATCTCTTGTTTACCATATTGTTGTTAGAGTAAATACGCTTAAAGCTCGTGAAGCCTCAACAATAAATTAATCATGTTCTGGGAAGAACTTCCAGCAAATATATCAAAAGTTATACAACTGTCTAAAAAGAAACAAAGTTTTAAAGGCTACAGTCGAGTGTACGCAACAGAATGATACTCTGTTCGAGAGTCTACAAAACAAAATGTAGAAATGTCACATTAAATTTTGTTTTTTTTTTTTGGCAATACATTTTATCCATTTACTTTTATGTCGAAAATTAAGTTTGACAGAAGCACAAAAAATAGAGTAGGGAGTGGGTATAATTTATATATTTACTCTGATATTGTTTCGCGCTAATTACAGCCTCTTCTTAGGATTATATTTGTAAATAAGTTCTTAATAATAAATGCATAATAAAGTATTATAAACAATTGATATAGACTTTATTAAGACCAATAACAAATTAGATTTCTTTACATTGAAGTACAAATATAATATATATAATCAATATAATCAAAGAAATTAAATCAAGTTCAAATTTGGATTTTTTCATTATCATATAAAAAGTTACTCTTAATTCATCTTTAATAGAGCCCTTTTAATTTTTATAGCTTAGATTAACACCTTTGTTGTTTCATAGCTTCCAGGTTTGAGGCAAATCCTTTCAGAATACTTGTAATTTTGTGGTTCATGCTCGCAGACAAAAATTTGTAGGTAGTTGCAGCTTCTGTAGACCAGGAGGTAATCGAACCGTATTTCGTTCATGTACGATCTGGCAAAGAGAGTCAAGCAATCACCACTAGTTGGTAAACTACCCGGATACCAAGGTAAATACCGAGCTAGCTCTCCAGTACTTTGCCAGTAATAGACGCCTTTTAGACCCAATGAGTTCCCCGAGGTCCAGAACTCTGCAGGACAAGGTTTAAAAGGTTGTGAGACATTCAACCACTGTTCAACCTGCTGCAATTGCATCTGGTTCTGAAAACTGAAAAGTCCAGCTCCCAAGGAACGACAATGACGATCTGCTTCATACCAAGTAGACATCTTTGGAACGCCCAAAAGACACTTGTCTTCCACCTTGGTGAAGTTAGTTTTACATCCGTCAACAGAGACATCGCTTTTGACTTGATGCAATTGCAATATCACAAGACTAAGGACAGCAAAGATTATAAGTTGATGCTTTAACATGTTGAAATTCCGAGTACAACAGACTATGTGAAAGCTCAGTTGGAAACGGGTTTATATAGTCTCAGTTAGTGACACTCTTATCTGCTGTTTATCACATTGTTTATAGAGTAAATAAAATAATAATTAATTAATTAATCACGTTCTGGGAATAACTTCCAGCAAACATATCAAAAGTTATACAACTGTCTAATAAAAAACAAAGTATGGAAGGCTTCGTCGAAAACAGAAATACTCTGTTCTATATATACAGAGATAAAAATTTATGTCAATAAAAATTAATACAAAATTCTTTGGTATAGAAATGTGGAAAATTAAGTTTAATTAAAGCACAAAAGAGTAGATTAGAGATTAAGTATAATTTATACTTATTTATACACTGAAATTTGCTCACGCTTATTACAGCCTGATCTTAGAGTAATATTTCAAATTAGTTCTCAATAAAAATGCATAAATAAAGTATATAAACGACTGATGAAAGCGACTTTATTAAGACAAATAACAAATTAAATTTCTTTACATTGAAGTACAAATATAAGCAAAGAAATTAAATCAAGTTCAAATTTGGATTTTTCCATTATCATATAAAAAGTTACTCTTAATTCGTCTTTAATAGAGCCCCTTTAAATTTGTATAGTTTAGACCAAAACCTTTGCTGTTTCATAGCTTCCAGGTTTGAGGCAAATTCTTTCAGAATACTTGTAATTTTGTGGCTCATGTTCGCAGACGAAAACATGTAGGCGGTTGCAACTCCTGTCGACCAGGCGGTAATCGTACCATACTTGATTTCTGTACGATTTGCCATAGAGGGTCAAGCAATCACCATTAGCTGGTATAGTTCCACCCGGATACCAAGGTAAAAATCGTGCTAGCTCTCCAGTACTTTGCCAGTAATAGACTCGTTTCTCACCCAAAGTATTCCCGGAGGTCCAGAACTCTTCAGGACTAGGTCTAATAGGTTGTGAGACATTCAACCACTGTTCAACCTGCTGCAACTGGATCTGGTTCTGAAAACTGAAAAGTCCAGCACCCAAGGAACGACAATGACGATCTGCTGCATACCAAGTAGACATCTTTGGAACGCCCAAAAGACACTTGTCTCCCACCTTGGTGAAGTTGGCTTTACATCCGTTAACAGAGACATCGCTTTTGACTTGATGCAACTGCAATATCACTAGACTAAGGACAGCAAAGATTATAAGTTGATGCCTCAACATGTTGATGCTGCGAGTAATGAAAACTAATTCGATGCTCAGTTGGAGAAGTCTTTATATAGTCTTTTTTTTGGGCACATTTATCTGCTGTTTATCACATTAAGATTAAGTGAATAAAAGTTAAAAACCGTTAAAAATACAATAATAACTCGTTAAGCCTCAACAGTAAAATAACCATATCTCAAGAAATGAATTCCAGGGAACCAAGTCAAAATTCAACTGTAAAATAATAAAAGAAGTCGAAGAGACTACAGTCGAGCGCAAGCAACAGAAAGATACTCTGTTTTAGCGTCTATAAAATAGATACAAGTATTTATAACAAGTAATAGTTCAAAATTGCCGACAGTAAAATTTGGCTTGAAATACATTTTATGGGATCAGTCGAGACTTATGACTGAAACTTTTGCACTTGCAATTGATAAACTCTTCTTTAATAAGATAATTATAAACTTAATTAATTAATGAAGGAACACATTCGCAGTACAGGCAAAGAAAATTAATTCCAACATAATTTAAATGTTTACTTTTATTGTAGCTTAGGCCAAAACTTGAACATTTTCGTAGGATCCAGGCTTGAGGCAAATCCTTGTAGTTGTATTATAATTCTGTGGCTGGTGCTCGCAGACGAAATTTGAATGGTAGTTGCAATACCCGACTGTCAGGCGATGAGTAGTAAATGGTCCGTTACTGTGCGATGAATAAAAGAGCGTCAGGCAATCCCCTTCATTTGTAGGTTCAAAATTAGCCCAAGGTAGATATGTAGCCACTTTACTAGTGCTCTGCCAGTAATAGTATTTGCCCAATCTATTGCCTGAAGTCCAAAAGCCAGAGCTGCCAGGATATTTAGCTTTCAACCACCTTGAAATCTGCTCCAACTGAGTCGAATTCTGCACGCTTAGAAGCCCAGCAGCACCCAGAGATCGGCATTGGAAATTTGCCTCAAACCAAGTTTTCGTTTCATAGATAGACAACAGGCACTTATCTCCCACTTTAGTAAAGTTGGTTTTACATCCGTTACCAGAGTCATCGCTATTAACTTGATGCAACTGCAATAGCACAAGGCTAAGGACAGCAAAGATTATTAACTTATGCCACAACATGTTGATACTGCGATTGGAAGTGACTACCAAAATAGTCAGTTGAAATCGTTCTTATATAGATTCAGTTATATTTTTTTTTTCAGTCTACAGCCGATAAGAATTAATCTTATCTCTGACAAGAACTTCCAAGAGGAAAGGACAAAATTGATTCAATTACAGTTATCTAGAAAATCAATTGTGCAATTCTTAGAAATAAAACGAAGCTAATGATGAAAACATTTTTTATGAGTCAGATATAAATGGAAATTAATGTTTTATTAAAGTCAAATATAAATTACTTCATATCTGATACAATTAAGTGTTTATAATTTATGTTCTGCTCATAATTATCTCAGGTTAATGGAATATCAAATTAAAATTAAAAACAATAAATTTGTCATAAAGCAAAAAAAAAGTAAATATGCTTAAATTGATTAAAATTTGTATATACAATTGGGCCAATTCCAAGTTGTGACTTATTTCTCAAAAAAGGCAGTTTTTTAAGTCATGAAAATATACTCTTCCATGTTCTCTTTGGCGTAAAGAAAAGTCGATTAAGTTTGGCTTTCCAGACACAACATTTTTTCATAAATGAGCAGATAAAATTTAACTTTGTTATATATTATAGAAAATTGCATATCTCATGGAATCAGTCACGTTTCCTTCTTGCTGTCCACGAAGTTTTCTCAAGCTTATTACAAGCTTATTATCACAAAAAATCGTAGTAAAAAATGCGTAGCTGAAGTTAAGATGAAAGTGACTTTAATAAGAACAATACAAAATTAAAATTTTTTAAATTGAAGTACAAATGAAAGTTAACAAAAATTTAAGCAAAGGAGGTAAATCCAGTTCAAGTTGTGTTCCCATCGTCATAATTATTTTTGTAGTCTAAACCAAAACTTGGGCGTTTTCATAGGATCCAGGCTTGAGGCAAATCCTAGTAGTTGTATTATAAAAATTCTGGGGGTCCTGTTCGCAGACGAAATTTGAGGAGTAAGTGCAAAACCTGATGCTCAGGCGGTAATCGGAGTAACCACCGCTATTGTACTTTGAGGCATAGAGCAACACACAATCGCCATGGGATGGTTTAGGCTCATCAACAGACCAGGGAAGATAGTTGGCCTTTTGTCCTGTACTTTGCCAATAATAGACGTACTTCTCGCCCAATTTATTAGCCGAAGTCCAGAAGTCGAAAGTGTAAGGAACTGTGACATTCAACCATTGTGAAATCTGCTGCAATTGATTCTGATTCTGCACACTGAGGAGTCCAGCACCCAGGGATCGACAATGACGATCTGCCGCATACCAAGTAAACCATTTGTTGAAAGCCAATAGACACTTGTCTCCTACTTTGCTAAAGTTCTTGTTACATCCGTTAGCAGAGACATCACTGTTAACTTGATGCAACTGCAATAGCACAAGGCTAAGGACAGTGAAGACAATTATCTTATGCGACAACATGTTGAAACTACGATTGGAAGTAACTACTGAAATGGTCAGTTGAAATCGTGTTTATATAGTTCCACACTTATCAGCGACTAACGTGATTTACAAAAACGAACAGTCGATAATCATGTCAGCAATATTAAGCTCAACACCTTCTAAGTAAGTTAATCTTATCTTTGAAAAGAACTTCCAAGAAAAAAGGACGAAAATGGTTCAACTTTAGGCAAATCTTCTGATAAAATCTTTTAAAATAACAATTCTTAGAGAACAGTTGATTAACAGTAGTTCATAAGCGATAAGAACAGTAGCAATATCAAATTAAAATTAAAATTAATTAAAATTAAAAATAAATTAAATTAAATTAAATAATTTAATCATATCCCTAAAATTAACTTCCAGGAAAAAAGGACGAAAGTGCTTGAGTAGTAGGCAAATCGTCTATCAAAATCAATAAATAGTAAGAAAAATATATACAATTTTTAATTGCAAAATTTGTGTTCTTTGGAAATTTTAGAGTTTCTTAGAAAATACACCAATAAGTTAAGTTGATTATAAACGATTGATAAATCAGCTACTTGTCAAGACTAACTAGCTGGCAATTAACTTGTAGCCCTTTATTGGAAATTATTATATTGATATACTTATTTAGGCATTTCCAAAAAAAACTCATTTTAGAAATTACAACACTAGTAGAACCATAAAAAATTCTTAAAAATAAACAATTGTTTTATTGTCAGTTAACAATTGAGAACACGTCTCTATTTAGTCACAACAGAATTACAATTATTTAAAGTCTTTTAAATAGACAACTGAAAATGTGTAAAGTATAAAACATATATTCAACTGATTTAATGCACATTTATATGATTAAACTTTGTGTCCTGATTGGTGATTATATCAAAACACAACCCAAATAGTAAGAGTTCGAAGAATGCATTTATCACAATAGTTGTATTATGTGTGTCATGTTGTTGTTGTTGCAGAAGTTGTTGCTACAGGAACTTACAAAAACAATATACATATATGTACAACGTACATACTGTTGATTCCAGACATTCACACTCCTGTATTTAAGTATTCTTTGACGACAACAAAATCAAATAGATATGTCTATAATAAATCACTGACGAATGCTTATCTATTCTGGCAAAAGTAGATACATTTTATTTAAAGGTATTTGGATGGCTAATCAAACTAACAAAAGTAAAGAAAGTCAAGTCAAGTTAAAGCAAGGTCTTTATTGAATAAATGTTCATTACATTAGTTTAGATCAGAACCTGAGCGTTTTCATAGGATCCAGGCTTGAGGCAAATCCTTGGAGTTGTATTTGGATTATTATTAGTATTATTATTCTGTGGCTGAAGTTCGCAGATATGTGGTAGAAAATAGCCGCAATCTCTGATACTTAGACGGTAATCGTAGTATCCCTTGACGGTGTAGTTATTGGCAACAAGGCTCAAGCAATCGCCATCAGCTAGACGAGGTTGACCCGCTGCCCAGGCCAGATATCGAGCCGGTTCTCCTGTGCTTTGCCAGTAATAGGAACCGTTTTGACCCAACGAATTGCCAGAGGTCCAGAACTCCATAACCCAAGGTGCAGTAACATTCAGAAATTGTTCAACCTGTTGCAGTTGAGTATAATTCTGGATACTGAGAAGTCCAGCACCCCTGGACCGACAATCACGATCAGCCTCAAACCAATTGAAATATTCTCTCACGACAAGCAGACACTTTCCTGACACCGCGGTAAAGTTGGCCTTGCAACCAGAAGCACCAAAATCACTCTGAGCAAACTCAAGTTGGGTCAGCACTAGGCTGAGAATTGCGAATCCAATCAATTTATGCCACAACATTCTCGATATTCACTATAAAATCAGCTGAGCAAGTTCCTTATATAGTCACTTTGACTTACCTATATCTTATCATTCTTAAATAATGATAAGCAAATGCGAGCTTTGATTGCCAATATTTACTTAGACACTAGACAACAAAGTGGCAAATAGAGATTTCCTCTATCATATTTAATTAAATTGGTCTCTAGCCAATGAAAGTGGTTTGTCAGTTGGGAATGACTTTATATATATATACCACTTTAAATATAAATTTTGCTCATAATTATCTGCGGCTACTTTGGATAATAATAGTGAAGAACCGGTGATGATAATAATTTAAGCAAAATGAAAACTACACAGTATATAAATAAAAATGTCTTAAACATTCAAGAAAAGATCTTAGATTGACGATAGCCATTTTAATTAATCAAAAACAAGTTAACTACATATAATAGAGTTGCAGGAAAAGTTTAGTTTAGTCTTCTGAAGCATCTCAGAAAAATAAACCGCTTAAATGTATTCAGTTTAGACCAAAACCTGAGCAGTTTCATAGGATCCTGGCTTAAGACAAATCCTTGTAGTTGTATTGTAATTATTCTGTGGTTGCTGCTCGCAGATGATAGGTGCATATAAGGAACAACTCCAGATACTTAGACGGTAATCAGACAATCCGTTGGTGTTGTTATTGGCATCAAAGGTCAAGCAATCGCCATCAGCTGGACGAGGTTGACCTCTTGACCAGGACAGATTCCGAACCTGTTCCCTAGTGCTCTGCCAGAAATAGCTGCCCTTCTGACCCAAAGAATTTCCCAAAGTTCACACGTTCCAAATGTACGGCAATGTGCTATTCATCCATTGTGAAATCTGTTGCAATTGAGTCTCATTCTGCACACTGACAAGTCCACGTAAAATAAGTGTTCGATGCAAGCAGACATTTTCCTGCCACCTCGAAGTAGTTGTTACTACAACCGGAAACAGAAACATCACTCTGAACAAAATCGTATTGACTTAGCAGCAGGCTGAGAACTGCACATCCAATTAATTTATGCCACAACATTTTCGTTATTCACTTTAAAGTCCTCGAATGGTTAAATTTTAACACTTCTTATATAGTCACCTTGACTGTGGTTATCTCTTTCTTTTCAGAATATATATTGATTGCCAAAATCACTGAATCCAATGCAATTAAATGTATCGATATCAATTCATGATGTTTCGTCCATTTAAAATACTTTTTCCAAAGGTTAAAATCCGATGAAATTGTTTACCAAACAAGTTCCTAACTTATTTGTCAGACTTTTTTCGCCGCGGCTTTCATTTGTTTTCGAAAGTTCGAAAAGTCGAAACAATTGGTGAAATTGGTTTTGCGTTGTTAACCTGAGAATTGGTTAGGAGGTTTTTTATACTCTATACAAATCGTTGAATAATATCAATAATACAATTGATAGTAAGCAATTGATAAAAGTATCTTTATTTAGTCACAAAAAAAATAAGTACATATTAGTTTCATTGAATATATTAGTTCCAAAATATAGGATGACAAAGAAAAATGTAAGCTAAGCTTTTTCCAGAAAGGAGTTTATTTTAAACCAAAACCTGAGCAGTTTCATAGGATCCGGGCTTAAGGCAAATCCTTGAAGTCGTATTATTATTAGTATTATTACTCTGTGGCTTGTGTTCGCAGATGATAGCTGCCCACAAGGTGCAAGGAGCAACGAATAGACGGTAATCAGAGTACCAGTTGGTAACATTGTTGGCAGATAGAGTCAAGCAATCGCCTTCAGCTGGTCTGGGCTCACCAACAGACCAGGAAAGATAACGAGCCTGTTCGCCAGTGCCTTGCCAGAAGTAGGTGCCCTTCTGACCCAAGGAATTTCCCGAAGTCCAGACGTATCGCGTGTACGGCAGTGTGGTATTTATCCACTGTGATATCTTCTGATACTGAGTCTGATTCTGCAAACTCAATAGTTCAGCACCCAAGGAGCGGCAATGACGATCTGCTTCATACCAGTTGTACCAATAGTTGATTGCCTGCACACACTTTCCTTCTACCAGGGTATAGTTGGTCCTGCAACCGGAAGCGGAGACATCACTCTGAACAAACTCGAGCTGGGTCAGCGCCAGGCTGAGAATTGCGAGTCCAATTAATTTATGCCACAACATTTTCGATATTCGTTTTATAATAAGTGAATAGTCAATTGTTTGTGCTTCTTATATAGTCACTTTGACTACTCGTATCTCTTTCTTATCACAGTTAAAAATGATAAGAAAATGGTTGCTTTGATTTCCACTGAATTTACTGAAACACTAGATAATCAATTGGCAAATTAAAAATTCCTTTAAACTGATTCAATAGAAAGCATCTTTATTTAATCAAACTGATGTTAATAACATTTAAAATAGAAGTTTAGAAATAATGAAAAAGCGAGTAAATTGCGTAACGATGACTCGTTTATTTGAAATACTCTTTCTTAAGATTAAACTCAGATTAAATTTTTTAACAAACAAGTTCCTAACTTATTTGTCAGACTTTTTTCGCCGGGGCTTTCATTTGTTTTCGAAAATTACTTAAAAATATGAATCAATTGGTGAAATTAATTTTGCGGTGTTCATCCGAGAATCGATAGGAGGTTTTTTATTTCATACTGACAAAGTGCTCCAACTGAATACAAATATTCGAATAATATCGATAATAGAATTCTATATAAACTTATTCATAATTTGATAATAAGCAGATAATAAGAGTCTCTTTATTTAGTCACAAGCAAGTAAGTATTAGTTTCATAGAATATATTAGTTCCATAATATATGATGGGAAAAAAATTTGTAAATTATCACTTTTTCAGAAAGGAAAAGTTTATTTTAAACCAGGACCTGAGCAGTTTCATAGGATCCGGGCTTAAGGCAAATCCTTGAAGTCGTATTATGATTATTATTAGTATTATTACTCTGTGGCTTATGTTCGCAGATGATAGGTGCCCAGAAGGAACAAGTATTGATGTTTAGACGGTAATCAGAGAACCAGTTGGTAACGTTGTTGGCAGATAGAGTCAAGCAATCGCCTTCAGCTGGTCTAGGTCCACCATTAGACCAAGAAAGATAACGAGCCTGTTCGCCAGTGCTTTGCCAGAAATATGTGCCCTTCTGACCCAAAGAATTGCCCGATGTCCAGACGTACAGAGTGTACGGCAGTGTGGTATTTATCCATTGTGAAATCTTCTGATACTGAGTCTGATTCTGCAAGCTCAATAGTCCAGCACCCAAGAAGCGGCAATAACGATCGGCTTCAAACCAGTTCAACCAATAGTTAAATGCCTGCACACACTTTCCTTCTACCAGGGTATAGTTGGTCCTGCAACCGGAAGCAGAGACATCACTCTGGACAAACTCGAGTTGGGTCAGCGCCAGGCTGAGAATTGCGAGTCCTATTAATTTATGCCACAACATTTTCGATATTCGTTTTATAATAAGTGAATGGTCAATTGTTTGTGCTTCTTATATAGTCGCTTAGACTACTCGTATCTCGTTCTTATCACACTTAAAAATGATAAGAAAATGGTTGTTTTGATTTCCACTGAATTTTCTGAAGCACTAGATAATCAATTGGGAAATTAAAAATTTCCGCAGACTGATACAATTAAATGTGCCTGAATAAAAGCGTCTTTATTAACTCAAAATCGAACTGATGTTAATAACATTTAAAATAGAAGTTTAAAAATAATGACAAAACCGAGTAAATCGCGTCTAGTGAGAGAAAATAGATCAATGAGTTTGTTGCAAAAGAAGTTAGTTGAATTTTGGTTGATAGTTTGAGGTAGATTGAGGCAAGTCCTTGTAGTCTAGTTCCTTTATCGTTGCTCGCAGATGATAGGAGCGGTTGAAGAGCAAGACTTGACTGTAAGACGGTAATTAAAGAATCCCGAGAGGTTATGGTCATTGGCATGGAGAGTCAAACAATCGCCATCAGCTGGTTGAGGTTGATCCGGAGACCAGGGCAGATAAGGAACCGAATCGGCTGTGCCTTGCCAGGAATATGATCCCTTGTGTCCCAATGAATTGCCCGAGGTCCAGAACTCAAAAATCCAAGGCTCTGTATTTTTCAACCATTGTGAAACCTGTTCCAACTGCGCCTCGTTCTGAAGGCTGAGAAGTCCACCTCCCAAGGATTGACAATGAAGATCTGCCTCATTCCAATTGTACAAGTTAAGAGTGGTCAACAGACACTTGTCTCCAACCTGGCTGAAGGGTCCTTTACATCCGTTAACATGGCTGCTAACTTGATGCAATTGCAGCATTGCCACAATAGAGACAGCTAATAAAATCAGTTGATGCCGCAACATATTGAAGGAATGACTGGAAATAACTAATTCAATGTTCAGTTGGGATGGCCTTTTATATAGCCTGACTTGGGTCTGACTGTTCTTATCTGCTGATAATTAATACCGTGGCGCACGTACTACTTGAGCTTGTTCCCCTCGGCGTATACTCAATATTTGTACTAACGAGCTATCATTGAGTGCCCTTGATACAAAAAAAGTACTTATTATTTAACAAAGTACTTATTATTTAACAACTGTTAACTAAAGCTGACCAAAAGCGTGCTCAAACTTTTCAAGTGTGTTCCAACAATCTCGAAAGATTTACTGAATTATCACAGATTAGTTTTTTCGCCATTTTGGATTATAATAAATTATTAATGTTTTGCATACTATTATATAAAACAAATAAGTTCATTTTAAATAATTTGTATGGCTTTATAATTTATTTAAAGCGGAATGTATATTTGTATTTTATTTTAAAACATTTTTATTTGTGTAATGTTTTTGCACTTAAATTATTTGAAGTAGCTCATACACACTAACGAACAAATTATTTTTTTTCTATGATCAAAGGAAAGGAAACCCTTTCAATTAATAAACTTTGAGTTAAAATTTAAGCTTATTCATAGGTTTTGTATTAAAAACACAGCTGTTCGCAGACAAAAGGGTTGATATCAGTGCAATCTTCGACCTTCAGACGGTATTTATATTCTAACCAGCTGGTAAAGTGATTGTCGTTGAAGATCAAGCAGTTGCCATTTTCGGTTTTAGGTTGCTCCACTGACCATGGTAGATATTCAGCCTGCTCGCCTGTGCTCTGCCAGAAATACTCTCCTTTATGTCCCAAAGAATTACCCGAAGTCCAGACATCACGGATAAAC
The DNA here is from genome assembly GCA_035044365.1 of Drosophila neotestacea. Lineage (NCBI taxonomy): Eukaryota > Metazoa > Arthropoda > Insecta > Diptera > Drosophilidae > Drosophila > Drosophila neotestacea. Next base: position 2,283,660 of record JAWNMD010000155.1, read on the forward strand.
ATCAACTGTTCATTCACGTAATTTTCAATTGGTATCAACTGCGATGAATTCTGCAGACTAAGGAGTCCAGCACCCAATGTGCGACAATAGCGTTCTGCATCATACCAATTCAAATATTCCCTTGAGGCAAGTAGACATTTTCCTGCCACTGGGGTGAAGTTGTCCCTGCAACCGGAAGCAGAGACTTCGAGTTGGGTCAGCACTAGGCTGAGAATTGCAAACCCAATCACTTTAGGGCACAACATGTTTGATATTAAGTTGAAAGACTGCGAGTGGTCAGTTCAGCATGTGCCTTATATAGTAACTTTTACTATGCTTATCTTTCTCTTAAGTTAATGAAGAAATGATAAGAAAGTGTTGGCTGAGATAATAGATAATCGATATAAGCTCTTAAGACAATTAGTCACTTTATCTTAAATTAATGAAGAAATGATAAGCAACAAAGCTTAGAAACTAGATAGCTAATAGGCAAATGGAAAATACCCCCAGCAGATACAAGATACAAGTAATTGACAATGATATCTGAGTTTTGTATAGTTTTTTTTAATCAGGGCTGCATAATTCGAATAATTTGGAAAATAATCCGTTCGGTAGTTCTTAGCGAAAAGCATGATTACGGTTTGGTCCGCCATCCCTTTATATCATACAAAAATATATAATTTTTTTTATTTACTGCTCTTTTTTTACTGGTCAATTACATTTTTAGCAGTTATAGATAATCTTATATTCGTTTTAAAGCATTGAATTTATTTAAAATATATTTGATTTATATTGCTTTAATAAGTTATTGTACATTCATTAAAATTTAAATTCATTCATTTAAATGTTATCAAATCTCACAATGAACATGACGAATGAAATTATCTATTTGCGGGATTTTAGTTGGAATTGTAAGAAACTGATTTACCAAATGTTTAATAAAAAAGAAAATTAAATTTTGTCAAATTTTATTATAGTTTTCTCTTAGCCAAAACCTGAGCGCCTTCATAGTTTTCAGGTTTGAAGCAAACCCTTGTATTAGAAACACAGCTGCTCGCAGACAAAAGGGTTGATACCAGTGCAGTCCTTGACTTTCAGACGGTATTTATATTCTGACCAGCTGTTGAAGTTGTTGTCGTTAAAAGTCAAGCATTCGCCAACATTTGTTGGTTCACTCATTGACCATGGTAGATATTCAGCCTGCTCGCCAGTGCTCTGCCAGAAATACTCTCCTTTATGTCCCAAAGAATTACCCGAAGTCCAGACATCGCGGATATACGTCAATTGTTCATTCACGTAATTTGCAATCGGTATCAACTGCGATGAATTCTGCAAACTGAGGAGTCCAGCACCCAATGTGCGACAATAGCGTTCTGCATCATACCAATTCAAATATTTTTTTGAGGCAAACAGACACTTTCCTGCCACTGGGGTGAAGTTGTCCTTGCAACCTGAAGCAGAGACTTCGAATTGGGTCAGCACTAGGCTGAGAATTGCGAGTCCAATCACTTTATGGCACAACATATTTGATATTAACTCCAAAGACTGCGAGTGGTCAGTTTAGCATGTGCCTTATATAGTAGCTTTTACTTAGCTTATCTTTCTCTTAAATTAATGAAGAAATGATAAGAAAGTTTTAGCTTAGATAGTAGATAATCGATATTAACTTCGAAGACTATCAGTCACATTGTCTTAAATTAATGAAGAAATGATAAGAAACTAGATAACTATTTGGCAAATGGAAAATGCCCCCAGCAGGTACAAGCTACAAGTAATTGACAATGATATCTCAGTTTGGAATAGTATTTCTAATCAGGACTGCATAGTTAATGATAATTTAATGATTTATGAATGGTGATAAAATATTAAATTAATTTAAAATATATTTTATTTGTTTTAATTGAAAAACATTCATTCATTTAAAAGCAATCAATACATATTTATACGTATGTTTGATTTTATTTGGCCAAAACCTTAAAGTTTTCATAGGATCCTGACTTTAGGCAAACTCTTGTAATAAAATTCTGTGGTTTCTCTTCGCAAACGTGAACTGTCGACGAATTGCAATTTCTTACAGCCAGACTGTAATCGATCTCATCCAAGCTCGTGAGTCCGTTGGCAGACAGAGTCAAACAATCGCCCTCATCAGGTTTAGGTTCATTTTTGGCCCAAGGCAGGTAATGAGCCTGTTCGCCAGTGCTCTGCCAAAAGTAACTTCCCTTCTGACCCAAAGAATTACCCAAAGTCCAGACTGCCAAAGGCGAATTAATATTCAACCATTTTGAAATCTGTTCCAACAGCGTCTGGTTCTGCACGCTAAGAAGTTCGGCACCCACGATCTGCTTTGTACCAGTTGGACCAATTGGCGAAATCCTTTACACACTTGTCTCCTATCAAACACCAAAGTCACTCTGGACAAACTCAAATTGGGTCAGCACTTGGATAAGAATTGCAAATCAAATCAAAATATGCTACAACATATTCGATATTTACTTTAAAATCAATAGAATGGTCAGTTGAGAAAGTGCCTTTTATAGGCGCTGGTCAGTTTTCTTATCACAAATGATAAAAATGTTTTTGCCAAATTGGCCAATCCCAAAATTTCTAATCTCTGAACGATTGACTAATAAATTACAAGTTAAGTCTTGACAGAGTCAGAACACCCTGTACTTTGTAGTACTCGACATTTATGGCCGTAATAATGTGAAAAGTTCTGTAAAACTGATTATTATCAGTTATTCGTCATTTTTGTTATTGATTGCTATATCAGTTACTGGACTTTTTGACGTTGACCAATTTGCAATCTCCCAAAGTAAAGATTAAACTGGCTTATCAACTAAGTAGCTTCTATATAAGACTCATGCATAACTGACCATTCATTGAGTTTATAGTAAATATCAAAAATGTTGTGGCATAAATTAATTGGACTCGCAGTTCTCAGCCTAGTGCTGACTCAACTCAAGTTTGTCCAGAGTGATATTGTTACTTCCGGTTGCAGAAACAACTTTACCCTAGTAGCAGGGACTTGTCTGAGTGTCTTCCCCAATGAGCTCAACTGGTATGAGGCTGATCGTCACTGTCATTCCTTGGGTGCTGGACTTCTTAGTCTACAGAATCAGACGCAGTTTACAATAATTAATCAATGGTTGAATGGCTTACCTTATTGGAATTTCTGGACCTCAGGCAATTCGTTAGGTAACGAAGACACTTTTTACTGGCAAAGTACAGGCGAGAAGGCTCAATATCTGCCCTGGTCTCCGCGATATCCTGTTGATGGCTTTGGTGATTGCTTGGTCATACAACTGGGATTTAACTCGGGTCCAATTATTTATCTATTGGCCAACCGGCATTGCACCACAAGGCTACAATACATCTGCGAACAGCAACCACAGAGTTACGAGTATGTCGAAAGGATTTGCCTCAAGCCTGGAACTTATGAGACAGCTAACGTTTTCGTCTAAAATAAATGTATTAACTTAACTTTTTTGTCTTATTTATAAAGTTTCTTACAATGAGCTAGCTACTTTATTTTGTTGCAAAAAATTGGAATTAAAGAATTTCTACTTAAACACAACTTATTAGTATTTATATGTATAATGAATTAATATCATTTAATTCTTGACAAAGTTATGCAAGTTCAAAGAATGTACCTTGTAAAGGTCCAATAACTTTTACAAAACGAATTAATTTTTAATTTTGTCAACAAATTTGTAAAATACATTTTCTGAGATTTCAAACCCGCTTTTTTGTCTGTGTAATACTTCTTATTTATGGCCGGAAGTATTTGAAAAGTTTAGTAGAAATTATTGATTGTTATATCAGTAATTGGCCTTGTTGACGATTATCTTGCCAAACAAAGTTAAAACTTGCTTATCAACTGATTACCCACTATATAAGCCTCAAGCAGAATTGATTATTCCGTTAGTTTAAACTGAATATCGAACATGTTGTGGCATAAATTGATCGGACTCGCAATTCTCAGCCTGGTGCTGACCAGAGAACTGCAACGAGTATGAGAGTTTCGCTCAGTCTCGGATATTGAGTCGAACTCGTTGTGAGTTGTTTACTGTATAGGCTCGGACCGAAAATTGGTTTGAATCACGGCACACGAACGGGTGCATACTTGTTTATAAGCGTTTGATTTCAACTCAGTACCGAATCAGTATCGAACATTTTCGAGTATAGTATAGTGCCGAGTGCCTGACGTCACAGAGTCTCGTACCTGATTGTGAGTTGCTGTATAGACACTCGAGACCTGAGTCGGAGTTGCGGTATAGACACTCGTAGTAGTAATCGGTTGCACACTCGTTCGTATACTCGTTCGATGGCTGTTATGACGCGTTTTGAGCGTTTGATGCGAACCAATCAAGCAAGCGACTGGGCTTTAGTATTGCTTTCTGAATCGTTTTGTGTGCGTATATAAGCATTGTTATTTATATTACATATTTATATATGTATGCATATATTATAATTAACATATTTATAATAATACATATGTATATATGTATAAAATGTTATATTAATTATTATAATATAATATATGCATATATATTAACAAAATTCATGAAAATAAAGTAAGAGACACGGATATAATTAAAATAAAGAAAACATTTTAATTCATTCATTTTAGTTTTCAATTTATTATAATATTTATATATATATATATGTATGTGCCCTGGGTCATAACCTGCCTGGGTTTTATAGAAGATAGTTTTGAGGTTAATATTTTACAGCCCCTTTTATTTCAAACAAATTTCGCCTCTTATTTGCATCTCAAAAAACAGGTAGGTATTATTAACCCAATTAGGTAGGTAGGTTTATTAGCTCATGACCAAAGGCTTTTCAATTTGTTTGTTTAACCTGTCTTACCCAAAGGCAGGAGCAGTTGACTGTTTGTTCTTTTTAAACTCTTTCTATAAAAATTTCAATGTATAAATATGTTATAATTGCAGTATTATTTTAGTAAGATTAATATATATATATAGTTATATTCATTTTAATTAAATTAGATTAAACTCAAGAACATGTTTTGAATATTTGAAATAATTAATAAATTTAGTAAAAGAAATGTTTGAAACATTGGTTCTTTCCTTTAATAATTAAATATTATAATAAATGTAATACTAAAATGAATGAATTAAAATGTTTTCTTTATTTTAATTATATCCGTGTCTCTTACTTTGTTTTCATGAATTTTGTTAATATATATGCATATATTATATTATAATAATTAATATAACATTTTATATATACATATGTATTATTATAAATAAGTAAATTATAATATATACATATATAAATATGTAATATAAATAACAATGCTTATACACGCACACAAAACGATTCAGAAAGCAATAATAAGCCCAGTCGCTGTTGATTGGTTCGCATCAAACGCTCAAACAGCTCATCGAACGAGTATACGAACGAGTGTGCAACCGATTACTACTACGAGTGTCTATACCGCAACTCCGACTCAGGTCTCGAGTGTCTGTCTGTGACGTCAGACACTCGTACTTGTACTACACCCGAACACGTACAGTCTCGTTCGAAGAAACGACTCATACATCATCACACCCGAATTTGAGTCAAACCTCAATACTCGAACGCAACACAGTCATACTCGACACTCGGTTCGTAAGCATAGACACTCTGAGTTGAGTTGAATTGGTTTTTGGAAGGGGTGATCGAATCATACTCGAACACACTCGTTGCAGTTCTCTGGTGCTGACTCAACTTCAGTTTGTCCAGAGTGATGTTGCTACTTCCGGTTGCAGAAACAACTTTTTCCTGGTGGGAGGAAAGTGTCTGTATGCCTTCCAACGCAATGTCAACTGGTATGAAGCTGATCGTCACTGTCATTCCTTGGGTGCTGGACTTCTAAGTTTGCAGAATCAGGCAGAACATCAACAGATTGATCAGTGGTTGAATGGCTCAGCACCTTTTGGAATTTATGGACTTCGGGCAATTCATTTGGCGATAGGGGCACTTTTACTGGCAAAGTACAGGCGAGAAAGCTCAATATCTGCCCTGGTTTCCGAGTTTTCCAGCAGATAGGCTTGGAGATTGCTTAATCATCAGATCGACAAGGTGGGACCTAATAAATATCTTCTGGCCAATCAGGATTGCGATATAAGGACTTTTTACATCTGCGAACAGCAATCACAGAATTACGAGTATGTCGAAAGGATTTGCCTAAAGCCTGGAACTTATGAAACAGTTAAGGTTTTGGTCTAAAATAAATGTATTAACTTGATATTATTATGTCTTTTTTATATAGTTTCTTAACATTAGCTATGTTCCTTATTTTGTTGTGTTATTGGGTTATATAAAAAATATAGCGCAAGCTAACTTTGGCGCGCCAAAGTTTGGATACCCTTGCAGTGCCCTGTGTAAGCCGTCAGATTTTTACAAAACTTTGATAAATGTTGATTTCGAACCAATCGTTCCTATGGCAGCTATGATATAGTAGTCCGATTTACACCAAATTTGGTCAACCTGTTTAAAATTAATCAAACACACAATGTGTATATTTAGTTGAGATATTTTGAGAAACAAAAAAGTTTTACATACTAAATGTTGTTTTCGAACCGATCATTCCTATGGCAGCTATATGATATAGTAGTCCGATTTACACCAAATTTGGTCAGCCTGTTTAAAAATTATTCAAACACACAATGTGTATATTTGGTTGAGATATTTTGAGAAACAAAAAAGTTTTACATACTAAATGTTGATTTCGAACCAATCGTTCCTATGGCAGCTATATGATATAGTAGTCCGATTTACACCAAATTTGGTCAGGCTGTTTAAAACTTAATCAAACACACAATGTGTGAGTTTGGTTGAGATATCTTGTGAAACAAAAAGTTTTTCATACTAAATGTTGTTTTCGAACCGATCGTTCCTATGGCAGCTATATGATATAGTAGTCCGATTTACACCAAATGGGGGTTGGTCAGGCTGTTTAAAACTTAATCAAATACACAATGTGTATATTTGGTTGAGATATTTTGAGAAACAAAAAAGTTTTTCATACTAAATGTTGTTTTCGAACCGATCGTTCCTATGGCAGCTATATGATATAGTTATCCGATCCGGCCGGTTCCGACATATGTACTGCGTGCAGCAAAAAGACGGACCTGTACCAAGTTTCACCGAGATAGCTTTAAAACTGAGAGACTAGTTTGCATAGAAACAGACGGACACACGGACAGACAGACGGACAGACGGACAGACGGACATGGCTATATCGACTCAGCTCGTCGCCCTGATCAAGAATATATATACTTTATGGGGTCTGTGAGGCCTCCTTCAATGCGTTACACATTTCGTGACAAAATTATAATACCCTCTGCAAGGGTATAAAAAAACTTATTTGTCAATCTTTCTGGTTCCTAGCTCCGCTTTTTTGTCAGTGTATAGAGCCTTTGTCTTTGTGAGCTGACTGATTAGGCGACAAGGTATTGAAATTTGATCAGTTGACGACTGTCGACAAATGGCTAAATGATAAATGAGTTTGTGGCAAGTTGAAGAAAACCACAGTTACGTATTGTTTTTGGACACTGTGGCGTCACTTGCATTATAGATGAGTTGTAAGTGTGTGCTTCTGAGAAAGTGTGGGTGTGTGTTTGTGTGTGTGTGTATGAATTGCCTGCTGGGCCGACAAGCAATTTTATTTATTTGTTTTCAATCTGTTTGCTTGTTTGCCAGTTGGTTTGCTAATGTTTACACGAGCAAACACTGGAAATCAGGGGGACTCCAAACCAAACTGCTCAATCCTGATTCCCTCATTTCCCCTACCCCCCACAACTCCCAAAACTTCTCCTTCATACCAACTGACACCACCTACAGCCAGTTATCCAGCCAGTTATCCAGGCAGGCAGCTAGTCAGCCAGCCGCAGTTGTCAATCGACAAATTGTGTCAATATTTGCTGTCAGTGACGTTGAGCCAAGATGAGATTTAATTTCCTCGTATCGAACGCCGCTTGGTTACCCAGTCAAACACACACACACACACACACACACCATCCAACAAAAAACAGAAGAAAAATTAAAAAACACAAGGAAATGCAAAAACAAAGACATTTGTCAGTCGCATCCGCTCGCCAAGATGTTTGTCCAGAGTCACGTTTTGAAGGAACAATTAACTATAGGAATTGCTCTTTAGTTCGAATTATCCTGCGAGTTGACCTAGACAGGAAGCAGACATTGCTAAAGAAAGTAACTAGGAAGGATACTTAGCCAGGGACCTGAACTGATAAAGATTTAGTTTTGTGAGAGTCCTTAATTAGGTAGAAGATCTAGCCAGGAAGTAGATTTAGCCAAAGAGTAGACATAACAATATTTCCTAAGAGGGTGGCCAAGACAACTCCAATTTAAAAACGTATCCAAAAAAAGTATCCAAAAAAAGTATCCAAAAAAAGTATCCAAAAAAATATATAATAAGAAATTAAATAGTTTTGTTTTACTACGAAATTCATGTGAAATTTATAGTTTTCTAATATCGAGTATATTGCAATAGATATATATGTATATTGCAAATATTCTTTAAATCGTTATTTAAAGAGCTCTAATACTTTGCGAGTAACCCTTTTTCTCGGTGAGCCAGGAATACAGAGCTTAGCATACATACAGCATAATATTACGCATACGCCGGGTAAATTATTTTCGGCAAAAACTACAAGCTAATCAGTCTCAAGCGAAGGACGAACTACAAGTATAAATAAAATAGAGGGTGGGATATTGAAATTTATGCAGGACAAGGCTGATTGGCTTGTTATGCCAGTGAAGTTTCAGCGATTAGTGGGTCAGCGAACAGTTGCCGGCATTTGTATGCCGACAGCGTATCAATTTGTTTGAGTTAGTATATGTGTGTGTGAAGTGAAGTGGAATCTCTTTTTTATACATACGAGTACGATATGTGTGTCTAATAAGTATGATGATATTTCGATTGGTATTTGCAGCCAAGCTGGATGGAGTTAAGACGTACATGCGCATGCGGCGTGTACCGAATCATCTGCAGGTGAAGGTCATCAAATGGTTCGATTACCTGTGGCTCACACAAAAGTGCTCGGACGAGGAGCGCGCCGTATCCTGTCTTCCTGATAAATTAAAGGTAAATAATACACCACCCATCCACAATTCCACCCATTTTCCCATTACCCATTTCCATAAAGCTTACCATATCATCTGGGGCTTCCCTTTAGCAATACATGAATTGTCCATTTCTCAGTTTCATGTTATCGTATTTTTTCTCTTATTTCCCTTTGCTGTTGCTTTTTCTTTTGCTTTTGCTTTTGCTTTACGCTTTTGTCCTTATGCGAAGCAATTCATTCTCCATTCTGTGTAAATGTATCTGTATCTGTATCTGTATCTGTGTATCTTTTGCAGGCTGAAATAGCAATTAACGTCCATTTAGATACACTTAAGCGGGTTGAGATTTTTCAAAACACTGAAGCTGGTTTCCTTTGCGAATTGGTGCTGCGCCTACGGCCCGTGCTCTTCTCTCCGGGCGACTATATTTGCCGGAAAGGTGAGTGACCAGACAAGAAATAAAACAGTCTACAGTATGACAAGTTATTGTTTTGACAAAGAAATAATTTCTTACTTTTGTTTGTGCTACAAGAAAATTACTTTTCTTGGTCTTGAACATTTTTCCCAACTTTATAATTGTTTTTATTACAAGTAACTTTAATTCTTAATACTATTCTTAATATCTTAAATTCTTAATATCTTTTTGAATGCAATAAAATGTAAGATTTTAGTCTTAGTTTTGTATTTTTTTTTTTAGTTTGAATAATTTTAAAATATATTTATTATAAGTTATTTACTTTACATATATGAGCTAAGTGGCCTAAGCATTAGCTTGAAGAAACATTTGTAACTTTGAATTAAGTTCTATTTTACATATTAATAATAATAATTACATCTATATTATTCTAAATTTATCTACAATACAATAAATACATTTAGTTTTTAAATCTGATTAAAGTTTATATTATGTGCTGGCTAAAATTAGCTGACAACTTTTGTTTTAAATTGAAACCCTTTAGATCCCATATTTACTTTGATGGTTATTTAATTAAAGTTCTAAAAATAAATGGGGCTTAAATCTTTTTAATAACAAATAATTAAAAACGTAAGTATGCACATTTTAGTTTTGTCAAAACAATGACTACACAAATAGTATCTGTTTCTATTTATTTCTATATCCATCTGGCTGTTTCTCTGCCTTTGTCTTTTGATTAGGTGAGGTGGGCAAGGAGATGTACATTGTAAATCGTGGACGATTGCAGGTCGTGGCTGACAATGGCAAGACGGTGATGGCCTCGTTAAAGGCAGGTTCCTATTTCGGCGAGATTAGTATACTAAATATGGGCACCGCAGGTAAAGAGCTTGGTAAATATCCCGTTTTAGTGCGACAGGCGGAACAATAACAATAGCAATAACAGCAACAAATAACGTAACTACTACAAATACACACGAATACAAGCCCATATACAAACATATACACATATATGTATCTATGCAATTATTCCAGAATTAATCAACAAATATACTTGTGTATGTTAGCTATGTATGTATGTGTTTTCTATGTACATGTCTCTTGTATCTCTATCTCTGTTTCTATAGACAAGTCAATGCTTCTATAGCGTTGTTCTTTACACAGCACAGCACTGCACATAGAGTACTTCTTATCCTTATCCCAATTCACACACACACTCACACACATGACACACACACTCCACTTAACTCTTTGTGTCTTCCTCTCTCACATTAATTGATTGCTTTTACGATGCGAACTCTATTTAATAGAGCTCAGCTCTTGTGTCCGTAATCATTTGAATTCCATCAGTTGATTTTCCTTTTTCTCTTCCCCTTTTATACATTTTGATTTTGTTCTTTTTAGCATTATTTTACATGCATTTGGTTATTGTTTTTTTTTTCCCTGTGCCAAATTTGCATATTTCGACTTTTCACTTGGCAAATGTTTTTTTATTCAGCCGCCCCTAAATGTATACAATGCACATTTATTACACACAGCCAGACATTTCTCTCTCTTTCTCTCCCATTTTTTGTTGTTGCTGTCTCTGTTACTCACTTGCACTCAGTACAATTAATGAATGCCAATTGCAATTATTGCACCTGCATGTTCTCAGATATATTCACACACACACACACTCGCACAGAGATATCTACACAGACAATTGGACAGTTTTGCATAATCATTGCATTTGCAGTTTACACCGAATTATATAATGCAATAAAATACAATGAAATCAGCTTAAATCGAGTTCAATTGCCAGCAATAATTGTGGTTAATTCGATGTCATTCGATGTAAATTCTATTTATAAATTTCAATTGATTTCATTTGACTTTAAAGCGCCATCTAGCGAGCAAGGTGCTCAAGTGTAAACACACACCTACAGGCCAAAAAGGGTCAAGACATTTTATCATAATCAACAAGAACAATGCTATGTATATGAAATTTATCTCATTGTCAGTGCACACACAAATGATGTGACATTGCATACTTCAGGGCGCTTCACTTGCAGCTGCTTAATTAAATTTTCTACAGTTGCAACATCAAGTGGCAGCTGCATCAAATGCCAGCTGGCAACTTAATTCTATTCGAATTGCTGACAAAAGTTGCCAGTTGCCAGTTGCCAAAAAGTTTTGCTCGTCTGGCTCAATTAGTCGCCGAGTTTTACAGACAATTGGCCAAGTTGCAAGTTGTCTGTTGGCCAAGTTGCAAGAAATCGAAATCAAATCGATTCATTTAGTTTGTTATTTACACCGTTTGATTGTTTTACTTTTTGCATGATTAAATCGCTTTTAATTCACACAATTATCATCGATGCCATCCTTCCTTCCATCCTTCCTTCCTCTCTCCCTGTGATAAGCCCTAGGCCTGGCCTAAAAGTAGTTTTAAGTGTGAAAGTCTATAATAATAATAGTAAACTCTCTATCTTTCTCTCTCTCTGTCTCTCTGTGTGTCTCCTCTGATTCGTTGTTGTATTGCTTTGCCTGGCCGTAATTTAAACGTTCTAATTGTGTTTGAAAGTGTTACAATTAAGTATACGACACGTTGAAACCACAATCTACATGCATCATGTATTGTTGTCTGTCCTCTCTCCACTCCACAAAAGTATTATAATTGCACGCCAACTTTTGCAATCCCAAAACAAAAATAAAACTTAAATTAAATTTATTCAAATTTATGAAGCATGCTTCATAGTGAAATTCCACTTACCTACCTAAGTCCTTGTATTTCCTTTAAACATGCCATTGGCATTTTGAGGACTTTCTCAACAACTAATTAAACTTGAATAAACTTGTGTCAATTGCTGTCATTTGTTTTATCTACAAAATGTTGTAAATGCAACGTCATATCTTTTATGTAATAAGTACATCAGCATTTAAAATATTCTTAGTTCAATTCAATGTAATTTATGTTAAGACAAAGAAATGGTAAGGAAATTTTAACCCATTAGTTTTGATTTTATTTTAATATTTACTGTCTTAAGCAATACTTTCTTAATTTTTATTTTTATTTATTTACAACATAAAGTTCAATAATTATTTACAATATAAAGTTGTGTATTGCTGCATTCATTTAAATGCCCCTATGAAACTGTCAGCCCAACTCCAATATAACCAATTCCCCAATGTTGGTTGGCATGCAATTTTAATGTCTTTGTGTTTGTGTGTGCAGTTGGCAATAAAAACAACAACAAGAACAAGAACAAGAACAATGAGAACAACGACAACAATGATATTGTATTGTAAAGATATTGATATTAAACTTTTGCCTTCATTCTTGTGCATGCATTGCAAACGTGCAACTTTGCCACATTTGCTGACTTTGCAACACGTACAGGCAACAGACGCACAGCCAGTGTTCGTTCCGTGGGCTACAGCGATCTGTTTGTGCTCAGTAAAAAGGACATGTGGGATGTACTCAAGGAATATCCTGCGGCTCGAGTGCGCTTGGAATCGATTGCCGTGAAGCGACTGGAAAAATACAAGAAGGCGCCGCTGGAGAAAGGTGAGTGTTTAAAATGAATACCCTTACTTTCCCATCTTCCTCTCTCTCTCACACATTCACACACATTCTGTCGAAATTTATAAAAATAAAAGAAAATATGAACTGCACATATCTTAAAACTACAGTATGAAGATTATCAGTGTTTCTGAAATAAACTTTGATTGCTTTAAATTGCTGAAAGATTTAATCAAGTTTAAAATGTAATTAAAGACATTTTGAAACTAAGTAAAGAGGCGTAAAATACGTTTTAAATTACATCATTTAGTGTATGAAGTATTTCAATTGTTAACAATATTATTTTAATTGGAAATGTGATGCCAAAAATATGTCGGAAAGTCTGGCACTTCATAAACGAATATAAAAGCGAAAAATACATTTTAAATGAAATCTTTTTATTGAAATAACAAATTTTGCATGGCAATTGAACATTTATTAATGGCACTTGATTTTTGTGATGGCGGAAATATGTTCAAAAATTAAATGACATTTCAGATACACTTAGTAATTGTCATAAAATTCACTAGAGATTTGTGGAACACAGCTGAATTTGAATTTAAATTTAAATTTGAATATGAATACGAATACGTTTGTCCCTTTTGAATTAACACAAATTGCTTGTTTTGCCTTTCGTTGGATTTTTTCCTCCTTTATTTTTTCTTTTTTGTGATTTTGATTATAAAACACAGTCAAATACTTTAATGTAGTTGCCATGGGCCGCTGCCAATCAACGCCGGGTCTGGTTGAGAGTTGTGGTCGCACCACGCTGGAGGATATGTGGCTGTCGCCGGCCTCAATGTTGCATCAAGTGCAGCAACATCAACAGCAGCAGCAACAGCAACAGTTGCAGCAACAACAGCAGCCACTGCAGCCACAACAGTTGCAACAACAGCAGCAACAACTCCAGCAATCACATGGCTTCAGGTGAGTTTCAAATTTAATTCCACTTTGGAGACTTTCTTTCAACTAACTAAACTCGTGTTTATCCTGCAGTCCCCGCAGCTATGCGGATCATTTGGTGCGTGCCACGGACTCGCCACGTTCTGCAAGTCCCAGTGCACATGGCTCTGAGGAGAGACCTCGCAGTCGTGCCACCTCGCACCACTCCATGCGACCACAATCACAGCCCAGTCACACAGGTGAGAAACAGAAAAGACACATGCCATAAGCACCAGAATAACACACATTTTCCCATCTCTCTTTTAATACTTCTTACTCTTTCCTTTATACTTACTGACATTATTTGTGCGATATCTCTTCCTGTTTTCTTTCTAATTCCCTCAATCCTGTGCCAAATCCCATTTCCTTTAATTTATCTCTCTTTTATTTCCCTCTTTTCTACCACTCCGCTTTCCAAACCGATCTCTACCTCTCGTCTATATTACTTATTCTCTCTCTGTTTGTCCCTCTCTCTTCAGGTCACATTTGCGACTCGAGTTCGCAGCTGGAGTGCTATGGAGCAGGTGTGAGTGGTGTTGGTGGTGGCACAACACCCCTTCTAGGCTCTCATGAGGCTCTCGAGGATGAGATCAAGCGTTTGAGAGAGCGTCTACATACTGTGGAATCGGAGAATCAGGCGCTCAACACCAAGCTCTCGCAACAACAATGGGATCTGGAGAACCGACTAGCTGAGATTGAAATGCAAATCTGTGGAGTCTCATCCACGTCCAGCGTGGATCCTGATAATGAGGCTGAGGAACTGGAGCGCAATCGCGAGAGTATCATATAACACGGGAGCGTGCTGCCCCATCAGCAAGAGCCGATCGGTATGCTGTACATATCATGTTCCTCATGAATCCATCGCTCATACGACAGCCAAAAAAAATAAATAAAAGAAAAGAAAAGAAAAGAATAGCAAAGAATATAAATGTAAAGAATGAAGAAAAAAGAAGCAAAGAAAACTAAAGAAAATAGAAGAAAAGCGAGCGCTGCCTCATTAAAGCATTTGCATTGCATCTCTCTCTCTGTTCCTCTCTATATCTGTGTTAAATCGCTCTCACTCTCTCTCTGTGTGTGTTTAAGTGTGTGTGTGTGTGTGTGTCACGTGTCACGTTCCCCACAATCCGCAGAATGTTATATATGTATTTGTGTTTCACATTCTCTCAATATCCCTGTTCATGTGTGCATGCATTGGAAACATTTGCCAAATTGCCTTACTAACTGAATGAAACTGAATGACCCCGCGAACAGGAGCAGCAGCTGCTGGCACAAGCAAAAACAACAACAGCAACATGACACAGGAGCAACATGAACATCAGCAACATCCAACTGGTCACATAATGCGGCGCATGCAACGCGCCAGCAACAATGCAACACAGACAACACGACATCAGCAACATCAACAACAGACAGACATCGCCAAATATTGCTCGCTGTAGGACAAGAGCAGAGAGAACAGAAAGAAGTGGGAAATGAAATGCAATAAAACAAAAACAGAACGAGAACGAAAAGAGTAGAGAATACGGTTAATATTCAATTGATTGATTGACGAGTGATGATTGATGATTGTTTGATTGCTGTCTTTCTAGAGAGTTATGGATAGCATCATTCACCACTAAAATGGCACTGCCAAAATCCAAAACAAGAACTATTGTTTAACCACTGCACCACATTTGAAAAGTGGTTTGCGTTAGGTAAATGCAATATGTATAAAGAGATTAGTTAAGTACTCTAACTAAAGATAATCCATTTGCTAGACTAGTTTGCAACTCTCGCATTCCAAATACCCCACAAAAAAGAAAATCTACAACTAAGTTAAGACTTGCAACTTTTTAACAAACTAAACGATTATATATACATTTACGACTATATAATTAGAAGATATCGGAGAAGCTTTAATGAACATTCCGAACAACAAAATCGACAAAATCAAAAAAAAAGTATAGAAATTAAATCAGCTCATGAAAAACTCTTAATCTACTGATAAGGATGATTATCCGTTTATCAGCTCCTGCTGAATACTCTATAGTATATATCTTCAACTTTTTCCATATATGCATAGACATATTTAGTTATATAAATAGCATCATTAGCATTAGTTTCTTCGCTAACTTTTAATAATAATATCGATATAAAACCATAAACATTCTACATTTAACATTTAATAATAATAACTATGATGAGCATTGTATGTAATTTGCATTGTAAATATTTTCAGTCTAAGAATTCAATTAGAAAATATCAAAAAACGTATTTAGAAAATTATAATAATTAAATTTAATATTATATAATTATATATACATATAAAACGCCCAGAGATCGGGTTGAATAATTAGTACTACTTATATTGTAATATTTGCTAAATGTAATTGTAATTTGACAACAAAAATTTACTAGATGTGTATATGGGAAACGATTTACTTTAAAATTGAAAATAATATTTAAACAATTTATGAACAAAAGAAAACTAACAACCAAAAATATTTGCAAAATATTTGTACTATTGGAAAAGAACTGCCACAGCATACAACACACAACTAACAACTGAAAACTAAAAACAAAAATTAAAAAAAAGAAAACGTAAACAAATACATTATACACCACATCTAAAAAAGAAAGAAAGAAGAATTCAATAAATGGGTAGAAAACTGTCAAAGAACTTTTAATGCAATATTATATTGTACTACTATATTAGTATTATATTATAATATATTAAATGATATGATATATACATAGTATGTGGTACGATATGGTATGGTTTATACTCTACTGATCGATCTAAATGTATTGTAATTTAGTTAGTTGCCAAAGCTAAACGAATGCTGAACACACACACACAATTGAGATAAGTCGAAAGATTATGATGATGATGATGTATTCTAAACGCTGTAGAGAAGGTTCTGTAGCAGAACTAAGCGAAGATTTTGAAACCCATAATATGGGATTACGCACTGCAGGCTTAAGTGATCGAAGACCGAAGAATTTAGCTGTAAACTCTAGACATACTAACAAAAAATCTATACTTATACTTAGTTACCATTAGATGTGTACAAGAGAAGACCAAATGATAATTCAGAATTGTTCTGTGTCAACACTAACACACACACACTCACACACACACATTTACACACTCACACATTCAAATCCAATGTAATAATTACGAGTATATACGTGAAATGAAAAGATAAAAAAAACTAAGCTATTAACTTAAGTGTATCAATGAGTATGCGATTGTTTGATTGATTGATTGAGTGTCTATAAGCCGCTAGTTAATGTGCTATTGAAGCTCCAGCTGCGAGCAAATCCCATGTAGAAAAATGAAAAACTTAAAAGAAAAACGAAAAACTAAATTCACTTCATGCTGATGCCAAGTTTTAAGAAAATGAAAAAGAAACACTCTAAATTTTGTTAGCATTTCTCTTAGATTATTCTTCTCTTTTATTTTTTGGAAAAAAGCAACTACAAAGTACATAATTCAGAATTCCCTTTTCATACTAGTTTAAACCTAATTATATTTCAAAAACATTATTGCAATTTATTATAATGCAAAAAGAAAACAAAATGAAAAAAAACAAAGTTTATTCATTAATATGCCTACATTAAATAATTACAATAAACATAAAATGGGGTTTCATCTAAGACGAAAAACAAATACGAAATGAAGTATGAGAAGAAACGAAAGATATGAAATTATGCTAAAAAAGTTGTTGAAGGTTTTTCATTTTTTAGTTAGCCAAGTGAAAAAAAAACGTTATTATTAATAATAATATTATTACATTTTATTGCTTCTTAGCATGCTTTAAAAATAGCAAATAATACAAAGAAATGCAATTGAGAGTTGTGGGAAAGGAAGGATTCAGATCAAGAGATTTCCCGATCCGTTTCAGTCTGCAAATGATTGTTGGCTTTTCTTTTTGGTTAGCTCAAAGTGTTTTGTTAACGGATTTGTTAAAAGGGGGAGGAGGGTCAAGAAACTACATCGATTTGGTTGTGTTGTTGCTAATATAGAACAAATTTTTGGGACAAGTTGAAGTTGAAGTTGAAGCTGAGCAGAGAATTACAGAATGTTAAATGAAATACGTTCAGCATGTGTGCTAAATGATTTATTAATTCATTAATTAATTTAATGCATTATTGTACTATGAGAAAAGCAAAACCAACAACATTTATAGCTTTATTTTGCGACTATAAATTAATTAAATTATTTATAAGATTATACAATAAATTAATTCAGCATGACTTCATAAACAAGATACAAAACACATAATGGAGAAGAAAATGCAAAAGGAAAACAGCAAAAATGAAAAAAGATAAAAGGAAAACAACAATATATATTAAATTAATGGCATTTTTTAAGATAATATATATATACTTATATATTCAGAGCAGTCAGCGCCGATTTGCAGCAAGTGAATCGAGCTTATACACAAACAAGTATATATATGTATACATATATATATATGGATGTAAAACAAACTGTACCCAGGTACTCTCAAGTACTTACATACTTATATGATCGTGTTCAGATCATAGAAAAGCATTTTAAAGCCACGAGTGTGTTTTGCCAACAAAAAAATCTCTGAGGTCTAAGAAGACAACAAAATCAACTGACAACTTCAGCGCAAACAAAGGGTAACAAGAATCCAAAAAACCAAAAACTGAAAGAATATAAAATGAAAACCAAAAACAAATTGATGAAAGAAACAAAACATACAAAACACTAAAAATACAAATAAAATCAAAACAAAAAAAAAACATTCTTGAGATATGAAAGAAAATGCATTGTTTCTACTAAGAACATACTTAATGGCGCGAGGAAAGGGTCAGGTAAGTTGATGAAGAGAGGGGGGTACAGTAATAGCTCAAGCTGCGATTTATAATCAATAACTTTTTGAAATAAGCCGCACAAATTGTTCAATTATATGAATGGAAAAACCACAGACTCATCGACAATTAACGTGCAACGTCCATTAAACAATCTCGAGAACCCAAATGCGTTTCGTAAACGGAAACGCCACTAAAAACAAGTGTGCAGCAACTCTACTAACTCAGCTAACAACAGAGGAGTTAAGCAGTTAAGAGAGAGTGATGGAGAAGAGGAGGCAGAGAGAGAGGGAAGGAAGAGGGTTAGCTAACCAGGCGAATTGAGAGCCCAAAACAAAAGCGCAAACAAAGCTGGTAAGCAAAACAAGCCACAACAAGATCGCAATGAATGATCATCATCATAATAACGATGATGATGAACGATGACGTCGGCTTCCAGTTACGGCCAAAAGCTCTCTGGCTGGAATTTTTTTTTGGTCGAAACTGAAACTTGGCTTGAAAGCGCGCTACGAAATTTCAGTCGTTGTGAGCAATTCGTGCGCGTTGGACGTGTTTCATTTTTTTCCGATCAATTAAACGGAAAAAAAGGGCAACTGAAAAGCTGCAACCAACCCGAACCCCCCGCAACTAACTAAACAAACGAACGAAGCAACCAGACAAGCAACGTGTAAGAGGCACCAACAAAAACAACAACAACAACAACCACAAAAACACACCTCAACAACAAGTGCTAAAAAACCTAACGAGAAATGCCATAAAAAATATATATCATAAAAATAATAAATAAAACGCGTTTACGCTATCGTAACTAACATTCAAAGTTTTAACAAAAAGTTCTTAGTGCAGCGTTAACAACAACAACTATTATTTCTATTATTTTTATAGTTGTTAATACTATTTTTAAAATATATATATTTGTTGTTGTTGCCTGTTGTCTTGGCCAAGTCGCAGTTATCTTTGGCATTCCGTTTCTACACGAGATTCGAGCGTCTTGCGTGCTGTCCTAATTTCAACCACAAATTAGAGATATACTATATACTTATTTATTTATATGTATATGTATCTCTTCTCATTCTCCTCGATTCATGTTAAACACGTGAACTTAAAGTTGTCGTGTGAACAAAAGCAACGGCATATTGAAACTAACAACAACCAAGTTATTCGTAGTCTTGGCCATTCATGGGATCTGGCAAATACCAAAAGTCACCGAGAGGACGGGGCGTTGTCTCTACAAAAATATTTAAAACGTATTTTGCATATTTGTTATCCCATTACGTAATGCCCCCCACCACTTCTCGAATCGCTAACAAAAACCGAAAGTTTTGTTTTTTTTTTGCTTTGATTTTGTTTGTCTTGTTTTTGTGTTTCTTTTGCATTTGAATCTGGTTTTTCAATTGGTTTTAGCTTAGGTTTTCTTAGTTTTTCTCTGGCCACATTCAATTGCACTTAGCCAAATGGTAATTGGCCTTAATAGCTTGTAGTCTGTTATTTCTCTTTTTTAAAGACCTAAAGTCGAGGGAGTGTAGTAATGAGCAAAAATTAAAACTCAAAACTCAAACTCAAACAATAGAACACATCAGGTTGCGGTGCGCGGCTGCGCTTTGGTGACGTCTAACGGCGTAAATCAAATGACTGAAGACACAAACTTGAAAAGTATATACATGTGTGTAAGTGAGTGTGCGTGTGTGTGTTTAATTGTGTGTATTCTCTGCTATTTATGCACAGCAATAAATGATGCCAAAAATAAAACGCTCGTGCGGCAAACAATTCATAGGAAACGCGTTGTTAATGAGCCGCCAGTTAAGTCAAGGCGTGTCAAACTTATGGATAAATAACAGCTATATACATATAGCGGATATAGTATATCATTCAGTCAGGGACTATTGAAAACAATATACCAAATCATTAAATAGTTGTTAACAGCATGTGTTGAACACTAAGTAATTTGATTACTTAAACGTTTTTGTTGAAACTTTAAATAATAAGCTATCTTAAATAAAGGAAATTATTATAGATTGATTAGTGTAAAACCTATATTTAATTTTGCCATTGAGAGTGTCAATTTTAGAGAGAGATTAAAGTTATTTTCTGTAAGTGAGATTATTATAGAAAATATTTTATATTAATTTAGATAATTAGATAATTAATAGAGAGTAAGGGCTCTTAAGATATTAAAGAAGCAGAATCCTTGACTTACATCATTAAGTATTGGATTTGTTAAATAATATTCTGTTACTAAAACTTAAGAGTTTGAAAGTAAATGAAAATAACCTTTTAAGCATTCATTTGCCTTCTATTATGGAGAGTGTGAATTCGTAAGATAAATAAAAAGCACAGATACAAGTACTTTATTAGACTTAAAAGATAAATAGAAAAAATACTTGTACAATCTTTTTAAATTCTGTTGTTGGAAGTGTGAAATAAAAGAACCTACTTCAACTGTTGTTCAACTCTTGAGTTCTTCATCCAGAACTACAATTGCTGAGTAAGCTTAACTGTAACTACAGCAGCAATTATAGCAGCAATCTTTTCAGCAACAAGTCCATAGTTTTGCTTTGGATCCATTGACAAAGTGTCGTAGTTTACAATGTTATGGATCACACTATAAAATCATTCACAATTCAATGCCCATTTGTCGCTGACTTCGGCACAAATCAAACTTGAAACCTCGCCCACGTTTAGAACGAGGCGTTGAACCACCACAGCAACAACAGCAACTACAACAACAACAACAACAGATACAACAACCACAACAGATCTAGAGGCAGCTCCATTCTTATGTGGGTGCTGATGATGACGATGACGACTGTGTGAATTGTGTAGGAGTTTCGGCAAGGCGAATTTCGGACAGCAAATCGAATCGAAATATGTGTAAAAATGCCAACAACAACAACTTAAATCAGGGGAACCACCTACACATGCAATTCATGATATCGTTTGGTGTGCAAAAATAAATATATATTGGAAACTTGGCCAGCCTGATTTAGTGGCTGAATCTAAAATATTTCCAAATGCTTACGTAATGTAATAGGCATGGCCCTAAAACTAAAACTGGGCGTGTACTTTTCTATTGTTCGGGCCTAACAAGTCGCTTGAGTCACGTCAAAGATGTTAACAAACAACAAATACCAGCAACCGACAATAACAACAACGGCAAACAAATGAGGCAACTAGCTAAACACTTTCATTGCCTGTTTGCACTCTTGACCAACTGTGCAAACCTCGCATTGCCTCAATTGTAGTTGTACCTCTAGCTGGAGTTGAAGTTGATGTTAAAGTTTAAGTTCTTGTTGTAGTTGTAGTTGTTGCTGTTCCCATTCCCATGACCTTGCGGAAAAGTGCTGGCTTCGTCCCAGTAAATGACTCGATTTAGAACGCGTGCTCATTAACTACAACTAATTACGGTAAGGTTCATTGCCAATGCCAATTGCAACAATATATGACATCAGCTTCAACATCAAATCTCACATCAGTTTAGTTCATCTCAATTCATTTTATTTCATTTCAGTTGAGTCGAGTTCAATTTAGTCAGATGTATGTGCATAAATCCATATGATGGCGACCTTAACGCTATTTTATTATTATTTCAACCCAACCCCTGTTGACCACATTACATGTGGAATGCACTTCCAACTATTTGCAGTCAATTTTAATTTATGCAATGTGCACAACGCCATTTCATATACGAGTGCTATTATACCCTGTAAGGTGTCTTAAAAGTTAGCTTGTTAATTTGGCTCTAAGCCATATACATATATTGATTTTTGTTTAGCAACAACTTGCCATTTAGATATTTAAAAGCTTCAGTCTCCAAATAAGTTTATTATGTAGGCTTTTATGCCGCAATTTCATTTTAGAATTTGCATCTGCATTTCCAAATTTATGCAGATAAATCATTCAATTAATTAACACACATTGTATAGAGTATTATCTTAAGATTCTGTATATTTCCTGACAATTTAAAGATAAACAGTAAAAGTATGGAAGTGTTTATTAAAATGATTAAACTAAGGAAGTGTAGAGAGCAAATGCTAGTCAAATCATTAATCATTGCATATCAACTTAATAAATAAAATATTTCATAAGAAGAAATATAGTTAAAACCTAAGCATAGGATATCTATTGGTTGCCTCATACTAGTTTATATATTATCTCATTATTATAAAAATATCGTTATAACAAATGATGGATGAGCAATTTGATTTCTTAAGTAGAGGCACAGATAATGTAGCTAATATCTAAGTACAGGGTATTTCAAAGTCAAGTACTATTATAGCCAGCATTCTTACTCGTTTTCAATCCCAACTGCGCGCTGAAATTGTCGCGACTCTATGGAAGATGCGTGATGTCATCCTCAAATAAATAAAGTGTTTCTCAATATGAACAATAAAACAATTTTTTGGGTATTTGAAATGTGATCCCCAAGATGATATATGTAAAAATGATATATTTATTATGTGCTAACTTAACCGGATTTCCGATAATTAAAGCTTTAGCACTTTTGACGCCTCGTTGTCTTTGGCTAAAATGCAAATATGTTGTTGGTCAATTCAAGAGAGAAACACAAAGAGAGAGACAGAAGGAATAGCGAGGGAGGAGAAAACCGCTAACATGACCACAATGTTGTTTTTGGCAACGTTTACTAATCGACATATCAAGTAGCCAATTAGCGTGTTGCAAGTGGCTTTCGATATGTCAAAAAAACACAAACACAAATTACAAACTAAATTCCTGTGGTAAAAGTAAGTGAAATTGTCCACAACAAACAATGTTCAATGGAACAGAGACACAATTGCAACAATTGTATGTTTTTTTTGTGTGTGGCATATTTGAGAGTGAAGTGAAGTTTCAGCTTCCCACATTTACTTGGAGTGTGTATCTTATATATAGAGACACCCACCCTGTGGTGTCTCGGGCCCAGTTTGCGGGCCAAGTCAGTTAGCCAAACAATTGTCTATGGGTTGTAAGCAGAAACCTTGACGGCCTTCTAAAGTCGCTCGACGGTGTTGTTGTTGTTGTTGTGAAAGACTTACAGTTTCCTACGCCTGCTCTAACAACAACCACACACACACATACACACACACACACACAATAATATATCGCTGTGTATTTTTCTTTTAGTTTTTTTTTTTTTTTAAACTCTGCCCACCGCATTGAGATCGCAAAGTTTGTGTTTTTGCGGCGAAATTCCAAACTAAGTGAATTTGTTTTTTTCTCATTTTTTATTTTACATTATTTTTATTGTCAGACTCTTTTTTTTCAATTTTCCTTTTGGCTCGCTTCGTTTTGGCTTGGAACGAACGTTGGAAACCAGTTTTTCTATACCCAGATTGGGATTCGCATGCCCACATTTTAGCTCTTGTTGTTGTTGTTTCTGCTGTTGTTGCTGTTGTTGAGGCGAGCTTAAAGCTCTGGCATGACGTCATTGTTTTTGCACTCGCCAGTTAGCTGCTTGTTTGTTTTGGCCCAAAGCAAGTGGCTCAAAAGTGGCAGCCACTCAGTTCGCATTGGGCAATGATCGCGTGCGTTCGGAAATCCATATCAAAAAATCGACAACGAAATCGAAATTGAAATCGAAATCGCAACGAATCGCGTTTCTCAATTACCATAAACAACTTAATAGAATTTTTTTTGTGTTTCGGACAGTCTACAAAATAAACAAGTTAATATAAATTATAAAAACATGAAACAATTGCCAGCCAAAGGTGCATGAGGTACTGAGGCAACAAAAACGCAACGGAAAGTGAAGTGAAGTGAGGTGAGGAGAGAGGAGAGATAAAGCCCCACAATGGACGTCAAAGATATCAAGGGCGCCAAGGTGACGCACGCGGGTTTATTAAAGCATAACACAGATGGCAGCACGGAGACCCAAAAGATCACGCATGCCGGATTGGTGGCAAGAAGTCCTGAAGGCACCGCTGCCAAGGGCATGAATATTCGTGGCAATGAGGATCTGTGGGTCGAGATCCAAGCGAATACATTTCGCAACTGGGTCAACGAGCATTTGCGAGAAACGGGCATGCAGGTGAGTTCAAATATGTGATAACTTCATTTCCAAGATGAGATATAATTTGCATTTAAAATGGTATTGTTTGAATAAAAAGTATTAGCTGATTTGACTTCGTGACATGAAATAACTCTTGGAAATATATTTCTTCCGATTCTAAACTCGACTTTTTATTTATCGTCGTAGCAAAATAAAAGAATTATATGTAATCAAAGTAAAATTTAATTTTAAATAATTAAGGTTATGATTTATTTTAAATCCAGAAACTCATTCTCTTTCAGAGACTTTTTAATTTTGCAGTTAATTAAGTTTCCTAACATTACTACATCCATAAACAGGTTTTTGAAAAGACATTACCTTAGATCTTAAATTTTAGATTATATATTAAACATTCGATTGAATCGATGCATTAAAATTCTTACTAAATTCCCTGTTGAAATCTGGTACTAAGTACATTTCTAGTTAGTACGAATGAAAGCAAGAGGAGGCAGCTCTAGGTAGGGTTTACCTTACGTAACAGCTGCTGCTGAGATCGATCAAGCGAGTCTGCTAAACAATACGACGCTTGGTTACTCAGTCAATGGGTCGGGCATGTCAATAGAACTATCAATTACACGCATATATAAACACATTACGCGAATAGAGAGCATTAGATCAGCATTTGGATCGTTGAATCGTTGAATCGTTGAATCAAGCAGGGCCTGGGAAAATTCCAAACGGCATTTCCACGCTTCAACAGGTGGCTGACTTGTTGTCCATTGAGTATTGATTGCGTGTTCTTCCGCGAACTAAAGTTAACCACCTTAAATGGTCTCACACCACCCCGTTTTCAGTCATAATACGAAAGCTCGACTCATAAGTCGCCCACACACGCATACGTAAATACGTGGCGTATACGCAACGCCCACAATAACTTCAATGGCAAACTGTTGAACACTTGAAGGCGATACTTTACTATATATTTATGTGTATGTGTCGGTCAATAATTACAATTACATGCTGTGATTTCGATTGCGATTGTACCTACTTCATAGCATGCATTTCATTTGTCATTTTTGAAAGCCTCGAGTCTCGAGTTTATTATTTTCGAATCGCCTTTTTGGATTTTCTCACACGAAACTGGCCTAACCATATTTGGACGCTTGAATGCCAAGGTCAGCAAACGCAGCTCACAAAATTAAATACAAATTTATAAAGAGAAAGAGATAAAAAAATAAAAAAAAGCAGCATCATTCAAAACTCATTTACAAACAAAAAGCAAGCAACCGATTTTATTTCTGTTCAAGTTTTATGAATAAATTTTTGACAAAAATGAGAGATGACACAGGGAGCTGAGACACAAGGTCATAAGCCCTCCAAAATGGGCAGAGTTTGTAATGAATAAATATATGTATGTATGTCGAGTATGTCAAGTTGTAAACAGCGCTAATTGAGCACCAAACCAATGACAATATATGAGTATATAAGTATATAACCTGACTACTATATTTAGGTCAAAATGCCAAATTGAGAGTGCCAAGTGTGCATTTTATATTCTAGCTTACGCGTACTCGTATTATGGCTAATGAAATTGCAATCGACATTGTGTAACATATTGTCAGACAAAAAAAGCAAGCAAGGAAAGTGGCATTGAGATATGACACAATTGAAATACACTACATTGCAATTTTAATTCAACAATTTTCTATTTGAAACTCAAAAGTGTAATATTTTAATTAATTGCATACAAGTTATGTACACATTTGCATTTATAAACAAGTTTCCCATAGTAACACATTACACATTTGTTGCTTTCTTTCAAATTTATCAACAAATATTTTTGCCAAAGGTATTAAGTAAATATTTAACTTGGCTATTAAAAAATACTGAGAATGCAAATGCAAAACACATAAATGTAGAGAAATTAATGAATATCTCTTATACTCATTCATAAAATATTTTTATTTTTGTGCTATTCTCAGAATTAACCATATGAAAAAAAGCTGCTATTGTGAATAGGACAAATGTTAGAAATACATATACGAATACTCCTTTCAATCTAAATATAAATTACTTAATGACCCTTATACACATGCATGTAATGTTGTTCATTACTTCATAAGAATTTTCAGTCGAGTCTTTTTTCAATGGCTGAATTCTTAGAAATCTATGCACAAATAATCCTGCTACATATATTTGAGCACTTGTCGATGTTGAATACAAGAATGTTCCTCAAAAATATGTATGGAATATATACATATCCATAAGAATCTCACAACTTAAGCTATTATGACAAAAGAATCTATTGTGAATAGGCCAATTGTTAGAACTACACAAATATTCCTTACAATTACATACATATCTATATGTTTCTTTGAATAAGTATATGTTATATGGGAAACTTATAAGCTAAGAATTTTGTGTAGCAGCAGACACTTGGAATTTATGAGAGAGCACATTGAGATTTTACACATACTATACTTGTTTAAGTGTGTGTGTGTGCAGATATATCGTAAAAAAGTCAAGAGACTTGCAAATTTAAAGGTTATGCGCACATATGACAACAACAAGAACAACAAGAACAATAGCAACGCCCTCAAACTGTATATAGGAAGAGAGGGAACAACAACTACATTGTGCGAGATTTTTATGAGCATCAAGTGAATATTTTCTATGAACACGAACAGAAAACAAACAGCGAAAGACACGCCATTGTCTTGCCGGCTTGCTGACAGCTCCAAGATAAAAAGCTTTATGTCAAATGCTAAAATTGCAAAGACGCATGCGGAGAAAGCCATCCAATATTCCAGCTCCATCTCTCCACCTCCAACTCCAGCTGTAAGCTATTGCTTGCCGTGTAAGAGTGTTAGCCAAGTCACTTGCCAGGCGATTCACCTTCGCACGCTATACGCCCCAAAAGTGGGCCATAACAACAAGCTGGCTCTTCTAGTACTATATGGCTATACCCTACCAAAGGGAATTGCAACTTTGTTCGAGAAATTTGTAACATCTAAGAACAAAATTCAGTTTCTGTATACTAAAAGGAATGGTATTCTGTTCAGGAAAGTGGTAACTTCTTAGAATCAAAATTAAGTGTCTATATACCACTTCTAATTAAACAAGTTTGAGTATTTGATTAAATGTTCTGAATAATTATATTTATTATTAAAATATATTTTCCTCAAACTCAAAGATTGTCAGCATAAATATGAACTCAATTTCGCATTTAAACAATTGTTGAGAAAAGCAGGAATATCGTCAATATATGCTTACTAAAAAATGGTTTGAAATTATACAGTGGTCTGCAAGAGTATCAAATCTTCGCCATGTCAAAAGGCAACGTTTCTGTCTTGTTTTGTTATTGTTATTGTAGTCTTGTTGTTGATTGTCCATTATGAAAGTTGGCTAAGTTGGCTGACAAGCAGCAGGTATGTCGGTTCATTATGGGAACATGCATAGTTGGGACCCAGACAATGCTAATTAACGCCCATTGAAAGCTGCCACCGATCAAAATAGTTGAAACAAATTGCAAACAAATAAATAAACTTACAATTACTTTTGTCAGGTGCACGATTGGGCGACGGACTTTTGCGATGGCACCTGTCTTTGTGCTCTGGTCGAGAGTCTTCAGACGCGTCCTTTGAAGCCATCCTGGAATCGAAGACCAGCAAATCAACATCATTATCTGGAGAATGCTACCACAGCTCTCAAATCCATTGAGGCTGATCACATTAAGCTGGTGAATATTGGCAATGTCGATATTGTCAATGGCAATGTTAAACTTATTTTGGGACTCATCTGGTCGCTGATTGTGCGTTATCAAATTGGACGTAGTAAATTCCCGCCAAGGAAATTGATGCTGGCTTGGTTGCAGGCAGCCTTGCCAGATTGCAAGATTGCCAATCTGACCACCGATTGGAATAGCGGTGTTAATCTGGCCGCACTTCTGGACTATTGCCAACCGGGTCTATTTCCCCATTGGCGCAGTCTTGATCCTAGTCAGAGTGTGCGCAATTGCACAAATGCCATGAATCTCGCACAACGCGAATTTGGTGTGCCCAAGGTGCTGGAACCGGAATATCTGGCATCTCCTTGGCTTGATGAGCTATCCGGCATGACGTATCTGTCGTACTTCATGAAGCCCGGCGGACCCGGCTACAATGCCACAATGCGTTGGGTTAACACTCAGGTCAAGGACCCGGTGAAAAACTTTACGGTGAGTTCATAAATTATACAACATTTTATTTACCTGATCACAACATGGCATCAAATACTTTAAAGCGTTTTAAAATTGCTTAAACATGCGTCACTTTTAAAGCTGAAATGACACTTTCAATTTCCTCTGAATTTTTCTTACGTGTGACACTTTTGTATTTATTTAGTTCTGTTTCTAGAAACAATAGAAACAATTAAAAGCATATTTGTTGTTGCCATGTACAAGTTGTTAGATTCATATCACTAGATTTTAAAACGACTTCAGACTACCATAACTAGAAGAAAATTGAATAGATTTACTCGTACAGAAGGAGTGTCAATTTGAACATGGTTGTAAGATCCAAATTTATTCTGCAATTCGATTTTGTTCTCCTGTTCAGAACTTTGACTTTTTCCGATGTTACCCCTTTACATTTTGCAAAGAATAAACTTTAACTTTCAAATCTTTATTATTATATTATCTTTAAATTCAATCTGCACCTAAATTAAGACCTTTAACAAAATACATTTTTATGAAAAATTTGAGAATTTTTCCATACATAGCTTAAAAAAATTCCATTAAGCAGCAAAATCAGTTTGGCACTTTTAATTGCGCATTTATCTACGAAATTATTTTCAATTCACATAAATTTCTGTAGAACTGTGACGTTAATGTAAATTGTCAAAAAAGCCAATTTGTAAATTGTCAATTAATCAGCTTTTGATTTTGAAAGCGAGTATTGATTAATGTTTTCTCTGTCTGCTTTTGTCACTATAACAACAACGACATGATGTTACAATTTGAATGTGTCATCCTAGCTTAATATTAATTCCATTATCCAAATTTACCATCAGTGGATAACAAGTGAAATTGTTATTGTTATTGCGCATTTATTTTATAAAATCAAATAAAATGTAAATAAATAAAAGCAGAGGTGCAGTTATGAAATTCTACATACACACACCTATTTATCGCCTACTCTTCAATCCATCTAAATAAATAATAAAATGAAATCTTTGTAAAATATAATAAATGAAATTCAAATTTATTCAATAGCTTGTAGAATTATTTAAATTCTTAATGTCCGATTTTTGGTAAAATATTGATTGCATTTAATTTAAACTCGTTTATTTAAATTCAATTGCTTTGGATAGTTGATGTTTTCAATTATAGTTTTTAAGAATAATTTTTCTCTTTATCGTATTTTATTAAATTTAAATTTGTTGCTTTTGCAGAGCGATTGGAACGATGGACGTGTGTTTTGCGAAATCATCAAGGGATTGGGAGGTTCAGCTCCTGCACCGGACAAGCTCAGCACGGATCCATTTCACTATGAGAACAACATAAGGAAGGCCGTGGATGCGGGTGCCAAGTTGGGAGTGCAACCCATACTGACACCCAAGGACATGGCGAATCCGGAAGTGGAGCATCTGGGTATTATGGCATATGCGGCGCATCTGCAGTGGGTGCCACCACGTCCCCCACTCTCCGACCTTGTCAACGTATATTTGGAGAGCACATCCGGCCGTGTGGGTGAACCGGTAGGTGGAAGAGCAGAAGGGGGAGGATAAAGAGGTGCTTGGCCAGATATGCATTAATGCTTAATATATATTTCACACGCAGACGCATTTCCGCATTGACATAATGTCACGGGACATCAGTTTAAGCTCCGTGCGGTGCCATGTCGTGCCGCCATCCGGACATCCTGGACAGCCTGTCCGCCTGAATCCGCATGGCGAGGGAGTCTTCGTCCCAGAGCGGTATGGCATGCACGAGATTGTGGTGGAAATTGGCGAGGATAGCCTAGGAGGACACTTTTTCCGTGTGTTGCCACGCCTCTTGCAGGTGGCACCACCTGGCATGGCACCCTGTGCTTTGGGCAGCCTGGTCGAGGTGCTTGTAAATGCCACAGGCGCTCCAAAGACGGAAGATATTCTGGTCACGGCAGTGTCACCCACGGGCATTTCACACAACTGTCCATTGAAGAAGATCGACGAGGGTCACAGTGCCATATTTAAGCCGGACGAGGCGGGCATCTGGGAGATTGCCATCACGTACCAGGGACGTCACATCCAGGGCGGACCCTTCACCTGTGCCGTGTTCGATGCTTCGGGTGTCTCTGTCCATGGTCTCGATGGTGCCATGCCACTCCGTGCTCACACCTTCGAGGTGGATGCCCGTGGTGTGGGTGTCAATGGAGAGCTCCATGTGGATATTGTTCATGACAAGCATTCCCTGGTGTGCTCCGTGGAGAAGATTGTGGAGAACAAGTATCGAGTGACATTCATGCCGCGACAGAATGGCAAATATCGCGTGTACATCTATTTTAATGGCTACGATGTCAAGGGATCGCCTTTCATGTAAGTGAACCACAGAATCTCGGACAGAATTCTTTATCAATCTGAACTAACCTATATCTAATCCTGCAGAATGCGTGTGGGCACCAAGGGACGTTCAGGGAAGACTCGGAGCAGTCCATTGCATGAGAGCAAACATCGCTCAGAGAGTCCATCGATGCACTTCATCTCGACGACAAATGCGCGCCACAATGATTATCGTAATGCTTCGCTCTCTCGCCGGGATCTGCACAGTCACAATACCGCGGAGAGGACCAACAGTTACTCACCGCAGTATTCTCCCAAACTGGATACAACCGATTATCATAGCTCGAGTTCGAGATATTACAAAAGGGAAAGCGAGGTAAGTTTATATAGCATGGCTTTACTCTCATCTATTGCACGAGGTAATGGGCACGGGGCTTTTTGTTAATGCTTTGCACCAACCACTGAACCACATCAAAATTGACCACAAATTGGCTAACTTGACATCCACCAATAACAACAAACAAAATTCACCCCTTGTCTCCCCTTGACACACACTCAAAATTGCCTTCGACAGGAGAACCACATGTCCCCAACACCACCGTTGCCACCATCAGCGAGTGGTTCACCCTCAGTGAAGTATTTGAACTCTGCCGATCTGTACACGGAGACAGTAGGCGGAAGACGCGATTCGAAGACCTCCAACAGCAGCTCGACCAAGAATGATTATTACTACGACAAGGAGAATGAACTCTACAGCCAACGAAGGGTCACAACCAAACCCAAGTTGGCAGCACCTCGTGAGGAGCGGGAACTGATCAACAGTAATCATCATCACAGCAGTAGCTATCAACGCCATCATCAGCTGACGAGCTCACTCAGTCCAATTCCTAGTCCCACACTGAATGTAACTAAATTTTGTTTGATCGCTTGTTGTACAAAACCAAATAATTCCAAAGAATACGCTTCTAATTATGTGTTTAACTTTTATTTTTGACTATCTCTAATCTCTCTCTTATCTCCTTCCTCTCTGTAGACGCGCTCTAGCGAACTGCATACACACAGTCCGTTGACAATCAAGACATCCAATCAGTATGAGAGCTCTACTCGCAACATTTCAAACAGCCCTCGCCACGCCTCCGCTTCGCCTGTGCAGCGTTATTCCCCCAACAGTGCCTACATTACAACAGCCACACATCGTATTGGGAGTCCGGTGACAAACACCCTAAACAAGGTGAGCAAATGTCAAGCATTACCATAATTATACTACATCCTTACATCTGCTTGCTTAATTTTATTAACCTTTATACTTATTTCTAGAACGGCTACGAATCATCGCGCACTGTGGAAAAGTCATCAACCTACAAGTCCACCTCGAACTATGTGACGGACTCAAATGTGCGAGCAAGTCCATCCCTGTATGGAACTACGGAGAGAATGCGTCGGATTGGATCGCCTGAACCACGAATAGATCACTCTTCAAATGTGCGTGTATCCTCTATTAAACCGGCGTCAGCACGTCGGGATAGTTGGGATGTAATCAATAAGACGAAGCATATGCTCTCGCACAATTCGCTGGAATCCTTAGCGAACATGACAGAGAAGCAATTGAGCACGGAATTGAATTATGCACGGCCCGATTTGGACAACGAAACACACCGCAATACACAGTACAACAAATTCGCACTACACAAGCAACAACAACAACAACAGTCGGATTATCGACGAGATTCACCCGACGATGTGGATCGCTACAAGTAATAATCCTCAATAGTGTTCAACAAAATTTGCACACGGGCGAAAAAGCTTTTTGCTTTTAATGACTTAGAGCTAAAAAGCTCTTATAATCAAATGTTTTCGGTTTCATTATAAAAGATCATTAGAGATTATACAAGAAGATTTGTAAAAAAGCTTTTTAGGACAGGTGAAAATTTCGACAAACACTGGTTAACAATCAGCATCCTCCCTAGATAATTACTAATTCCTCTTTCACTTTCTTTGTAGACCCAGTGCCATCACAGTCAAATCACACTCGAATAACACGTATACGGACAGATCTGGCGGCTATACCAAGACCGTCAAGGAGTCCAGCGAACACGTGGTCACGGAAAGTAATGGACACAGTCCTCAGACGGGAACCGGTTACGGTTACAGTTCCCTTTCCCGTTTTCGACCCATAGACAACAATGCAACAGGTGCTAGAGCTATACGTGTACAGGATATACCCAATGGATCCATTGGACGACCCGTTGAATTCGAAATCGATGGCTCCAAAGCCGGTTCCGGGAATCTGGAAATTCTTGTTAATGGCGGACGTGTTACATCCTCGGTACGATCATTGGGTGGACAACGTTTCATCGCCAGTTTTACGCCCCACGAACATGGAACTCACACCGTACAGATCACATTCAATGGAGAAACGGTACCAGGTAAGTCGAATCAAAGCAGGAAATCAAATGTGAAGCAATAAATGTTAGTCTGTGGGTGTCGTTAGAACCATGTAAGGTAAATTCATAGAGTACGGCATTCTTTTGCTGTACTTAAAACTAAATTGGGCAAGACAAGTTGAGGTTTTCAGATATTTGTTCTTAAGATCATTAAAAACTAAATCTTTTAATAGCAGACAGTTTTGGTAGACTTTAAAAAGCTGCAGTCAATACCCGATAAGCTGTAACTAGTAAGCCTAATTGTGGGAACTGCTACCTTGAAATGTTAGGAATAAGTTGATTTGCAGTTAATATTAAGTAGTATTCTACCTAAATAACTGCCCTCTTTTTTAATTCGCTCCATTTATAATATTATGCATCAATTATACAAATATTCTTTAGTACAAATTATGTAGTTTGTATACACACTTTTTCGCATATCAAATTTGCTACATGTTAAACACATGTCAGCCACTGTGCGGCGAATTCATGAACTGCGCTCAAGTTAGAGAGTGAGAGAGCGAGAGAACCAACATTGCACTCGCTTGGCTGCGCTCAATCGATCACCCTTGATCTCCCTCTCGCTCTGACGGAAAGCGCTGTTCACTTGTTGCGGCCGCTCACCTGCGCTCTCTTATGCTCTGTTATGTGCTCTCTGGCTGCCGCTTTGCCTATGAGCGCGACCTGCTGGACAAGTTTTTGGGTGTTGTGGCTGAGAGACGCGTTGGCAGAGATCAGTCACAGCTCGCGTTTGGAACGAAACTGACACGTCGACGGAGCCGTAGTTCGATAACAGCGGATTGCAACGGTTAAAGCCAAGAAAATCTTTAATAAAAAGAGTGAAAAGAGCATAGAAATATTTATGTGATTGTGCAAAATGTAAAAAGAATTGTTTGTAATCAAACAGAAGCCACACAAAAACATTGTCCAACGGTTTTAGCTGGAAATCCAAAAGAATTCCCCAAAAAAACATTGGGAGAAAAAAACAGAGAACTCAACTGTGTTTTGTGGAATGTGAAGCGAATCGAAAAGATTTTTTGTATGAGATTTCTATGGCGAAAGAAATATGCTAATATCCAAATGCGGACGTCGTGTTCCCGTTCCCGATCCCTTTCCCGTTGTCGCCATCTCCGTTGCCAACAGTGTTGCCCTCATCGCATTTGGGTCTCCTATTGTTGTGTGTGTGTGTGTGTGTGTGTACAAAATATATAAAAACCAGTTTAATGAACCTTTAAACTGAAATATTTTCAATGGGACTCGACAGCTGCTTTTGATTTGGCTTAAAGGTTGAGCTCAGCGTGTCTAGAAAAAGTGTCACCTATGCGCGATTTTCCATTTTCGTTTTTCATTTTCATTAAACACACACACTTTTTTTCAAGGCAGCCATTTTGTGTGTGTTTAGAGCTTGCAACATGCCGCAATTTAGCGCTTTATTGGCCAAGTTAAAGGCCCCCGTATGGCAACAATCAAGCGACAGGCGCGCACAGTTTAAACATAGATACACAAACACACACAGCATACACACAACATACGCTCGCACACACACACATGTAGTCTAGTGTTTGTGTTGCAGCTCAGAAGGGAAGTGGTCTGCATTTTTTTGCCGTTTGCTTGGCAATTTTCAATCTGCTGTCGTCGCTTGGTTTTTCCACTGTTTTCCTTTTTGATACCCTTACAAAGGGTATTATAATTTTGTATAGAAATGTTTAAAGCATTAAAGGAGACATCTGAAGATTCTATATGTATATATACATTCTTAATCTATCTATTTTAATGCGTAAATTGTATCTCCCTTTTCAAACTATCTTCAATACACTTTTACAAACCGACTGAACTCGAATAAAATTGAACTACTCTACATTATATAGAGCAGACATAGGAAAGATCTGTCTTAAATCTTACTTTAGTAAAAAAACCGTATTGGTTCTTCAGATATCTCAATTAATCTCTCCTATTGTCTTAAACACGCTGATTAAATTTAGCTCATATCGAACTACAATATTATATAGTTGTCATAGAAATTGAACTCAGAGCTTTGCAAGTGTATCAAATCTTCGTTTTGCCGAAGATAATATATTCTGTCTTGTCTTTTTTTCGTGTCTCTTTTTTTAGTTTGTATATGGTTCAAGGCGCACTTGTTGCATGCCTTTGTTTGTCGCTGCAGGAGGAAGTGGCACGCCCTATGACAAAGCCACATCAGATACGCTGTAGTTGCAGCGGCTGTAGCTTGAAACCCGTTGGGATAGGTTGTCAGCCTGGTTGCACATACAATATAAAGATACAGATACACTGAACAGGTAGAGCTTAAGTTGCAGGTAGTTGCATACTTGTATGTGGCAAGGGCGTGCCGCAGGTATGTCTCAGATCAGTCGCAACAGATTGCAATTTCTTCTTCTTGTCTTTCTCTCTCTTGACGTGGCTTGACGACCACTTACTTGTACTTTCCCAAAGACTTGACACGACCAACAACAAAAGTAACAATAACAACAGCAACAACAACAATAAATATTTGAGCGAACATTTCGTTTTCATTTTTGTTGCTTGTTTAATGAGCTGCTGCCACACCTCAGTCTTGGCCTGTCTTGGCCAACTGTAAACAGTAAACAGAGAGCTGAGCTTGAGCTTTTACCCGCTCGCCCGCTTATGGCTATTTCCGTTGCCAACATATTGGCATACATGCCCAAAAAAATTTCACAGCTCCCCTGGCTTCCCTTCTCTTTTCCCCTCTTCGGCATTCTGTGATTTTTATGAGCCACATTCAAAGTGAAATTTTTGGTAGCACAAGTTGGCAACTGGTTTTATTTTTCAAGCGATGGCAACACATTTATAAAACAAATGATAAATTACTAAAAATGATTGCGACGCGTCGGAAAATGTGGAAAAACGCGATAAAAACGTGCGCGATTCGTGACTTTGTTAAATAATCTCGAAATGTTATAAGCAAAATAAAAAGAATGGTGTTTTAAATTGTTTTTTTCTTGTGCTTGAAATTCGCACAGCAGCATTTAATACAAAAAGAGAGAAAGCATAAAATAAAATAAAATAATATATAAAAAAATACATAGTTACACTAAAGTATTATTAAATAAATATAACAAGTCGCTGACATAATCGCAGCAAGTTAAACAACGTTTATTTTTCAAGTGGTTCAAGTTCAGACGTGCCGCCGACAACAATTGTGAATTGATATACAAAAGAAAAGGTCCAATCTCGCGTTTTCAGCTATCCACAACAACAACAAATACAACAACATCTTGCACTGCCCCATCAGCAACAACACTAACAACAATAATAAACGCTACCAACGCCAACAAACGCATCGTCAGCAACTCCAACAGACGCCACAAAACGTAAATCTTCTTTTACAAAAATCGAATAAAAACAAATTTATATATGTGCACAGTCAGACCTCAATATAAAGCACATTAACAGCACTTGTGCATATTTCAATAACAGTTTATTTTAAAAACATTGCAAATAAGAGCTAGGAGTTCAAAAGACACACCTGTCGCAAGTTATTTGAATTTATGGGATATATTCAAGAATACTAAAGATAAGGAGATTTTGTTTTATATTTTATTATTTTATACAATATATATTTTTTATATATTTTTATTATAGTTAAAAATTTAAAACTTATCTTTTTTAACTGAAAATAAAAGTTACTATTCAATTAGAATTCCCTGGTACAAGATTTATTTAAAAATAATATGATAAAATATAAAAAATAATAAGATAATAAATTAGGAAATTGACAGATACATTAAATTTGAAATAATAAAATTGTTATCGTATCTGCGTTTATAGTTAGACTCCACTGTAGCTTTAACGGTTGCTGTCAGACATTCTGACTTTGAATATTGCTGCTGCAGCGGCGGCTGCTGTGGCAGCTGTTGGCCATCTAACGGTTGCATGCCGCAGTCACGTAACCGATTTGGATATAAGCACACACTCATACACACTAGGCACACACACTCACACACACACACACACTTAGGCATATGCATATTGAATAACAGCATTCTATTTGTAACTGCACTTGTTCTACGGTCGCATGCCGGAAAAGTTGATCGCTGCCAGCGACAACTACTTGCAACTTGCCACTTGCCACTTGCTGCTTGCCGCTTATCAAGACAGCCTGGCCAAGAAAACCGGCCATGGCCAGTAGTGACAATCAGCAAATTATGCCGACTTTTATATACTCTAAGCCATAGAAAAGGAACTACACAAAAATAAAGTATTCCAGCTCATTCCTTGTCTATTGCTAGTTGTATTTTGAATATTTAGTTTTATTTGAAAAATTTAGTAAAATTATAGTAAATAGCGTGGAAAGCAATTTTGGATTCCATTTAGTTTGTCATTCGGTGCAGCAAATTACGAGTAAGATTTATTACATTAAAGCTATCATCATAAGATGCCCAAAGCAGGTTAAACTTCACACACAATTTCTGTCTTTAATTCAAATTGCTCTCGACAATATACCAGTTAATAATATTATCAGAAATTATGTAGACTAGCGAACCTTAGCCCTAAGTACATACAAAACAAATCGAGAGATCACTTCAACTCTATTCTAATGTATGAGACGTGCAGAAATTTCTTAAACTTAATACGCAAAGTCAAGTCACACAGCTATTTTTAATAATTAATCAAGTTTTTTAAGCACATGTTACTTTGGACTTTCATATAATTTTCTAATTAATGTTCATTTGTAGAAAGTGCCATGATTTACAACTTAAACGAGCATATCTTCAGTTAAAACAAGTTTTTCAATGGAATGCAATCTATTTTCTGTGTTAGACTATTTATCTAAAATTGTTTGATTAATTGCAAAAAGGGAGCGCAATTTGTAGAGCCTAATCTTTTTTTTATCGTAAGAATGTAACAAACACATCGATCGCTGTAAAATACCCTTTGTATATGTAGTTAATCACCTACTTAATCCAAGTCGTTAGTAGTTAGTTAAAGGCAGTCAAAGCGTGAGCTTCTCATGTGGTTGGTAGGCCAGGTGTTGACCGCGCTTAGAATGTGACTTTTAGACCTTTATTTATGAGCTTGGCATGC
The DNA here is from genome assembly GCA_035044365.1 of Drosophila neotestacea. Lineage (NCBI taxonomy): Eukaryota > Metazoa > Arthropoda > Insecta > Diptera > Drosophilidae > Drosophila > Drosophila neotestacea. The sequence goes on from JAWNMD010000155.1 coordinate 2,322,440, forward strand.
TATGACTTGTTGCTCAAAATGCTTTATTAGATGGTCAGCTAACGGTTGTTGACTTTAAGCTTGGGGCTTTTAAATTGCTTACTTTGCATATTGCGCATACGCAGCGTGTAACCGCTGTGTGCCATTAAAATCGATGAATGTAATAAAAGTATTTATTAGGCTGCCGGAAAACAGTTAATTGGTTAGCGTATTTATAGATAGGAATGTTGTTATGACTTTCTTGGCTGGTTGGTTAAAATATTTATTTAGTTTAAAATTAACATGTAATAAAATAAAATTTGGAATTGAAAAATGATTGGATGATAATATGCGCTCTACCTTATACACCTTTAAATAAGATATTTCTGTGGATCCAATTTTACAGCTAAATTATATGTATATTTATTTTTGTTGCTAATTTAAATCAGTAAGCTTCATGTAGCTGATTCCTTGGCCATCAAAGTCTTTAGTATCCTGACATTTTAACAAGCCCTCATTCGGTGGCCTCCATTTGCCATTGTCCACGCTTCTATAGAATTCACTGTGTGTCTTTGTTCACCTCCAAAGTTCAACTTCAGCTGACCAACATGACCTAAGGTAATTGACGCTTAATCGATGTGTAGCTATATGTGTATGACAATGACTATAAGCCACGATTGTTTGTTATCAATTTGCGCCTGATTAACGTAAGCATCTTGTCCATAATTTGGTTCATTACATACTGGCCAAAATCTCATTTAACTTTAGCAGCAGACAAAGCAAGCCTTGCTGCCATAATCAGGAAGTGTAGCTCAATATGTACAATACCTGTACACTTTGAAATTCCCAGCTATAGACACACACACACTTATTTACACCTGCAACATGCAGTTCCCACCAAATACATTACTCTCAATGACAAGCGCTTTCATTGCATTGGTAAGCGCAACTTAACTTGGCTTAAAGCAAAAAACCTTAACTCATTTTCACTTGCCACAGAGTTGCATGCAACTGACCTGTGCCAGAGTCCTACCCAAGATTGAGAAATCATTGCAAGTCGATGCATTCTCATCAGAAATCAAAAGTAAATCTCATGAATTTCTCTCAATGAAATCAAACAAACTTCATATTTCAAGGAAGAGAGATTTTTTACCATTTGAATTTGATACTGTGCACTTGCCTTGTGATGTGGATGCCATCAAATTGGAACTACTTATTCCCAGTATGCCGAATCATTGCATCTGGATGTTTAACAATCGCTATGTGGATGAGAATTTCTATAGGAACTTTAAACTCATCCAACTAGAGTCCTTCTTCTTTGGACAATATTATGAGCGTTTTAGGCGCTACGAAATGGATCCACATAATTTTTAATTAGCTGTAAAAAAAACTAATTTTTTGAATTCTAATTATTTGATTGTTTGAATATATTTTAATTAATTAATAAAGTCATATTTAACAAGTTAATTTTCAAAACCAACAGACTGTGATTATATTGTTAAAATGTAAATTGTGGTTTGCAACTAGCTGTATATTAATTAGGGACTTGAACACAGAATGTCAAACAATTGTTTTGACAAAGAAAAACAAGCACTTTATTTAATTAAAAAAGGTCAAATTGGGTGGATACTTCTGTTAACAAGTTAACAATAAAATATAATATAATATTGAAAAAAAAAAAGTGAAAAAAAACAAACAACTGTGTTAACTTCTTTGTTGACAAAACAATTGGAGGCATCTAATTTAGTGTAGTTATTATAATGGATTAAATTGTTTGCTAGTTGCTGCTTGAATTAAACTGTTTTTTGATTATTGATTGATTAATAATATTTCATAGACTCTCACACCCATTTTTGCTGACTTGTCCACTGGGTGAGGAAACAAACGTTTTTGTTACGTTCAACAATTTGCGCAAGACCAGAAAAGACAAAAAAAATATAATAAAAAGTGCCAACTCAAATCGAGTTTTGAGCGACAACGCAACAGTTTGATTTTCCATTGAACTGAGTTGAGACGTTGTGGCAATTTTCATGGAAATGCCATAAAAAGTGGCAGATATAGCAACAGCAACAGCAACAGAAATAGCGGCAGCTGCAACCGAAACGAGCGCATAAAAGGAAAAGTGCAACAAAAGAGAAATGTGTGGAAAGTTGCAAGCATTTACTTTTGTTTGCAGCGTTGCAACAATAGCAACAACAGCAACATCAGCAACAACAACAATGAAATCGAGTATATAAAATCAATAAAAAATGTACGCAAACATTTCAAATTTAACGAGCTTCGACTTGTAATTGGCAAAGGCAATTGCAAATACCAAGTTCAATTTATGTGGCATGTTGCAAGCTGGTCTGCAACCCGATCAAAGACTCTATATACATAATGGCTTTGAGCTCGTTTCGTTTCGTTTCGTTTCGTTTTGCAACATTGTCAAAGCGGCAGCAACTTGGCCTGAACTAGCTTTGGCCAATTAATGTGCTATAATCTACAATACTCAGCTTGATTGTCTAAACATTTTGCAACAACTCACCGGGCATGCCCCCGTCTAAAGTGTATGCCACAAATGCAGATACAGCTACACGACACGGCAATAACAAGATACAGATACAGATACTCTGCTAAAGATACGCACTTGTAACTCGCAACGAGGCGGCACAGATTGCGACAATTATAATGAGACGCAGCGGAAAACAATGCGAAATCCAACTAGAAACCTTGCCTTGTCTTGTCTTAACTATGCGAGGGTTGCCACAGCTTTAACTGAGACTAGGCATATAACAAAACTTATTGCAGATAGTAAATTGTGTATTTGGCAAATTATTTTCGTGTAAATTTAATATTTGTACAAATATTGCGAGCTGTGCTTTTATATATTTAACACAATTTGTAGTTAAAATAATAATAAGAGGAAATTATAGATGAATTTTCCGGTTAGTAAATAAAAAGTTATCAACATGTTAAGCTTTTAGCCTTTCTATAATTTACATAATTTACGTTATTTACTTTGTATAGAAGTCAATTATATTATTTGTAGAAAAGAAGCTAGATACAATGTCTCTTCCCAATTATAAAAGTGTGGAAAATAAGTGGATTGCTTGCCTTTTAAAATAACCCTATACCTGTTTAACTATTTATCGATCCTCGCTGCATATATTTTGAGCTTTTTTTACTTGTGGGTCATAGTTTTACCAAATTATCAAACCTAGTCTTTGAAAAACACGTGACTTGCTAGCTTCACAATAAAGTTAAGTACAAGTGTTGGTCAGATGGAAAGGAACTTGCAGTAGTTTATTCCATATACCTATTGACCTACCCTCGCTGGGGCATAGAACAAGTGACTTGCCAGCATCTCGATTACTTGAATTACAACTCACTTTGTGGGTCAGACTCACCTACAGTGGGTGTATTTTTCTCGAGGGAAACGTAGCAAAAATAAAATATCAAATATCATATTCTGAACTGAGATGAGATTCAAATCTATTCTTACTGACTTGTTTTTGTTTTGAATTGATTGCAGGTTCACCGTGGCACGCTGAGATCATGTCGTCACCCGGCCTAACCGCTCTGGGCGAATCCACACGCCTTGTGCCCGCAAATACACCGGCGGTTTTTGAGATACTGCCGCCTCCTGGACAAAGCCTGAGTAAAGGCGAGTGCGTGGCAACGGTTTTGACCCCAAACAAGTCAAAGCTGAATGCCAGAGTCACCCATGAGGCGGCAAATGGTGCTGCACGCATTGAGTTCGTACCCACGGAGGTGGGTACGCACATCATTGATGCGTCCATCAATGGCACTAAGATCGCTGGAGGACCTTTGATAGCAAAGGTCTACGATGCCAGCCTGATCCAAGTGACCGAGGTAAATGGCGGAGTTGTTGGACAACCCTGTCAATTCCGTGTGGACGCGAGTGCGGCTGGCGAGGGACAACTGGAGATATCGATAAATGAGGGCGAAGTGCCCAATCATGTCCAGGTTGTTGGAGGTGGTCGTTGTCTGGTTTCTTTTACACCGGAGCAGGCAAAGTCCCATTTGATTGACATCAAATTTAATGGGGAGACAGTGCGAGGTTGTCCCTTCGTCTGTGCCGTGGCGGACACCTCCCGTGTCCTCCTCAATCTATCCAATCTGGAGCTCATACCCGTCAATCGGCCCTCCTCCTTTCACATCACGGTGAGCGGTGGCGGAGCCGCTGAACTCGCAGTCAGCGTTCGTGGTCCACACGGTGAACTCCCTGTACGTGTTACGGGTGATATTCATGCCGGATTCACTGCGGAATTTACGCCTACCAGCGTCGGTGGACATTCGATTAATGTGGAATATAATGGATTTGCGGTGCAAGGCACTCCCTTCTTGGCCAAGTCATATGATGCCAGCAAGGTGGTCGTTGGTAGCGTCTCTCGTGGCACCATGGGCAGACCCGTGCAGTTCACCGTGGATGCCGGCGATGCCGGAGAGGGTAATCTCGAGATAACCATATCGGCGAAGGGACAAAATATTCCCACCCAGGTGCATCCACAGGGCAGTGCAAGGTGAGTCGACAGTCCTGTTATTTTATAGAGATGCGTATCCACAAGAAAGTATCGATAAGCAATATTGCAAATATTCAAAGCCTTATAACGGAAGAATGATTATGAAAATATAAGAATCAGTAATAAAATATAGTTAACTTGAACTATAAAATACAAATTTCCATTTGCTTACGGAGTGGGTAAAAATTAGAGAGAATGATTTAATAGCTGCAAATATATTCCAATGTGTCCTACTAAAAATAAATATCATATTGAATATTGAACAATTTGTTTATTGAAATATCGCTTCTCAATATCGGTGCGCATCCCTAGTTTGTCAGTTATAATTATTCCATATTCATGCTTCTCTTTCACCTCTTCTCCTTTTGCAGATTCTCCGTTTCATTTGTGCCAACGGAGTCGTGTGAGCACACCATCAATGTCTCCTTTAATAAAATGCCCGTTCCCGGCTGCCCCATAACGGTCAGCATTAGCGGGGGCGTGGCAGGTCCACAGGTATCCCTGGGCGGACCTGGACCCGTACATCAGACCAATTCTTTTGTTATCAATCACAATGGCGGCCGTTTGGAAGACATTGAGGTCAACGTCGAAGGTATGTAAATGGCACAAGGGTTGCCGACTGAACTAACACCCCCAACACCCCACCCCCCAAAATAAAAGGCAGAATAAACTGTTTTCAATGTTATCCAAACCTCGCTCTGTCTGTCCCTCTCTCTCTCTCTCTCTCATGCCATCTCGCTCTGTGAGTCATTCGCCTGCATTTGATTTTGCATACGCATTGATATTGGTTCAAGTTTTATGTAATTGTAATTTAATGGCTCGTTTGATAAATGTTAATTGTTTCAGTATCAGTTTTTGCACACACACACACAAACACACACACATGCACACATATACACCTACACGCCTACACTTGTAGCTGTATCTAAAGACACTTGTATCTTGTATCTGTATCTTTAAACGTATTCCGCATCGCACAAGCTGATTTTCCCACACACACATTTTCACACTTTTCAGCACAATGTACGGAAACTGTTGTTGAAAATTCTCAAGCATGTCACGTCCCCCATCTCCACATATTTCCCGGCCCCCCCTCCTGCTCTCAACTTCACACCCTGCCATTGACATTGTGTGTGTGCCCCTTTTTTCCCACCTCACGGTGAAGCTCATTAATATACCCTTGCAGAGGGAATTATGATTTTATCAGGAAATATGACACACATTGAAAAAGTCCCCATAAAGTATCCGCGTGTTTCTCTGCAATCAAGTCTCTCAGCTTTAATGATGAAACAGCTTCGTCTTTTTGCTACAGGCAGTACCTTTCTTAACCAATTTCACAGATTGTAGGTATAGAGTATAGACTTATACATCTAAATTTAATTTCGTTTAATATCGGACTACAATATAAAATAGCTATCAAAGGAGGAATGCGTCGAAAATCAAACTTAAGTAAAAAAACTTAATTGTTTTACAAAATATCTCAATCTGTTTTACAAATTATGTTTGTGATATTGTCAACTATAGTTGCCATAGAAATTATCTGTCGAAATTTGAATTTCCTAGCTAAAAAACTTTTTCGTTTCTTGAAGATATTTCAACTAGTTAAAATAAAACCAAATTTTCTTATATGTTGTTACTTTCCATTAAAATTGATTTTAAAATCTACATTACTCTGCAAGGGCATCAGATCTTCGGCATGCCGAAAATAACCTTTCTTACTTGTTTAGTATATGTAATTATGCCTTAAATTTATCATTTGGCAATTGCTTCGTTTACATATTGACGCATTAGCAGCAGCTGTACTTAGACTTGAAGCTTGGAGCAGGCTTTTCAATTGCTGGATTATGTCATGACCACAATGTGTATGCGTGGTTGTTAACTTGTTTTTGTAACTGTGTGTAAATACACTTGTATTTGTGTAAGTGTGTGGGTGCGTTATAGGAGGGGGTGTGTGTATTTGTGTGTACTTGTATTATTTGTATCTAGTTTTTGTGATTTTTTGTTTGTAATCTTACGCCCTTAATTGTAATAATTTGCTCACGTTTTATATCTGTATTATATTTCAGGACGGCGAAATCTTTTGTACTAGACTCTATAAATATATGCATATATACTAAACTAACTATCTATATATAATCTCCCTCCCTCTCTCTATAATTATGAGTACTTTCTATTTCTATCTTTGTCTGTCTATATATACATGTATATACTAGTTGTTTATATATCAATCTTAATCTAACAGTCCGTAATAGAATCGTTTAGAGAGCGCGTGTCAACAATATGAAGTACTACTGTATCAAGCACCAAGTGAAACACAACAACAGCAACAACAATTATAATAATAATAACAAAGTACTCTATACTTTTTAACCAATTTCCTTAGCCAAATTGGCCAAACTAATTTACTAATCTGTAATCTATTTCCATATATTTTATCTAATTAAATGAAAACTGCGTCTTGAATTATGTAAAAGCAAACAATAAAATGATTTACCAACATGATTGTGATTATGTTTAGGTTCCGATTTCTGCTAGGCAATCTGTCAGTTTGTATATACCTATTATATATATATTTAAAATATAGTACCTAGTATATAACCAGGGGTCTAGCTGATCGTCTCTGTCTCCTGTCTCTGACCTACACCAAAAACAAAAACCAACAACTACCAAACACAACATCTCAGTTTACTAACTTTTAGTTCTCGGCTTAAAACAATTTATAAATCAATTATAAAGTCAAACTAACCGCACTGCAAGTTCTTTTAATAACAAATATCAGAATCCCACTAACCTTACAGTTTTGGCATCGTTCATCTTTCGAACTTTCCTTCCATTTTGATTTTTTTTAAATTGAAAATTCAAATTCAATTAATGCCTCAACTAATTTGATTTTTCCAAATTCTTTTCGCGTACCAAAAAACAAAAACAAACAACATAAACAATTTCACTAACCACACGACACAACAATTAAACCAACAAACAACAATAACAAACTGCTTAATATATGAATTTCAACCAACAAAAAAAATACAATTTAAAAACCAAAACAAAACTCGTTTCCGGCCGCGTCGTATTCGTATCGAAAACAAAACAAAACTTAATAAAAAACTAAATAATACTAAAATGAATATGAACAAAAAAACAAAAAATGCAAAATGCAACTATGCAAATTGAATGCATAAAGGTCCTGCTGGGCAATCAGTTCCTGCCCAGGTTCATCAATCAGCCGAGGGTGTCTTCAAGGCCGAGTTTGTGCCCCGAGTTGTTGGTGAACATCGCGTCAATGTGACTGTCAATGGCTTACCTACAGCTGGAAGTCCCTATGCCGCCAAGGTGAGTATAGATCTCTTTACAGAGAAGAAACCAAATCAATTTATAAGGGAAAAGTGCTGGTAGTTAGTTTTCTAGGAGTGCTGCTTTCATTTTGTTAAAAATTATCACAAATAAAAAGTAATTTCACATCATTGTGAAATTCTTGGGAAAAACAATTTAAGGTCAAACTTTCAAGTTCTTAAGTTAAAAGTCATCATTTCATCGCTTTCCACGTAAAATTAAAATAAAGTCTACTGCGAATATTACAAGACAAGATTAGAATCATTTCAATGCATTCCTCTTGGAAACGTGGTAGTCTTCCTCTTTCTTTCTTTGGTAGTCTTCCTCTAGAAAGTCTGTTTACAAAGTGAGTGGGAACTTTAAAGCTTTAAATTAAAATCTGTTCATACAAGATAAAGTTATAGTCTTATTCATAATAGATCTATCAGAAAAGTTTCGTTGGATGAAACTGTAGAAAGAGAGATTTCCTAGTAACTGGGAACTTATCTTATTAAAAAAACTTTATTATTAAAAAACATTTCTCCATTCTTCCCAATCAGGTCTATGATGTGAGCGCCATCAAGGTGAAGAATGTGAGCAGTGGAACGGTAGGCAAGCCCGTTACCTTCCTGGTAGAGACATCCCAAGCAGGTCCCGGCAATCTGGAGGTGACTGTAAATGGTGGACGTGTTCCTACATCAGCTCAAGCCCAGGGTCAACACACTTATGCGATTAGTTTCACACCTCGTGAGGCCGAGAGTCACACTGTGGAGTTGCGTTTCAATAGCCAGGATGTACCCGGATCCCCTTTCACATGCCGAGTGGCGGCTGCAGCCCGTATACAATCCCCAGAGACAATGGACAAGGTGAGCGTGGGAAGACTCTTTGAATTTGTGGTGGAATCAGACACAAAGCCAACTGTGGAGGTCTTGGGACCAGCAAGACGCAGTGTACCAGTAAAGATCGATGCACTGGGCTCTACACTGGGATACAATGTGAAATTTGAGCCCATGGAGGTGGGAGATCATTCCGTGGAGGTGCGTCTGCCTGGAGGTGGTCATGTGGAGGGAAGTCCTTTCCTTTTGAAGGCATATTCCGCCGAGAAGGTGATCGTAACCGATATACGACCTGGTGTGGTCAATAAGAGTGTCAGCTTTGGCATTAATGCATCCCAGGCTGGAGCAGGAAATCTGGAGATCATTGTGGCCGTAAATGGCAAGAATGTGCCGAACTTTGTGCAATCCGAGGGAAATGCTCGCTTCAAGGTGAACTTTAAGCCCACAGAGGCAGCTGCTCATTCCCTCTCCGTTCGTTTCAATGGACATCCCGTACCAGGATCCCCCTTTAGTTGCCACATTGCAGCTGCACCCGCAAGTTCCTTGGGTTCACCCCGTGCCCAGGCAATGGGAGAGTGTCTCAAGCAGGCTGCTGTTAAGATGGATAATACCTTTGAGCTGGAGGGCTTCGATGGCATTGAGCCACAGATATTTGTCACCTCTCCGGCGGGAGATAACGAACATTGTCAGTTGAGTCAACACGATGGAGGCAGTTACAGTGCCTCCTTCCGGCCCAGCACTGTGGGCCGTCATCTGATCAGTGTCCTGGCCAGTGATCAGCATATCAATGGATCACCTTTCAGTTGCAATGTCTTTGATGTCTCTCGAGTTAGCATCAGTGGATTGGAGCAACAATATGGTCCGGCCACCTTGGGAGTCCCGGTCACCTTTAGTGTGGATGCAGCAGGAGCTGGAGAAGGAACTCTGGAGCTTGTGGTGTCCACAGACAGCAGCACCGTCAAGGCTGAGGTGGTGGCCTGTGCTCGAGGTCTTTACGATGTCACATTTGTGCCACAGAGCACCGAACCTCACTATGTTAACATTACCTTCAATGAGGTCGCTGTGGATGGCAGTCCCTTCCGTGTGGACATCCAACAGCACACCCAACACATACAGATCGGCAGCTTGGCTGCCATTGATTTCCCAGCCGATGATCAGATCGTTGAGATACTTGCTCCTGATCAGAAACCCGTACCGTACACGATCAACCGACAGACGGCAGAGTTCCGTACTCACATGACGGGCAATTATACACTTCGATTTATTGATCGGGAGACACGTCAACACATTGGCACTCGTACTCTCTGCGCCTTTGATCCCATGCTGGTGAAGATCACCGAGGTGGGCGAGGCGCTATGTCATCGTCCTGCCAGCATCGGAGTTTCCCTCAACGAGGCTGGACAAGGAGATCTATCAGCTCTGGTGCGTTGTGGAGCCACCGAGGTGCCACATACGATCCGTGGACCGAGCAAGTCAGGTGTCTATGAGATTGTCTACCAACCGACCCGTGTGGCACCTCACAAAATCAGCATCCTCTTTAACGATGTGCCTATTTCTCTGAAGCCCCTTGAGATCAATGTTCTGCCTGCCAGTGCTGGAAAGGAGATCAGTGTCAGTGGGTTGGGCTTGTATCAGGCACGAGTGGGCAAGACCACATCCTTTGCCATTGATACTGTCAAGCGTCCAGCACGTGAGTTCGATGTTGTGGTCTCTGGACCCGGCGGACAGGCGTTGCCCGTGCGCTGTTATCAGACTAAGAACGGACATCTGCAGGCAGAGTTCAGCATCAATAAGCCAGGACAGTGTGTTATTGGTAAGTCAATCATTAATGATCGAACTTAGATGCAATCTCAACTAACCACTTTATTTCTGTTTACAGAGGTTCTTCATCAATCGAAGCCCCTACCTGGCAGTCCCTTCACCTGTGAGGCTTTTGACAGCAGCAAGGTGAGTGTCCAAGGTGTGACCAAGGAACCGTTGGCCCTGCACAGTTCCAATAGCTTCACTGTACGCACGGACAATGCCGGCACTGCGGAACTGGAAGCCTTTGCCATTTCACCCACAAATCAAAGTCTGCCCGTGATGATTAGCGAACAATCCGAGGGTATCTACAATGTGGAATTTGTGCCCTCGCAGCCAGGAAGTTACAAGTTAACTCTTATGTATGGAGGGGAAACAATTCCCAGTTCTCCATTGACCTTTAATGCATCCGCGAGTGGAGTAAGGAATGATGCAAGGGCAGCTGGACATGGACTCGAGGTGTGTCATCGCAATAAGGAGGCTTCCTTTGTGGTCTACTGTCCAATTGCACCCAATGTGCAGATAGAACGTGTAGATGAATTTGGAGAACGAATCGAACCCAAGATCAAGGCTTTGGGTAACAATGAATGGCGAATCTCCTATGTCATCTTATCAGTGGGTAGCTATGAGATAAGAGCTAGTTGTCCCAATCGTGGCAGCTTACCTGGCTCCCCATGGCGTGTCTGCTGTGTGGAATCCACAAAGGTCACTCCTGTGGGTGGTTGGGGTACCTTGGTGGATCACGATGGACGTTTGATACTCCCAGCACGCATTATCTTTGATGTGGAGAATGCGGGACCAGGAAAACTAGTCTGCAGCATTGATGGCATTGAAATACCTGTGGATAAGTTGGCCGATGGCAAAATGTGTCTCAATATCACAGGTGACAATCTGGCAGCTGGTGAACATGACTTAGACTTGACCTGGAGTGGTCTGACCATCACTCAGTGTCCACGAAGTGCTTTCGTCACTGGACAACAAGCTGCAGATAAAGTAGTGCTCATGGGAAGAGGATTGGCTGCAGCTCAAGCTGGCGAAGCAGCCCACTTTACTATTGATGCCTCCAATGCACCTGCGGGAAGACCAGAGGTTATCTTGATAACCCAGGATAACACGGCACTTCCTGTGAGTCTAGCTCAGCCGCGTCCTAGTGAAAACATTTGGTTGGCCTCCTACACACCACAGAAATCCATGACGGGCACTCTAACTTTATCCGTCAAGTGGAATGGTCGTCTGGTCAAGGGTTGTCCACTCACTGTGGCCGTGGGCTCCTCCATGGATGCCTCGAAGGTGATTGCCTCTGGCGAGGGATTGCGACATGGCATCGTTGGCAAGGATATCAAGTCCTGGATAGACACAAGACGTGCTGGTCCTGGTGAACTTACAGCCCACTGTGCTGGTTCCCGCAAGGTTGCCTACTGTGAACTATATGATCATGGCGATGCCACCTTCACACTCAACATTAAACCCCAGGAACCGGGTCGCCATCTGCTAACCATCAAATACGGCGGACAGAATGTGCCGGGCTCTCCATTTGCTCTCAAAGTGGCCGGAGCACCCGATGCCAGCAAGGTGAGTTCTATATAACAACAAATGAGTAAAAATAGACATAAAAGATATTCACGAAAAGAATAGCTTATATTTAAATTTACTAATTTTAACTAATTCGATTTTATATTGCTTTAAGTAAATAATAAATAATCAATGTTGTGACTTCTTCTTTTAACAGGTACGTGTTTACGGCCCTGGCATAGAGCACGGCGTGTTGGCCACTTTCCAATCCCGGTTCATCTGCGATACACGTGGAGCAGGTGCTGGACAATTGACAGTAAGAGTACGAGGTCCTAAGGGAGCCTTCCGTGTCGAGATGCAGCGAGAGAGTCAAAAGGATCGCACTATTCTGTGCAAGGTAAGTTGTGATTAATTCAACTGGACTATTATAATAATACTTCCCATTTTGTAGTACGATCCAACGGAGCCTGGCGATTATCGTGTTGAGGTTAAGTGGGCTGGTGAATTTGTGCCTGGTTCACCATTCCCAGTCATGATCTTTGACACTGAGGAGGAGCTACGAAGGTATTTGCAGGGCATATGAGGCCGGCTCAACCACCATGTCATCGTCTTCCCCAGTGGCCTGAGTCCCCTGCCCATGAGATATCAGCCCCATCTTCAGCTCCAGCCTTATCCACAACCACAATCGCGACGTGCCACAGCCTGTGTGCCGCTCTAGAGGATCCAACAAATACCGGGGCTATATAGAGCTATTATATATTCAACTATTATATATATATAAATGTTATAACTAATAACTAGAGTTTAGTTTAAAATCCGAAACCGAACGAAACATACTTGAGTCTATCAAGTCCTTTAACTAGGACCACAAAAAGGCTTCGGCGCTACGTTAAATAGCTTTCTGTTCTTATAGTTGTAAGCCTAATCTTTATTATGATAATACAATGTTATAATTGAACAAAAGGTGTAACAAAGTATTCGATACAAATACACAAAAGAAGATATAACTAATCCTCATCTTCAAAATCTTCGGGCAGTGCAAATTGATTGATAAACTCATGACGATGTGCTCGCAAAAATTTAAGTAAATTCGCTTCCACAAAATATTTACCTGCCATATCAAAGTGTTTGTCGTGAATGTCTAATATCTTCTGTTTCATCAACGTTTTAAGAATGGCATAATTTTTCATTTGCATATCACCAAAACGATCGTGCATAATATATTCCGTCCAGGGTTCCTCAAAAAAGCTTATAAAGTTCTTAATCAATCCCTTATTATAGCGTTGTCTTAGATTATTGAGCAGGGTATCGTGTCTGCCACAAAAGTATTCCAGAAAGTAAAGGGGCTTAGACAACTAGAAGAGAGTTCAGATAAATATGAGAAAGGATATTAAGCAGTTATGTATAATGATAATTCTATTAACTAAAGTGCTTTTATGACTCCTTTTAACTTAGAAATAGGAAAGTTCAACTGTAATAATAACAGACATACTTACATTCTGTGTCACACATGTAATCTCCTCCATAATTTCATTTGTACCCATGCGAATGCGACAAAAGTCTCCATTACAATATGTGCTCATCACATGACTATAGGTATTATCTAGTTTTCCCAATAAATAACGCTTAGGTATCGTTATTTTTAAAAGCTTGTGATTCATTGGCAATAGAGCATGGAATAGAACAGGTTTGCTGAATCGGATATCCTTCTTTTTCTGCGATTCCTGTGTCAACTGTAGTATGTCTATCAGCTGGCATAGAAATACTTGATCATATAAACATTTCTTTAACTTCAAATGGTAACTCACCTTTTCAGCCATCTCAAGTTCACTTGTATAAGTATATTGATAGAATACTTGCCACATAATAGCTACATTCTTGCCAGCAGCATAAACATTTGGATCATTTGTACAGAAGTTCTCATCCACAAGTATCTGTCTGCCCTGCACTTGAATTCTACTTTGCAAAAGCACTAATTGGAGAAAAAGAGTTTTTAAATTATACTCAGAAGATGACTTTTATAGTCTAAACTTACTGTGCTCTGTTGGTGCACTTAGATGATTCTCAAAAAAATTTATGAATAAATCACAGTCTATGGACCATGGTTCATTTTGAGGTAATTTTCGAAAGTGTACCGTCTTTATGAATAATATATTTTTGTGTAGCGTAAAGTCCTCCAAATTTGTAGATTCGTTAACTAAAATGCCCAAGTCTGCAATCATTTCTATCAGAATATTATCCAGATTCTTGTCAGAAATTGGAATATTGAAATACTCCGGGGTTTCAATCTTAAGAGGCTGAACATACTCAATATCTCCGGGCTGACAGCCGTGCTTTAAAAGAAAATCAATGCACTCGTAAATAGCCAATGTATAGCCATAAATGACAATTTTCTTCTTTGACATCTTGCTGTTGTTCAACTCGAGGATCTTGTAATACAGTACGACCTTGTCAAGGCGACCATTGATATGGGCATAATTGTAGGGTGAATCGCTGAGCTTTCCCCTAGGAATCTTGGACTGCAAATTGGCTGGAAGTCCATATTTGGTATCACACAGCAACATCAGCTTCTCGTAATGGATCTTACAGTTGTTGTCCAGAAGAACAAATTTCTCATTACTGCAAATGATGCGTATACGTAATAAAAGTCTATACTAATCACAGAGATCTCACCAATCGATGTGTTCGACTTCACCGGGCACAAAATGTATCCAATTGCGCAGATCCAAGCGTTGTGTGGCATCCATAACAAATGGACAGGAGTTGCTATTGCTCAAATAGCAATCATCACGATTCTTACAGTACGCACATTGAAGATCATAATCATATTCCGCTTCGATCTCTCCATACTTGCAGATTACCGTGATGTCCAAATAACTCAGGCAATTCGAAGTATTTACATTCTTAAAACTGAACAAGGAATACAGTAACTACGGAATTTGTGAAAGAATTTTCTAATCTTACTCGGGCGTATTCCAACTGAAGACCATGAGACGTAGTAAGGCTTTGCACATATCCGAAAATCCTACAATAACCAGAGGATGCTGATTGCCAGTAAATTTGGAAGGAAAAAGATTGTGCCGAAATAAATAGAAATTATCCTTGACACAGTTAATCCTTGGCAACGTCACAACCTTCGATGCTCTTCTAAAACACGTCTCATGACTGGTATCAATGAACCAGTTTCTTTTCATACGACGCGGCTCAACAGGCATCATCTTAAAGGCCAGATCATTGGGCAGAACAAGACCCTAAGATCAAAGAATATGTTGATACTGAGAGAAGTAACCCAAGTGATATTACCTTGAACTGTTGAAAGTAGAAGAGTTCCCGATAACCTGTCCTTAGGAAGACATTACGTAGAATCTCATCGGACCACATGTGAAAATAAGGATGCAGTCGAAGCATCACAATCTCGCCACGATCAAAGGTCAAATAGTTCTCATCGTAGGGCAGAAAGAACTGCTTGTAAATGCTATCATAGTTGGAGAAAGGACTGCAAAGGAGAAAAGATATGTATTCCTATTGAAAATGTTCACTGAATTTAGAATCTGAAAACTCTCACAGTGTAAGTTCTTGGCGGTAGAAACGTCATATACAATATACCCTTATACTCTACGAGTAATGGATATAAATAGACTTACCGCAGTACAATAAATCCAACTGTAGTGCTATTTTTCCTTCCCAAGTTTCCGCAGCGTATGATCCACATGCTGAACTCGGGCTTTGGGTTTTCCAGCACATCGTTGGCAATTTGTTGCAACAAATTGACAACTTTATTGTCAGCGATAGACATGTGGGGATGTTGGGTTAATATGGTCTCAGTGCTTGATTGAAACATGCTAATTATATCCGGCATATCATCCTTTTCCAGTGGATATACGCTTAGTTCCGTGTATATCGAACTGCGATGAGCCACGAAAATCTCCTGGATCATTTCGCTGCCAGGTCGATGGGGTACACGCTATGAAAATAGTTATATAACTCTTAGGAATCGCTTTGATTTCTTAAATTATCCTAACCGCACCCACCGTAAAGAACTTTAGCAATGCCCACAAACTCTGTGAGAAATTGGTACCAGGTGGAATTGGAACTACACAAAAATCATGCTCTGGATAAGCACTAAACATGGCACAGAGATAATAGAAGGTATATTCCAATCTCAGACTGGGATGTAGTATAAAGTTCTTTAAGACAAAAGCTTTGCCTGCAGCTGCCAGGCTGGGTTTTTTAGCTTTCATCGAACTTCTTCTATGCATCGCATCAAAAGTAACCTCCAAGGTCTTGGAAGCTCGACCCAAATACGTGTTGGCCGACTTTAGTTCTGCAATTAAAGATATTTATAGTAAGCAGAAGAAAAGTGGATCTTTTAATCATTTTTCGCGATAATCCCTGGCAGCTTGTTCTTTATATATACAGTAAGGTCAAGAGGTTTGATCTTCTTATGCTCAAGGAAATTAAATTATTATCTTTCAATATTCTTTTACTTACTGTCGCTGATGTATCTGAATGCTGCGTAAACACGTTCCTGATTCGATAATTTGTATTTTTCAATGCGATGCAGTAAAACACTACGTCCCTTGTCGAAATCAATATCCTTCGTGTCCACAGGACGCAAACCCCAATGCTCGGTTGCACTACAAAAATATATCATTTTTTAAGATATATAAAAACAAATAAATCGATCATTTTACTGACTAGACATCCAGCTTGACTGTATTATGTGGTACATCGGGTGTACAGGAAACCAAGTTACCCACGCTTTCCAAGTCATAGTTCTTGATCAATTGTTCAATATTGATATCCTCTGAAAGCCACATCATACCAGTGCTACCACTGCTTGAACCGCTATCCTGAAAGGAAGTTGATGAAATAACGGACTTTGGTATAATAAGATTCAATTTAGAATAAAACCTCAGTGACTATAATTTTATCCTTATCCATTTTGCCAGAGGTGCCCAGAAGCACCTCGGCAATATAAAATTCACCATGTTCTACTCTCATTTGTGGTTCCTCAACATCAATCATCTCAATAACATCATCATTATCCTCAGGCCTGTCAATAATACAGGTATATATTTAGTATGACATATTACTTTTCTCAGACTTACAAAGCCTTTCTAAAGGTAACCATTGGCATTATGCTTGTGCGTAATATAATGATAATTGTCGGCAAGTTCTTGCGACTATATATGTCGAATTCGTTGGGATAATAGACTTTACCATATTTCTCAAGCAACTCATACTCCTTGGCTAAATAATTCGGAGGCCTTGCTATAATCAGAAATCCCACTTTGTGCTCGCGATAAAATACTTCCAGAATAATAAGTTTCAAGATCTTGTCATGAGTCGCTGTATAGATGTAGAAATTCAAAAATATGGTATTCATCAAGGAGATGGGTAAGTCCACGCTACAAAGAAGATCTTTTCAGATTAAAGAAGAAGTTTAAGTAAATTTTCTTACCAAAAGCGATGTTTTAGCCACTGTATCCACAAATCGTTGGACAACACAGGTATACTGGGGTATATACAGAATTCGCAATAGGCCAAGAGATGTGTTGGATCATTGCTCAGATAGACAACCATGCGATGGGTTTGATACTCTTGAAATAACTGAGACACAGGTGCATCCAACTTTTCCCCAAATTGTCTAGAAGTCTCAGCTTGAAAGAGCTCTTTAATTAGCTGAATATCAAAGATACCCGCTGTTCGAACCACGTAATCTGATTCCATTTTCAATATAAAATTGTATAAAAGATCGTATAAAATTTAAAATATATGTATTTGAAGTGTTTGTGGAATATAACAAGTATTTCAAGGATGGAGTTCTACTATTTCAATTTAATTTATAATTTAAATTATTCTATTTTGGTGGATTCATGCAAATGTGGTCAGGATTCTCCACCAGAAAGTCCTCGGGCAAAGCGAATTCATGCTGAAAATCCTTGCGATGTGTTCGCACAAATTCAATAAGATTCTGCTCCAAAATATGTTGATTGACCTCATGAAACTCCGTCTCCCCACACTCCTTATGCTATTGAAATGGAAAAATCAGCTTATTATACCATAAAAAAAGAATATTATTACCATTTGTAGAGTCTGTATCATGGGCGTTAGTATCTTATGATTCTCTGCCTGAAAATCCTCGAAGTTTTCATGCATTAAGAGCTCAGTCCAAGGCTCTTGAAAGAATTTAAAGAAGCACTTGATATTTCCAGCCTTATAGTGGGACTTTAGATTATTCAGCATTCTCTCATGTTTGCCACAGAAATGTTCCAGATAATCGAGACTGAAAGACTGCATAGATAATTAAGTAGAGATGTTGGTATTTTTACAAAAAGAATATCATCTTACATTCTTGGTAACAATAACGATTTCATCCACAATCATTTTCGGTGAGAGTCCAATTCGACAAAAGGTATTTTTATAATAGGTGGTCAGTGAACACTTGACACAACAGTGGATACAACTAGCCAAATATCGACATGGCATTGTTACCTTTGTAATAAAGTAATCCAAGGGTAACATGGCTCGGAAGAATGAAGGTTGTAAGTACTTCTCCTGATAGGGTTTTCCAGACTGACGTAAGCCCAATATATGCATTAACTGTAAATTAAAGTAATCGTATAATCGGAATTAATTATCAAGATCATGAAGCAACCTTTTGTGCGGTTTCCATTTCACTGGTAAAACGATATTGATGATTAACGGGTTCATTGAACTCTATAAACTTTCCCACCGCATAAATATCTGGATCATTTGTCTGAAAATGTTGGTTAACCAGAATTCTATTCTCATTCAGGTCAATGTACGAATCGATTAGCCCTGTTGATCAGAAGATGATCTTAAGATATCAATAATTAATTAGTTTTGAAATCTTACATTTCTTAACATTAGGATCCAAGTAGCCCACATTAAAGGATATGAATATATCACAATCAAGGGTGATTTCCTTCTTATGAAGGTCCTTAAAGACAACTTCAATTATAAAATTGGAGGCACCATGTTGATTCCAATGTGAAAAGTTCAAATCTCTATGTATAGTTAGATCCAAATCCTCCATCATGTCGTCGAGTATATATCCTATATTTTGATCATCAGTGGGATTCTTGTACTTCTGCTCATCCTCAGTGCCAAGTTTCACATGGGGTTGGACAAGGACCACTTGTGTGGGACACACACCATGGGAGATCAGGAAAGCAATGCACTCATATGTGCTCAGATTGGAACCGTAGATGAGAATACGATAGTTGCGCTTCATTTCATTCAAAAGCACCCGAATTTTATAAAATAATATAAACCTATCCAAGCGATGGTTCAGCTGTATAAAATTATATGGTTTTCGACCCGATTCGTCAAAAGGTAGAGTATTTTTTAAGCTAAAGTTCAGACTGTTCATCAGCAACAAAGTGTCGTAAAAGATTTCACAGCTCTTGTTGATTTTTACAAACTTCTTCTCCCTGTTTATATAGTTAACGTGTCCGGATACAAATTGAACATAATATCTCAGATCCATACGGGCTACGACATCACGGACATAGCAAGAAGTATTCTCATAGTACATATAGCAGTTTTTTGAATGCTGACAATCAGGACAGAGGAAAGTACATTCATATTCCGCCTCCACTTTTCCAGGCTCCGCAATTACAGTTACCTGTAGGCGTGGCAGACACGTGTAAGTCTCCGAGTTCTTGTGGCTATAGAAAGAAAATCCTTAATCACATATAGGAAAATAGGAAAGAAAGTAAACTTACTCTTTGCTATTCCACAGGAAAACCAACTGCCTCAAAAATGCCTTACACTCGGCAGAAAAACCAATTATGACTAATCTATTTGTATTTCCAAAGAATTTTGATGGATTCAACTTGTGCCGAAAGATTGTAAGATGATCTTCACTATAGTCATAACGGGGTAGACCATTGATCGTTATTGAATTTCCTTGAGGTGTTGTTTTCGTATTGAACCAATACTTCTTTCTGGAATTGGGCTCGACAAGCATCATAGCCGTTTTTAAATCATTTGAGAATATGTGTTTCTGCAAATTAAATTTATAAATTAAGGGGAGTTGAGTAACAAACGAAATAAGAATATTAAATAGAAGAAATTATAATGAATTCCAAAAAAAAGTTAGAAATAGAGAAGTTCCTATGTATAAAGATCCTACACTTACATTCAGAAAAGAGAAAAACTATAGCAGACAGAAGTTCACAAAAGAGAAGTTCCTTACCTTACGTCCACAAAAGTAATAGAAATCGAAGTACTTTGTCTTTGCTGATAAGTTTCGGAAGATGACATCACAACTATTATTGAATAGAGGATGTAACTTTAGAGATATTATTTCGGCACGTTCGTGACCCAGATGATAATCGTGTTTGGGCAGATGATAGTGTCTGTGGAGATCATGATGGTAAAGAAATCTTCTGACGATCACAAACCCTATAGCAGTGTTTTCCTTGGCTGGTTTAGTGGAATTTCCACAACGTATGGTAAAGACATCAAATTCGCTGGCTTCATTATCCAGTACATCATCCATAATCTGATCAATGACTCTTAGTTCGTTATCACTGTGAGCATGGGTGTTGACCTTTGAACTGTACGAGAAGCTACTGCTCTGAGATAAACCCTTTTTTTCAATATCCACGCTTAAATTCATTGCAAGACTCTGAACAGTATCAACATCCTCTTGTTGCAAACGATATAAACTAAAAATGGAGGTAATAGGAGTATGAGAAAGTTGGTTGTGATATTTTCAAACCTGATTTCCCCAAAAATAGTGCTGCGATGTGTTATATAGATCTCATCCAAGTTGCTCATCTCACTGGGTCGCTGGGCAACGGGCTAAGTAATAAACATTTTAAACAAACCAAAGATTTGTCTTTCAACTTCTAGACTTGCCATGAAATATTTTAGAGCCTCCAAATGACTGCGCAAGGGACGAACACTCTTCGGAATGGCCATAATACAATAATCCCTATCGGGAAATACCGAAAACATGGCGCACAAATAGTTAAACAAACGTTCTAGCGGAAAATCCTTGTGAGCACAGACAAACTTCAAGGCAAAAACATTTGAGGCTTTTTGAACTCCATCTGCATTTTTTAAACCACTCGTATTATAGAACAAATTAATCGATTTCTTTTGCTGATTAATGTAGTACTTAATTGTTATAATCTCTAAGAAAAAAGCATTTGAGAACATTAATTCAAATTTTGGATTAAACTTACTCTCGAATATATACATGAATTTCAGATAAAGCAATTCTACTGTATAAAATTTATTCAACGTCTTTGAATTATCGACAATTGTTCCATGTATCGAGCTCACTTTGAACTTGCTTGCACTTGCCACACTGAAGAAGATGGAAAGGATCTAGAGTTGGGATTAACTTAAGATATATCCTACCTGACACCACTATCATTGCGTTGCACACCTCCGATAATAGTTGTGCCTTCCAAGTCGTCCATTGCATCGGCTGTAAAAAGATTCGCCTCGGCCTTAGGCTCTACGGATCTGAGAGAAATCTTTTAATATGGAATCAGAATAATAATATATTACACTAACAAAACGTGTATGGTCTCATAGCTATAAGGCTTTGAGGGATTGAACTTGATGAGGTTGCCAAAGGTTTCCATCTCGTAGTTCTTAACATAGAATCTTATATCCACCTCAGATTCAAGCCATAAAAAACCAGAAGTAGTTAAATTCTTAAGCTCGTTTTCAGTCTCGGCTACAATAAGAACATTATTCTTAGCCTTCTCATCTTGACGCATCAATTCTTCGGCTATATAAAAGTCTCCCAATTCGGCTCTCATCTCGGGTAATTCGCCTTCGTGGATCTCAATGATATCGTCATTATCCTCGGCCCTAAAGAAATACCAAACAGTTTAATTTTACAGAATATTCTCTAGGCTTAACACTTACAGAGCCTTGCGGTATGTGATCCTTGGCAACAAACTATAACGATGAATGATGTACAAGGACTGTGTATTCGAATTGGATGCGATGCTAAACTCTCGTGGGTAAAAGACCTTGGCATACTTTTCCAAATCGTCAAAACTCTCGGCATAATAGGAACTATAATGGGGAAGTTCAGGCATCCTAACTGTTATCACGAATGTAATACGATTCTCAAAATAGAATACCTCTCGCAGGACCTCGAGAAGAGCATTCGGATGATCGTTGGCATAGATGCAATAATTGAAGAACAACGTGTTCATCCAGCTTATAGGATCACTGATGCTAAGGGAACGTATAAGGATAACTTGACTTTATCTCTCATTATTCAGAAATGTTTCTTTACCAATATCTCTGGTGTAACCACTCTAACCAACAGTCGCTGAGTAATGGACCAATTGCAGGATAGTTCCGGAACTCGGCATATGCCACAAGATCGCTTTTCTCTTGATTGGTTTCCACAACCAGACGATGGGTCTGATAGCTCTTGAATAAGGCATCCTTTGCTCCATACTTGGGACGTTTGTTGCCAAACCATTTGGCTTTCTTCACATAGGTCAATGAGGCAATGTCCTCCAGGTCATCGATGGTTGCCCTGCGCACCTTGTAATCCCGCGACATTTATAAACTATGTGTGTGTAAATGTCTTCCTATGTGTATATGTATTTGTATCTGTGTTTATTTATTCTGTGTTGTCATTATTTGATTAATGAATCGTACACAACATTACTCAAAGACGTCTGCAGGCACTTCTAGACCATCAATGGCATAACATTTGGCTCTAGCCTTCTTGCAGGATCTCTCATAGTGGTCATTTGATTCCCAACGAAAATAGGGACATTCGTTTTTATGATGATAATCCATGATGCACATATGTAAAAGCATAAAATAAGGTCTACAGGCATTCTTAAATAATAATTGGGTGCCTGGCGTGTTCTTGAGCAGATTAAATTGCATGTGAGCTAAGTAGGAGATGGAGAAAATAGAAGAACTAAGGATATTCCTATCATGACGTATATAGAAAGAACCTACTTTGCTTGTAACAGCTCTCATAGGATTTGATAAAGTATTCCTTCTCCTTGGGTCTATCTGCATATAATTGCTCTGCTTCCATTTTAACCATCTTCATGTTGAGCTTATCTCCCTTCCCAATAAACTTGCTCTTCTTGTAAATGCACTCAACCAAGCACTGGAAAAATATCTCGATTAAATCTCAAATAATTCAATATAATATAAAGATATACGAACCGACATAAATTTCATCAATTTGCCAATATCTTCATCTTTTTCATCTGGCATTTTTGAAGAGTGAATAGCCATACATTTGACAACATTTGGACTATCTCCCATGAAGACATCCGAGCAACATCCTCTGCGCTAGCATTAATTAATCGATTAGTTTCTTTAGTTTTTGGATTGTAGAAAGCTTTGTAGCTCACCTTCTTGGAACAAGTTTCCTCAGTGAGAGAGTCGATTGAATCATCTGATTCCTCGCTTTCCTGGCCAAGGATTTGACCAACAGCAACTAGTCCAAGTAGTAAAAATATTATTATATAATTCAGCGGATTCATAACTCTTTGAATTTCTGGAATTTAACTGAAATAGACTTGAAATTTGATTGGCGACTTTATAGCCTTGCAATGGTCATTATAATTATCTTGTAATTTGTTTGTTTAAATAAATTTTACAGTCTGTTGGCTTAATAAGTTGTTTAATGAATCGCTACAAATTATTCAACGCCTCATTTATTAACAATATCTAAAGCAAGTATATAAAGACCTCATCATAAGATCAAAGAAGAGCTTAAATATGAAACAAATAATTTTCATAACATTTGCTTGTTTCGTCTGGGTAAGTTTTAAATCCTGTATAATCTATAAATATTAATAGACTCTTTCTATAGTCTACCATAGGCGGTGAAATCGACTGTGATAAGGCGGAAAATGTGAATGAGGAGCATATACATTACTGCTGCAAGCATCCTGAGGACCAAAACGAGATCGTTGATAACTGTGCCAAGGAAACTGGTTTTAAGCTGCCCAATTCTCAGGATAAGAATATGTTAGACATAACCGCTGATAAAGCAATTTCTGCCACCTGCTTTGCCGATTGTGTTCTCAACAAATTGAAATTCTTAAAGGATCATAAATTGGACATGTTGGCAGTAAAGCAGCACTTTGAAACTAAATACAGCACTGATCCTGAATATAGTAAGGAAATGATCAATGCCTTTGATCATTGCCATGGTAAAGGTAAGCTTTTTTCGTTTATTTTTCTTCAACTAACTTATTGTAAAGTCGATTTACCTTTTTCTTATCTATAGCTCAGGAAAATACATCGAATTTCCTGCAAAAGCACATGGAACATCGTTGCAATACCACCTCGAGTGTCATTTTGAGCTGTGTCGTCAAACAATTCTTCCACAATTGTCCAACTAGTCGTTGGTCTAAGACTGAGGAATGTCATGAAGCTTTGGAGCTCAGTAAAAATTGTCCTGATGCGTTTGCCTCCCTCTAAATGGCATTGTTGTTACATTATGATGACTATCAATAAAAAGCATCCTGCAAATATTTCAGCAAGTTAAACAAAATTGAAATTTTTTGCAAAATTTTGTTTCGAAAAACAGGAAGAGTAAATTTTACTCCCTGAGTTAGTATGTGCCCACCGCCGATATAAACTGCAGTGTGAATTGAAAGTTTTTTGAAAGTTTCATCTAGATTGAACAATAAACTCAATAGACAATTTTCCACAGCGTCGGGGAAAAGGATGAAGAAGAAAACCACTATTTGCTCTTTCCCATAAGTACAGCATTATAGATATTTATTTATCAAATTATGCGTTTAGGCACTTCAAGTCCGTCAATGGCATAACATTTCTCCCTGGCCCTATCGCAGGACTGACTTTCATTCGAAACGCCAGTTTTGAGCCAGCGAAAATAGGGACATCCGTTCTTCTGATGATAAGTCAAAAGGCAAAGATTTAATAGCATAAATTTCGGTCTACAAGCCGTCTTAAATAAGACATTGCTGCCTGGTGAACTACTAAGCATTTTAAAGTTCATTTGAGCTGTTGTAGGAGTTGAAGAAAATATATGGAAAGAGTTAAGGATAATTTGAAAATCGGTGTAGACAATTTTAAGGATCTTACCCTCCTTCTCACAGCTCTTGTAGGACTTAAGAAAGTATTCCTTCTCCTTGGGTCTCTTTGCGTACAAATTCTCTGCTTCTAGGTTCACCATCTTCATGTTAAGCTTTTCATCCTTCCCAATAAATCTGGTCTTCTTGTAAATACATTCCGCAAAGCACTTAAAGAAGACTTCCAATAAATCGAGATTATCATTGAGTATATCGATATACGAACCGAATACCATTTAACAGTCTTCAGAAAATCGGGACTTTCCACATCTGGAAACGTGGTTAAGTGCATGGCTAAACACTTTTTAATAACTAACTCATTATCACCAAGAAATATATCCGAACAGCATCCATTGCGCTAACATTACCATCAATTAGTTACTTGAGTTTGCCGATTATAGAAGACACTAAAACTCACCTTCCTGGAACAGGTTTCCTCAGTCAGAGACTCTATTGGCACAACAGATTCATCGCTGCCCAGGCAAAGGATCTGACCAACTTCCATTATGCCAAATAGTAAAAATATTAGTGTAAAATTCCGATTGTCCATTGCTCATTGAATTTTTGGAATTAAATTGATATTTGGTTGAGTTTGAATGCAGACTTTATAGCAGTGCAAATATCATTAAATGCAAATTATATATAATTTGTTTGCTTAGTTAAATGTTGCATACAGCATTTAATGGATCGCAACAAATTATTCAATGCCTCATTTACTCATTATAATTACCCAAAGCAATGACTTAAATATAAGACTTATAATTTTTATATTAATAACATTCGCATTTTTAGTGTGGGTAAGTTATAAATTCAATTCAAACAACAAAATGTGCGCTTAAATTTGTTTTACAACTTCTATGACAAAATAACAAAATTGTTATTAAAAAACTTAGCAAAGTAATATGACAGTTTTAAATAAAACATTTTAAAATATATATGATCATGCAACTTTTGTAATTTATTGAAATTTAATGACTTTGTTTTGCAAATCCAGGAAAAACAAACTTATGCGAAGGCATTACAAGTCCATCAATGGCATAACATTTCTCCCTGGCTCTTTTGCACTCCATACTTTTGGTAGAATTGTTATTAAGGATCCAACGAAAATACGGACATTCGTTCGTTATATGATACAGCAAAGTGCACAATTTCAAAATCATAAAATAAGGTCTACAAGTCTTAATTCGAAAAACCGGACTACCCGGCGACCTCTCGAGTAGAGTGTAATAAGTTAGACCTAAGCAGATGAAAAAGAAAACAGAGATAAGGAATTCAGGATTATCAGGATTATTATCTTACTCGGTTTCTGGCAGTCCTCATAGGATTTAATATAGTATTCCACCTCTTTGGGTCTTCCCGCATATAATTTCTCTGCCTCCAACTTAACCATCTTCATGTTTAACTTATTACCCTTCCCAATAATTCTGTTCTTCTTGAAAATACATTCATTTACGCACTGGAAGAAGACTTTCGATAAGTCGAGGTTCCCTTTAAATATATTGTAATACGAACCGAATACCATATAAATATCTCCAGATCGTTGGAATTGTTTCTAATACCTGGTATATTAAACGGGTGGATGGCTAAACAATTCAAAAAATCTTGGCTTGGATCATTAAATATATCCGAACAGCATCCATTGCGCTAACATTACCATCAATTAGTTACTTGAGTTTGCCGATTATAGAAGACACTAAAACTCACCTTCTTGGAACAGCTTTCCTCAGTCAGCGATTCTACAGGTACGACAGATTCATCGCTGTCCTGGCAAAAGATCTGACCAACTTCCGTTAGACCAAATAGTAAAATTATTAGTGTAATTTTATGAAGACCCATTGCTCCTTGAACTTCTGGTATTAAACTGAAGTTGTGTGGGGTTTTAAATGCAGACTTTATATGAACAATTAATTAATTAATGAACAATTTTTTAGTTGTCTAATTAAATGTTCATCAAACAATAAGCTTAATTTTTTAATGCATCGCTGCAGATAATTAGCCGCCTCATTAAGCCGTAATATTTATTTTTCGTGTTTTCATAGTCCGCCGTTAAAAGTGAAACACGGAGTACTAGAATAAAGAGTATCGCGATGTCTAAAATGAGATATTTGTTTTTTTAGTTATGAAGATCGTTCTTATTGAACAAGGATCCTCTAAAATCTCTGAAGAGCTTTCCGAACTCAGTTAATTTGTTGGTTAAGGTTAAAAGTCTGTAAGGCTAAACATCTTTACAAAGTTCCCCATAAAAATATAAAAAGTTTCAAGCCATATACATTTTTAGAACGCTTTCTACTTTTTTTGATCTCATTTATAAACTTTTTTAAATGGATTGCTGATTTATTGATATAATTAGATAGTTAAGTATAAATGTTCACATGGTGGTTAACACATCCTTGCACTTTTTGGAGAAAGCCAAAGTTTCCACACACTCCGTAGTATTGGACCAACGACTCCTTGGACAATTGTGGAAGAACTTGTGGATGACACAGGCTAGAACAACACTTGGCATCGGTTCACAGACGAAAGCAGAGCTGCTAAAGGCCTTCACAATGGAGGACGATAAAAACTCGGCTGTGGCATCCTCAGCTGTTAAATATATACGGAATAATAATTAGCGGAATTTCGTAATAAAAACAATCTCAACGGTGTCAAAAGATCTGCGTTCTAGGATGCTTTAAGCCTTATATAAAGTGCATGATTTAAAAATGTTTTCAAATTTCGCTCTCAGCTAATAACTATTTTGCTTATCGGAATTTTCAAAGGAATTTTGTATTTTATATAACTGAAGTCATCTGAACTTATCAGTATCCAGAAAAGATTCTTTAAAATGTAAGCAACAATTAGAAAATGTCATTTTATAATTTTGAAATGTCATTAATTTTGTGTTGATGACTTACCTTTTGAATGGCAATGATCAAATGCGTTCAACATTTCTTCAACATATTCTGGATCCGATTTGTAGACAGTCTCATAGTGATCCTTCACAGCCTTCATGTTGAGCTTTTTCTTGTCCATGAACTTGTAATGATCGAAAACACACATGGCATAACAGGTGCCAGTCATCGCCTGATCCACAGTGACATCCTCAAGGGCCTCCTCATTAATTGAGGGCAACTTAAATTTGGTTTTCTTGGCACACAATTCCGTGACATCATTGTGACCATCGGGATGCTTGCAACAATAATGTATGTGATCCTCATGAATGCGTTCAACGTCCCGGCAATGAATCCTTATTCCCATTGTTTCCTTGGTACTCTTTTTTGGGAAATACAACTATAAAAGGATTCAATTGTATTATGTCCAGTTGACTCACCAACTGCAGCAGCGAGAGTCCCAAAAAAATCCAAATAAATGATACTTTCCTCATGGCGACAGATTTTCAATTGCTCCAACAGGTTGAGAGGCTTATGGCCATTTATAGGGGCCCTGTTCATGACCCAAATCAATTGTTTGGACTTAAATGAGCTATGAAATGGACAGACGTTAATTTAATGCACACTTAAATTATGATGAACAACAGCCTGACAACCAAATGTTGTTTAACCGAGGGAGGTTTACAAATTCTGTTGTCATGACACTTTTTTCTCTTTGTTGTTTGCATTTATTTTTTCAGTCTTTTGCTTAATTGGGCGACGGTTGGTCCTTGAAATTTGATAAATTTAATAAGCGGCTTATTGAAAAGAGATCAAAATGGGCAAAAAGGGTAAAGGAAAAGGCAACAAGCTGGCTAAGATGTCCGAGGAGGAACGTGCCAGATATTTGCAAATGCGTGCCGACATGGAGGAGGAAACAAGACGTCGGAAAATGCAGCTCATAGCTCTCTACATGAAGGTAGGGATTCTATATTTCCTTTTTTTATCCAATCTAATCTAATCTCATCCCTATCTTCACAGAACAAACTGAAGCGGGAGGACGCCTTTTGCCGTCTTAACATGGCCAAAATCAATCAGGAATGGCGCAGCATATTGAGACAGGTGAAGATACAGGATCTGCGAAGAGAGATCATCGATGTGGAACTGTTTTTCAAGGAGGCATTAAAGCGCAAGGATCAGGTTATAAAGCGATTGATTGGGGACATCAATTCAACGGAGGATATGTACTCTAATCTGCAGCAATCTCATATGGAGAATATTGACAATATTATAGGTGAGTAGAGAAATTTATTTAACTATGAGCTACGTATAGCATATTTTTAGACTCTAAGAGCTAGACAAACCAAAAATACTATGTAACCTCGATCGTAATGCAGATTTTGACAATTTTTAGATTAGGATGTCAAAAAATCCGTATAACCAGAGCCATTTTATAGGGTTAACAATCATATTTGGCATACATAACTTTTATTATTGTCTTAATCTGTCCTAAAAATTTCATCATGATTGCATTTAATACAAAAGTGAAACATATTTATTTAGCGTGCGTATATATAAGTTTATGTAAGTGTGTGTAAATAAATGTTAAGTTGGCTAAGAGCCTAAAGGTATTTCAGCATCGAATACTTTCTTAGCTTTTCTAAATTTAAACTACCATGTAAATCCCTCTTTAAATCAGACCTACACCGTAGTCGGATAGAGTTCTTTCGACACATCTACGAAGATGATAAGCAAGCCGTTCTCAAGGAATGGGATCAGGACTCGAGTGTCTTTAAAGGCATGCAAACAGAAAAGCAGCAAGAACTGGAATGCGTTTTCTATCAAGTGGAGGAAACTACGGATAAACATGTCAAGGACAATCACGAGCGTTATCTCGATCGCGTGGAGGATCTTAAAAGTGGTGTAAGTTGAAAGTTAATTAAATATTAGATTGCTGTGTTCTTCCCAATCATCACACTGTGCCTTTGCATACTCCGACATGCACTTGATCAGCTCACGGGACTGTCCACATTTATTGTTGTTCTGATAACGAGATTGCTCCAGATATCGAAAGCATTGTTGCACTGTGTCCATGTAGAAATTTCGCAGTGCACGATCCCTAATATCCTTGGTCAAAAGGTAGCTCACCTTGCGACGATCCGGCTGTCCATTGGAATCCACCTGAAAAGTCAATAAAAGATTAAGTTAAGGAGTTCGAATTTCAAACCCAAAGATAAAACTAACAACAACAAGAAGGGAAGCAAAATCTAGAAAGCTGTACTAGAAATCAGATCAGCTTTCCGGATCTATTTGACTTTTCTTTTCAAATCTTAATGTACTATACATTTCTATTTAATTTTGAAGTACATTTTTCCTATTTGTGGTTTCCTAATTTTATAAATTTAAAATCTTACACTCACCATGTTCATTTCTTCGAAGAAACACTGTGCTACACAGCCCGACAACTCTGTCGTGTTGTTGTTATTGCTGTTGTTGTTGTTGTTGTTGTTGTTGTTGTTGTTGTAGTTGTTGTTCGGTCTATTGTTGTTCATCTCGGAGTGTTTTACGCTGCGTTGCCAACGATTGCCATAGGATTGTTGTCCCTGTCCTTGTCTGTCCCTTTCTCCCTGCCCACCTCCTTGTCTATAATCCCTTTCTCCTTGTCCTCCTCCTTGTCTATAATCCCTTTCTCCTTGTCCTCCTCCTTGCCTATAATCCTGATTGTAGTTGTTATCATAATTGTAGTGACGACGATCACTTTCATCCTGGTTGTTGCCACTGCCACTGCGTTGCATGCAACTACGCACAATCCTTTTGAGCTCCTCGTCGCTTATGCCATCCTGGGACCGGCACTTTAAGCTCAGAATTCCACAGCAGCAACAAAGTACGATCAATAGCAGAAAACGCATCTCAAATACTGTTCCCCAAAGTTGCATGCCTCAGCAGTTTTATAGTCACAGAGTTGACACCCTAATAACCCTCCCTTGATTGGCACACAATGTAGAGAGATTACCTTGTCTAAATTTCCATTTCAGATGCAATTGAAGCTAGAACAGATTACGGGCAAGGGGGAAGCTAAACTGGAGAAGTTGTGGGAGGAGTATCAAACAGTTCTGGCAGGTTATGGCAAGCACATTGAAGGTTTCTACTCGGAGTATGTGGATCTCAAGCAGCGGGACGAGGAAAGTGCCCAACTGATCAGTCAACAGAGCTATGAGATTGAACACTTGATTGAGCAACTCTCCAATATTCGTCTTCTCTCCGAGGAGCAACAACTGAAGCAGGAGGCTCAACTGGAACACAGACAGAGCATCAAACAGCAGCTCACGGAACGTTTTCGGGAACTTCGAGCATGTGTCGATCAGGAGCTCGAAATTCAACATAAACTCTTCAAGCAAATGTCGGTGGAGAGCTATAACGTTATTGAGGTAAATATAAATATTTTCCTAATATATTTGGAAATTTAAATAAGACTATATTAAAAATATTAGCTTAATTTAAGAAAATAGATAAATGTCTTGACAAATATATACATATATAAAATGTACACATTTTCAGACACTCAAGGGAATTCTCGCCAAAGGAGACACTTTATCGCAACTGGCCCGGATCTGCTCCAAGATGGAAACACAGCGGGAAAAGATGTTTCTGTTGCCTCAACTGAGTCGGGAGATCATTGAGATACGAGAGCTGCAGTCGCCAACAGAAGATGAAGGCACAGATCCACTCAAGGTAGGAATAGAAGAAGACTTTAAGAGAAATATAACAAAATACCCTAAAGAAGAGTGGCACCAAATTGGTAAACTCCATTCTGAAGCCAATTCATTCAATAAATATATATCAATGCATCATATAAAATTAAACATTTTAATTAATTAAGCTTTTCTTTATTTATATACATAATTTCTTTCCTAGGAGGAAGTTGCCAGTCTGCCGCAGATGGAAACCTTTTGGAGGCGTGTCAACAACGTGGCTGTCGATGTGGCATGTTTAAAGCAACAGAAACGTAATTTGGAGGCAGCTAATGCTCAGTTGAAAACGGAACTGCAAGATTATTTGATTAATCTTAATATTAGTAATGGTTCCAATAGTCATATACATAGTTATCTGTCCAGGCGACCCAAGAGCATGTCCGTGGATCGGGTTACACAGTTGAGACTGCAGCCGAAGCAGGTGAAAAGCGCAATGGCAACATCAGGGGGCAGACGACCTTTGCCACGACCAAGTGGCGAGTATGTGCCCAGATGTGAGGCAAGTATCTCCAGCACAATACGCTCTCGTAGTTTAATACGAGGCAAGCCACAGTTGGCCAAGATTGAGATCAGAAGTCAGTTTGTGTAGTCTACAAAATCATTTCAAAATAAAAGTACTACAGAACCTTCAAAACTTTCCAAATTTGATGTAACAAAACAGAAAAATGCAAAGTTCCCGGAATATTATAAAACGTTTAGCGCTTAGTCGATGTCCGTCGCCTGCCTTTGGCAAGATGCCAGTAAGGGACTCCATCAATCAGACTGAAGAACTGTTGGCCCATGCGAGATTAGCAAACTGTTGCCGCAAGCTATATACCCGGTTATTTGGTAGGCGACCTAATGCTAGAGTCGGACTCAAGTACGATATGAGCTGGCTGAAGATTGCTCTACGGCTTAAGCCATCCAATAATGAATCTCCTTACCTGGCTGACACTCTCAGCATGCCACTTAAGAGTTGTCGTGACGTAGAACCGTACTCAATTTGTGTTGGATCGTCTAAAGACTTGTCCCGACATGACTCAGAATTACCCAAACAGTCGCAAAAGCGTCAAGCGAGCTATTATAACACAGTACGCACTCAAAATCTGGTTGTTAAAGCAAAATCCGTCTAAAATCCGTCATCACTTTGCCTTTATTTATAATAGTCTGGGAAATGCATTTAAATAATATCGTTATATTTTTTAAATAAACAGAAACGTATTTCTATTTGACCAGACAGCTGAAAATGTTCACCTCTGCAGCGCTGCCAGATAGCCAATTAAAGATTATTCGGTATATGCTGTGGGTCGTATTCGCGTTTCATTTCCACATTCCACAAAACAAATTAGTCGGTTGTGGCGCCATCTCGTGTTTGCAAGCGCCGTCAGGTGTCATGCTGTTTACTTTTAGAACTAGATTTAAATTATTTTTTGGGATTTTTGGAATTCTGATTTTAGTAATTAATAAACAAAGTATATAAAAACCATTAAACAGTAGATTAAATTTATATGAGCCAATGTATATATAAAATGGAGGATTTCGCTATCGCCGCTAACTCTATATTATTCAGTGTTGGCAATGTTTGGCCGTTAAAAAAGGTCAGATTTTGTGGTGTAAGAAAAAGGCTAAGTCGTTTTCACTTGAACATGTTCGGAACGAAATGAACGACACAACTGTAATTCACAACATTACAGTGTAAATCGTTATCGCTAGTGTCGCTCACACAGAAGAAATTAAATTAAATACAAAGAATAGTTGGAGTTTAATTAATAAAAGTGAACGTCAGTTGCTGCTTAATCAAGCGCACAAATTAAAAGCCATGGGCAAGTGAATAAAAACCTTAAAACAAAGCCCGCATTTGGGGTGTAAAACTCGGATGTGTTTTTTTACATCTGTATCTGTATCTATCGAGACCAAATTGTATGTGTACATATGTATGTATGTAAGTGTAAGCGCATGTATATACGTACGCTACGCACTGTTATAGATACAACAACAAGGCTGGCTGGCTGACAGTTGGAACGGGAATGGGAACGGTTAACAGTGAACAGTGAACAGCAGGAGCGTGTTCTTGTTCTTGTAAAATTACCAAAAAGAAATTTCATTCGGAAAATGCGGAAATGAGGCTGAGAAAGAGAAACAACCCCGAAAACGCAAACGAAATACATGTACATAAGACTTGAAAGCAAAAACAACGAGAGACACAAGAATCGTTACAAATTCGGTTTAATAAAACAACAACAACAAAAAGACAATCGAAAAATAGAAATAAAATAATAAAAATTAAAGATACG
Organism: Drosophila neotestacea; assembly: GCA_035044365.1. Classification (NCBI taxonomy): domain Eukaryota; kingdom Metazoa; phylum Arthropoda; class Insecta; order Diptera; family Drosophilidae; genus Drosophila; species Drosophila neotestacea. The sequence goes on from JAWNMD010000155.1 coordinate 2,356,346, forward strand.
AAATCAGTGGAAAGAAAGTGTGAGAAAACAGAGTGAACAAAAAATAAAAAAGAACCCATCATTTGGATTGTAAATTTTGTTGCTTTTTTTTGGGGCACGCCGTCGCCGTAGGCGAGATAAACATAAAGAGAGATAAATACAGAAATAAAATTAATGGAAAAAGTATAGACACAAATAAAGAGTGTATATATAAATTTATTAGTGCCCTGAGTTCCGTGTGTTGTGTTATCTCTCTATCTCTATCTGCATATGCCGTCATTGTCGCCTTCGACTTCGATTTGGGTGCATTGGGGAAATGTAACGGTAACTGGAGCAGGCGAGGAATTATCTTCTATAATGTGCCCAAAGCTTCAACAAAGATAAAAACCCAAAAAAAAAGTCAAACAACGTGCATAGCCAATAAGAACAACAAAAACAACAACAGGAAAGACTGCACAAAAAAAGGTTTGTAAAGATAAGTCTTTGTGTGTTGCGAACTGCCACGCCTCCCCTGCATATACAGTGCGCCAAGTAACTTATTTGACAAGAACAAATACCACATATTTTATTTTGCAATAGGAATAAAAAACAAATGTTAATTTTATTTTGCTTGCTTATTTATTGAAAGAACTATACCCTTTTTTATTGGTTTGATTTCCTAAAAAACCTTTACATTGATTTCCCTTCATATATTTGTCTGTTTATTTTATTTGTGAGCTACTGTAAATAATAGATGTGCTAAGGTATACTTAATAATTTTCAGTTTAATAAATGATATTTAATAAAATTAATAAAGACTCCAAACAAAGAATAATGTCCGTTCTAAACAATATAGTATCTTCAGTTATATTTAGCTATTTAAAAAAACAATAAACAAATATAAATATTTATTCTTTGTCAACACAGTTTCTTGACATACTGTATGTGCGGGTGTCTGTTCGTGTGTATGTGTGTGTGTGTGTGTGTGTATCTGTGTGTGTGTGTTGCACTTCATTTGAGCTTCCTATTGACTAACAGCTGCCACATTCTCTGCCATTTGCATTTGTACATAAGCCAAGAAAACGCTAAAAACATGATTGAATCCTCTCACAACTGCGCTATATAAATATACATACTGTATATATATCGTATATATACATATATATCCACCACATCGACATCGATACATCTGGAGCACTAACTAATCATCAATCATAAAATGCTCAGGCAGCTTCCACTGCTGCTGGCCCTCATCCTGGCAGCAGCTCAAGGTAAATCCTCTAGCTTTCAATCTATTCATTATCCTTATCTCTAACATATACCATATCCTTATCACCTATAGCACAATATCAATCGCCACGAATCATCGAACATCCTACGGATCTGGTGGTTAAGAAAAATGAGCCTGCAACGCTCAATTGTAAGGTGGAGGGAAAGCCGGAACCTACTGTGGAGTGGTTCAAGGTAAGATCATAGCTCAACTATAAAAGAAACTACTGTCATGTGTTGTTTCTCTTCAGGATGGCGAACCTGTCAATACCAATGAGAAAAAGTCGCATCGTGTGCTGTTTAAAGATGGTGCACTCTTCTTCTATCGCACCATGCAGAGCAAGAAGGAGCAGGATGGCGGGGAGTATTGGTGTGTGGCCAAAAACCACGTGGGCAAAGCTATCAGTCGGCATGCCATACTTCAAATTGCTGGTAAGACAAGACAACACACAACTTGTTTAACCCACACTCCATGTTTTTTGACCCTGTATTCAAAAAGAACATACAGTTTATTAGGTATATGGTCTCCGATTCCAAACAGTATATATATTCTTGTTCAGCCGAGTCGATATAGTCGCCTCAGTTTGTATGAACAGGTAGGTCTCGGAGGCTATAACAGCTAGAGCTATGTATGTACGTTCCGGTATATTTTAAACGAATTTTTCAAACCTAAAATAAAATAAATTACAAGTACAGGATCTCTTATAGTCGGGATCGCTCGATTTCAATTTTTTCCACTAGTTTTTGGGCCATGTTTGACACCTCTTACTTTGTCTCTTGCAGTTTTGCGCGACGATTTTCGCGTGGAGCCGAAAGACACACGCGTCGCCAAAGGCGAGACGGCGCTGCTCGAGTGTGGGCCGCCCAAAGGCATACCAGAGCCAACTATTATCTGGATGAAGGCAAGAGAAACAAACTGCAATATCTTAAGCAACATTTGTGCCAATTTTAACTGTCTATCTCTGCTTCTGTCAATTTAGAATGGCGTGCCGTTGGATGACCTGAGTTCGAAGCCATTCGGTGGTGCCACCTCGCGTGTCCGAATTGTGGATGGTGGCAATCTCTTGATCAGCAATGTGGAACCCATCGATGAGGGCAATTACAAGTGCATTGCACAGAATCTTTTGGGTTCACGCGAGTCCAGCTATGCCAAGCTGATTGTACAGATAAAGCCGTACTTTATGAAGGAGCCCAAGGATTTGACCATGGTCTATGGCCAAACTGCAACTTTTCATTGCTCTGTGGGCGGTGATCCTCCCCCTAAGGTACTCTGGAAGAAGGAGGAGGGCAACATACCCGTTTCCCGTGCTCGTATCCTGCATGACGAGAAGAGTCTCGAGTTGTCCAACATCACGCCCAACGACGAGGGTACCTATGTATGTGAAGCACACAATAATGTGGGACAGATCAGTGCCAGGGCTACGCTAACTGTTCACGGTAAGATTAGCTATCAATTACAGTTTGTTCAATTACTCCTCCTTCTGGCTACATATAAAAGTATTCCATTTTAAAGTCTTTATTTAAAAGTTATACTTATATTATATCAATAGTCATCTTGAATAATCTGTGTAATGACACTAAAAGAAAGTGTGACCAGAAGCTCTGCATTAAAATTAAGTTTATTCATTTGTTTCATATAGATCTAGTATTTTTTTTTTTAATCTGCCTATTTATGGATTTTCAATTAATTGTGAATTTCCTTCTTCATCAGCTCCTCCAAGTTTCTCTAAGAGACCCACCAATAAGAAAGTGGGACTCAATGGACAAGTGCAGCTGCCTTGTGTGGCCATTGGAAATCCTCCTCCTTCTGTCTTTTGGACCAAGGAGGGCGTCTCTACGCTCATGTTTCCTAATACTTCACATGGACGTCAACAGATCTCAGCTGAGGGCACATTACAGATCAATGATGTGCAACAGGATGACGAGGGCTTCTATGTATGCTCTGCTTTTAGCGTTGTGGACTCCTCCACGGTGCGTATCTATCTACAAGTCAGCTCTGTAGATGAGCGTCCACCGCCAATTATTCAAATTGGACCAACCAATCAAACACTGCCCAAAGGATCGGTGGCAACATTACCTTGTCGTGCCACAGGGAATCCCACACCTCGTGTCAAATGGTTCCATGATGGTTACGCTGTACAGAATGACAATCGACATAGCATTGTCCAAGGCAGTTCCCTCAGAGTGGATGGTATGTCTACTTATAAGTAGTATGTCTCAAACATAGCCTAATAAGTTGTTAATACTTGTAGATCTACAATTGAGCGATTCTGGTTTATATACGTGCACTGCATCCTCGGAACGTGGCGAATCCAATTGGTCAGCTGCCTTGGCGGTTAGTTTTCAGTCTTATCTAACTTTATTATCAGTCTAATCTCATCTGCTTTTCTATAGGTGGAGAAGAGCAGCTCAGCTACTCTACATCGCATTGCAGATCCTAGCACATATCCTGCACCTCCTGGCACTCCCAAAGTCATCAATGTCACACGGACCAGCATTTCCTTGAGATGGTCTAAAAGTCAAGAGAAACCTGGTGCTGTTGGACCTATTATAGGGTAAGAGAGGGAACGTTAAACCTTATTTTGGGAAGAAGTTTCTGATATGTTTATTAAATCTCAGCGGTAGCTGAAAGCTTTACTTTCTTCCTTAAATTTAAACAAAGTAATAAACAATCAACGCTTTATTTTCAGCTATACTGTGGAGTACTTTAGTCCGGATCTACAGACAGGTTGGATTGTGGCCGCTCATCGTGTGATTGACACACAAGTTACTGTAAGTGCTGCCATGTTTTCCTTTTTTAAATCAGGATTTAATCTATTTACTTCATTTAACAGATCTCTGATCTCACATCTGCCACCTCGTATGTGTTCCTGGTGCGTGCTGAGAACACTCAAGGAGTTTCCGTACCCTCAGGTCTATCGAATGCCATTAAAACATTGGGAGAAGACTTTGACGCAATGCCATCCAATGAACTTTCTGCAGCGCGTACGCTGCTAACGGCCAAGGTAGGAATTAAACTAATCTTTAATTATAATATTTAATTATTATTATTACTTATTTATTTGATTCCCACTGCTTCAAGTATAAAGTTTGCTTATAACATGCTTTTAAAATAGTTATAAAGTTATTATTACAGCTATCCAAAAAGTCTCTTATTTCATAGTTAATATATTTCCTTAGCTTGTTAGCTATCTTAAATTAAAATTGATTTCATGTAATTGTAATTATTTACAGGTTGTTGAGCTTGTAGATGCTTCGGCTGTAAATGCGAGCGCAGTGCGTTTGGATTGGATGGTTCACGAAGGACCGAGTGAAAAATTTGTAGAGGTAAATTTACATAAAACTCAAATAGAAAATTTGAACTAATATTTATTTTTCTCTTCAGGGTGTTCACATACGCTATAGAGATGCCTCATCTCATTCCACCCAATATAAAGTCATCACGGTGCTGGATGCCTCTACAGAAACACATGTGGTTGCAAATCTGCGCAAATATACAAAATATGAATTCTTTTTGACGCCCTTTTATGAGACCATCGAGGGACAGCCAAGCAACTCCAAGATGACCACAACCTATGAAGATGGTAGGCAGAAATTACTATTTAGAAATATATACTTGAGTTAATTCTTGTCTTTTGTAGTTCCTTCTGCACCGCCGGATAATATACAGATAGGCATGTATAATTTGACAGCTGGTTGGGTGCGTTGGGCACCACCGCCTGCACAGCACCACAATGGCAATCTGTATGGTTATAAGATTGAGGTCAGTGCTGGCAACACCATTAAGGTCTTGGCCAATATGACACTCAATGCAACCACAACATCGGTGCTGCTCAACAATCTGACTACGACTGCAGTTTATAGTGTGCGTCTTAATGCCTTTACCAAGGCTGGCGATGGACCTTACTCCAAACCCGTAAGTGCTGTGACTTTAATCATTATTAAAAGTTATTTTATTGACATCAAAAATACAATTTGAATTCAACAAATAAAGCTTAAGGTCTATTATCTAAACTGCTCATACTTATTCTCTTTAGAAATCACTGTATATGGATCCCACTTATCATGTGCATCCACCACGTGCCCATCCCAGTGGCACACACGATGGTCGTCATGAAACAGGCAATGACTTCACTTACCAGTCCAATGGTATGGCCAACACGGAACCCAACAATGCCAATCCTACAACGCATCGCAAGACTACAAACTTTCTACATGGCACCTGGTTAATGGTGTTGGTCATCATTGTACTTCTAGTGGTTGTAGTATCCACGGCAACAGCTATGGTTTACTTTAAGCGACGTCATCAAATGACCAAAGAATTGGGACATCTAAGTGGTAAGAGATGAAAGTATAAACTTTGAGTCTTACTTTATTTACCCCTTAATACCCACAGTTGTCAGCGCCAATGAAATTACTGCTTTGAACATCAATAGCAAGGAGAGTCTTTGGATTGATAGAGGATGGCGCACCACGGATACAGATAAGGACTCGGGTTTAAGCGAATCAAAGTTGCTTTCCCATGTGAACAGCAGTCAGTCCAACTACAATAACTCTGATGGAGGAACCGATTACGCTGAAGTAGACACACGTAATCTTACCACATTCTACAATTGCCGCAAGGTAAATTCAACTTGTTAACTGACAAATTCCACAGATTAATAGTTTGGTTTATCTGTATAGAGTCCTGATAATCCCACGCCCTATGCCACAACCATGATCATTGGTACCTCCTCCAGTGAGACTTGCACCAAGGCCACATCTCTGAGTGCTGACAAGGATTCGGGCACACATTCTCCCTACTCAGATGCATTTACAGCTCAAGGAGCAGCAGCTGTTGCTGCTGCTGCTGCCAACAATAAATCGAATTATCTGCAATATCCCACGGAAACCATCAACTGGTCAGAGTTTCTGCCACCGCCACCAGAGCATCCACCACCGCTTTCCTCCAACTATGGCTATGCTCAAGGCTCACCCGAATCCTCACGCAAAAGCTCAAAGAGCGGCGGCTCCGGTATCTCCACGAATCAAAGGTAAATAGCTGGAAAAGAACCTTCAATTAATGAGTGGAAGGAGTGTATTAATTAATTGTTTAAATAATATTTATGGGTATCTTAAAGAATAGTTTTCACTAGTTCTTTATCCAAACTGTATTCCTCATTTTGTATTCATTTTCCTTTTCTTTTACAGCATTCTAAACGCTTCCATACACAGCAGCTCCTCAGGAGGATTCTCTGCTTGGGGCGTGTCGCCGCAATGCGCCGTTGGCTGTCCTCCAGAGAATCTGTATAGTAATCCCTTGAGTGGCGTGGGAGGCACACAGAATCGTTATCAGATCACACCCACCAGCCAGCATCCGCCACCATTGCCGCCATACTTTGCCACCGCTGGAGGTGCTGAGATGTCTGCCCGCAACATACATATCCATTATCCGACGCAACGACATGCGGTCAGCGAATATCAGGCAGGCTTGAATGCCACACGTTGCGCTAATAATAATAGAGCTTGCAACAGTTGTGATGCCTTGGCATCGCCCATGCAACCACCGCCATTGCCACCGCCAGCGGAGGGTTGGTATCAACCTGTGGGACTTCCACATGGCAGCCAGATGCAGCCCACAGCCTCCAGTCATCAGATCTATCAATGCTCCTCCGAGTGCTCGGATAATTCACGCGCTTCTCACAGTCACAGCAAGCGTCACCAGCAACTTCATTCGGATAGCAGCGCTGATCACAGCAGCAGCAAACGCTCCGGACAGCGACGACCAGCTGCTCATCACCAGCAACATCACCAGCAGCAACAGCTACAGCAACAACAACAAAACTCCTGCGCTGAGAGTGAGAATGAGAATATGCTCTCTGGTTATGAGTTGCATCAACGTAATTACACAAGTGATTGCTGCAACAGTTCCCGGGAAGGTGATACCTGCTCCTGCAGCGAAGGATCCTGCCTCTATGCCGAGGCTGGTGATCCCATGGCATCGGGATCAGGATCGTCAAACCAACGACAAATGACTGCTAAAAATACTTAAACTGTAGAAGAACAGATATACACATATATATATTTTGAATAGGGCAACAGTTAATGCAACTTGCGTAGTCTTAATATAGCATCTAGTCGTAACCTTTCATTCATATCGAAACTTAGCACACACAAAAACACACGAGGTACTCCATAGCATTTTATAAAAAACGTAAAGAAACCGAGTATAAATCTACAGACCGAATACGTACTCAAAATACTTAAAAACAAAAAAAAAAAAGATAATGCAATCCATAATACCCTTTGCAAGGGTATCAAAAGTAGTAGAAACAGACACAACAACTATATAGAAACTACAATCAAGGTGCACCGCTCGAATCATAATCATAAATAGTTTGTGGGGACATTAAAGAAATTTTGGAAAGAGCGCACAGTTAGTCCCGAAAGTAATTGTACTTAAGAAGTAAAAGCTGTAAGAAATGCTTCCAACAAAACAGAACAAATTGATAAACAATTAAAACTTGAAATACGTACTCGATAAAACTCAAGAACAAAATACACACACACTTTTGATAACTGATAACTTGATAGTTAGATCAGAAAAATGAAATACTATATATAGTATATATTTAGATATATACATGTATGTATTTGCAATGCTAGCCCTAGTCATAGGCTTGATAAAGTTAAAGTTACATGTACTCTCAACTCAACTCTTTCATATCTACGATCACAATCGAGCGTTTTATCCTATGTTCCCTGAATTTGCATTTATATATTATACTATATAGAAAAACGATGATGATGATGATGATGAAGATGACAGTGAAACGGCAGTTGCAATGTTTAATGGTTAGTGCTTTTCTATAAACAAATAGAAATGAAAAACTACAGTAATACTTCATAAATAACGACTTGACCTAGTGAATAGCGAAACGTACACTTAAACTATAATTATTACTTACTATTAAACCTAAACATATATACAATACATAATTAGCTAAAGTCAACGAGAACTTCGGTGCCATCGAAGTCAACTTTATGCCACACATTGAGGCATTTGTCTGCTTCCTCTCTCTCTCTCTTTACCACTCAACCCCGTCCGCCTTTCTGTGTGTTGAACTCTTCACATAACGAACATTACATTTTTACAAGCTTACATTTGAAAAAAGTCTAAAATGTACCTGTGATATATAACCCCATTAAAGTATTTTAATATTATTATTACAATTATTATCTTTTTATGTTTATCATTTTTTATGTTTAAATTTTATATTATTTTCTGTTTGTTGCGAAGAAAACGAGAAACGAGTAATAACCAGAAATTTTTGGGTATTTTACGAACAAACATATAGCATAATTTAGAACTTAGGCACGTACGACATTAGAAATGCAAAATATATACAAATATATATATATATATATCAAAAAAACCAGTGAACACCCAATTTTCAAACTTCGGCCAGCCGAAAAAGGCCGCACACTTCTTACTTCTCTCCTTAACAACTTCTCGAATTCGATTTCGATTCGTGATCGGATTCTTAAATGGAACAAATGTGCGGCCCTCATTCGATTAACAACTAAATGTATTATCCATTTGGACTAAATTCAACGAAATGAAATGTTTAAAAGCGAATCAAATACTACGCATAATAAATATGATAATTATAATAAATTAATTAATAATAATTATAATAATTGCATATAGCACATAGAAATCAAAAGAATGCTTTAGCATAAAACATGAACAAAACCACTTCCTTGCGTGCACTCTACATATAATAATAATAATAAAAATGAGGTGCTCTTGCATGTACATATATACACGAAACTACACTACACTGCAAAACTACACTACACTACAATACATAACCGTACATATTTATGCCCCCCTGCCATATATATAAATATTATCAAATGCCAACTTTGCTTTGAGTTAAACTGCCCTTCCAGTAGCATTATGAAAGCATAGTTGGATTTTGGGTTTTTAAAATACAAGTAATTAGCATCTAGTTATTAACTACGTACATACGAGAGTATTTTAAAGTCATAGCGTAAACGAATTTTAAGATTTAAACTAAATTTAACTAAAATCAATATTAATTTCTAGTGCGTATGCCATATGTAAACGAAATTTTTCAAAAAAAAAAAACAAAAACGACAAAGAAGAAAACTGACATGAAGTCTTACTTACCGTACATAATATATACATACTATATATATACATATAGCATTTAAATTACATAAACAATAAAGGAACATTTTACATATATATGTGGATAAATGGTGACTATTTAATACTGAGTCAAATGGAAACTATAATGTTGGGATTACAATGTTATATTTATTCTAAAGGACCAATTTTAAGGACTCTCATTTTTCTAAATTTTCTATCCGGATGAAAATAGTTTTACTTCAATAAGATTTTTCAGCTAGTTTTTTTAAATAATGTGTCAACTTATAGAGATGCCAATCTCTACTTTGCCACTTTGCCTTCTTCAAAAATACTTATAGGGCTCTATGTTTCTCTTTAATCCTCAGTTTCTCTCAGCTGGAGACTTTCCTGTTAGAGTTCTCTAAGTGAACGCCCTTTTTCGCCAGAAATATTTGAGAGAGCTGCGGAACTTGGCACTTGAGTCGAGAATGCGGTGTCAGTTTTCCGTTTTTCCAAGTGCCAGACAAGTGTCCAGCTCTTAGCATTGATCCCTGTTCTTATAGCTTATCTTTCATGGTGTCTTGTTTTATTATCTTTTTCATTGCAGAATTGAGCTGCAAAGGACATAAGAATAGAACATACATCCTCTATTGTTTGTGGGTAACGAAAGATTCAAACTGTGATATGGAATTCGATTGGTAATTGGTCATCCCAAGATCATGTTCTGCTGGTTTGGGAATTGGAATGAGATTGAAGTTCAATGCCTTGAAATGGCCTTGATAGCTCCTATCGCAATCATCTCCAGTCTCATTGCGATCCGTCACAGTTATTACAAATTGTTATCAAACTTGTTGTTAACCCTTAGAGATTGCCATGCGGGTTAAACAAAATACGAAATCAAATACATACATATACAAATTGAAACCAGATTACGATTACAATCATTTAGGCTGAATAGCGGGATCTCTGTTTGAGCATCCTACAGTTACAGTGCAATGATCTTGAGATCATTTCAATTTGATTATATGTACTTTGAAAACCATTACAACTGGTATAACAATTGGTTAATAATTAAATATATATAGGTTGTTCAGATCATTAGTTTTGATTATATATTTACTAGAACTAGGTGAACAACCCTATACCTTTGCACAATCAGCAGTAACTTGACATTCAGTTGGATTTCATTTTAATCGCTATATCTGCTGTGACTAGAGTAATCTTTTTTATTCCCTAGTTTATTTTACGTTTCAGTTTAAATTTGAAAGTTTATATTCATTTAACAGCTAATTTATAATTCTAGGCTAAGGATTTCTAAAGGACATAGCTTTTTGTACTTGCAGGAGATTGGACTATCGATTAGCAATCAATAACATTTCAATAACACAAAATAGACTGTAACTCGGCCATTTCAAGGACTATCCAAATAAGAATAGGCAATTGAGAGGACGAAAATTCTTTAAAGAACTACTTGAATATAATCTTTGGTATGTACTCATCAGACTTCTGATTTTGGTGTATTCCGAATATAATCATTGGATGAAAGAGGAATCCTTTAAACATACTCTTCTTATTTAAGAATAACCTTTCAAATATCTTCAATGGCTTATCTTTAATGACATAATCAGATATTTAATAAAGTTACGAGTCTGAACACCTCCCATAAATGAAACAGTGAACCAATAAAGCAATTTTTGCTTGCAATCACTCAGTTTCTCTGTTTAATTCAATGCATTTTCGTAATAATTAAATAGGTATATGCGTGACAAGTGCTTTTGTATGCGTAAATGTATCTTGTATCAGTTGTTACCAGTTTTATTTTTTTTTTTGGATACTGAAGAGAGTCTTGCAAAAGGGTCGCGGTCGCCTGATTTGCACTTGCTGCGTGGGTTCCCCTTTTGCACCTCGCCCACCGTTGTTTGGATGCTTGTCTCTATTGCACCTTTTTCCGCAGCCTACCTGCATCCAAAGACTCTGCTTGTGGCATGCAACAGCGGCAGCAGAGGCAACAGCAAAAGCAGCAGCGACAACTAATGATGATCATAGTGTGCAAAACGCACAAAGAGGCAGCCAAAAACCAATCGATTATTATCTGCCGCACTATATATCTTTGCAGAGATAGAGAGAGAGAAAGAGAGCGAGAGAGAGTGTGAGAAAGAGGGAGAGAATCAAATTCCGAGGAACAGATTATTTTTCGTTGCCAGCGACGCCTTGACACGTTCACGTCCACGTCCAGAAATTGGCCCTGGCCCTGGCCCTTTTGGCCAACCGGTTTAACAGGTAAAGCGAGAGCAAGAGATAGCGAGCGAGAGAAAGAAGGAGAGAGAGTAAGAAATTCCGGAGCCACACGCCTTGCTCTCGACAAGGATAATGATAAAGTCCAGCGACTGTACGAAGGTTCCTTCTTGCCTCTCGCCTTGCCTCAAACAAGGGGCATGATGTGAAATCAGCGTAGGCATTTTACCCCCACCCCTCACAAGGGTGCGGGTGTTCCCATTTCCCATTCCCTTTTCCTTTTCTAATGTAGCAGGTAGCTGTACCGACAGATTTTTCCAAATTCAAAGTCCCTTTTCATACAATGTTCTTAATATTTTTTAAGACGACGTCGGCGTTTTCCTTTTTTTTAAGGGATCGGGACCGGGACCGGGATTGAGATCGGCATCGTTTTTATCCAACATGTGTGCATGTGCATTGCTTTTCCTATTCCTAGTATCAATAACAATGCGTGGTACGCTATTGTGGCACGGCTTTTGTTCAATCCCAGCGGGTTTTCAGCTCTCTGTAACTGCAACTCGAGTCTCGAGTCTCGGTCTCGATGTGCGGCAACGTTTTGGGAGATATCGTTAATATTTTCTTGGAAACCGGGATTGTTGTGCGTCGCAGTCGCAGGTAGCGACAAACGTACGAAAGATACTCACACACACGCACACACACTGTTTGAGATACAGATACATACGCTGAGAAGCAGATAATGATACATAGATACATGGGCAAGACAGGTACCTGCTCCATAGATCGTGCTCGGAATGCATCGCAGAGTCAGCTACAACAACAACAACTACAACAAAAATGCGTCGGAGTTTTTGGCATTAAGCTGGTCTATAGAACATGCACACAATACTCGTCTAACCTTAACTATGAACTAGAATATGCAGAAACAAATTTAAAAAAAAGAAAACTGGTTGAATAAAGATTATTTTTAATATACATAGTATACAGGCAAACTCCGCTAAGAAGAAAATTGCTATACAAGAAATTGTTATATATATTTATGTTCTGATATTTTATGGAGACAACCACATCTTTAACGATAATTTGCAATATCTAATTATTATAACCATATCACTCGATGCATATACAATACAATGTATTTTTTGGTTGTTCATTTTGTACTATAAATTTTGGGAACAATTAAAAATAAAATATTCTAACCGTAATAAATTGCAATAATTATGTCCTATATAAATCACAGAAAAAGGAAAAGATTTATTATTTAAGATTTTGGCTAGGTGTTCTTTATTTTTATATGGTTGAAATAAGTATAAATACTATATTATAATCTGACCTGTATAATTCCTATAAGCTGGATTTATTGAAAGATATTACAAAGACAAAAATCAATTGAAGAGTACACAAACAAAACTAAATCGAGTGCCTTTGTATCTAACAAACATATGAAGTAAGATAAATATTTAAATGCTATTTAAAATATTTGTATTTTTAGCAATTACGTTTGCTTATTTATAAAAATCAATTTCACAAGCGGAAATCTCAAACTAAAGACTCTCCAAAGATAGCTAAATTTCGTAAACCTATATTTAAAGAACATAAGCGAATAAATACGTCAATTCGATTTAAGATGAATGCTGAAGTCTTTTGATGCAAGCAAAATATAATTTGTAAGAGTATTTTTAATATGTATTTATTTCTTTTTAATTTCTCAACAACGGAAAATCTTTCAAGTATAAAACTCCATTATTTCTTACAGCCTTTTAAAGTCAAGCTAAAATCTGACGGGAAACAAGCCAAAGTTGACTCAACGCCCCACAGGCCAATCGAGAGAGCGAGCGACATTTGTGTGAGAGAGAGCGAATGTGAGAGAGTCAGAGAGGGAACGTGTAACGTCTACCTGGCTGCCATTGCAATGCATTGCTGAATACAGCTGCCTTACGCTCAGCGTGTGAGGGTGTGTGTGTGAGCATGTTAGTATCTGTGTCTGGTGGTGTATTTCGCTCATTTAATTTGTCGCTTTGTCGCTCTGTGGCTCATTCTGTTACTCGCCATCGAACCGTTCGGACGTTTGCACCGGATCTCGTCAGTGTCGTGGCTGCGTTTGTGTCTCACATTTAAAAAAGCTCGTTTAACGTGGAATATAATAAGAGATACAATATCTGGTTAAATTTCAAGCTAAAGCTAAAAAGCAAGTGCATTGTGTGAAACGTAGTTTGTATAATTTGTGCATCTAGTCCTCGAAACAAAAAATGCGACGTACTTGAAGCTTAAAAGTGAAATAACAATAATACAAATTCAAAAAAAATAATAATAATTATACAAAAATTATAAAAACAAGTTGAAAGATTGAGGAACTGTCCTATATCATGGCCACCAACACAGAACTGTTACCCTTTCATCATCAGACAACAATATCTCTACAAACTGCCGCCGCCTTAAATAACTATCATGGTGGTGGCGGAGGGGGCAGTGGCGGAGGCGGAGGAATGCCTCCAGCGGGCTCAGCTGGTGGATCATGGAATATGGATGAACTATATCAACAGACTGAGCTGCCTGGTTTAACAAGGAATGCCCACCACCTGCTGCGCTTTACGCCCTACGCGTTGCATCATCGTCCACAGTTGCAGACCTTGCCACCTGCACTCTACTTGCAACATGCGGCAGCTGCAGCAGCGGCCGCAGCAGCAGCGGCAGCAGCAGCACATGCCCAGCATCATCATCACCATCATCATCATCATCAGCACAGAGCTGCATCCCCAGAAAGTCCACCTCCCATAGAGGGAACACACATAAGTAATCTCTTTCCGGAACTCTTGGAACAGATCTTTGAACATCTGCCTGTGAGGGATTTGGGCCGTGCCGCACAAGTGTGCAGCGCCTGGAGGGATGCAGCATATGCGAAGAGTGTATGGAAAGGTGTGGAAGCGAAACTTCACCTCAAAAGATCAAGTCCAAGTCTCTTCAATTGTCTCGTGCGACGTGGAATCAAGAAGGTGCAGATTCTCTCCCTGCGCAGATCCCTAAAGGATCTCGTACTAGGCGTGCCCGCCTTGACATCTTTGAATCTCAGCGGATGCTTTAACGTGGCCGACATGAATCTGGGACACGCCTTTAGCGTAGATCTGCCCAATTTGAAAACTCTCGATCTTTCACTCTGCAAACAAATAACGGACACAAGTCTGGGCAGAATTGCTCAGCATTTGAAGAATCTGGAAACCCTCGAGCTGGGAGGATGTTGCAACATTACAAATACAGGACTCCTACTCATTGCGTGGGGATTGAAGAAGTTGCGTCATCTGAATCTACGTTCCTGTTGGCACATCTCGGATCAAGGCATAGGACACTTGGCCGGATTTAGTCGCGAGACCGCAGAGGGTAATCTTCAGTTGGAATACTTGGGACTACAGGATTGCCAGCGTTTAAGCGATGAGGCATTGGGTCACATAGCACAGGGTCTAACCTCACTAAAGTCAATCAATCTAAGCTTTTGCGTTTCGGTGACGGACAGCGGATTGAAGCATCTGGCAAGGATGCCCAAGCTGGAACAATTGAATCTACGCTCCTGCGATAACATCTCTGATATTGGCATGGCCTATCTCACAGAAGGAGGAAGTGGCATCAATTCCCTTGATGTTAGCTTCTGTGACAAGATCAGCGATCAAGCCTTGACACACATTGCCCAAGGACTGTATAGGCTACGATCGTTGAGTCTTAATCAATGCCAGATTACGGATCAGGGCATGTTGAAGATTGCCAAGTCTTTGCATGAACTGGAGAACCTCAATATTGGACAATGCAGTCGCATTACGGACAAAGGACTTCAAACTCTTGCCGAGGATCTTACCAATCTGAAGACTATCGATCTCTATGGCTGCACACAGCTCAGTTCCAAGGGCATCGACATCATCATGAAGCTGCCCAAGCTGCAGAAACTCAATCTGGGACTTTGGCTGGTCAGATGATGCGTTCATCATGACTGCAATGCCTGTGCCGCGGCTGAGGCACAGAAAGCGGAGCAGGCTTCCTTGCAAAATCATGCTGGAATTACAATAAGGTGAAGTCATTAGAGAGAGACGTTAGATAGAAAGAGAAGCAGAAGTTATCCTTCATTATTTTGATTTCGAATTCTAGACCAGTGTTGCAATTTGAACGTTTTTCCGGAAAAATTTGACATGTTTAAAACTACTTCGGAGATTAATCAGATATTAAATAGTTTTCGGGTCTTCTTTTTTTATAAAATTAAAATGGGACAAATACTTAGGAATAATAAGTATATTATATGAAAAGGAAAACTACCTTTGACAACTTAATACATAAAAAGTCTTTCACAAATCTTAAGCTATTTGTCCTATTTTCTGTCCACCATTTTTATTTAATAGCCTTTATGGCTGTTTCCTTCTGGCCGATTTTGCAACACTGATCTGGATCCTAAAACGAGAGAACTCTCTCCTGACTTTACCTTATTAATTTCACGCAGGATCGCTCTCACTAAGTCTCTCTCTGTGCATGGGTGAGTGTGCTTGTGTGTGCGTGTGACTTTAGTGACTTTACCTGAGTCCGCGTCTTCTTTGACTTTGTCTTCCTTCTCGTTTCCTTCTTCTACCTGCGTGCCGTGTTGCATGCATGTCTGACGTCTGAAGGCAAGGCACGTAATTACACACACCAGCAAACTCACAAACACACACAGTGAGACTCGCAACTAAGAAAAAAAAACAAGATACACTGAAAACTCATAGCTTTCGTTTGCCATACCACACGCTGTACTAAATTTTTTCGTACGAATCGAGTAGAAACAGAAACTGAAACGACAGAGAGCGTGAGCAAGAGAGAAGAGGCAGTCAGGCAGGCAGAAAACAACAAACGCCAACAACAAAAAGCAAACAATGAACGAACAAAACACACACACACACTGACAGACAGACATACGAAGCTGAAGCTCGCTCTGCGTCTGGTCGCCGCAGGTTCCTAAGGGGCGCACTTGTGGGGGGAATTGCAGCGCCAAGGGGAGTCGCGTCAGCTTACACGCACGCAGCGCAGCGATAAAAACAAAAAAGAAACGAGAAAAAACACGGCTGCAGCTATGGCCGTCGGTCGGGCAGCAACAAAGTGCATGGCGATGGAGACGCGCGATAAGCAAGCGAGAGAGGAGAGAGCGGGAAGCCAAAAGCACACACACGATGCACACACACACACACATGATGATGCGTGCGTGTATGTGTGGGTATAATGCAGGCCGCAGTTAAACAGATGCAAATAAATTTAAATAGTTTATTTTAATTCACGCTTCGGCAACAACAGAAACAACAGCAAAAGAAAAAAACAGCAACAACAAAAGCCAGCGTCCTCCAGCGATACAACAACAACAGCAATAGCAACAAGAGAACCAAGCAGCAATGGCGGCAACTGCGAAGCCAGCAGCGACGTCAACAGCGCTTTAAGCTTGCCCCGCAACAACAATAACAACAACTAACAACGTCTACTACATAAAAAAAGTTTGCTCTTTGTTGGCGCTCTCCTCTCTGTCTCTCACTGCCTTTTGTTAGAAATATTTGTATTTTTTTTCAACGAGATTCTTTGTGTTGAACTTTTTTTTTCTCATTTGTTTTTGTTTTCGTTTGTTTCGAATTTGTTTAGTGCAGCGTCGTTAGTTATGCCGTTTAATTTAGTTGATGATTAAAATTAAAACATGTTAATAGTAGACACTTAACGGAAATTAATAAATCTACATTTAGTTTTAGTTCATAACTTGGTCAAACAACAATTAGTCAAATAACAAACAAAAATATATAAAAAAAAACAAAAACTTATTTTGTTTATTAGCAAAAAAAAAACGAAATGAAAAAACGCGTACACATAAAAAACGAACGTTAAAGAAAATTCTGTAAATTTTTTATTGTTTAATTTATAAGTAAGCAAACTTAAAAAAAAAAGAAAACACAAAAAAAACTATAACGATTGAAAAGAATATGCGAATTAATTCTTTTTTCTATTGTGATATAAAATATATGTATAAACAAGAAAAAATTAAAAACAAGAATTACGTAATTTAATTTTTAACTAAGCAAAGACAAAAAATGATGTAAAACAATGGGCAAAAAAACCCAACTATGTTATATGTATAGTAATTCTATTAAGTCTAGTTTCAGATCTGTTCCATTTAGCTAAAATCCCGATATCTGTCAGTTTTGTTAATTCTATACTTACAACTACTTATGTTTAATTTGTTCAATCCGCAATATTTATATGCCTTATTTGATGACAGAAAATAAAAGAATGGAAACTCATCATCGTATCATATAACTGTATATGTTGAACTGTAATGTTTATTTGAGAATATAAAAGTTTAGTATTAAGTTTATATCATTTGATTATTGATATTTCTGTTGTAGATTCAGGCGAATACACACACACATTCGAAACATGAAGAAATAAAATTCAATATGTAAAAATTAAAATGCCAAACTTGTTCCATATCTTCCAAAGGGGTGTTTGAAGGGGATGACAGTACACACGCACGCACGCACGCATTACTTTCAGCTGGAGTGTGGGATGATTTTCTATCTCTCTTCTTTACATGAACAATTAGCAGCAGGAGATGCAAAGGAATTCACGCAGCAGGAGCAAGGTGGCTCTACCTCTCTCGTACTCCTTCTCTTCAACTGCAGCTTCTTCTTCTGATCCCCCCTGCAACGCACAGTGGGTACACTCACGTCACTTCCGTGGCATGTATGAAACATAAAAATAAAATCATCGAAAGACAAAAAAACACATTTAATGGACAATTTCCGATGGAACTATTTATATCAAAAATATCTTTTGATTTTTAATACCTTTTTTGATACTTTTAATTTTAAAGCATTTAAAATTAATTATTATACTAAGCTCACTACCCAAAATCAGCTATGCGGAATGTGTTTAGTAAGAGAAAAGTTTAATTTTTATTTCCATATTTAAAGAACATTTTTTGATGATATTGTGACCATACTGACCAC
This sequence comes from Drosophila neotestacea, assembly GCA_035044365.1. Classification (NCBI taxonomy): domain Eukaryota; kingdom Metazoa; phylum Arthropoda; class Insecta; order Diptera; family Drosophilidae; genus Drosophila; species Drosophila neotestacea. The sequence continues at coordinate 2,374,934 of JAWNMD010000155.1, forward strand.
TGTGCAACGTTTCTTGTCTCATTTAACAAATGCATTCGAGTATTTTGCTGTAAATTTATTTTATGCAAGCATTGTGCGTGTAATGAACAAAAGAGGGCGCCACACTAATGCAATTGCAATGTGCAGCAAGCATCGATGCATTTAAAATACACCACACACATATAAATATTTACTACATAAGCATATATGTTTGTATGTACGTATGTATATGTGTAGCATATGTAAATGGCAAATGCGGTTATGCAACGCACACAGACAACTGCAAATTTATATATGTATTGCAATTATTTATATTGCCCTGCATTATGTATCAGCAGCCAACACAGGAGTATATATACACACCTATACATATATGTACATATTACACACAGACGCACGTAGATACACATAACGGTTTTACTTGCTTGCTAACTGCTTAAATTTGCATTAAATGTGCGTATACGTGCTTAAACGTGTGTGTGTGTGTGTGTATATCAGTGTGGGCTCCACATGATTATACATATATATGTACATACATATATGTAAGTATTTTTGTTTGTATGTGCATGTGTCTGTATATGAAAACCACCCAATTGGAAATTTTGCCTTAATGCTGTGCAATCAATTGCAGGCCTAGCCACAGTTTGAATGTCAAGCAGCTTTAAGCTGCTGCCCAATACAAGCTTTAAAGCTGCTTAGCTCTAGTAGGAACACCATAGTATACGAATCCAGACAAGATACTTATCTCCCAAAAATTTTAGATGGTTAGGTTCGTTGGCTTGAACCAAAGTTCAAGAGCTTCTGAACCTTAAGCTTGATTTAATACAACAAAATAACTTAGGTTCCTTTTTTTGCATTTCTTCTTGATATAAAGTCCCAGGATTTTTATTATGGTTATAGCTCCGATTTATTATAATAAATTTTGAATGAAGAAAGTAGCCCACCTCGAATTGAATGGCATAATTTTAAAAAGCTAAACCAAAAGCCAGAACCCAACCTGTTTTGCGAAGTTTTGTTCCCAACCTGTGCACAGTCAAGTTCTGCTAACTAATTTTATTTCATTGAAAAAACTTTAGAAAATGTACTTGGCATATAAAAGCTTTAATTAGTTATCAAACACGACTATCTAGACTTTTTAAATAATATAAAAAACTAGTTTTTTAACGCTGAAATTAATCACACAACTTTATGGAATTTCATAGCGTTATTTTATGATTATTAATAATAAGAAATTATAATAATTTCTTCCCATTCTGAGTCGTTAAATTAGGAAAAGAGCTTTAAAAGTGCTTTATGTTAGTGAAATATTATTTATAATATTTTTTTTGGGTATATAAATTATTTTTGGGGAGACTGTAATGTAAATTGTGAACTAAAATGGCCGCTAAACGGGGCATAGGTGTATAAGAAATTTAACCCTTATTTGCCACAAAAAATCTAAAGCTTCTAGCGATATATTCAGACCAAAGTGGGTTTGTTTACGATATTTAGATCTAGTTTAAGTTACAATTCAAGTCAACAGTCGAGGCTTAAGTCTGAGCTACGAGTAACAACAAAAAATAAAAACCCGACTCAGAGCCATGGAAACCCCCTCTGTGCTCATTCAGCAAACACACACTACCACACACACACAATCAGAGAGTTGTTGCTATTGTTGTTGTAGCTGTTGTTGCAGCTATTGTTGTTGTTGTTTTTGGTATGGCAGACCCAAACAACGAGCTAGTCTCTGACTGTGTGGTCTCTTTGCAACTCAGCCTGGCCAAAATGTTGTTTAACCAACATTTGCATTCTATGCATTTTGAATTTTACGAAAAACTCGCTCGAAGAAGTCGCCGAGTCACGACATTAAAGCGGCTTTTGCTTATCTTATCAGAGCCTCAAAGTGGGTAAACAAAAGCCAACCAATCGCACCACATAGATGAGAAAGAATCCAATAAACGGCAACCTTTCAAGTTTCCTAGTCTTATCGGTCAAATAGGTGTGAGAGTTGCCTCGTTCACTCGGAAACAAGAGCCCTACTTCGCTCTAAAAGTGTATACCTATTTTCTAAAAAACGGCGAATCAGATACAGAAATTTCCCAAAATTATTTTAAATAATTCAAAATTATATTATATAAAGTCACTTCGAAATCAAAGAAAGAATAATTTTAAAATATGGAATGTCTTCTATTCTTATTCCAATAATCATTAAAGTTTTTTTAAAGAAAACATTTTCTAAAACCTAGGAGGCGAATTTCTAAAATGAAAGGTAATTTTATTCTGAGTGCAATGGAGTTGCAGTTCCATCTCCAGTTAGCTGTGGGGGAAAAAGGTGGCTAGTCTCATTAGCATGGCAATGGCAAGTCGTGAGTCCTGGTTGCTGGTCCTGTTACTGCTGCTGCTGCTGCTCCTGGCCCTTGTCCAGACTTTGCCTGTCTCCATTTATCAGCATTTTCCACACATTCGCATGAGACGAATTCCAAAATCGATTTCGCTGCTTACACTTTGCGACGTTGCTGCCGGCGCATAATGTCACACAGGGAGTCGAGCACTGAGACACAGTCTGGCATCCAAATGTGTTCCTTGCCACACACACACACACAGAGGGAGACATATACACACAGATACACACACATACACGTATACACAACAGGGAACAACCCTTCGCACATTCGGTCTAGCGCTTTGAATTTGAACCCCCGTTTTTCAAAGGACCAACTTCAAATGCCGAAAATAAATGCCTCTGTCCCTTGTGCCCCGTTGCCTTTCCCATTCCCAATGCCTTTCCTTTTCCCTATGCCCTGGTGTGTACCCCCCTTCCAACTTCCTCCCAGTTTCAGTCTCAGTCTCAGTCCCAGACCCGGTCCCTTTCCCATTTCCCTGTTAACGTCGCAGGCGCAGAGAAATGCATTCAACATATATAAAAAACCAACGAAGAACGAAAGAAATTTTAATCCAAAGCGGTCCCCTATATGCCTTTTTCAAAAATTTCTATATGGGTGTGTGTGCGAGTGTGTATGTCGTGGATACACATTTTGTAAATGCCGCCCAAGGTGACCAGAATTTGATAAAGCACCACCGCGGCAAGGTTATCACAGCAAGGTAGAAGAAGAAGCAGCACACTCATCCTTATTCTCATCCTTGTCAGTGTCAAAGAACGAAGCATATTCTTACCTGCCCCTGCAACCGGATGTTGCACACACAATGCAAAACTTTTCCCCCTGTGTGTCAGACAGGAGAGAACGAAGTTGGGACAAGGATCAGCGACAGAAATGTCAAGATTTCTTAGCTGCAATATTGAAACAGGTGTCCACATTGCTCTGAAATTACAAATAGTTTCCGCTGCCTGAACAGGCATACTTATAGATGTTACAAATCCAGAAATTATATTGATACACTTAAAGAAAATGCTAATAAGAACTATTGAATGTCGGAAGTTGGTATATATAAAAAGAGCGTAAGTAAACTCGACTTGAAAACTGTTGATATCTTCTAAAAGACAGAAATTATATTGATACACTGAGAGAAAAAACAAATGTAAGAGTTGTTTAAGGTTAAACATTTGCTGAATGCAAGTAAATAGACCCAACTGTTCTTAAGATAAGATTAACTTTAGACTATTTCTTTTTGTTGAAAGAGTAAAAATGAATTAAATAAACAATTGTTTTTGCACATTTAAGAAGATCTTTAGGAAGTTTTCGGGCCCAAGCTTCCTTCCTGCAACTTATTAAAGACATACTTAAGTTGAGCTTAAAAACTTGACATTTCTGATTGTTATCTCAATATTTCCACTCAATTGATGATGAAATTCTTTGTTCTTTACAATTTCAATGAGTTCAAGTAAGATTTTCCGTTGTGGTCTAATTGATGGGAAACCCTTGATTTAAGATTGTCGGAATTTTCAGCACTTGCTGAAACTCTGGGAAATGTGATAGAGTACGTTTTCCTGGAAGTACGATTGATGATTGTATTTTTTGTGTTGATTAAAACAGTTTAATCAGTTGCAGAAATACTTATTACCATTAAATAGTTTTGTCGAGTCTCGGTCTCAGGGTCAAATTGAATCTAATACAAGTACGTTGAGTGTAGCTCAGGAAACGCGAATGAGAATTTTACAACAACAACAACAACAACAATGAGAGTGCTGATGAGAACAATGCGAAACAAGCGTTGAGATACAGATACAATACTTATTTTTAATTTCGATGAATCACCATTTGTTGCTTGAAATTCAGCAACAACAACGACAATAACATCAACAACAACAGCAACAGCAACGTGGATGACTGCATGGCTCGTTGGAGACAGAAGAGAGTGAAATGTAGAGGGGAATGGATCCCCCCTCAGTACATTAGCCAGAGTCTCAAAGCGAATGCGAGCGTAAAGCAAACTGAAAGAATGCACAAAGAGCAGACGACGATCAGCCAAAAGCAGAGGAGCAAACAACAACAGCAACAACAACATACTTTCAACGCTTGGTGGAATATGAGAACTTGCTGTCCACAAAGGCAACAGCAGCAACAACAACTCTTACATTCTACGCTTGGTGGCATATGAGAACTTGCCATCCACAACATACAATCAACACAATCTACAAGTACAATTAACGATTGCTGGAATACTATAAGAAATTGCCAGTCAACTCTTATTGGCATATTAGAACTTGCCGTCCATAATAACAGCAACAACTCTTGTGTTCTACGCTTTGTGGAGTATATGAGATCTTTCATTCTACAACAACAACAGTATACATGCCAAGCCTTGTGGATTATGTAAACTTGCAATCCACAACAGTACACAAGTTAATTCATCGTCTCTTGAAATATGATCCCATCCTCAACAGCAATAACCACAGCAACTCTTGCAACTCTTTTCACATTTGGTATAATTGTACCCAAACTGGTAAATATGTTATTGTTGGTACATTGGATAATTTGCTTTCAAAATTGTAAATTTTTCTATATGTTCAGGTACACTTACACTGTACTTGCCATCCACATTGTGGATTCCACAACAATACCTTTAATATATTATATACACATACAGGGACCCACATTCCACAAGCCCAAACAGAGATAAGGGTCTATCGGCTGCCAGGTATACTATATATGTATGAACCTTGTGTCTCTATGCATGTGTGTGTGTGTGTGTGGAGGTGTCTATGTGTGTGTGTGTGAAGGTGTGTGCTTTAAAGCTTCGTCAATTGTCAGCTTCCTTGATGCCGTTGTCTGGCTTTGAATTCTACACGTTTTGATTGTCGACTCCTTGGCGGGGGGCAACAAGAGCAACAGCAGCAACAACCAACAACAACAGCACTCACGGGGTCTCGACATGTGACGTTGATGTTGTTGTTGCTGCTGCCGTTGCTGCTGACGCTAACGTTGGCAGCGAACGTGCGCAACTTGATTAGAACTTCAATTTTTGCTTTCAGTTTATTTTTTACTTTATTGAAAAATCGAAAGTTTCTCTTGGACATCCTTTTGTGCGAAGCGGAAGTGCTTATTGTCGCCATTTGATGTGACAACGACTTCCGCTTGCCCCTTCGTGTTGCACAGCTGCTGCTTGCTGCCTCTCAATGCCACACAGTGTCTTGGCCCTTAGACATTAGCTTAACAGTTGACAGCTTGGCTTGAAAACGGTTCAAGACGAGCAGCAACAACAACAACAGCACAGCAACAACAACACTATCGATTTATTTTAAAACCTGAGTCGTATGAAGTTGTGCAAAGTAGGGTACAATAGTCTTGTGCAAATGTATGTAACAGTAGGAAAGAGGCAACTCTTACTCTGTACTTGTATAGATATTCTTGAACAGTAACGACTGTAAATAAAATCAGTAGAAATAAAATAGAAAATAACTGAAAAAAGCCATCAAACCAAAAAAATGTGGGTATTAGGTAATAAGAAGTATTACAAGAGCTATGTATAGCATTGAGTACTAATACATATAGTAAGTAATGATATTCTTGATGTGTCCAGAAAATTTCATGAAGATCGTTTAAAATGCTAGAAAGTTATTTAAGAATTTAAGCGTCGGGTGGAAGATATAGACATGTGCTAGCTCTTGTGTATATGTCTTTCAATGTGCTTTTATAAGTATGGATGGGTGTTCAAATACGTATAAGGATATCTAATATCCCAAACACAGGGTATCTCTCTTTGCCCTCTCCACTACAACATTTTTGCTTGTTTTAAGCCATTGCGTGCTTGACTGGCATATGCTGGACTATAGCGGGTGGTGTTGTTGTTGCAAGTGGTGCTCTTGATGGTGCTGCTTTTGGTGGTGCTACGATGTGGCAAGCGCTGCACATCAAAGGCTTCGTAAAAAGTTCTCTTTGCAGCTCGTCATTTGCATTTTGGCGGGTTCCCAGCCGAAGGTCTCAAAAGCAAATTATTTGTTAGCCACAACAACAACTACAATAACCTGGGAAAGACCTTTGCATATGCATGTCAAGTGCCACATCTTGTTGCTGTTGCACATTGTTGTTGTTGGCGTTGTTGTTGCTACTGCCACAGTGTTGCCTGTTGCACGTCTGGTTTTCTGTGTCAGCTTCAATCGTCATCGTCAGCCACCTGCCCCGATCAGCAACATGGCCTTAGGATCTCATGTCTGTCTCAGACTTGTTTTCAACATTTCCAAACAGCAACTTGATTGTTGTTGTTGCTGTTGTTGCTGTTGCTGCTGTTGTTGCAAAGTGGCAACCTAATTGCAATGCTGGATACGCCCCGATAAAACTGCATACTCGAATTATTTGTATTACAACATTTTGCGCAATTTAATGCGAAAAATGCATAAATAAATAAAATAAATTACATAAAATGCTCTCGACCGCAGCAACATGGCCTGCACTTCCGCTTTGCCCACAAAATGGCGTCGCATTATAATGATAAACACAAAGGGGCAACTGATATGTGACCTTAAGCCGACAGCTCAACTACTCTATACATATAACCTAGAAGATACACTTTTTACAGTTTTATAAATGGTCAAAGCTTATCTAGAAATTCCAATGAAGTTCCTTTTACAGTTTTTTTTAAATTCAAAGTTGACCTGAAATCGTACCTCGGAACAGTTCCGTTTTTTGATTAATTTAAATTATGTTTATTAAATAATAAAATTCAAGATCTGTTAAAAACCAATATGATTGCATAAAATTATTTATTTAATTTAAGCTCCAATTACAAATAATTTTGTGGCTTTATAATTCTTTTTCTATATAAATATTTATAATTATTTCGTTTTAGTTCCGTCCAAAACATCTATTTTAATTACTGGTGAATCTTAAGTCCCAACTTATTTCATAATAAACCAGCTAGTAAAAAATCTAAACTCAGGATACGATTAAGAATAAGGCAGTTCTATCATAAAATTGCGATGATATCGAAAAACATGTTTAATAGTGAATCTGAGTCTGAATCAGTAATGTAATATTATGGTATGTATAGTAAAAAGTTGACTTACGCATTGTATAGGGTATTTAAAAGAAAAAAAGGCAAAAAAATACAACAAAATCGAAAATAATCACAAAAATTATGTGCGTGCTGCAAAAATGCAGAATCATGTCATATATAAATATACTTGCATAAACATGTGTGTATGTACATACATACATATATACATTGGGCCAAATGGGAAATATATTATTGTATATGCTTAATGGTGGTGCTTGGTCAATGCGTGAGGCTGGTCAGTGGTTGTGGGCGTGGTACGTAGGCGGTGGGGGATGTGGGATGCGGGTTGCCGGACAGGAAGCTTGATAAGTTGGCAGCACAAAGGAAATGCATGAAATGTGCAACATGAAAAGCGTTGCAACAGAGGGAAAGGGAGGGTCAAGGGAAATGCCTCTGTTGCTGGTTATGCATGCAAATGTCTGTATGTGTGTGTGTGTGTGTGTGAGTATTTAAATTGCATACGCAATACAGCGAATAGATAATTGCGACGTTTGATTATCGCAGCAGCTTAAAGCGCTACAAAGTAGGCAATGCTTTTATTTCTCTTATCAGACAATGCACAACAAATTACACACACAGTGTACACACATGTGTTTGTGAGTGTATGTTTATATGTTGTGTATATTTGTAGCTTTTTTTAACTCTCGCATTTGTTGCTGCAGTTCGAATATGATGCAACCCAATTGGAAATTGGCTACATCCACAAAAATCCGTTGTATTTCAAACGCACATCCAGCGCTCTCATTCAGCACTCTCTCACACATACCAACAAAGGCAGCCATTGAGAGCGTAAGTGAGAGAGCCCAAGAGGTGGAGTGCACATAGCGCCGAGGTAAATTTATTTGTATTTTGTTGTGGTGAGTGAGGGCCATACATCTTTTCAACTCACTCTCTGTTGGCTCTCTCTGAGAGACAGATCTGCTCGCTAATAAATGCCAGCGTCTGTTTTTTAAATAAAAACAATTGATTAACTCAACATTAAAATTAAATTTTAATAAACCCAATTAATTATAAATTTAAGCAAATTAGAGGATAACTTAAATAAATATTTGGCGTTTGTAACCCAACTGGTTGCAAAGGTTTTAAAAACTCTTTATAAATAAGTCTCAAGTCTATAGTTTAAAAATTAGAGAAGTGCCAAAACACAGTAGATTTGCGTTTTTATATTCTATATTTGATTCTACTCTTTACGATTTTTAAAAAATAAAAAATAAAAATAGCTAAATATAGATAAATTGGCAACATTGCCTCTGAATCAGATAGCTCTGTAATACCAGCAATATATCTCCCCTCGAAAGAGCGCAGCTCTGGTGAATACGTCACCTTATAAGTAAATTCACCTTAGTCGGCGTTGCCCCCGTCGCTCTGCCACAACCGCTGCCAACGCCAACGTCTACCCCCACCACTGGCAAGCGACGACGACGACGACACAGGGGAGGGGGGAGCACTGCCAGCGTCGCGCCATCAAGTTTCCAATTCCTCAGCAAGCAGTGCAGCCAACCGACAAACTTGAAAACTGCTCGGGCTTGGCGTGCCAGCAAGTAGAGAGTTTCTTGGCATCGTTTGATATGCGGCCATCAACTTGAAACATTTTGGTGGCGAACGCGCCATAAAGTAACCAATACTTTTATCTTATTTTTACCCGTATGATTTCTGTAGACTTGCTGGAGCGACGCGCCAGCAAGTATCGAGAAATGTCAAACGCTATGCGCTGTGCCAACAAATGCGCTCCTTGATGGCTCCCTCAAATGGGCGCTGCCAGCCCCGCAACGCCCGTTGCCCCTCAAGCTCTGCCCAAGCTCCACAGCTCGTCGTCGCCGTCGTCGTCGTCGTCGTCGTAGCCATTGCTGTCTGTAGTTGTAGCTGTAGCTGTAGCTGGAGCTGCTGGCTGCCCTGGTCGCCTTGCCTTTGCCTTTGCCTGGGTTGCCAGGGCTGCGTCATGGCAACTGGAAACTCAGAGAGTCCACAACTTTAAAAACTCGAGACAGCTTAAAATACAATTTTTCTTAAGAAATAGGTAATGCCTATATTACTACTATATTATCTTAAGGGCTACGCTCGGAAAAATCAGCAGCAACTCGGTTTTTAGTTCAATTAAAAGGCAGCAAAAGTATTCAACTTTTTAAATAAATAAGTACATAATTTAGTTTTTTTTAAGTCTTAGCAAATATATTTACCAAAACATTATCTTAAGAAGTATGATAAGAAATGAAAAATGTAAGTTTAAAAAATTTAATATAACTATTTTGCCAGTAAAATCTCTTCAAATGTTATGGATTTATTTCATATAAATATATCTTCCTGAATGCAAAGTCTATAGAAGCTACACTATTTTTATTCCCAGTGCATTGATAATGCTTATCTGCTTGTCAGCTGTACAAACTAAAATATCATTTAAGTTTTGTTTCTTGATAAGAAAGTTGACGTATTTTTTGTTCGTCTGAATTTGAAAGTGTGCCAGCGTCTCAAAAGTCCAGCTAAATTTAGAAACTGTCCGATAACTGTCGCGTATCTGAACTAATAATAATTTATTAAACAACTCGAGACTTAAAGTTCAACAAGTACATGCTAGATATAGATCTTTATTTTATTTGCAGTAACTAAAAATAGTTGAAAACCTTGACTAATAAAATAAAATCATATAATAGTTAAAAGTTATAGCTAGTAAGAAAATTATATGACATTAGTAAGTAATAGTATAACTTTTAGTTAAGCTCTTTTTGCTTAATTTCTACTACTTTTTGTTTGGCTTTAGTGAGACCTTTACTTTGCAGCCCTGGTCTTTGGGCTATGTTGTCGCATGGCAAGTATTTTTCTTTCTTGGACTTGGACATATAGCGTTCGTCCGTGAATTTTCCCATGTACAGGGCATTCCATATGGAGCATTTGAGAGTAGCAGAAGAATTCTACAGTTCTACTTTTTGGTTGGGAATTTTTGAAAGAGCTTTTACTGATTTTTAAAGGGTCGACTTGATAGCAATAACAAGTTTTCTAAAAACATCTGTGACCCTGTATTTTAAAATATACTGTGTGTGTGCAACTTTGTGTCGCTGTCTGTCTGTGTGTGTGTGTGTGAGTGAGTGAGTGTGCGAGAGTTTAAGCTTAAAGCTATTGTACACTTGGTGTCGTGTCTGCCCCTTCTTCTCTCTTCCCCTCCTTGCTCCAACCTTTTTCTCGTCCTTACAGGCAGCAACAAAAATGACGTTGCTTTTGCTGTCGTCGTCGTCGCCAGCTGCCTCTGCTGCTGCCTTTGCCCCTGCCCCATTGCCCCTTCTCGCTCTCCCCCTCTCATCAGTCCTCCGGCTGTCTTCCCTTTTTCTCAGCCGCTTTGCCAACGCATTTTGTTTTGTTTAGAACGCAAGTTCCCTCTGTATGTGTGTTTATGTGTGTGTGTGTGTGGGCGTCCAGGCAGCATGCCTCATGCGGCATGTTCCTTGTACCTTGCTACTTGCTACCTGTGTCTCTGCCACACAATTTTTTGGAGTGCAAGCTCTTTAAAGGTGGCAAGTTTGCAGCTTGCTTTAAGGCTTCGCTGACATTACAGACATTACCTGGGACAGCACGCCGGAAACAGCCTTGCAACCCTCACTGTAGCACACACACACACACAACCAACACTCACACACACGCACCTTAACACATTTTTCCACTTCCTTTTCATTTTCAGGCCAAATGAAAAATTGCACACGCGGGAATTTGATTTTAACATGAGAAATAAATACAATGACGTTGACTGCGACGTTAGCAGCGCTGCTTAAGAAGTGGGTAGGTGGGTGGGAGGGGGTTAAGAAGGGGGTAGGGGTTGGGGCACTTATTGGCAACATTGCAGCACAGCGCTTTTGAGACAACAGCAAAATGTAGTGTGTTGTAGTTATAGTTTTGCATATGGTGCGTGTCGATAATGATTTAATTAGGAAATAATTAAAAATTAAATTTGACGTCCTTTGACTACCTTGACAGCTCTTTCAACCCCTTGACAGCTCCTCCTTTGATTAAACTGGGTATCGAAATTTAATTTTAAAAACCTACTTTATCATTTTGAAAGGAGAGCTTGCAAAGGTGAGCTTGCATTTTTAAACATTACTCGAGTATGTCGCAGCCTTAGCTTTTCAACTACTTATATATTTTTCAATTTAGAGTATTTTTACGAATATTTAAAATTCTAGAAAAATTCGAAAAAAGTTGTTACTTTCTATTCAGTGCTGTATATAAATATTTAAATTTATTAGGCATCGTTTAAATTACTATTTATGTATCTATGTAATATGTAAACCTTTTAAAAGTGAAGATGAATTATCGACCAATAGTTCCCATAGCAGATACATATATGATATGGTAGTTCAGATGTGGTCAGGTTTGGTTTAAGATAATACAAAATGTATAATCTATGGAACTGGTTGAGATATCTAAAAAAAAAACAACGTAGCTATAATTGATTTATGATGCGTGATATGCTCTGAATGATTGTAAATTTGTTGCTCATTTCGTTGCAGCAACGCGCGCCTTGCAACATTTGATAAGCAGCAGACGCGGCATCGTCTCAAATTCCCAACCCTTTTTTGTTAGAGTTATATGATTCCGAGGCCCAACCCTCAGTTTTGTAGTGCTCTCGCATTCCTAGCCCTAATGCCGGAATTTCAATTTAAAGCCTTAAACACTAAACTTGATTACACGCGATTCACTGAGCAGCAAACTCAGTCTGCAGATAGGGGGATAAAAAAAGGTGTAGAGCAGGGAGAGGGTATCTATCCTCCAACTTGACTCCCTTCCCCCTCCCCTCTCTCACTGTATACGATGTCCTGTCTCCCATTGTCTTGCCGTATTCTCGCATGAACAGCAAAAGTTGCTTGTGTTTCTGTAAACTGGGATCAAAGTGACATAAGTTCAGTCGGCATTCGGCTTCAATTTATTTAATGCCAAAAACTTTTAATGTAATTAAAACGGATAATGCCGAAATCGCGCAAAACTTTAAAACTCCAGCTTAAAGTGAGCGAGAGCTATGGGTGAGAGATTATGAGAGAGTGCCGAAAGTACCTCATGCGAATTCGTTATAATTTTTTAAGTATTAAAAAACAAACACGCAAAACACAAAGGATAAAATGAAAGGAAACCTTAAACATTTTCATTAAATTTCGTTTATTTTCCGAATCGGACAACGATTTTAGTTTCTAAATTACAGGTCTCCAAGTTTTGTCTTCCTAATTAATTTTAACGAATGTTGGTAAATCTAGTAAATACTATTTCTTGAAAACCTTATAGGGAATCGAACGAAGCGAGAAAGAGAGAAATTTAAGAACGCACACGTGCCATAAAGAGCTCAAGTTACTTGCTGGGATTACACATGCCCCCAGAACTCCGCCTTTTCCAACTATAAACTTTTACCCCACTCAATAAAAGAGGATGTAGTAGGAGAAACTAAAGGCTGTGTCCAGTTGTGACGATCGCGTTGGGTTTCTGTTGCAAATGAGCAATGGAGCAATGAAGCAAGCGGCCAATGCGGCGTATGCGTAATGTAAAACTTTAGAGCAGTCAGCAGGCAAGTTAAAGAAGACTCTCTAACATTTTCCAAATGCTGCACATTTTTGTTGCTGACGACGACACAAATACACACACACACATGTGTGTGTGTGTATGGGGAGCGGCAAGTGTAACAAAGGCAACAATTGGAGGCAAGGAGATAGTAGGGAAAGGAGGGAGTTTTTGGGGTGGAGCAGGATGTGCGGACGGTCGCACAGACGAGTCGGAAGCACGGACAAACAAACGGATAAGAAGGAGCAAAAGGAGCGAGTGGCAAGCAACAAAAGGGGGCATGTGGCAGGCGAAGGACGCACAAATGAACGAAGAGAGAAACGAAACGAAATAGAACGTACAACGTACATGAAAAAGATAAGCGCACAGAGCGTCGCTGATAACGCAAGTTGTGCTAGCCGGCAACAGGACTTGTAGCAAGCACACCCCCACCCCTCCCCACTACTCACACACACATACCCAAGGGCGTAGACGGGCTGAAAACTAGGGGAATTACCATTATTTCTACAATAAGATACAAGATACTTTCAACATTTAAATAATGTTGTTAATTTAATAATTTAATAATGAGAAAGTCTTGGTATCTTTTAATTTATATAATCTTTAATTACTAACGACGTATTCTAATTAAGTATTTCTTTAACTTTAATAACAATTAAAGAACGTATTTGGAAGGGCGAGCTTTATAAATCTTGTTTCCTAATTAGTTGTGTGTTTATTTAGAAACTTTAGTAGTGCCTGTACGTCCACATTTCGGAGACTCATTATTTTTTTTGTTAATTTGTGTTACTTTATAATAATAAGATAATTTGTTTTAAAGACATTGAGCGCAATTTTCTTTAGTAAGTTCATAAATATTTAAGAATCAAATAGCTCTTGGAAAAACGTCCCGACTTTGCCAAAATATCTACTTAAGCAATTTCTAGGAATTCTTCATTATCTTAAAGAAATGATGCTTCCCCCTTGTCCACACCCGACTACGCCCTTGCAAATACATACATAACACTACATGCCACCCCGAGGCAAGTCAGGGATAGACAGACAGACACACAACGCCATGGAGGACTTGTGAATTTTAACATTTTAGAGAAAAGCGAACGAAAATTTTCGAATGTCAGCGTCGACTGAAACGAATTGTTGGGGCAAGCAGTTGGAGGAGAGGAGGGTTGGTGGGGATGATGCTGGGGGAGGTGTGGTAGGAGAAGCACAGTAGCAGCAGTAGAAGCAACGACAACGACTTTGCTGGAACGAAACAATTTGTAATTTATTTGCGAAGCGTGCGAAAGTTGAGGCAGCTGCCAAAGGCGTAGCTAGAGATGGCTCTGGCGATGTGGCACAACTGTGCCGGGGCATGCCACACGCGTAAGCAGCAGATAGAGTTGATGAGAGAAACAGAGGCAGAGGCAGACGCAGCGACAGGCTGGGGCAACCTTTGGGGCAGGCAGTAGCAAAGGGAGGAGAAATCATAGGAAATGGTTGGCAGTCGCTTCTACGGCACGCTTTAAAGACACACCACATTTTTTTTTAAGTTTAGTTTTGGAAATTTATTTAAAACTTTATGCTTTACACAATTTGAAATTTTTAGTTTTAATTTATTACTTTATGTTATTATTCTTCTTCGTTTTTTTTTTCTATTTTTCTGTGCATTTAATTAAACTTGTTTGTTTGCTATAATTGATTTATTTAGTTTGTATATTGTTTGCTAAGTATATAAACTATGAACTTTTTAAATACCTATTTCAAAATTTTAAGCTGCCATTTTCTGTTCTTATATTTATACTCTTGCAGAGGATAACACAATTTCTTCATGAAATATGTAAAATACATAGACGAATAAGACTTTAAGAGCTACTCTAAAACAATTCAAAACTCCCACCTTGAAATAATCAGCAACCTTGACATAATAAACAGACCTTTCCAAAGTAGACTACTATATCCAGACTCGACTATACATATATGCTTTGTTGCTTCTTAAGATAACTCTAGCAAACCCACATTCTAAGTATTTGGTATTATCTTTTAGATGCCCATCAAATTTTGTTCAAATCGGACGGTAAAAGGACAAAAATATAGAATTTTTAAAAATCTTATTGGCTCTCAAGATATTTTAACTGAAATATAAAACTTTGTTTAAAAAATAGTAACTTATAAGGAATTTTAAATAAAATCTCTGCAAGCGTATTAAATCTTCGGATTGCCGAAGATAAACATTCCGTCTTTATTGTTAGTTTATTTGGAAGTTGTTGTTGTTGTTGGTTTTTTGACTATGTTACTCAGTCCGGCAGTTTTGAATGAGCTTTCGTGTGTGTGTGTTTGTGTGTGCAAAAGCTTTTAGCAACTTATGGACTGCGGGTGCGTGTGTGTGAGTTTGGAAGAAATCCTTTTAAAAATTACATGCATATCTAATTCATTTATCTTTCTACTAAAAAGTATATCAAAATCGTTTGATTCATCTAAATATGTATGTGAATATAAGACAAAGCTTTAAAGCTTTGTAGAGTACAAAAATTGTAACTGTTGTTGGGCCTGACTTTATTATTGTTTATTTGTTTTTTGGAGCAAACAAAGACCGAACTGAATATGAATATATACTATATATCATTTTATAAATCGTCTATCGGTTGTTGTTCTTGTGGTATTTGCTTAATCAGTCTTTGTATACAAAATTAATTAATTTAGCAAATTTACTATGTTTATTATTCACCTGCGTGCGCCTTAATTCGTTGTCAAGCAGTAATTAACTAGGCAAAAATCAAAAAACCAAGTTAGAAAATTATTAATAAACAGGTAATAAAACGAAACACAAACCATTTAATGGGGGGAACTTGGTTTGATCATATTGGAGCTCTTGCAAGTTGCATGTTGCATAGACAGTAAAGGGTTTTTGTTAAAAGGGGCGTCAATTAATTAGTCTGCCCATTGAATGGACGTGATGTGAACATTGAACATTTGTTTGCACTTATTCAAATTATATTTTAATTTGACACTTATAAACAAATAGACTTGCTTACAATTCAATAAATTAGGAATCAAATATTACAATACGAGACAGTTATCATTTTGTTTAGTTTTCAATTTGTTTTTTTTTTTTTGAAAAAAATAATATATACAAGGTTGTCGACTTCACATTCGAAACTGTTTTGAGAATTGTTTTTCTTTTCTATTTTTTTTTTTGTAGGCGAACCACAGCGTATTTTAAATGCAGTTATCAGCTACAAAAGCGTGCGATCTTCTGGAAGAATTCTTGGTTATTGTTTTCTCATTGCCTGGGAATCATAGTTATATATGCTGTAGTTTTGGGTGATTGGGAGGAACGTGAAGATCGCTTAATACTTGCTAACTTAAGAACATGCTATAGATTTACAATTGTACTTAGGCCTAATATTAGAATTTACAATTTTTAGTTGTACACTTAGACGACATTGGATTTTGGGGTAAGTTTGGGGCTGAGAAAAACGTATATCTATATATATGTATATAGTATATATATATATATGTAAAAAAAAGTGACATTGAGAACACAAATTTGCCCGCTTATAGTATTCTATATATTAGACCTAACTCCGACTATCGTTGCTCTCACTGAAGCTCTGTTCGCTCGATTCACGTCGGCTGCTAACTGGCTTCGCCTTGTATTCTGTGATAAAAACCGTGACCGAATTCACGGTCACTTCACGTGTCTGCGCCGTCGAGCGATCCACGTTCTTCAAACGCGCTGGATAACGTTTATGTCGCTGTCTGTCATGTCCGCTGCCATGTCGCGAACTTGATGCCGGTTTACCATTGGGCATGTTGCCGCTGGCTCCTGGAAGTGTCGCTGCCTGCTGAGCGACTAGCGCCGAGTTCAGGCGCGGTTTGCGCGTAGATGTGCCTGCAAACAGAATAGAGAGGGAGGAGAAAAGGGGGTGTAAGTCCAGAGTATAAAGAGTGCTTATGTATGTGACTAAATTAGATGAGTAATAATTGAGTATGTCAAATTACTCAACGTCTCTGTCCTACAACGTAATTCAAATGTGACGACTCTGTTTATGGTGCAATTACTAAACAAGGTTACGTATTTATACACCACAATAAATAAAGATGCAGAGTTGAGTGATTTTGTAACCTTCCTAATCATTTCCTAATTACGTCTTAGTCACTATTTACGTCTGAGGCATGTTGAAATCACCAACAAGGTAACGCACATAAACAAACATACACCACAGCCCTTGCCTTGAGTCCTTTTTTGAGCACAGAACTATATATCATTCTTTATTTCGCTCATTGCAGTAACACAAATAATTAAACAATGTCACCTTGTTAATAAACACACCATGGTCTGCGTCTCATTCACAATCAAAATCAAAATCGAGGTCACTCACCTTTTCTCACGTCACACATGCGACACTTGAATGCCTCCGCCGAGTTCCTGTACGTGCAGACACTGCAATCCCAGAAATTCTCCTCAATTACTTTCGCTTGGCGCTTTTGTCGTCGCACGGGCGATGATTTCTTGTCCATAATAAAAAACCGCTCAGCAAAAAAAATATGTAAAATTGCAGCTGGCCGAATTTTTTGCAATTGTTTTTGTGGCTGCTTCTGCTGCTACTGTTGTTGTTGTGGCTGCTCTTGTTGGGCGAAGCACAGAAATGCTCGCAAACTCTCACGGCAGCGTCCTGGCTTAGAGAAATCTATACACTATTACATTTACCACTCCATTAATGTTAAAATTGGCAATATATAACTGCTTATTTGGTGTGAAAAACCTCTGCAATTTCTTTTGGGCCAAATAGAAAATTGTTGCGGAGTTGCCGTATGTGACGCGAGAATAAACACAAAATATTGCTGCCTATCGATGTATCGGCGTACACAGCAGGAACGATATATCGATATGTAAATCATCGACTATATTTTTTATAAATCAAATTTCAATTTCTTGATTGCTATAAAACTTAAATATTAATTATTTATTTGTTCTTCGGCTTAATGTTTTTGTTCTGTAATAAATCTATAAAACGATTTAATTTTGTATTTATGTTTAGTTAATTCATTTATATACATAGGTACAAATATTAAAATTAAGTAATGCTTTGAAGATCCCTCAGTTAAGCAGACTCACTGCTCGAGCATATTCTCAAAGTCTTTCAGCTCCAGCTCACGTTCTATAACTTGTGTATATAGATTGTCCAGTGTCTCCTGCATACGTTGCTTCAGTGTGGCATTCTGAATAGAGGCTATTTCGGTGGATTTTTGCGATTGCTGAGCCTTCAGTTCGCTTATTTGACGTGTCAGTTGATTGATCTTTTCGTGAATTTGTTGCTGTGTGTACTGCGGTTGTGGATCGTCCATAAACTCCATGTTCTCGAATTCCTCACGCTTACTTATCATTTGATTTTCATAAAATCCGCTGGGAGCAGCTAGATTTGAACTTGAACCAGCTGCACTGAGCTTGGGACTACTGGTTTCTCGCCCAAACATGGATTTGCTAAACTCATTGTGTTCCATCTTAATGCCACTACTGCTGGCATTGGCTCCTCCACTGCTGGTGGCACCAAAGAAGTCTGACATGCGTGAATCGTCAGCAGAGAGACGTGAAGATTCTTCCAGTTCATGGCGCTGTTGCCGTGAATCATTGCCAGGCAACTGGGGTTCATCTTCATCATCTGTAGTGGAGACTTCTTCGCCGAAAATATCATGGGCAGCCACGCCCATATTTGGCGCCCGATGTGTATCAAAGGTGCTGGTCTCGTCGTCATCGGATTCTACATTAATCTCACGCTGTGAAGTACTCTCATTGATAGTCTTGTCGCTGGCATGCATTGTATCATCTTGCAAATCTTCATCCGCTTCGTTATAGGGCTTAATATCCGACTGATCCATCTCATCGTGGGGTTTATCCTCCTCATTAATAATTTCGTATTCAACGCGTACAGCTTCGTTGTCTATTCGAAGTAAATGCTTGACTTCTTTCTCAATTTCCGGGGTTTCCACATTCTTTTTCTTTAACGTTTTGCGAAAACGTCGTTTGCGTACATTTTTACAAGGTGGAGTTATGCCATGAGGCCATAGATACTTTTTATCCACCTTATTTGGATCCTTCTTCTTGTTCTTGTTTGGCGATTCCTTTTCGGTCTCATCCTCCGGCTCCTCCTTGCATATCATCAACTGACAAATATCCGCCGATTTGTAAAAACTTTTGTTATCGATTGTTTTATAACTTTCCACAACTGTGGGCAAGTCCACAATTTTAGTATATAGCAATTGATCATCCAAACGCACTTCTCCATATCGCAAATCCTGATCCAGCTGTATATTTAATCTATCCTTTATATTGCCAGCTTGTATGGATTCGTGCACCACAGTTGCGAGGTGCTAGAAATCAGAATTACAAAATTAAGACACTTTTCCAAAAATGTAAACAAATCATCACAACATACTTTGGGAAAACGCATTATGAACTGATTTTCTAGTTCAACTCCATCATCCCTGGGTTTGTGCTCTGCCTGCTTCTTCTTTTCAAACATTCTGCACTTGTTTAACAAAGAAATTTATTTAAAAAACTTTAAAATTACTTTTTATAAATTGCTGCACGAAATTCTGTTGCTCTAGACTAGACTTCGGTCATTTCGATTTGAACAAGTTCAAATGAACGGGTCTTAAATTATTAAGCAAATTGAACGAAAAATTCCAGCTCTGCTCTGAACCTTTTTCTGGGAAGCAATTTTGCCACACGTTTCAAAACATTCGCGCCATCTTTTGTCTGTTTACTAAACGCCACTTGTTGTTCAGTTTTAAAAGTAAATTCTTATCGACAATCATCCCCAAAAGTTACCCGCAAATTTAAATAAAACGATGAGCGACAAACATATTAGGGAGAAAGTCATTAAAATAATTAATAATGATAATAATAATATTTACTTTGAAATACTTGCAACAAATATCAGTGACGTACATTTCACACTTCTCTACATCACACTTCTGGCTTAAATGCTTTTGGCTAATAACCATCAGTCTGGCTGCCGCACTGTGCCTACGCAATACGCCAAAATGGAGAGTAAAGGCCGTCAAGAGCACAACTTGTTTGCTTCTTTACACATATGTTTGTCTGTGTATAGTTATTTATAATAGACTTAAACAAATACAAATGTACGAGTAATTAAAACAATAAACAGCAGTTGTCATCTGCAGTTGCTTATGTTCACAGTTTAAATATAGCTTATCTTATCTTATAATAATTGTGCGCATCTCATTTAACTCCCTTTGGATTGTAGACTCCCAGGAAAGTGTTGCACTTACGGCAATAATGATTTCCTGTGCGGCAACTGTTCATGCAGTAGGGAACAAAGCAGGCACAAAAACACCAGCTAAAAATAATAATAAATTGAAAATTATTGTTTATTATTAGGTGCTTTTTACAAGTCTCTAGAGATTCTGAAAAGAAATTTCTGAACAGTGGGAGTAAAGCAATAAACTTGTTTTTATATCAAAACCCTCAACAAATATTTTAAAATTTAAAGCATTTTAAACTATGTATTTTTAATAAAATTTTATCAAAATAATATCAGGCCTCTACAAATATTTTGATATTGAAAAACACTTGTTGCCTGTTTTCACAAATGTGTAGCTTTGTTTTTGGACCTTTAGAGATTTGTAAAAATGTATTTTTAATTTTTCTACTTACCCCACTAGGCAGACTAAAGCTGCAGCCAGATGAGTCCGAGAATTGGGAGTGTGCGTCATACGCGTCGTCTTCTGGACGCCACAAGCTGGACACAAAACGCGGCAGGGATTGGGGCCCAAATTGGTCGGAGCTACAATAAAATAATAATATTATTTTTGCAATTCTTGTGTACAATTAAGCAACTTACCTGCTGACACAATTGTTGGCTCAAATGGTTGCTGTTGCTGTTGTTGTTGTGTTGGCAGTGGTTGTGCATTTACCACAATCACTGGAGCGGGGAAGCTTCAGGTGTGGCACGTTGTGTTGCTATTGCCACATCGTATGATGGCGGTGCCTCAATGGGGCCAGTAAATCCGGTTGCAGGTTGTTCAATTGTTGGCGTTGGCAAAGGTGCGCTGGGCATTTGTAAATCCACTTGTGGATAAAGCATGGCACGCTTTTGATCCATGGCTCAGAGTACGAAGTTCAGCTTCAACTTCGTATGAATCAGGGCCTATATACAAATCACAGCCAAAGAGCTTTGTTTGCTTAGCTAATTTGCAGGTACTTCAAGCTGCTTCAGTGGCTTAATTATCTTCCTCTCTATCTCTCTCTCTTTCGCTTTTCTTTTCTCACTCCGCTCACTCAAAGTCGTCGAATGTTCCGTTTCACTTTCAGCACACAACTAAAATCAAGTTGTACGGCAAATAACCAAATGAGCTGCCAGTTTAGCCAGATTCTCTGCGAGAGTGAGAGCAAGAGCGAGCTTAAAAGCTAACTGAAAACATTGGCAATCTTTTAAGGTAATTGCAAGACTCGAAAAACACGAAATTTAGATAATAATTGAATGTATTTGAACAATTTATCTAAGGTATACAAACGTTTCAACAAAGAATACAGTAGTATACATAAAGTATGTGTACATGAACAATTGATCATCTCTGTAGTAAACTTTTGCTTTACAATTATTTTGATTTTTTTTAATAATATGTAAGACTTAAATTTATTTACTTTTTCAAATATTTAAGAGAATACAAAACAAAATATTGACTTGTAAAGTTGGCAAAGCTAAGGGTCAACAGATTTTAAGCTAAAATGTTAATTTGTTCATGAATTGACATTTAATATTTTTATTATAAATATAAAATACGTAACGTTACAAAAATAATTGTGTAATCTATATACGATAATAACGTCATTTTATATTCTCATGCAAATTTACTAGAGGCAAGTTTCACTGTATTTTTGGTTATTAACAGCACATTTGTATCTCTATCTACAACTATCTACAATTTTGTATTCAATTCTTGTTCGAATTTGTGCATGTAGCTAAAGCTCTGTCAGATAGACGTACTTCTTTGGGAGTCACGACATCCGGCTTTATCTACGGTTGTAGGTGCCCAAGTAGTGATCACACATGCCACAGTAGTGATTGGTATTCATGCAACTTGAAATGCAGTAGGGCAGGCAGACACAGCAGTAGAGTCTAAAGAAGGTATCGATATCAATATCACTATCAATTTTTTATCAACGAGGTTGATTACTCACTGAAACAAGCAGAGAAGCAACGCAATTAGATGTGTGCGTGAATTGGGTTTGTACATGACACGAGTCCTTGCATAATTATGACAATATGGACACTGTATATCCTGAGGCTCGGGACCAAAACTTGGTCCTCCCGGCACAACAATTACAGTGTGTTGGGTTGACGGTCCTGTTGTCACTGCGGGAATTGCAGTTACTCCCGGTCCCGTTGTCTGTGCCGGAATTGTAGTTGCCTGATCATAACTGGGAGGTGCTGGTGATGCATGCAACAAGTGTTGTTGCTCCGCCTCATGCAGCTGTCCGGACAACTCTTTGGGCTCCTCCAGCGGTGCTTTTGGGTAAACAGGTTCCATTATCTGATTATGACTGAAGTATGACGAGTTCTGCACTCGAAATAACCATGAAAATCGAATGAGAGAACGCACCCAATGGTTTCTTATCAATAA
Source organism: Drosophila neotestacea (assembly GCA_035044365.1). Taxonomy (NCBI): domain Eukaryota; kingdom Metazoa; phylum Arthropoda; class Insecta; order Diptera; family Drosophilidae; genus Drosophila; species Drosophila neotestacea. The sequence continues at coordinate 2,397,503 of JAWNMD010000155.1, forward strand.
AAGCCGTTTACTCAGCCAGCTTTGTGGTAGGTTTCTACTTCTTCTTCTTTCTCTGCTGTTGCTTGTTGAAAGCTTTTTGCTGATTGTGAGTGTTTATTTGTTTACCTTTTGGGGAATATGTTACATGTCTATATCTAAGAAGTGAAAGCGCTACAGTTGAGTGTGCTAGACAGGAAGATACTCGGTCACTTAACACGTATATCTATCTAAAGCGAGAAAGCATTTTCGTATTTAGAGCTTTCAATAAGCTCTGAAAGTTGTTTCTTTTATTTTTATTTAGTATGTTCATATTTCTTTTATTTTGTAAGTTATTGGACTGGCCACTAAAAGTATATCATTAAATTATTGCAACCAGGGAATGAAACCGAAACGAATTTCGGTTCCGGTTCCGGTTCCGGTACGTGCCGAAACGAGTATTTCGGTAAAAGGTTCTATTTCGGTGTTGTCCTTTCGGTTCCGGTTTTCGTATCGGTTCATACCGGTAAAGTAAAGTAATTTTTAAAAAAATTTTAAAGTAAAGAAAATCGAATTTTATCAACAAATATTTGTGTATGTATGTATAAACGTACAAATGCATGCATTTTAGCATGTTAAGTCTGACATATAATTCAAGACATTTTTTTATAGTGCAAAACCATGTTCGTACGAAAAATAACAATCAAATTTTTTTAAATGTACCGAAACCGTACCGGTACGAACTTTTCGGTTTTCGGTTCTTGAAAAATAATTTGTTTCGGTTCCGGTTCCGGTTACGGTATTTCATTTGAAACGGTTAATTTCGGTTAACGGTTCCGGTTCCGGTTCCGGTTACGGTTTCACTCCCTGATTGCAACACAAGGAATAATATACAAAAGAAGAGCTTTGCTTCATCTTTGTTTGTCTTCACGCCTTAATATTTATTACTATTATTTTTTATGCGGAACAAATCAAGTCTAAGGTGTGCAAATTAGTTTAAGATGTTACACAATTTTCTAGTAAAACAACGTTTCAATAATTTTAAAATTTGGTGGAGCCAGACTCTTAAAGATTAATGTGTTCTTGGACTGATAATCATTGCTATATGTTTACATGCCCGGAGTTGCCTCCCCGGACTTGATACATAAATTGCCGCTAAGTTATCATACTTGATTAAGTAACAAAAATATGTATTTATCAACGTGTCTCTCAACAACTATTTATGAAGAAATGTTTGCATATTGTTTTGGAATATTGTTTATGTTTATTTTTTTGGCATAAAGCTGGCCATTGAATGGAGCGTTAATCGCTGCTATAAACGCCCACAAACTTGTTGCAATTACCGCAGAAATGATTCGCATTCATACAGCTTGTGGCGCAGTAGGGTAAACAGGCGAAACACCAAAGTCTTTGCAGCATCCAAAAAATAACAAGATAAGAGATATCATAAGTGGAATTCCAATTTAACCGATAAGGGAACTTACCCCACAATACACAACAAGGCAGCCATACAATGTGTTCTCACACTTGGCGCATATTCAACTCTCGTCAATTTCTGGACATGACAATGGGGACAGTTGATGAAGCAAGGATCTAGACCCACTGCTGGTGGAGGCTGATCTGTGAATAAATTACAACTTGCAACAAAAGTCTGTCTGTCTGTCTGCTGTGGCACACTTACGTTGTATGACAATCACTTGAGTTGCTGGCGTTATCGTATGTTGCACATGTGTTGCTTGCTCATAACTGGGCGGCTGTTGTGGCAACATCTGTGTCTGCGCAGGCGTATATACAGCAACTTGTGGCTGATGATGATAACTCATGCCACAGGTGTCCGTACTGTGTTGCAAGTTCTTTTGCATGCTCAATTTATTCGTCTATCCGCACACAGGTCTGTTCGTAATCACCTTTGGTTTCGTACTCGCTCTCTTTTCGGCTTGTATACAAGCAACAATGTTGACACCTGTTGTGTTGCAGCAACATTTTGTAAAAAGCTTTGACAATGTTGCCAGCTCTCGGAAATATGTTGTTCTTTTGCTAATTGTAAGTGTAGCAGTAATGAGCTGATTAAACTTATGAATAATATTAATTTTTTATAATTGAATAAAAATTTTATTTAAAATTAATGATTTGATTTAAACAATTATGGATATTATTATTGGTTGGAATATTTTCCTAGATAATTTATTAATTATTAGTATATTTAATATATGTATAATAATTATAAAGATGTTGATTAATTAAGCAAACGAGTGAGGACAAAGTGATTCCCCATACTGAGTTCTGTAATACGTTATTACGTATTCGCACACACATCTCTGTAAACATTCTTAACTAAACGTATTTCAGAGAAACGAACGCCAGATGGCGCCTTTGCTTCTCAGAATCTTCGAATTTATTCTCATATAGTTTATGTTTATAATGAAACTGATAAGAAACTTTTAGGGAGAGATTCAACAGATTGACAATTCGCTAAAAAAATTTATTAAAAACATTGGAAAAATCCGATAAGGAAGAATTGGCAATAAGTAAATACAGGTAGAGTTTCCGCTTGTAAAACGGCCAATCTTTTAGATAACACTCGATGTTACGTTAGAAAAACGAGATTCGTCATCATTAACTAAAGTCATATTATGAGTAACCATGTCACGCAACCACCCCGTTAACCTGTAAATTTATTTATGGCATGAAGTTCAATTTTATTAAGTAGTACAGAGGAGTGAAGAGTTAATAATAATATGTAAAATGTCAGCAGGACAACACCTCTGACACCTTGTACTTAACACTAATGGCATCCTATAAAAGGGATAATTGCTTTAATATCAAATATTTCAATTAATATGCAGTCGAGCATTTAGAAATGGATCAGCGTTCGTAGGTGCCAATATAATTGTGGCACGATGGACAAGAATGATCGATGTTCCGAGCACAATCCGTGCAATACAAAAACGGAACACAGGGCCAACAACTGCAACAGTTGACAAAGAATTATTATGATATAGAATTAATGGAATAACCATCGAATTGCTTACGCAAAAGCACAAAGAAGCAGAGCAATGAGATGTGTCCTTGTTGTAGACTTTGCCTCCGTTGTAGTCCACACCTCCAGGTGGCAAGTGGGGCAGATCACTCTACTTGACTCAGGACCAACGTTTGTCGACATGTTGCAACTATAAAATATTCCCTTGTTTAACTCAGTTGGGATTTAGCTCGCCTCTTTATATATACTCCTATTATGTACCCGCATTCATTATGTACAGTGGTTAATATCTTAAAATATACATCACATACTATAGGTTTTTACTTATATATAATTATATACTAGACACTCTACTACCAGTACTTTTAGTTGCGAGGGTATTGTATGCTTTTCCTAATTATGTAAGATGCATTTGTTGACTTTAAATAATTAATTCAGATTCCCGTTCAGCAGAGACAAGATGTATATATTATACATTCAATAGGTCATCTACTCTTATCTGTCTGTATTTAATTAGGTATATAATTTGTTTCAAATTTGATACGTTCCCGCATTAAGCATAGAATATCTGAAGTTACAGGGCATCTTCTAGATCAATATGCCTACTTGTCATTATCCGCAATAACATTTTCTTTAACATTTTCTTTATCATTAATATATATAATTTGGCGTGATGAAATAAAAACAGTATAGTATGCAATAAAAGATACCCTGTAACCACAGACTTAAGGGCATTATAAGCTTGGGCACAAAATATTTTTGCGAGTGTATCTAATTTGCTAAGCCATCATACCCGTGTTTGACTGTTCCTCTTTCTAAAAAACTATCTCTCACTTATAGTTTTTTAGAAAGAAAAAACTATCTCTCACTTATAGTTTTTTAGAAAGAGGAACACATTCGAATTTATTTTTGATTGTATTTATATATATATGTATATAATGTACATATATAAAATGTATAAGAATTTGGCAAATGAATGACGTGTTGCTTTGCCCTAACACACAAATTTGCAGATAATATAAAACGACTTTAGTTTAGTGATTTTAACATAAATGTTAACTATTTATTTAGTTATCGCAGCGTAGACATTTAATATATAATAATTTAATATTTCTTTTTCCAATACAACCAATGCAATACAATTCTCTCAGCGTACTTTAAATTAAAATATATTGCTTTCATTTTAAATATATTTGCACTTCCATAAGCAACTTTTCGGATTCCAGATTTGTTGCTAACTAAACTAATACCTGTTTGAGTTTATATTATCAACTGAAATTGTTCTTATGTATGTGTATGTTTAAAATTTTGAATTCAATTGAAATATGATGTCACTTCTCAGCATTTTATTGAATAAAATATTTGTGTTTCAATAATTTCAACGTGCTTTACATAGGAATTTCTCTTGTGGAATTTATGTATTATAATTATTTGCAAAGTGCTTTATTGAATCATTTCGCAAGTGAATAAATTTATGTATATATTATCTTGTGGTTTTTAGATTAATTCATAGTCGCGTGGCAAGAAGTCATATTAAAGAGAATTTTAAATAAGAAATTGCCATATAGACGTGACCTTTAACATTTGATTAGGTGATGATTAAATTGAAAGTTTATTATGCTTTCAATTTTGATAGGTGCCAATATAAGAGCCGCAGCTGGGGCAACTGTGTGTGGCACTTTGACAGGAGTCCACACAGTAGGGAATGCAACAGCAACAGATGCCACTGAAAGATAAAGAGAAGATGAGAGGAGAGGAAAGTCTTTATCGGTATCTATAAGTGTGTCCTTGTCAACTTACCCCACGATGCAAATTAGCAAAGCCAGTAAATGCGTCTTGGTGCTTGGCTCATGCTTCACCGTGGTCTGTTGACGTGTGTGGCACGAGGGGCAGGTTACCATAGCCGGCGTACGCCCCAAATTATTATTTAGAACCGGTGCTGTGAATATATACACACATATATATATACATATATATACTGTACTTCTCTTAAACTTCAATTAAGTAGGTGGCACAAACTAACGTTGCATATAAACATTTGGTTGTTGCACGGTAATTACTGCTGGCTGAGGCGCATTCTCCGCTGGAATCATCGTTGGGGCACCTAAGTCGCCATATTGGGGTGGCGCCTCTTGGACATGTGGATACATGTTAGATTTCGATTCCATTTCTATCACTCAACTGTTGCTGTTCTTCTCGTTGTGTTGCTGCCGCTTCCGCCTTCCGGATGGAGGTCTTCTCTGTTTGCTGCCCGAAACGAAACTGAAAACGTCTAACTAAAGCCGCCGAAGCCTGTTGTTATACATGTGTATGTCTACAACTGTTGATACATATTTCTGTATTCATTGGGTATACACAACCAAGTGGGTGTGCTTGTCCGTGTGTGTATGTTAATGTACTGCTCGTTTTGGGACTCAAATGAATGTTTGAACTTTGAAGAAAAAAGGAAAAATCAAACGTAGTTTGGGTATTCCGTATATAGACAGTTTATGTATGTCTGCATTGAATAGAAGTATTCTATAATTTAGATTAAGAATACAATGACAACTCTTAGCGCAATCCATTAAAGTTGTTTCATTCATTGATTCACAGATAAGCCAAACAACAAGTAAAGTATTTCATTTAAAAAATCTGTGGTATCAAGTATACGTATATAGTTTCATATTTGTAAAAACCAAATCATTGTTTTATTGTTAAAGTATAAGTTTTATTTATTTGTTTAACATTGGTTTTTTTTTAAAGGGTGTATAAATTAATAAAAGATAAAAACAGGGAATAAGAAAACAAAAAAACCTCTAAAGGCAAATAAAAATGATGCATTTGCTCGATAAGCGAATTTGTAAATTTATATTTATCTTTTTATTTATTTATTTATGTTTTGTGAAGTGTTTTCTTTATTTCTTTATTTTTGCCCCAATAATGTGATTCATTTGATAAGACAAGAATGGAGTTTACACATTGATTCGACTTTTGCATTATTGGGAATTTGTAGTAAGGCTTTGTAGAGTGCCGATATTTATGTGAACAGAGCTGTAAGCAAAAACGTGTCCAAGTCAATGTCAAAAATTTGCACTTGTTTTAATTAGTACTCTTTTGCTCATGTATTTTTTTTAATAGGAGATAAGCCAAATGGGCTTAGCGTTAACGGTAAAGGCACTTTTCTGGCTAAAATCAATTAACTATAGGTTAAGTACCTAAGCACTGATTGCAGCTGTCTAATAATGGTTCAAACTTTTAAGGCAATGGAGCCCCGCAAACCTAGCTGAAAATAATAGAAAGATGAGGCAAGATTAAATTTATTCATGAAGCAAGCTTAAATTTATTCATAATGCAATATTGGCTTTATAAATGAAACTGTTGTACACTGATAAAAAGAGAACAAAATATTTATAAAAATAGAGAAAACATGTGGTTTGTAGTACCACTTATATTTGGATTTTCTCTTAAAGTTCTCTTTTTTTTTTTTTAAATATAAGACATTTAAGAGGATAAATTATGTTTTTTATGCCCGTTTTTTTTATCAGTGTAGGTGCTGACTCACTGGGTGCGGCACAAGAGGCACAAGAGAAGAGAAGAAGGCACACACATGCGTGTCTCGATTCCCAGGTCGCTTCTTACATCGTTCCAGTCGCATTTGCATCATCTTGTGGCAGCTGGGTCAACATCCCAGTTGACAAACCTGAAAGACTGCAGCCACAAAAAAATGACTGCTGAATGTTGTGTCCAATCAAGAAATTTGATTGACTATTCGCATTGAGCAAAATCAAAACAGAGGCTGAGCTGGCTTTGTGGAGTAGCCTGAACAAGAGGAGGACGTGGAGAAGTAGGCGTAGTTAGATAGAAATATTCGAGTTCCTATATATCCTATATATATGTCCATGTCATACTTTTCAAAGCCAGTCAAGTGTGTAAAAGCTTTCAATGTTATAGAAAGGACTACGAGGCATATGCGCAACTGTTCGTATTAAGTATACGCACTTTTAAATTAATCTGGCTTACTGAGTACCCTTAGTGTACTAGATTTTAATAACTTTGTAGAAATGTTTATAAATAGATGGGTAGTCATCTGCATTCCCATTAAATAGTTAATATAGAGTCATTATTATTTAACGGCTAATTTACTGTCAGCTATTAAATTAAGGCTTTATATATAAAAGTAGATTTTAAAACTTGAAATTTAATTTTAAATGTATAGATGAATATTTTAAATGCAGTCAATATAGATTACAGCTTCCGAATTTGATGAAATTACTCTAATATAGAAACTAACGACTTTGATTTATAATTAACCATCAATTAAAAATACTTCCATGTGTAATTAGATTATTTTATAATTTATTCGTATGACTTTGTGAATAATAGAATATACTTGTAATAGATCTGTCAATGTATTTGTGATAAGTTTACATAATTGCTTGGTAAGATTCGAGTACTGGGTATATAACAGTCGAGGGCACTCGGCTGTAGCTTTTTTGTTTGTTTTCATTATCGAAATGCATCATAATTTCTTTAGCAACAGTAAAGTAATTGCATGCGAATAACAATAATCGAATAAATGTCATTTGTAGTGAGGTATTTAAAATTCAAGTGTACAACGATTGAAGGCAGCAAAGTGCAGTGAAGCCTCTGTTTAAGTGACCACTTGTAAAAGTTGTTCTTTTTAACGCTCGTAGGTGCCCACAAAGGCCTTGCAGGAGGGGCAAAAGTGATCGGTGTTGCGAGCACAGTCCGTGCAATACAAGGCGCAAGCGCACGGCCAGCACCTGCCACAAAAAGAAAAGAGAAAGCAATAGTTAAACAAAGAGAGAGAGAGATAATTATTTATAAGGGTTACTTACATGAAGCAACACAAGAGCAATGCTAGCAGATGCGTCTTGGTTGTAGCCTTTGGCTCCGTGCGAGTTGTAACCTGTTGCCGGCAATTGGGGCATGCCACATTGCTGGGATTCTGACCTAATGGAGGGGACATTTTACCTGTGGCACGTGTTAAAAAAATAGTACTTTTGTTATAGGTATCGATTGACCTTGGACTGCGATTGCGCTTTGCGTGTCGCTTAGGTTTCTAATCAGTGCAATATGATCTTAAAATATTGTGCTATTATATTTATATTTTTTTAGAATGCACCCCTTTTGCATGTCGCAATTGTTAATTGTGTTCCGGATAAACACATTGGGGAGCAGACACTGTGGAGTGTGGCGTTAATTACATGGCATGTGGCAAGCAAATTAAATTCAATAATTTCAATGGCTTTGCCAATTTACAGAGCAACTCTGACATCATCCATCTAAACATTTTGAACATTCTTACGCTTTCCTTGTCTGTCAGCCTATTAAGCCATTGTGACGGCAACCGAAAGTGTTTGCCACATGCCACATTTATACTTACTTCCAGCGATGTCGTCATTTAATTTAGTATCTTCCAAAATTCTGTCCTACATTTTCGCACACACCCGAAATACTTATATGGAAACAAATATGACAACTACAACTTAGAACTCGAGCTGTTACCAAGTGGGAGTGTCTATGGAAATCTAGATGCCTCTCTTGACCCCTAACTTACCCAAAATGGGTTTTTTCTCCTATTCGGACAATGCTTTATCCGAGTTTCAAACTTATTGCCTGCTTTTGGGCGTAGTCTTTAATCAAATACGTTAATCTAGAAAATTAACATTACTTACTAAATAAGTGGGTGAGTTATTTTCAAGAAATGATTAAAATATGAACACTTTTAGATTAATTAATAATTTCCTAAAGAAATTTATAGTATTAAAATGTGAATTATGGCAAGCATAATTAAAATCATTTAAATTAATTTTTGTATGTACTAAAATGTTTTTAGAAACTTGAAGATAAGTGATAAATAAACTGGGATACTTGACGATGTAGATGTTAAGATATAATTGCTATTATATACTCTGTAAATCTGACACCAAAGAATAAGCACAGTCAACACAAAGTAAACATAATTGAGACGTATCTTATACCCTGTGAAAACAATGGTTTTTTATACCTGTCGGCTGGCTGGCTTTATTTTACTGGACTTTCAAAATTAAATATACAAAGGTGTCCGTGAATAATACTCGTCTATCTACAATTACTGAGATTAAAAACTTAAACAAAACTCAAAGTCAGTAACTGGGACACTGCTTGGTTTTTAATTGACCGTATTATCGATGCTAAACAAATGTTTCTACAATCTTTTAATCTTCGTAATCTACTAGAAGAGAAGCTCAAGCTTACGTAATCAACTTAACAACTCACTCAGAAATTTAACTTTCTTATTTTAGAAGAAGGCGACACGACTTGTTGCACGATTGGGTTACGAAAGCGTTGTGAACTTTTCAGTTCATCGAACCATCAAGGAAAACATTGTCTCCCTACACAATTTAAAAGGCTAAGCACACACAGTGGTGCAGAGTCGATTTGCAGCGATAAGATTGATGTTTAAGCTTAAGATTTGAAAGAATTAAGATATAAACCATGACAATATTTGAAGCAGTAATAAAATACACCCTTTTGAATCAATACATATTTGTTGAACGTTCTTAGATCTCTCTTCTCTAGGCTAAGCACACAAATTCAAATTTTAAAGTAAACAGCTACAGGGCATCTTCTAGATCAATATGCTTACTTGTCATTATCCGCAATAGCATCAGGATGTGAGTCAAATGTTTCTTTTTTTTTGTTAACATTTTCTTTATCATCAAAATATATAATTTGGCATAATGAAATAAAAACAGTATAGTATGCAATAAAAGATACCCTGTAACCGCAGACTTAAGGGCATTATAAGCTTGGGCACAAAATATTTTTTACGAGTGTATCTAATTTGCTAAGCCATCATACCCGTGTTTGACTGTTCCTCTTTCTAAAAAACTATCTCTCACTTATAGTTTTTTAGAAAGAGGAACACATGCGAATTTATTTTTGATTGTATTTATTTATAAACATATATATATTATATTATCAACTGAAATTGTTCTTATGTATGTGTATGTTTCAAATTTTGAATCCAATTGAAATATGATGTCACTTCTCAGCATTTTATTGAATAAAACGTGCTTTACATAGGAATTTCTCTTGTGGAATTTATGTATTATAATTATTTGCAAAGTGCTTTATTGAATCATTTCGCAAGTGAATACATTTATGTATATATTATCTTGTGGTTTTTAGATTAATTCATAGTCGCGTGGCAAGAAGTCATATTAAAGAGAATTTTAAATAAGAAATTGCCATATAGACGTTTTTTATACCTGTCGGCTGGCTGGCTTTATTTTACTGGACTTTCAAAATTAAATATACAAAGGTGTCCGTGAATAATACTCGTCTATCTACAATTACTGAGATTAAAAACTTAAACAAAACTCAAAGTCAGTAACTGGGACACTGCTTGGTTTTTAATTGACCGTATTATCGATGCTAAACAAATGTTTCTACAATCTTTTAATCTTCGTACCACTAGAAGAGAAGCTGAAGCTTACGTAATCAACTTAACAACTCACTCAGAAATTAAATTTTCTTATTTTAGAAGAAGGCGACACGACTTGTTGCACGATGCGGTGATGAAAGCGTTGTGAACTTTTCAGTTCAGCGAACCATCAAGGAAAACATTGTCTCCCTACACAATCTAAAAGGCTAAGCACACACAGTGGTGCAGAGTCGATTTGCAGCGGTAAGATTGATGTTTAAGCTTAAGATTTGAAAGAATTAAGATATAAACCATGACAATATTTGAAGCAGTAATAAAATACACCCTTTTGAATCAATACATATTTGTTGAACGTTCTTAGATCTCTCTTCTCTAGGCTAAGCACACAAATTCAAATTTTAAAGTAAACATATACATATAGAATTCTTATTTCAGTACAATTTATTATTACCATAATTAATATTATTAACATAATAGTTGCGCTCAATGATAATTGCTAGTTGACCACTGTGCAAGGTTGGCAGAATTCGCAATCGCTAAACAAACGATTCGTTCGGCATACAGCTGTTTGGCAACAATGTTGCTAACATGTTGCGAAACACAGTTTATGATATTAAGCGTCATTTGTTGATACACAAAATGTTACCCCTTTCATTACTAATTTATGACAAACGTAAAATAACAAGAAATTGTAAATTGATAAGAAATGCATTTACAAGCAATGCCATTTAATGGTATTTTTTTTTAAGTACATAGAAAATGTATGAGTAAAGAGAATATCGTATATAGATTATATGTATAGCTACATATTTATATATGTATGTGAAACTGTATTTGTTTAACTCAAATGTTGCTTACAGTAGCTCACTTCAGATGAGCCTTGAAGCATGGTTTCCGTTTTCAGATTTTATTATCGCTTCGAAGTCCAGAATATTTTGATGAATTATGTTAAGCTGTATGTGTGTATGCTGTGGTCTGTATGTTTACGTCTTTAAGTACATAACTTTGGAACTGTTATATTTGTTTATGGTCCCGCCATGAAGCATCGGGAATTTGAGCTAGAAGCTGCCCAGGCAGGCGTTGCAATTGGGGCAGAACTGACTGGTCTTGTAGCAGCAATTGCAACAACATGGAAGGCAGACGCATGGCCAGCAGCTTGAGGAGTTAAGAGGAAGAGAGAGAAGAGAGAGAAAAAATTACATTAGGCACGGTTCACTATGTATATGTATATGTGGACAGTTCGTCAAGTAATTGTTTTGTCAAATTAATAAATGAGCGTATTGTAAGTCTCATGGTTTAAAAAAAGGTAGTCGCAAAATAACACTATTGACTTTATATTGATCTTGGTCCAACATAGTTTTTTGCAAATGGGCATTCTTTTCACTGTCAAAAGAAAGAGTTGACCAACTATATATGAACTTTTTTCCTTTCAAAACAATTACTTGACCAACTGTATACATACAACATACGTACTATGTATGTTTTTTGTCAAGTCAGCAGCTTAGGCTAAGAATTCGACACTTTGTTTATTTTTAAACTTACAGGAAGAGGCAGAGGAAAAATGCCAAGCAATAGGTTTTTCCAGTAGGATGATGCTCGACGCGCATCTTGACTCGGGCATGACATTGGGGACAGGTCATGCCAGGACCACCGGCCTGACTTTCAATGATGATCGTGTTCTGGTGTACGACATTCACCGGTTCAACGGGATGTTGTGGATAAATTGGAGGAGGAGGAGGAGCTGAGTGAATCAGTTCGGTGGGTGGAGCACTGGGCCCACCTTTCCATGGATCCTCTGGGAAGTAAGCCGGTGGCTGAGGGGAAGCTTGCTGTATTCCATGATCCAAAATTAGCTGCGCCTCTCTGAAAGATCACAAAAATTTTTGTTAGTGTAAGCACGTTTTGTAGGGAAAGCCCCGTTTTAAATTATAATAAACTATTATCTTCACTCTGTTACTTATATATATAATGTAATACTATACAAATATTATAATAATTATTTATGTTAGTACTTTATTTAAGATAACTTCAGCAATCTCTGTCGAATATTATATTTTGAGCGGACGAAACAACCGGCGACTTCTTTCAAGAACACAAGCGAACTGAGAAGTTTGCAAGCAAAATTCGCTAAGCAAGAAGAAGCAGCTGATTTGCTGCGCTCTGATGGTGCACATTGCGCAAGTGCGAACGAGATAACTAGATGAGCAACACGCTTAGTAGTGTCGCTTGCACAAAGCGGACTAAGATAGGGACAATTTGCAAAGCGAACGCAAAAGAGAAAATGATGATAAAGAAAAAGGCAGATAAAAAGGTTTTTTTTAATACTTGAGGTTGCACTTTATTAGTTTGCTTATACACACATACATACATAGATTGATGTGTTTGTAAATGGGTTTGTTTATTTACGTGTAAACAAAGTGAAAAATATATATTATCTGTCCCTATCAGCTTCTAATTCTCTTAAATAACTGTTCTTGGTGGGGAAATATGCAGAGAATAACAAACTTAAAAAAGTACTATTATTAAAAATAGTCCACTTTTTAACAGGAAATTTTTAAATAATTTTTAAAAATGTTATTATATTAACGATTTAAAAATAACTACCTATGAAATTATCTTGGGAAATTACTTCAAAAATAACTAACACTATAAAGCAAATAAATATTCCGGAACGCCATCTTTTAGGAATTTTGTATGATAAGATTTCCCGGTCGACATTTAGACACAAACCAAAAAGCTCGTTACATTCAAAATTGAGTCACTTAATCAGCAAGTTGACAATTTAATAACATTTGAACTAAAAGAGTACTATACTAATGTTAAATCGAAGATGTTAACTTGCTTCTCTTGATTACTTATCATTTTATTATGGTCGTAACTTAATAAGCTTTTTATTGTACACATAACGGAATATTTTAAATTCGTATTTAGCTATAACTGTTGATTGGTAATTGGATTAATCCCTGCGGCTGCCAACAAATGCGTTACAGACGGGACAATAATGATCAGCCGATTTGCAAGAGTCCATGCAATAAGGAATACAAACACAGGGCCAACAGCTGTAAAAGATGATTTAACAATAGATTAGATTATTGTGAAAATTGATTAACTTCTCAGAACAACAAGTGGGTGTGAATGTGTGAGTCAGATTGCAAAGTTAAATTCCATTGGTTATCATTGTCAAATATATGTACAAACAGTTATAGATAGCTATGATTGACGAGCTTTAGATAGCGGTGTTTGGCAATGAAAACAGGTTGTAACTTGGCAACTAACTCAATAATGTTTCTAGTTAGGATAGGATAATTTCTTTAGAAAAGAGGTATCAATTAAGCTTATGATAGCTGTTTTCTAGAAAAAAATTATTCAACTAATTATATTGTTTCTTGGACTTACCCTACGAGACACAGGATCAATGCAACGACATGTGTTCGTCCTGTTGGAGCGGTCGTAACTGTGGTAAGTACGTCGGCGTGGCAGGATGGACACTTCACAAATGTTGGATCCCTTCCAACAGGTACTTGTGGTCGGAACTGTGTGGTTGAGTTGATAACCACACAAGAGGTTCCTGTTGTGACTGCTGGCTGTGGTGGTGGATTTAATGTATAGGGTGGATACAACGGTGGTTGAGTGGGTCCACCCGGATAACTTTGTGGAGGTACTTGAACGGGTCCACCTGGATACGTCTGTGCAGGTGTAAAATTATTACTCGGCAACGGTTGCTCCGTGTATGCTGGAGGCTCGTTATTTTCCTTTTCCATATTAAATAACGAATACTTTGGTAGGGTTGTTAATGAACCTATAAGCTAACTGCTTGTGGTTCAACTGAGCTCAGCGCGGTAACTGAATGTCGATCATGCCAACTCCCAATTATAAGCACTAATAACTATAGCTGATATCGGACTTGAGCTTATCTCTTATCAACTGCCACACCTTACGACGATAAGCCAGGAGTTACAACTACGAATCGGGGGATTTTTTTGGTCAAAAAAGGCAAAGTTTATTGCAGCTTGTATGCAATAAAATACATATAAATATTCTTGACAATAATGAAATCCATATATTTTCTATTTAATAATATCACAGAGAGACTAACAGCTAAGAATTTAAAATATTTTTAAGGGGATGAGTACTCACGCCCTTAAAAATTTATAGCATTATTTATTTATTTATACACATTTATTATCACGTTTTCTGCCAAATTGTTTCACAGTTCAATGGATGGATTGATTAGATTGTAAAGTCCAAACAGCTATATTCTTTTATTAGGTGGAGTTTTGTAAGCCTCTTACTTAGTATATATTGCTATTGTCAATACTAGCCCATCTTATGCAATCGGATAAGCATTAATGTTTGAAACTATATCATCTAATAGATATCAAAAGCTGACATATGATAATATCATATAGGTGACATACTAATTATATCTTTAGCATAGATATTTTTTTTATTAAAATATACGTTAGCTATGTTTTTAGTTTACAAAAGAGGCAGCAGAAAAAGCCATCCCATTTGGAAATCGGTGCAGTATGGAGGCCTGAACTATTTTATCATTTAACAACTTTTATCTTGTAAGGCTCTGATAACTTTTACAAGTAAATATAAATTTAAACTTAGTTATACAACGATTTTCTTTCAAGAGATATCAATTAATTTGTTTGTAATCGTTTGCTTTATTCTTAATTGTTAATTTTATCGATTAAATACAATTCGAACTTATAGTTAGTTAGTCAAGAGAGTTGAGTTAGTTCTCGTAAGTACCAATGTAACATCCACAATTTGGACACGAGTGTTCGGCATTTTGACAAGAGTCCATACAATAGGGAACACACACACAGGGCCAGCAGCTGATTGGGGGGAATAGGAAAGTTGATTAGAAAATGTTTTATATTTGGAAAAGTATGTCAAGTGATTGTGAATGATTCATAACTGAATAACCAAGGCGCAAGTCTTTTGTGAATCACTTTGTGAACAATTTTCATACTCAAATGTTATTCAACTTACAGGAATAGGCAAAGGATTAATGCCCAGCAATGTGTGCGTCCTGTAGGAGTTCTCTTAACATTGGTGAGGATATCGGCATGACAGGATGGACACTGTACACGGGATGGCTCACTACCAATGGGAACCACATTCGTTGTGGTCGTTGTCTGAATTATCACCTGGGGTCCAGGTTGATAGGTCTGTGCTGGTGTATATCCTTGACTCATTTTTGTATTTCTAGAGATCGAGTTGCGACTGTTCGTCTGCTTAGGTTCAATGCCGTGCTTATACTGAACGACCAATTCAGTAAACTTCTAGTTATGGTATGGCGTTATCTGACATGGTGTGGCAATAACAGATAACAAAAAAATACATACACTCAAACAAAACGGGGGTCTTTTGACAATCTACTCATTCTAAACTAGTTATAAATGTTTATAATAGTTAATTTCACTAGTCTGTAGCGACTTATCAATAATACAATTTCATAAACTATCTTTTTATTTTTATTCAATATTTTCAAAAACATTTTAATATAAGTTTTTAGCCGAAGAAACAAGGCCTTGAGGCTGGCTGACAATCTTATTTCTTTCTTAGGTACTCCCAAGTATTTAGTATGGAATAAATCTTATAAACATTATTCAAAAAATCCTCTTAAGATATGCTATCTTGTATACTGTATACTGAAACTCTCCTGATAAAATATGCTATCTTATATACTGTATACTGAAACTCTCCTGATAAAGCTTATAAATATATAGGTTCTTGGCAATGTCTGAAAGATCTCATGCTGAGAGATGAGCTTTAAAACTCTAAGATAATGTGTGAATCATTTATAATAACATTAATACAATAAAGTAGAGATATTTCAAGTACTCAAGCACACTTTTCCACTTAACTAGACGCTCTTGTTTACATCTACTATAAATGATGAATCACTTGTAGTATTGCTCTATAAAAACTGATTGTTGCGCTCATTTTGGTATTTACGACTTGCATTGACATAAAGCTGACTCATTTGATTCAAAAGTTGACTGATAAGCTGAGGAAAAGCTAGGGAAACCACACTCTCAAGTGCCGAAAGAGTCTGGACAGTGCCCAAAATACATGTGTTTATCTGTACTTCAGGCATGTATAATTATATGAACATGGCTATAATGATAAACAAGTAATGCGAATTGATTATTATTCTTTTTTTTGCGTATTTTATTGAGAATGTTGTATACATTTTGAATAATGGAAATATATGTGGAGTGGAAACAAGTTATAGATCTAAACGCAGTAGCAAACAGTTATTTGCGATTTCTTTCAATTAACATATATACATTTAAATTTCTAAACAAATTAATTCAAATGAACTCTTGCATTAAAAGAAGCGCGTATTTTTAGAAAATTAAACGAGTTTTTAAACACAAAATGTGAACCTTGATATAGTAAACAATGTGCTTACTGGGAACAGGCGTTGAAAAAACAAACTTGAACAGGTATCTATCAAAAAGTATTTGATAACAAAGCATGTGGTTAACAAGATTTTAAAATTCTAAAACCGACACGTGCATAATTTGTATAATAAAAATTAAAAATGAAAGTAAGACAAAAATTTTAAATAAATGTTTAAATTTACATATTATTTTTAGATAGATAAAACAATTGTGATCTCGACACTGGCTTGTTGTATGTGTACTTTAGCACAATAAATGCCCTATATACAGACACGACTTTTTAGCAAATTTCATATTAGCACATATTCCCAAAAAGGCAATTATACCTCTATGTACGAGTAACATGCAGGTATACTATATACCCATATATTGTGTTTATTGTGCAATAAACCAGTTCATCCCGCATATAAAATCACAATTACGTATACGTTATAATTAATTGACATATATAAGTATATATTTACAGTTCGTTTTTAAAGCGCTTAATACAATCTAATGTGAATTGAATTCAAAATTAGAAACTATGTTAAATATTTGGAATATGCATATATGCTATCTTTTGTATATAGACATATGTTTAATTCTCAAAGGTGCCGATGTACGAGTTACAGCTGGGACAGTAATGATCGGCATTCTGACAGGAGTCCATGCAATAGGGAAGACAGACACAGGGCCAACAGCTGTGGGAATTATAAATAGATAGAGAAATATGGTTAGTGCTTGTGGTAATCGTAAAATATATTCATATGCTATATATATTTGGTCTATGGGCGATATAATACATTATACCATTGAAAATTGGTATTGTGAGAGTTTAACGCAGTTGTTTCTTACCTTATCTCAACTCAACTGCCAGTTGAAATAACAATGCTAAACACACATACATAGTATGTCATATATTATATATATATAAATATATACAAGTACTCTCAGACAAAACTCCCGATAAGTGATTGTTATGTACTGTGAGCGACTGTCATTTTGTTGTGTGTCGTTTGCGATTCGTTCTGATTCATGTGATTCTTGAATACTGAAAATGAATACTTACACAAATAGACACAATATTAGGGCCCAACAATGAGTGCGTCCAGATGGATTACTCTTAACGGTTGTTACCACCTCCGCGTGGCAAGAGGGACAACGTATACGTGTCGGTCCACTTCCAATTGGTGTCAGATTTGATGTGGTTGTTGTCTGTATTATCACTGTTTGTGGTTGTTGTGGTTGTGGATGAGGCATTGGTGGATACATCGGTGGCTGTGTGGGTCCAGCTGGATATGGCTGATAGGTCTGTGCAGGTGTATAACCACCATGGGGTTGTGGCATCGCATTGTACGGCGGAGGCTGCTTGCTGTCCATATTAGATTGTGGTTTACTTGATTGTGGTTCGCTTAACTCAACTGCACCGCTCGGTGGTTGTCGACTAACTGAAGTCAGTGCGAGAAATCGCTGCCTCAGTTTCAGTCACAGTCTGTGTCAGTGTTGTCCGCTTGCTTTTCAAGAAACCACAAAAATTAGCTAGATTGCTATAAAAGTTTAAACTTATTCAGCTTTAAATTATAATTTTTTTTAAATCTTACTTTCCATATATATGGAGCTTGAAATAATATGTAATTCATTGTTTTAATAGTTTTCAATAATTAATTAAATTATAAGTACGTATACATACTTAATGCAAAGACTTATATGAGGTTAAATAAATTTTCTTTAACTTAGTTTTATCAATCAGATTTTAAGTCATTGACACTATTTATATTCATTTAAAAAACTTAAAAAAAATTCTATTAAACAAAGAACCACTTAGTGTTCAAATATAGTTCTTACTTACTGGCAAGCAAAAATAAATAACACTAAATCTAGTGGGAAAAACACCAAAACGGCATCACTGGTCTCGGACTTCAGTATATAACTCGTTCACTTATTCGTAGTCATATCTTATCAACGGGATTACGGCCAACGATTAGTTGGCAAACAATTTGCAACAATTTGTGGCCTATTCGGAGCTTAGTATTTTGGCAGTTTGTTGTTAACTTATTTCCGTTCGTCACTAATATTTATGTATGCAAATGTACATGTACTAGTTAACATATATGAACATATAGTTTACTTAGTGATCAGTCCACTTTCGACTTAAACTGCGACATGATTCATCAGCCTATGACGTCTGTTGATTCAGTTGTTGTGGCGTTGTTTATATTCGCTTGGGGGTCGACTACCTAGGCCTGGGTTTAGTAATTTCATCACAATCTTTGACATGTGTATGTGTAATATTATAGCTAATTATATGTACAACTAATAATATATGTATAATATTTCAATGCTTAACAATGCTAGCCACATCTAGTATTTTTCATTAAAAGCCAAGTAGAATAACTGGATTGCAAGATAAGACTCTTTTAAGTAGTCCCAAGTACTCAACTAGATAAGTATTTATTCAGCCCTAAGTAAATATTGAACAGGTGTATATGGTAGCGCTTCCGTTACCCTCTGCTCTACACTGTAAACAATAGATTATCGCATAACTGCTGTGTTTGCTATACTATCATTATGAAATTCTCAGAATACGTAGTTTAAACAAGTACCAAAAATTTAATTTTTAGCTTTATAAATGGGCTCGATATTTACTTCCAAATTAAAAAGAATATACACTTAATGTTCTAAGGGTGTACTTGTATGAAATATGTACTTATATAAGAAATTAATAGATATAAGTTAAATTTACATAAAATCATACATTAATATATACCAAAACAATTATTTATTTATATATATAAATTGGTTTGTTAGTTTAGGGTAATTGATAGAAATATGTAAGTAAATAATAGTAAATAAACAATTATTGAGCTTATCGAACCTCTCTTATTTTAAAATTAAGCAGGAAAATTTTATTATTTAATTACTTGCATAGCTTTCAACACGCTCAATTAAAAGCTAGTTGATAATTATCGCTTTACTTATTAACCTGGCTGTCTAGCCACCCACACTGGAAAGCGTTAAGCTTTTAAAGTTAACAATTCTCTGTCAAGTTAACAGTTGAAAGCTTTTAGAGTGAGGAGTTAACAGAGCAGCCATGAAAACAATGTTAAGCAAATATGAATAACAGATCGAAGCAACAATGAATGACAACAATAACAAAGGCAAGAAATTAAATAACGACAACTGGTTTTCAAAATACACACGAAGGCAGCCGCTTGACAAACATTTGGATAATGTTTTGCTTTCAATTGTACAATTGACTAGTAACCTAAATTATAAATAAATAACTAAAATACAAAAAAATAAGTTGCCACAAGCAAACGTACAGTTGTTAAACATGAGCCGGCAATTGAAGTTCAGCATCCAATCACCTCCTCAAGAAAACGATGATTACCACTCGGATCTGGTGGAGATTAATTTAAATGGAAGTTGCAACCAGACGAAGCAACAATCGGCACAGGCTTTAGATGAATTGTTGCAAGCAAAATCAACAATGACAACTCTGCCACTGCATCGCGGTTATCCTTACGGATATGCGGATGCGGATAAGGGAGAAACGGACACGGATACGGATTTTTATTTTTGCAAGAAATCAAATTCAACCGGTCAGCTGGCTGAGAAGGTGTCGCCACCAACGCCATCTGCCACAAATATAAGTTGCCTAAGGCAAATGTATTGTCCCGAGTGCCACGAGCGTCTCCACGAACAGGGAGTGCGTCTGGAGCGTCTGTTGCAACTGTGGTAAGTAGGGAGACCAGGTGGGAAATGGCTAGCAAGGTTACGTATTCATTAGCAACAGCCTCTGTAGTAAATTAAATAAGGAAGTAAAGCAGACTGAATACGTTACCTTGTTAAATATTTCTCCATGGGTTTCTCTCTCTGCTTAATCCTTCTAACTGTTCTTAACCTCTTGTTGCAGCTGCTTTGCATTGTTGCCCATCTATCCATGTTGCATGCGTCGCTCCAAAGATGATTGCAAGGTCATTTGTGGCAAGTGTGGTTACTTGTTAGGTGCCTGGAAGCGTCAATGAAGAGGCTCTTCTCAAGCACTTTTAAGTTTATTATTAAGCATATTTTTTAGTTTTTTGTTTTGTTTTGTTTTTTGTTAGTTTTAAGCATCAATTGACCTTGTATTTCATGGCCAAGAAAAAAAACCATTGTTTATTTTAATTGAAGATGTGCAAACAGAGAGAAGTCTTATTTTCTCTTTCTCTCTTTTTCTCGATCTGCCTAACTTGCACCCACGGTTACCGGTTTATCGTTTTTGCGCCAAAACATTGAAATTTATTGAAACTTCTTCATATTAATTAGAAAAGTAGATGGTATCCTATATTTTTCCATTTAATTTATTTTCTATTTCTCCGTATTTCTACATTTCTGTATTTTGCTTTAAAACATTTTTGTATATTTGTTTAAAATTGTACTGGAAGCAAGTGTTACCTTTAATTTAATTTTATTTATTAAATATTTAAAATGTTAAAGAACTAAATGAAAGATCACACGCGTATAACATGATGATTAACAATTTGCTAAGACTTAACAAACAAAAATGTATTGAAATTCGCACTTTTTTGTTTCTTTAGCTTACTCTCCAACTGCCTCTCACCCACTCTCTCTCGATCTGCCTCTCTTATTCTCTTGCTTTCTCACAAACTCTCGATCTGCATCTTTCATTCCCACTCGATCTGGCTCTCTCTCCCTCTGTGTCTCTTTCTCTACGTAGCTCTCTCCTAAATGGTTTTATCACCTCGCCTGCTTAAATGTTGTCCCAGTCGCAATGTTGGATGAATTGGAACTAGACAACGGCTCGGCGGCCACAGCGATGGTTGATTTGGAGCTGCAACCTGAGCCGGTGGAGAAGCCACCACTTAAGCCTCAGCTGCGCTTTTATAGTGTAGGACCCAGCACCTATAATGTCCAATGTCCACTCTGTAAGCAAATGGCTAGAACGGAGACAGTGCAAATGGCTGGTGCTTTGGGCCAACTCAGTTGTCTGTTGTCCGCCTTGTCCTGGTAAGTGGAGCAGGAACTAATAGCAGTTGCATTACCTAATCTTTCCTTTTCCATATCCCCTTTTACTCTCTTCAGCTGTTTTCCCATCTTTGCTCTGAGCTGCGTCTATTCCTGTCTCCAGAGTCGTTTGAAGAGCAAGCGTGTCTTCTGCAGCAGCTGTGGTGGACATCTGGGTTTCCATTGGCGTCCTATTTAGTTATAATATATTATTATATTCCATGTTCCACAAATTTGTTGAAGCTATAAATAAAACGCAATTCGCAGCTGTTGCTAATTTTAATAATTCTTGTATACCCTTGCTGAGGGTATTATAATTTTGTGTAGAAAAGTGTAACGTTTAAAGGTATTGATTGGGTATTGTCTTGTACTAAATCCTGTTGAAAATTTAATTGAAAATAATCGGTAGGAAATAAAACTTTTTGTTAATTTTTCTAACTACTTTAACTAAATGAAGTAAGACATGATTTGTTTTGGGAAATTCATTCCAATAAATATGGTTAATATCAATTCAATATTTAATAGCTGTCTTTATTATGGGTCTCAAGATATTTTAAATTTATAAAATAATAACTAAAGAGAGGATATCAAATCTTCGGCGTGTAAGAGATAAACATTAATTCCTGTTCGTTTTTATAAGCAGTCAAATATCTATCAACATCTCATTTTCTCACACTCTCTGCTCTCAGATATAGATATGTATTTACTTGAATTTTTTGGCATTTACCGCATCTCTTTTATTTAGTTTTGTTGCGTCTGTCGTTGTCATCAAATGGCCAGCGTCGAGAGTCTGGACGGAAGCGCCTGTACCTATGACGGCGTCATCTCTGAGGTGCCACAGGTGGGTCATCTGCCCAGTGAGCCCCTCGAGTTTGTCTGCCCCGCCTGCCACACGTTGCAAACGAGTCAGGTTGAGCACGAGGCAGTCACGAATCTACAGAAGATTGTTTGCTCGCTGAACTGGCTACTCTGCTGGTAAGTAAACAATTCCGTTACTATAACACATACAGCATTTTACACTTCCTTTTCATGCCTCTCAAGCAATCCGATTCGCTGGGGTGGCAGGCATGATATCAATCATTATTGCAGCTCATGTGGTTGCTTCATTGGACGCCACATTTCGTTGAGTTGGTATAAACGTGCCTTGTTTCGCATGCAACGTTCCGAGGTGGAGGACAATGGACGTTGGCAACGTTTCCGCAAGGTGGAGAAGGAGCAACTGGATGAGAAGAAACTCGGCAAACAACGCTCAGTCATTGAGCAGAATTAAAGTCAATTAATCAATTATAAAGTGTTCTAAATTTAACCATAATTAAACAATTTTATAAATATGACACAATTGATCGAATTATTTACTTATATAAAAAGCTCCTATCTTATCGTAAATGACCGTTATTCAGCTTTAAAATTGGCTTGGTTTTTCACTAGACACTTTGTTATATTTAAAAGAAATTAAAATGCTTTAGATTAAATTGAAAAAAAATCTTTATTGTATTTGAATTGATGAATCGCTTTCTGCAGTAACAGCTTGTCTACTTATGTGCTTCAAAGCTATTCTATAACTGCTAGGAATTTTCAAAACTAAGCTTTGATTTACATTAAAAGACTTGCCGGCTAAAAATCGTTGAAGCTAACTTAGACAGTTGTAAATTAATTACAGAAGCATTTGACTAAAAAGCTTCGATCTACAACGAAAAGCTTAGCCAGTTGTAAATGCACTACAGCAACACTGGAGTAAAAAGCTTCAGTCTCCAGACAAAAGCTTGCTAGTTAAAGAGCGTCGAAGCTCGCTCATTATCGATAAATGCGTAGTTATGACGTCACTGTCAATAACTGCTTGAAATTTGACGAATTTTAATAGTAAACAAAAAAAGGCCGGGTCTGTCTGCTCACTGCAAAACAATCCAAGT
This sequence comes from Drosophila neotestacea, assembly GCA_035044365.1. Taxonomy (NCBI): domain Eukaryota; kingdom Metazoa; phylum Arthropoda; class Insecta; order Diptera; family Drosophilidae; genus Drosophila; species Drosophila neotestacea. The sequence goes on from JAWNMD010000155.1 coordinate 2,421,191, forward strand.
GTTATCTGAAACGGTTGTTGAGCATGGAAGAAGAAGAAGAAGAAGAAGAGAACTTATTGAGAGAGCTACTTATAGATTACTTGAAAAGACTGTGAAGGCATTGTTCAGTTTGCGTAAGCATTTTATACAAGGCGGTAATGATAATAAAGTTCCAGTTGAATAATTCAAGAATTTTTACAAAATGTTTTTGGCAGTTTTGCTGGCAATTTCGCTGGTGTTGTTAGTGCTGTATGTAAGGCGGCATTACAGTTATTGGCAACGTGAGGGAGTGATCGAGGAGGCAGCCAAGTTTCCTTTCGGAGTATTGGATGTAGTTGTTAAAAGAAAGCAGGGTTTTGGCCTGGCCCTGAGCGATGTCTACAATAAACACGATACCAAGATCGTCGGCATCTATATGATGAATAAACCAACATTATTGGTAAGAGATGCTGAATTTGCTCGTCAATTGATGACCAGCGATTTCGCTAGTTTTCACGATCGAGGTGTTTATGTGGATGAGAATCACGATCCGTTGTCAGCGAATCTATTTAATCTACAAGGCTCCTCTTGGAAAAATCTGCGCAATAAACTCACACCCTCGTTCTCCTCGGGGAAGATCAAAGGCATGTTTGGCACGATCGATGATGTGGGTGAAAAGCTAGTGCAGCATTTGTTGGGAGTAATAGAAAAGTCTCCGAATGATGAAATCGAAATAAAGGAAAAACTTACCACGTATGCGATCGATATCATTGCCTCGGTGATCTTTGGTCTAGAGATTGATAGCTTCTCCAATCCAAACAACGAATTCCGTGCTGTCAGCGATACTTTGCTAATTGAGGATGGATTTCTGCTGAAAGTTCACAATATGGCTTCATTTGTATTCCCACCGTAAGTAGTATACATTCTATATACCGATCATTCTCTCATGATCTTCTTGACAGCCTCGCCAAGCTCATGAATCGCCTTGGTTATGAGCATAAGGTGTTGACCAAACTTCGGGATATTATGAAACGGACGATCGAGTTTCGGGAGAAACATAATGTTGTTAGAAAGGATCTGTTGCAGTTGCTCATTCGTCTGCGTAACACGGGAAAGATCGGAGAGGATGATGATGAAGTTTGGGATATTGAAACAGCACAGGAGGAACTCAAGGCAATGTCTATTGATAAGATTGCAGCACAGGCTTTTCTTTTCTATATTGCTGGCTCAGAGACAACAGCAGCAGCCTCAGCATTTACTCTATATGAGCTGGCAATGTATCCTGAATTGTTGAAGGAGGTACGTGATGAACTGGATGCTGTTATGGAAAAACATCAGCTAGAACGAGGCGAAAAATTCACCTATGAGGCAGTGCAGGATCTCAAGTTCTTGGATCAGTGTGTTATGGGTAAATATTGAAAGCACTTTTCGATCATTTATACTTTATATATCTATTTCTTTTCACAGAAACTGTACGCAAATATCCTGGTTTGCCCTTCTTGAATCGAGAATGCACTCAAGACTTTCTCGTTCCTGATGGCAACTACACTATTAAGAAGGGTACTCCCATTTTGATCTCTCTCTTTGGCATTCACCATGATCCCAACTACTTCCCCAACCCCGAAGATTTTGATCCTCATCGATATGATGCAGATAACATGAACTACGATCAGACGGCCTTTATGCCATTTGGCGAAGGTCCCAGACACTGCATAGGTAAATGCTTTTTATCTTGAACTTCAGTTGGGATATTACTTTAAAATATTTATTAATTAATTCATTTGCAGCTCTGCGCATGGGAAAGGTTAACACAAAGGTGGCAGTGGCCAAAATATTGGCCAACTTTGATTTAATCGAGGCACCCCGCAAGGAAGTTAAGTTCCGATTTGATCCTGCTCCTACCCTAGTAACTGAGGGAGGTCTCAATGTGCGTCTATCGAAACGTAAGGACATCTAGTTCGAGGAAAAAAACTGCTATATATTGTTTGAAATCAAAGTACCCTATTTAATATTGTGTTTACATTGTTGTTATTAATATTTCTAATAATTAACTTAAATAAACTAATTAGAGTTTAATTTTGAGCTAAAGGAGATGAATATATCATAAAAGTAGAATGAAATTGTTTTGTACTTGAAATTCATTTATATTAATAATATTATTGAAAAGCTTCATGGCAAAGAAGATCACTGACAAAAAGTTCGTATGTATGTTCAAAAAATTAATGATAAATCGCAAATGCCTAAAAAATTAAATGCCCAAGTGGTTGTGGTTCTCTCGATGCTATTTCGAAATCTGTGACGTTTTGATGTTTCACATTTGTTAAGTAAATAAACAATAAGCAATTTGTTTGTTGCTTCAGTTGTTGATTTGTATCTGAATTTGAATTCAGTTTCGGGTGCTGTTTCTGTATCTGGTTCTGCTTGGCATGCCACACACAAAATAGCTCCAGTTGTTATATTTGATGTTGACGATGACATCATAGAATGCTATGCGAACAATAGAGACAACATTGCCCATACGCCTAGTAGTGTTTGCGCTCTCTTTGTTCTCACTCAACTCAGTTTATTGGACAGTGGCGTTGATTCTGTTCAGTCACAATGGAAACGCAGACGCTGCAGATCAAGTTGGTGCCGGCACAGACAGCAGAGGAACGTGCTCGGAATATTATAGCCAATGTGATTGTGGAGGGCAATCATGCCTCATTGGTGCCCTACATCGATGAGCATGATCTTGATCAGGTTGAGAAGGTTACACTACTTAGCAAGTTGAATGCAGCGGCTCCCTCTTCATCTGCTCCACGTTTAAAGTATTATACACCTGGTCCATCCACCTACAAACTGTTTTGTCCACTGTGCCACGAGAGAAGCGATGCGGCTGTGATGCGTGCCGCAGGTTGCAAGGATGCCAGTTGCTGCCTCAGCCTGCTCTCCTGGTAAGCAACACTCTTTCACTCAATTTAAAAATATCATTTTATTCTATATCATTTCTTTTGTTTCTTAGCATTTTTCCCATCTTCTGGATCTGTTGCATCTGCACCTGGTGTGGCTGCAATCGCGAGTGGACCACCAAGGGCGTTTACTGTAGCCACTGTGGTGGCAAAGTGGGAATCCAGAGCAAGTCCGATTAGGTCAATTAATTATAAGTGCTATAAATGCCAGAAATACTTTTGTATTTTATTTTAATTCTATTACGCATCTAACTCAATTAAAGACGCACACTAAATCGACACAAGTGTCTCTCGATCTCTCTCAATCTCCCTCAGTCACTCTCACTCTCTCATTCTCTGTCTCTCTTTTGAGTCTCCTCTCTTTTTTCTATACAAAACAGGTTGCCATTTGGCTTTAAACAAATTTCGCTTTCAGTTTGTTTGCAACAACTATGACGAACGGTGAGGATCCAGAGACGACGACGCCAAATTCGCTGGAGGCGAAAAAGGAGCAGGATATTTATCAGAATTTTGCCACACCGTTGGCTGGCACATTTCTCAACTTGCCACATGAGGCAGTGGTATTAAAATGCCCCGCTTGTGGCATCAAAGCACAGAGTGTTGTACAGAATGATCTCAAGTGGTGGGCAAGTGAACTCAATCGAATTGTGGGCTGTCTTTTTGTGTAGGTGATGTCAAGGAATTGAAAATAACAAACAATAAAGCCACACATTTTATATCCTTACAGATCCTTTTGCTGCTGCTGCTGTTTCGACTATATTGTACCCTGCAAGCAAACCGATCGCAGTCACTATTGTGGCAACTGTGGCTGCTACTTTGGACGCGCCATGAAGCGACGAGAACCACTCAAAATCAAGTAAATGGACACCAGCTGCTATATGTTTTCTCTCTGTAAAATATTTCAAATTTTTCACACGCTGAAAATAAAAAAATTAAAAACAAAACAAGATATAAAACTTATTTGCGGCACACCGAAGATTTATTACTCTTACCGACAACTGAGTATTTTTAAGGAAAATTTAAATAAAAAGTATCATAGATTTGATTTAAACCAATAGTTTTTGTAATTGTTAAATTAAAAATTTATATGGGGCTTTATTTTCTTTGAGAACTAAGTAGATAATATAGTTCAATCTGTCAATCATGTTCACCTGTCAAATTATGTGTATGTTTATCCTTTAGCAGTTAGAATAAAATAATTTCTCACTAACTAAAAGACTACTTTTTCTTAATCAGAATCAAATACTAAATGAGTTACATATTGAATGACATATTTGTATTATCCTCTAGCAGAGTATATAAATAGAATTCTACTCACTTTTTTTTGGCATTCATCGCGCTCTCCAGTTGCGTTCAGTCTTCAGTCTTTATTGGCAAGCGTTCGAAAGCAGACGATTTGTCGTTGTGTCAGTCTGTCTCTTATTTTGATAGATTTACACTAGACAACATGGCTGAGGAACACTCTCCTGCACCGCTTTACTTTGCCGTCGGTCCTCAGGCACGTGAGATCACCTGTCCCTATTGCAAGGTGTTGGCCAAGACACGAATTGTTCGCTCCTGGCTGCGTTGTTGCACAAAGCGGCATCATTGTGGCGCTTGTGGCGAGTATCTCGGTGTCTATAGACGCCCTCAATTGTGAGAAGTCTCTATAAAAGTATCTATAAATTATTTAATAATAAATAGAATTGCTAAAGACTTGTGTGAACTGTGAAAACTATGTTCTTTTAATGGCTCATGGGTTTATTTAAAAAGAAGAAAAGGGAGTGGAAGACAACAAAATTTAAATAATAATGTTATTAAATAATTAAAAATTGACTAATAAATAAAAACAGGTGGGATGAGAATGATAAAAAATATTTTTCAAAATAAGCTTACTTAAATGTCGAAAAAATTTAATTTAATCATAAATTAACATTATATGTAAAGAATATGTTATATGTTATTGAAACATAAAAAGTGCAAATAAATTGGTTACTCTTCAAATCCTTTATCGCAAATCTTTCTCTCATCTTCCCCTCTACTCTTTGTATATACTTTGTCTTTTCTGACAGAGTGATCTCAACCTAGTCTATTCTTCCTCTCTTTTTGCTCTTCTCATAAATCTCTGTCTCTCTCCCTCCCTCTCTATGTCTCTCAATTTTGGTTTCTGCTTGGGTGTGTTTGAATTCTACAATTTCAGTTACGCGCCGTTCGTCAGAGTGATCACAACATGGCGATCGATGAGCCGCAAGTGATTGCCATAAGCATTTCGAGTAAACCCAAGGTGGGTCATTTGCAATCACAGTCCACCATGGTCAATTGTCCAGCCTGTGAGCACTTTGAGTGGAGTGTGGTGCAATTAGAAGCTGTTACTTGTCTACAAAGATTGCTTAGCCTGACTAAATTATGGTAACAAAAATTTACTTGACCAATTGTTACTCCTCTAATCCTGTCCTGCAATTTTAAGTAAGAGCTGGCGTGGACGTGTGGACATTAATCATTATTGTGGTCATTGTGGTTGCTATATTGGACGATATGTTCCCATTGATTGCTATGAGCGTTGTTTGTCCAGAACAGCACGAAAACAGGCAGCTGTGGATGACATGAGATTAAAGACGAAACCCAAGGATTGTGCGGTGCGTGCCCAGAAATGCAGGGAAAACATCTTGGCCAAGAGAGCAGAAAAGAGAGAGAAACGAGCGCAACAAGAGCAGCAAAGTCAAACTGTGGTGCTGCCCGTGGAAACTAAACAACAATGAAGGGGAAGCACATTTTAAATGGTTGCTGTATTAACTAAGAAAGCTTTTAGTGACAGCTTTTTTCGGGTCGCAGTTCAAATATATTTACATATATACAAAAGAATACATTACCCACATTTAAGAAAATCGCATTTGTTTTAAATTGCCACTATAATTGCTAGATTCTCAGTTTATAACTAAAGAAAAAGTTACCCTAATAAGTTAAGTTAAAAAGATTTTATTTCCGAAATAAACAAAAGTGTTTAATTATCTTAAAAATTAGATAATTTTGCGTTCTAGACGTTTCTAAATATCATGGCGAAATACAAATTTGTTAGTTGGACTTTTATTTCTAAAAGTAGCCAAAAATATATTTTAAGTATTTTTTAAACAGACTTCTACAAAATGTTGTTGATGTCTCTGTACCTTTGAGAATAGTTTATCCTCAATATTAAGAAGCTTGGAAATAGGAATACATAATCTAATTGCTAAAAATGTTTATAAGAAAATATATATTACACTAGAAAACAAATAAGAAACTTCTATTCTGAAAAGAAATACTATAATATTGCCCCAGTAAATCTATATATTAATCTATCAGTGCGAAACATACATAGATATATATTTGATTGAAGACATAGTAATACATTGTGATAGCTCTTGATCTCACACTTATGTTATGTGTGTTGCACAAATTCACGATTGGGTCGAATACAATTTTTCTCACGATTATAAGTACCCAAGAAACTCTTGCAGTTGGAACAGTGTAGATATTCACGATTGTCTCCCAAGCTCAGACAGGGCATAAAACAAAAGGGCCAACAATTGGCCACACAGGCAAAAGAGCAGCCAGTGCTCGCATAGAATTCAGAGCTGCTTTTGAGTAAAGGACGACGATTACAACCACAACTGGGACAATAAATGCAGCCATCAGTGGCCGTCCAACGCTCAATTGAGCTGCGATAATATTGACGTTTATTGATGTCCTTGGAGTCATTTATTTTTGGCTCCTGCAAATCTTGACTCGGATTTCTCGACGATTGACTGCCAGTTTGATTTTTGCGTTTAGAAAGATCTAGAGAGGGGGAGGGGGGATTCAAGAGAAGCTGTTCTAGGAAGATATGAAATTTTAACAACTTACATCGCTCTGCCTCATCGGCCATTTCCGCTTCCGTCATGCCCGTCATCTTGCTAATCTCTGAGAGACGTTCCTCACTTATTCCATGCTCCGCTGCCAACTTGTGCAGGTTTTTTACCTTATCGTTATTAATATCTATGATCTCCGGATGATGAGTCTGCACATGACGTATGAGGCATTCAGTATCATAGCTTGAACATTTGATGATTTTCAGACACTTTAAACAACGCAAATATCGCACTTTATTCTCTTTTTCGGACATAATTAAGTAATGATAGATAAATACGTGATAAATTCCCTATTTAAAATAAACGCACAATTTAACGATTGTATTATTATGATTGTAGTTTCTTGTCTTGAAAGAGCCTAAATTTAAATAAGTTCAGTAAATCAGACATCAAATGCTGAACTTACTTCATAGAACTTCTATAGAAAATAAAATTTTGTAATTCCTTATAGATGTGGATAATATTTTCAGATTTGGGAAAATAAAACAGTATTTAGAGATGTTTCAAAATAAATACATATAATGATAGTCATATTTATGATAATGGGAATGTAGATATACTTAGTAATGTATTATTATGCATCATTAACGCATCATAATTTTAAATTGATCCTTAACACTCATTTGAGATTTGTTTAACCGGCAAGTCACAAATGTCGATAGAAATTCCGCTGATAATCTGCAACTTGATTACTTAAGGACCTTAGACTTTAAACATATTTGATGTGTCTCATAATTTCAATTTGTTGATTTATAAAAATGTTTCCTCTTAGCGGGAACGGAAACAAGTTCATTGCAAGTCACCCTGTCAATGAATTTGAATATGTTAAGAAGATGCTCCTACTCCGTACTCTCATGTAGCATGTCCTTGTGTGTATTCATAATGCTATGGAAGCGTCTAAATTTTATTGTCTGTCATGTCCCCAAGCAGCTTCATTCACGTGTCCTGGCAACAAAATAAAGCCAGACCAGAATTGAACAGGGGACTGGTAACGGGAAACGGAAACGCTATGTTATCCAAGTTGTGAGAACGTTTTCTTTATATTTCTACATACATATTTTCTTCTTTTTTCTTCGTTTTTCGCATTTCGTCAAAATTGATTTTTTACTGCATTTAGACAGGATGAGGTTGTGTCAGTTGGGTTTGCGTGGCTTTCACTTTTACTTTGACTTTGGCACGATTCGCTTCGCTTCTTTCCTCGCTTGTAACTGTGAACGTTACTCATACGCAGTGTGGTATACCAGGGGAATAGCAAAAAACAGAAGGAAAGAAAGTCAAGGCGTCTGCATCTCTTTACGTACTTCACGTAATTGCTGCCTTTGTCTGTTGTCATTAGAGCTGGGCACATTATCGGTTCACAGTGCTCGCCAAATAAATGGGTTCGATTTTCAAGTTGTTCACAATTTATTTATAGATCTGCTTACACTTACAATTCTCGTACATTTATCAGGCTAATATAAAAATACAGTTTTTAACTTGAGTGTGTGTATGTGTTTGTGTGTTTGTGTATTTGTGTGTGTGTGTGTGTTTTCAATTTGTTTTTCAAATTTGGCTTTGGAAGCGTTTTGCTCTTAACACTGAAATTACAATTACAATTCGCTGACTCGAAAAAATGTTAACATGGTTTTTCATTACTCTCCTTGCTCCCCCTTCCTCCCTTCTCTGTCACACATATACACAAATATATATCAATATTTATGGTTAGAAATAAAACTTAAGGTAGAAAGGAACCCACTTTACTGTTATTTCCTGCATTTCCAGCACAAAATCAAACGAAATGCATTCATGTATGACAAATCGGAAATGCGTCCTTTTTTTTAAATACATATTTCACTTTTCACTTTTCTTTCCTGTTTTCAGCAAATGTCTCTTGGTGGTTGTTGTTGTTGTTACTGTTGTTCTAGGTGCATTACTTCTATATTTAAGTTATAGTTGGACCTTAGCTGTGCTGTAAGTACTTTAAACATTTATAGTTTTAGAAAAATAAAATGTTTCTTTTTCTAGCTTATAAAATTGGACTATGGCCGAGTTTTTCATTTACAATGTTTAGCTCAGCGTATTTACAACGTTCAATGTTTTGGAAAAAGTTTGCCAGTTTTCCATCCATACTTTTCTCTCCGCTTTCCTCTCGAATTTTGTTGTTGTTGCTCTTAACTAATCTACTTTTACACACTTTGAGGCACATTCAGTTTTGAATCGTTTTACAAATTTATAAAGTTGCGCTTAATACAAATAAAACGAAAACGAAAAACTCTGACAAACATTTTCAGCTGCCGCACTTTTCCCCTCTTCGTTCTCCTGCCCTTAAACTAATTGTAAAAATTAAAAATTGATTTACACGCGCGCCTAACTGGCGCCCAGCCAAGTTACCCCCACTTAACCCCCCGTTAAATACCCTACAAAAGGTTATTTTTTTAGTTATTCTGCCAGCTCTTAACTCCCTCAAGTTGTATGCATTTATCACTAGTTTTTTTTTTAGCAACTTGCAGAGGGGCATACAATATGTTTGGAATGTCGCCATGTTCAGTCCCTCCTTGGGCGCCTGCTTCCCTCCATTCCCTCCCTCCTCCGTCCACCCTTCTTCCTTCTCCCTTAAAGCGTGTGCTGTTTGGAGGCCTCGCCGCATTTGGCAGCCGCTTCGAGACGTGCACGTGGGCGCCTTTTGGTCTGTAGAGAATAGAGACGACCGCTGCGTGCACGCATCTGAGGTTCATCCTCTCTGCCTCCTGCACCGCCATGACCTCCTCCACTGAAAATGAGAAAAGTAGTAAGAGTTGTTAGCTGTACACTCAGAAAACAATTCTATTATTAAACAATAAATGGATAATTGACTTTGCTTAAAATAGTTTTGCAAGTGAGAAAAATGTCAAATTATCAGAATTTATTATTTACTTAATTGAGAAACAAAGTCTTTTTTTTTTGAGTGTAGTGCAAACAATATTTTAGATAAAAGACACTCACTTGAGTTCCAGTTTGGCCAGACGCTGCTTGATTTTGGCCTGGCTAGCCGTGTACTCGGCCAAGAGACGGGCCAGACGCATGTTAAGGTTCTCCACGGACAGTTCCAGCTTCTCAATGCCACCCTCAATGCTATCATGCACGCGCTGAGAATCTGTGAAAAGTAGGAAAAAGAAAAATTGATAAGGAAGTGACACCGGAAGTGGCCTCAATTGAGATTACCCGCAAATATCTGCTCATCGAGCAGTCCGTCCTTGCGCAGCAGCTGGCAACCACGTTGTGTGAGCGTGGAACGAGCCTCAGGATAATCGGAAAGCGTCTCCCACAGATCCCGTTTGGCCAGGCAAAAGAGATCCGAGTAGCCGAGAGAACGCACATTGGCAGTACGTCGATTTCCAGTGCGATTACCGGCAATTTCCAGCACAGAAACCTCGCCGAATACAGAACCAGCTCCAAGAGTGGCCAAAACCGTGATGCCATCATCGCCCACGACGGACAACTTGCCACGCTTCACAATGTACATCTCCTTGCCAACGTCTCCCTTGCGGCAAATGTAATCTCCCGGACTGAACACTTGAAGCTTCAGTTTCAAGACCAAGGCCTCTAGTAGACCTGGCTCCGTGTCATGGAAGATTCTTACTTGTTTCAACGTATCCATGTGCACCTGGATGGCAATTTCTGCCTTCAGCTTGTCCGGCAAAGCAGCCAGCACTCGCTCCTCATCCAAAGCACCACTTTGGGACCAGGTGTAGGCAAACCATCGTATCACACGTGCCTCCAACTCATGGCCCACTCGACGAAAGGCCATGTACTGCTTGACGCCATCCATGCGATTCTGGAACTCCACGCGGGCTACATTCATATTCGATATCATCGAGCCAATGTTACCTAAAGAAGGGGAATTCAACAGAAATACGAATTAAGAGTAATCAGTATAAAACATAATACCACATAAGAATTATCTGGAAAAAGGAAAAACTGTCAGACACACGATTCTTGAATGGGATGTTCGAAACAGAAACTGGTTTTACTTTTAATTAGGTTAAAATATATTAAGACAGTAAATATAACATAAAAAATGAGACTTATTAATAAACTAATAGATTAATAAAAATCAAAATATAACTTTTTGTTATTCTAGAAATTGTAATCAGATCCCTGAGTATAGCAAAAGGGGTTAGAAGTGAAATAGGCCAACTTTTGTTGGCCACTCGTTTTAATTTCGACAGCCATTTCCGTTGCTGCCACTCGTGAGTCGTAAATTCTTGAAGAGCCCATGCGGCGTATGCGTAACGCATGGCACAAAAGGCGACTAATGGCGGCACTTCCGGTGCACAGACGCGGACAGATAGACATGGGAGACGAAAGAGACAGAGGCAACTGACGAACTTTGCATTCATCATGGTAGGTAAATTTGTTTGCCCAGATGTCAGAGCAGCTACTTCCCCTCCTCCAGCCACCCCTTCCCCACCATGTGTCTCTCACCGTAATGGCGGCGATAAGAAGGACGACAAAAATGATAAAAAGGCACGTTTGCCAAAAAGCGAGGCGAATGTGAAGGCGTCGACAGCAACAAATCAACCCCACAAACACATTTCCATTGACAACATAACAACAAAAAAAGACAACAAGTAAAAATGTTCTAGTCGAGTGTGCTCGACTGCGAGTTATCCTTTATATTAATATATATTTGTACATATTTGTACCATCTTCAACATATATAATTTAACATTTTACTCGACACTAGGTAAACTTGTTTTTTGGCTACTTTCTGTAGCATGAGGAAATTTTTAAGACACTTGATTTCAATTCTATAACTTCTGAGACATATGTTTACATCTACATTTCTTTCCACAAAGTTATATTATCCTATGTTGTGGCTTTCAATGTATACAGGGTATAAAAAAAAGAAATAAGAAAACAAAACAAAGTAGAACGTAATGAATAATGTGGGTCGACATGGAGGACATGTACATGCAGATGGACCCGAGTCGGAAAAGTAGACGGAGACATGGTGGAGAGACAGGAAAGGGGAAAGACGGGAAAGACGGTACGTGGCCGTTTGTCCCTGACGTGCGTGGGGCTGTAAATTAATACCCATTGATGTCACAGATGTCACTCTGCAACCAATTAAACGATCAGACGAAATATTTGCGTAAACAATGCGGCCCCAAAGCAAACAAAACGAGACCCAAAAACATTGCCAGGGTGACGGGAGGGGGAAAGGGAAAGAACACAGTTTGGAATGGTAATGGAGACTCACCCACAATGGTGGCAAAGATGAGCACGCCGGCGAGAAAGTCGGCAACCACAAATAGATATTCCACATCATTCTCTGGTGTAGGAGTCTCTCCAATTGTCGTCAACGTCAGCGTGGACCAATAAAAGCTATAGATATATTGACGCTGCAACGTATTGTTGCGGGTTCCATTTAAATTGTAGACCCACGAGTCGGAGCTGAAACCAATCTCATAGCTGATGGCAAAATACATGCAGGCATTCCAATGGATCAACACCAGAATTGCGAGCACAACCTTGCAGATACGAAAGGCATTTGGATAACCAGTTGCTGTCTCTGTCCGATCAAACCATTCCCAAAGTCGTGGCAGACGCAGCAATCGATTCAGACGCACTATCACCGGACACGGCAAATATAAGCTCGAGCACGTTTCCGGTGGCCACCAGATGTAGGCCAGGTCCGTGGGCAGCATCGATAGCACGTCCAGGTACCAACCCTTGGTATGGAAATAATGACGACGCAACCGAAATGCATCTCGCACCAAGAGTCCCTGGTCCAAGAAACCTACACCGAAAGAAAAAAGAATAGTGTGTATAAATATAATTATCTATAAAGCATGAAATAAGTAATATTTCAACATATTTATATTATTTTTCACATTAAAAATTATCTAATTCATATTTAACTCTAAAGCAATTTGAATAAATGTCATTGTAAATATTAAAATTTTAGAGCATTTTTCTCTGTGAACACAAAAGAGAGAAAAGAGAGGGGAGAGAGAGGTCTACTATTAGTTGTTCTTTTAGTTATTGTTATGCTGGTGCATGCCACATGCCACATGCAGCGCGACATTTCACAGTTCGTAGCGCTTTTGTTGTTTTACATTGCTGTATTAAAGAGGAAAACTAAAACTTTGATACCCTTCCCTTCACCCCTTCTAGCACGATAATCCCCTTAGCTTAGTTTATAAAACTGTGTTAGTATTTTAGTAGGAAATTGTTTTTCCGGCAGCTGAAAAGTCGTAAATATGTAATAACTTTGATTATCTATGAACTTTTGTTAGTCGAAATATGATTTATTTGTTTTTTATTTTGCTGATGGAAAGCACAATTTATTATAATGTAGCCAATTGGATTGTTTGTTTTTAGAAAACTAAAGAGTTCTTTGAAAACAAATTGATTGATTAAGTAGTAGATTATAATTTAAAGCAATGTATTAAATCTTTAAGTTTTAATCTACTTTTATAAATAGTTTAAATGGTCTCAGCTAGGGTATATCAAAGCATTTGTGCTTCCCTTTAAAATGTCAAGGCTGGCTTATTCCTGCATTTGGCAACTTACAATCATACACATACGCACACACACCCCCCATACACCCTCACACACACAAGCACACATATGCATATGTAACTGAGTGAGAAATGCTAGTTATATAGAACAAATAGCTTTGCCATTGTCTGTGGCAGCTTAGTTAGGCCAAAAGTCTCGCATCTCATTTGCATAAGAAACTTATTCATTCCCTCGTTTTCTGTCTCTTTCTCTTTTAATCTCCCTTTCCTTTTCACTTTCACCCTCTCACCTGTACAGTGGTAATTCAATTGCAACTTACCCTCATGCATGTGCACCAGCGTATCCAGCAGATAGATGAAATCGCATAGATAATCCAGACTATACCAGACGGCGGGTGCATTTTTGTTAATCTCCCAGAAAACGGAGCGACCCACCACAAAGATGATATTGTAGAGCACCGCCAGAGACACCACAGCGAGCCACTGTTATGGAATAATCATAAGTCAGGACAAAAACTTTAATATTTGTTGCATACATACCCTGTAATGGGATTGCAGTGTGGGGTCGACAGATAGGTGATTGCAAAGGACGCTTGTGCCACGAATTTCACTTGATAATGCCGCATCATCCATGCCAGGAGATTTTCCAATCTTATCTGTATTCGTCGTATTCGAGAACTTCTCAAGAAACCAGTCAGGAGGCTTGGCTCGATTCCGTTTCGTCAGACGTTGTCGTAATGCCTGTAGGGTTCTACTTAAAGCTGAAGGTTTGCTCCGTTTACTCGGCTCCTGCAAAGAAAAAGATACAGATACATACAAAAAATGAGCATCAATTGCTGAAGGAACTCCATTTGAAATGTGCCACACAACTGTGGCACACTCGCTAATTGAATCGTTTTAATGGTCCTCCTACTGTGTGTGCACTGACTGCCTCTGTGGTTCGACTGGGGTCAGAGGGCAAGGTCAGCGTAACCGCATTAAAACTTGGTCAGCATCCTGCAAGTTTTCCGATTAAATTTGTTACGAGTACGAATACGAGTATGAGTATGTCTGCAGCTGCAGTGAGGCAAGAGTGACGACTTGTAAAGGAAACTAGGTGCACATGACGCAGCCAATCTTAAGGCACACTGCTTCAAACTGTATTTGTTTGTATTTCTTAGGATTTCTTAGGAATTCTATTATATTAAAACAAGAGATTCTGTTTGATCTCTGAGTTATCAAAGACATTAAATTTGAAATTCATAGTAGGATAGAGTGTAAAATGCATTCAAATAATTATAATTTGTAAGCGTATAATAAAATAGTAATAACGCCCATAATATTATCTTATAATGTGTTTAACTCTAACTAAGCATTTACTGTCTTCTTCATTTAACTTTTAAGCTCTATTTTTGATTCATTCTTCTTTAAATTTATTTTTATTTTATTTTTAAAAAAATAGATAAGTGCAATAACGTCACTGAGAGTCTTTAATAGATACAATTGAGACTCAAAAAAACCGTGTTCTTCCTGAATTATTAAATCTTACTTATTGTGCCTGGATTTTGTCTTAAGTCATAATCAATTTTCTTTAGTATTTGCAATATTGAAGCGTTCTTCACACTGTGCACTGTGGGGTTAAAAGGACAGCACGTTTAGTTTTGTGGCATGTTAGTTTCTGCGGTTATTGCCGAGAATCCAAAGCACATCTTAGATACACTCACACAGCTGTATATATGTATACATCTTTAGCACATTTATAGTTAACACACACAGATACACACACACACACACACACACAAACACACGTGATGCTCGTTCCGCGTTCTCATTCTGCACATCCTGAGATTAGGGGCGTGTGCTTGACAGTCTAATAAAGGCGTATCAGTTGCTGCCAGCGGTTAATCCATTAAGCCATATCGCGATACAGTTCATCTATGTATGCGTATATGAATGTGTGTGTGTGTGTGACAGTTGGTATTAAACTTGGCTCAATATGACGCATTGTTGTGGCCCTTTTGGGTTACTGTGATAATGCTAATGTTAATGCAATGCAATGACGCCTGCTGCGCCCAAGGTTACACAGATACACACAAACACACACACATGTGTATTTGTCATAATATTTTTTATTTATTTATGTGCTTTACCGTATCATTCTGTTGCTGCTGATGTTGTTGTTGTTGTTGTCCCGCTATGGCTGCTATATCCAAAGATTGCACCATGGCTTTGACTTTGAAATGTCGCATGCAAAAGGCGACGTAATGTTTTTGACTTCTTCTCTTTCTCTCTCTCTCTCTCTCTATTTTAATTGCACCTACAAACAATAATGACAATGTTGATGATGATGATGACGTCCGTTAACCGTTAGCTTTTACTGCTGCGCATGCGCATCGACGCCGAGTTGCCCGTTAACACTGAAAATGCGTTGCTCGCTTTGCAATTTGCCATTGAAGGTGTTGCCGACTGCGACGCCGGCAGCGACAGCAACAGCGACTGCGACTGAGGCAGTGACTGCTACGTCAGCGTCGACGTCGACGTCGAAGTCACGAACTAGCCACGGCAGGCATACACAATAAACTAAATGTTGCTATTGCTGTGGCTAATACCCTTGCAGAGGGTAGTTTAATTTTGCCAAATAACACACTCATCAACAGTGTTTAGCATTGCATTTGTTGACAAATTATTGAGCTCCTTTGTTCTCATAGATAGGTAAAATTATTTTTATTTTAAGAATGTGATTTTGCATTCTCTCTTGATATTATTTTTTTAAAATTAATTTCATCTTTTGCCCAAAACTCTTTATTGTTTCTCAAGCAATCTTACAGACTGTGCTTTTGGTATTCTTTAACCAAAATTGGTAATAAACAGACTACTTTATTCATGTAATATAGGAACAATTGGTGCAAAATCAACCTTACGTATGATTAACTCTGTTGCTGCTTGAGATATCACAATCAAACCCATGTGTTGTGATTCATAAAGGTCTTATCTTTATTCTTATTCTGACCAAACTTGATAAAAATCGGACTTCTATCTGTATATCTGTATTATATCTTATTTAATTTTTTAAAAAATGTCAACGCTTTTGTCAAAATCTAAAGAGCTGTGCAAGGGTATCAAATCTTCGATATGCCGAAGTTACATTTTTCTTTCTTGTTATATCTGCTGCTGTTGTCAATTCAAAATGTTGTTTTAGTGTCATTGTTGTTGCTTTTGTTGTAGTTGTTGCTGTTGTATTTTGCAATTTTCTTAATTTGCATGTTGTCGTCGTCGTTTAATTAATTAACCTGCAAAGTCTCGAGTGACTTTGGTCCTTCATTGTCAGCAACAAGAGGACAAAAGGCGTGTAGTTGTTTTTGCTGTTGCTGTTCTTGTTGTTTTTGTTGCTGTTGTTATTGTTGCTGTTGTTATTGTTGTGGGCGTGGAGAGGATTCTATGGCCATTGATGGCAATTTGACAAGATTGATGACACTTTCATTTGAACTGTGCTGCGTTTTGTAAACGCTTTTTAATTGTTCTTGCGACCACCATCATTTAATTAAGCTGAAAGCTCTCCTTTTGACTTTTATCTTTAATATCAAGAGCGAGCGATAGTTCACTAATACCGATAACTTGTACAGTGTTCAAAAACGTTTGCATATTAATTAACTGCATTGGAAGGAAGCATGCAAGTAGTTGCAATTGTTGTCACAATTTGTTGTTGATGGATAACCCGTAATGTTAAAAAACATGTTGATCAAATGTTGATGGTGATGAGCTCATCGCTGGCAGTTGCATAGTCGGAAGCAACAACGGTTTATTATTTTGCAAGGTTGCAGCCAAAAAAAAAAAGTTAAAATCAACTTAGAACGAGTTAATCGTGTCCCCGACTATGAGATACCCGTTACTCGAATGGAATTTTTATTTATTTATTTAAGCTTAAATTACTGTATACTTTTGTGCATTTGTTTTGCTAATAATAACTTTAAATAGGAATAACTCCCTTTATATATCTCCTATCTTGATGCAATTAAGTAGGATTAATAACATTGATAAAAGGGATAAAAGAGTTGTCTGATTAAAAAACGGTGGGCCTTCTTTTCTCCTTTGTCTTTAATGTACTCAATATACTCCACAAGTAACAGGTATAATGAACTGATTCGAATTCGCAGCTCTTGTACTTGAAAATGAAATCGAAAACTTCCCTGACTGCCCTGCCCCTCTCCTCTTTACCCCTCTTTACACCTAGTATTACCACTGCCACTGACACTCGCCATGGCGAGTTGCCTGATTGGCATTCAGTGCGTCGCGGCATGAGGTGCTCAATAAATTTCCATAATTGCCCGGCGTCCGTTAGGTGTTGACACAGGTGGTAATTGAAGGGAGGGGCGAGGGTGAATTGTAGGGGGCGTGGCAGCATTATGCTAAGCAAATCAAGAGCCGCTTTTGATGGTTATTGCATGCGTGTGTTTTATGTTCAAATAAAATTACTTTAAGCCGAGTCTAAAGCCCCCCAACCTTTAAGGTCTTATTAGAAATGTCCAATGGGTCAGAAATTGAAATGCTTGGCAAGCTGTGAGCCAACAAAAAAAGATATAAGAAGGCCAACAAGGCACGTGCCACTGATTGGCGGGGGGAAGCAAAGTCTTTAACTTTGAATGGAAATTGACTTGAGCCAAATGCCTAAAATGTAATAGAGACTGTTTCTAATCAAGTGTGTGTGTGTATATCTGTAACTGTATCTGTATCTGTTATTTCCGTTCTTGACATGGGCGAACCCAAAAGATTGAATGTCGAGTGCTAAACGCAAAGATTTACTATTTCTTTTATAGCTAAAAATGTGTTAAAGTGCCTTCCCTAATAGAAGTACGTACATATCCCATGTAATGATGGTTGTATTATTGTATACTTCAATTGACTTGTCGTTGCATGTCATTTCCGCTGACCCTAGGAAGATCAGTGAAAGGGAGCCTAAGAATTTGATTTAATTTAATAATTTAAAGCATAGTTTATATGCCACATACTGAATACATATTCAAGCTTTGAGATCCCGTTTATTCGCTTGATAGTTCAGCTAAGGATTCTGTGTTTCTAATTTGATTCTATAATTAAAGCAAAGCATATGTATTTATAACTCATGGTAGTTATATTAAAGGGACATAAATTATGTATTCCATTATCTCTTTTAAAACTGTGATCATCTTTATTTATTTGAGAGACTCTGAAAGCACTTTAAAGCTTGAACATTTGAATAAAACTATATAGTTAAAATATATAGTTAATATATTATTGATTATCTCTTTTAAAGCAAAGTCTATCACAAATACTATAAAATTTTAAGCACCTTAAAGCTTTAAGCGTAGTTAGAGATGTCTTAAATTTGCCTAGTATTTAAACTGATTTTCGTTTGCTCTAACAAGTTGTCAGTCAGCATTATTACTCTGAGAACTTAAATGGGAAACAACACCACAGTTAAACAGCTTTTATTTAAAGCCCCAACACAATGATGTTTGCAACTTTGTTTTACTTGGCCCTCCAACCAACCACATTCATTATAATGGTGGCTTGGTGGTCTAATTAGCACTCGAAAATCACTCGGAGTACCCCGCATTTTGATATGATTCACAGCTGTTGTGTGATAAGAACTTTTAGCCTCTTCTGGCCATTTGTAGCACTTGCACTTTGGTCAATTCAAGCTAAACGTTATTTATTTGTTATTGATATCGCAGCGTTTTATCTGCGGATTTTTTTTTCTTGTTCATTATTTGTTATTTGTGATGATTGTGGTTGTCAGATTTTTGTTTGGCTTATTGCTCCACTGAACCACTGAATCACTGAACCACTGAAAGTCGCGACGTGGGAAATTATGCAAATGTGGTGCAGATTGGATGGCGATGACCATAAACAACAACGCTTATCGAACAACAACGGCAACAACGACAGGGCATAAACAACAACAGACAAACAGACCAACAGACTGACGTTTGTTGGTTTAATACCTTGGCTAATGTTATCCCAAAAAACAGACCCAAAACTAGAAACAAACTACTGTCCAATGTCCTTCGTCCAATTTGATATGGACCCTCATCAACATGAAATCCAGCTCCTGACGTCCGGGTTTTTTGTTCTTTTTGTTCTCTGGTATTGGCTTAATCTTTAGGCCTATTGTTTACAGTAGGCATTAGTCGATTTCCGATTTATTTAAACACAAGAAGGTACTTTAAAAGCTACTTTTTTCAAACCAACTTCTTTAAAAAAAGTACTAGTCAATTTGTTAAGCCTTTTTTTAAACACACTCCTTTTACATAAACAGCGAGTTAACTTTTTTAGCGTATTTTTTGCTACCGTTGGCGAACGCGTTTTTTGCGCAACTGAATTTTGTAAAAAATTGAGTAAACGGTAAAACCCCGAAGAGTCCTGTCGATGAGTCCTGAGTCCTTTTTGTTGTTTGCTCGAGTGTCCTGCTGGCAGCTCAAATTGCACAGAAAACAATAAGCAAAACAGACACCCGAATGGCAATATCATCGAAAGGCCAACAAATAGCAAAAGGTATGGCAAGCAAATAGGGCTCATTAATCGGTTTAATGGCCAACAGAGAACTTGACCAACTTGACGATTGTTGAACTCTGGTCTTCAAAACTTTAAGTTATCTACAAGCACAACAATACATAAACTATATGAATGTACATCAAATTCTATATATGTATCTATATATAGTTAGTTATGTTTATACGTGTATTTCTTTGGGGAATGTTGTCTATTGTTGCCTTCGAATTTGGCTCTGTTGCGGTTTTGATGGCCAACAACAAACAACAAACAGACAACGACAACGACAACACACCTCAAAAGCATTACAACAACCAAGCCAATATTTGGACGTCGTTATGCGGGCGCACAAATAGGGGAAGGGTATACTTGGATGGGGGTGGGTCAGTTGGGGGAGGGTGAGGGAAAACTGGGAACTGAGCGCTTTCCATTTGTATTTATTTCATTGCGTTTTCGTCTCCTTCTTGTGCCATTTATGAAATGGCATTGAAAATGTTTCTGTGTCTGTTTCTGTGGTTGCTTTTCCTTTACTTTCACTTCACTTTGGACTGACTCGACTCTAAGGCTCTGGCTCAATGCTCTTATCTATCAAATTGGTCGTCGGCCAAAGTTCCTCACAGCACCCTCAAAGCCTCTAGCACCCCTCAGACCCCTAGCACCCTATACGTGACCAACAAACAGCAGCTGGCAAGTGTCCTTCCTTCACTTACTTATTTATAGCTCGAGGGTCAAATTAAGTTCTAAACAGACTTTTATATCTGTACTTTATTTTTTTCATTTTATTATTATAAAAAAGAAAAGGCCCAAAATAATGTAATTATTAGGAGGTTGCAACAGATAACGGCACTTACACCTGAAGTTTCTTGGAAATATAAATCAAACTTCTTCAGAAAACATAATGTATTATTAAGTTTCACACTTGAAAGTGAAATAATATTTAGTATAAATGTAGTCTACATTTAAAATACATTACATTATTAAATAATTTCTTAAATGCAAGAAAATTTTTTGAGCACCTTTAATTGGGATTATCTAATGAAAGCAGATGCAAAAATCGAGACTTGGTATTTTTGTTAATAAAGACAATCCATTATAATTGTTTTATTAATTGACTTACAGATTCTTTATAGACTTTTTAGTTTGACAGTTTAATAATTTAACACGTCTATTATTTCCTTAGCTCTGTTAGGGTATCAAATCTTCGTATCTTTTAGCTCTGTATTCCACTCAGTTTACTTTTTTTTGAAGTAATTTGACACGTGCTAATAAAAATTTCTGCGGGCACAAAAATGGCAGTCAGCTGGCATAAAACACAGAGAATGGAACATGGAGCATAGAACGTTGGCCGACGCGTCGGCTACGTGACAATAGAGGAAGTAATTAAAACGCGATTTACGGCAAGGTCAAGTTTATGAAGGTCCGAAGTTCATTTGCATGGAACCATACGGGGATTGTGGAAATGAGGAAATAAGGAGAGCGAAATGCGGAGCTCCCCTTTGTGGTATGTATGTATGTATATATGGACATATAGTATATATATACGAGCCCGTAGCATAAACTGTGCTATTGTTTCATTTTGGTTATTATTGTTGCCATTTTGTATTGTCGATGGCGTCAATCAATTAGCGCAATTACTTAATTACAGCCCACATAATTGAATAGCTCTGGCGGCCTCGAGTTATGGCCAGGCCAAAATAAAATAAAATGAAGCGAAAAGAAATGAAATGAAATTAAATTAATGCAACAAATAGGCAAAGTGTCTGCATTTATGTTCATATCTCTAGCTATTTATCTCTGTCCGTATTTGATATACAGACTTGTATTAAATTACGCATACGCCGTGTGATTTATGTGCGTTATATGATTAAACTATTGATACCTACTTGTATAAGTTTCCTGCCATTCTCCAGATAGTTGACATCGCTGGAATGCTGTTGATTTCTTTGTTGTTGCTGCTGCTGCTGCTGCTGCTGCTGCTGCTGTTTCTCGGCAGGAGCAATTGCCTCCTCCTGACTATGCTTTCCACCAACATAATCATCATCATCTTCATCATTAGCTGCCGCCTGCTCATCATCATCGTCATCATCAAAGTCCTCGTCATCGTCGTCTAATTCGATACGATGTCTGCGCTGCCAGCTGCGTGGATAATGCAGTTGATGCTCCTCCAATTGCTCGGAGGGATCGGGTAACACTGACGTTTGGTTGGCAATTAAATGCTTTCGGGGCAGACAAACTCCCTCTGTGCTCATGGTAGTCGTTGGCTGGAAGGGTGCATATAAACCACCGCTGATTTCCAGCTCCTCGTGTGGCATTGGCAACTGTTGAGCTGTGGTGTTGCAGCTGGAACTGGAGCTGCTGCCGCCAAAGGGCAGCTGGGCGGGAGCTGAAGCAACGGGGCCAACAAAGCGCGTGGTTCGATACATGGGACGGGAAAGGCTGTCAAATTCGGGAGAATAGAGCATTAAATAATAGGAGATTGATTCCGACTAAAAACTTTTTACTAGGAATAACACAATTTGGAAAACAGAGCTAGGAATGTAAAATCAGGAAGCTTGTGAACAAGGTATTTAAATTAAAATAAGTAAAATTTGCATATTAAAATAATTTTTGATCAAATATTTCTGATTTAAACTTTTAAAGACACTTTTTTCGCTTATGTCGTAAGAAGTTATATGTATTTCGCATATTATCAATTTTATGATGCACTTCTTTATGGCTTATTTTATGTATTTTCTATTTTAGGAAAACTAGCATTATGACCATGGCTATTAAAAAGGAATTTTAAATGTATTTTACTATTTGTAAAGAAAATGCAGACATTCAAAAGAAGATAAAAGAAGCGAATTTTTCATATTATTAATAAACTGGTTTTTAATTAATTCTTAAATGCTTCTCTTATTTGAGTTTTCTACTTTTTGCCTTCTGTAATTCATACAATTATAATAAGAACTCGTAGAATGTAAGACTTACTTGTATCCGTATTTGGGTGATTCGGTTTCGGGGCGTCGTCTGGTGGACATCATTGTGTTGACCCGATCTCCGCGGGCGGCAGCCATCATATAGGTCCACATTGCGGCTCATCCAATGCCTGCTACGCGGAACACATAACGCAGGCAGAATCAATTGCTATAGCAAGTTAATCTTCCCTCAAGAAGAATCTGCAAAAGGGAAAGAAAAGGTCTCTCTTTAATGTCTCAACTTAAAGTTAAACCTCAAGTCACTTGAGGGCAATTGCGGCTTCAACGGATTGTGGACTGTGGGGCAAGTCATAAACGCTCTCCAGGTTGCCAGCTGTTAGTTCTCCATAAAACTGTTGAGTATTGCCCACTTGAGAGGGGGCGTGGCAGCCTGGCAGCGCTGCAGACGTAATTAAGCAATTAAAAAGGCTCATGAGATGTGCGCCTGAAGGTATGCAACACAAATTGCACAGCGAACTTTTGTCCTTGGAAGCCTCTCGAATGGCATTCGCAATGGTCATAAAATCAGCATAGAACACCAGCTTACTTTTATAGTTTTTAGCTGTGATTCGCATTGCTGAGACTTGATTTAAGATTTTTTTACGAATTGTCTTGTTTATATTTGATCAGCAATAAATTAAAATTGAAATTAAACTCACAAATAGCAACTGTTAAGTTCTGATAGCTGCAGCAGCTTGAAACTGAATTAATTAGTTCAATTGAAACTGCAGACAGACTTTATACACTTATTGATTCAAATTAGTATTTCTGTGTATATCGTTGTTTTACATCTATTACTCTTATCTCCAAATACCAGCCAACATACCAAAGTTATAACTAGAACTAGATTTTAAATAATTGGTATTTATTTTCTAGTTACAAACAAAAATATTAAACGTATAATTTTAAATAATAGCAGCTTTACTGCTGAATCAATAAAAGTTGTTAGATGACTCTAGAATTTTTAACATTATTTACTTAGATTATTCAAAACTCAGTTTATTTTATATTGTTTTTCAAAAGCTTGCTTTTTATTGTGAAAATATTTTGTTTTGTTGACTGCTTTTAGTTGACTTTAAATATTAAATAAATAAATAATAGCAGTCAGTTATAAATGCGATTGGTTTGACTTACAACTCACTTTAAAATTCAAATATAAAAAGCTTGCTACACTGTAAACTTTTCTAAGCCACTTCCGGTAAGTAGTTTTTTAGGGGCGCTGGAACCCAAAATGTTTATAAATTCATAAGAAATTAAAGCAAAAGTTGTTCACATGTGAAATTAAAGTAAACAGAGTAAAGGAGAGAAGTTCTTGACCCTCTAAGGACTCTAAGCTCTGTCCGTGTATAAATAATGCTCTTTAATATGCCACAAGCAGCATAGACACAAACTAATGAGGCGCAAATGATAAATACAAGCTGCCAGCAAAGCAAAAAAAAATGAGAAATAAGAAAAAAATATAGATATCTATGCAGACAAATATAAGTACTTGTAGCTAAGGCTAAGGATGAGCAGCAGAAGAAATAAAAAATAAAGGAGACTACGAAAATGTCCAGCTGTAAATGTGAGTCACAAGTAAATGTTGAAAAATTTTGCACAAATTGAGCCAAAAATGCAAATTGTGAATTGCAGATAATCAAAATCAAAACGTGCGCAAAAATTAAGCACTGTGCAAATTTCCTTTATGTAATTTCCACTTGGAAGAACAAGCAAAAGAGCCAGCATTGAAATGAAAATGATAAAAGCTGGAGCTGCAGTTAGCCAAGTTATCCTTTGTGCCCTTTCTTTTTTTTAGCCTTTGTCTGGCATTTTACTGTCGCGTGATTTTATGTCATAGATTATATTTGCCACATGCCAGAAGCCACTTGCCAGTTTCTTGTCTTACAACTTTCTGCTCCATTGTAGCATTCAATTTAAAGTGCAATTTCGGTTTACCAAAAAACAAGAAAGAAATAACCAAATAAAAAAAAAAGAACAAAAAGTAGATAATTCGCCTTTTGCCGCAGCATTCGAATCTCTAGTATTTCTGCAGTTTGATGAGTCAGTGGCAAAGTCTTTGACCGCATCAACAAAAAATAAATAAAATAAAATGAAATGGAATGAGAAAATAAAAAGAGAAAGTGCAGAGACAGGGCAGGTTTATTATGTGGGTGAGTGTGTAGGCGTGGGCGTGAGGAGTGAGGCGTGGCCAAGCACTCTGACATTCAAATAGGAGCAAGGACTATGTGAAGAGACAGAGATGGAGACACAGAATCGAAGGCATCGATTTTTAGCTATAAAATCAAAGTAAATCCATTTATCAACTTCAGCTGCAAACATTTTCGTGCAGATAACAGCAGCAACTTGACTTTGATAAAATGTGGCACACTGCAACAGCAACAGCAACACCTACAACAACACTTTAACTACCAAGTTTTAAAGGCCAAGTGGCCTGAAGCCATTAAGTACTCATATCACAGCTTTAGACAAACAAATTTGAGCACACATGCTTGAAAATACAGTTCATAAGTATTTATGTTTTATGACCACATAACACTAATCAAAGCAAGCACAAAACGCTGCCAGGATAAATCCGTATCAAATTGTAGCAATTAACGCCTGGGACGAGCAACAACAACAACGACAACATCAATGAAAGAAAAGGACGACTTCAAAAGAGAATACACCCAGAGAAAAAAGCTATGGAAATTTAATATTTACACTAAAATATAACTAGTTACGATTTCATCGTAAAACCTTGAACTTTAAGTATAACATATTTAGAAATAAATATTTATTCACAAGGAGTATTAAGATTTAAATTTAAATTAAATATGGTCCCTGCATATTAAATAAACTATAAAAAATGCTTTATTTAAAGTTGATAAAATAATAAAAAGCAATATGTAGCCAATTTTTATAATAAATATGATTTAAATGTTCAAGTCTTTTTAAGTGTTTTTCACTTTGTCTTTACCGTAAACTTTCACATTTCAGTTTGTTTCTAGTTTAATGACAGTGTCTATTTTAAAATTTTAATGCGTTTTCTATTTTTATCCAACAAGAAAACAAGAAATAATATTGTTTTTATATTTACTAAGCGTTTTTCTCAGGGTGTAAGGACACCATTTTAGCTTTAGTTCAGTTGAGATCTCCTCCCACTTCAGTTTCTATTCTGGCCAAATCGTTTGACTCAACTTGGAATTGCTAACGAGCTATAAATGCTGTGTATGTGTACCAGTGTGTGTGTATGTGAGTGTGTGGTGTGCCATTGTGTGAATGTGTGTGCCTCATTTGTAATGATTAAGTGGCGCTGCGAGCTTGTGGTGTTTATGGCCCAAAGGAATCGTTTACACACATTTCACTTGTGCAGGATTATGAGCGGAGAATCGAGTCCTGTAAGGCAGAGTAGATAAACCGAAAGATAAGCAAAGCAAGAAAAAAACAATTCACATTTCTTTCTCTGTTTCTTTTCTATTTTCTCTCACTTCATTCGCTCGTTTTCAATTGCAGCTTAAATAAATAAACAGATGATTGAAAATTGCTCGTAAATACAATTCTCAGCTGGACATTCAATTGATTTGCTCGAATCAAAAATTAAGTATTATTATTATGATACAAATATGGCTGGTAAAGTGACGACGATGCTTAAAAGGCACTTGCTGACGTGCAATGGCAATATCACGTATACGCCAAGTGTGTGCCACATTCTCAATCAAAACAAAAAAAAGCCTGTCGCTTTTAGTCAAAGAAACAGGACAAGGAGCAGGAGAGTAGAAGAAAGGATCGGGAGAAACAGGACGAGGAACAGCTTGCAAAAGGGAGAATAAAATATGCTAATGTCAATTATTTTGTGCGTAATTTGCTTTCATGCTCTCGAGCACACATCAAAATGCGTGTACATAAGTATTACAATGCCTACACCTATATACCTATAGCTCTCTTTTTCTCTTCTAGCATTATGAATATGTATATGAATATTCATTATTCGCGCTAGTAATTTTCATGAGCTGCTTCAATCGACATGGAAACCACTTGTCGACTTATCTAATCTGTATTTATATACGATAATACTTTCTATATATTCTCCCTTCTCCCTCCCACTGTTCTCCTGACTCCTTCCCCGATTTCCAGCTCCTCTGGGAGATAGGTGAACTCGCTTCAATTAACATTCGTGCACGTAAACGCAATAACGCAAATGGATTCGGGGGTTTTGGCTTAATAAAATGCGATATTTATGGAGTTTACTGCCGTTGCCCCCTCTGTCCCGCTCCCCACCGATTAACTCAGATAGCGGATGCCAATTAATATGGTACCAAGTTAGATATTAATACTCGTATCGTATAGTGAACAATTACGCCGTGTCCACTGCATATGGAGATAGAGACAACACGGAGCTGGCATTCAAATCACGCTGTTAACGCCTTGCTGAATCTATGTTTAAGGACACTTGAATGCCTTTGCCTGTTGCAGCCTACAGACACTTGCCACTTGCTACTTGCCACTTGCCACTTGCTACTTGCGACTTGCCACAGGATGCGGAAGATTTACCTTTGCTGTTTCCTATTTGAGTTGTATTAATCCGGCAACTGTCAGGCGACGGCGTAATCCTATTAGATGTGGCTATGTTGCCAGCTGCGTGTGCGAGCTTCTCTTTCCCTTTCTCTTTTTCTTTTTAATTTTCTTTTATTTATTTTTTATATGCTTTGTATTCTTTATGTTTTGTTTTGTTGTTGTTTCTGCTTCAGTATTTTTCACGTTTTTACACTTGTGCGAGCTTTACAATTATTTAAATGCGTGCAGTAATTTCAAATGAAATTTGAATATTAAACTGTATGCCGCGCATATTTTTAACACACACACACACACGTACACAAAGATGAGAGATACAATGAGAAGAAGTTTTATTCACACACACGTACACTCACTCACACACTCGTGTCCATTAAAAAACCTCGTTGATTTTTGCACTTTTATTGTAGAAAAATTCAAATGTTGCTGTCGATGCGAAACAAAATCGCGCGCAATAATAAAAAACCAAAATGGCGTAAAGTTGAAAGGATAACGGAACCGTGACAATGCAGACAATGCAAGAGTGACAGAGAGAGAGAGAGAGTGAGCGTGAGTTTTTTAAGCGCGCCGTGTACGTTCGCATGCCTGGCTAACGGCGCAATGAGCGCCTGTAGGAGAACACAGAACCAAAAGGCAAATGCAAATGGCAATGGCAAGCAAGCAGCGACGTCAATTGAGGCAGCAGCCGAGCAGAGCCGATAACGAGACGCTTGGAGAGCAACTTAATTGTGCGTGCTTTTCATTCATGCCTTGAGCTTTTGATCCAAAAGCTTTTTTGCGCGCTCAAATGCCGACACTTAACCTGTTGCTGCTGTTGGGATGCTGTCGACAGCTGGCAGTGTTGCCAGACCACGCGAAGCTGTTGCCAAGCGTTTGGGGAATTCGCCATTTGGCAACAAATGACAACATAAATTAATTAAATTGATGTTTAAATGTATTTTTTTTTTGTTACACTTGGGGCTGGTTTATTAACCCGCCTAGCAGCGACACATTGACAAATTACTAAAATCAAATCGAAATACGAGCACAAAGTACACAACAGATACATATAGAGAACTTGGCCTGAAATTGATTAATGTTTCTCAACAGACATGTCTAGGTGCTGTCCATGGCAGCCGATGCTCCTGAACTTGTGCAGTTAGTTTGATTTAAAACTGTTTCGAAACATGCTCATACTAAATATATATGTAGGTATCGCAAATAAGAGTGATACGTTTAAAAAAGGGAAACCAGAAAACCAATTAACTGGATAAATGGCCAATTTTCAGGTATACTATTTCTGGCTGTGGTATTCTCGAACGGGATATCAATTATTAGAGTTATGTATGCTAGTTTAGTATTCATAATTAAGTTTTTCCATTGTCTCTGAAACTAAGTTATCATTAAACCATATTCTATATCTATTTAATAAATATGATTTATTTCTTATCTTATTATATTTATAATTACTTTGTTCATCAAGAACTAGAGTTATTTTGGAACTCATTATTGAAAACTAAGTTATAATTTGTATTTTACTACTATCGTTATGGTCCCTGGCTACAACTTTAGCAAAATGCCTTGACTCCTTTACGTTTACATAGATTACTTTTATTACCTCTGGGTTCAAGTCTCTATCTGTTCCTTGAACAAGACTTTTAGTGGTGTTGTTTTGTGGTTATGCTCTTCAATTCGTATGTGCTACGTGTGTTATTATATTTATGTGTTTGTATGTTCATGACGCTTATTGCTTTCTCGTCTTCATGTTTGGGTATCACACAAAGACAAAACGATAAGCCAATGCTCATATGTTCATTGTCCCAGAGTTCAATAGTTCACGACAAGTTCAGTAACCAAAAGCCAGAAGCCAATGCCAACAAGTGGTTAGTTACACTCTAGCAGTCACGAATGGACACACAGACAGATAGACAGACGACAGACAGAGACAGACAGACAGACAAGCTGCTTCTTGTTTCAAGCGTACGTGCCACAAATGGGGCATCCAAATCTTGAGCGCCAGCTGCAAGCTGTGCATAAATTTAATTTCAACGACGCGCCTAAAACCATGCAATATGAATGAGAAGTTCGCGATTGCGAGCGCTTGTCACTGTATTACTGTTTGTGTGTGTGTGTGTGTGAGTATCTGTGTGTATGTTAGGGCATGAGATACAATGGCTTTTGCATTCACAATTTCAGTAATTTGTTATTCAAACACATTTCGAATCGATTATACGCTTGGCATGCTCCCTCCAATCGAGCAAATATGTTGATTGACTTTTGTCAAGGCTTATGCCTTTGTGTATGTGCGAGTGTGTGCGTGTGTGATTGTGTGTGCGTGTGTGTAAGCTTTTGTGCTGTACCGTGTTAAAAGGCAAATTTTCTTGTGTGTGTGTGCACGCATGGCTAAAATGCCAAAGCAAATATAAATGAGGAAGCGCAAACTCCCAACTCAGTTTCCTCCTCCATTTCACTGTCCCTTTCACTTTCACTCTGAACAAAGTCATGAAACTCTCACTGCCTGCCAAGTGCGAATGTAATGCCTGACTGCGTTTATGAGCATGTGTGCGTGTATGAGTGCGTGTGTGTGCGGACATGTGTGTGATAACGCAGAACGAAACCTTTGCTGCTCATTGAAAAGCTCATTATCACACTTTAACACACGCCCACATGCGAGCTAGAACAGTATGTCAGGTAATTATATTTACAAAGAAAAGAATTCGTAGAGAAAAAACTAATTACAATTTGTACATATTTTATTAAAGTTGGTTATGGTTCTAAGAACAAATAATGAGATGTCTACTACAACTTTATTTTAATATATGCATAGTAAATAAATTTTTATTTATTTATAATTACTTTGATTCCAAGAATATTTGTTACTATTTTTAAAAATATCAGATTAGTATGTGAATCCTTTCTTTAATAAAATTAACTTAACTTATTTCAGTGAGTTGTAAATTTTTTTAAATAACTTAAAACATATTTGTCTTTATTTGTCAAAACAATTGCATGACAAACTGTATTCGCAATGTTGTGTGCTTTAAGGCACTCCCCAAGGTTAAATATTTGTCATATTCTAAAAAAAATGTATTTAAACTGGGTTAAGGTTCAGCTGGAAGCAATAAACCACACAGACATGGTTTCAATGTCAAGCCACCTTTGCAAGTGTCCGGTGAGCCAAGTCAGGGACCAACTTGTTGAATTGAATTGATTGCCACATTGAAATTTAATTGCAATTGCTCAGTTCTCAGCTCTCAGTTCACAGTTGGAATGTTAAGATGCAAGGACATTAATTAACAGGCAGCAGCAAAAACAGCTGATGCTCCACTGAAGTGGCTCTGATTGCGATTGCAACAGGCGCCGTACTTCAACTGCGACTAAACGGCCTGCATATTAATTAGATATGACAACATTAAGAGGAGTAGAGGGGAGCAGAGATAGGATTGAAATTACGCCATTGCCCCATTGCGAATATGCAAATTTTTGGCGTATGGCAAGTGCTTTATCCTCACTATGAATAGAAGTATAAACTGCATTTGCTGCAACACGAAGCCGCGACAGTTATTCCATAAATACAGACATAAAGGACTCTGAGTGTGAAATATGATGCTCTACTCGTATGTCTACTCTCTTTCACACATCTCTCTCTCTCTCACTCTCTCTTCCTGTTTGTTTTGTGCTGTCGAAAGGTTAAAGTTAAGCTTGACAAATGGGCAGCAATGGGGCGTATACTTGATATTGACAGCATTATACTCGCACATCCTTGACACTACATTTGTCATGGCTCAGCTAACAACAAATTCCCATAATTGCTGCTCGTGTCACCTAATTCTCTAGTACTGTAATACCAATTACTGGCATCTAATTGATTCCACAATGCTCTACGAAATTTGCTTGAAAGCAATCATAGTGCGGTTTTAAATAGTCTTAACAATTATTCATAGAATTGGCAAATTTATGATTAAAGATTAATTACCGAATTTACCAAGAAGTTTGCAATAAACTAAAATCTCGCTCAAATACATATTTACTCAGAATTAAAACATTGTGCTTTGTGTTAGTTTCTTTTCTTTTGGTAATATTCTGGCTGTTTGTATGTAATGAGTGATGACGATCAGTGATGATGAATAATGAACAACGAATGATGTTTAATCAGGTACGTATTATGTATGTCTGTTCAAATGTGTAAGTATGTGATTAATGAATTGGAGAAGCTAAAATAGCAACGGAAATGTCAAAGCTAGTGGCAAATGAATATTCGGCAAATTTAAATGATTGAAGGCTCATTAAAATTGAATAATAGAGCACTCGTTAAATTTAAATGATAGTTAAATTTGAATTTAAGCGTTCGTTTCTATCACTCCAGTTGAATGAGAGAATCGTCTGAGCAATCGTAAAATTCAGATTTTGTTAGTGCTACCTATTTAAATTTCGACTTGTCTGATATTTTCGGCTATGTTTCCCCATCAGCTTCCAAAGATTCTTCATTAATATCCTTATTAACTCTTACGAGTTTTCTTATTTTAGACTGTGAATTAATAATCTTTATAAAAGTCATTATATTATATTTGTGTTATATATGTTAATTAACATACTCGTACATTATTTAAATGAAATACAATTAGTTTCAGATAAGACACGTTCTATGTATATAAAATCCATAGCTGTGACTTGAGAAGTGACCGTTGCTGACTCATGAATTGGATCAAACAAAGATACTATCGTGTGTGCTTACATATATGTATGTTTAAACATGTATATATTTACTCTGATGTGTAGTCATTATGGAAACCCCAATGCACACATACTCGTACAAATGTGGACAGTCGGTACTTTTATCTGTAAGTTTCCGCGTCTTTTGACTCGATCGGAATGGAAAGCTGTCGACAGCTTGTCTCAGTCGTAATTCAAGTATGGACGAGGAACCGCATGCACATGAGAAGTTGGTGGCCAAAGCAAGCCGGCAAAGTGGAAATGATTTAAGTGGAAACAGTTTCAGTGGAAACGGCTCCAGTGGCAACAGTTCTAGTGGAAGTAAAGAATGCTTGACTGAAAGCGGCTCACAGATTCCAGCTTTAAGTAATGAACAAATTTCAGGCTCTGTCGAAACAGCTGAAAATCAATGCGTTTCAATGAGAAGCTTTCTTCTGGAACCCATGATATTGATACTGCTCTTCGCATACAATTTCTCATGTAAGTTGTGCAACTGTGCAAGATAAGAAACTCAAGCTCATATATGATATTTACTTTTATATTCCAGCTACTATATTGAAATCTCAAATCATTTATCAAAGCTGCACCGCAGGATTTGGTTATCCGGATGAAATCTGCAAGCTCCTGGGCACCAAGAATGCCACAAATGAGACAAAGAGAATTGAGGATGAAGTGCAACCATATGCAGCACAAGTTTTCCTCACCATCAAAGTCGTGGAATGCATCATTCCAGCATTTTGTGGCTTGTTCGTTGGTGCTTTGGCTGATCGCTATGGACGAAAGCCGCTGTTGATGGCCTCCTACTTCGGTGAGCTTTGAACTCCACTTGGGGGATCCCATCTAATCAATCCAAACTTGTATTACTTGATAGTTACATAATTTTAATATTCCATTACAGGTTATGCACTGCAGTATCTGCTTTCAGCCTGCATTGCTTATGTGACAATGCAAAGGAATGGCATGGTGAGTCCTTGGTTCTATATAGTGACCATAATTCCACTCTCCTTCTTGGGAAGTAGCGTTACATACTCTGTAGCTGCAGTGTGCTACATTGGCGATGTTTCCACGGGCAAATTGCGATCCTACAGGTAAGTAAATATGATAATAAGAAAACTTCATTTATAACACTATTATATTTTCTAGAATGATTGCCTATGAACTGAGCATCTATGTGGGATTGTTGCTGGGCAGCTTTTCCTCTGGTTATGTTTATGAGGCTACAAATGCTTACATTATTTTTGTCATCTCGGCTTGTTCCGTATTTTTTGCTTTTTTTACCATAATTGCCCTTCTTCCCGAGAGTCTGACCAATCGACAGGAGAATATCCCTG
The DNA here is from genome assembly GCA_035044365.1 of Drosophila neotestacea. Classification (NCBI taxonomy): domain Eukaryota; kingdom Metazoa; phylum Arthropoda; class Insecta; order Diptera; family Drosophilidae; genus Drosophila; species Drosophila neotestacea. The sequence continues at coordinate 2,454,483 of JAWNMD010000155.1, forward strand.
CTCGTCAAGAATTTGTGCTCATGGATTTGTGGCGTAGTTGCACCAGAAGACGTGATTTCCAAGATCGTTCTATACTCATATTACTGATGTGTGTGTTATTGTTGACGGCTTTTGTATCGGGTAAGTATTTCAAAGTGATTATCAAGGCATAAACTAAACTGAGATACTTCAGATGGCAGCAACTCCGTTTTCTACATGTTTATGCGCACCAAGTTCCATTGGACAGTCCGTGAGTTCACAAGCTATGAGACGGTTAGCATCTTGGTTCCAGCTGTGGCAGGCTCTGGTGGCATGCTCTTTCTCTGGTCACTGCGACAGGTAAATATTTAAGTCTTAGGAGAACAATTATCTGCCAAAGATACCAACGATTTCATATCTTCATAATTACTCCTTTCTATATAATTCCTAATTCTAATAATAATGAAATCATCATTTCAATTGTAACTCCCATTTGTAGTGTAGCAAATCGTCGATTATTTGGCTGGCGTTGATTTCACTGCTGAGTCATGCATCCAGTAGTCTGATGAAAACGTTTGCCTTTGTGGATTGGCAAATCTATCTGGCAATTGGTTTGGGTGTATTCAAATCTCTGGTGAATCCCATGTGTCGCACCATGATAACCAACTTGCTGCCAGCCGACGAACGTGGTTTGTTTGACATTAGAAATCAATTAAATTAAAATTAATTTATTCATTTATTTTTTGTTTGTTTTGTTTTTTAGGTAAAATCTTTGCCATGATCAGCGTGCTTCAGACTCTGTCACCTTTTGCCTCCTCCACAATGTATATTCTCTTCTATACAATAACCCTTAGTAGTGCTCCCAGTCTGTTTAATCTGATCAGTGCTAATTTGTTTGGACTTGCGATTATTCTATTACTGTGAGTATAAATTAAACAACATTTATATTTATATGAACACATTTATTTTGCCTATTTATAGAGTTGTTTGGCGACAAAAAACTGAGAATCCTGTGCACTACGATCCGGTTTTTAAGTGATATAATAAAACATATTAAACATATTGTAATTGAATAATAGTACATAAGTATGGTTAAAAAAAAGAAACACCAAATTCTGACAGTCATGCCACAATTCTCACTTTGATTATACAAATTGACTTGTATCACAGAGAGTTTGCTTATTTACATAATAAACAAAGTGTTAACTATAGAAATCCATCTATATGATACAGGGGATTTTATTGGCAATTCTTGTGAACAATTAACAAATAATTGTTTATGACTTTCTGTTCACTTGCTTTCTATTCACATATAAACATACATATTTTAAATTCGATTGAATTGAGGTTTTGTTTATATGGGCTACATTTGCTCATTGGAAGATTGTTGTTAATTTCTGAACAATGGCGTGTGCGCAGTCACGTGACAATATTATGAATATCAAATAAATAATAAATATATTAAAACAGAAAATAACAAAAAACTAAAACCAACCATATGATTGGTGTTAACTCCATGTTAAATGTAACGCTAATTTTTCTTGCTAATTTTAAATTAACCGTCAAGTTTGTTGATTCTTTTGACTTAATATTGATTTGGGACTTTAAATGATCACACATTTTTTATGCCAAGCAGGCGTGCGACCTTTATAATCTGGAAAACTTTATTACAATACTCAAAAAATATATAACGATAATAATTAAAAACTTTATAGTTGAAAAATAATATTGATTGCGTTGTGTGGGAAATTTTGATATATAAGAAATATAAATAAAATAAGGCGATAATATTTTCAATTTTAATATAAAATTGTATAGTATTCAAAAACTATATTAAAATTGTTTTATCTATGATAAATATGTATAAGAAACCATTAGTTTCCATTTCTGAGCAAGGCTGAATTACAAAACATATGTTTTAAACTTAAAGTACTTAACCGCATGAAAAACTAAAATTACCAATGTCAATAGATGTTTCCGCGCTTTCATTTGAAGGGAGTCTCCCTCTCTCTCTTTCTCTCGTTCTCTCACTCCCATTCTCTCTTTCTCACACTGTCTGAAATCTCTTAATGTATTCAAAACATTTGCGAAACAATAAAAACAACATGAGCGATAAAACAACAAACAGAAAATGAGGCTTGAGAAGACTGATCACATGGGGCAACCAGATGAGGTGGCGACAGTGAGGGGGAACAGGGGTTGGCTAAAACTTATTTAAGCCGGCAACGCAGCGAAAACTGATTCAAATGAATCGAAAACGTTGCCGTTGCCATTTCCGTTGACTATTGGAGCTGTTAATAGACTCCACTCATAGCTACCCAACAAACGGGAACGGAATTTGTAGAGAATTATCTGATATACTAGAACTATATGGTATAGAAGTACATAATATTTACATTGGATTTTTGATGAACAAGTGTTGTTTGAATACCTGTGTTACATTATTGTTGTTGTCGCTTACAATCTGTATATAAGCTTACAGATTTCGAGAATGCAACTCTAATTGTAAATAATTGTCGCAGTTGTCGTCGCTGTCGGAGTAGAAATTTAATTTCGAGTTGCCAGTGAAATTAATGTTAGATATGAAAGCTAATTAATATTATATAAAACACAGAGACACACAAGCAATTATCATAAAGTGGAATACCTCAAAATATCGCGTATACGTAATGTGAATCGAACTGTGAAGTGCAGTGTGTGATTATTTGCTATCGAAAATTGGCATTGTTTAAGCTGGATTTATAAACATAGTATGTAAATACCTGATTTGAATAGTTATATGTTATTACTAAAGTGACACAATAAGTTATAAAACATTGAACTTGAAACGGAAACTAAAGAGTCGAAATAATTTACAAACCATTGAACTTGCACCTTGACAAGAAGCCAAATAAAAACATATCAAATAAAACCATATAGAAAATTAAATAATAGCATAAAAAGTAGTACGTTTATCAATTTAATTATTGCGATTTGGCAGCCGACTTGTTGACAAAAAAGAAACCAACCGAAAACTGAGAAACTAAACTAGTCAACATGGTCGAGAAGGTCGCACATGCCTTCAGTCTGCAACGACTTAGGAGTCTACAATGGAGCCGAATTTTCCACATGTTCTACATTGAACCGGTTGTGTTCATGCTGCTCTTCTCGCTAACCTTGTCCAGTGAGTGCCGTTGATAATATTTTGGTCAAGATCTGAGGCTAATTTGGTAACTATTTTGCAGATACAATTATGAGGAATCAGGTCATCTATCAAACATGCACCGTAATCTTTCACTACAATGTCAGCGATTGCAAATTGTTGGATGATAAAAATGCAAGCGCCGAGATAAAGGTCTATATATAGATAAGAAGATAAAAAATAAAGTATTGTTAAGATAGAGATTTTTATTTTTGTAGGCCATTGAAACGGAACTGCAGCCCTATGTGGCAAATCTATTTTTATGCCGTACTCTACTCGAAAGTATTGTGCCTGCATTTTGTGGCTTGTTTATTGGATCTTGGTCGGATCATTATGGACGCAAGCCATTGCTCATTGTCTCGATGATAGGTAAGAAATTTCTATATAAACTATATAATATATATGATCTTTAGCTTTGCACTGGTAACTAGTCCCAAAGTATTAATAAAATTAGACTACTTAACATTCCTATGCTAAATATAATTTAATTTGTTCCCCAATATATTAAATCTTACCTGCAGGCTTTGCTGCCTCATTTCTGGTCACGGCTACCATTTGTGAGCTGTCCACTTATTATGTGATCAATCCCTGGTGGTATATTGCGGCTGCAGTGCCTCATTCGTTGCTCGGTGGCAATTGTGTGTTCTCCGTGGCAGCACTTTGCTTTATATCGGATATAACAGACACCAAGACACGTCCCTATCGGTATGTAGAAGAATATCACCAAACATAAGCAATACTAATAATCTATTTTATATTTAAGGATGATCTTCATGGAATCCTTGTTCTTTATTGGGCTGACCAGCGGCTCCTTATTGTCCAGTTTTGTTTATGCCGCCACAAATGCAGCTATTACAATTGGCATCTCTGGTTGTATTACAACAATTGGCACTCTCTTCACTATCTTCATTGTGCCGGAGAGTCTTCACATACGGCAGGAGCAGGAGGCCAAGGATGCAAGTGCTGCTGCTGCTGCAAAGGGGGAAAAGGAAATGCCCATCACAGCTGCTGATTTGCAACTGGAATGTGTGGCCATTGATTGTCCGCCAAATCTGATGAATAACAATGATGCAGAGTCCATGAAAAAGAAGCCACAAATTCAGCTGCCCACACCTGCCACGCCTGCCATGACAATCGATGAGGATCTTTTGGCCAAATATGTGGAGAGACTACCGCCTCAAGTATTGGCTAAGGCCAGAGCCGAAGAACAGGCGTGTAAGCCAAAGCCGGATGAAAAGAGAGCCGGATTGTTTAGTTTTGTACACATACGTGATATGGTTAACACCTGTACCAAAATACGTGATAATCATGCGCGTGCAATTATTTGGCTGGTCACACTTGCCATGTGTCTGTCCATCTTTGTTTTCGGTGAGTCTCAACTCCACCTGATTGTAATTACTCGATATAAAGTTCCCTTTTCCCTCTCTCTTCTCTAGATGGTGTCATGACTGTCATGTATTTGTTTGTGCGTGAAAAGTTCCATTGGTCTGTGCGGGATTATACTTTCTATGAGACAGTAGCTCATCTGGTGCCCATGATAGGTGCCATCATTGGCTTCCTTATACTACGAAAGGTAAATATATTCTAAGGGATTCCAGTTCCATCATTATAAATTCTTTATTTCCTGCAGATCTTCCGCCTCTCCGTGGTTACCTTGGCCTTGTTGGCCTTCTTCTCGGAGATACTTAAAAATCTAGCCAAAGGCTTTGCCATGCAGCCCTGGCACATGTATCTATCCGTTTTCTTAGGCGTCTTTCGATCCATTGGTGGACCCATGTGTCGTACCATTGTCTCGAATATAGTTCCTGCATCGGATTTGGGTAGGTTTTATATTAATTCACACTTAAAATTTATTACTAATTCCCCTTTATAGGAAAAATATTCTCAATTAAAAATGTTCTACAATCGTTTGCACCATTCGGTAAGTTGTTTTTCTCTCTCCGTCTATCACTGTTAATAATTATTAATTATTGTTAATTTCATGACAAAATTTAGTCGCTGCTCCGCTTTACACCTTTATATACAAACAAACTCTGTCCTACAATCCGGGTCTGTTTAACTTTGTCAGCGCGGGTCTCTATCTATTATCATTTGTGTGTATCGCGTAAGTTTTATATATTCAATTTAGTCAAGAGTATTTGCTAATTGTTTAAACATTTCTTTAGCTGTGTGCTACGCATTAAGTTTATGCATAAACAATACTACGCCAAGGTGTTAAAGTAAGTTTGATTCATCGATTTTGTGATGCGTTCAAGTTAAATAATTATTTATGACTACTTTTATGTAAATGTGATGCGGGCAACGCGCTAATTTTGTAATAAGCAATAAACTTTACAAGTACAACGAATTTAAAATTCGCATATTAATAAAACAATTAAAATGTATAAGCTATTTATTTGGGGGATTGTTTCTAAAAGGAGAGTAAACTATCAGTTGCATTAGATCTAGTGTATTTTGTGTGCCTGGAGATCAAGAGTTCTCACAATTCGATCGGTTATTTTCATTTAAAATAATTGATATACACAATTTATTGGTCTCAGCATTAATTGTTCTAATATTGTCATTTACCAACGGCAGTTAAATTTTTAACACCATCACAATTACAATACAATTACAAATATAATTACAAAATATGATGTGTTCACCAAATACATAAACAGTCAAATACCATGGTAATACTTTTCTACACTTACACTCTGATGTAAAAAAAATCATTTAAAACGTGTCAAAACATCACATAAACAAACGGAGTCAGTTATTTGTCTTCAAGGTAGGTAAAATTGAACTAAGGCAGCCCAAGATTCATTATAAGGCTAGCTGCCAATGACCTTATAGGTGCTGGAACTGCCCATTGACTTTTGTATGCCAAAGATGATGCTGAAAGTAAACAATTGTTTAAGTAATCTATACAATTATACAAATCATAGTTGCATTTTGATACTCACGCCATCATAATATAACAGATGAAAGCCATGCCAGCGCTAATGAAATTGAATGCACCCGGATAAGTTGCTACAGTTGCTTTGTAAACAGCCGTATAAAGTGGAGCAGCTCCTAGTGGGGATACCATTTCCATAGATGTAGTCAGAGCGAATATTTTACCTATTTGGATTATAAAACGTAATTAGACAAGAAAGAAAGCAATTTATTCCCATTTAGATGGGAATATTTCTTATTACTCACCAACATCTGCGGCGGGTGCCACATGGGAGAGAATTGCACGACACATGGGTCCCAGAACACCGCGCATCATGCCCAGCGTCATTCCGAAATACATTTCCCACCAATATTTGGCTGTGGCACGCACTGTGCTTTCTAGAACACATGCGGCAAGAGAAAGCATCGCCATGCTGATGATGGAGACCTTCAACAAACGACGCAACACAATCATGCCTGCAACACTGCCAACAATTTGAATGACTATCCGAGCTGCATTAAATTGACTAATGTCCTTGATGGTCCAATCGAACTGTTCACGCATAAAGAGCACATTCACCGTGTTCTCTCCTTCCATATTGAAAATAGTAATGGTAAGAGCAACCATTGTCAGCCAGATAATAGCCCGATCGTAATTGGCACGTGGCAGGAAACAAGTGCGCACCAGATCCTTGACAAGGCTAAAGCGGAAGAATTCTCGTACTTTAGAGCCTCTGTGTATGTCCTCGGGTGCCAAGCTCTCGGGTACCAGGGCAAAAACATAGAACAACGCCAGGAACATCAATCCAGCAGCAATGCAAAACAGTATTACGGATCCAGTTGCCGCATAAATGTAACCACTTGCCACATTGCCAATCATCATGCCGGTACACAGTGAAGCCTCGTTAAGTACCATGCTAAAAATACAAGAATTGTGGTTTAGTATTTAGATTTTTCCAATCTCAATTGCATAAACTTACCGCAGAGCACGCTTACGTTCCTTGGCAACATCCGATATGTAGCAATAAATTCCTGTGATTAGGGCACAGGTACCTCCGCTTAAGACGGACGGCACTGAAGGCAATAGGTACCACCAGGGACTGATGTTCTGAAACGTAGTTACCTCAGCTATGGCAATCAGTATCGTTGAGCCTGCCACATAGCCTGGAAAGAAAGGAGAGTATAAAAATCATTAAATAAGTCAGCTTACAAATATTCTTTTTATTAGAATATACAACTTACCTGTAAAGACCGTTAGCAAGATGGGACGTCGTCCAAACTTATCCGACCAGGGCCCAATAAAGAGGCTTACGAATGCGGGTATTATGCTCTCCAGCAGAGAGATTGCCATTGTTATATTCGCCGAATATGCCTGTACTGCGATTTCCAGTTTCTGTAAATAGCATTTTCATTGTTAATTATTATAAGTTTTATCAAAGAGTTAGACAACTGTTTTTTTGTTATTGTTTAGGGTATACACAAGACATGATTCATCATGTTCATTAAGTACAAAAACTTGAAATTCCCTTAATCGATATTTTCGATAAGCTATTCAATTAGTCATAAAATATTTGCAATACTTTTGGGACTGATAAGAAAAGCGTGTACAATGGAAGTGTGCTACTTTCAAGTGTACTACGTACTCCCCTAGAGGTCTGATGTTCTTATCTCCCAAGACAGACAATAGTTAATTGAATAGTTTTCTTGCTTTGATTTGTAAAAGAGCAATAATTGAAATTAATCAAGAGAAAACAAATGCATGTATTTATATTTAAATAAAACTATTAATCCCAACAAGTCCGAATTTAGGTCAGACTTCGTATGAAATTGATATGAATAAAAGTCGTTATACATTATAGACGCCCTTCACAGTGATTAAACAGCATACAGATAACACTTAAAAAGCAATTGCTGCAAATATTATAATCTATTGTAAGACTACAATAAAACAAGTTATTTTTGTCAAAATATTAAAATAACAAAACAAGATAAAACCCAGATTGTTCATTTTTTCTTCCAAAATTAAATATGTGAATATTTCATTTTGATTAAACAATTTACTTGACCAACTGCCTATAGTATATAACTGTATAATTATACTCACTTTAGTAGCTTCTGAACCACGATCATTGCCTAATAACGGCTCACAGTCTGTTTCATTGTAGTGCATGATGGTGACGCAGGTCTGATACAGTATTTGATTCTGTAAAACCGCCCCTAAAAAATATTTGGTTAATAAAAGTAAAATTATAGTTAATCATTAAATGGATCATTACTCACCGATCAAACTGCGGGCCATGAACATGAGGAAAACTGCAGGTTCCAGTATAAACCACTTAGAGGCGCGTGATCCTGAATCGTTATTTTCTGTAATAGTAGATGCCTCGACATCTGCTGCTGTTCCAGAGTGGGCGGCATCCAGTAGGCGTGGCGCATCGTGAGGTGTAAACTCCTCATCCTCGTTATCACTCACCAAAGGCGCTTCATCTGATCGTCGCATTTTGGTTATTGTTATTGATTAATGTTTACTAAAAGTTCGAGTCAGTGGTTAGTTTTCCGTTTGTTTAGACAAAGAAACTAGCAAATCATTATTCGTTGTACACACACAGTTTTATTCTTTTTATCGCATTATTCTATGCGCGTCGAGCTCAACGCAGTCACTAAAAAAGTTTACGCTCTTTTTACAATTTGCGACGCTGACGCCTCCACGTTGTGTGTGTGTGAGAAAGCGTGATTGTGTTTGTGCTGTTTAGCTTAATAATACACTTATTCCGTAGTGTTTATTCTCCTTCCATTACTTGTTAGTTAATAACATTTAGCTCACGAGTGCACAATAACTTTTAGCGCTTTTTAAACTTTCTAAATACAAAAGCTCTGCAACGAAGCAACAGCTGTTTTTGTTTACCATGCCATTTTGAGTAAAACTTTTCTTTCTCTCTTCCACTGCAGTGGAATGTGGAACAGTACCACTTGAGGCGTTAACATTATATTACTTTGCACTTATGTATGTTAATTAACATTACAGCGGTTGCATTTGGCGCGATTTTTAATTTAATATGTGATTCAATTTAATTAAAACTTTTAAATTAGAAATTAAGTTTTTTGAACTGTTACTTTTTTATTGTTTACAAAAATTAAACTAAAAGTACATTTTCAGTAACGTCGACGCTCGCGCTCATTGCGAGAGTCACGTTCACGGTTATCGTAGCGGCTTCCACGATCCCTGTCTCGCTCACGTTCTCGCTCTCTGTCACCATGTCGCTCACGTTCCCGTTCCCGGTCACGATCACGTCGATCACGTTCTCGATCCTGTCTATTCTCATTGCGTCCAGATTGACGGCGATCATAGTCATCATTATAGCTATTGTTGTGATTCTGGGTGTCCCTGTTGCGTACACGATTTCGCTGTCTATCGTATTCCTCCAGATCATCATAGTAATCCCTAGACCGGGCATTACTACTGGGTGCAGTTCTTCGGTCTCTGTCCCGCTCTCGACTACGAGATTTGGACTTGGAACGACCTCGTCGGGGTCTCCTAACTGAATTAGATGAGTTGTTCTTTTGGCGACTTGACTCCTGATCTTCCGGATCCTTGGCTTCATCCTCGCTGGGCACCTCATCATCCAGATCCTCGTCCAGCACAGATACTTTTGGCTCCAGCTCGTTATTTTCCTCCAGAATGGAGCGTTTTTGAATGCGCGGTAAAATAATATCGCACACACGATCATTGCGCAACAATTCATCGATATACTCATCCATATAGACGATCTCGAATTGTCCAGCTCGATTTTGCCTCCTTAACTTGCGATTGTCTATGTAAAGCGGTTCAAGATACTTGTAGCAATCAATTGCGGCGCCTGTGAGTCTCAAGTAAAAGGCTCCCAATGCTCGCACATATTTGAACTCCTCGTTCTTGATAAACTCTACCACAATGTCCTTCTCCGGCTGAATCTGCAGCATCTTTAAAGTGAGGCACAGGAATTGTGTGGGTCTTATGTTTCCTCCATAGACGCCGCCGACAAAACGCAGCTCCATAGCTTTGTCCACAAGCAACTCGGCGGTGAGGGCAAAGCATTGTTCCTTCCAGTATTTGGAATCGTAAATGCGGGAGCGTATGATTTTCTCAATGAGATATTGCGGATTTGTTCCATGCACGTTTTTTGCCTCTTTAACCGTGCGATTTGCCATTTTTATGTTTTGTTTTTAAGGCATTTGGCTAAACAACTCTGTTTTTGCAAGCAGTGTAGGGCTGGCACATCATTAATCATACACCAGGGATGCATGCGTATTGATTATATTCTTGCAACTAGTACAGGGCTGACAGCCATTAATCGCATGTAAGGGCTGCCACATTTCGGTAGTGACAACAGCTAAACTACAATTTTGCTGTAGAACTTGCGAATGAAACGTAATAAAATTATTTATTATTTATATCTATGAATTCAGAAATCTCGATGACCGCTGTTTTTGTAATTTTCCCGCAGTTGAAAAAAGCCAGATATGACGGGAAAAAGCTGAGTTGGCAGCACTGAATATTGCTACCAGACGATACTTTTTCGATAACACGATGACGCACACTCGCCTGTAGACAAACAGCAGACTTCGGAGAAGAAAAACGCAATTTAGTTAAACTTTAATTAATTATAGTTCGAGTGCTGTGTACGCGTGTGGAAAGCAAGAAAACAAAATGAGTTTCTTTGGCAAAATGTTTGGTGGCAAAAAGGAGATGGCCCCGACGACGGGCGAGGCGATACAAAAGCTGCGGGAGACAGAAAATATGTTGATAAAGAAACAGGAATTTCTCGAGTCCAAAATTGAGGAGGAGTTAAATACAGCACGAAAAAATGCATCCAAAAACAAAAGAGGTATGTGCTAATACCAGTTGGTGAGTTTGTCCAAATGGACTTGGCAATATAACATCCATAAATAAGTGGCTAAATGAAAAGTTATGACTCATATCTTGTGTTGCTTTGTTATTGTTTTTGTTGCATTAGTATTTGTCTTAAAAACCCCACGCTAGAGATAAAAGTAAAAGTAAAAGTATTTCTTCGCCTTTCTTCATGCGCTCAACATTACAAACATTCGCGTATCACGATGGATTCTGGAATGCAACCACAACAATCAAACCTGTATAATAAGAACGTAATATAAACAATTCATTCAATACTAATATCAAGTTGTAGACTTGCAAAAATCATACCATAATCTTAATTTAATTGGGCGCAACCTCGCTGAGATAACAAAATTTGTCATCACATTTGAGAATCACTTTTCGTTTGTTTACTTTTACTATGTTTATACGGACCATTTAATGAATTCTTGAATTTGAAAACTCACAACGAATTCACAAAATAAAAGATCTTATCAACTTTTAAAGGTAGCTCATCCGTTTATTGAAGTCTAGATATAAACAATCAGCTAAATTATTTTATTTAACAGTGGAAATTATCATTGTTTAATAGTGTACACTGTACAAAATATTAGTTAGAAATCAATAAGAATTTGGAAAATAGGACCAAGTTAAAAAATAGGATAGGAAGTTTTGTGATCTGCTCAGCTAATTTCAGTAAAAAGAGAAGTCATATTTAGTCTAAAAATGGACCGTATAAACAGAGTAAATATCCAGCTATAGCACAATCTTAAATATATTGGAAGATAACAAAATTTGTCATCACATTCATTTATTTATTTTTGTCGTTTACCTCGGAATTAAATTGCTGACTTTGGCATCTTTCAGTGGCTTTACAAGCACTTAAAAAGAAGAAGCGACTGGAGAAGCAGCTACAACAAATCGATGGCACATTGTCCACAATTGAGATGCAGAGGGAGGCTTTGGAGAGCGCCAACACGAATACTGCCGTCTTGACCACAATGAAGAATGCCGCAGATGCACTCAAGCATGCCCATCAACACATGTGAGTTGACATCAGATAACCCTTATAGATTATACAAATTTCTAATATATATTTATCATTTTAGGGATGTGGACAAGGTGCATGACATGATGGATGACATTGCCGAGCAACAAGATGTGGCTAAGGAAATCTCCGATGCTATTTCCAATCCGGTTGCCTTTGGCGCCGATCTGGATGATGAGGATCTCGAGCGGGAACTCGATGAACTTGAGCAGGAGAACTTTGATAAGGAAATTATTGGCATTCCCGAACCAACGCCAACGCTGCCTGAAGCACCTTCCGAAGACTTGCCCGAGAAGGCCAAGGAAAAGAAAAAGGCACCACCTGCAACTACAGCTGCCCTGGCAGATGATGGTAAGAATCCTTTAATTGATCCAACCTTGTCTGTATTTAAATTTGAACTCTCTCTTTTTTAGATGATCCAGATGTCAAGCAATTGCTCCAGTGGGCCAATTAAACAGGCTTTTGAAATCTCCCCCGTCTTTGTTTTCTTGCAAGATTTATCTTACCGTTTCTTTTGTTGCAATTGAATATTCGATATATTAATTAAGGAAAAATAACTCAAGTTGAGTATCGAATTCAACATAAATTCAATTTGCAAATTATCATGATACATGCATATTATAAAAAATAGCAATGTGATTTTAAAAATAATAAAATAGCGAGGCCACACAACGTCACACACTCCCAAAACAGAACATACTATGATTAATGCAACACTTCGTAAATTCTATATTTAAAACTACTTTGCGCGCTTGATTTCAATTTTAGTTAAATGTTTGAAAACACAACGATTAAATTATTTAAAATAAATCAAATACATGGCTTTACGCAGACTCTTTTGTTGCAAGCGTTGCCCTTAAACAAAGAAGGTTCATTAAGGCAAGATTAAGAAAAGCGACATGCCGACGATTCGATACCCTTGCAGAGGTCTTCAGAAACGAAGTTTAACGTGAAGAAATAAGTAATAATAACTGGAAGATATTTTAATGTAAAATGTTAGAAGTTAACATCAAATTTTAAAGTATTTTTTGATTAAAACTTAAGCGGACTAACTTGATCCAACTAGAAAAAACTAACCAGTTTTGATAAAGAACACCACTTCTTTAATGCGTGACATACCTCGTGACTTATTGTATATACTCTGCAAGGGTATACAAATGAGATGACCAACTGGTGGGTGGGGGGTGCACACAAAGAGAGTCTCCAAAGTGGAAGCCAAGTTGTCACACCAGCGAAGCGTTGCACAGTGGGACATTTGATTGAGTTTTGGGGGCCCGATGCGACATGCATACTAATTAATTAGCCGGGTGTATTGTAATGTGTGTGTGCGTGTTACATTTGGTTGGACAAGCGGGAAGATTGAGTAATTCGGCAATGATATTACAACAAAATACAAGAGTGGAAAACAGATTGCAAATCGTTGGACAGTCCACAGTTGTTGACTTTGTCATGCAGTTGGCCGAATTTATTCAAATCAGTTGGATTTCGTGTGAGGAAGCGTGAGGTGCTTCTGAGGCCTGTGTGGACATCAATTAGCTCAAATCCAAGCAGTTGCAATGGGCAAATACGTCTTAATTGCACTCACATTAATGGTTAGTATCGCAATTAGTGCACCGCCATACACAGCCAACTTTCCACCACCCATCATGCACACTCCACTTTAAGTACCACATTAACATTGCCCTTGTTTAGTGCCTGCAGCTGCCGGCGTTGCGAGCGACTCTTTACGAGGGCTTTGACTTTTCCAACGTGGACTTGGTGAACTTTGAGTACTTCAAGAATCTGGCATCGCAGGATCCACGTACAGCCGCTCAAGCGAATCCCATATTGGAGCACTTTCAGAAAAAGAAAGCCGTATTGGATTATATAGAGCGCCTGTTTCTGGGCAACTCTCCATTTCAGCAACCTAGCGAAATTCCTTTCGATCCACACTTTGGACGCGCCTGGCGACCAACTTACGAACGGAAATTTGGACGCCGTGGTGAGCGTTTAATCGCGGCCCTTGGCTCTGGATATTCCATCAAACAATTGCGACACTTTGGTGCTATACCCTACGAATATGGCACACGCTACTATCCTAGTTAAATAAGTTGACAATATGTATAAAAGTGAGTTAGTGTATTTATGAAATATAAACTTAAGTACTTAAACTACACTCTCCGCTTTTGGGTGGAAATGTAGAGCACATTGTTGCCGCGTATAAATGCATCGCCGTATTTATTCTTCAGCTGTCCATTTACATATTCCTCCGTCTGATCCAGGGCAATATTCATATAGCCATCCAAACAGGCCAGAACTCCTTTGAAAATAAAGTAATTGGCATTAATTTTGACCTCCCGGCAACTTACAGTATGTCACTTAATTTTTCTGACAAAGAACTGATTTTACATGCTTGTTTTTTAAATTTTTAACATATTTATACTAAAAGGAACTTCTATATATCAATTGTTTTAAACTATTTCTGAGTACAATAAGCAACTATAGTAAAATAACAATACGAGAAAAGATATTTATATTTGTTCATTGTCAAGACAAATTCTTGAGTAGCTGTAGTTCCTACCTCGATAGTCCACGCCGTTGTTGAGCTTTACTGCGACTGGACGGCCGTGTATTTGATTGATAAACTGTGACAGAGCTTCCTTGCGAGACATTTTGTATTAATTCCTAACTATTTCCAATTGATTTGCAGTATAAACAAAAAATATTCACTAAATGCTCTGCGGCTTTTCTTTTTCTTCTCGTGCTGTGGAAAATATTAATATATCGATAGATATTGTTTCGCGACGATATATTTGTGCACGATAATACCGCTATCGATATTCTCACTGGCAACATGGCGGCGCAGCGCCATCTACCGATACTTAATGTTAAGCGCGCCGCTTGCGCGCATTTATTTAAATTTTTAAAATGCATTTCAGGTATAAAATACTTTATTTGTTTTTATTTTATATAGGTAACTATAAATCCAACTTATAAATAGCACTGGCCACTCTGTTCGTACACTAGACAACACATTTAACCCAGGTCAACATATAAAATACATAAATTAAAGTGCACAATTAATTAAATTAATATGTATACTAATTTTGACTAATGTATGCCTTCCAAGGGTGTGTAGGTCTTGTATTGATATAGTTCAGGTCCACCATAGCCATAAAGTAGTTTTCCCTTGCCATTTTCATCGTAGTAGGGATAACGATACTTGGGTCTGTTTGAGAAAGGTTTTGATTATTATAAGTTGGAAAATCTTTATTCAAAGATTACTCACCTTTCAAAATATTGAAAGTTGGGGGCTTTTGGCTGAACTGTACCCGCTGTGTGTGCGACAAAGGCAACAATAAACAAAATAATCTGCAAAAATAAATAAAAATAAATAAAAAATGTTAGTTAAATTTATTAAAATAAAAACATTATTTATTGTGTTGCATGTAAAATCCAAATTAATGCCGGCTCATTAGTTCAGTGTGTCAGGTAGATCAAAATTAAAATAAACATACAGCTTAAAGTCTTGCATGAGTTAAAACGAAGTAAAAGCAACAACAACGGTTATTGCCTTCATTATGCAATGCGGTAACAACACCAACAACAACAATAACAATTACAACAGCAAACAAGTGAGCTTTGCTTTTAAGATTATGACACATTTTGTTACCTCTTAAATTGGTCAACTTACAACAAAGAGAGTGTGCGAAAGAGCGCGGAAGATAGTGTAAAGCGGAAAAGCCCGTTATGATCATCGCGGAATTGGGCAATGAGCACATTTCAAGGTCTCGCAAGAGGGTTACAAATTTGGCACAATCGACATCAATTTTAAAATGTGTTGGACAGATGGACAGACAATAACAAGAGAGTTTCAACATTGAGAATTCCAGTCACGCCGTTGGACACTTTTCTTTTTGGTGCGACTTTCGCGCAGGCGTACGGCACGAAAATTGTGTCAACGGACAGCTGTACAGACGGACCGACGCCCGGACGTGCGACTTTTGCTTTGGCCATGTTAATTGAGGGGGTCAACACACGTCTAGCTTTGACGCCAAGTGAAACGTAGACTTACGGGCAACAGCAGCGCATTAAAATTTGCCATGGCTTCTCTCCCAAAACGTTTGATTTTCAAAAATCAAATAATTGAAATTTACTTAAGCGCACTTTTTAAACAAATACTAAGTGCAATGCGCGTAGCTGCGTTGTTTACCGCACGCGGTTTGTTTGGTAACTGAATTCCAGTTAAGCCAAGCAACAGCTGAAGAGCGTGAAAGCTTGCAGCGAAAGCTTCCACAGTGCTTGGCATGAAAGCTGAGCTTGGGCTGCAGCATGACTTTAGCTCTCGATCTAATTAACAGAATTCTATTGCTCTTAACAGCGTCTAATGAAAGTGAAAGTCCTGTCTGTTAAATAACAGCTGTTAAGAGTCGTTTTTAATGCCGGAAATATGTCAAAGCTATTGTTTAATTTTTTTGTCTTTTACAAAACAATTAACTTAATTTGACAACTTTTTCTTTGTGGACCACTGACATGAGTCTCTGCACGTAGGCTGTAAGTGGCGAAGAGAGCGTGGGAGAGAGGAGAAAGAGAGTGGGAGCTTAAGAGCGCCGTCGCTCAGCTGTTGGCAGTTGCATTGTAGAGCAATAACAAAACGGAATCGAGGTTAAATTACTAAAGTGGATGTTGTTGTGGATGTCTTTGGTTTTCTGGTTTCGCCTCAAGTGGATGATGGTGATAATGATGTGGATGTTGATCATGATCAAAGACATTATGTAACTTCTGCAACAATAATACGCCCAACCAGTTTTCTGTGTTGTTGCTGTCTCGTCAACTTGTGCCATTTTCTATGGACGTCTTGCACACTTTCTTTACGGCCCGGCTTAAATAAATCGTAAATCGTATTTGATATGAATTTTGGATGCAGGTGCCAGCAATCATTTGCCCCTACTTAGTTCCGTCTGTGTTTAAAACAATTTTGGCATTGTCATAAAAGTATGACATTAAAATAATACGTATACGTACGTATACGCAAATAATAGATGAGTTGTACTTGAACACTTAAACACTGAATTAGTGTTGTCAGAATTCTGAGCAGTAAAAAAGCGAATAGCTAAGGAATAACTAAAAGTGAGATTAAAAGTGATTTACAAAAATTTTTACAGTTGAAAAATCTATATATTTTATAGTACGAAATTATTGGTTAGTAAATATTGTAATATAAGATTTAATAAGTAGTCTTAAAAATGAGCAGAATACTGTGTAATGGTACTTCTTAAAGTTTTCTAGGCTTCACAATTACAAAATTACTATTTATAGCTACTCAATAGCTAAAATGGCAACACTGCTCTAAAGATTAAAAGCAAGACACGCCAAGGTCGGGTTCAAAGCTCGAGCTCAAGCTGAAGTTAATTGAAATGGCTTTAATCCAAATGGGGCCAGTTTGTAAACGGTATTGCTTGCAGCATTTTCAATCTATTAATCTATTAATCTATTAGGGTCTATTGTTGTACGAAGATATTCAATATTTCCAACGACAGTAACAGTAACTCTCTTCATCTTCTCTTTCTTCTCTATAACTCAATTCTTCTCTTTCTCTCCACTTCTCCCTGTCTCTGTGTGTTTGGTATTCGCTTAGTTTTGTAACTTCTCAGTGTTTGTTTTCTTTGCTAAACAAGAAGTACGAGTATTTCTTTTACGTTTCTTACATATGTATATGTATTTTTTAAAATATTTTTTTTCTGTTATTGGCGCTTGGCTGCGTTTTATGCAACGTCGCGATTTGGCTTTTAGTGATCAATGGTCCAGTGACTCGTGCGGGTTGCGGGCTCCAACAAATAAATACATTAACAACAAACAAGAAGTGTAGAAAATGTTGCAAATGAGATTTGTGTTTTTGTTTATCGTAAGTGAGAAAGTTCAAGTAATTTGCAAAACATGGAATCATTTGAAATGCTTTTTAAGTGTATATCGAATAATTAACCACGAGTTCATGGAAACCGCAAAATTAGCTAATAAAAGCATTGCATTTTTAGATACATATATGTATCTGTATAAAAACTGGAATTAAATATATAAAACGTTTAAAAACAATGTTTCAAAATCAACAAAGCAAAACAAGACAAAAGAAAACAATGATATATTAAAAACTGATTAAATTAATAAACATAAATGAAATGTGGCCAGCAATTAGTAAAAATATATAATATAAAAAAACTTTTGTTAGTAATAGTATTTATAACATTGTTTTAAAAAGATTCATACCAACAAATTTGAAAGCTGTTAATAAGCTGTTACTCTTTAAATGTGCTTTGAAACTTTATTAAATTGAAATAAATTAAAATTGATTAAATTTTAGTTTATAAATTATTAATAGTTTATTAATCAAAATGTAGCATACTCTTAGTCGCAACGTAAATTTAAATGATTAAGCTATTGTTGTGCTTGCATTTATATAAAGTCGCGCTTTGAAGTATTGTAGCTTTAAGCTTGGGTCGTTGAAGAATGGGAAGAATTGCTTAAATATATATTAAATTAAATACCAATTCCTTTCTTTCCTTTGCAGTCCACATTTCTGCTGCTGGGCAGTCAATCTACAGATGGCTTTATAGTCCGACTTATTACAGAGACTTTGCAAAACAATGTGGCAGGTGAGCCTGTAACTCACGAGCGCACAAACTGGAATTTTGATCCAGAGGCGGCAAAGAGAGCGCGTGCCATTTACTACGAGGTGAGATCGAAGAGTTAAGACAGTTTATTAAATTTAAGCAAATGTATTCTTGTGTTTTACAGAAAAATGGCTTTCGTTCGGCGAAATTCATAGAGCGTCTTGGTATTGGACTTGATGGACACCACGAGGAGCGTCGTCTGGAGCAGCAGGAAAGGGATCTGGGACGTCTGAATGGAGAGCACTTTATCAACTTTCCAGCTTAGTTTATAAATTTCTGAAGGGGTAGAGATAAATCCTAAATCCTTGTGAATGCATATCTAGCGCATTGTCATCATTTTAATTTGCTGCGATTAATTGTCATTAATGTGCTTCACAAGGATTTGCATAATTTGCCAACGTTACACATATGTATTCATGCATCATTCAACTGCCAGGCTTATTGTTAATGGCACTTGAGTCAAATGGGGGTTTGGATGGGGGGAAGGGGGATAGCTTCATGTTGTTGTGGTTTTAATAAACGTTATTAGCGACTGCCAACTGCGACTGCAACTGCGACTGAGACTGAGACTGCAAATTGCGGCAATTACATTTCGCCAAAGCGAAAGCAAAAGCAGCTACTTTCATAATTTCATAATGCTGCACATAATTGAAGCCAATTTTACAGCCAACTGTCTCTCTCTCTCTCTCTCTCTCTCACTGTTGCTTTCTCTCTCTGATAATCATGACAATGAGCGAGCGACGAGGACAACAAAAGATTGACAGCGCCGATAAGTAGGCTACAATAAATTGCACACAATTGCAGGTGTATAAAAAGCATTCTTAATTTCGCTTGCAGCTGGAATTTCGCGACGATTTTAATAAGCGAAATTCATAGAATTGATTAAAGAGAAAATGCTAAATTCTTAAAAGTTGGCAAATCTAATCGCAGCATTAGTTTAAAATATTTGAGCTGTTCTTTTGTTCTTTATCTCATCTATAAAACATACATTAAGTTAAGAAATGAAGGTTAGTTGGAGTCGAAATAAAGCTCACATAATTAATATAGTGAATACATATAAAAAAAACCAAAATTTCAGTTTCAGAAATGCAGTTGAAATTGCAAATGAGAACAGCCCCAAATTGGGGCGACATTAACTCAACAATGGGCAATGAGAAGTTGCAAACGGAAATTAACTGGCGTGCATGATGACAAACTGCATCAAATAAATGAAATTACGTACAATTTGGTCAAAAGGGTTAAGAGGCTGAGGGAAAAGAGAGAAAGGGGAGAACGGATGGTGAGCGGAAATGCATAAATTACAAGTGTAAATGAGGCGTAAGTTGGAAAGAGCGAAATTGGCAACGTATGCATAAAAACCATAAAATTGTTTAATAAATTGTTAATAACACATTGTAAACAGTATTGGCGATAAAACCGTGAGAATTGTGGGAAGCATCAACAGTTGTTGTTAGCTGCAGTTTATGACACTAATTGAATACACGAGAAAATCAAACAGGCAATAGATAATAGATAAGACAACCCCAAGCCCTAAACCTGATCAATACGAGTCCGCGTTTTATTATTAAAGTCAAATATATGTAATACAATCATATTGATATGAGAGGGAATGCGTGGGGACCTGCTAATGATCAGTCTTATCAACAACAACATCAAATAAAATATTTAATAATAAAAAAAAAACATAGAATTGATGCAAAGTGAGTTCATGTTGAGCTATCACATTCATCGGGCTTATCAACAGGCTTCAATCAATTGGCCCGTTGTTGGGTATTAACTTTCATTCAGTGCCGATTTTCCTGACATCAATTGCTGTGAAAGCGGATTATTTGTCATAAAAATGAAACAGCACAAATTTATATACCATATTGCGGAAAGGGGAGAATGGAGATTGAGGTAATGGGAAATGGGTAAGTATGTGATGGAATTAATGCTCTGATATCATTAGCTAGTTAAAGTACAATATGAATTCTGTAATTTGCTTTATTATGCTACATTTTTTATTTTTGAGATCTATTCAAGACAGAGCTCGACAATTTTGGTTTTGAAAACAAATCAAATCAAACTGAAATGAAATCATTGAATTCTATATTTAAAAATATTTTGTTCTCCAAAATATGTTCTCCAATATATCTTTTCAATTTAGTTTCCAATAATTTAGTTATATAAGTATATCGATTTTCCATTGAACTATACAATTTTATTGGCTTAATGCTGTGAAATTTCAACGAAAGCGGAAGTGGGAACATTGAACCTGTTGATCCGCTTAATTGCATCGTGATATGTATATAGTTTTATTTGTATGATTTGAATATGAATGGATTATTATTCCCTGGCTAGACATTGCATTAGGCCACGTCTGTAAGCCCAATAAAAGCTGGCCCTGATGTCAAAGTAACGACAATGAAAATCCGTGTTTCCAATTCTCCAACCATTTTGTCCAGTTTTGCAAAATCACTTAAAATAAACCACAATGTGGGGTTGGGAAAGGCATGGTGGGGTATTGGCATTATGCAAGTGCCTATTAAAAGCATTCTCAGCATTTTGTTGCAGCTTATTGGTACGCTGCACCTGCTGCAGAAAGGGGAAGGGGAATGTTCGGGGGGGCCAAAGTTGAATTTCTTAATGCATTTCCGTAGCGCAATTGAAGTCAAACTCGAGCCAAGGACTCACTGCAGGCGACGGCTAATGTACAGCAGCAACAACAACATCATCATCAGCAACAGCAACAACAACAACAACAACAAGTTGCCATAAATGTCAGGCTCGTGCTGCATGTGGCATGCAACTGAAAGGCAACTCGAGCTGAGCGAAAAGGCAAAATCAACGTTGGCCTTTTTCACATTTTGCATTAGTCCCTGCGCATAAAATGTAATTTATAAAATGTAATATAATATCAACAGCACACACAAACACACACACACTCACACACACACACACACACACACACACTGGAAACACAGTTGGGACACAAACAATGCCATAAACACAGCCATAATATCAACTGGCTTTTGTCCTTGTGGCTGATGCCGGCGACCTGCTGCTCCTTCTTACCTCCCAAACCCCTTCTCTACACCCCTTTTTATTTCTACTTCTTTCCCCATTCTCCTTCTCCCTGCCTCTTTCCCTTACTTCCCTACAAATTGCTTCTGTTCGCAGCATTTATTTTATTTCATTAAAATGAGCAAAAACATCGCTTCTTCTCATTTTTTCAGTATCTTAGTCTCTCTCTTCCATCTCTTTCGCTCACTGCGGGCGCATATCCTTGTGCCTTTTTTTCTGTATTATGATTTGAGGGTAATTACAATCCTTGCAGTCCAATTTTAATTCTATCATTGCGCCCGCATCTGTCACTGACATTTAGTTGAGTTTTGTCTTCTTTGTTTAATTTTATTCTCGCAATTATCATTCATGCTCATTATGTGTATACAAATGTGCAAGTTGTTTCAAGTCCTTGCATGTCCTTGTATGTCTGCGGCACAGCTCAATTCATTGGATAATGATAATGTTAGTTGCATTGTTATGGTTGTTGTTTCCAGACTTTAAACTTGCATCACTTTGTCAATACCATAATGTGTAAATGAATAAATAATTAGCTGATCTTAAAGTTGGTTCTGTAAAGTTAAATATCAAAAGTATTATATATTTATATAGATGAGAAATTATAAATTATTTATTTAAAAAAACTAAAATTTAATACAACAAACTTTAGCTAATACTTCGCAGATAATATGCTAATTATAACATCTTAGAGTCAACTCTCCTTTGGCAAACTTAAATTTTAGCTTACAGTTTACTTGATGACTGTAATTCCCAAGTTGTTTTAACAGACGTTTCTTTAGGTTAATTTTCTATATCCTTGCTTTGCTTTGACTTCCGAATCTGCATAGCAAAAGGGAAATGAATATAATCGTGATATCCTTAACCACATTTAAATTCGAATTTATTGCCATCTTCAGCTCTATCTGTCTTGCTCACTGTATTTATCTATCTCTCTCTGCAAATTATAGTCATCATTTGAAAAGTCATTGCAACATTTCCGCATCTCTTTACACCCCCTATCCCCCTTGGGCGCACTTTGCCTGCTTTTGCACTCGAATTCACTTGATTACAAAGTAATTTATTGGAAAAACAGGCGACCCAGCAAAGCAAAGAGACTGAGAGAGACATAGAAAGACTGACAGAAAAAGAGAGAAAAAAGATAGAGATTGCTGAGAGATTTGTCTAGCGTCCCTTCGTCTGGCCCTTCTTGAGCTTATCCGCTGTGCATACGAAATGCGGCAAATCCCAAAAATCAACAAACAAATGAAAAGAAAATTCAATAAAATACGTTAAGGCAAGAAGAAGAGCTAAGAAAAAGCGAGTGAGAGTAAACTCTGGCTAAAGTAGGGAGTGAGAAAGTTAACTGTGTGGAGTGAAAAAAGAAAAAAAAAAGGAAAGAAACTTGTGGCGCAAACTAATTACAACTCAGCCTGAAACTGCGACTTCCAACGTGGGCGTGTTGCGTATACGCCCCGTTTATCCAAAGTGTTGCCACTTTCATGCTTTTGCCATTTCTCAACATTCACAATATTTTTTTTTACACACTGCGTAAGGCGCATTTAATTGCGTATGCATTGCGTGTCCTTTCAAAGCAAATGCTGAAACTCCCACACAGATCTCAGATGCCGATTTTCCTCTTAGGTGGGAGCATTCATCATCTCTCTCACACTCGTTCTCTCTCTCTCTCTCTCCGTCTCTAAAAGGAACTCGAATAAAATTAATTATTTTGTCAGTTGATATGGCAACGCTGCCCCCACATTTCACATTTTTTTTTCTCGCTTTCTTTTTTGATTTTGTGGCACCCGCAAAAGCCGCAGCCACAAGGCCGCCACCTGCCAGGACAAAATTGGCATGTTGTGTCAATATAGACGACAGACCGAGAGGCGGATGCCAGACGATGACATCCATTGAGCAACCAAGAGGGTGACTCTAAGCCCAACTGCAGTCCGCTCAGATACCAGGAAATAGAAGTAAGAACGCTAACGGTCGAGTTCCCGACTAAAAGGTACCCAATACTCAATTTACAACTCTATAAAAAACAGAATATACTTTCAAAAGATCGGGTTGGTTTTAAATATATAATAATCCACTTTACAATCTAGATACGATTGTCTAGAATTATTGACAAGTATATGAGAAAACATTCACATTCAATGTCGTGAAGGTTTCTTAAGATTTGACAACAGACTAAAATTAGTGGGGATAGAAGTTTTTATAAAATCATAGAGTTCATTGATTAGGGTTCTAAATTAGTTGCTCTAGCTCTCATAGTATAATATATAGTATATACAGTATACCCTTTTCTTTACAAGTAACGGGTATAAAGAGAAGAAAAAAGAGAAAAAATATCCAACGCTTCAGCTTTGGCATCCGCATCCCTCAGTCAACGCGTTGCCTGC
Organism: Drosophila neotestacea; assembly: GCA_035044365.1. Lineage (NCBI taxonomy): Eukaryota > Metazoa > Arthropoda > Insecta > Diptera > Drosophilidae > Drosophila > Drosophila neotestacea. The sequence goes on from JAWNMD010000155.1 coordinate 2,478,544, forward strand.
GGTCATGTTATTTTTTGTCATTTCAACGTTTTGGTTTTGTGGATGTGTCAACCAGGAAGAACTCTGAATGCCCACACACTTTGAGAAACGCCTTTGAAAAGGACACTTACTCCAGCTATCTGTTGGGGGGGGGAGTATTACGAGAAGCTGTGGGAATAACAAGTGATCCAAAAGGGAAACCATTCCCTATAATTTAATATAATAAAATGGTATATAAATGATACATATAAACTTGCTGTTGATTTGAGTTAAGATATTTAATTAGAGTTCTTTTTAGATACAAAATATTCGATTTGACTCAATAAATTATTATAATGTAAGGAATTTTGTTTGACTCATCTCAATTAAAGTATTAATTAATTAACAATATACACTTTTTTTTATTGTACAAATATTTATTGTTATTTCTGACTAATTATCTGATAATTCATTTCGCCAAAGGTGCATCAATAACTGCGCTTCACGCTAGTGACGAATGTAGTTGGCTTGACAAGAACACACGTACTCTTTTTACACAGCGACATTAATAAAGAGTCAAAGCGTTTCGTAATAAAATCAAAACAAACAGCGCCGCCCTAAAGATGAGAGCTAGGTATATATATATACACATGTGTGTGTTGGTGTGTGCGTGTGGGTGTGTAGGTTGCCAATGGCACAACAAACCAACCACAGTTTTCCAAACAATTACAGGCAAATTGCGTTGAAATGAAATTTCGCCAAACGTTCCGCTGTTCGATTTTTGCCATTTGCTGTCCAATTTTTATGACTATTTTTTGGACACAAAAAACACAAAAAAGACAAGATTTTCATTACAATTGCGTCAGCAGAGTGAAGTAAAAGAGGAGTGAGGAGTAAAGAATAAAAAGCAACGCACAAAATTGCGGCGATGCTAAATGCAGAACAAAGCAAAAGCGACAGCCAAAAAAAGAAGAAATCAAAATAAGCAAAGGGAATAAAAAACAAGAGCGGCAACTGCAGCAGACAAAGATTAAATGAACGCTAAACTGGCAAGAAACAAAAAAAAAAGAGAGCGTTACAGAGAACACAGACAGACACACACATACGTTTGGATCGCATGTGTGATGTGTGCTTGTGGTTGTGGATGCTGTCTTGCATATGTGCTAATCTCTGACGTTGATTTTTTGTTGCAGCTTTTAGGCGCAAACGTTTATTGCATTTAGTTTTCATTTTGATGGAAAAAAAGGGGAAAAGAGACGGCCCAAAACTCAAACAGACCCAAAAAACTGAAAAACAGCTAAACGAGAAATTGCACTTGCTGTTGGTTTGAGGGAGGCGGTGTGGGTTTGGGTTTGGGGGGCGTGGCTTGTGCATAAATGAATAAAAATGCCGACTTATTTGCACATGCTGAAAATTTAAGCGGTTTTAAACGCAATTGTTATAAATAAACACAACAAAAAAGTAACAAATTTCATTTCTGCAACGTTTTTGTTTGAGTTAAATTGTGTGCAAGTTTATCATCTTTTGCTTTTTATATTTTTTATGTTGTTCTGTTTTGGGTTGCTCGTTGACGGGGCAAATAAGGAAATTTACAGCACTTGTGCAAACTCACACACACATTCTCACATATGCACAGACAGACGCAATTGAATGCAATTTTGCATGGTATATTAAAAATTTTTTTTTGCTTTTGCCAAGTTTTTTCTTTGCTCCTCATTTTTGTATCTCCTTTTTTTTTGGGTGCCAATTGTGTGTTACATTTCCGCTTGTGGGTGGAGAGTGGAAGGGGAGAGCAAAGGGGGAGGAAGAGGGTGTCTGTGGTGCACTTTTTATTTTATTATGCGCACATTATGCTGCAGCAACAGCAACAGCAGCAACAATAACAATGAAAACCGTTTTTAATGAAATTTTTGAACAAGTTTTCCGAATGGAAAAATGGTGTGTGTGGGTGTGTGTGAGAGGTGTGTATGTATGGGTGTGTGGTTGCAATAAGAGCTGCAACAAACGTTTATGATGAGTCCTGATGAGTCTCATCAGAAATTCATTTGCACTTGCCTAGTGTGTGAATTGATTTCTCAATTGTCCATTTGCCAATGTCTCAATTCTCCAATCTCTCGATTGAAAACTGCCCTCAACTATGTAATTTTCACAGAAATTTCTTATCCTCGAGCTGTCTTTTGTGTGTACAGTAGTATGTGAGGAAAAAGAGAGGCTTTTCCTGGGGCACGCTTCACACGCGGGCCACAAAAGGTGTGTGATTACAATTGTTGTTTGTTCCCAAGGCGTACCACGCCCACACACACAATCACACACTTATATACGTAGAAAGAACTCCATCAAAGGGCAAAGGGCGAGTCTCAAGCGCCTTATTGTCCTGTTTGTTTGTTTGGCTACACTTTTGCATATTTCTCAAGTCCTTTTGTTAGCCTGGCTACCAAAAACCGGTAGCCATTTGGCCATTTGGCTATTTTGACCATTGTTCGGGGTGAACAATTTTTATGTAATTCAAGTGCACAACAATGGCACAGGTAATTCCCATGAATTCCTTTCACATACTCGGTCTCAGGCTCTTCTCACATGTGCCGACAGGACACATTAGTCCAGTGCCTGGGCCTGTGCCTGACTCCTGTCTTGGACCACAAAGCTGACCAATCTGGCCATAATTATCAGGAACTATATGTCGGCATGGCTTTCAAGTGAGCAGCAGCAGCAGCAGCAGCAGCAGCAAGAGCAGCTCATGTGGCATATTTAGCGCTTATCTTGACCAGAAACTAAAGAACTGCATTCATATGTGTTTTAATTTGGCCATAAAGAGGTGTCAATTTACAGCATATGGGAATGGTTTACTCGGAACATATATAGTAGCTAAATCTCTCTTCTTGTTAAGAGTATCTTGATCTTGAAAGTGTGTCAAGCGCGTCTCGTTGTCTGGTCTGATCACATCCGCATCATTCTGTATTCTTTTGAAATTTATTTCTATAAAATATATAAGTTAGTATCTAAACATGAATATTATTTATTATTTAAAGTTCATTAAGTTATGAATGTGATAACATTTTAATATCAGAAAATATGTTTTATATTTCTACTGAATGGTTTTTGTTTTATACTTTTCAATAACCTAAATGTATAATAGTTTATTTAATTTTATTTAAGGAACAGTACTGTATTTATTTGTATATTAAATTGGCCATGAAGAGGAGTCAATTTGCACCATATGGAAATAATTTACTCAGAAATGTGTAGTAGCTAAATCTCATTCTTCGTTTCAAATTTAACTTGATCTTCCATGTGAGTCAAGCGCGTCTCGTTGTCTGGTCGACTCACATCCGCTCTATATTCTATACTCTTTCCTTTTAACCCGCCTTTGGGCATAATAAACGTTTCAATATTGTCAAACCGAAAAATGGCAAGACACAACTTGACTAGGATATTTATATGCGGTCTGTGGCGAGGCTGTGAATCCCTCTTTTCCATCTTGGCCAACGGAAGCTTTCATTTAGTGTGTGCTCCCCTTTCTCTAACCAACCCTCTCCACTATGTCTGTCCATTCCTGCTGTGCCTTGACTGAATATTAAATTATGAAACTAAATGTCAAACAAGCGCTTGGTTTCACTCAACTCACAGTTCTCAGACGAGTCCTGCCTCTTGTGTTTGATTACGGCCACAAGCAGCAAAAGGATATTGAATAATTTCATCTACCTCTCTCTCCAACTCTCTCCATCTCTCTCTCTCTCTCCAGCTGTCTCTTTCTCTTGCTGGCCAGGCCAACAACTACTCATTTATTGGTACATATTAAATTCTCCTGCCTACAAATGGCAGTGGCTTGGCCAAAACTATTTCTGATTAGCATTTGAAGCTGCCCCAAACTCTAGTCAGCTCTAAATACAGGGTGTTGCCGTAATTGATTAATATGAACTAAATATTTCTACAATAAAATAACAATCATAGTAATTTTTAAACGTTAAAAATAATATTTTAACTATATAATTTATTTTTAGTAAATTAATTGGCAATTTTACCACATCTGAATTCAACAAAAGAAAGAATCTAATTTCAAACTATTACTTGTAATTTTAATTTTATGTACATATATCAAAGGATTTTGCCAATAGCTAGATATTTAATACTTTATATTAGTTTGCTTAATGTTCTCCATTTTTGTAGCTTTTCTTTGTTATTTATTGTTTAACTTTCTAATTAAGAAGTCAATTGCAAGTCGCATCACAATGTCAGCTTCAGTTAAACCCCTCCAACACAGTTAGCTCAAAGTCAAAGGCAAAAAATCAAAATTGAAAACCCCATGCGCCCTGTAATGAACCCTCTAAACTCCAGCAACAACAACGGCAGCAACACTACCAACAAACAACAACAAGAACAACAACAACAATTGCAACACCCAAGCTCCCAAGAAGCTCAACGATGCTCTGGGATTCAACTCAACATCCGGCAGACAATAGAAGGCAGACGTTAAGTAGACGAAAAGTTTTTAGTTGGATTATATTGAAGAGCAAGGGGGAAGAAGTGTGCACACACACAGATACACACCAACACACTCACACACATACACACTGGGAGTGAAATTCGTTTTATTACTTTGATATATTAGATTTAATGGTTAAGAAAAATGTTGCCAGCAGCAGCATCTCACACACACACACACAGGCTTAGGCAGCAAACCCCACCCACTCCCACACTCTACACACCCACACTCACACACACCCTTGGCTATTGTTGTAGTGGGTGTTGTGGGTCGTCATCGTCGTCGCAGTTAACCTTATTAAAAGGTGAACACAGTCATGGCACCAGAGAGAATTGCCACAATGTGTTTACACGCAGCTCAGCGGGTATGGTTAGGGGTTGGGGTTGTAGAGGGGGTAGCACTGATAACTGAGAAGGGGGGCTAACACGATAATGACCTCGTTGCTGACTGTCTGTGTGTGTGTGTGTGCACAACAACTGACAACAACCAATGGCAAAGCCGTTGAAAAGCGCATGTCCAAAGAGACAGAGCGAGAGTTTGACTCTCACAGAGACCAGGGTTGGGGTTAAGTTGCAGCCCCCACACAGCCCTTAAGGGGAGTATAGAAATGTAGTGAGGAAAAGGGAAGGGACTGCACATTGATGTGCTAATTTAGAAATTACATTGAAGTGCAAGCCTTCAATGAGTTTGAGTTTGACTTTGATTCAATTTGTCATTTCACACTTGCGCTAAATGGCTTTTAGGGTTGCCATGCCACAAAGTGGCAACTGAAGTGTTGCCAGCCAAGTTAACAGATTTTTATTTAGCTATTTAGTTATTTTAATATTTATTTAGCTAATTATTTAATTAAAGCCAACCATATGTGGTCGGTAGAATTTTAATATGAAAGAGAAAGTGGAACTACTAATAGATATGCAATTTTTAATTACGTATAAATCATAAATTCAAATTTAGTTAAGTATTTATAGTTTTATATTAATATATACTACATGTAAAACTAAAATTTTAAATTAACAATTTAGACTGCAGCTCAATTAGCAGGCAAATTGATCAAGGTCTTGTTATCGTTTTTGATGCAGGATAAAGGATAATGGTTTGTTGGCTAAGTGCGTTGCATGATGCGGCACAAAAATAGATTACGTCTAGATCAAAGATTAGGCCTGGTCGAAACGGGTCCAGGTAGGCGCTCGCAGGGCCTGCAACTAAGTCCCTAAGGCTCACCGAGATCTTCGAGCTCTCAGCTCTCTAGTTCTCCAGCTCTCTACTCTCCGTTCTCTAGCTCTAAATTAAACGAACGCTCAATCGGATTTCTGAATGAAATCGCGTCCTATGAAAATATGATTAAGCGCCTCGGTTTATGCTAATCACGCACAAGGTCTAAGCTCACATTGTCCTTTCATAGTGTCCTGAGAGTTTTGTGTGAAGTGTGGCGTCACACATCTGGCACCTTAATGAGTTTGGTCAACGCTACTTGTTCACAGTTTCCGGAAAGTCCGTATTCTATCCTGCGCGAGGTGTCCTGCGAGGTGCCGCATTGTCCTGTTTTTGGCTTTGGCTTTCTTCATCTTTGTTTGGGTGCAGCTCACAAAGGAATTGTGCAAGTTGTAACAAATTAAGCACTACGCCAAGATCGCGAACTGTAGCCGGCGTTCTAGGTCTTTTAACAAAAGTGCCAGAGATATTTTCATCCATTGTGCGTTTTCTGGAATGTCAAATCTTTAAAAGGTGCCACTTTTCGTCTGTTTTTCTTTGTTATTATGCAACCTGCTCAAGCTGTTGTTAATGTAGTTATTGTTGTTTTTGTTGCAGTTAGGATTGCATAAGGCCAAAGCTTCCCTGACGAGACTGAGTTCTAAGCCAGGCTCACTGCAATCCTTGTGGGTGCCGAGGCGAGTGGAGAGGCTGAGGCTGCTTAAACGAATGTCTAAGATTGAGAAGCCTTAATGAAAGACTAAGATTAAATACGTATTTCTTACTAAACTAAAAATGTAAGTTTTTAAACTAAACTGCTTTAAATTTTAAATTGCAATCCAAATATTCTTTAATTATTTCTTTTAGTGTCAACAGTTTAAAAAACAATGATTATGAATTAAATTAAAATCATATCTCAATGTTTTATATATACAAATCTTCTGCTTTCAAAATTTGTTCTCGAATAACTATTTCTGTTTGTGGAAAACAAATTTCTATGAGTAAATATAATATAAATATAATAATATAAAGATAAATATTGGTACATTATTCTTTTTATAAAATTTTTTAAATCATGCAATATATTTTCCTTTTTATATTTAATCATTTTATTTAGGTAAATATTAAGTTGAATATTTTGAAAAATCTTAATTTGGACTTAAATTTTATTGCATTGTATCACATAATACATATTAAGTTTAACTTTCCAAAAATTTTTGTTTTTATATTTTCCAACTTCTTATTTATTTTATATGAGCACTTCATATTAATATCTGAATAATTTGTTTTGATAAACATCTCATTATGTAGGTAGAAATACCTGTCCATTTTTGTTCACAATCCGATGGATTAGCTATCGGGTTTCAGTTACAATCCGCGACAGATCCGTTTAATCAATGAATCCGCGTGGTAGGTAAACCCGATGCCAACTAAGTAAAGGGGATTGCTCATTGAGCATTTGGATTGTTCAATGAATTGGAATTCTGGGCTCAATTCTTGAACCGAGCAGATCATAAAATTTGTGGCCAAATGGAAGACACTACTCACTACTTACCTACATGTATAAAAGATGGGCATAAAAAAGCGGAAATCATAAATGCGTTATAAATGGCCGACCAGGTAAAAGGTAGGAGCTGTATTGTGATTTGTTGATGCGTCGAGTGTGTGAGAGAGAGAAGGAGAAAGAGAGAGCGAGAGAGAGAGGAAGGGAGGGTGAGCAAGTGAGTAATGAGTGAAATTTATGAAATAAATAAAATTAATCAGCAAACATAGTTGCAGAACTAAGTAGACGTAGAAGTGGACTTAAAGGTGGAGAGAGAGACAGCGCAGAGAGAGAATTAATGTGTAAGTGAGTGAAAGAGAGACCTAGAGTGAGTGAGAGAGAGAGAGACTACCTGTGCACAGTCTATACTCACACACACACACAGACACACACACTGACAACCCAATGACTGAATAAACTACCCTGTGTAAGCGAGATAGCAAACCTACAGGATATGCGGCAAGGATAAGAGGCAATGTATTTGCCTCGTCGCCTCGCCCATTTCACTTGCCGCCCAGTGCTCGGGAAAAAACGCCTCTCCGACGTATTTAATGCCCATGTTGAGCAGTTACCGAGCTCAGTCGGTGGTTGTTGATCGCAACGAGCGTACGTGTCAATTTCCCGTTGTTCGCTGTCTCAACTGTAAAACACAACCCGTAAATTATAATCTTAGTCATAGTAACGCCGTAATTAAAATCCAAATTTACAAATTAACAATTTTGTGCGTGCGCGTTTTAGAATTTTTGTGAAATCACATCGAATTAAAAGCTAACTTGTGAGCTTTACAATAAGAAGCTGAAAACTAAATTTAACCATTGACCCACCTCACACTATACCTGTATTAATTGATAGTGTTAACGGGTCATGCACGTCGCGAACATTTAGTACATTGTACAAGCTTCACTTTATAGCCAACTTGTTGTTCAAATGATGATGAGCACAACGACAACAACACCACATCCAACAATAATGCCACCAGCCATGCGTCCAGTTCAAGAAAGTCCCGTGTCACGACCACGTGCCGTCTATAGCATCGATCAGATCCTCGGCAATCAGCATCAATCAAAACGCAGCGGTAAGTCGGTATATCGATATAATAAATAATTGATTGATCAGTTGGCAGTTGATTGAAGTTGCCAAAATCACTTGAAATCTGCCGACGGCGATCATCGCGTGGAAATTAATTGAATAAAAGTGATTAATAAATGAAAACAATCTTAAGTTTACTTAACAATTACTTGGAAAATTGTTAACTAAATAACAGCTATTTTAAAATGTAGGAACTATATTTGCAGCTGAAATATTTGTCAGAAGAAAGATGTTCTAGATGATTTCTTAAACTTAACTAAGTAATCAAAATGAGCTCTATCGAATTCTTATATTTGATGCTAATAAAAGCTTAGCATCAGTTGTCAATCGATATAAATTCGAATAACCATAAATTTAAAGAAAATAATCCAACAAATAGAAATTGTGTCTAGAATTCTACCTATCCTATGTCCTTATTTATACTAGATATTGTGAAATATTAAAGTAATCCTTCGTACAAGATTTAATGAAGAGAACATTTAAGCGAATGAAAGAAATATATATTTAATTTTACCAAAAACATTCTGAAAATTTTAATTTATTTTAATTAAAAGGTAAGGAAAAATTTGATAAAGGTATCCTGAAAAATTAAATGGTATCTATGATTTTATTTACTGAATTATTTAGACGTAGGATTTGTACCTCTTTTTTTAAATAAACGGAAATTAATATTTTCTTATCCATAAATACTAACAAAAATATATATTTAAAATTGTTGGATAAGACTTTAAAAGATCAACTTTAGAACCATTTAAAGAAATTAAACAATAGTCGTTTTTTTATTTGGGAATCCAGTCTTAATAAAAGCAAGCAGGATAGGATTTTAAATTTAAATTAAGCTGAAAAGGTTGTAAAGAATCTTACCCAAAGAATTCAAATACGAAGCTCATCAATAGAAGCATTTAAGAAATTAAAAATCAAGTTCAACGAAGGTCCTTAAAATCATATATTGTACGTACGTAGTCAAATCCCTTGTGGCAGACTTTAACCAATCCAAAAACCACATCAAAGGTGTAGCTTTCGTAAAGTTGGTGGCATGGGGCATGTGGCAAGTGGAAGTAGAAGTGTCTTCGTCATATGCAAATGAGAACGAAAACATGTCCATAGTTTTTTGGAGTATCTACATAAACTGGCCATACTGCCACATGCCACACTCTTCTGCTCTTTGCTTCCATCTCTCAACCCAATGGGGCGTTGCGTTGTGTTGGGCATCATGTTGTGGGCGTGGCCGATGTCCCGCTGCGTGAACGCGTCCATAATGCCCACCCAGAGCTGAGCAGGGACTTTTAGCTGTAATGACCGAAGGAAATAAAAAAGTTATATGGAAAAAGTAACTAAAGCAAATCAAAACATATCACGATACGCGATCCTGATTTCAGGATAGGCAGGACTTTGGGTAATGAGACGCTTGGCGTCGGCATCATTAGACCCATAATTAGATTGAGATTGACATTCATGGAGCACCCAAAATGTTGTTGTAACAAAATTGTGACAACGTGCGCACCGCAGGACATTCATTGCCAGCCAAGGATGTGAAGGATATCGAATGAAGTGCAGGCGAAATTTCATGCTCAATCGTATCCTGCGTAATTTGATGCTTTTGAAAATTACCTTTTTCGCCACAACAAGCGGCTGAAATGTTACGAAAATACATAATCGCATGGCAAAATACAAAACGATAAGGATAACAACAGGATTCAGAAAATTGTACTCCTTGTTCCTTGGTCCTTTCGATATCCCGCTGTGAGCTGTTCCTGTCTGTGTTGCAAGCTCATTGTCGAGCCACATCATTGTGAATATTATTAATTTGAGGTTCATTAAAATTTGATTATATGTTCAGCTAGAAAAAGTTGCTCACACACACAAGCACACATGTACATGTACACATGCAAAGGGCGTGTGAAAGAAGGGATTCTTTCTGTAGTTCCACAAAGGGTTGTTGAATTTTATTTTCGAAACTGTAGCTTTAAAAGCGACTGCAAGTAAAAAGTTAACAATTTTGCTGCTTATAATTATTTGTTATTGATTGCCAAATCAAATTGCGTGGCACTTACACACACACACACTGGCTCACACACACACACATGGAGAGTGCACTTGAAAGCTTAAAACGTTTAAAATGGGGGTTAGATGGCATTCAATCAGGATATTACTACTTCAAGTTACAATTGAATGGATTTGGTTTTTCGCAGCTGCCGAAACACTTTTAGCGCAACTTTATTTTCAATTTTATTTGATTCCCAATTTTATTTGCAATTTTTTTGCGCTCTTCTACCAAAACTTTGAAGCACTTAAAGTGTATTTAATGGGCGTTGTGGCTTTTGTGGCAGGCTGGTTACATTGCAGCATTCAGCATGATTAAAAATTATAATAATTTTCTCTATATCTATCTGTATTATTGCAATTCTAGTGCCGAACGTTTATTTAAGTCCCAACATTTCTGATATCAAACTCAGATCAAAATAGTCTCAATTTAATACAGTATATAAACTACTTTACAATTAAGAAAATAGCTTGGCAATACCGCTTAATGCACGTTTTGTCACTAGCGTGGACTGCTTTATTCAGAATAAAAGTTAACTTAAGTTAACTTATTTACTCCTTTGTATTTCTTGCAGATACGCCAAATGAGGTGCTAATTACACATGCGCATCACATTCATCACCTGCACGGCGGCAACAACAGCTTGTTGCAACATCAGCAACACCAGCAGCAGCAACAACAACAACACCAGCAGCAGCAACAACACCAGCAACAACTGCAACAACAACAACAAATGATTGCCAAACGCGAAGATTCACCAACGAATACAGAAAGCGGCCTGGATGTCGACAATGATGATGAACTCTCCTCGAGTCTCAATAATGGACATGATCTAGGAGATATGGAACGTCCTCGTAAAGTTCGTAGGTAAGTTGAATTGTTAGAAAATCCGCTTAACAGATAAAATCGTATTAGCCCATTGTTCGAACATATTAAAAAAGCAGCTAAATAACAAATATATCTTACCCTCTCATTGTATCTCACAGATCACGAACAACTTTTACAACATTTCAATTGCATCAATTGGAGCGCGCATTTGAGAAAACTCAATATCCGGATGTTTTCACAAGGGAGGATCTGGCAATGCGTTTGGATCTAAGTGAAGCACGCGTGCAGGTAATTTCCCAGATACATAAACACAAAAGATACACAGATAGATAGATATTTAATTGAGTTGTGATACGTCGATGATTAAATAATTATTTACGGCTTAGGGCGGCAGGTGAGCGTGGAAAGCTAAGAGGCTTAAAAGTCTAATATAAATATATTAGCTATATATTAAAATTATAATTGGCCAACTCAAGTTAAGTTTTCATACAACACTTTGGCAGCAAATGTGCGCGAGTTTTATTAACGCTCTAAAAATGCAAAATCTCTAACAATCAAAGGACTTAATTTGTAAATAGTCTTTTAAACACTTAGGGCAGAGTTTGTATACAAACAGGGATACAGGAATACAGGAATACAAGGACATCTATTTAGTTGGGGTTGTTAGTGCATTAAGGGTGGCAAAAGGACATTAGATATTGTGATTTTCCAAATGATTAAATCGCCCTCTGTCTGGAGGAAGGGGAGGGGTTGATAATACTCGCTTAACATTTGGTGTTGGTATTTTTATTAACTCTACTTTCTGGGTAAACAATTAAAGTGGCTTTTGGGTGGTGCATGCGGCATGTGGCATGCTTAACACACGACTACACATGTAATTGGGCGTCGTCTCGTCCTGCGCCCTTCGTACCTTCCTTCGATCCTTGCACAATTCGATTTCAGTTGAAATGCTTTCAAGCACTTGAGTTTTTTGATTGTTGACAGATAGAGATACAGATACAAATACCAGCTATAGATACAATGACAACAACAAAATGTAAAACAACTTGACCTAAGCGCTTGCACTCACTGAGGGATTACGACTCGTCCTTCGTCCTCTGTCCTCTGTCCTATGTCCTCCCCTTCGCCTCTCTTTCCCGTATGCATATGAAATTGCCCGTTTCACGGTTCTCTGTATCCGTTGGCAGATTAAGCGTAATTGGTCATTGATTCACATACGTTATATGCCATACTCTCAGACTACTTAAATAGTAACAGATTTAGAGTGTTGCTTTTTTATTTTCTCTCTGCTTAGTATCTGTCAGATACTTTTTGTATCCGTCTAGCAATAGGGTTGATAAATGTGCAATTATTTTTGGATTTGCATGAATCAAAAACAAATACAAACAAACAAAAAGTCAAGAGCCAAAAAAAGAATATATATTTTTCTATTGGAAATATATTTTTAAGCGCTTTTTGCATAACAAATCAGTTTAAAATCGTTTTTAAGCCTTTTTTACGCGAGTTGCTTAGCGAAATTCGCGATTTTTTGTAGTAAGAGTTTCCTTAAAGTTTGTTATTAAGTCTATACAGAAATAAATGTATGAGTTGTTACACAGTATCTTTTAAAATAAATTTATACATTTAAATTTTTTTTAGAAATATTTATATTTGCACAGAAGGTTATTGAAAATTCATCCATTATTTATTATTATTTATTAAGATTATTATTCTTAAAATTGCTATTTATTTACACAAATGAGTGAAATATTTCATAGCCCAAAGAAACTAAGTAAATAAATTAAAATATTAAAAGGCACATTTTATGAACACACAGAAATAATCTTTGATTCGATTTAATGAGACATTTCGACTTGAGTTTGCATGAATTGAATTTAGAGTTTAATGTTGCTACAGTTTGTGGCATGTTTTGTGTCATACAATTTGATCGCACATGTGTGATAAAATGTTGTGCGGATATCCGTAAATTCAACTTTTACGTTCCGGGGCATGAATGGAGGAGAATGGTTTAAGTTGTTGGCCAAAGCCGCATTATAATTGCGCTACTAACAATTAAAAAGGCTCACAAAATCCCAAGGGTTGCTAGAGGCACATGGGGAAGGCGAAAGGGGGAAAAGGGCAGGGGGAGTGGCATACACACAGACACACAGGACAATAATTGGCAGCAATTATAGCAAGGAAATCGTTGCTAATTTACTACTCGCTCCGTTGCACGCATTGTTGTTGCACTGATGGATGCTCTGTGGAGAAAATAAGGGGGAAAAGGAGGTAACTGAGAAAGAAGAGGGACAAGAAGGCGTGTCTATGATTGCTGAAGTCTTCTTTGGTTGCACAGTTGTCAAGTGATTTCAATTTACAAACAATTAATTTTCTTAATATACGAAGAAGAGACATAAGAGAGAGATACATCAAGCACTTTGCCACATGCCTCGTTCAGGACGGAAGTGCTTTGGCCCACGCCCAGATTTTCCAGTTTCCAGTTGCCACTTGCCACTTGCCACATTGCAACCCCCTTTGGGGGCAAGTGTCGAAAAATGCATAAGACACCCCCTTAACAATTCAACTGTGCCTCAGTCTGTGGCAAATCAGAGTTGCACACTTCCGATTGGATGCCATTGTATTCTCTACGACTCCGGCGACAATTTTGACTCCGTCTCCGACTCCAAGTTGATCAAAGTTGATAGATTGACAGCCTGAGAGCTTGTCTAGAGGGTGGAGTGGACAATTAGATATGTCCTTAGACCTGAGGTCCATTTGCATACGCAACTCGAATTTGACACTTACTCAACCTGCGACTCATCCTTTTCTTCTTCTTCTTCTTGTCATTGCAGGTCTGGTTCCAGAATCGACGCGCCAAATGGCGTAAACGTGAGAAGTTTATGAATCAGGACAAGGCTGGTTACCTGCTGCCCGATCAAGGTGAGTCCAAGTTCTCAAATTAGCCACATTACGTGTGCCACATAATTGAATTGATTTATGGCACAGTGGAAAAAACTGATATACTATCTGATAGAAAGTAACACATATCAAAGATATAGTCTCGACTCCATTTTTCTTATATTAATTTCTTTCAATTGTTTTGTGTTTAAACTAATTCAAAATAAAGTATACGTTACAATTCTTCCACCTTGGAAGAATAAATTGAGTAAAATGATATTTAGAGTCGAATTCTGATTGTTATAGATCTGATTTATAAAATAATAAATCGATTTTGCACACTGTGCGGCATTTTGCAAGAGTCAAAGTTCGTTTAATCAATAATTATTCCCTTTCTATTCTTGCAGGTCTGCCAGAGTTTCCGCTTGGAATCCCCTTACCACCACATGCACTTCAGGGTCATCCGGCTGCGTTGCCCGCTGAGTTTTGGCCACCACACTTCGCGTTGCATCAACACTTTAATCCGGGATTGTTGCCACAGCAGTTGATGCCTCCCCATTACAAGTTGCCCAACTTCCATACGTTGCTTTCCCAGTACATGGGATTGAGTAATCTCAATGGCATTTTTGGAGCTGGAGCCGCAGCTGCAGCTGCCGCAGCCAGCGGTTGTGGCTCTGCGGCAGCGGTGGCAGCAGCGGCAGCTGCCTCAGCGGGTTATCCACAGAATCTATCACTGCATCCCTCATCCGCACAGGTGAGCCCGCCCTGCAGCAACAGCAGCCCACGTGAGAGTCCCAACTCGTTGGCTCCCCATCCTCTACATTCCACGCCACATGGAGGCGCCACTACGTTGATCTCTGGAGATCTCACGTTGACCTCGACGGCGGCACAATCTCCACGTAGCGCCACTGGCGGTAGCAGCAACGCCTCCACGCCCGTCTCTGTGGTGACCAAGGGCGAAGACTGAATCCCGGCGATGTCCAACTTCGGAGTGGACACAATGTGGTGATACAATGGACAAGGAAACAGATTGTGTATATAAAATTAGCCAAGTAAAGTTAGTGTTGAAAGTATATTCATCTGTATAAGAAAGTAGTATTTAATTAAAAGTAATAAATAATTAATTATAATTGTAATAATGCTGTAAATTAACTACGACGTAAGATAAGAAATAAATGATGACAAAGAAAATGGAACGTTTTTTTAATCGAAGTTGGGAGGAGTGAAAAAACAAACAGAATTTGCGATGAATAGTGCTGCATTCCAACTTTCGTTATTGATTAGATTTGGAATATTAGACTTAAATGAAAATAAAAGCATTTAAGAATCTGCCAAGAGATATTTTAAGCTGAATAGAATCATTATTAATAAAACATAATGTAAGAAAGAGCTTGGAGAACAACAAAACGTTCCTTGGGGCTTTTGCCAATCCGATTTACAGTATCGCTAACAATGGAAATAGCTAATAACACATTTGAAAGACAAATGATGATAGAAAAAGATGATAGCTAAGAACTTAAGGTATATAATGTGACTAAAGTAATGTTGTAGATACCAATTGAACAACTGTAATAAACTGCCAAGCCAGTTGAGTCAGTGTAATAGAGACAGATTTGATTCAGTTAATTTCTTTTAGGATCAATAAGTTTCAAAGTGTCTTTTGTTTAGTCGAACAATTCCAATTGAAGCGAGAAATTAATAATTCATGAAGAGTAACTCGTAATCTGGGGAACTCTCAGTAATTGTACATGACCTTTTTCTGGATGCACTACAGAGTCAATGGGAATGATCTTCGGCATCAAAGTGAAGGTGAAGTGCCTATAAGAGTCTCGAGGGGGAATGCGCCTCAATGCCTTCCCATTGAGTGAAAGAGAGAAGTTCAAATCGAATAATAATCTTGATATTATGTCAAAATTGCAAAGGCAGAGAAAAATAAAGGAAATGTTGCACAACATGCAGCACACTCTGTTTAGGGAAGGGAACGGGAACGGGAAGGGAAGAAGAGTCGAAGAAGGAATCGCATTGTGTGTTGCAGACAGCAGCGGAAACAGCAGCTATGAAGGATGTAAGCTAAAGGATTTTGCACAATTTTCAAGTGCCGAGCGGAACGGTGGTGCAAAAAGGACCTACCTCGATATAGTATTATCGTAACGTATCGCATCGTATCGTCAGGATCCGCCGCCTTTTGTAGTCCTTGCCTGTGTCCTGGCCGCATGCAGAGCTAAATGCTGTATTGATATCTCGTAATTTGTGCCATAATTACTTTTTAATAATTCCATGTTGCACCACAGGACATCGCATTGTCCTGTATGTGCAGCGGCCTTAAATTTAATATAAACTCAGCTTCTGGCCAGGGTAACAATTTGATTACACTTAACATTTTCCACCGCTCATGATGGGTCAAAATTGAATTCCTTGCACAAATACGAATCAGCATCAGCATCAGAGTCAACGTCATCATAATAATGATGATAATGTACAAATGCGCGACTTAACGGATTTGTCACTGAAAGTCGAGTAGCAGCAAATACACATACATGTTCTTATACACACAGATACATACATATATTCCCACTCCTATATTTGTATAAAGTCGGCCCAGAGTCAGCGTTGTCAAAGAAGCTTTCATAAAACTCATATGCAAAAGCCTTTCGCGGGTGGGCAGCAAAAGACATCCAATCTGAATCGCTAGATGCACTTTTTATCGAGAATATAAAGACTTTTTTAAACAGTTTGGCATTAACAGACATTGAGAATGTTTTCAGGTAATTTTTGAGTCTTTATTTGTAACTGTTAGTAATTTTAGAGTATTACAAATATTATTTCATATGCAAGAAACTTAGATTCTCAACTTTAGAAATATTTGTACTTATCGGACTGTTCTTTTATTTTTTAATAAATACTCCGTATTTTAATTAAACAGTTTTCTTAAGTAAAGGAGATATTTATGAGTTAAAATTGCTTTACGAAACTAGATTTCTAGGGTTTTGTGGTGTTTATTAATTAATATATTTAATAATAAAAGGTAATATACCAATCTGCAATATGAAAATAACTATGACACTATTATGTATGGACACCATCATGCTCAGTATTATATTTATAATATTGCTAACCAACATTAATAAGTACTTTTGTATTTATCGTCTAGCTAATAATAATAGTAAATAACAAATTAGATATCAAGTAGTACATGTTAATTCTTATTTGAATTCTATTAACAGTAATATTGTATAAATAATGTATAATGTTAAGCTTCTTAAATCATTTAAATGTGTCCTTAAATATATCGAAAATCTTCAGTATTTCATGGATTTATTAAATATACTTATATACGATAAATACTTATACAATTTGTGATTTAAATTACTTGTTAAAGAACATTTAGCTGTCGTTGTTGCCCGCCACGGATTTTATCTTGTTTCTATTGACGAAAATTCAATAAGTTGAAGTAGATCTTTTATTTGTGCAAGTGTTTGGCCAAGCTGCATGAGTCCAAAGGGGGAAAAGAGGAGCATGATTGGGTTGAGGGAAGCACCCTGTCGAATGTCCTTGTGTATGTGTGTATGTGTGTGTGTAAGGAATTTCATTCAGTGTGCAAATGCAGCGCCACTCTGCGGGCTATAAATATATGAAATTTATCAAGTGGCCTTTTGAGTTTCGTATTTTGTGGCTCTATGAAATTGAGTGTCGAGTGCCAGTGTATGTGTGTGTGTGTGTGTGTGTGTGAGTATCTGTGTATTTGCATTCAGCTCACCTTGTAAATATGTATCTCAGTCTGTGTGTGTGTGTATCTCAAATATAATCAAGCACATTGCCATTTTGCTTGCAGTTTTATGAACCTCTTCACTTTGGGCCGAACAATGAGAATGAAAATCAATTTTGGGCTCGACACTTGAGCTCGAGCGCATTAAAATGGCAACAGTTACAGTTACGCCAAAACAACTCAAAGGGGGGGCCAACAAATGAGGGACACAGAGGGGGACAGGATACTTGAAAGACTGGCAGCATTTTCTTGCTTTTTTTATTTTTTTTTATTTTTTGTATTTATAACGAGCGCAACTGTTGACGACGACAGCAGAATGTATCTGTATCTGTAACTGTATCTGTATCTGCAACTGTAGCTGTAGCTGAATACAGCGGTAATTAAACAAGTTAAATCCGCTCAACAGATGCTCAAGTCAGATTTCATTTCAACTGCTTTATCGTCCTGTTTCGTCCTGTCATCATCATGATGTTGCACTTAAAAATTATTTAATTCATCAAAAAGTTGTCAGCGAAAATAATTATGCCAGCTTGTCTCGCGGTCTGAAGGAGACGCCTAATGAGCGCCATTTTTTCGCCAGGACGAAGGACGAACGTTAATTACGGTAATTTGTGCCGACTTGAGAAGCAGTTGCCGCTGTTGTAGTTTAGAGAAGTCTCAAGTATCCCATGACATACGTTGATCATCATCAAACGTACGTTGATCGCCAACACACCGCAATATGCAATTGCAACAATTTCCGACAGGATATATTTACAAGGACTCGTACTCTCCTACTCTGCCAAACGGTAAGTATCCTGGCGACACGAAATGCGATACTTTTTGTGTCGATCGTAGCGTTTATTTCAAAGTAAGCCGACGATCCTCAGAGCTGAGATTGAGATTCTCTCGACTGAGACTTCGACTTATCCTTGTCGGCGGGAGAAAGTGAAGTTTTCCTTTCCTTTTTGTAGCTGACTTCAATGAGCTAAGCTGTGCCTTATTTATCGTTTTGTAGATCCAAGCAGCTGACTGATCCCGATGTGTTGTCCTTAAGTGATCGTTTAGAGTCCTTCTCCCTCTGCCTCTCTTTCTTGTTGTGATTAAAGAATGAGCAGTAGCCCCGCTGCTTTTGTTTATGATTTTTGCCAAAATGGTTTCATGCCTCATTTCATTCGATTTGCCAACGTTGTTTTGGTCAACTTTCAGTGTCCAGGTAGCTACATACAGCTGCTCCCACAGCGTCTTCTCCATCCCCTAGGTCCTGAGTCTGCTGTGCAATTGTGCAGTTAATTGTGTCTTCATTAGCCAATGGTCGCCTCTGGTGGTTCACTGTCTCACAATAGACACTAGACACATTCTCGTATTACTGTTTAATTGACGACATTTTCTATTCTCTTTTCATTTCCTTTTGTGTAACTAGCCTGTATAGATCTTATAAAAGATCACCTATAAGAAAGCATTAAGATAGCTATTTTTGTTCTTTTTGATATTAATACTCTGACAATATATATCTTCTATTATATTAATAGAAGTTGCATCTTTCAACAAAATAAAATATCAGAAAAGAAAAGAAAAATTGTTGAAATAAATGTCGAGGAATGTCGAGGAAATTTGATTTAAACATGGAGAAATGCTTCGATCTAGATAACCATTCAATTCTGATGCCAAATTAATGAAGGATTGATAACATGATAATCCATATGAAAATCTGCCAAGTTTAAACAAAGCTATAGTTTAAAGTCTAGCTCAATCCTTAGATGTCGGTCAACTTTTGAAAGAGTTACAAAATAACTAGGATAGGCAATGTTTAACGATCTACTTAATTACAAAATTCCTTCGCCTAACCCCTAAGAATTGAGCTATTTATAGCAGTGACAAGGAACTTGGGTTTGGGCCTGATTTTATTGCTAACGAGCCATGCTTATTTATAATGATAATAAATTTAATAAACAAACAAATATATCAACAAAAGACGAGATCCGCATGCACACACACGCCAAAGTATTAAATAGAGCAAAAAATACTATTAAATTAAGTTAATCAAATGTATGCGCTGTGAAATTGAGCAGCTGTCTGTCCCAGTGGACTCATGGATGGATTCATGGTTAGATATTTGGTATTCACCTTGCCGCGGGCAATCGACAAAAAAAAAACAACAGAGAAACACAACCACAGGCTCATAAATAATATTAATAAAAGGCAAAAGCAACAACAACAAAAGGCTCGAGTATGTGAGAGAGTGTGTCTGTGTGTGTGTCATTGCTGTTAAACTTTGTTTACATTTTGTTTATTAAACGACGCGGAAAACTAGTGACAATCACACACAAACACATAGCGAAAAAGGGAAAGAGAGAGTGGGAGAGAGAGGGGAGAAGAGGGCAAAGAGCGTGTTATAAACTATCAAGTCACACCTGACTGAGAATTTGCTACCCCTTTTTTGCGAGCCTGGTTAGTTTTGGGGTGTTGGCCAAAAGCGCGTTGGCAATGAGAGCGTATTTGATTTTAATTAAATTTCCGTAACTTTGTCACAAATTTGTGTTTGCTTGCAACACTCCCTCCCCCTTACCCTTTTCCACATTACACCCCCTGCCCATGCAATACACCCCTGCTGCAACCCTTTAAATATAGCGTGTGAGTTGTTGTCGCTTTTAGTTTTGTTTGTTTTTATTATATTCCAACGAGTATTTTGGTAACAGTTTCCATGATTAATTTGCCAGGTGAAACAAAAAACAGCTCGACAGGTGTTGCTTATGACTTTACCTCTCTACGTTTGCCTATGTCTTTTGATTTTGAATTGGATAGCATTATTAGAGTCTTTATAGCTGCACATTATGTTGGTGCTTTAGACGTAACCCTTCAGCTTGACCCATTTCATTCCAGGAGTCAGTTATGGAATTCAATTCCTGCAACACTTGCGGCGATCTTGCCAAATGAGTGCGTTCTGTGTGAAAAGATACTTAATTAATACACTTTTAATATAAGAATTATAAAATGTACACTATGTGTTGATGCTTATCAATAAATATATAAACTATTATTATTTACATTGCATAAAACTAAGTAGTTGATAATATGAGTTACAATATGATGTCTAAATAATTTAAATAGAAGTTAAGACTTTTCCAGAATAATCCTATCAACTCATAACATTTCTAATTAATAAAGTATTCGAATACTTGCCAAGTTCATTGGATATATAATTGATATTGGGATTCGTGGGCCAATCCTCAACTGTTGCAGCGGGCATCTTAAGAAATTCAAAATCAAAATTTAGTGCTCGGCACGAATCGAACTGTTCAAATTTGTTTAGCCAAATGACAAAATTGTTAAATTATAAAACGGCTTAAACAAGGCCAACTTGATTCAGTTCGCAACAGAAATACAGTTACTTGATTTGGCCCAATTATTACGCCTGATTTAATAAACTGAATGAGACTCTTAACTGCGCTAAGTGGCAACTAATCGCTTTGCTTTTGCATCTCTCTTTCTATCTATCTCTCCCTCTCTCTCTCCCTCTCTTTCTCTCGGGGAGAAACTGAGAAAGGCAATTGTTATGCGAGTGAGAAAAAAGCACATCAAATAAAATTGATGACAATTCCAATTTTCTTCCCCCATTTTGTCAGTCTTCCTTCTTTTGCTCCTCATTCACGCTAACAGCGGAAACAGGAAACGCGCCACAAATTGCAAAGTTTGAGCACTGTGAATGTCTCCTCACTCTTCGTCTCCTTCTTCTTTTGTGATTCTTCATCTTTGGCAAATTAATTTTTATTTTATTCTATTTTCCTTTCTTTTTTTTGATCTGCTGGCAGTTGTTGCTCAATTGGAAATTGACAGCAATTTTCCTTTTTCACTTTTCACTTTTCGCATTTCCTATGATTATGCAACGATTATATTAAATGCGAATTTCCTTGACCATTTCCTTAGCTGTGGCCAACAATTTATCATTACTTTTGCAACTCAAGAATATACATATATTTGAGTGCTGTTTAGTTGTGTCCAATTAGGCGTGGCTAGTCACGTTCTGAAGGGGACAGGGTAGCGTGGGGTATGCACAGTCCATGAATGAGTAACGAGTTACAAAAATATAAAGAGTTTAAGATATCGGTTTAGCTGAAACACATTTTGGATAGATTTACAATCTGAAAATTAATTTTCTTATACTAAAAAAAAAATAGATAAAGTTATTATATAATTGTTTATTAAACCCTAAATTACAATAGAAATTCTATCGTTACCTAAATATTACTTCCGTTGCAGTTTTGTTAACACGTATAGGGTATCTTTAAGTCAGTTACTGCTGTTAATTTTATTCTTTATCGCGTTTTGTGTTTGTTTCTGCGGCTGTCAACATATATGAACTCATATTTCAATGAGTGAAGCCATTTTCTGAGCAGATTTTCTGCTTGGCTGCGGCATATTTTTTTGAAGGTTGCGAAAAGGTTTTTGGGCCAATGCAAATGTCAAACGTGCTGCCATAACGAATGTCCTTGCAAGGACACAAGAATGGCAAAAAAAAAAAGAAAGGAAAATCAACAGTGAAATTCAAGTGCGAAACACTTGAAAAAACACATATGGAATTAAGAGAGGGAGAGACTGAGAGGGACAGAGAGAGAGTGTGGAATGTATTTGGCATTTGTGAGAAAATTAGCAGGCATTTACAGTTAAATCAGGCGCATAATTATTTTCCCATTTTCATTGCTGTGAAAATGTCTCTCAATTTGTGCAGGTATTAACACTCATCATGTGTGTGCGTGTGTGTGTGTGTGCAAGGACAAAGGACAAGGGACACAGGACCAAAGGATATGTGATGCGTGGTGGGATTTTAAACTTGGGTTTGCAATTCTCTCGACGTTTCGTCGGCTTATTTAAATGACAAATAGCTGTTAAATAGACGTATTACATTCACTAATTTGTGGGCATTTTTCTTTTAATTTCTTCTATTTTTTTTTTGAGCTAAGATAAATGAGAGACTTATCACACACACCTTGCACACCTCACACACACCCGCACTCGAAACTGAAGTGTTCTTAAGTGTCATTTATTCAAACCAGTCTCATTCAAGTGCCCAAAGAATTGAGCTCAAGTCTGAGCTAAAAGATGACTAGGAATTAAAGATACACTTGGTAAAGAAATTGTCTCGACAAAGAAGTAAAGATACAAATTTGTTCTTCAAAACAATTACTTCGCTTACTGTTCAAATATTGCTTTACTTTAATGTACATAGTTTAAAGCCCAACAGATTTTATTATATCCAGAGCAAATAAATATAATAAAATTTCGAAAATTAAATTGAAGCCAAGAAAAAGTTGCTTTGGCAGCATTAGATTTATTAATATTTATATCTGTGCAAATATTTACTTGACTAACTGTATGTTCTTGAACGTTGGTAACATTCAAGTGTTAAAACCAATTTCATGGCTCAACTCCAGTTGGGGTTTAAGGTTAAACAACCCCAAAATGTAGAAGAGCAAGTCGATTAGAGTCAATTAGCGCGCGATTATAATGGCATTTACAATGGCCAAATTATGATCCCCTTTCCTCAACCCCCTTACGCCTTTCCCCTCCTGTAGGCATTGCTTTAAAGTCATTGAAGAAATTTGCACATAAATTGCGTAAAGTGCAATTTTTTCAGCCCTAACACGTTTACACAGCATGCAGTCCAGGACATGGACAAGGACGAGAAAGAGGACACCACACTGTCTGCATGTGTGTAGGTTGTGCCACACACACACGCACACACACACACACACACACACTTACACGTAAAAGGCAATCACCCCCGATGAATGCACCCCTTTATAAACTCATTCTCAGTTGAATGGATTCATGTTCCTCTTCATGCCTATCGCCTTTTTATTTGGTCAGCGAACATTGTCAGCCCAATTTCACACAAAAAATGCAATCAAATGTGACGCTTTTATTACGAGTATTCTTTCGTATATGAATATATATGTGAATACATATCGCGAGTATTCGTTTTCGGAGTGGGAACCAAATTGAAATCAATCAAATTAAATCGCCTTGTTCAAACAATTTTTCATTCTGTCTGCACTTTTTCTCAAAGTTCATAATCATTATATTTTTCCCCTTTTCATTCAATATTCAATGAAATAATCCTTATATCAATTTTGCAGTTATTTTTATAGCATTAGCTGTGAGCTGCATACTATTTTTTGGAATGAGCATTCAGTTTTTTAGAACTCACTTACATTTGTGAGTTGATATTTGGCGTTATTAAAAATGATATTGAAAAATTACTTTTCAAAGATTTTTTAGGTTTTATTTATAGAGTATCTTTGGGAAAAAAAGGTTTAATGCCTTTATATAAATCTGTGAGTGGATAGAGTATTATTTCTGATTTGGATTCCAAAAAACCTAAAAAGAAAAAATTAATATTACATATGTATATATATTATTTTTAATAAATTAAATTTTAATAATTAAAGCATTATAATCAAGCTAGAGTTGATTTCAATATGAGCTAGCTCTATTTCAAATACATATAAAATTACTTAGGTCTACACAAACTCAATCAATAGTTATTTATCTGATTAACTTGAGTATTTTAAAAAGTTTGACATGTTTTGAAGCAACTTCTGTGAAGCTCTCATAAAGCTGCTTGTTTGATTTTCAAAAAACTTTGAATGTCTCAGGAGCACTTTTCATACGCTTGAGTGAATACAAGTTTGGATTTTTCGTTAATGTTCAATAATAATTGAAGTGAAAACAATGTGTGTGCGTGTGAGAGTGTGTGTGTGTATGTGTGTGTGCTTATGAGGCGGTCGCAAAGCTTCTTGAAGAACTTGATGTGCCCTCATTGCATTGTACTACACGTAATTGACCATATGGGACGTTCTGCATATATTTATAAGTACTTGAAATCGTCATCGGAGTACTTGTATTTGTACTCTTTATTATGGAACAAATCAAATCGAATTTGTATGGAAATTAAAACCAGAAAATTGCATTATTTCGACGTGCTTATTCGTTTATTGTGTGCGTGTTTATTTTTGTTTTTGTGCAAATTGATTAGTGGGCCGAACCTTTTAGGGTTGCAGACAGCAGACTCCAGAATGCAGACTGCAGACGACTTGGACTTGATTTTTTGTGGGCTGGCTCTTTGATTTCGACATGGCCTTAACTTTGGCTTTGACTTTACCTTTGGCATTGTTGTGCAGCGCCCTGTAAAGTGATTTGCTTGAGAAAACGAAAACCAGGAACCGTAACGATTAAAATTTTTAAAAATATAAACTTAAAAATACAGACAGTTTGTAAAATTCTATTATAAAAATTACTATCTTTTGATCTGAATAAAACACAGTGGAGTAATAAATAAGTTTCTATATTAAATTTAAAATCATAGGTCACAAATATACCTAAACTAAATAATATAAACAAGAGTTATATTCAAATTTACATCAGAATGACTTCTTTTATAAACTATGAGGCATGCAACTTGCGCCCATTTTAGCAATCATTCGACTATGCAACTTATTATCCTACATTTTTGGACCTCTGCCAAAGATCGCACACATCAATTACACCATCGTCTTCAGTTCCCAGTTTATAGTTCCTCATCCTCAACCTCATTCTCATTTGGCGACCGCGAAAAATGTAATTTCATTCATGAAGATCGAGTTCTAATTAAACGGCCCAACGATCCGCTGACTAATTATCTGTCTGTCGTTGTGTCTCTATGTCTGTTTGTCTCTTTTTTACATTTGTTGCATCCACAATTAGAGGCAGAACATTCGTTGTACAAGATTGATCATAATGCCAGCCAAGGGGCAGCAGCTAATTTGTCTGCATTGCATTTGTTGCATGATATTGGCGCTAATTTTGGGTAATCTGTTGGCCATAATTGACGTTGGCAGTGTCGTTTATACCCTGTAACGAAGAAGGGTATACAAACAACCGGAAGAATAATAATAATAGAAGTTGTGCTGTTTTTGGTTTGTACTCCTATAACTTATATATATTACAGTTCTTAAAGTTGAATTGCTAAGTAGAAATAATTTACAATCCATCATATCATCTATAGTTTTTTAACATTTCATTTATTGTAAATAAATGTTAGGGAGTCTATTAAAGGTCTATTACAGGGTATATATCCCAGTCGATTAACCAAAACCCAATTATTTGCTTAAGGAAATTCATAGTGATTTGTCAAATGCCTTTGATCATCGCTAACTATGTTGTTCTTGGCCATGTTCTATGTTCTATGAGGCGATCTGCGTCATGGCCTATCGAGTTACTTCTTATAAACAAATACTACGAGTATTTCTTTCTATGCTTTTAGCTTTGGAATGTCTTTGCTGCCAGCTAAAAATATCAAAAAGATTTTGAATATTTTGAATACATACACTGAAAAGCATTTCAAAAATATTTTTGGCTTTGCCGAGGAAAATGAAAAGAGGAAAAAGCTTTAGGAAACATGAAACGATGTCAGACTGGAGCAAATGTGGGAGGAGCAAATGGGAAAAGCTTTCGAGGTGGAACTGAAAATGCCGAAAATAGAAAACTCAACTCTAAACATTCACGAAAAGAACAGAGAACTGAAAACTACAAGAATCTGAATGCTATATGAAATGATGTATATAGAAAGATTGATAGATCAATTCTATAATAGCCCCACCCAATCCCTTTATGAACCATTTATATGATCTCAAAATCATTTATAGTTTTTAGAAAAGAATTAAATCTAAAAAATCGTTTTTATTTATAAATAATTATAAATTTTTTTTAATTAAAATTACATTCATTTGATTATTTTACATTTCGTAACAATAGACCCCATAATACTATTGGAGATGTTATATACAAAACAAGAGATGGAATTTCTTAATAAAATAATCAGATAATTAACATTGATGAAAACACGAAGAAAAACAATTAAATGGGGTTCGTTTTCATTTAGATAGAGTGTTCAGTCAGTACAAAAAATATAATCTGGAACCAAGGGGATGACACATTTTGGTTAAATGACATTCAAAAAGCATCTCAGATGTTATCAGATGTATGTGTTGTACCCACTGACATAATAGATACATAACAAGGCTAAGAGCCATGGATGGATCATTATGCAGCAGGTGGTGGTGTTGTTGTTGTGTTGGTTGGGCAAGTAAATGCTTAGAAGCACTTGCGGTGGACAATGCCAGGGCCGGACTCGTCGTATTCCTCCTTGGAGATCCACATCTGCTGGAAGGTAGACAGGGAAGCCAAGATGGAGCCACCGATCCATACGGAGTATTTGCGCTCTGGGGGAGCAATGATCTTGATCTTGATGGTGGATGGGGCCAGGGAGGTGATTTCCTTCTGCATACGATCGGCAATACCGGGGTACATGGTGGTGCCACCAGACATGACAATGTTGGCATACAGATCCTTACGGATATCGACATCGCACTTCATGATCGAGTTGTAGACGGTCTCGTGGATACCGCACGATTCCATACCCAAGAAGGAAGGCTGGAACAGAGACTCGGGGCAACGGAAACGCTCATTGCCGATGGTGATGACCTGTCCGTCGGGAAGTTCATAAGACTTCTCCAGGGAGGTGGAGGCGGCAGCGGTGGCCATCTCCTGCTCGAAGTCCAGAGCAACATAGCACAGCTTCTCCTTGATGTCACGAACGATTTCACGCTCAGCGGTGGTGGTGAAAGAGTAGCCACGCTCGGTGAGGATCTTCATCAGGTAGTCGGTCAAATCGCGACCAGCCAAATCCAGACGGAGGATGGCATGGGGCAGGGCATAACCTTCATAGATGGGGACGGTGTGGGAGACACCATCACCGGAATCCAAAACGATACCGGTGGTACGGCCGGAAGCGTACAGGGAGAGGACAGCCTGGATGGCAACATACATGGCTGGCGAGTTGAAGGTCTCAAACATGATCTGGGTCATCTTCTCACGGTTAGCCTTGGGGTTCAGGGGGGCTTCAGTCAACAGGACTGGGTGCTCCTCGGGGGCAACACGCAGCTCGTTGTAGAAGGTGTGATGCCAGATCTTCTCCATATCATCCCAGTTGGTGATGATACCGTGCTCAATTGGGTACTTCAGGGTGAGGATACCTCTCTTGGATTGGGCCTCATCACCGACATAAGAATCCTTCTGTCCCATACCGACCATCACACCCTGGTGACGTGGACGACCAACAATGGAGGGGAAGACGGCACGGGGTGCGTCATCACCGGCGAAACCGGCCTTGCACATGCCGGAGCCTACATGATCGAACAAAAAATAACAGAGTACACCCGTTAGCAAATTAAAAAGAACTTGGCCCCTAGGCAAATAAACACTGTACTACGGAAAATCTAACAGAAAATGGAATGGGAAATATCACAGATCACACAAAATATGTGAAAAGTGATAGAAAATTGTCTGATTTTTAGAAAAACTACGCTAGAGATCTCAAAGTGGTAGCGTTCTGTGTGGAAAACTGGGAGAACGTAACAGAAAGTAGAAAAGTAAAATGGAAATTCTCACTGCTCACATACAAATTGTGAAAAGTGATAGAACTTTGCAGTAATATTATTAGGAAAAAAATTTAGAAAGTAGGAAAAGTGATGGAAAAGTCTTGGAAAATTTTAAAATTCGCTTGAAGAATGTGTTGAGAATCTTGTATGCTCCTGATGTTTGTTGAACTTTAAGAAAATTATCAAAATATGATAGGAATCATTTTGAAATAGAAATTATTTTTGAAATTTCTTTTATCACTTTTGAACACTGCACTGAATATCCTTGCAAAATAAATAATCCACTTTTTGCATTGTTTACTATTCGAATTAATAATCCATATCGTTGGCCTGTCTATCCGTTATTTTTTTGAAATATTTTGATATAGTTTTTCTTGTGGTATACGCACCATTGTCAACGACCAAAGCAGCAACCTCATCGTCACACATTTTGTATGGGTTTTTGTTTGTATTTACGGTACCACGGGTGAATTTAAATTAAGAATTACGGCAATGTGTACGCTTTGGAACACAACTGACTGACTAAAGTATCCCCGCGTTGGTACTCGGATTTTATACCAGCTGCCCGAATTTCTTGGCGTCCAAGAAAATTGAACATCGGCCATAGTCTCTTTCTCCCCACCCCCGCTTTTGCGAGCAGCATCCACAGCATCAACAACATCCACAGCATTAGCAGCAGCAACAACAACAAGCATAGATACATCTACATCAGCTAAAGATACAGCTAAAGGCACACATACAGCTACAATGATCGCTCATGGATATCTGCCCACCTTCGTGCTTCGTTTTGTGGCGCCTAAAAATAGAATCCTTAGCATAGGGGGGCAGCCTTTGGACAATGCTTCGTTTGCTTCATTTGCAGCAGGCGGAAGCGAGAGAGCATATACACGATCGGCATGATCGAGCGTGCTGTTGGCAATCGGTTTATTCGTTCGTGCGCATTAACGAAGACGACGCCCGAAACAATTTTATTACGAGTCCAAAAGTGCCGTATAAGGCAAGGCTGCTGCTCCAGCGATCCTCTCTTGTTTACGCTCTCTCGTTTACTGTGCGGGTGTGCGTGAGAGTGTGAGAGTGTGCGATCGTGAGAGCGAATAGAATACAAATCTCATATGCGTGTGCTTTGTTGTTGGTATTTCGTATTTTCTACTGTTCGTTTTTTTTTAGGTCGTGGGGGGATATTGAACATTAATTTCGTTTTGCCTCGTTCTCATTTACCCCTCGCTCTCCCTCTCCTTCTTCTATACATTTCGATATTCTTGATTTTTTCATAACTTTCGTGTTTTTCGTATGTCGTAATAAATTCATTTTCTATTTTCGATATTTTCTCGCATCTCCGACTTTTTGAGTTCTCTCATTTCTCATTTCGAAATTCTCTTATTTTGGCGCGCACGTTTGCACCTTCAATGAAATTCCACTGTTCGCACTTCTATTTTTGGTCATATTTCCCATTGCTCTCAGGAAAATTGCCCACGCCCTCACTTTTCCACCTCCCAAACTCTCTCCCTTTCCTCTTCCTCATTAAGAATGTAATGAGCATAATTTAACTAAATTGTTTATTTACAATTGTGAATTGTATGCAACTCCTTCGCACTTAAAAAACTCGGCTGGGGGGGAACTATTTACATGCATACTTCCCAATGCTAGGGCCCTTGCAGGGTATCCATTTAAATTAGGTTTATATTTTATTTTTAGCAGCAACTAAGTGGGGCATGTTTACGTTTTATGGCATAGTCTCTGAACCAAAAGATCTTCCAACAACATGCATGCAAGCAAACATAGCAAACATATAACATCCATACATATAGATACTATACAGATACTATATACATACATATGTATATTTGTATATAGTAAATATGTTGTTTTGCTCGAACTGAAAAACGAAAAGATTTATGTCGCAAATAGGACAGCGAGGCCATATGCTTTTATTGGCGCAATACGAGCATAGTTTTTGGTAGGTCTATATAGGTATATCTAATCATATACTCTTAGATATTTACTGCATATATACATGCATATATTTGTTGGAAAGGCTTAGGACCAGACAGCCAATAGGAATGACTAATCTATTCATATTATGATTTCAATTTCAATTCGCCAAAATATCTTTTCAACTAATAATAAGTATATTTAGCTTGTCGCCTTTGCTATATTTAAACTGGGATGGTAACAGCCCAGAGACTAGAGTCTGCTGCTTCTTTCCCCATTTCCTTAGGAGATTAAAGAAGAAGCACAACTAACTGCGAATTGCATATACCCTCTTTATTTTTAAATATTTTAAAATATAACTGAAATGAAGTCATGAAAAAATATATATTTTATGATATTCATACTTGTTTTACTTTATTAAGATTAAGGTTAAAACATTTTGAATGATTTTTCAGTTTACTTATGATATAGTTTACTTATAGATTATGTCGACTTAAATTTGTTTTTTTAAATAGGCCACTATAATTTCTTATTTAAAAAATTACCAAGAGTTTTATACCTAACATTTAAGTTGCGAAAAGTACGAAAAACTGTTTTATTTTATTTTTTAGTTTTATTTTTCTAATTTCTATTTGAATATCGGCCCGACGTCTTATGATTAAATTTCATTTGTGCATTGTTCGAGGTTAATACTTTTCAAAGCAAGTGGTATTTTTAAAGCAGACGGTCTTTTCTTAAAGATGTCAAGCAAAGTTTGCTCTATTATGAAACTAACTAACTATCTGAACTAAGCTCTGAGAATTCAAATTTAAACATGACTTAAGAACTATTGTATATGTAATCCTAAAAATATTTATATTTATAAGCCGAAATTAATTTACGAAAACTGGAGAATAGTTTAATGGTTAAACTCTTTATTTTACGACTAAAAGTGTGAGAACTTTTTGCAAGTCTTGTTGCCAGAGTTGATATATCCCTATTTAAACATACTTAAAACAACCCATATACAAAACATTCATGTTGCAATATTACAATCCCTGTTCGACCGGCTATTGAAATTGAAATGTTTTTCCAAATGAGCAATCAAAACTCGCGACATAATCGCAATCAAATCGCATCAGGCCAAAGGACAAACAATGGCCCGAGGTCAAAGGAGGCTGCTGTTGCCTTGAGGCGAAAATACAAATCTCAGCTAGGATGTCAACTGCAAATAAATAGATTGTATAAATGGTTAAATCAAAATTTAATAAAACCCAGTCAATTGTATAGTGGGGCGTCGCTATCAACGTCGACAAAGAGGCGAAACGCATCGGCTTTTGGCCAAGGAATTTTAATAATGAGCACGTATCCTGGCAGCTCTGTTGTTTTAGTGCACGTGCGCCAATTGCCAACACTAAAGGGATTCATTTGTGAATTATCCAATGCCAATGCTATACCCCCCCCCCCCCCTTTCCAAAATGTCCGTAAACGAGCCGGTATTCGAACCCAATCCCGTACCACGTTCCTAAGTAAACAACAAGTCTGGAATTTCGGGCTGGGAATGGGAATCAACGAAAACAAATTGCAATTGAGCCTGTAACGGTGACATTGGCGGCTGTGTTGGGTGACAAAGTGGTCGCCACATCACAGGGAGACAGGGTGGGGGTGGGAGTAAAGGCCAGGGAAAAGGCTAAGGGATGGAGAGATGTGCTGCGCATTTGACAGCTCAAGCGAAATGCACACAGACGCCCAAAGCCAAGGCAACAAGCCGTTACATCTCTGTGGCTGCCACATGATGAGGCATGATAATGATGATGATTTTGCTTCCACTGCTCCTGCTGCTGCCAGTGTTGTCACAACAGCTTTTGTCGTAGTAAAATTTGTCGTTTTTAAAGTTCAATTGTGGGAAGAAACTTTGACAATGTAGCTAACATTTTTCTGCTTTAAATAGTTTTTATACATAAAGGAAATATTTATCTGAATTGCTTTTATTAAAAAGTCAAACTAATAAGGATTAATTTCGCCATTATATTTAGAAAGACCAAAACATGTTTTATAAACTATATTATTGAAGAAAATCATGATTAGGATAATTAATTTTTTGATCTTGAGACATTTATCTATTCAATTTAATGTCGACTATGTGCAATTGACAGATAAAACTGAGTAATATTTTATTGAAGTTCAGGAATTTTTCCAGCAGTTATGGCTATTTTAAAGCAAAGACGAATTACTATAATGAGAGCTATTATTTTTAAAGTGTGGAACACAAATATATATGTTAGTTTTATTTACTTATTTTTCCTTGTTTCTTTATATTTTAATTTAAAACTTATTTTTTTTAAATGTAAATAATTGTCGAAGCCGTTACTTTGAAAACTTTTTAAACAACATCTTAAACATTTGCAAATTATGAAAAAATTTTGAAATTTAGCTATTTTCACCGCTAAAAACAGTTTCTTTTGCATCTGAAAAATTACCAACACTGGCTGCTGGTGTGTGTGGGAGTGTGTGTTTTTGTGAAGCAACCCTTAAGCCTTCAAACTGTAACAACCTCAGTTGAATTTGCGGAATTTTTATTAAGTTGCCCATTTTGGGAGTTCATCAAAGTGACCAAAAACTATCCCCTGAATTAATTGCAAATTAGTTTGCCAGTTTTATTGGATTTATGTGCCCTTCTCTATATTTGTCTATATCCCCTTTTGCCTTTTCCTCTATGCTCACATTGGTAAACACGCGTGTGAAACAAACAATGCAATGAATTGGAATTA
This sequence comes from Drosophila neotestacea, assembly GCA_035044365.1. Classification (NCBI taxonomy): domain Eukaryota; kingdom Metazoa; phylum Arthropoda; class Insecta; order Diptera; family Drosophilidae; genus Drosophila; species Drosophila neotestacea. The sequence continues at coordinate 2,511,461 of JAWNMD010000155.1, forward strand.
AAGTGGAGTGCGAAAGGGTTTTTAGCCACAATTCCCCTTTTGTGGCTAATTGTGCTAATCGCCATTGTCATTTATTGATTGTCAATGATTTGCTTAGTGGCCTTTTCAACTGACCACAGTCCAGCTGGGCAGCTGCTACGTGCAACGTGCAACATGCTACTTGCAACTGCAGCTGGCCTGTTGTTTATCATAAAATGCGCCACTTGGCAGCTAATTTGAGGCACCGCCTGTGGCATGTGGGGAATCCAAAGTAAATCAGGTCAACCAGGCACATAAACACCCGTTCCAGCATTCTACTCTAAATCGGAATCCCAATCAGAATCTGATTCCGTATCTAAATTAGAATTTCAATTCAGAAAAATAGACAGAATTTGGAAAATTGAGTGCATGCACTGCCTCTGGAGATGGGGTTTATTTTTAGTGGGTTACATAGATATACAAACATAGAAAGAGAGATGGAAAAAAATAGAAAAAGATAGAGAAAAGACACACAAACATATTCCAGAGCAGAAAATTTGACTTGGCATGGAATATTTTAGTTTCGAACGATCGGAAAGAGCATTCGAGTATTGGAATCTCATTGTATTTCAATTTTCTTAGCTACTTGCTAAAATAATAATAAAATACTCAGATACACACACATACTCAATAATATATCGCATTTCAAATCATTTTCAAACATGTTTAAACTCAATTCAATTCAGTTTTTCAAAGACAAATATTTAGTCATAAATGGATTCACGTGCTGCCTGCAATAATTTAAACCCAAAGCAGACAAGTGGCCATATCGAAATGTATAAGCAAAGCCAGTGAATACATTCATATATACTCATGAATATATCTATCAACATTTATATATTAATCTATATGTCAAATGCGACCAAAATACATTCGGATATGCGCTACAATTCGCATAGTCTATGATTGCCGCACTGTACGTCTCCAGAACGAACAAAAAATATATATTTAAGAACAGAAAACTAAATACGAAAAACGAAATACGAAATAGAGAACTAATGAGAAACAGAGAAGAAACACAAAAAAGTATTAGAAAAGAGCAAAGGCAGAATGTTGAAATATTTTTATGGCAAATAAGTAGTATACATATGTAGCTTTCTATAGATTAGAGTGGGCCTATCCAAATTACTTGGCTAAATATTTGAAACTCTTAACATATTCTTATTGTATCAATGATTATATCATATCTGTACATTGATTAGATAAATATGATGTTATAAAACCCAACCAGTTTAAGTAAATATTTTTCAGAAATTTTTTTATTATATTTTATCTATAGAGTATAATAGTTAATGTAAAGAATCTTTCAACAAAGTTCCAAAAATTAAATTTAAGATTTGAAGTAATTTATATAAAGTGTATGAGTATATTATATAAGTTTAAAATAACCATATTACTTGAACTACACTCTTAAATAATTCATGATAATTTGCAACAATTAACTTGATGAGTTTTGGGCTCAACCTAAATCGTATAATCAGCATATGCTCTCTATAAGCAATAGGAATAAATGACGCGGACATTTATGGTGCGCGGCAAAAGTCGAATTTTTCAGTTAGATATATACACGATATATCTAATATATGTATATATCTGAATACAAAATGCTGTTCGATAATTTGTTGTGTTTGTGTATTTTGGCGCTGGTTTCATTTCGTGCTGAAGATTTTATTTTTAACATTGTTATTTTATATACACAAAAAGCGAGCGCATAGAGGCAACTACAACAAAATAGAAGGAGAAAAAAATGAAATAAGAAAAAGAAATATGAAAAGAAATACCGCCAACGCTTTCATCATCGACCAAACGGTCTTGATCAGCTGTATGTCATCAATATGCGATATATCTTCTGGGAAACAAAATCAAATACGATCCAATTGTGAATGTATTGTATTGTGTGTACGTGTGTAATGTGTAATGGAATATATGTATGTGTGTATTTGAACATTTGGCTAGTTGTATCGGAAGTTCTATGGTTGCCTCTTGCCACTCCCCCTTCTTTAGTGACTACTCGCCTTGAGGCAACGCGTCAGAGCCACCATGGTTAAAATATTCCGATATAATGAAATAAATATTATTTTTTGCTCAGTTTTTTAAAAATGTATCTTGCTTTTTAATTTTAGTACTTAATTCAGTACATATATAAGTATACCATAATTTTTTCTGACTTCCCTTAGTATTTGAATTTTTAATTAGATGAGGGGTAAAGACGTTTTACGCTAAAGACGCTTTTCTTATAGTTCGATGGGGAAAGGTAAGGACGTAGTTCAATTAAATCAAACAATACAATAGTAATAATTCAATTTTAAATCTCCGGCTTAGTGTTTAGAGTTTATTCCAATAAAACTGACATTTTTCCCACAGTGCAGAGGCGCTTCCGCTGAGCATGTGGATAGCAAGCGCCATCATCCAATAGACTCGGTGGTTTTTGACAATTTCTATATATAGACAGATTACAAAGAGAGAGGGAGACTAAGAGAGTTGTTGTTGTTGTTGTTGTTGCATTGCGATGTGGAACACTTGTCTGGTGTTTTGTCTGTCAGTGTCCAAAAGCTCATCGCATGTTTTGTTTTGCACAAAAATGATTCAGGAATTTTAATTCGTCATTTGTGTTTACGCCAAGTTCTTTCAAGTTCAATTCACTTGGACTTTGATTTGCACTTAGCTTTCACTGCAATTTGTGCAATGCACTTATTTTTGGTATACCACGAAAGAGAGGGAGATATGTTTCCCTTTCCTTTGGACACATGTGTTTTAATCCTCCTCGATCTTGAGGGAGGCTGTGATATATTCGCCTTATATGGTGCTTGGCAACTACCACAGTTTTAATGCTGCTTCTTTGTATTTTTTACTATATTTATTTTCGTTTTTTGTGCCCCATTGTTTCTGTTTTTTCTTGATAAGTCAATCAAAGTGCAGCTAATAATAAAAGTGCACATTAATTTCTTGCATTTCCCCTTTAGGTGCATTTACAGTAGGCAATCTTTAGTATCCCACACCGAAAAATGTATGGGGTACTCAAATCCACCTTCTCCTCGGTGTGATAGTGATAATTATTGTGGAATGATTCCATTTTCTCTAAAATTTTCCTTAATTTTCCTTCTGATTTGCAATTTTGTCAAAACTTCTCTTCTTCTTTCCGCGCAAATTTGAAAAACAGTTATTTTTCAAATAGCTTTCACTAGTTACAGGTGGCGCCTTGTAGTTCCCAATGAGTGGCGCTTTGTAGTTCCTAGCATGGTCGTCGGCGCTTGTAAAACGAAAGAAAATTGCTAGATCTAAAATTAATTTTTTAAGCAGGAAAACGATTTTTAATCCACAAAACAAGTTAATTCGAAACTCGAAAAAATTAAGCCGCTTTTTTAAAATATGTCTTGATTAAAAACGGAACTCACTCAAAACATCCCTCAAAAAAAACTGAATCATTAGTTCCGATAAAAGACAAAAGATGGCGCCTGTAAACTGCTTGCTCACTGCTTTGATAAGTTGTACCGAGCCATAGATGGCGCCAAAGCAGGTCCGTTTGGACTGATAAATTTATTTGTTGCAAAAGTTGTTAATAAAAGACTTGTATACAAAATTAATAAATTAAATGTAAATTAAAAATTAATTTGAAGAGTAAAAGTATACTTTCCTGCTTTATTTTATTCGTATTCCAGCTGGTCTTTGCTATTTAAACACGTATAACCTCACATTACTTATGGTATAATGCACTTCCATTTAAAAACGTAATTTTCCCATACATTAATTAAGTGTTTCAAATGGATTGCAACGTTGCAATTGCCTTACAAAATAAACAAAACCTAAATGCACCCCTAGCATGTCACTATCCCTATAACTATAGCTTTACTTCTACCTATTCCAATTCATTTCCCCTGGCAATTAACTGGGTGTAATTCCCCCCGCCAAACAATTTATATGCATTCGAAAGAGATTTTTCAAGATTTTGTGCGTGTGATAAACTTGGGGTATAATTGCCTGCAATTATCATTCTGCATATGTATGTGTTATATGAGACTGTGCCGAGGTCGTTGTTATTGTAATACTGTGAGTGTGTGTGTGTGTGTGTGTGTGGATTGACCCACCAGGACAACGGGGGGTGGTGGTGGTCAACGTGCTTACATTTTAATTGCCTGCGGCGTTAATCAATTATAATTTATTCATTATTTTATTAGATTCGACTACCGCACTTGCCACAAATACGTGTACTACAACTTGGACATTCAGATGTACATATATTCTCAACTGTACATGGAAAGCCCCTCAACCTCTTCCTCTATCCCCTTTTCTTGTTTCTGTCAATTATGTGTAATTATGCGCCTTTGTTTGCTGTGCATTTAGTCCCTTTTAATTGCATTTAATTGTAGCTTGGCAGTGTATTTCAATTTGTCTATCCTTGGACTTCCTTCGGGTTGTCTCTCTCTCTCTCTATCTCTCTCTATCGAGTCCTTAATGCTGCAACTACTTCAGGCTTTGGTTATTAATTGAGACATTAATGAGATTTGGACAGCCGATTAACAATCCTGATAACGTCTTGATAGAGCTAATTGCAAGATCGAATTTGTCTCATTATCCAATCACATATGAATCAATTAAAAGCTTCACTGCGATCAAACATTTTAAGTTTGCTTCAGGAAATTTTAAAAGCTGCTAAAGCTTAAGACACAAAACGCACATTTAACTGACTTTATAGTTTGATTTAAAAAAATCTTCTTTTTCAAATTGTTTCGAAAAATAGGTAAGATGTTTAAAAAACAAATTTCTGTTCTAGTGCTTTCAATATTTAGGTATTGTCAACCACTAATCTCATTTCATAAAACCACAACCTGGAATATTAAAATCGATTGTTTATTCAGTGTCGAATTTAAATGGAAAATTTTCATAATCTGCATCTGCGTTGGCTTCATTTTGTGGTTAGCTTTGGAAAATGCAATTTGAACTTGGCGCCATTGGGAAAACTGTTAATTTCCCACCCACAAAAATTCAAAAGACAAAGTAAATAACTTAGAAATCGATGTGAGCTAAAACTTGTTTATTTATTTTGTGCTAATATGCATTGGGATAAGTTTCAGATGTTTGTCTGTAGGATTTATTGAATTACAAATAAATCTAAAATCTATTTAGCAGCCATGTTCCAGTTTCCATTTTTAAATGTACATATTTCACAGTGTTTGGGAGTATTCAAAAACTAAATGAAATTTAACACACTTAAATTAAATAAATTAAATTCTGTGAAATATTTTCGATTGTTAGCTTGGAACAGGCCTGTATATTATTTTTGTTGTTGTTAAGTTTTTGCTTTTTACTCAGAGAATTCGATTGCTTTTAAGATTGAAAACTCTTGGTTCACTGGTTTTTCTGCTTTACAAATAAGGATTACAACGATAAATTCGCTAAACTAAAACATATACTATATAAGGGAACATTAGGATATTGGATAACTAAACGATTACGATAATACAATTATTACTTATGCATAAATATCTTAAGGAATTTTGATTGGAGTGTGGGGGACTGTGAAGAGGTTAAATTTAATCAAAGTAAAATAGCATCACGTTAATATTTTTTCTTATTTAGTAAAAAACATTAGTTGTAGTTGCAATTTTTTGAAAGTACAAATGTTCCATCTTGAAAATTAGAATTTTAGATTATTACAATCCCAATTGCATGTTCTTTGATCAATAAGATATGTTATCATAGTGATGCTATTTGACTTTTCGCAACTGGATGTGGATTGTGAATTATGTGGATTGTGTGTGGCTAAACCATGGAGACTAGACCCTTGTTAAGATTATCAAGATGCTCCTTTGCCTTAATGCGCAGCGTGGCAATTGAATTGCTGCGCATGTCCACGGAGGGGGATGTGGTTGCGGGGGTGGAGGGGCGCTTGATGGTGGCCAGCGAGGATGGCGGGGGTGGACTCTCTCTGCCAACGTCGAGCAGCTCGTTGCTGCATTTCTCAACTCCGCCAGCGCCGTTGCTGCCGACGTCAGCGTCGCTGCATTCCCGTGGATCGCCATTGGAATCGGCATTGGAAATGCTGAGGTTTTGCGGTGACATACAGACATCGGGTCCACTGCATTCCAGGGACGAAGAGGAGGACGAAGTCGTTGAGCACGCGGTCGTTGTCGTGGTGGGCGTGGTGATGGGCGGCAGAGAGGAGAGCGTGACGACAGCGACACCGTGATGTGGCGACAGCGAATTCGCGTGCGGCGACATCCGTGACAAATGCGGCGAGAGATGAGATAAAGGCACCGCATGATGACCGCCGTGCGAGTGTGCGTGTGTGTGTGAGTGTGGATGTCCTCCCAGTTGCGGTGGTGGTGGGGGTGGCCCATTGGGTGGTGCTACCAATTGACCACTATGCGGTGGCGGCGGTGGACCATGATGATGCCCCATGGCAGCCAAGCTGCTCATGGTCAGATTGCCAGGTGCGAGACTCAACGGTGGTGTCAGATAACTCGGATAAACAGTTTGCGGATGCGAGAGAAAGCCTACAAAGGAATAAAATAGAATTTCAGTTAGAACTGTCGCACAGTGTGGCCAAATGCCGTAAATAAGAATGGGTATCGTTGTATTGTGAGAAGAATTGATCAAATAAGAGAAGAATAATCTAAATTGTAAGATTCTGTTATTCGGAACCATATTCTAGATTTGAGTAACCGTTTTTTATACAATAGTTACTTTTTAGATACCCATCCCTAGCCACAACTTACCTGGCAACGCACTTAGCAGTGGAGGCGACAGCCAAGGATCCACGGGTAAACCGGAAGCGCCACAGCCCAAGCGATGTGGCAGCTGTGTAAAGTGCGTCAATCCCAGACGCAGACTCTCCGATTTCTCCTGACGACGCCATTTAGCGCGACGATTCTGGAACCAAACCTACAAATGGAAAGACAGAAAGAGAGAGAGAGACATGAAGACAACGGCGCATAAGTGTCAGTTAATTATAAGCTGTAGCAATTAAACGAAGCACAGGCGAATTTAGGCAACACAAGAAACACGCGCTAATTGAATCAGGCAAGCAGACAACAACAATAATAGAGAAAATTGACAGCAACAACAATAATATCAACAACAACACTAAGGTCATCAAAGATAATTGCAAAACTGAATGAGCTTAATTACACAGTCATGAGGGGAAGAGAGAAAGAAAGAGAGTGCTTGCGGAGAGCAAAGATACAAAGTTGAACAAAAAAGCAAAATGGCCGCCCAGTCAAATTGTTAATGAAAACAGCCGCACATAAAGTGAGAGTGAGATGGAGCTAGAAGAGAACGCACAAAGCAGAAGCAGCAGCAGCAGAAGCAGCAACAGCAACAGCAACAGAAGAAGAAGAGCAGTCAAAACAGACAGGCAGATGGACAAACAAAATGGCGTAGCAGCAGCAACAACAACAACAACGATTGACGTGGCCAAATGCTGTAGAAATAAAATTCAATTAGTGCCCGTAGCTCTAATTAGAATTATCGTTACGTTACAATATGTGTCTGTCTGTATGTCTCTATGTGTGTGTGTGTATATGTGTGTTAAGCTCTGCCAACCAGGAAAGCGTCTGTCTAATTAGTGGCAATCGCAAAAGAGAGCAAACGCAAAGAGAGCGACCAAGTGAGAGCGATAGAGCGTTGGGAGTGTGAGTAAGTTAAAGAGAGACAGTCTGTGTGTGTGGAATGTGGGCTGTGAGTGGGTGGCACATTTTGGATTTCCGTTATGCCGCCGGCGGCGCTGCTGCTGCGCTCAAAGTAATTAAATGCAATTTGCGCAAATTAATAAGAAATTATTTTTGATGGAAATTTCATTACCATTATGTCGTTGTCGTCGTTTTCGTTGCTCTTGTTGTTGTTGTTGTTGTTGCTTTGCTTGCTTTTAGCAAGCATAAACAAGTCTATGTGTGTTGTTATTATACCCTTTACAGGTCGAGCTAAGGGGTATACAGTATTCTTTGCAAAACCTTATATAGTTTTGATAGCATAAACATTCGAGTCGTAGTAACAATATCCATTTGTATAAAAATGTAGATCTCAGAAAATATAGGAGCTAGAGCCACCAAATATGGCACACAGGCTTCTGTGAATCCCACGTAGAACAATTTTACATTGAATGAAAGGTTAAAAATCACCCCTGACATCATAATGTTTTCAGACTTTTTCTACGCCCTCTTTGTCAGTGGAAATATGGCAAACAGTTACCATTTTGACAACTTTTTAAATAGAACTTTTCATTTCGTAGTAAACGATCCCTTTTATTATAAACCATCATCCTGGTTAATCGTATCAAGATGAAGTATGCATAATGGTAGTTAGAACTGTATAAAGTTTAAAAATAATAATTTTAAATAAAGTAACGGGTATCCTAAAGTCGGCGACTCAATTATAATATTGGAACGATGTTGTTGTTTTTTGTACTCTGTCGCTTTGGTTGCTGCGGCTGTTTAATTAAACATAATGGCGCGTAAAATTATTTTCGTTGTCAATTTGGCGCTCAGGCAGAAACTGATTTGCATTACAAATTTGCCGAGCGATTCCCTCTCTTTCTCCTTCCCAGTATCGCCTTTTGTAGTGTTGGCAAACGGAAAGTGAAATTTTCTCTGTTGTGCTTTTCCATGAGCAAATCAACTTTGGCAACTAATTAAGGCTAATAAGTAGTTGAGGCTGCTGGGTAATTGCTTATAGTATATTTAGTATGTATGTATATTATGTGTGTTTTGTAGAAACGTTAATGAACAGTTAAAAGAATGCTTAAGCGTGTTTAATTAAAATGTTATTGCACTCCCAAAAGCATGCTATGTTTATAATTGCGATTAAGTTAATCATGGATTGTTTCGAGGAAAGTTTTTTACTGTAAGAAAACGAATTTCCACCAAAGTAGTTTTTCCATTTTACTTAAAAAATAATTGAATAAATTAAGGACAGTAGTCTTCTGTTTTCCAACATGTTAAGTACAAATTTAATTTAATAAATATAAAGCAATTTTAATTGTGAAATAAAAATGTTTTAACAAACACTATTTGCTTTCTTTTATTTATTATTTAGTTGGAAAATTATTAGATTTTTGATTTCATTATACAAAAATAAATATATTTACCAAAAATATAAAACAAAATAATAAAATAATACTCTTGTGCTATTTCGAGTTAAGTTTTCAAATGTTTTCCCTTATATTATTAAATTGAAAGTTTATTAGAATATTTCTTTAATTAAATAAAGAAAACATTTGAAAATCTTTTCCAAAAATGGTAAACAATATAATAAAATTGTGATGAATATAATTTATTTCAAGAACTGTATTTTTGGAACAAAGATAATTTAGAACATAGTCAGAATCATAAATCAAAATAGAATTTGCTAATTTATTACAATTAATTAAATTATCCTGAATAACTCCAACAGCAGAATTGATAGTAACTTTTTACTGTTGAGTAAGTTGGCTAACTGGAAAATGAATCTATAGTTCAATTAGCATAGATGAGTGACAGTAATAACAAAGCTCAAGGAGCCAAAAATCCAACTCAAAGTCTAATTTCCTGTCTCTCAAATCTGTACGAAGAAAATAAATTAAAGTTAGCAGCTTTAGGCCACATTTGCACACACACACAAACACACACACACACAGAGAGACTGAAATGTTAAATGAATATTGACATTTGGCAGTGGGAGGCGTTTTGGGAGTAGACAAAGGGGATGTGGAAGGGGTCAGAGGGTGGCCTCTCAATGTTCTTGTTGTTGTTGCTAACGGTCGCCGACTGTTATAATTTGAGTTTGTGCTTCTTCATTTTAATTAAATCATCAAAATCAATTTTGTAATTTCCATTCATGGTGCGTCATAAGCCCCAAAAAGCGAGTGACAGCAACAGCAGCATGAAAGAGACAGCTATAGAGAGAGAGAGAGAGAGAAGTAGGGAGGGCTGGAGGGAAACACGGATAGAAAGAGAGAGAGAGAGTACTATTAATGGCTGACAGTGATGCCAACTACTCTGGACAGAAACCGAACAGAAGCAACTTAAGACAAGAATATAATATGTATCAATAAAAGGGTGATCAGAAATTAAAAAATGAGTACAAATAGTTTAATTTGAAAAGTATAAGCTACTTAGTAAACAATTAATAACACTATTATAAATATCTCCTTCGTTATGATAGGCTCACATTGCGCCACGGAGCTAGGCACTGAACATCAGGGATGCATCTGGGTCTCAATATTGGCAATTCAAATTTCGGAAGCTAAGCCAAACAGCTAAAGTCATTCTAAAAAGGTCAGATATGTCCAGAAAATGGCGGAAGTGCCAACACTGATGGGTGGCATGCCTCCACATCATCATCATTATCATTATCATCATGATGAAGCGCTGGCAAATTGTCTGCTTTCATCTTTGGCTGCTGCTCTGTTGTGGCAACTTTCCCTCCCCCTGCTTCCCCATTTCCCACCCGCACAACTGGCACCAAACTCAATTTTCCACCCCATAGACACAAATACAAACACACTCGCACACTCACACACATATACGCAGCCCATTTCAGCCATTTTCAATTTTGCAACATTTTGTGTTGCCCGCCCATGTGGCAGCATCATCATTGCCGCTGGCATTTGGCATTCATGTGAAGCTGGAGCTGCAAGTTCTACCCAGAGCACGCGCCAGGCCACAGCATCCCTCCCCTTTTATGCCAACCCCAGCCCCTTGCCCATTTTCCCGAGTCAACCACTTTTCAACTTTAATCTTTTTCATAAACTTCACATTGGCAGCAAACAATTTGCGTTGCCGTGTAGCCCGAAAAATGGTGACGTTGATGTTGCCCCCCTTTGTCCCCATTATTCTCATATAGTTAAATGGCGTTGAGCATCATCCCCCATAACAACAACAATAACGAGAAGAAGAAGAAGAAGCAGAACAACCCCATGGGCGCCCGTTATTCTCATCGTTGTCGTCATCGTCATCGTCGTCTTCTTTAATTTTGTTCGCAGCAAAGTTTTGCCGTTTTATTGGAAAACTTCTGCCGCAAAGTGTCGTCGACCAAAAGCATACAAGGCGTATACGCAATTTGGCTTGTACTCACTTGCTAGCTGTCTCTTACTCGCTCTCTCCCTCGCTCCCTTACACTCTCTGTACGCGTGTGTGTGTGTCTGTGTGTGTGTGCTATGGCACAAATTGCTTTTCGAATGTTTTTGACAGTTTGCAAATTGGAAAATTGACTTTTAACACACAAGAGCTCAGCAGCTTAATAAAACTGTTTGCAACTTGTACAACGCAAAGTAAGAAAGAGATGGAGATAAAGAGAGTGGGGGAGAGTAAGGTAGATAGTGGTAGAAAGAGGGAACAACATCTTGTCATTATAATGGTCATTGTTGAGCTACTTTTACACATATTCATTGGAATACTTCCGTCCCCATCTCCATCTCAATTTTGTGGCTAACAAATTGGAATAAGTTCTTTTTAGGCATGTTCCATAAAAACCAAAGGAAATCCAAAAACAATAGTCAGTATCTCTGAAAACAAGTTTTTGTGCGTTGTAAGATTTATTAAAATGGAAAATTGATTGAAATTCAATTAAACTTATTTTGAAATTGAATAAAAATGCATAGCAAGCATTTTAAAAGAATTTATTTATTGCATAAAATGTAACGTTAATAATTTTGACAAAATTCAAAATAAACTGATTGCAATGTTTTGTGACTACAAGTTTGAAAGAACAATCTTATTAATATATTAAATAAAAATATACTTTTATAAGATTTTATTCACTAAATAAAAAGTTAATAACATATGTGATAATATAAAATCTCTTACATTTCATTTAATTTAAACAGCAATTTTCAACCAAATGTCTAGAGATTTATGGAACACACCTGGATACCATTTGGCTAACTAGCTTTGGACTTTGGGCCCGGCCAATTGTCGTTTATCGTTTATCGTAAGCTTTGAAATCTAAACACTTACTCTATAATCAACATATTTCCATTTCAATTCGCATGTCATGCAATTCAATCAATATGATTGAAGTTTGCACTCGTTTCAACTTCAACTCGTTGCGATAAGAATTTAATTGCATGGAAAAATTGCCTGGTCTGGATCTAGAAACGTGAACTATATAATTTGCTACTGGCTGAGGACAACCCGTTGTGTTCAAGGATATTGATAGCGGCGCCTAAGCTAATGTCCTGGCAAATGCATCTGCATGAGTTTTTATATTCTTTCTTTTTTTTTTATTTTGCCCGTGTGCAAGCTTTAATTCAATTAAAAAACTGACAGACCCCAGACTCGAACCCCTTTCCCGACTTGAGTTCGACCCTAATTATATGCCTGGCAGGATTTTGCTTTGGCGCAGACAGACATCAGTCAAAGTCCTTCGCAAGTCCTGTCATAATTTCCAAAACCGTGAACAAAGACTCAGCGTGGAGTCCTTTTCTGAGCTAGTTTATGACATGTTTTTCTTTTGTTGGCTTTTAGTTCCGGCCCCGCCGATTGAGCCAGAACCTTTGCCAGGACTCACACTGCCTGGCATCCTGTTTCAACTACCTCCAATCTACGTCTTCATCTTCGACTCGATTTTCGGGGCCAAATTAGAGCCGAACAAAAGCTTTGTCCTTGCCACAAAGCGCACAAGATGTTTTAATTAGTTTAGGAGCCGACAAGCGTATTGATTTACACTTGATGCCGCTTTGTCCTCAAAGCTCCCGAAAAAAAAGGACTAAAGAAAGTTTCGAAGAATTGTCTCTGACTCTTCAGAGCGGATCAAGTTCTTGAAAATGGAATGTGTAGAATTCCTTTATTTTTTTTATGGCATAATAGACAAATTAATAAATTAAAAGCAGTTAATTGTCTGCATTAGCAAAGCTTTAATACGAAGCTTAAACACGTGTAATATTAATACGCAATGTAAAGATAAGGTTAAGATTAAGCTTTGCTTTAAAGCTTAATTTCAATCGAAAGAGTTTCCCTAACAAAGCTCAGATCATGAGTAATTAGTTTTTACTTATTGTACATTCTTTAAAAAGTAAACTTTATTATTACATTCCCCTCTTTAGCATCACAGAAAGATATAACGATTGTTTATGTTATTTGCATTCTAAGTAATTGAAATCACACAGTTTGAAATATAGATTTACCCTAATGGATTTGGTATTTTCCCAGTGTTTTGTCTGATATACCCTATGTGTATATATGTCCACCTTGGTTGGCTGCCTCATTAGCCTTAATAATAGTTTAGGTTGCCAGCAAATCGCAGTAATACAAAGCGAGACACACGACTTCCGCCCTCCTCTCTCTCTCTCTCTCACCATTCGTGCTTCCCCTTTCCCCCTTTGACCGGTGCCAGCCGCAGACAAACTTATCGCTTCAAATATCGCATGTGAAAAGTCAAAGGCAGGTCTTTATAGTCTTTATAGAGGTCCTTGCCTTGTCCTTGCCTCATTTAACACCCACTCGATCAACGCGCTCAAATTTCCTTTCAATTCCAATTTGAATTGTGGCCTTCTGCATCTACTTCTTCTTCTTCTTCGTCTCTCTTTTCTGCTCAACTTGAGCTGACTTCGAGAGAGGAAGGGGAAATAATTCGACAGGGCGTGTTTGCTTGCGCCACGTGTCACCCTGTATTTAATTAGCTATTTATTTACTTGCTGACATGTCGAGCAGAGTACAGAGAGAGTGAGTGAAGGGAAGGTAAGGGAAGGGAAGTGGGAGGAGGAGCAGAAACAGTCGCACGCACAGTTAATAAGCAGTTAAATCGGCTACAAAGGACGACAAATATGCCCAGCAGCTGGTTGGCAAATAATAGAAGAGAATGGGCATTACTAAGAGAGTGGGGAGTGTGGAACGTGGGTCGGGGTTGTGGGTAGTTGGACTGTCACACGCTCCGCTTGTTTCACATTTTGTTGACACTCCACACACACACACACGCACACTCACATATACGACGCATTTTTAATTTGCAACAGTTTCAAAGTGAGACGGGAGCAAGTACAGTTTAGGGGGTGAGGGCAGTACGAGAATGTCACTGTTTTAGATATTTCTCTTTGATATCACTGAGTTGCATAAATGCGCAGTAGCTGTTAAAAAGAAAGAGCAGCCATGAAGTTTCAGTTAAATTCCAGTGTAAAAACTAACTTTGACTTGACTGTAGTTGAGATCCATTGGGAGAGCAGGATTTAGATAATGTCCACAGTGGATTATGCATAGATTAAAGAGTAGCTGTGGAAGCTTAGTTCACAGTGGACACAGACAGTCCCAAGTGGAATCTATTGTAGGAGCGAAGAGTTGCTGTTAAGCAGAAGTCCACAGTGGAACCTTTTTAACTGCTACCTTTTTTTGAACTTTTGAAAATTCGAATCTTCTAATTTCACATTGTCCTACTCCTTCATATAAAAGTGCTCCGTTTTCGCACTAGGAAATTCCAAAATAAAATTTTTTCAGGCTCTCAACAGCACAACTTTTGTAGCCACCCTCGCAGACAGAATTACCTTTAAGTTCTAAGCACCCGAAAAATTGCCGGCGGTTATTTCCACTGGCATTTGCCACGCTGGCTGATTACTCGCATAATTTGAATAATTCCTTATGACAAAATAAATTAGTTGACTACGAAGTTGTGTGTGTGTGTGTATCCTGTGTGTATGTGTGTGTGTTGTGTGCAGTGGCTAAAAGTTTGTTGCATATATTAAAAGTTGTTCAAGCTGTTCAGGTTGTTGTTGTTATTGTTGTTGTTGCTGGTTTGATAACTTAATTATATATTTTGCGTGAGCTAAAAATATGTTGCCACAGTGGGGCAAAAAATAGGCAACAAAGCGAGGCCAAAAAATTGGTTAGGTGATTAATTAGCACATAATAAAGTGGCAAGAGCACGGAAAATTATTTAAGTGTTTTATGATTTATTCATAGAGGTCGCGCAACCACCACCAACAACAAAAACAACAAAAACAATAATAACAACAATAACAACAATAACAACAAAAGCAACAACAACGAGAACAACCACAAAATTGGAAATAATAATTAAATAATAAACAAGCGATTTGAATACGCGTAAAACGCATAAAACCAATTAGCATGTTACACAAATTAATTAAAAGCGGAAATCAAAAGCCCCAAGAACCATGTCACACATTTCAGCCCAATAAATATGTGTTTTCTTTTTTTTATAAGTACTCTATGCATGTAATTATAATAAGCAGCTTGTTGTGCCAGTCTGTGTGTGTGTGTGTGGGTTGATACCCAGAAATATTGGGAAAGAAAGAAGTTCAAGCCGAGTCGTTGTCGTTGTCAAAACAAGCATTTATATAAAGCTGATTAAGTCACATTTCACATATCATTTCAGGGAGTGACTGAGGAGGGGAAGAGAATATAGAGGGGAAAAGAAAGTAACCCATATATATATGTATGTAGTACCTGCCTCGTTTCGTTGAAAATTTCCTTTGATTGACTCCAGTGAGTCACATGAGCCCAAATTGAAATTGTTCTGTTTTTCTTGGGCCTAATTTGACAACTTAAGCCCAATGCTCTTTTAAACTGACAAGCATTTGTATCTGAAAATCTCTGGGAATATCTGAAATACTGTTTATCTGCGGCACACTTTGAGTAAATTGATAAAGACTACACATATGTACACTTATAATAAGATCTCATAACCATTACGTGATATTCAAATTCTACTCAGTTCATATTGTAATTTTTATTAATTGATGTGAAATATCTTTCATTATCTAGCTAAAGGAAAAGTTTGATCTGAACAGTGGATCTAAATTTTATTCCACATAAAAGCTGATTCTCTCTCCTATACAAACTTCTACGTCAAAGTTAAACACAATTACACATAATTTGATAACTTTTTTATATAAATCTATACAAAGTATCATTAAGCTTTATCTAATCAGTTTATTTGTCAATTTTCAGCTCGTTAAAAATGAAAGAAAAACAATTTTCACGCTTATTCGATTTATGCTTTAAAGGGATGCTCCATACACTTGACATCTGACACATAATAGAATGAAGGCAAGTGCCATAATACAATAATAATAATAATAATAATAATAATACGAATATTTTGACTATAGAAAGGTCTCTCGGCTGTCGCTTTTTGACTTGTGTCGCACTTGAAACCTTCAACACGAGCAGATGTGCAACTCATTACACAGCATTTAGGCACTTAAATTGAATAATATTCATAATTTAACATTACCAGAGGGGTGATGTTTTCACTGTACACTGTACACACATACACACACCCCCTTTTTGCACTACGCTCATGACATGCACTTGACATTTGAAGTTTAGTTGGAATCAAGAGCTTCAACTTGAGATGAAACTTGGCAGCTGCTTAACTGAAACATTTCTCAGACAAGTTTAGTTACAGTTCTATCTCTCACTTTCACTTCTTCTCTTTCTATTTAACTGCTACAATTTACCATAAAAAAACGGCATAATTTCATTGTAATTGTAATTGTATTCGCTTGATTACATTTGATCGTATTTTGTTTCAGTTTAAGCCAAACATATTTCGAGTACGACGCTGTCAGGGTTGATAGCGAGGGGAGAAAGAGGAAAACGGAAAGAGGGGAGCGGGAAGCGGGGGGTTTATGCAGCGCAATGTTTGTTGCCCTCTTTTTTTTGTGTATTGTAACCCCTAATGTCAAGTGAGGTTATGTGTGTGTGCTTTGTATATTTGTCAGGGGTGGAAATACGCTTTCGTTGGGGGAGGCAAAATGATTTATAATTTCATTCCTTTTGATTTATACATTTTTATTGAAATGTGTTGACAGGTTACGCTGAATTCGATATGAAGCTTAAGCAAATTATGACCTGGCTCAGACTATGTCTTTGTTTATTTTCCTCAGCAAGTGGACAAGCCCTTTAAGGAGGTGGACACTGCTTAGGGGAAACTGTTTTGAAAATAAATAACTAGAGAGTAATATTAAAAATGTATTAATATTCAGATAATTATTTATATGAATATTATTACGAAGCCTTTTCTTTTACAGAGTAGTTTTGTGGTCTAGTTTAGTTTTCAATTTCATATATTATGTTTCAAAATTCCTATAGAGCAACGTTGAAGCTACTAACATTGTATTTACTAATCCCTCGCACGCGTCTCAATTTGATTTCATTAGCTAGCTAAAAAGCGCAATCATTGCCGTCGAGTTGGCAGGACACGTTTCGCAGCTTAAATTACGCACACGTTGGCAGGACCGAAGGCAGCTTGAAGGATGTGTAAACTTTGCGAGGAGATAAAAGGATGCGGCAAAGTGCTTTAAAGTTTTGCCCGAAAGGCAGAGACAACGACAACGACTGCGACTACGACTCGTAGACGACACCCTTCTAGCCAAAAGGAACCAGTAACCAGGAGTATACTACAGTAAACTCAATAAGTCGCATAAAGGAATGAAATTGGATGCCATTGCAGCATCAACAGAGGAGGCAGCTCTCCAACAAACAAACAAATAACTGAACAAACGATGCCGACAATGATGATGACGTTGTTGTTGTCCTTGTGGCATCTCCTCTCCCACGTCCTTTCCCCTGAACTAACTGCGTCATCTTTCTCTGTCTCTTTTCTCCTTCATCTGTCTCCTTTCTCTTGGCATTGCCAGTTTAATTAATTGCGACACGCATTTGCTTAGGCGTTCCCGATCTCAGGTAAAGCTCAGCTCCATCCAGGCATCCAGGCATGAAGGCGGCATCTCATTCCCTTTCCTTTGTGAAACGAGCCCCTAATGAGGGTTAATTGAAAGCGGCAGAGCTTTCTGGTCTTTGGTCCTTGGTCTCCTCGGTGGCAGCCACAAAAGTGAAAGCTGATAGCGACTATGCTGCGTATAATAAGCTAAGCTAGACAAATACTCTAGAGATCGAAGTCGAAACAAATTTTAAGAAAATAATATAAATAATAATGAAGGACAACTAGAGTAATCTAATAACTACATTAGATGGAAATATGGTAATCTGTGGTAAGTTTCTATTTATTTTCTCTTTTGTTAATATTTAAACTTGAAGTCTACATAATTATTAAAATATAAAATGTAGTACCTAGAGAGAAAGACTGAGGTTTTGAAGGGATTATTCAATCAAATAAAGCTTAAGGTAGTCATCTAAGGTTTAAATATATCAGTTATCTATTAAATTGTTTGGTCTCAAAATGTTTAACAAAAATACATTTTAAAACTCAACTAATCTGTATTCCACTTCAGTTATATTTTCTTATATCGTTGCTTTCACTGTGTTCCTCTTAATTGTGTTCTACTGTAGGTAGCGGCTATTTTCGGCCATTTTTTAGAGTTTGCCGCTAAATGTTTTGAGTTTCATTGTTCGTTTAACATAATTAGGTAGCTCGCTTCAAGTGTTTGTAGGTTGCTTTGTTTTATTGGACAGTTTGAGTTGAATATAAGCAGCAGATGTGCAACACACACACACACACCCAGAAATACACACACACACAACCCTCATACTTGACTTTAGCTGCTTTTATTAATATTTATTATTATTTACCCTTGTGTTGGCTTTGTTGTGGCTTTTGTTTGTGTCAAAGGTGGCATAATGTGTTAATTGTTTCCCTCCCCTTTCCACACTTTCCTCCCACGCATTCAAAGCAGCTGTCGTTGGTATTTTTGCATCAATTATATAAATATTGGAAGGATGGGGAAACCTATCAATGGGTCACTTTGGAGCTGGACAAATCACAGAGAGTGCCCCGATAAATGCAAGTCTATTGAAAGCATTTCCCCAATGAGCAATTGTTGGCGCTTTGACAATAACTTAAATAAACTGAAAACTCACTTCCCCAGAGAGGAACAGTGAGGGAGAGAGAGAGAGTGATAAGAAGAGGGAGAGGGGCAAATGAGCCCATTTATGCAATTGTCGAGCTCAATTTTGAGTATATAGTATTTCATTTGATATTCTGGTTTGTTTGATTTTTACGACACAACTTAGTAGTTTGCCTTCTTTCTGTACTTTTTTCTTTGCTTTTTGATTATTTTGATTATTAGATTTGTATAGGATTTCAATAAAAGCGCACAAAATGAACCTAATATGCATTATTATTATTATGACATGTGAAAACGAAAGCGAAAGCGATTCAAATCGAATTCGGATCGTACCCATATGAATAGAGAGAGAGACTCTGACTGTAAGTATAATAATAATAAAATAAAACAATAGCTAAGGAGAAAACGAACAAAAAACTTACATAAAAAGAGAAAGAGAACAGGAAAGCAACAACAAAAACTTAAGGCCAGGACATGGCAATGGCGCAAGTGGAATGCAATAAAAATCTATTTTATTTGTTAGTGAAATGACATTTTTATTTGTTTGCTTTTTATGCACACACACAAACACACACACACACACACATATATATACACATGCTCACACGCTGTCACGTCACACACGTCGTATGCGCAATATGCAGATAAATAACCATTTCTCTCTATCTCTCTTTCACTTTCAGTGTCTCTGTCTCGTTTATTATTTGAATGTTATTGCTGCCGTTGTCCTTTGACATTTTTACGATATTTAATCATTTGACTATGCTAAATAATTGACAGGCATTCGTTCATTTGTTTATTTTTGCTGCTAATAATATTAATAACAATTGCCATGCTCGACAATTTCACTAAAAGCTACTCAAAACGAGATATTTATACTTCCCTGTATGCTCGTATGTTATTCTTTCCATTTGTTTTTATATATTTGCCATTTGATTTACTTTTGCCAAACAGGCAA
This sequence comes from Drosophila neotestacea, assembly GCA_035044365.1. NCBI lineage: Eukaryota > Metazoa > Arthropoda > Insecta > Diptera > Drosophilidae > Drosophila > Drosophila neotestacea. The sequence continues at coordinate 2,531,173 of JAWNMD010000155.1, forward strand.
CAAAAGCCTGAAGCTAGTACAACACGCAACGTCTTTCAGGATTCTCTTATTGAACTTCTTGACTTTATTTTAATGATTACTCATAAATATTTGGTAGCACATTGATTCCTTTTCATTTGTCGAGATTTGAAGTCCACATGACAGTGTAATATGTTTTAAAATAGATGTTTTAATGTAGGTTTTAAGTTGATTGCTTAAAAATGAAATAGTCATGCTCCTATTGACCACTTATAGACTTATCAATTCCTTGGAAATTGAGTTCCAAACTGAACTGATTGCTAACTTAAAAGATACATTTATTGGCAATCAGTCAGTCAAACAGTCAACACATATAGTTATTTACTTTTTATATAGAAAGTAGAATAGTTTCTCTTGAGTTCATCAATTGACGTTCCCCATCAATCAACCCCTTTGAGAAGTGTTATTTGTGGTTAAAAGGTTGCAATTAGCTTTGCTTTGCCATGGCAAATTAGGTTTTAATTAAACTCTTTTTCCAACGTTGAGTGTGACGCATTTTCGCACTCGATTGTGTTTAATACGGCGTATGATTGGACAATATTTAACCCTTAAAACCATAAGGGATAGACAGACCTTAAGTTTCTGTGAAAACGAAAAAAAAAATATAGCGAAGACCCTCGAAACAAATTGTTGGCTGTCAGCGTGTAATCCAAATAAAATAATTGTCATCTACTATGAGGCACTTTTTGAGCCATATGTTCTGGCTCACATCATAAAGGAATACAGAATGAGAAGAGAGAGAGAGGAAAAGTGAGTGTAGAAAAAACAACAGAAAAGGGAGCTGGCAGCTGATGAACTGACTGTGTTTTTACAGTGTTAATGATCTGTCTGTCCGTCTGTCGGTCTATCTGTCTGTGTTTTGTGGTTGTTTAGTCCGTTAATCTCTTGTTTAATTTGACGGAGCTTAACGCGTTTTTGTTTTGGTTACCATCTGAGATAAGCCGAGGATATAGAGTTCCTACTCCTTCTTCGAGAAGGGAATTTATATTAATTGCTTTGCCAGAAAATAAAAAAGAAAACCACAAAATGACACAATTTCAATTTCATTTAGATTTCTTTTTTGAATTGAACTGAGCTCTATTACAATGTAAACGAGTGGCAGGCAATATTGCCATTTAAACAACAATCAAACAAGCCACAACACAACAATGCAACAATACAAATACCAACAACAACTACAACAACAACAACAAACACAATGCATCAAATGCAAAATCCAATCAAACTTTTTAAACAAACATTTAGCAAATCTATTAATGCACGTGCCATTGCCAATGACAATACGAAGTTACCAAAAAAGCAAAACCAGAAACCAAATTTCAGAAATAGAACCCAAAAATGAACTCATCTACGAGTAAACGAAGAAATTGTATTGCCAGCTGCCTCTTTCAACTGATTGACTGACGCTGGGTTTGAGTTTTTGCTTTGAGTTGGCCAAGAAACAACTCAGTTAGTACAGCTTTTAATACCCTACACAGTAGGGTGTTACAATTTCTATATAAAGTATGTAATGAGTAAATAAAGTAGAGCTTATGAGAAGTAGATGTGTAGACCAAGGTTGTAAGGCTGTTTATAGACAGGGACTAGACTCAAGAATTTATTTGTTAATACTATTATTAACCTATGATAAAAATATTATTATAATATATACATTATATATGTAATTATTAATTATTTATAATTAACGCTATCTGAATCTTTTGGTTAGTAATTAACCCATTGTCTTTAAGTCTCATATTGCTGTAGATATCATTGGTTAGGGTATCTGATCTTCTGGCTCTCCTCACAAAGCTGTTCTTTCTTGTTGCCCCTACTTTTCCTTCAACTACTTACTACTTTTCTTTTTTGTGTGTGTGCAAACTTAATCAAAACAAATTTCCACCTTCAACGAGTTGCACACCAAGCAATTTCCCAGCCCGTAACGATAACTAGAACTTCATGCAAACTAACCGCAAATACGATTACATACACACACACACACACACACATACGTGCAGAGGAGGAGTAGAAAAGGGGAGAAAAGGGGAAGCACCCCAAAAATATGTGCCCACTAAATCGAAAAAACGAGTTAAACTTTTTGGGGAACGCAACGAGTGCAAATTCTGTGAGTGCTTGTAAAAAGGGCTGACAGTCAACAGAGAAGGGTTTGAAGGGGGGCGACTTTAGGGGTGTGGTAGGCGAAGGGGGAGGTTAGGTTGTGGCATAATTTGAATTCGTGTCAATTTGACAAAGTGACACATGAGGGCCGTACGACCATCTAGAAAAACGCTGATAAATCGCAGCGCCGTCGGTGCAAGAAATTTGTATGCGATTTTCCTTCATTACTTTTGTATTTCATTTATATATATATATATATTTTCATTCTTTTTTTTTGGTATTTTCGTATATTTCGCTATTTGTTTATTTATTTATTTATGTGCATACATTTGTGTTGCCAGGCCGCGACTCGAGACGGCAGACAGTGTCGCCAACGTTGCAACGTTTTGCGGCACGATAATGTTTAGTCAATAAAAATGATTTGTCGTCTGAGGAAACGAATTCATGAAATTTGATATTGTCCTTTACCGATTGTCGACTGTCGTCTGTCGTCTGTCGTCTGTCGCACCTCCCCCTCTCTCTTCTTCCTTTCTAGCTCTGCAGTTTATGGCTTAGAATAACACATAAAAACTATGCCAAGTCAGTCAGAAGGTCCACTGCAATTAGATGTTTTTACCACTCGAAACCCTTCAATATCTTCAATCCTTCAACGCGTTTCCTACTTTTTACCATTCCATACATATATTTTTTGTTGGTATCTTTAGTATTCTTAGTAAGGTTCTCCGATTGCTTGACGGGCGTCTTTTATGCTACACCGCTGTGAAAGGAATTTACGACGTTAACGTCGCAATTTGCCACCCGAAACGAATGGCAGCCAGACATGCATCTTGCCCTAATAGAGGAGCAGAGGAGCATTGGGGGATAGAAGGAGGGAGTAAGGGGGATAGGAGTCTCATAAAGTGCATTATTTCCTCAACATAAATACCTCCCCATAGCACTAAACTTCTGTTCTGCATTGTCATTTTGCAATTGAGACATAAATTTTAATATGCACTGAAAGAAAGTTATGGCACTTTTTGTCTCTTCCTTGAAAGTTTTGTGTGGAGTTTGTAAAACAAATCGAATTGGATTGGGGGTAAAGCAACCACTTTGGATGAGCAACAAAATGCGGTTTCTGCCGGCAAGTGACTAAAGTACAATCAGTAGCTAACGATATCAAATCGATTTAAAGGGTAAACGACTAGACTACTATATGTAATAGAATATGATTTATGATTAGTGATTAGACTGAGATGTAAAAATTGCTATTCTTTCAGTAGGTGACAAGACTGTATAGCTAAGAAACATATGTATCGGCTAGTGACTAAAGTACAATCAGCTCTTATTTTTATCAATTATCTTTTCCATATTAACAAGAGAATTAATAGAAACTTGAATAAGTTTTCAGAATCAGTTATTCAGTAAGTGACGAAAGTAGTCTGCACTCCGTTCGGTTAGTGCCGCAAGGGAACTACAATTCATTTGGTAAGTGACGAAAACTGATCAACTACGATTAAGCCAACAAATTACTCATGTAAGCAAATGAGTTACAAGCCATTATCTATGTTGGCCTGCAAGTCCGAGCATAAATCCTTGTCAAACTGGCCAAAACAAGTTAACAACTTGCAGCCACAGCAGCAGAGGGAGTGCGAGATAGGGGGTGAAAGAGGGAGGACACTAGAGACTTTAGTTGGTACAACTTAATTTCGTTAAAATAAATAGCAAAGGGAAATTGTTTAATTTCCGGGACTGGGGCCTGGGCCAGACATGTCCGACATGTTGATTGCACAATTAGCAAAAGTCAGCTCGTAAAATAAAAGCTGAATAGAAAGGAGGAGTTGTTGCATTCGAAACTGATAACTTACCTGGACACGCACTTCGGGCAGATTCACCTTCATGGCGAGCTCCTCACGGGAATAGACATCGGGATAGTGAGACTTTTCAAAGGCACGTTCCAGCTCATGCAGTTGATATGTGGTGAATGTGGTGCGATTCCGACGATGCTTCTTCTTGGCACAGTTGTCGTCCTGGCCTGCAATCAGAGAAGATAATGGTTATAATATTTAAGATAAAATAAAATAAATGTAAAATCAATACATTAATAAATATATCTTATTTTTGAACTGGATTATATTACTTAAACCACTATCAATTGCTATTACTATTACAATACAACAGCAACAGTTGCAGTTGTAGTTTGGAAACTTACCTTCATCATCGCTGCCGGATGTGATCTTCTCTCCTTGTTCACTGTTGTTGGTCTGATTAAGATCCTCGCTGGATGCACAGCTGCCATTAACCAGACTGTCGTTGTCCACATGCTCAGCTTGTTGACTGTTGTTATGGTTGTTGCTGTTGTTGTGGTTGTTGTTACTGTGACTGTTGTTGTTACCATTATTGTTGTTGCGATAGTCGTGTTGAAAGTGTTGCTGCTGCTGCTGATGTTGCTGCTGCTGTTGTTGCTGCTGTTGCACCTCATCGAGAGTGCGCGCTCTGATGCCGTAATTGCCTAGTTGCTGACCGTTGGCTAATTTCGGCTCATTATCATCACAGTAGGCGGAGGAGGAGGAGGAGACGGATTTGCGCTTGCAACCGACAGTGTTGTTGTTGTTGTTGCTAATGTTGCTGTTGTTGGTGCCACCGTTGTTGTTGGGTCGCGGTGTTGGCGGCGTGGTAACATCAATATTGATGTTGCAATCGGTTTGCAGCTTTGCCGCATCATCTTCATCATCATCCAGTTCACTTGTCGAGGACATTGAACGTTCATCATAGTCACGACCTCCTGTTGTTGCTGTTGCACTGTTGCCTGTTGCCGTTGTGGCATCCGGCCCAAAGTAGTTGCTGGCGACGGCTGCAACAGTTGTTGGTGTTGTTGGCGATGACTTGGCATATTTGTTATGCTGCTCCTGCGCATGCGCAGCCAGTGCCGCCAAATGTTGCTGATGGCTGCCATAGGCGCCAGGTGGCGCCACCGTCACCACCCCCTGCACTCCCTGTACCCCAGGCAGCCCCTGAGGCGGCTGCAATTGATTGGCCTCAACCATTTGATGCATGGAACTGAGGTAATTGCCAGCGGCATCCTCCTGTTGTCCATAGCCATGACCATGATTGTGACCATGACTGTGACTCTGACCGTGACTGTGACCGTGACCGTGACTGTGACTCTGGCCAAATCCAAAGGCATTGTGGTAGCCAAATGTTGCATGTGCCGCATGTCCAGCCATTCCATGATGACCTGGAGCCTGTTGCGACTGCGGCGGTGTTGCTGCTGTTGGCGAGGCTCCATAGTTGAGTCCGTTCTTAGCATGTTGCTGCAACATGTTGGCCATGTGGTTGTCCATGTTCCTAAGTTGTGTCAGCGACATGTTGCAACGCAAATCGGTGGCATCATCATCGGCCATCGAGGCATCTCCATCACCTAAAACGAAACAGAAAGAAAATTGAGTTAGTCAAGTAGTTGAAAATAATAATGTAAGTACATTCTTTTAGCTATCACTTTAAAAACATTTCAATAAAAATAGTGGGAATAATATTCCCTACATATCCTAAATAATGTTTGTTTAAGAAACGCGACTGTATAATATAATATTGCGAATTTGGCAGGTACCTTTAGAAAACTTTAATTTTTAGGAACAACTTTTTATTCCTTCCAAATATATCTATCAAACTTACCCAAGTTAAAGCTTAAATGAAGTCTTTTAAGAACAACAGATATCTTCCATTGAGTCCCACGTATTGCAACAGAGTTTTATTCAAATTAGAGTACAATATCAAATCGCTACTAGAGATATTATTTTGCTTTTATGAATAAAGATTTTAGTATAGCAAATATCAAAAAATAATAGATAAGTCAGTATAAGTAAATTTATTTATTATGTTTCTTCATTAATCATCAGCTAATTGTCGCAGCTTCAATTCATTACTACATTATATGGTCACAGATCATTAGCTATTGTTATGTAATCGAATCATGTAGCACAGTGTACAGTAGCAGTAACAGTCCAGTCAAGTCCAGTAAAAACGTCAAAATACTATTGTTCGAGGACTGATTAGATTTTAATTAGACAGTTGGCCAAGTCATAAAGCTGTCGCTGCCCATGTGGTTAAAAGCCTGCCTCGGTAATAACAATGTGTTATTTAAGCAACCCCTCTACCGCCCCTGCCCTGCCCCTTTCCCAATCATACATATACTACCCCCCACACCTGTTGGTTGCCCCATTAATAAACGGCTTTCAATTAGTCGCCTCGTATTTACAATGTGCGGCAATAAAAATTCTGAGAAAGGCCCCAAATGGCTGAAGGCCACAAAGCCTGGCAACGAGCTTGGTGTAAACTAGGATGAGTTTGGTTGGAGAGTGTAGCGGGGATAGAAAGAGAGGGTATATGGCTCTAATGGGCGTAGTAGCTTGCACATATCACGTGACATGCAAGGAAGTCATTAGTTGTCGCCGAGTTGAAGGTGAAGCGGTGTGGAAATAGGAAGGGAAAAAGGGAATATAGAGTATATGAGTATAGAGTATGGGTATCAGGGGAGGACACGTGGGTGGTTACTGTTTGCACTGACTTTTGCCAGTAAGTAAGTAAGTGTGTGTTATTTTGTGTAACCAAATTCAATTTCTGTGTTAAATTGGCTTTTGGAAAAAGGCGGCTAAAAGTGTTGAACAGTTCAAGTTGCCCTCAAAATAGACTCGGAATATCTGTAATTATATGATAGTCTTTTGTGTAATTGCTTTTTGATGTAGCCAAGTTGGATTTAATTTGCATTTGAAACCAGTTAACTATCAGTTCGATTACATAAAACGAGTCCCGAAACCCAACCCCAAATCATTCCAACTCTGGCGATTGTCTAATGTAATTATGTCTGGCACAAATGGTTAATAATTATGTAGGTTCATTCTTGTCTTTATAGATGATGTTCTCTCACAATTTTCCAGTCATTAATTGGGTCAAATATTTTTGGCTTATTAACCATAAACATTGGCTGTAAATGGCCTGAATTAACCTCAGCTGCGTTTTCAGCAATCAATCGAAATTTACACGCACCGCATGCATTTTATTTAGAGCCACTGTGGCGTTAATGAAATTAACTTGAAAACTTTACAAAGAAATTTAAAAAACAAAGCGGAAAAGAGACAGAGAATTAACCAACTGGCAAATGAGGTAGCACAATAGGAAGAATAATAATATTAAATAATAGAAAAGACCATTTAAAAGGCGTGAAGGCGCCACATGAGGTGTAGCCGCCACAGTAGCCGCAATCTCAGACCCCAGACCCGGACTCGGACTCAGATTCAGATTCATATTCAGACTCGAACTCAAACCTAAAAGTCAAATCGGGCCCACACCGAGTGCGTAAGTTAATTGCGTGAGCTGGAGACCAAAATGAACAACAGCCACATTAAAAATAACAATAAAGAGGTGAATGAATGAATGACGTCTCATATGGGTTATGAATCGAATGAATAAACAGCCTTCAATTTCAATTACTCGTATGCCTAAACTTTATTCACATGTGCCAGATATTTGAATAATTATTTTATGATAATAACTAAAATTAATAATGGTGACTAAAGTTAATCGTAACCCTAAAGTAAAGTTTCTGTTAAATTAAAATTTATATTGAAGCATGTTTTAAAAGCTAATATTTAAGTTTGAACTCTTTTCAATTATACAATTTTTTACTCATTATAAAACTAGTAATGAGAGTTAATTACCACTGAATTTGTTTTATTATTACCATTAGTAAATTTAATTTAAAAAGTAAAGGGAAATATCAGTTTAAACAACTTATGAATGAACTGAACTATTGCATTATGAATCAAGTTTTATTCGTTCCACTATCACATGTGAAAGTTTCAACTGAATGTATCCAGTATTCAACATTCATTCATAGACTCAAAGTTAAGAGAGTTAGAGATGGAGACTGAAACCAGCAAATTGCCTGATCGACAGTTCAATTAAGCAATGATTTTGAATTTGAATTTAAATTTAAAATTATCTTTTTGGCCATTAGCTGTGGCAATTAAAGTTGGCAGCTGGAAATATTGGGTTGTTAACAAATTGAACTATGAGCAACAAAACGGTCAAGTTGAAATGTTAAAAGGTTCAAATTAAGCCAGCTACTGACAAGATGAGTTGAGGTTCAGCCCACACTTGGCTAATTGAGCGTGGCCTAAACAATAGTCAAACTGGTCAAAAGCAAGAGAGCCTGCTTTGCTCCAATTTGCGGCTATATGAGCTGAGCATTCATAAAGTAAAGTTAGGGACAAATTGACGTTAATCGCGTCACTCAGATGATTTGACAGTTTCTCAAAAATAAGAAAGATAAATACAATTTGTTGGCCATTAGGCGGCGGCCTAATTGAAATGTTATTAGCCGAAAAAACAAGTTGGGCTTATGCTCTTCATTCGAGCGGCAACAGGTATGGATTGAAAAGGAAATGCACAAAATGTTTAACATCTTCCGGCGCAGGCGCAACTCAGAGATACAAAGATACAAAGATACAGAGATACAAGATATCGAGCTCATATCAAAAAACGAAACAAGCCATAAACAAAACTGTCAATCAAGTGTGTTAAAGTGAAGTGGTTTAAGGTGATGCGAGTTGAGGTTGTTGTTGTTATTGCCGTTGTTCTGGTTGTTCTTCTTGTTGTTGTATATGTGGCAACAAAAGCGGCTAATAAGCCGCAAGCCACAAGCCGCAACACCGACGCACGTTTAGCTCGCTTCGGACACGCATTAAAATCATTAAAGCGACTTTAATGCTCAATTTAATGCCGCGTCAACTCGCCTCTGAATGCGAATGTGAATGTAAATACACTCAAAAAAAAAATAAAGAATATTAAAAAGAACAATATCATTTTATGATACATCTGAATCAGTCAATTTAATGTGTGTACAGTTTAATTATAATTTAAATTTCCAAACCCTTTCAAGGTAAAAGGTGTTGGAAGAGTTCAGACCCCAATTACTTTTAAAAATCTGAACCGATTTCTTAGCGGAATTTTCAAAATATTAACTTTTGCTCATGTTTAAAATGTATATAATTTTTAAAATAAATGTGATTAAAAGAAAATTTTAATGTGGCTTTTCAAATATTAATTCTTTTCACTTTAGTTTTACTCAGAAATTTTCATATTCACATTGGTATTAAATCAACTATGATTGCATTTATTTGTACTATGCGTTCTTCTCTGAGTGTATTCATGAATCAATAAAGTGATCTCTCCCTCTTTCCTTCTTCTCTTCTTCTTTTCTTCTTTTCTTCTGACTTTTTCTCCTTCTCAGCTTGAGCTCTTCTGTTTATCTTGATCTTTGATAATGCAGTTCAACTCAACTTAACTCAACTCACATCCACATCCATGTTCACTTATTGACGCCTAATGCACTTGTGCAGCCAACGCTTTTATGCGTTTAATGAGCATGTCTCTCTTCCCCCACTATTCTCTCTCTCTCTCTCTTTCTCTCCTCCCTCTCTCTTTCTCTCTCTGTCTCTCTTGACGCCACCTCAGCCAGCTGTCAGTTTAAATGCTTTTTGACAGCTTGTGTCTAGCCGCAGTTTAATTATGATTATGACTTTGGAGGCTCACAGTCCGGTTTGGTTGGCTTTAATACCCCACCCCTTTTGCCCCCTCTCTCTCTTCTTACTTACTTGCCCCCTGTTAACCACTTGCAATTTAGCCAGTTTATTTGCTTGCCTCTAATTAAATTGCGGCCATTTAAATTGCGCTTTTCTCGTTGACTTTTTTTTTGCATAAAACCATTTTGTTTGAACACTTTGTTGCATTTTTGTTGCTATTGTTGTTGTTTTTGTTATTGCTGCTGTTGCAGTTGCTGTCAGGTGCTTCTCTCATTGGCCAATTTTGTTGTCTTGGCTTTTTAATTGAATTAATTGCAACTTATTTAATTGATTTCGTCTTCTTTTTGTTTCTGTTGTTTTATTTTTCGATTAAGAATAAACAGGAAACCGGCCGAAATCTTGGCTAATTACTATATTATAATTAAGTTCTATGAAGGACACGGCAAATTATTTTGTATTGCATTTAAACTTTATAAAATATTTAGCTGTTATATTAAAATATTAAAATTGAAATATTGTTAAAAATATGATAATAAAATAAATGAATCAATAACAAAACCCATCTTAGTATTAATAAAAGTAAAGTTCATTATTTTTGTAGGCTCTCTTTAAGCCAAAGTATATACAAATTGTTAATAAATACTATATTATTCCTCTTTTTTCTTTTAACTTCTGGCTTCTGCTTGCCATCAAAATGATAAATCAGACGCCTGTGAAATCAGTGGCAAAAATCATTGAAGATAGTAATAAAATAAAATAACAATGTAACCTCCCATTTTTCACAAGTTGCTAGTTGTTAGTAGATGAGGTTCTTAGAGGCGTGCGACAATCGCATTTTGGCAATCAAAACAAAAAGAAATAAATTATAAATGGCAAGAGGTGAAAGAAAAGAGATTAAGGGTTAAGAGGCATTAGGCCATGTGCTTGCCACCGAGCGGCACCGGTGGCAACGCTGCATAAATTCAACTATAATCCAGTTAAAAAGCCTTCAAGGTAACGAGCTGTTTGGAACCGCAAGAAAAAAGGAATCTACAAGAAATATGTGTGTAAAAAAAGTTTAAATTGGCCAAGAATAGGCAATAACATGGCAATGGCAAAAGACGTTTACGCCCACGCTGCCAAGTTGTGAGTTCTAATCCCCGTTTTGGCCATGTTAACGATTACCGTTGACTGATTTCAGCTTATCAGCTGTCGTGCATCGAGCAAAGGCGGCGCTAAAGTGCAGCCCCGTCAGACGCCAGTTACCAGTTTCGGTCTTGGCCAAATAACAACTTGACTAAGACAGAGAGAAAGGGATAGAGACAGAGAGAGAGAGAGAGAGAGTGGGTAAAGGAGAGGAAATACAAATGCTAATATAATTTTGCGATTGTGTTTGTTGATTGTTTGGCACAAAAGGTTGCAACTGTAATTGAAATCGATTTGCAGTTATGCTTATCGTCAAACACTTTTAGGCAGGTGAGACTTTTGATTTGTCAGCTAATGCGTAAATAATGGCACAACAAATTTGATTTATGGCTATAATCAAGAATGCAAAACCTTTTGGAGAACTGTAGGAACTGTTAAGGAACCCTTGAACCCAATGTTTAATTTGATATGAAATCTAAGATTTTTTCTTTACAAATTTTATTGTATTTTATTTTAAAACAATCAATAAAATAATACGATTCATTTTACAAACTTTAAGTGTCTCTTTTAAGTTCTCAAATAACTATGTGAATGATACTTGCACGTTAAATGTATAGAAATTAAAGTCAAGCGCAAAGGTATCATTCAAGTTGACATTTCTTTAACATAGCTATTTTAAATATTCTTGGCTTAAATACTTACCATCACTACCTTCAGCTTGAAGCTGACCCTGTGCTTGGCCATTGCGATTCTTTAGGCCAAGTATAGCATCAATTGTATGACGAGGCGTTAAAGTTTGACCGCCTGCACCAAATTTGCGTGCATTGTCCTTGAGCGACAATTCGCTATCTGTAAATGCAAAGAGAGAAAAAGAGAGAAAGTGTGTAAGAGAGAGAGAGACTGTGGTGAGTGGTGGGTGGTTTTAGGTGGTTGTGTGGTGCATGCATGTGAATTAAAAGCCTGTTTGCCAACAGTTTGGAAAGTCAATTAGGCGCACGGCAAGCGAGAGAGCAGCGACTGCTATGCAAATTTGTCAGCTATTTTGAAAGTATTAAAATGTTGTGCACACACATTTACACACACACAGACACACACACACGCGGGCATACACAACTTTATTTACAGTTTTAACGAGCTAAAAACTGTAATTGCAACTAAGCGACACATTGCATATTTGTGTGTATGGATTTGTGTGTGTTTCTAATGAGAGTTTGTCATGCTCTGAAAAGTAGGCAACGTTTTTTTTTCTATCGCTGTCGCTGGCGATCGTTTAATATAGTTTTAATGAATTTTGAAAAACAAACTGCAAATGTTTTCATATTGAAGTTGTTCGCATGCCTTGGCAATTAGTTTATAATTTGCAAATTATTTTAATTGTCAGCTTTGGGTGCATGTTAATAAGCCAAAAACGCGGCCTCAAAATGCAAAACAAGAACGCGAACACGCAGCAAAAAGTATGTATGTGCAACACACACACACAAGCGCTGTTGCTGCCACACACATACATCGCTTTCATGTGCAGCAACAATTTGTGTTAATTAAATCGGTAATCCGTAATGGCAAACGCTTTCCGGGAACTAAACATGCAGTTCTAAAGCAGGAATTGCATATAAGAGTTATGAGTTTTCAAAACAAAACCACAAGAATTATTTAATTGAATAAAAACATTGCCAGACGTACTTTATTTTCGTGAGGTATTTTGGAACAAGATAAATGTACTTTTATAATATCTATTTTAATAAATAAAGATTTCTTCAATTAATAATTAAGTAGCAAAAATCACATTTCCTTTCAATTTGTATTAAACAATTTTGTAAATCAATTTCCAAATTAAAATTTAAATTCAAATAATTATAATATTCCAATCTCTAACATAACTTTTGCTTTTAGTTTAAAAATACAATATTTTTATAAAAATTTCTTGTTATCAAAGTAAAATTAAATATAATTCGAAACAAACTTTTATTTAAATTGTATTATTTAATATAGTTTATATAAAATATCTATTTAATATGGGAAAATAAATTATCATATAATACTTTTTTAATTTTAATATGAAAATAAATATTGATTTATTTCTTGATAATATGTAAATAATTTAAATTCAATAAATAGCTATTATTTTAATTTTCAAAGTTGTATAAAGACGCTATCTCTGCCGTCGGCTGAATTTCTGTAATTTCCCGGTTTTTTAAACTCACCCTCTGTAATCACAGTATTGTTGTTGCCCAGATGCGCGTAATGCTCCTGGAACTGTTCCAGATTCTTGAATTTCTCCACAATCAACTGCAGATTCTTAGCATCTCGTACATTGCCGAGTAAATGACGCAAATGCTCGAGTTGCTTCGGTTGCAACTTGTGATTGCCGCCGCTTTGTTGCACCAACTGCTCGAAAATGTGCTGAAAAGTCTGCTTATTTTGCTGCAGTTGTTCCATGCTGCCGGCAACTAAAGAAGCTGTTGGCGAGGCAGGTGCCACAGTGGCATCTACAGTGGCTGCCATGGGAGGTGTCACGGCTGTGGTCTTTATATCCATATTATTCACTTTATTAGAATTGTTAATTTTCTTTAATTTAAATTAATTAAGTAGCTGAAACACACACACAAGCACTTTCAACTTTTGTTGTTTTTATTTCTTTAATTCATAGAAATTGTTTCAACTTTAGCGACGGCGTTGAACTTGAGTTTATCCTCTTCAACACTTTTCACTGGGTTTGCAATTATTTTCCTTTGCTTTTCTGATATGCCCAAAACGAAACCGTTACTCAACCGCAACCGTTGCGCACCGTGCCACATCAGAGTTGGCAATAAACAACACGAGGCGACCAACAAATGTGGATAGCGTTGAGTTTTCGAGTCGAGAATCAAATTGGAAACCGGTTGCATGTGAGTTTCAGACTCTGTCTGTGTATGTGTGTTAATGGGCGGAGCTTGTTCCCAGAGAGAGAGCTAGAGAGTGTGAGTGGGAGAGAGAGAGAGGAGTAGAGTTGGAGAGAGAGAGAGGGAGACAGGCAGCGCAGGCGCTGAGTTTTATGAGACACTGTTTTGTGGCAAGCAAAGGGAGGCAAGTTGTCAATCTTCCAGCACGCGTGCCATTGTTGTGCGAGTGTGCGTGTGTTTGTGTGAGTGTGTGTGTCAGTGTGTGTATGAGTGTGTGATAACTAAGGCGATAACTTCTTGTTTGCCAGCTGTTTGATGTGGCATGCAACTAATAGCAGTGCTCTTGCAACTTGATGCAAGATTATTGCCAGCAATTACATCAAAAATTGATAACTGCAAAGTGCAGACACTCTCTCTCTCTCTCTGTCGCTATCTTTCGCACTGTCTCTCTCTCTTTTCACCCGCTTATCTCTCTCTTTCTTTTACACGCTCTCCTCTGTCTGTCTCTATCACTACATAAGTGGATTTTTGTTAATATCCTGCTATTGTTACAAATTTGCAAACTGATTGCGCCGCAACACAACTTGCAACTTGCCACAGACTTGAGGAAATCAACTTAAATGTTAACAGACAGAGCTGCCACACAGTTAACTGTTACCTTTTTTTGTGGCACAGATTTATGAGTGTTAGTTTTGATATAAAACGCTTTTACCTGTTGGCATGAGTTGCGGTTTTTTAGTCTCGTTTTGAACTCAATTCACTTCACTTCACTTGACTTCAACTCATTTGCTCGTTTACGCTATCTTCCATTACACGTTAAATGAAAATGCCCGACAGTTAGACAGGCAGACAGACAGACGGACAGACAGTTAGGGAGCAAAGCAGTCAGCCTGTCAGCCCTTTTATCCTGGCCAGGTCCTTTAGCCAGCGATTCGATTTGTGCCAACTAATGAGCTCTTAATGTGCGTTTATTCTTACGCATAACGAGCTTGCCAAACGTAATTATCTCCAGAGTGTATGAGTGTGAGTGTGTATGTGTAAGAGAGAGTCACTTGCTGTATGTGTGACAGAGAGAGAGAGAGTGAGATAGAGTGAGAAAGAGAGAGAGAAAGAGGCTGGGGTCTGCCATGTTGGCGCGCTGCTTAATTGAAGTGGAGCGTCGACTGCCTTTTGTGGGGCGTGTTGTGTATCTGTCTGTGTGGCTATCTGTCTGTCTGTGTGTGTGTGAGTGTGTGTATAGGTTTGTGTGTGTGTGTGTGACAAGTGCCTTGCGTCATTTTCATTTGCGCTACATCCGCAGCATTTATGTGTTTTATTATACCCTGTGAAAATGAATATGAAATGGCTGCCATACCAAACTTGCCACTATAAAGCAATAAGATTAAATATCTAATCAATTAAATATATAAAAATACTGAATTATAACTTTACTAAGATTAACTGTTGGTCTTCTCAAATATATATCATATATTTCTCCTTTTTCACATATCCAATACTGAAAAATATATAATTGTTGTATAAACAATGCCCAACAAATATTTATTTTTAAGAACTTTGCATGAAGGTATAGACAGTTTATTAAGTATTTGTTTTGACAAATTGAAAGACTCTAATATTTGATATTTAATAAGATCTCATTACTTAAATTTCTTATTTCGTTCAATGAATCATAAGCAATTATATTAAAATGAGCAAGAAACAAAAAAACTTAAGAATAAAACAGAATACAACAAAACAATTACTTGACAAGCTTATCATGTATTTCTATAAGGCACAAATAACCTTAAAGAAATCAGTGCTCCAATAATTTAATGCGTAAGTAAACACCTTTAGACGTAATGAGGTTTACAGGGTATCTGGCATTCTATTACTCTTGCACTCATATTTTTTGCTGTGTTTTAAATTAATTTGCTTTTAATTTGCTTTATTATGTGGCAATTTCTCCTGCTTCGTACTTTTAATTAGTTTGCTTTTATCGTTAAGCTGTTAAGGGGTTGCCTCAACTTTATGCTGTGGCAGCTTTTTCCCGCTATTTCCTGGCTTTTCTTCTAGCTGCTGCTGTTGTTGTTGTTAGAGTTGTTGCTTGTGTGCTTTTACGCATATTACGCATACGACGCGTATGCGTATGATGGAAGTGGATAAGATTGATGTTAATGCTCTTGGGTTTTGCTTTAAGGACACTAGCATAAATGTAAAGAATCAATTTAAATTCACATTCAGCTTATTTTCAGTGTTTAACAAGCTGTGATATGATCTCTGCTGACAATGACAAGCTGTTCATCTGCTTAGCACTTTATTTAAGCCTTATCTTGAGACACACATCAAATCGGGCTGGGCATGCGCAAAATTAAACCAGTTTTTAGGTACCTTTTGTTTTTCATCTCACTCACACTTCTCTTTCCCACTCTTTCTGTCATTTATTCTCCCCTTCCAACAGTTCAAGCGCTCTCTTTAACAGAAGGCGTGGCCTAAACCAGTCACTGTAGTGCCTGCAAAGAGAGAGAGAGCACACAGACGAGAGAGCGTTAAGTGCGCTTCGACGCAGTTCAAGTACACACACATACACACACAAATTCACTCAATCAAACACACTCTCTTACACACACACACACACCTTGTGGTAGACCATTGAAAAAGTGATGAAAATAACTCTCTGTCACTTTATTGGCGCTTAACGAGTTTGAGTTGATGAAGAATTTAATTTATGATGCTGCTCACTCTACTCTTGGCAAAAGTGTAGAGAGAGAGCAGAGAGTGTCAAGAAGAGTGGGAGACAGGGAAGTGGGCGGTTTAAACGCTCTTAACCGCAGCGAGCACAAGTGCAGATGCAGACCCCAAAAAGTTTCAAAAAAAAAAGGGAGGCTGAGAAATTAATGAACTCGTAACTGTCGCTTTGCCAAATTGGGCTGGCGCATGTGTGTGTGAGAGAGAGATAGAAAAAGAGAGGTAGCATATATGTGAAAGAGAGAGAGAGAGAATGAGAGAGAGGGAGAGGCAGAAACATACAGCAGCAGCAGCCGCCGCCAGACGTCAAGCTTTGATGATTTAATTTTCTGGTCTTCTAATTTAATTTTATTATAGAAATACAGAGACGATGTGTGTGAGAGAGTGTATGTGAGTGAGCTAGAAAGAGACAGTAAACAAGAGAGTGAAAGAGAGACTGAGAGACAGGGAGGAGGAGAGGCTGTCACACACATACGAGCAAGCATAGACATACATGCAAATTCGTTAATGGAAAATGGTGGCGTTTAATTGAAAAAGGAAGTACGCCAGGGGCAGGAGGAATAAACGCAAGGACCAAGTACAGAGTTCAGTTCAGGATGAGTTCAGTTTTTATCCAAATTAATTTCCATGTGTGTGTGTGTGTGTACCACTCACACACTCTCTCTTTCTCATTTCTCTCTCTCTCTCTCTCTCTCTGTCTCTGTTTCTTTTTTAGTGCGGTTGCCTTTGCAATAACAATTTGCAATTAAAGTTATTTGTTTTCCAGCGCACATTATTAATTGACAGACTGTCGAAGCGAAGCGGGAGAGCCCTTTTTATATTTATATTCATTATATATTTTTTATGCAAATATAAAAATTATGTTTGCCCTTAAAAATGGGTGACTTAGCATTTTGTAGATTGATATTTAACAGGCAAATAAAGGCAAGTGAAAAATTATAAAATAAAATAGTTTTTAACTCAGCAGTATATGCAATTTAACAAATTTAAAATCAATGCTTTGTTTATGGATAAAGTTAAAGAGTTGCAAGTATAAGTAATTAGTTGTTGTATAAGTAGTTAGTAGTAGTAGAAAGAAATTAATTTAAAGTCTAATAACAGGGTAACTCTTAGTCGAGTAAACACAATTGATGCACCTTGAAGTTACTTTTTTTGTTGGTCTGCCTGCATAAAGTTAATTGATTTAAAAATGCGCTGATAATTACAAAATGGCGTTAATTAATCGTCAGCCACACACATATTGATTTTACTCCAACAATATTTAATGATTAACAATTAAGAGTGAAGTGAATTACGAATTTGCGAATTGAGAATTGCGAACTGCGATTTATGATTTTCTGCCTCCGTCTGGCTCTACACTTTTGGCTCTCAACAAGCTTTCTGCCTTAATAAAACCAATTAAAATTCATTAGCAGCGAATTTTCCAACACAAACACACACACTTATACATATACATACATATATAGAGACTTATACAATCACACACTAATGCCATCATGCGCTCGTTTTCTCAATTATTCATTCAATTTTCGTGGCACAAAAGCCGCATCCAGCTTCAGGTTCAGCTACAGCTTCAGCTTGAGCTTTAGCTCCGTTTTCTATACATATTCATGCAGCTAAATGAAAATGGGAAAAGCGGCAAAACGGCAAAACGGCAAAACGGCAACACTTAAATGCAATTTACCTCAATTTCGAGCAACCACTACACACACAACTTCATCATCATCAGCATCATTATCATCATCATCGTGTTGCCAAGCAAGTTATTCCCATCACAACGTCGTCTTGGCAAAGTCTTCAATCTTGCATCTCTTTCTAGCTGCCACCCGCTATCCAACTTGGCCCATTTAGAGCATCTTAACGTCTTTTCATGGCACTTACATCGTCATTCTATTCGTCTAATTTCATTTTCTTGCCATTTTCCAAGTCGTGAGCCAACTCTGCTACTGTGCCACAAATTGTTTTTGTTGTTGTTGCTGTTGCTCCTGCTCCTTGTTGCATCCACAAGATTTGGCAGCTCATGCGTTTTTCTAATTACATTCAATTAGAATGTTGATTGATATGTTTGTCTTGCTACAGATTGAGGCAACATAAGAGCAGCTGCTCCATTTGAATTGTCATTCAAGATTAGTTTATTGACTCATTGAATTAATTTAAACATCCTTTCTGAAGAGTATTTTACCATTTGTTAAACCAAAATCATCTCAAAAACTAATTTAGCTGAAACTTGAGTAGTTCTTTTTAATTTTAATCAAGTCTTATTATCATTTCTAATCATAAACTTGACAAACCTAAACTTGAAATAAAATCCAGCTTTATCAGAAATTCATACTTAACTTTATTGACAATGTTTGATAAAAAATTTGTATAAAATGTATTAAACAAAATATGCAAAATATTAATAATAGTTATTCATGCACATTTATAAAAAATACATTTTGCTGATAAACTTAATTAATAGTATTCATAGTTTAATATCAAATATGTTGCTTATTTCGAGTTTTAAATAAGTTTGTCTCTTTTGTAAACAATTTTGAATTGATTAGAAACAAGTCGATTGTCGATTATGCATAATATTTAGTATTCATTTAAAAATTGGCAACAATGGACTAATGATAACAATTAGTTTTATGTTCTTTGTTAACAGTTTCTCATTAATTTGCTTTAAAATTAAAACATTTTCCACATAATTTGCATAATTTTGGGCCAAAGCATTTCGGGTATTTGAATTAATAAATTGAGTTATGCTTTTTAATTGCAAATTTGATAAATTTGGCAACATTTTGCCAACAAATGAGAAAGGCCTCTGTCGCTATTTGTCATAAATTGCAATAATTATTTAAACAAAAACAATAACAACAAAAAAGAAGAAATCGAATAGAATTGCAACGAAACGAATCGTGACCAAAAATTACGCTTTATTTTGTGAAATTGCAATTCAATTAAGTTCTCAAAACATTCAAATTGCGTTTGTCCATTTCGCAAATGTTGAGAGTGCCACAGCAGCAACAACAACAACAACAGGAACAACTACAAAAACAATTGGAATTGCAATTGCAATTGCAACAACAACTGAACCGAAATTTGTTTGTATAATTTCATTAGCGTTGATTTGCAGCAATTGCAATTGCAATTTGGTCCCAAATTTGGCCTGTTTCTGATTATAGAAAACCAGAATACACTACTTATACTCTACAAATAGAAGAGGGAGAGAGAGAGTAGTTATATTGGCAGACTGCTCTCTCCCTTTCCAATCAAAAGTAATTACCAGAAACTTCCTTACTTCCTGCTCCTGCTCCCAATCGTACTTCGATATACTCGAACTATGATAATTAGAAGCTGCAATCACAAATCTGCCTATGTATGTCTGTGTGTGTGTGTATTAGAAAGAGGGAGAGAATGTGTGTGTGCCAGTCAGGATCGAGACAAGGGTGCTTCACCACAGGAGGTCCAATCCCAGCCAGCATTCAGATTCGAGATGCCCAAAAACCAATGCCATAACGTACTGGGCAACATGTCCGCAACAGTTTCCGCTGCACTAACACAATTATAGAGCGCAGACACACTCACACACACATACACTCACACACACACATACTGAAATTCTGACACATGGCTGACTACACACAGAGCCATATCCTGGGGCGCTGTTACTGCCCCTCTTAAACTGAAAGCAGCGCTGCTTAATGCTGCTTTGAAGGACTAATTAGTGGATTACTAAACTCAGCAACAACAACAACTGCAATAACTACAACAACAACAACAATCTGATGAAATTGTGCATAAGATTTGCTTTAGACGAGACAAACTAATTAGGTTTTTGGAAAGAAATGTAAGGGAAAAGGAAAGGAGTTTTATATTTCTCAAAAAATAAATAATGTTACTAATTGGCAAATTAATTAAATTAATAAAATCGTATAAATTTCTCCGAAATATTGAATATATTAATATTTTAATTTAGATTCCAATGAACGATACGATCTCCTAGTTCCTGAACAGGACGAGCATTACTTCTGATTCGAGTTCCATTTGGACTACGAAGTTTTCGGATCTCGTGAAGTTGACGTTCTCCAATGGCCAAGGGAATGGGATTGATGAACCACTCAACACCACGATGGCAAGGTGGTTCCGTCATAGAGCCATGATAGCTATAGAACTGAGTGTAGAATGCCGGCATCAGGTAATAGAGAGGAAAAGGAGGAATCTCCACAGACTGTCCGGGATTTTGAATTGCAACAAGATATTGGATGATGACATCGAGAAAGGGATTATCCGTGGCTAGAGAGAACATATAGGAGACCATTAATAAGCCACGACTTGAGGCATTTTCAATATCGCTGGCATTCGAGTGAAGGCATTGCATCTCGAGGGGAAAGTGTTCATTATCCAGGGTGTGCTCTGAACCTGTATCATTATACCAGCTCCAACGAAAACTGATCTCTTGAAAGCTGAAGCTATTAAACAAATCGGCACCATCAATACAGGGTCTCTCTCTTTGAAATGTCGCACGCAATACCAAAGTATGTCCATTATTCTCCAGTAAAATACCCGTGGGTAGCTCGTCATATCCACACCATATCAAGGGAATCTCAAAACAACACTCTGTCACACAATCTGTATCGATATTTATCGGACTCTGATTGTTAACGGCACTTCTCCAGGTGTGTGGTCCATTCCTAATGCCATAACCAACAGCAGCTGTCGGAATTGAGCCTTCTAGTTTACAGTGATACCACATCGCAACTCCCACGTGAAGATGGAGGACCATCAACAAGGCTACTCCTGAGGCCACAAATAGTAGGAACCAATCCTCTTCCAATAACTCACATAACCAACAAAGAAATTCACTGCTGCCTGTGCAACATTCGCAACTAAAAGTGTTTCCCATCGCAATAAATTGAATGAGCAGTATTTAAAATATTTGACACCCTATTTTTTGTAATGAAACTAATCATGTTTGTTTTCTAAATTGACAGACAGCTATTTCAATGCTATGCAGCCTTCAACAAACTATTGCTATTGTTTTCCTTGTTTGTAGTCTTGCTATAAAATATTTAAAAATTATTTAATTTCAATCAAAAGTTCTTTCTTCTCTTTTTTTTTCAAATAATTCCAAATTTTAACTTTTATGGCTTTGACAAAGCTTTTTCTTTTTAGATATGGTATGATTTAAATTATTATTTTATCTTAAAATTTATTGTGTACAGAAAAATAGGTAAGTTTTAAAATTAAATATTTTTCATAATTTCAATTAAAAATTTCTTATTTTCCGCATTTCTTCCTGATAAAACTTACTTGACAAATTTTGAGACTCATTGTAAAAAGAGTTTCAAACAATCACATAAAACATTGTCGTGCAGAACAAGAATCTTTAATTTAAATTCCTTAATAAATGACAGTGACTCCCAGCAGTATCAAAGCGAAAGAAAATCTCAACTTCCGGCAAAACTTATCACTTGTTAGGCACGTCAAGTACTTTTAGACTGACCCTCGCTATTTGCCAAAAATTTCTAATTAAATGCGCTGAAAAGTTAATTATTTTCAAAAACAAATTTACGCAATTTGCAATTTATTTGCATTTGCATTTTTGGAGAGTTGTTGTTGTTGTTATTATTGTTGCTGAATGTTTTTGCATAAATTAATTACGCGCTGCTAAAACACAGGAGAACTCTTTAGATACGGAAATGACTTGCACAAATATCCTGTAGCAAGGCTGCATTTTGGATAGGTTAGGGAAGAAGGGTAATAGGGAATAGAGAATAGGGAAAGGGGTGTCGCAAAGATATTAATTAGTTTTGTATACAAAATACGAAATGCGCATTAAAAGCGGAAATTATTTTCAGCTCCACTGCCCAAAAAGGACACTTATTATTTAGCTGTTTTTTTTTGCCAAAAATTTAGTTTTTTTTGGAACATGGAAATTGTAGCTGAAATTCGAGACTTTGCGACCAGCTCCGAGATTAGCATAAAGTTATGAAAAGCAATCAGAATAGCGGCACACGCCACGCCCACTCCCGCCCCCCGTCGAAGAATAATATTAAATAACGCACAAATTGGGAAATGCATTTAAAAGGCAACTTCATGCCCTCTGAGAGACCACCACTCTCTCACTCGTTATCTCTCTCTCTTTCCCTCTCTCTCTCTATCTGTGATTCAATTATGACAGTTCCATCAAATTGTTGCCTTGATTTGATGCGTTGCCTCTCGACTTTTTGCACTTGTGGGAAGTAGGCGTTGACATCTGCCAAATGTTACAAATATTTCATGTTGACTTCCTTTTGTGGCTCACTGTGATTTCAGTTGTTCTTGATGTTGTTGTTGTTGTTGCCTCGGGCGTTTTGTTGTTTTTCAACATGCACGCAAATTGAGGGGTAAGCATGTGGCATAAACGTAACACTAACATTGTTATATTAAACCCGATGCTCGAGGGTCCACAATCACAGTAATAACTCCCCATAATGCCCAACTATAGCCTGAGGCAGTTGTTTAGATTTTCGATCAACCAACCACTTTTGGTACTTCGGGGTTAATTGACTTGCAATTTAATTATAAACATTGAAATAAATCTAACTAAACGAATCTATTTATCAGTCATCTAAACATATAAATGAAAGTCTTTGTGCTGACTGATTGACTGACCGACTGATTTATTGGTTGATAGTCCAAATTCATTATTAATACTCTAAATAACTTTAATTTTCAAATGGTTGAGATCCTTCTGTGTTACATCTGCTACTTTGACTAATGCTACTGCTTACCCCTACTACTTCTACTACTATTAATAATATCACTACTATGCATTAGATCTACTACTAGTATTTGTACTGCTAGTACTACTACTACTAGAGCTGCTACCACTATTAGTACTACAATTATTGAAACTCCCGCTAGTTCAACGATTACTATGTTCGAAATTTCAAAAATGTCACAATATGAATTGAAATTTCATTTATATGAGTCTGAAAATTATTCGACTTGTTTATTCGTATAATTTTATACTTCTTATAAATTCATATATTTTATAATTTCTAAAATCTTTTACATTTTTCTATTCTTTGACTACAAATCTACTTAAAGATGTCTGACTCATTCGGGAACTGTGATGAAAATCCAAATCTTTCTGCGGTCGCAGGCGAATTGCAGCCTATTAACCAGAATCTCTTGAGGCATGAAGTCCAATTGACTACTCGTCGCAAGACTTTGCGTAAAGAATTAACCGAGACTAAGACAAATACAGAGAGACAGTGGGAAGAAACAGCACAATTGAAAGACGAATTGAAAGGATGGGAATATAATATACAAAACTTTGAAAAGGATACTAGTTCCAAATATGATCATTCTCTACAACTGGTCGACTCTTCTGAAGATTCCGACTATTATTCAGAGTGCACTTTTACCGAAATGCCTTCTGAGTTGATTGATAATTTTAATGTCACCCCGGACTTGCATGAAATTCTTGAATCGAAAGAGAAAGCAGATTCCATCGTTGTTCCTCACATTTTTGGAGAGCGGATTATTTTATATAAAGAACCCGGAGACACGGACGGAACTTATCGTAACAAGTTGCTCAATCGATGCCAGGACATAGTGCGACCCTATGGCATTTCGATAAACAATTTCTCTACATCCTGGTCAACTGGTCATGCCTTGTGCGCCCTCATTCATTATCATGAACCAGATCTCATCGATGAGAGCTACTTTACATGTACTAACTCTGATGTCACCCTGGAATATGTATCTGACATAATTAAATCACTCGGTGTTGAGTTCATTGGTAGCTTGGTCAAGTTCTTTCAACAAGATCATCCCAGTTACGTCAAGTTTTTCACTTTTGTCAATGCTCTATACCGCGCTCTGTCATTTTTGGAGTGAAACTCAAAAATATTGTTAAATCAACATTCGTGAATATATTTATTTAATGCAAAATATCATGTAAATATTTCTTCGGTTACAATACAATATAATTCCTTTCTTGTCATTTACTGTGAAATATCATATCATCCAAAATATTTGCATTTTCAGAACGGAATAATATAAAGGTTAAAGGATTGCCTTATTCTTTAATAATAATTAATAATTTCTTCCTCTCTCTAGGAACATAGCTTTGTAATAAAGTAAATGAATTTGTAGCAAGTTTAAACTAAAGGAACACTTCTTTCTTTTTTCATTCCACTTCTAAGAAATGTCTTTTTGTTTAACATATTTCTACTAATATATTAAATAAGGGACTTTATCATCTATTCACATTAGCTGTAAGGTTTACCTATAGCACTGTGCTTTGTCACTTTCTTTTATATTGCAACTTTCAACGATTGTCGGCACATTTCCCAGGTGTTTCCCAGGTGGTTAATACACTGACAACTCACTTAAATGCAGCTCCAATTGAGGCAAACAAATTGACGCTGACAAACATGCGAAAGAAATTTCCGTTTCCGTTTGAAAAACTTCGTTAAAGTGACGCGAATTCAATTGAAATCGTTGTGCAGAAAAGCAGCAAAAGAAAAGTGAAAAAAATGTGAACTGCAAGTCCTGGAAGGAGTTCTCAAAGCGGTTTCTCGAGCCTGGAGCTAAACAAATTTTAGCCGAGATTCGATTTGAATTGATGCTTACAAGTATATCCCTTAAATCAGTTAAACGCATTTGCCGATTAAGCCAATGAGTCCTTGAGTCCTTTAGTCCTTCAGAGTCCTGCTCAGCGGGCGTCTTCTTGTCAGGCGTAAAATTTCACACATTATTTGTATGCTCTGATAACATGGTCTATAGTTTTTAGGTTATCTACCAGCTGATAATGTTAATATGCGCCGCAGGACATCAAACACATACTCAACAATTCAACTTTGTTTTGGCCAATCCGCTTATCGTCCTGGAGTTATAGAGAGGGACGGAAAGAGACAGTGTAAGTGTTTTCAATGGCAGGATTATCGTTTTACAAGCCGAGTGCGATTGTTAAATGAACAGCAAGGATGCGTCAAGGATGTCCTTGTTTACCTGCCTGTCTTTCAGCTCCTCAACCACAACAGAAACCACATTTCTTTGCTATTCGACTGCGACTTCTGTTTGTCTGTCCCTTTGTCCATTTGAGCGTGTGATCACAGGATCGTTTTGCAGCCATGTTGCAAATCGAGGACACTCGACAACTTTTGTATCTACAGTAGCTCTCATTTGCAGACGGAGAGAGAGAGAGAGCATTCTCAGCTGCCTGAAAATTGCCTGGAATGTAATCGTGATCCTTATCGCAGCATGCGACCTTTGTGAGGTACTGTCCTTTGTCTGAGCTACTTCATTAGCAGCTTAGGGGCGTTGACGTGTTTGTTCCTTGGCTTGTTTACAATATTGTTACTTGCCCTCATTATGAACTGAAGATACACTAAAAGTATACATTTCCTCTTCCCTGCTCTCCTCTGCTCACTGTTATTTTCATTAGCACAAAGGCAAAGGAAACCATTCAAATGGATGGTATAATTGACAAACCCGAGATTGTTTGCAGAAACAAATACACCTACTTGAGTTTGAGAAATATATCCGTCTATAGAGCAGTGAAAGTGTAGCTTAACACCTGGGAAAATTTATGACAGGCTGCAAAAACAAATGTGTTACATTAGCCTGCGAGTAAAGTACATTTTCTTATTTAAAATTATAACAAAACTGAATGGGTCAAAAGTTGTATTTTTCTAAACCTTTTCTAAGGATCTATAGCAGATGTATTACAATGAATAATACAAAAGTGAAGCAACAAGCATTCAGTTAAATGGTAATCTTTATTTTATACAATTTATAATTGCTTAATTAAAAGTAATCTTAGTTTCAAAATATTTAATTTATGCAATTTAATTTGCGCGCCATGAGAAAATTTAACAGCAGTTTAACATAAAGGTTGCTTAACAGTTGAGTGAGCTGAACGCACACGACTGTGCGTTTCTCATATGTAATTTCTGCTAAGCTAGCGCTCAACAGTTGAGTAAACTGAACTACGCAAGAATGTGGATTGTAAATACATCCAAGACACACACCGTTTCCACATAGAATACACACAGAGTCCACATTTGTTATGAAATTGTTTTGAACGAATGTTTTGAAATTTGAAAGTGAAAAACATTGAATGTTTTCGGGATATTTTGTGTTAATCAATTAATTTTAAAGGTAAATTAAATAGCTAACAATTTACAAAGTGATATTTAAAAGCGTATAATATTTTGAATACCATGACATTATGTCTTTATATAAACTACAAATACTTTGTTCAATGCTTGAATGTCACTTATATACAAGAACGTTGTGCTCTTGCAAATGTATAATTTAAGTCACATAATAATAAATGGGACAGAGATCTAAGAAAGCAAGAGCTAAAGAAATAAAGTTTATCGTTTGTAAAATTAATCCAAAGACTTATAGAAACCTAAATCGAAATGGATTTCGATAATATTGGTAAGATAGTTTTTGGTATTTGCCAATTTCTGATTCACCGCAAAAATAAAACACAACAAAGTGAAACATGTAACTGTAACTGAAGCAGAGACATAGATAGAGTGAAAGGGTGAGAGAAAGTGAGTGAGAGAGAGACAGACACTAAGCAAGAATAATGCGTTACATGAAACTGCACTAAGCTCAACGTTTTTGGTTGTCTTTTGGCTTGCGAATTTATTTTTTATGCGTCAGGCTGCACACAAAGCAAAAGAGATAGGTTCAGAGGGGGAGAGGGAGAGAGCGAGGGACTGTGAGAGTGAGAGGAGAAATGACTACAAGTTGAATTCATTCAAAGAGACTGAGCCTAGGACTGACTGGAGGCACTAGACAAATTACCATTGAGCAGCGGCCTGCAACTGAAGCCATCCGTCAAGGTCTGTACAAGGCAGTGTTGCCATTTTGGCCTATTCCGGACAGATCTGTCCTTTTTAAACTTTTCGATTCTCTATGCTTTTTTATAGAGTCTAAAATTATTTAAGTTCGTGCACATTTGGTCAGCAGAAAACAGACGTAGATACAACTTCAAATCATATATAAAATAAATAGTTTCCGAATGATATTTACGTCAACATTTTTAACATAAAACTATTTGTACTATTTTCTATGCACCTTTTTATCAATTCTTTATTAAATTAATGGTGTCGCTTAATATTTTCAAATTTTTAATAACTTAATTAAAGTTTGCAGTTTCAATATACAACTATTTATCCTATTTCTGTTCTCGTTTTCTTTTATTTCTATTTGATTTGCTCTGATTTTTTCGCGAGTTGCTGGCATCACTGATCCTAGGAAATGGAAGGAGGATTCCTCTAGAGGAGGGAATTTTGTGGGGGAGGAATCTGATCCTCAAAGGGTCTGGCAAAAATGGTGAGAATGTCAAGAACAGATAAAAACGGTTTTTGGGTCTAGGCAAGGGACAAAAAAATGGGCAAATGGGAGCATATGCCATGACTAATTAGGCAGTCCATCCAAGGGGATACACAACAACAACAGTAGCACTTGGATAGGAAGGGGGTGGTATGGTAGGGGGGGAGTGGAAGGGGTCTTGGGGCTTGCCAATTAAATGCTTAAGCTGTGTTTCTGGTGAGCTTGTCATAAATTTTGACTGATTATGCGTATTCGTCTTTGTCGTGCACTGTCCCAAGGAACCTGCCCAGTACCCCGCCCCCAATTCCAGTCCCCTTCCTCCCTCTTCACCCCATTGACAGCATCCTTTGACATCCTTTTCGTGACAACTGAAGAAATTCTGCGGTTGCTGAGGTCGACGTTGAATGTTGTATTTCGGCACCGCAGCCACAACATACTCTCTCTCTCTCTCTGTCTTTCCCTTTCTCTCTCTCCCCCTCTCTTTGTGTCTCTCCCTCTCTCCGCAACGTGTCCAACGCAATTCATCATTCAATTAAATTGACCGCAGAGCCGCATTTCAAAGTTCCGAGCTCTGAGTTCCGAGTTCGTCGACATCTTTGGGCAATGGCTAAGAATTTGAGTGAAGTTTTAAAGTTGTTGGCCACGCAAATCCTTTAATGCATTTTGTCGTTGCCATCGATTATCCTTTCAATAAACGACCCCTCTGACTGTCAAAATACCAATACAAAACAAGCAAATACGTTGTCGTCGAGACCTCGACTAAAAGATACCCGTTACTCCATTTAAATATATAAATTTTGTATTTATAAATTGATTAAAAAGAGATAATCTTTATTAATTAATTATTCGATCTTGTTATGTTAATAATGTTACACAATTCTTATCTGCGTGGGGTTCATAGAAGTCTTTGGATCAAATTTGGTTGCTCTAGTTCTCATGAATATCTGTTAGACTTCTCTAGGACAATTTTCTCTTGCTAAATTACTTTGCAACGAATACAATATACCCTTTGACTCGATGAGTAGCGGATATAAAAAGCAGAAGAACTCTGCCACCCGAATTCTCGCATGCCACACGTGCTACTCGCAACTCGACTCTTGCCACTCGCATTGCCATTGGCATCTTTTGTAGCGTAAATCTCGCGCTTGATTTATGCGCTGGCTTAAAAGCCAATTGATGTGAACGGAATGGAGTCGCTAACTGGGCTCTTTCCACTCTCCCCTCTCCACTTTCCACTTGCCCCTTGCTGTTGCATGCTGCACGTACAAGTGGCTGCCTCTTGGATTTGCAACAGCGTGGCGGCTTAAGCGATTCTTTGACACAAAGTCAAAAATGCCGAGAATTGCAACAATTTTCGTCTCCTGCCTCAATCGCTTTCCAGTTTAGTATGCCAAGTGGCGCCTCCATGTGGCAAGAGCAGCCTCAGACACTGGCTCTTAGCCATGTCAACTGCCAATATCCTGCCTGGCATTTGGTAAAGTGATTTATGCCTTATTCCTGCACAGCATTTCAAATTACATGCCCAAAGAAAACCACTTCCAATTGACCTCCAGATCTTTTGGAGATAAATATGACGACTCCAATGCAAATATTTTCAAATTCAACTAGTTGCTAGCAAATATTTGCCTAATACATCTACTTTTTGGGCAGTGTAGACGACTTCCATAACAAATGCGCAACAGACCAAACGACTTTGATTAATTAACACGCATTCAACATTTCTGATAACACAAAATCAAAGCGAAAAAAAATAAGAAAAAATAAACTATTGACGACATGAAGCTCTAATAAACGAGCTCAACACCGAATTGAGATGTTTTCACGATTATTTCGCTTGTTTACTTTGCATACACTGCCCCAAAAAAAAAAGGTATTTGGGGTATAATAACTTGCACTTTAAGGTTAATAAATTGGAAAATAGTGAGAAGCAATCAATAGCTAAGTTCGGCTTTTACTTCAACAATTTTAGTTTTCCTTATGATAATTAAATAACTATATTTTCGAAAACTATCTACGATATAAGCATATAAGTAAACTTATTTTGTTTGAGTTTCAAAGTAGAAATTTGTGCTTAACGATATATTGGAAAAATCTTCGATCTTTGAGCTATAATACCTAGATTTACTCAGCTTAGATTCTTAAATAAAATAAATAACCAATTATATATTCAAATTCTAAAGTAGTAATAATTTAGTTCATTTAAAAATTAATTTAATATGCTCTATACTTATTATCATATTTATTTAGATCCATATCTATAGTTTCGAGTTATGAAAAGTCACATTGAGAAAATTCCTCAATGGTTTTCATCATCGTCAAACATCATTTTATATCTGCAAGACATTCGAAAAAATCTCAATAAGTAATTGTTTAGAATGTCTAATCAGACTAATATCTAAAATCATTTGACGTTGCTGTACTCAAAGAGTGAGTATTCTTTTTTTCAGTTCGATTCTGGGATTTGTTTGCCTATCGCATAGATGGACTACCTGTCAGAATCTGAGAAAGGGCTGTGATTTCTTACAGTTCTGAATGTATTTTACTGTATCAGTTACCAAAGTCTACCTCGGACAAAGACACCTCAACAGACATCAATTTGTTTCTTTGTAAGTCTCTGAAAATTTTCGTATGTTTCTCAATTCTTTTTTTCTTAGTTTTTTATTTGTGCTTCTTGTGGTTTTGCTTTGATTTGAGTTTTTAATTAACGCTTTTCGATTTGTTTGCTTTGGTGTTTGTACAGAGATCGAAAATCGAAAAAGTCAAAATTCGGGTACAAGTCAAACTGGACCTGGCTGGACCGTAACATTTGTATTTTTAGGGGAAGGGGCGTGGCAGGTATTTGAGTGGAGTTGTTACCATGGCAAGTTTCATTTTGACAACATTCTTTGTTGGCTAATTCAGCATTTTGCATGCTGCACAAATATAAAATTCCGCTGAAAACGTCCTGACAACTGTCCGGGCAGGGGGAAAGGGAAGTCAAGAGCAGAAACTAATAAGCGAATAGGACAACAGGTGAGTGGGCGAGACGACACGTGGCAGAGAAGGCAGAGAGACGACAGCAAATGAATCTGAAGTCTGAAGGTGCTGCCCAGGTTTCCAAAATGCCACGCGGCACAATCTTTATCATCATTCTGCCGAGAGTTATGCTTTATACAAATTCCACAGCTGCCGCCCCCGTAGTTGACTTTTGGCAATAACTGTAAGAGCTGTGGTTGCACTGGCAACCGTTTTTGCAGGAAGACAAAGAGATGGAGGGATGTTGATAATAAAAGCTGCGCCGATTTCATAATGTAGCTAACTGTTATCGCCTATCGCTTATCGATATACAATCACCTTTTATCGCTGTGTACAGCAATTATCCCCGCCCCCTCACACACAACATGTTACGTTTTCATGGGCGGAGCTTGTGCTTACGCATAGCAATCAGCCTGTTGTCCTGCTCACGGATATATGCTGCATCAGTGAGAGCAAGACAACGAGCTGTATGGTTGCAGGCTGCTTAAGCTAAGATGGCAGGCACACAACTAGCGTTGTCTCACTCTCACACAGCGACACTCTGCAAATCAATGTGGAAGTTAAGCAAGTTGGCAGTTGGCAGATAGAAAAGCAGATAACACGCGACTTACCCGCTTTTCGCTTTATGCTTTTCGCTTGTCGATTGCCAAAAGAGAGAAAGGAGAGGGTGGAAAGGGGTGGCGATTGAAATCATCGTCAGCAGCGTCGCCAGCGTCGTCGACGTTAACGCTAACGTTAACGTTATCATCATCGGAGTCAATTCGTTTTGATTTTTTCGCATTTGTCTCAAATGCAAGCGAGTCCGCCTGGCAAACGTTACGCGTTCCGTTCCGTTCCGTTACGCTACCAATTTCATATTTTTGGCCAAAAGCCGTCGCCAAAAATTCTGAAAAGCCGAGTTCCAAGTGTAAACCCAAAACTAATTTGACTCATAACATATGCAATCATCAAAAACAAGAGAAAATGTAAACACAGTGTGGAAAGTGTTGTGAATAAAATACAAATACAACCGAAAATCAATTTAATTCGCAAAAAACAACTGCAACAACAATGACAACAACTATAACAACAAACAACTAAACAACAACAGACCGCAGTCTAGCAAATTTGCGGTACGCCTTACACTGTCCAGCTGTCAGTTGGTCAAACATTTCATCAATAAACGATACAACTTCCGTAACATTGCGTGCTCACCTTTAGCTTCTACGTGTGTGTGTGTCTGTGATTGTGTCTGTGTGTGAGGGTGTGTGTGTGTGAGTGTGTGTGTGTGTGTGTATGTGGTGTGTTAATGTGCATGTGCGTGTCTCGTAAGCGCCAACACACATACAAAAACTTTTCAACTTCCGGCCAAGTGACTTCGATTTAATTTCTTTGGCTTTTTTATGGTCAAGGCATTTAATTAATTTTACTATGGCAATCTAAGCCAAGTCCAGAAAGACGTCTGGGCTCTGAACTCTGACCTAAGCGGTTAAGTTTTAGCCAAGAAACATAACCAAGTAAAAAGGGATCAGACGTAAGGGGGTTAAAAGGTGAGTGAGCATAAATAAAATCACACTGGAAATGAGCAATCAAAGTTGAAGATTACAAATCAATACATGCACTTAAGCTGTGAATATTTAAGCATGATTTATGAATACTTAGACATGAATAGTGCAAATTGAAGAAGTAATCGATTTAATATTTTATTTTGAGATATTAAAAGATGTGTTTATATTATAACTTTTAAATTGCTTTTCTATTTTAAGATATTTTGGTTTAACTTTACACTTTGCTCTATTAGATTCTTATAATTTTAAGGCTCCACATAAATTTAAATTGAGTATAGAAAGTTTTAATGAAAAATGAGAGGAAATTAACCCATTCACTTGAGAGTCTATTTGTCTTATTTTATTTAGTTATAAGTGCATCATTTATTAATAGAAATACTACTTGAGATACAATTGTATCTTCTATCAATATGAGGAAATAGTTATTTTATTTTATAGTTATATTCTTATTCTAATTAAACAATTTACTTGAAATACTTTTGCAGCTAATTTTAATCTTGTTGTATTTTATAATAATAATGACTAAAAACTTTATTCCTCTTGTTATTTATCATATTTTCTCTAATTTTTCAGGCCCCATTTAGATGGAATTAGAAAACTACGATATTGAAATGTAATTAAAGTTTGAATTACAATAGAATTAACATACTGTGATAGACGAGTATACGAGCAGATTCAATGTGGATCCTGCCTAAAAGAAATATATGAATATTATTGTAATTGAATTAAATTCGACTTAAGATTACGAAGAACACGGAATTTTTGGCTAACAAGCCCAAACAAAAGATTACAAGGCGACAAACTGTCGACGTTATCAATACGAAACTTCTCGGCAAGCATGCTGAACAATCTTGGGGCCAATGTGCTGGGTAAGTAACCGATCAAGTTAAAGGGTATACAAATGGGAAGGGGAAACTAATGGAACAGCGTATAATATTGTAATTAAGATCGTCAAGTGAATTGCGCTAATTTATAATAATATGTGCATTAATCTGTCCAGCTGTCCGTTGGCCATAATTAAACTAATTTCTTGAGCATACCCCGTTATTGAGTGGTGGGAGGGAGGTTACTTCCGACTTATTGGCCGGGCCAACTGCGGTCCATCGATGCCGCTAAATGGCCTATAATTGAGGCGTCTAAACATCTGGCGCCTCTGTCGCGTGCATTTAGCAATAATTAAGTTGTATTTAACTAGCTCGCATTTTTGTTTGTGGGTGTGAACAAGGGCTTACAGTCCCTAACAGCATTGTGTGTACGAGTGTGAGTGTGTGTGTTAATTGCCATAATTGCTCTTTTAAATATGCCGCAAATTGTAAATTACATTTGTACATCACGCACATAATTATCAGTTTATATTCATAAATATAATACTTTATTTTTTTATTTACCACATTGTTGATCATTTTTCAAGCACTTTCAATTTCGGCAATCAATTCATAAGCCATTACAGACTTGCAGCCTTGTCACCTTGCCAGCTTGCCACCATACTGCATTGTTGCCTTGTTGCAACTGCAACAGTTTACACTCGAATGAATTATTGCCCGCATTTTTATTGAATATCTCGCTTGCCACCAGCTCGATCGATGTCCCCTTCCCCCTTATTCTACCCAACACCCAACACTTTCGTAATTAATTACTTTTATTAATTTATTGCCATTTTTCATGCACTTGCTACGCCGGCATACGCTGCGTATGCGATATTTTTATAGGCTGCCATTTTACGCCATAAAAGAATTATGGCCACAAATATTGCCAGAAGTGCAACTAAATTGGCAACAGTTGAAAATCGTTAAAAGTAGTTAATAGAGTTGTTTATAATACTTTAGGAAACCTCAAGTTCAACTTTATTTTATAACATTTTAAACTCTTTTTAATTTTTTTTATTAATATTTATTTATTTCAATCGCAAGTTAATAAACTATAAATTTCATTAAACTTTCAATTTATAAATTTTTAATAAAAATTTAAAGAATACCAAATTTACAAACAAATTTAATAAATTTAAATATTTTCATCTAGCCATATTATTTTCTAAGTTGATAAGTTTATTTTCCCTATCTATTTAGTTATATTTCCGCAGTCAAACAAAAAACTATAAATTTCAATAAGTTTTCATGTTCGGGTCGCGCCGAAAAATCCTTTTCTGCAAAAGAAAATCCTGCCTGCAGAGTTTGCTGCTAATAAATTTCATAAGCTTCTTTCTTCCACTTCTCCTATTGCCATGGCATAACAAATACAACAAACTAGACACTATACATAGCAACAGACGACATTTGCATATTACGTATGCGCAGCGTAGGCCGAGCAACAGTAATGCCAACTGTAACTGGGCACAGGGACGGACTGGGGGACACAACGCGCCCAATTAAGCGCAATTTGCATGCAAAAGAAATGCGAAATGATGGAGAGGGAGTGTTGGGGGTTTGTCACTGTCTCTAATTCCCTTTTATTTTACATTTGTCTCTGGCGCAAAAACTTAAATCGTTGACTTAATGTAGAGGGCCGCCATTTCGACTCGAGTCGAGCATTTTTCGTGCCCCTGGATTAATTAAATTAATTTCATGATTGCATTTGTAATTTGACTGGAAAACAGATCCCATCCCATCCCCCTCCCCACCCCCTTCCTCTTTTGTTAGCTGTGCGTTGGCATTTTTGCGGTTGAATTGCGCTAGTGAAATATGTGCTCCCTTTTGGCCAACATTTGCATTGAAATGTTTTGCGGTTGCTGCCGCATGCTGCAACTGTTGCTGTGGTTGCAAGTGCATGCCCCTCCCCCGCATTCCCATCACCAATTTCCCTCAGAAAACCGCACAATTTCCAAATTTCAATAATTATATACAGAGCGTGCAACTGACGAGGCATGCTGCAGTTGCAGTTGCAGTTGCAGCTGTAGTCGCAAGTGCAGCTGCAATTGTTGCTGTTGCATTCACTAGTCCGTGCTGCATGTTGCCATATATTTTGTGGCAGATATTTGCATTTAGTGCAATACGCGATGCAATGGCAGCCTCTGCTGTGCCACATGTGGCAGCCACCAAACTGATTTGCGCAAATTGTGCAAATTGCTTGCGCGATAAATTCATGTTTGCCAATTTTAATTAATTAATCGCTTTGTGCGGTTTTCGTTTCGTGCAACGTTCAACGTCCAACGTCCAACGAACAAACCAGGCCGAAACAATCTCCATGCCTGCTCAAAATGGCCGCCACACACATACACATATTGAGGGAGACACACACACACACACACACATACACATACATACATCAGTTGGGTGCCGCCATGTTTTATTGCAACTGTAAACTGTGGCGAACATTACGAAACATTCAACTAATGTCACAACGATGCCATTTCAAATTAGTTTTGACTCAATGATTGATTTCATATTCCAATTAGACAACATTGCGGGAATCAGTGAAATTACCAAGGTAACAACTATTTAGATAGATTCATTTATATTTAGATCAATAATAACTACACTAAGTAGTACATTAATTCGTTTAAACAAGAGTTTTCTTAAAGACCTCAGGAATTATAAATACAAGTATACTATTTAGATAGATTCATTTACATATCGATCAATATAAACTACACTAAGTAGTATATTAGACCCTCTAAGGAAAAATTTTCTGTAAGACCTCGGAAATTATATAAGTATACTATTATTTTTCCTGACTGGTGACTAGCACCCGTAAAAAATACTCTATAAAGAAAAAAGATTTAGCTATTAGGAAGATTTAGATATCAAATAAGTAACCATTTAGAAAATGTTTGTTTTGGTTATATATTAAATTATATTTCTTGATCTAAACTAAGGCTCAGCTTGGCCCTTTTTGCTCCCACCTGGAATCTCTTGAAATATAAATATTGAAATATTTCTTTTTTCAAAATTTAGTTCTATTTCTTTATGAACAAGGTTCCCATCAGTGGCTTGCAGCTTAAAAATGTGCTTATAACTAGACAAGTTAGTATTTTCCGCAGATACTTGAGATATTTGTGCTGCAAGTGTTTGCAACTCACACAGATTTACAGTTGGAGTTCGGTTGCAGTGGCTGTTGCAAGTTGCAACAGCAGCTTGACTTTGCATTTCGTATTTATGTGCCACAACTGTAAAATCAAAGCTGGAGCTAGAGTTAAAGTTGTAGCTGCAACAGAGTGAGATTTCGAGAAGTGGCGCTATTTGGCAAGAGAGCAAAGCAAAGATACGAATACTTGAATGCTAAAAGTCGCACTTCTTCATGGAGCAACGTCCCTGGGCGGGTTTCTTAGCTTAAAGCTGACTTTGAGCCACGTTATGTTGATCGGTCAAGCGTTGAAAGCTGCAGATATGTGTATGCTATTCGTAAGTCGCACCTAACACCGCGCCTTAAATTTACTAATCACGACAATGGAGCTTAGGATTCGTCTTAAAAACCAAAGCTGATACCTCGATGATGACTCCATGATGTTGTTGGCCCTGTTATAGTTGCAGACCAGCTCGATAGTTGACCAGGTTTAGCCGATAACTGTAAATGCTTAATGGTCAACAAGTTGAATAGACGGAAGCAACTTTAGCTTTCAAGTTGTTTGTTGTCGTAGCTTAGTTTCGGTTTTAAATGTTTGACAAATGTCAATGTTGCAAGTTGTCTGACTAACATCTGAGGTAAACGGGGAGAGGCTGTACTTATCTCTCTCTTTTACTCTTTCATTCTCCTTTTCTCTATCCTTCTCTCTCTCTCTCTTTCTCTGTCTCTTGCTCTGTGTCATGTAAGCGCTGTCAGGCGCGTCAAAATCGCTAATGAACAGTAGCCGCGTTGGGTGTATGTGTAAAAATTAGCACTTTGCTGGCGAACGCTTTAAAAGCGACTGCAACAACAACAGCAACAACAAAAGCAGCAGCAACAACAGCAGCAACAACAACAGCAACAGCAACAACAGCAGCAACAATAGCAATATGAGCAACACTCGAAGTGGAATCAGGGAATGTCGTAGTCTATCAAAAATACCAGCAATAAAGTGGGCTTAACTATAAGACACCCTGTGTCTTACTCTAAGATAATCTAAAACAAAGTAGTACTTAAGACAGAACTAGATCAAGTAAGATTTAAAATTGTTTCTTGAAGAATATTTTTGCTTACTTCGTAAAGTAAAGATGTACAAATTAGCTGCCTATAATATGTAGACTGTTTATGTTATTTATTAGTATCATTATTTTATTAAATGTTTATGTAACTGATTCGGATTTTATAAACTTTATCAAGTGATTATTAACTTTATTTTAATATTTTAAAAAGGGCCTTCCTAGTCGACCAGTTGCAAAACGTACAGGGTATGAAGTGACTTTTTTATATTGTAGTTATTTCATTTATGAGTTTTATGAGCTGACTTCCAATTCCCATTGCTTTACCCCGTTACAGTTTCAGACCTGGCTGGCACCTGTTGCTGCATCGGGTTTGTGGCAACAGCCTGAGTTTCAGTTTGCTCTGAAGTTGCCGAAATTTTAACAAGTCCATTTGAGAACAATAAAAATCATTGATGCTGTTGTGCACTCTCTTTCTCTCTCGCACTCACTATATACCTCTCTGTTTGTATTGCACATCAAAGTCGGCTAACAATTGAGAGGTTACTCTACAGTTCAGTTCAATACAGTTTAGTTGAGTTCAGTTTCTGCAATTTGTGTTTAGAGTATAAGTACATATAGTATATACTTATTTTTGTTTCGCTTTCAACGGAAATTGCACACTTGGCTTACGCCTACGCCTTCACTCTTGGCCTGGCTGACAAGTGCGCATAATTAAATGAAAATAATGACAACATCAGTTCAGTTTTTGATTTTTATTTTCAGTATCAGTTTCAGTTTCAGTTTGAGCTTCAGTTTTGGCTTTGGTGAAGAGTCGAGAGCCCAGAAAGGTTCGAGAGTTCGCATCAACTGGCGATGAGTAAATGTTTGACTTGTAGATAGAGTTGAAAATCTCAGAGGTATAAGAAATATAAAAGAGTTGAGCGAGGTAGTCTCTTTATTGTTGTTGTCTCTCACATCTCTCACATAGGCAGCGCCTCGCACATACATGTTAAAAATTCCAGACATGCGTTGGAAGTCTCGATGAAGTCTCCAACTGACTGAAGCGATCCCAGCGACTTTTTAACTCTGTCGACTCTGTCTATATCCACCCCACTGCAGATACATCTACATCTATTTGTGTTTGTATTTGTATTTGCCTATGATTCGTTGCTGTTGTTGTTATGTATCTCGAACTTGTTGTTGCTGTTGTAATTGCAGGCCAAAAAAAAATCACGTACGTTACGTAGTCAGGTGAGCTAAAGGTAAAAATGAAATGGAAAAAAGGGGTTACACTCAGAGTTAACATTTGTATCTGTATCTATAGTTGTATCTATGTGTGTGTGTGAGTATCGCACCTCAGTTGAGATGCTGCCTCTGCTACCTCTGCTGCTGTTGTTGCCTCTGTTTTTGGCATCTTTTTTTCTTTTTGAATGACAGCTTGTTGAAAAATTCAATTTATCCGATCGCCGCAGTTCGGTTTGAGCAATTCACGAAGTCGAAACTTGAAGCGGATTCACGCGACGGTAAAAACGCAGACAGGATTCATTTGTTATTCGTCTTCTTTCAACAAATGAATCATTTATTGAAGTGCACCAATTTAATTCTTTCAAAAACAAATCTTTACGAATTGCGACGGCTAACAGTGTGAGTGTCCCTCGTGTGTGCTGCCATTTAATTTATACAAACATTTAATTAATTAACAACAACAATTTATTAAAATTTCTATGTTGTGGGTTTCGCTATTAAATTAAATTTAATTCAAAACATTCTCTTGCTCTTTTTTTTTGCTGGCGCTGCAAATAATTATGTGACTCAATAGAAACGCTGTTAATTGTTACGTGAATTAACGCGACTTTTGATTGAATTTATTTAACAATTTAACGCAATTAACAAAAGCAAGCAGAGTTTAAATAAATAAGAACATTTTAAAGTACACAATATTCAAACAAAAATAGCTTGCAACTAAATTACTTTGCTTAATGCTTATGCAGAAATTGTTACAATGTTTAACAAACATTTAAAATTGTTTAATCAAATATTTAAACATGTTTAAAGCTATTACTGAATTGTTTTTGTAAAAGAAAATTATTGACAAAGGCAATAACACTTTTGATAGATAAATTAAACCATAATAAGAAGAAAAAATTATCATTTTTTAACGAATCTTAAGCAATCAGTTCAATTTTGTTTAATTTAGATACAAATGTATCTGAATCTTGATTTAAATGTAATTGTTTATTCATTATTTATAATCTAATCTGAATGCAAATGTTATTTATTATTTTCGGCACTTAGCTTTTAAGTCCTTCTTTGATTAATCGATAGATTTGCCAACAATAGAATCAAATGCAAAAAAGGGTTATTTGCCCCTCAACATAATAATTTGTCTTTGGTTTCTAAAACATGTAATTTTCTAATAGAGGGGTCCTTTTTTGTAACCCTATGATTGTAATATAATAGTTATAAAGACTTCCCACAACTAATGTTCCTCTTCCTCTCTTTCTCCCCTCTCTCATCTACCTTTTCTCTTCCTCAGGCCCCAAGGATTGTGATCTACCGAAGGCGGCAATCACAGCACTCCACGCGGGCGTTAATAGCTTTGGCCAATTGCCCGTCGGTCCGAGCATTGCGGATCTTGGGGGCGGTGGTGCTGGACCTGGTGGACCTGGCGGTGGTGCCAGTGTGGGTGGTGTTGCCCGACTGCATGTCTCTGGGGGATTGTGCGATAATAGCAATGTCTTAAACGGTGCCAGCAATCACAGCAACAACAACAATAATAATCACAGCAACAGCAGCGGCAACAACAACGGCAACGGCAACAGCGGCAGCAACATGCAACAACAGGATCAGGTGAGCAGAGATATCTCTAACAATGAGATATTTAGCAGCAAGTAAAAGCTGAACTTTTAATAATCCATGTTCTTTTCGATGTTTTTTTTCCTCAAAACTATGCTATGCATTCAAAAATATAATAAAAAATACAAAACAATACCAATTCGAACAACAAATTCAATTCAAAAAACAATACAAATTAAACGAAAAACTGAAATCCAAAATCGAAATCAAAAATCTATTGTGAATGTGTAAATTGTGTGTGTTGAATTGTGTATAAATAATAATATTATGTGCAATGAATATATAAAAAAAGTAAGTGTGATTTTATTTCCATATTTCCAATATTTTATGTAAAAACAACAAAGCAAAACAGTAGAAAATCAAAATAGAAACAAATCCATTTTACTTTAGTTTAGTTTGTTTTTGTTTTTGTAGTTATCGTTATCGTTATCGTAACTGTTATCGTAATTGTTGTTGCTCTACTAATTGCTATTCATGCTGTTGTTATTGTTGTTTGATTCAATTAAACTCTGTCTCTCTCTCTTTCTATCTTTTTGCACTTCTCACACTCATGCCATCTCTTTTTTTGCGTTCTGTCTTTCTCTCTCTTGCAGCATCTGGATAAAAATAAGCAGAAACGTCATCGCACTCGCTTCACGCCGGCGCAACTCAATGAATTGGAGCGTTGTTTCTCCAAGACACATTATCCGGATATCTTTATGCGCGAGGAGATTGCAATGCGCATCGGCCTCACCGAGTCACGTGTCCAGGTGAGTCATCAATCAGTCTCTGCCCCACACCCCCTCCACCTTGCCACATTTCTCTCTCTCCCTCTTCCTCTCCATGTGGTACTAAACTTTGTCGCGGCTTTGTTGCGGTCGCTGCATCGCTGATTAGCATTTCCATTCCTATTTCCGTTTTGGTTTTCATTTCCACTTCCGTCTCCATCTGCAGTTGGCCTATTGGACTTGACAGTTGGCCAACTGTCATTTAGTTCGACATGACACTTTGCTTGTGTTGCACAAACCGCAACTAGTTGCAAGTGCCAAATGTCAGAGCATTTTGTGGCATTCACTTGTCAAATCTTTTGCTCAGATTGCAAGTTCTTTAATTCAGTTGTGGCTGGCTGAAAGTTTAGACTAAAATCGATTGGAACATTTTCGAAAAAAGATATAAAATATTGAGTTTATATCAAGTTGATATATGTGCGAATAGAAGTAGTATTTTAAACCATTTACTAATACATTTCCCAGCGTGATAGAAAAGAGAAATTGATAGAAAGCGTATTTTAATTAATATAAATCTATGCATTAGGTTTTAAGCTACAATTTTCTAAAAGAACTCACAGACTCTTCCGCATTTTTTTTTTTTATCAAAGTTTACACACGAATAAAGTTTATACAGTTTATTTGTTTTTTAATTGACTATATTAACAAACAATTAGCGAGTCAATATTATAAACAAAGCTTTCAAAATACGTTAAATGCTGCCAAAACAAAAAAATTTGATATTTATATTTATTGATTTGTTATCAAAAAAAGTCATCAAATAATAAATGTAGCTTTCTTTTAAATTACTAAACTTAATTTGTGACAATATTTGCAATACTTTTTGATGTGCAGTCAATTTCTTAAACTATTTCTGTTATTATTATTAATTATAAATATTTCTTTAATCTTTCTTTTTAGCAGCAGTTGAATTTTGTGCTGTATTTCTTTCAGTTTTTTGAAGATTATGTAAAGTTTTTGACGGTGTTACTTGGCGTGTTTTCAATTTTTGAATAACTTTATGGCCTGAAATGACCTTTAACTCACAATTTTAGCACTTTACGAGCGCTTGGTTGTGCCTCAAAGCGCGCTACGCCATTTAAGCGCCCAAAATTATACTTTATTAAAGCACATAAAGTCACATTTAGACGTCGCTGTTGCTTCTCCCTCTTTATCTCTCTCTCCTCTCTCTCTCTCTCTCTCTTTCGGGGACTTATGACTGCCGCAGCCAGTGCAAAAAGTTTGCTCACACAAACACACATATTTACAGTGAGAGTGAGCATTATCCTTTTGCGGCTGGCGTAGCTCCCTTTGCTACTGTTGCCTCTTGCCGCTTGCCTCTTGCCACATTATCCTGCCTCACTGCCTCATTGCCTCAGGATGCCTGTGGCGTGCGTTCTCGTTGTCGTCCTTTTGCATGCGGGCGGGTTTTTGTTTATGCGACAATCGAATTTACTGCTTCATTAAATTTGTGTTTAAGCTTCCGCTTCCTGCAGTGCCACATCAACTTGGAATCTCTCTCTCGTCCTCCTTTAGCTCCTTTTGCCCCTCTTATTTCTCCTCTTTCTCCTCCTTATGTGTGTGACCAGAAAACTATGCAATGCGAGAATTGTTTTGCGGTTTCAATGAATGCCAAAAGTTGGTCTTATTGGCCAATTCAATGGGTTCACTTTGGCTCAAACTTAACTTGCCTACTGCTAAACAATTATTTGGTCTGCCCAGTGAGTGGGGTAGGAAAAGAAGGAGAAAAGGGAGAATTGAGTAAAGATTGAAAGACAAAAAAAGTGCTGCCTACTTTCAGGATGTGCTACTTTGATAAATTGTTTTAATAATTGCGTATCAGTGTCTGGCTGTTAATGTATCCTGTTCATCCGGTTGTCGGCGAGTCAGCGTTGATTTCTGCCCCTGATCCAGCCTAGAAGGCGGGGGCAGTTCACTCAGCAGGGGGAGGAGTAAAGGGAGAGAGTCTGTCCAAGGGTAGGCAGCATAAACCATGAGGTTGTCTCTGGGTTTGGGTTAGATTTACCCCTCTGTTGTTGTTGTTGTTGTTGCTGCTATTAACACGCTATAATGTTTGATTTTTCGTTGTCGTTTGGCTTTTTGCGGCTTATGGAATGTCAGTCCTTTCGGATTAGCCAGGACCTATTGTTGCTGTTGTTGCTGTTAATAAAATTAGCATATAAATTAAGTTTTCATGCTGTTTTAGAGCCCAATCGCTGCCTTTCTCTTTTTTCCTCTGCATTTCTCGCATTTTCAGTTGACACACATATTTTTAGACCCTGTGCTTAAAGGTACATAAGGTCTTTTAAGTTGGCCAAAAGCCATTTGTGGGTAACAAACAGAAAAAGTGTGGGCAGACTCCATAAAGTATATTTATAATTGATGAGCATTAATAATATCTATATACATGTTTGTGTGTTTCTACTTTACAGAATAAGTTTAGGTCTTTTGCAGTCGGGTTCTCTCGACCGCAGCCTTTAGCCTGCTAGTTTCCTACATATTTTATATCTAAATTTTCACGCATTAAAAGAAGCTGCCTTTAAATGCCTACGCTTGCTTTCTTCCCCTCTCTATATTTCTCTCTCTCTTCTTTTTGTACTCTCTCTCTCTATAAAAACACACACGTCTGGCCCTAAATCAATCTACAAGGATTTGCAGCTAATGACGGCATAAAGACAGCATCCATAAATGCCCCCAAAAACGTTGGCGCATTAACACGAAAATCAAGTCAAACTCAACTCTCACATATGCTCAAAAAAAAAGCAAAAACTGACTAGTGTGTGTGTGTGTGAGGGTGAGTGTGTGTGAGTTAGGGTGTGTGTGTATGTGACTGCATAAGTTATGAAGCTCACGTACTTTGACTACGTGGCATGCTGCCAAACAGGAAATACGTATAAGAAACCAGGATATGAGACAGGTTTGGCGTTTAGTTCAAGTCCAAGCTGCTTAATTATGCACACAGCAACAACAACAACAACAATAATAAATACAACAACAATAATACAAATATAATTTAATAAAGTTGCAAATAACTGAGCAAAGAGACAACTGACCCCAACAAAAGGAAAATCTCTGCAGAGCATTAACAAATGTAATCGCATTCCCAAAGCAAAATGTTAGTGAGAGACACAGAGGGGTGTAGAGAGAGAGAGGGAGAGAGAGAGAGAGAGGGGTCAAGGCTGCTGGGGGGCTAGGTCAACTGCCAGCGGGCGGTGCAATTGTTAATTTGTATTTGCCACCGCCAAACACAGCGAGAAATTGACAATTTGCGTGGGGCATTAACGTTAAAGCGTCTTAGCCACCACCCATGGATCTGGCAATATGCTTGCCACACGCACACTTGCCACTTGCGACACGACAGAGCTGCATTTGGCAATTGCCATGAAAGGGGAAGAGAAGGGAGATGGGACACTAAATTGACTTATCATGATTTTACATTGTGAATTTGTTGTCAAAGCATTGTTATGGCTCAGTGTTGGGTATGTTTTGCATTTATTGGTTTGTTTATTAAATTGTTGCAATGTGGCAAAAGCCAGAGACGTTGGTCAGCACGTGCCACACAAAACTAAATGAATTTCTCACATGATTAATTTCCCTAACAACTGCGGGGTAGCAACTGTAACCAGGGAGAGGGGAGAGGTAGAGCAGATTCAGAGAGTGCTTCATATTTAAACAAAGGTTAACTCAAGTGTGTGGAGGGAAGAGAAGAGTAAAGTTTCTCGATTAAATCAAATAGTCGAAATTTATAATAGATACAGATGAGGGGAGTTGAAGGAAATGATTTAGAAATATTTATAGATATTGCTATTAATAATTACTATTATAATTATGCAGATGTGAATAAGAATTTAGATTAAGCCAAGATACAGAGAGAGTTAACCATAATATTAAGGATTCTTGATTAAGCCGAATAGAAATAATATAAGATAAGATACAGATTTAGGTATAGATGCAGATATAAATATAAACAGATAGAAACATATATATGTAAATGAAGATATTGGGACAGATACAAGT
Organism: Drosophila neotestacea; assembly: GCA_035044365.1. Taxonomy (NCBI): domain Eukaryota; kingdom Metazoa; phylum Arthropoda; class Insecta; order Diptera; family Drosophilidae; genus Drosophila; species Drosophila neotestacea. The sequence continues at coordinate 2,576,123 of JAWNMD010000155.1, forward strand.
ATGTCTAAAAGATGCTTAGAATCCTTTGAATTTCTTTGCATTGCTTTCACCTTTGCGGTTTTAATTACTAAAACTTATAAGATTCCTTGCAACATAAGCTGCTTTATTATCAGACTTTTAAACTTTAATGACTTAAGTTTTTGACCTCTTATTAACTTTTCCGTTAATGTTACTGCAAGTTGCATATAATATATAGATATTGGAATTTTGAATCATCAAAAATTAACACTTTTAAGCGGATAAGAACCTTTTGCTTATTCATGCAAACAAGTTTAGCTTTTTAAAACTGAAAAAACATATATTTACTTATATATTTGTCAGAACTCTAAAATGATTCAGTTGAAAAGTTATGACTAATCAAACATTTGAGCTGAATTATTAAGGAGTTCTTAGAGTGAAATAATTGAGTTTAGGAACATCTTAACTTTTTAAATTTAAGCTTGATAAACTAAAAATAATTATATTTACTTATTTCTTTGTTAGAATTTAAAAATGATTCAGTGGAAATTTATGACCAAACAACCTTTTTTCAACTGAATTATTTTAGAGTTCTTAGAGTGAAATAATTGACTAAAAGAACAGGTTAGCTTTAGATTTCTCCGTTTAAGATTAGATTAAAAAATTGTTTTTTTGTGTACATTTTGATTCAAGTGATACATAATTTGGTTTAGACTGTAACTATTAGTTGATAAACATTATAATATACTTTATCGTACACTTTTTCCACATAAAACTCATTCTCACAAAGGTACAATCAGACTATTCTTCAACTGTTACTTTTATCGATTGGCTAAAAGAGAGAAGAGAAAGCAGCCAAGTGATAAATTATGGCCTCGACTTCTCAGACACAACTAATTTATTTGCTGAGCCGCTTAATGCCACCTCTAATAATAGCCCACTGTGCGCCTCGATTGATAGCCTTTGGTGTGGGTGAGAAGGAGGATGTTGAAGGATTTATGAGGTTGTTGCAAAGAGAGAAAATCTAAGTAACATTTTTGTTAGAAATGCAAAATACTAACGAAATATGCAGCAAAAATTTAATAAGAATTGCAAAATATGAGAATTTAGCTGAAAAATCTGTAAAGAAGGGAGGGAAAATTCAGTATAAAAGTAGAGAGGAAAATAGAAAGGAACATTTAGCTAAAGTTACTTCCAGTCCGCGTTTGATAACCATGGCATCGCATTTTAATTAAAGTTTAATTGAAATACCAAAACGAAAATATGCAACAACAAAATGGAAAAGTGGAAAGCGGGAAAGTGGAAAGTGGAAAATCTGTAGAAGCAACTCTACGAAAATTCTATGCGCGTAGCCAGAATTAGTTGTTGGCTGAAAAACTTTAAAGGAAGCCAGTTAAAGTAGGAGAGCAAGAGAGAGAGAGATACTAGAAGAGACAAGGAGAGAGAGAGAGGAAGTGAGAGACAGGGACAGACTGTTTGGGGGTGGGGGCACATAAAGAGGGCATAAAGAAAATCTGGCACGCATCCCGTTTATGGCATATGAAGCAATTTCAAAAGCAATTTCGTTGATACTTTTCATTGAAATGTTTGTGTGAAAATGGCGTGCTAAAGTGTCCACAGTCTGGCTCTGCATGTTGCAAGTCTATACATGTGTGTGTGTGTGTGTTGGCCATTTGGGATAAGCTGCAAACGGTTGTGGCAGCAGCTATTGATAAATGAAAAAGGCTTCGACAAAAGCGTTTTGTATTTTTCTCTGCTTTTAACTTTACCCAAGTTTTCTTCTATTTTTTTTTAACAAAAAATAAATAGAAAATGCTGTGAAGGGAAGGGGGAACCCTGCTGCGCATGCCCCAAAACAGTGTGCACCAAATATTTTCGGGGGTTGCATGCTGCGTGTGGCAAGCACCCTCCTCCCCCTCTACCCCTATCTCTTTCAAGAGTATGCTGCATTTTAGCTAGCAACTAAATATAGAGTTGCAAATATACATTAACAGTGTGTGCTAAAAGTAATGCTGCCACTAATGCCAGTCCAACGACCGCGCCGTCAACTAATTCATAAATCAGAGCGTCTAAGCCTAAGCAGACAAAAGTGGACAGCGTGGACAAAGTGGACTGCAAATGGACCAATAGTTGGGCCAACCCCCAATGGAGGGCGCGTCAAAGCTTTCGATGCCAGAAGAGACACACTCGCTGCGGGGAATGAGTGTGAGTGAGACGGGCATAGTAACAGCAACATCAGCAGCAGCAGCAATGAGAGTTGGGTTTGGATTGTGGATGCTGTGGATGTTGTAGTGGGTGTGTGTGTGTCTGTATGGAAAGGGGAAAGGGGAAAGGAGGGGAGCTAGATTTGGGTTGGGCTTTGATTTTGATGGGTGGGAAAGAGAGGGGAGGGTGTCGCAGCAAGTGTCGCTGGGCGCGCTCGTAAAGCAGGATTTAAAGGATAACATAAAATAAATCGACTCCATTTGTGTGCCAGCAACAACAACAACAACTGTTTGTATCTCTATATGTGTGTGTGTGTGGCTTTATGAATTTATACGCAGTTTTTATGTGAACAAACGAATGAAAAGATATTGGCCGAAAAACGATTTCCATAAACCACTCCAGTCGCTTTTTCTTCACTCCCTTCCTTCCTCTCTCTCTCTCTCTCTCTCGGTCTCTGACTTTCTTGTCTCTTGGCCAACTTCCATAATAATAAAAAGCTGAAGATGCTTAACTTAAGTTGAGTTCAAGTTGAAGTTGAAGATCAAATGAATCGCAGGAGATGAAGCTCAAGGAGCAAGGACAATCATAAAGTTGCCAGTTACTTTTTGCAATTTCAACTGTTTTTCCTGTTGCCAATTGTTGACTGGAGTGGCCAATTTTCATTTGGTTGCCAGGCGAGTCAAAGAAAATGCAATAACCTGGCCAATTGATTTTTGATTATGTTGCAACAACAGCAACAGCATAAACAACAACAACAAACGCAATCATAACCAGCGAAAATTGTCAATAAAAGCACTGACAACAAATATTATTGCATTGTGATGATGGCACTGGCAATATGGCTATATGGCCATCTGGCAATCTGACAAGCTGCCTTTGACAGTCAAATGTTTATTAATAGAAAGCGAGGAAGAGAGGGAAGAGAGTAGGAGAAAGAGGGAAGAGAAGGAGGGCTTACTGCGTTATGGAAATTGGAAAATGCTGTGTGTATTTTTGCTGGCTTAATAAATAAAATTTGCATTGCAGCTAATCGAATTTTGATTGCAATTTTCTGTCTCTTTTTTTGTTGTTGCTGCTGTTGTTGTTATTGTTGCTAGTTGCTGGTTGACATCGCGCTTTTCTCTGGCTTCTCTGGCTTTTCTGGCTTTTTCTGGCCAATTGTGATTGATATTTTTCACAAAATTGGCTTTTTCAAGTACGCAAAGTGCATTTCAATGTAGAGTTCAAAGAGACCAAACAGGACATACAGGATATTGCACTTGAGTCTTTTGTCATATGCAAATATTTTTGTTGACAATTTTGTGTGTTCAATTTTTGGTTGATTTGATTTGCCAACTACTTTGTCTCACTCTACACTCTACCAATAACAATAACTAGACATTATACGCCAGCTGTTTATTAGCCATAATGTGCAATTATTGTTGCATAACGATGCGTTGAGAGGGAGGGGGAAGGATAACTGGGATTTGCCATATGACAGAATGTTCTGCAATCAGTTGTTGATGTGGCACACGATTCACTTTCATAATGGCAAGTAAGAAGTGCTAGAGTCGGCAGAACTCGATTGTAAGAGACCCTGTACTTCATTTCTGAAAGAACACATAACTAAAAGTTAATTGTTCAATCGTCTTTAAGGTCTAGAAATCACTGTAGATGGCAGTCTACGCTAGTGACTAAGTATCACGAAGGGAGATTAACGTGATATTATTATTATGATTATGTGATATCATATAATATACATTTAAAATTGAGTAACGACTGTCTGGTTTATGACAAAGTTAGCAGACCCATTGCAGTTGTTAAGTACAGGGCTTAAAAATGCCGTTGGGTCTTTGACACCAGTCAGGATTCACCAGCAGTTCTCTTTCCCTCTAGTTGCCCTCAGTCAGCAGTCATAAAATCAAAGCAAATCACTTGTTATCCCATTTGGGCTTTGTGGCTGTGGCAGGTTTCATCCCTCCTCATTCCTTCCTTCTCTGTGTTGCATGTCATTTGGCAGCTACTTAATTTCTGACTTCTGCTTTTCATCCCCCTCTGCCTCTGCCCTCTTTGTGGGTGCTCTTCTTTCTCCCTGTTATTGCTGCTAATATTTGTGGCCTGCCGCAAGAAATTGCTTTTTCATGAACTTGACTCATTTATTATTTGCAACAGTTTTCTCTGCCTTTTTGTTGTTGTTGTTGCTGTTGTTGTTGTTATTATTATCCTCACACCTTTTGTTATTGTCTGTCTGCCCTTTTGCCGGTGGTGTCTTTCCTTTTATTCTCGTTTTTTTTTCTGGTTTGTTCTGTTTGTTTTGGTGTCAGTCGCAAGTGAAAATTAAAAGTCCAAACATGAAAATGCTTTTGTTAGCAGCATATGGCTGAAATTTTTGGATAAACTCGTTTTCCTCACAATCTTCGTTCTGCTCCATTTGCTTTTGCTAACAACTTCAACTATGCGAGATATTTTCAGATTTAAAGTTGAAATTGCAGTTGAAGCAGCAGCTCAAAATAAGAGAGAAAAAGCCTAGGAATGATTTCCATTTTTGGTTTGGATATAAATTATAATTTTCTTTTTGCTATGAAATATTTGAGTTTTCCTTTTGCTAACTGCATATTTTCAAGAAAACCACAAGCAAGTTTTGCTTTTGTTGCATGTAGAATCTTTCATTTTTCTCTAGGGAGAATTTTATGATAACTTTAGACAGCAGTTTTGATATTTTGCTATCTCTTGACGCTCTTTTGTAACTGCTCTTGTTTCAGTTTATATTTCAAATTGTAGCTTAACTTAACGTAATTGTGGAATTTATGCTCATAATTTTAGTCTCCTTTTAGCGACGATCAACGTAATTAATTTTTATTAGTAACTTAAATATTTCATCACAAATATATAGGTAAAGGCTATACCCTTGAAAAATGTATATTAGGCTATTTAGATTCAAGTAAATTCCGTATTCAAAATTCATATTCATACTATCTTCAAGATTTCGTCCCGTTTAAGCTAAAAATTATTTATTTATAGCTTTTGACAATCAAATTACATGGGCTGCTCATCATCTTTAGCTGGTTTTTATTTCTTGATTTTTTTTTGTCCTTTTTGATAATCCAATAAATCAAATTCAGAATTTATGGGAATCCGTAACAAGCGCTTGAATCGTTGGCCCCTTTTCACAGTCACAGTCAGTGCTAGCAGTCAGCGGCCACTCAGTCGACGAGCAGATAATTTATGCATAAGGGCGCAGCTTAAAAAATTACCGTCAAAACACAATTTAACGCGGCATAAGGAGCAGAACAAAAGGGAGGTAAGAGGGTAGGAAGAAGAGAAAAATAACAAGCACATATATTTATAGGACTGTCTGGCACACACACACACACATGCCTGTTGAGGGTGTGTGTGTGTGTGTGTGTGTCTTGGGAGAGGCGCATAAAAAATAAATGTTTTGTTTAACCGACATTTTAACGCCTATTTACGTGCCTCGCACGTCATGCACGTTATGCCAATTTAATGGTCGGACAACGCGCCTCCAAGTAGGCAATGACTTTTGGATTTCACCGAAGAAGAAGAAGAATAGGAAGTGAACTGTATAAATAAATGAAAGAGAATATAAAGAAAAGCAACTAAGAACGCTTGAAAAGAGTTCCCGACTATGTGATACCCGTTACTAAATTTAAGCATATTTTAATGATATTTATGATCTTTAAACAAGATACAAATTATTGCATAGTTTTCGGGAATCGCACGGCATCTTCTACTTTCTTTTCACAAGCCTAATAGACCCATTGTTATATTTAGGAAGAGGGTATAATAAACGAGAATCAAGAGAGAGCACAAAAGTAAATAGGCTAAAAATAAACGAGCAAGCAAAATAAAAGACAGATGAACAAAAATTTAATTGTCGTAAACAGAAAATAACACAAAAAGGAAATGAGAGTGCGAAAGAGACTACAAAAGAGAGAGGAGAGAGAGAGAGAGAGCGAATGTGTGTGTGAGCGAGTGAGAGTCAGACAGTCAGACATTGTCTTAAATTATTAAATTAAAAGTTAATGAATAGAGCGACGCACAAACACGTAAAAAGCATAAACAAGTCAAGGTCGCAGTCGCAGTCGCTGCTGACGCTGGCGTCGCAGTCAGCTGGCAACCCTCTCTTCCCCCTCACACTGTACTTTTCTTTCACTTGCTGCCCCTGGTGCCACAGAATGTGGCACATTAGCGTCCCTGGTGTAACATTGCGCGCATATTTAGTTAACGCTCGTCGATTCAGAATGGACATGAGTTGTAGTTGTGTCTCTATCTCGCTCTCTCTCCCTATACCTGTCTCTTGCTCTTTACACTGACTGCAACTGTTGTCTGCCTGCCTGGCCGACATATGACAAATACACTGGGGACCATCAGCATTACAAGCAAAGTTACTTTGCAACAAAAAGTTGCCATTTTTCTTTTAGCTTCAGCTTTTGGCTTTGTCTCGTTTTTCTTGGCCATTAGTTTCCTTTTGGCTGCCACCGACTGTGGCACAGCGCATCGCGGTGACAGCTCAAGATTGCCACGGATTCCACGCCAGGTTATATAAATATACGCGACACCAACAACAACAACAAAAAGAACAACAACAACACTGGGAGGAAAGTGGCAACATCGTGGCAACGGTTAAGTTGTCAACCCGACTGATGATGTTGATGTGGATTCAGTTTAGTGTCGCCTGCTTTTGTTATGCACGCCGGAAAAATCGTTTTCATGTCACAAGTCATTCATTTGCTTGCGAACTTCGTTTGCCAACTCGCTCTCTCACTGTCACTCCCTTCCCTCTCATTCCCTCTATGCAACTTTATTCCTTGCGAGAAAGCATTAAAATAAAGACTGTAAAATACTGAAATTTTAGAGAATGTTTGGCTTAAAAAATAACGAAAGATTAAAGATTATTTACAAATTTAAACCTAATAATTAATACTTTTCAAGTTTTACTTTACATAAAAGTTGCCGAATAGGTGTTATTTTCAAGTAGAAAGACTTTTATTATAAAATTGAAAATAATAGTTAAATTTAAATTTAAAAAAGGGTATCGTTTCATGTAAGTTAAGTTCAGGAACGATTTCCAGCTTTCCTCCATTCCTTGCAAGCAAGCATTATAATCGAGTTAAAATCATTCTGCATTTTTGGCTTCTAGAACTAGGCAACACTTTTTGCAAATTTACACATCAAATCAAAGGTGTAAGTATTTGTGTGTATGTATGTGTGTATGTGTGTGTGTGTGTGTGTTGGCTGCTTGTAAATGTCAAAACCTCAACATGTCTACACATCCTGCCGCTTGCTTCTTATGCATATGGAAATGCCAATTTCAAAACGAAACACATCCGACATGAGGTTCCAAAACCCTCCTCTTACCCCTCCTTAACCACCTTCACGATTTTGGCCAAGGCAGTAGATGGCCAATGTAAGACAAAAGCGTATCGTTGACCAAGTGGCAGCTGCCCCGTCCAAAAATTGCTTTTAGCCATCTCTGACTCGTATAGATAAAGAATTTACATATGGAATTTATGCGTGCGTGTGCGTGTCCGTGTCCGTGTGTGTCGAGACATGTTTTGACTGTCACGACGGTAATTGATCTCGATTAAGACCATGTACGAGAACTTGCTGAACAAGCAGTCATCACATACACACACACACACTTATATGTATATTCAGAGAAAGTAAGAGAGAGAGGGAGGGACTCAAAGGTATGAAAAGGAAAACAGAGACAGAGCCAATTTGTTCGCGGACTTAATGCTTTAAATTGCATCAACTTTAATTGTCTGCAACTGAATGCCCGTAAAGTGGACGTATTTTAAAATCAAGTTGTCCAATATCTCTTCAGAAATATAACAAAAAATATTTTATATAATAAATGCTTGAGAATTCCTGAGACTAACAAAAATAATACGACACAGCTAAGAAAGTGTGTTCAATATTTGCTAAAAATGTTTAAAGTCAAACAGAACTTCTCCTTTTCCTTTTTGTCTTTGCAAAGAAAATAATAATAAATTAATCAGAACTGCATTTTAAAAATGTTAAATATACGAATGAGTTGCATTATTATTATAATTCATTTAAAATCATTAATCATTATTGAATCAAGACAGTTACTATTATTTTACTTTTATCATCTCAGAAGAGGCATTGAAACAGATTGACCATAAAAATGAATTCTAATTAATCAAAGTTCATTGAAAAATATTTGGTAATCTTTAATTCATATACTTATATTTAATGGCAATTACTAAAATATTGAGACAGCTTTAGTTAGGAAAATCTTTTATATTAATAACTTAACTCTGTTTGCTTTTCTTGCTGAAAATAAATAGATACTCTCCTGCTAATAAAATGTTTTCCTTTGATAAACTTAGAAATTAGCAATAAAAATCATTTAAATGCAACATTCAAAACATATTGAAAGTCTCTCAATAATAATTCAACAATCTCTCTTTACAGGTTTGGTTCCAGAACCGTCGTGCCAAGTGGAAGAAGCGCAAGAAGACCACAAATGTGTTCCGCACACCTGGCGCCCTCTTGCCCTCACATGGCCTGCCACCATTTGGGGCAAACATCACGAACATAGCCATGGGTGATGGTCTCTGTGGCACGGGCATGTTTGGAGGGGATCGTTGGAGTGTGGGAGTTAATCCGATGACGGCAGGTGAGTGAATAGCATATCAAATTAAAAACTAACTTTGTATCTCTATCTATGTATCTGTAACTGTATCTATCTGTATCTATTGCTACTAATTGCTGCATTTGCTGAATTGCTGACTGACCATATAAGGCTTTGGCCAGCTAAATCAATCGTCACCGCTTTCATCCTCGCTGAATAGCGGCCTCAATTCGGGCATTAACATGGGCTCGGCCCTCGGTGCCGGCAGTTATCAGCATTATGGCCTAAATGCATTGGGTAGGTGTTGCGTCAGGCACTCTTATCATGCCCCTTTCCACAAATCTAGCCCACCATTTTTCAAATTAGATCACATGCTTTAAAAACTTTCCAAGCGTTGACAATTTTTTACTTTTCTTTCTTGATTTCTGTCTCTCGACACAATCCAGTTCTTTTGACAATTGACCAAACACGACGTCAGACGTCAGACGACAGTCTTTTCATTTCTGTGAACTCATAACACATTTTTGTTGCTTTTTTTCCTTAACATTTTTGGTTCAGTAGCCAGAAGATAAATAAATAAATGTAGAAAGATTTATAGCATATTTTGGTTTCGTATTTTTTTTTGTGTATTTACTCCTTCAATTAACAGACATTCGTTTAAATTTAATTTTCAGGAATACCCAAAGGTATTCGTCGCTTTATTTGATTTCGTATAGTTGTGTTAATTGATATTTTGGAGACAGGTTTTGATTTTTTCCTCTTCTTGATTTCAAAGTTTTCATTGTTACAGTTTCAGTTCGAGTCAAAGTTTGTTTTATTTTTTACCTGTTTATTTCTTTATCCAAGTTTTAAATTTAAACAGAGAGAACCAGAGAGAGATGATAAAGATTTCAAAAAAAATTAGACCCAAAAATAATAATCTGCATAAAGAAGCAATCTCGGTATAAATTTTAAGCATAGTTTATCTTGGAAACGATAAATTTGCAATTTACATTTATTTTTAAACAAATTTTAACATTTCTTTTTTTTCTTTACATTTACATAAAAATATTAATTGTAATTTTATTAGTTTTTTATCATATGATTTTTTATTTAAAGATAATCTCAACAATTAATTCATATAATAGAACTCAACTAATAGTTTTGATTATATAATTAATATCTTATACAATTAAAATCTTTACGTTTTCCAATTTTTCAATCACATGTTTGCAGGCGACTCGATGATGTATCAGCACAGTGTCGGCGGGGGGGTAAGCTGCGGACCGGGCGGCTCCCCGAGCGCCACCACACCGCCCAACATGAACAGCTGTTCCTCGGTGACGCCTCCGCCGCTTTCAACGCAACCAAATGCTGCACAGAATGAGCTAAATGGCGAGCCAATGGTGAGTATTTTAGTGAAGACACAAACCAAAGACTGTTGTTAACATAACATCCACATGGCAGCCACATCATCAACAGCAGCAGCAACAGCAGGCACACCAACCACAGCAGCAACAGCAATCTCACCAACAGCAGCAGCAGCAGCAGCAAGTAACACACCAGCAACAACAGCAGTCAGCAACACCAACACAACAGCAGCAGCAACAGCAACAGCAGCAACATCAGCAGCAACAGCAGCAACAACAACAGGATAGCGGTAATTTGCTGCCGCATTGTCATCAGGCCATGCAGTCGCCAGATGGCGCCACCGAAGAGGATGTGTGGCGAGGACATAGCATTGCAGCGCTGCGACGGCGAGCCTCGGAACTAAATGCCACAGCAATACCATCGTACTTGCATCATGCTGCTGCCGCACACAACAACTACGAGCATCACAATTCGGTCTACTGAAATTTGTTGAAAAGCTTTGAAAGCTTTTCGGATTACGGTTTTTCCAATTGCGGCACTCACGACTTTTAGAGCCACAGTACAGTTTGAGGATAGGTTTAAGGTTAAGATTAAACCAAAAGTTATGTTTAAACAAATTGTACAATTTAGTGAGTTGATCTTGACTCTAAATTTGATTTGCATTTTATTTTTAAATCTCTTATTATTTGATTATTTGAAAATTGTCCATGAAACGAACGCAACGGCGAAGATTTTGAACTTAAAAGACTATAATGAATGTAAACCATGTATACGAGATGAGAACTTGAAAAGCAACTCAATTCAATGAGCTATTTTTAGTGGCATTAGTGGAAGGAGAAAAAGAAAACGTAGAAAAAGAGTAAGCAGAAAAAAACTAACTCCATATACAAGCCCCATAAATGTACGACTATTGAAAATATTAAATATATTAAATTAAGCTGAGGAAAACTAAACAAAAAAAAACAGATTGAAAACTTGCTTACAATATGCAAATTATTAAGAATTAATAAATATTATATTATTATTAATAATATTAAATTAAAACATAACTGTATACGAATTGTAAAAGGTCTAACAAAAATTGTATAAAAAGGAACTAAACAGAAAATTGGAAAAGCGCCCAAACATCTTTGTAGGGTATCACAATAATTTTGCAACAATTTTCGCATGCTTCGACTTACTTTTAAGAGCATTATAATACATAATATTAAATATACATAATAATACTATAAAAATATATATCAGCCTATATATAGGATGTATACCATGTTAGTCTTAAGCATTTGTAGTTGTATTTCTTAAGTGTTGTTGTTTTTGTGTATAGCTCATTATTATTTAGTTCTTTTGCTATACTTACTTATACACACTCACATACATACAAACAAACATTAATTGTTTAACTGCAATAAACTAAAACATAAATAGAAACCACTATGCAATATAGCGAGAATAGAGAAAGACAGAAAACCCAGAAGAGGGAGAAGAACAATTGTCAATGCACCGATTAATTAATTCATTAACTAATTAATTAGATGACGTCAGCGAATGATTTAATTTTAATATACATACATACTATAGATACATAATTAAATGGAATACTTGTAATAGACTTTCTTCTAATGTTTAAGCCTACAATTAAACATAACTAAAACAAATGCAAACGCTAAAAAAACCACTAAAAAAAAACAAAGAGAAAAAGTGTAATACTAAATTAATATGTATGTAATTATGCGTATTATTAATTAGTAAACTAAATTAAATATGAATTGAACGTGATTTAAATAACAGATAAATGACAAAACTACGAAAAATAAAACTGATTTCAGTGTAAAAATGGCTGTGCATTTTATTGGAATTAGTTGAAATACCTTGTAAATGAAGAGGTGAGAGGGTATGATAGGCAGAAAAAGGAACAGCAAACATATTCGAAAAGTCCTCCAAAGTATCCTCTAGTCGTTCAATCTCTCAAATTACACGAATAATAATTAATTATAATACTGCAATCGCATTTAATGCCAAGTCAATTAACTAAATCAGCTTGTAGGATGAGAGGAGTATCGTACTATGGGGGCGTGGCAGGGACAGAATTAGTTGAAAGATAGTTGAAAAAGCAATTACAATAATTGCATGTGATCAGCTTTTTGGTCTGGCTAATAAAAACGCCAAAACGAATTTGCCACAAACAACTTTAAGCTTAAAATTGGCAAATTGATAAAACTTTGACAGCGTACAAGCACACACATGCACGCACATGAACAGACATGCTTGCACATGCATACTGCAAGTGGTATTTCTTTTTTTTGCTGGTTTCGGGAGCAACTGGCCAAATATCCCTTGAAAATGGCATTGACTGTTTGCCATGATTGGGGTCAGCAGCAGACTCTGCAGCAAACAGTGTCCGCTGTATGTATGTTTACGGCTGCTGTGACTGCAGCTGCCATATAAGTATACCCTAGAAACGCAGTCAGTACGGGTATACATATTATTTCATTTAGCTGATGTCACTAGACAACAGCAAAAAATCCCCTTGTGCAAAAATCACATTTGATGCCGAAAATCGACTTATAAAAATTAATTCTTCATAAAGTGTATATAAAGAAAAATGACTTACCCTTTTATTTTAATTTTTTATAATTTAGATTGTATGGTAAATGTTTAAAATAAATGTACTAAATAATTTCACAAGTTATTTCAATTACACTTTGAATAGCATTCATCAAAAGCTGACTGTTACTTCATTTTAAATCACAGAACAAAAACAAAAACAAAAAACAATAGCCTGACTGAAGCTGCAGGCTACAAAACACACACTTCATATTCGAATTTGAAATGCTAATAAAATGAAAACATACACACACACACATTGCATACGTGAGAGCGCGGGAGTTAAAACGAGCAACAACAACGATCACAAGGAGCGCACGCAAAGGAAGACATAAACATAAGCAATGCGTAAAAAGGCGCGCGAGAGCGTTAGATTAAATGGCGTCAAAAAGAGCAAAGCGGCGCTTCGCTGGCAGCTATGCAAAAACAAAGCACTTGCAAATATTAAAATTGAAATTTAACAAAATAACGCTGTTTAATTTAACAACTTTCATATGTATAAAGTGCACACAACTTTGTTTTACCGTTTAACACACAATTTAAGCCAATTGGACCGATTAAACTATGATTTTTCAACCAAGAACGCGGAACAACTAGACAAGGCGATCTTAAGAAAACCGAAAAGCGATTAGAACTAAACGATACACGATTATCGATTTACTTATTTGAAGATAGTCTTTTGAAGGTGATAACTGATAACAGGGTATCGAAAAGTATTTCAACCTATTCTCAAACGAATATTTGTTGTTGCTGTGACAGGGCATAGGTTGTGACACACACACAAATAGGTGCAAGTATCTATGTGTGTATATGCATATATGAGTACACGGGGCTTATAAATTTTATAACGTTTGCTGCTCGTTTGCTTCAGTGACATTTGACATGCACATTGTCAGGACAATTGGCCAGACTTAATCACACTGATGGCATTTTTATGTGATGTGGTAGCCACAATAGCAACAGTGGCAACATCAGCAGCAGTTGCTGTTGCAGTTTCAGTTGCAGTTGCACTTGCCGTAACAGCAATTCAATAATAAAACTACACACAAAGTACTTAAATATGCAACATATGCATACAGAACAGATAAGTTTAGCCTCTCTTAGGAATGTAGGAAATCAGAAAATATCTATAAATTAAGCCATCAAGTTTTCTATAATACATTTTGTTTGTTATAATTACACTTAGTATCTGTTAACTTGTCAATGCAATTCAAGTTAACTATTTTTCTCATTTTCATTAATAATATATTTTAATTTATTTGTTTGTTTTCTTTTTAGAAATAGTTTTTATTGAAACCATATTAAATTAGACAATTTTTCAGCTTTAATATGCTTTATTACTCTATCTTTACTACTATCAATTATTTTCTGCGAGTTTTTAACCTTGTATTATTTTAAAAGCGTTTTTAAGAGACCTTAAATAAAGAAATAGGGGAATATTGATGGTTTTTCCGATACATCGAGCTGATTGAGTATTTCAACGCTGGCTCCTCTTTAAATTCTTATGTGGAATGTGGAAAGAAAGTCGGGGGCACGGAGTATAACATGCTCGAACTCCAGAATTGATAGCTTGCCATCGCCATCGACGTCTGCTTCCTCGATTACCTTGTCAGCAATCTGTTGATGCTCCTCAGGACTCAGCTCGTTTTTGGTCATTGTCGTCAGGCAGGACATGAGGTCAGCGTGCCCAATGAAGCCGTCTTGATCGAAATCTGCAAAGTCATGACAAGAGACATGCATAAGTACTAGTCAAAACATATGTGCACACACATACGTTAACACATGTATGCAGATATAGTCAATTGTGGGTGTGTGTGTGTGTATGTGTGAGTGTGTGTCGCATTATCAAAGTTGACATTTTCATGCATAAAAGTCAACTGATGTGTGGAAAACTAAGTTACGGGCTATATTCTTATAGATAACTCTAGATGTGTGGGTGTGTGTGTGTGGGGGATATGTGTGTGTGCATAGACATGTGTGTGTCTTGTGTGCATAATCGCATATGCTCGTTGTCTGTGTTGCATGCTTCAATTTGTGACAATCTAATAAAGTACATTGAGCAAAAGTTCCAGCGTTGTGTTCACATTTCAAAATATTGTCATGGAATGGCAAACGATGAAGGCAAAAGGAACAGAAGAATAAGAAGAAGAGTAGGAAGAAGAACAAATATTCTTAACTACAGAAGAGACATATTTATGATAATTCTCACGCTAATTTTAATACTACTAACACAATTTCTTCTATTGTCAATGCTTATCAAAAATAATATAGCCCAAAATCTTCAGGAAAGTCTTTCTACCAATACGATATCCTGTCTGCTTTTAAACTGAACTTTAATTAATTGTCCAAGAACTCTTAATTGATTTATTAAATTGTTGATGAAATTAAACAAAAGAAATCATAATCGGCAATTAAATGCTTTCCAAACGTTCACTTTTTATAAAATTAAAACGATGCGAAACGTACTAAATGGTTCAATTGTTTTATGGAACAATGAAATGATTTAAACAATTGATTTGAATGTCGTTTATTCACTTTACTCTGCTAAGTATTTATTCAGAGTTTGTATTGAAATATGTTCATGGTTTAACTCAATTTAAAGTTCAAATTGGCCTGTGATCAGATACGAATTCGAGTGAATAGCGAGTATATTCATTTATTCGTTTGCCAGTTGTAAATCCAAAATGTACTCAAATCAATTTGAAAATGAAAGCGAGAGAGGGAATGAAAATACGAATGAAAGCTAGAGAAAGCGCAACATTTTTCGGGATTCTAATTTAAATTTCAATTAAAATGCTTATTAGAATTTATGACTGTCCTTGAACTGTGGCACCAACGCTGTGACACCAAAACTGTGCCACCAACAACAACAGCAATAACAGCAACAACAACAACATTTAGTTGTCCTGACTATGGGCTTCTGCAATTGCTTGAACCTGGACCTGGGCCACAAATTACAGAGCCACGACTCACAATTCGCGGCAAATGGTAAATGGTAAATGGCATTGCGTTCCATGTAAATGCCAAAGACAAAAGGCAAACCAACAACGGCAACAACAACAACACCAGCAACAACAACAGAAGGGGCAACAACAATAAGCACAGATGGAACAACAACAACGAAAATGCATAAACAAAACCGGAAAATTCTGGCGAAAACGTGCAACACAGCAACAAACAACAAGTAAAAGAGCTGCAGTTACAAGTGATGGACTATGAGATACCCTAGCACTCACAGACACACACTTCTTTAAGCTAATTGAAGTAAGCAAATAGTATTTAGCATCAGCATGTCAAATTCAATAGCTCTAGCTCTTAAAGTATCTTTTGCAATCCAATTGAAAAAATAAATTAAACTCAAAAATTAAATCAGCGTGCTCTACTGCCTAATCTATACTATGTATGTATAATATTAGTTGCCATATCTACAGGGTACAATCAGCTAACAAACAACTTGAACTTACCATAAATTTTAAATGCGTAGAAGACTTTAATATCTCTGGGCGCCTGCTCGCTAAACACGGAGAGAGCGTCCAAGAAGTCCTCAAAGGATAAATTACCCAGGCCATCGCGTGAGAATGCCTCGCCTGTGGTCAACAAAAGGGGGCGGAACGGAACAGGGCAGCAGAGGGCGGGGCATTGCCAGATAATATAAAAATCGTTTTGCTTATGAATCTACCAGATTGTTGTTGTAGATGTTGTTATTGTTGTACTTACAGATACGTCGACGAAATGGATTCTCACGCAACTCGGGCATCTTCTCAATGCATTCGCGTGGAACCTTGACACTCGAGGTTTGACCCTCGGTCATTTGGCGTGGCACCAAATCCGGACGTAGCTCACGAAAGCGTTTATGCACACTACGAATAAAGAGAACACTTGATGAAAGGCTTTATATGTGTGTGAATGTGTGTGTGAGTGTGTGAATGTGTGTGTGTGCTTTGCTGAGTGCCCAAACAAAAGGATGCGGCAAACAATGGCGTCATTCCGTTTCGTTTGCTAACTCAACTCATATGAAAAGAAAATAGTTTTGCTTATTATATATTAAAAGCACAAAAAAATTACGTATACGCCCCATGGCGTGGCATATGCTTACCGCAGTATCTCCTTGCGTGTGAAGAACGTGCAATCCTTTTATTGTTGTATTTTTCAAGAGAGAAAATGATTTGTAGAAGTTGATAGAGACAAACAGATACGTTTTAAAGAATAATTGAATTCGCAAAATCATAAGTAACCTATTTTTACAAATAAAGTAGAATCTTAAGACAGAAAATATAATGCTTATTTTTATTTATTTGGCATTTAAGCCTTTCTTTAAGCAAATTTGTTTTTATTCTTACTATTTCTTATTTTCATTTTATTTTATTTATTCATTATAAAGTCTAGCTTATTTTAACTCACTAAATTCTATGACTTTATGCTCCAAATGTCGAGCAGAGTAGAGAGCAGAGTTAGAAAAATTGAGAGAGGAAGTTGTCTCTCACCTGATAGTCATCCAATTGCTGTTCGGTGAATGTCACAACTTTGTTGCCCATCGCTTATCCAACTGTGTTTGTTTATGCAGGTTCAGGTTCACAATGTTCCACGTTCAGGTTGCAGTATTCAGTTTTCAGTTACCAGTTTCCAGGCTCTAGGCAAACTCGGCTAACTGCTGCCTTCTGTAAACGCTACGCGACTGGCAAAACATACAGCGAATTGACTTTGCATAGAGGTTGCCCAGCAAGGCATAGATAGAGACACAGGGACACGGGACACAGGGACGTTGGGAGGGACATGGGCCCAGCCCAGCCCAGTTTCAGTTTCAGGTTAAGCTCAGTTGCGACTGACATATCCTGCGGCGCCTTTGCGGCAGCGTGTTTGGCTCCAGCTTGTCCTGGCCGCATTCGCATGGAAATTAATTAAGGAGTGTTCCCGTTGTGTCAGCTCGCTTTTCTTTTTGTATTTTTTTTCCTGCCCGTCGTTTGATTCGCCCTCGTCTGTTGTTCCAGTGTGTGGTCTGTTTGCCACTGTTCGGCACCGAAAAGGCGAGCGGCAAAAACGCTTTTAGAGGTGCGGCGAAACAGCTAAAAAACCAAACAACCAACAACACACGCATCGCACACAAACCAGCGAGACACTTGCAAAAAACTAGCAAGAAAGACTGCAGTCAAGCGAACTCGACTGTGAGACACCCTGTTGAAAAGCAATTCAAATGAATGCCTCAGATTCTAACTATCTAATGTAGTCTTAGCTATACATTTGGTTCCTTTAGCGCTTATAATCTCTGAGATGTAATTGTTCAATCATTTTGCCTTTTGATGCTGATCTAGAATATTTATAGTGTAAGGAGCTTGCTACGCATACAACAAATAGACACTTGATACTTGTCAGATACAGGGTCAGAGAGAAAAGCAAAAACTGTAGCACAGTTTTGTGCGCAGCAGGTTCAATGCGAATGTTCTTTCAGTTTTGTTTTGTTTCTTAGTTTCCATGGACTTTATTAATTAATTTAATGCTCGGCAGCACTTTTCAATTTGCCTCATCTGTTTTACGAACTTGTGAAAGTGACTATCTGGCTTGGGATCGAGATCTAAAACACTCAGCTTGGTGAGAAATTGACGTCCTTGCAACGTGACGAGCCAAGGCTGCAATAAGCTGTAAATGCAACATTGATTAGCTGATTATTTCATGTGTGTGTGTGTGTGTGTGTGTGTGTGTGTGTGTGTCTGTGTGTGTGTATGTACTAACCTGTTGTGTTTGCTTTGGCAGCGTATTTCCTGAAATGTCAACATTATGGAACAATCAAGTGCCGTGGCGCCCAACATGTAAGCTTCTTCTGCCGCCAGCTGATCCACATTATCTAGAGCCAAATCCAAAGTCGAGTCCTGTTGACAGCGACTAAGCAGCCGTTGTAATGTCGCATAGCTGGGCGTGGCATGTTCAGCCAGCCCCGTTTGCCACATGTAATGAAAATGCCGCTGAAATTGCCAAGAAAAACGTTTGCAAAGTTAGTGACAGATGGAGAAAATAGAGAGATGGAGTAACAGACTAAAAGATACCCGTTACTCTTTAAATTGTAAAACTCTAACGCTATAAGAATTACTACATACATTCAGCATTATTGATATTAGTGGGAATATTATTAAGAGAGAAAGGATTGCGAGGCCACCAAACTCAAAGTCTCTATATCTTAAATTCTACAAGTAACGGGTATAAAAGAGACAGTCCAATCTAGTTGCCACACAAAGTGGCCAAGCCACTTGGCTGGCGTCCAAATGAACGCGTTCAGTTCAAATCCCAATTGCACCACCACCAGCCACCAACAGCACCACTGACCAGTAAAGTCAGCTGACTGAGACACTCTCTCCGCTTGCCGTTTATCTGCCCTTTCAATTTGATTCCCTTTTAGCTTTTAGCACGAGGCACTCACTTGAAGCATTGTTGAAACATCAAACCAGGTAGCTCAATGTAGTTGCTTTTGTGTGGCGGCAACTCAGCGAAAGCAACAAAAAAATAAAAGAAGCTCAAGAATGAATAGAACAAGATCAAATAGTGGCAAGCCGAAGCCTAAATACCCTATGCTATCGGATTTCAATGAAACTAGCTACTCATTAATGTAACTAAAATATGGAATTTTACTATCAAGATATTTCTAGACCAAATTTTGTTTCATTCACACTGAAAGACTTTTCTAAATGGAATGAAAAAAGTATCTATATTGACACCTGATCACCTGATAACTGAGTATAAATACATGGCAAGAAATTCTCTCACGCCTCTTAAAAAACGTTGCAAAAGTCTTGACAATATTTTAAGACTCCCAAAAAGCGTATAAAAATGGAAAACAAAATCCACTGTTGGCTATCAAATCAAAAAAAAAAGGAAAGAAAAGAAAAGTAAAAAGAGTAACTTTTGAGAGTTTGGGGATTTCCCATCTTTTTTAAACTGTCCTCGATAAAAATAAACAACGAAAAAAGAGAGTGATGATAGCCAGAAAAAGTTCTTTGCTTACCTTTACCAGCAATTGCAAATGCAAAATTTTTTGCAGCACACAATTTTTTGGTAAGTGAAATATTTCCGCTTTGTTGATCTGTGCTCGAGTCTCATTCGGATTCAGAAATGAAAACAGAGACGACGACGACGGAGTCGCCATCGTTGTCAGTGTTTCCGTTTCCGTTCGAGTGGCTGCCTTTGCCACATTCGTTGACAACAAGCTGCTTGTGCTTTCACAGCACGTTGTTGTTGTCTCGGTTGTTGCTGCTGTTGTTGGCGATGTTGTTGATGTTGTTGCTTCTACTCGGCAACGCTTTGTGCACCTTTGGGTCGCTTTTTCAGCAGCTGCTGCTGTTGTCGAGCGTCGCTGCGGCTGACCAGCAACAGCTTTGACAAACTCAACTATTCCTGCCAGCTGTTGTCCCTCCTCTTTTACCGTACTCTTCTCCTCCTCCTTCTTCTCCTTCGTCCCTACAAGCCACGAAGTGGCA
Source organism: Drosophila neotestacea (assembly GCA_035044365.1). NCBI lineage: Eukaryota > Metazoa > Arthropoda > Insecta > Diptera > Drosophilidae > Drosophila > Drosophila neotestacea. The sequence goes on from JAWNMD010000155.1 coordinate 2,596,304, forward strand.
ACAGCAGCATCAACATTAGCCGCGCCAATTTCTGTAGTTGCTGTTGCTATTGTCTTCATGCCACACCCAAATGCAACATCGCTTGCCACGTGGATTTGGCCTCGACTTTTCTCCTCCTGTTGTTGTTGTTGCTGTTGTTGCTTTGCCTCCTTAGTGTTGCTGTTGCTGCCGTATTCCCTGAGCAGGCAGGCGACCAGCAAATGTTTTATAAGCGCCATAATTTCACTGGAGAATTTCAGTGATTTTATGACCATGGCGTTGGCATTGGGCAGCCCAAATGGGAAATGGGAAACGGGAAATGGAAAATGGTCAATGGGCATGGCATTGGGATTGCGTTTGGCGATTGGCATTGGCGGGATAGGGTGGAAAATGTGTCCGAAATTTCGTTTTGTTAGCATTTTCAATGCACATTCCAATTTTGTGTGCCAGTTGCGTTGTTGTTGGTGTCAACGTTGTGTTGTCCAAAGGTGTTGAAATGAGTGAACAAAACATAAAAGAAAACGCAAGAGAGAAAAAAATATAAAAGGATCTGAGTAAAAGGAAAATGGCAATGTTAGCGGTTGGCACTGGAGAATTTGTGTTTGGCTGTTGGTTGCATTATTTATTGAATATTTGCGTGTTGAACAATTGATTTGAGATTTCTCTCTCCTTCACACACTTCTCTGTCCCTTTCTTATAGTATTCTCTTGCAATGGCTTGGAAATTTTTGTCGAATCTACTTATTATAGTCGATTTCAATAAGTTCTTTCAGCAAGCACCCGAAAGTTGCTTATTATTACTGTCAATGCAAAATCTTGACAATAAATTAAGCAATATTTAAACATTAATAAGTTGAGTTTGAAATTGCTTGAATTTAGTTGATAAGTCAGGTAAAAGTTCAAATTGCACAACAATAACTTTAGATTTCAGTAAAAATAACAGTTATCTTAGATTTCAAATTGAAATATTTAGATGCTTGGCTTCAATTTTGATGAAAAAACAAAGCAAAAGGTTTTTTTATGCGAATTTTATCACTAGAAGATGTTTAGAAGTGTAATTAAGAGATTAAAATTTTTGATAAATTTCGAAAAAATCTTAAGGGGTTTATTGATTTTGCATTCAAATTTCAAAATTTTGAAAATATAATATTTTTTTTAAATTTGCCTTATTTTGCATACTAAACTTAAAAACTCAAAATTGCACAACAATAACTTTAGATTTCATAAAAAATAACAATTAATTAAGATTTCTAATTGAAATATTTAGATGCTTGGCTTCAATTTTGATGAAAAAACAAAGCAAAAGGTTTTTTTTATGCGAATTTTATCACTAGAAGATGTTTAGAAGTGTAATTAAGAGATTAAAATTTTTGATAAATTTCGAAAAAATCTTAAAAAAAAATATATTTTCAAAATTTTGAAATTTGAATGCAAAATCAATAAACGAATAATGTAATGATTAACAAGACCATGCGCATGTAAATCGGTTAAGTTTTGACAAAGTTATGCCAGTTGAAACTCTAAGAAATCTACAATAGTCGTATATACGTTTATAATATTCATATATACAAACTTATTCTTAGCGCAGCGATGAATATTGCCCAAAACTACCAGAAGCTCATATTAAAGTTAATTTGTTAGAAATTCAATTAAATATTGCCTCCTAAATGATCAAGTATTCATTTATGCTCATATTGATGGGAAAAAACGGATGGTAAAGAGGGGAATAATTTGCACTTACCCGGGAAAAATGCGAGTGTGCAACTCATCACAGGAAATCGAATTCGCGTGATCGCCATAAATTAAATTGCCGCGCTGAAATACACGTAAATTATTTTGCGGGCAGACGAAAAGTGCATTCAAGGCATTGACCATACGACTGGGTGTACTAAAAAAGAAGGAGAAGGACAAAGAAAAGTGAAGAAAAAAGAATATAAATGAATATAACACTATTAAAACATAAATATATATATACGATATATCTGGCTTTATGCTATAAATGGAGGCAGCTGAAAAAAAAATGGCAACAATTTTTGGACAAACGCAAAGGCGAGGATATAAAAATGCCAAAAAACGACAAAAAGAAAATGCACTACATTTAAAAAGGGGGGACTAAGAAATACCGTGTAATCAGTTTGAAAATACCTCTTATTTACTATTAATAATATATTAGAATGTATGATAGTATGCTAATTTAAAGGTTAATTTTCATTAAAAAGTATTTCTCAATTATCATCTTTAAATAATAGGTTACTATAACTAAATTTTCAGAATCGTTAAACAATTTGGTAACTTTTACATATACTTATTGAAAATAAATTGAATGAGCGTATAAAAAACAAGCGTCCATATACATAATGTGATAACTCTAGCTCTTACAGTTGCTGAAAGTCTATAGGAAAAAAAGGCTGTTATTAGTTTTAGCATTTGTTTGAATAGTTATATTTGTGTTCTTTGTGCAATTTCATTGGGTACAGGGTATCGAAAAGAAATGAGAGTGGAAGCAGGCGGTAAACCGGAATGAAAGCACAAGCAAATTGAATTTCGTGCACTGATGCACGCATGACTTAAAACAGCGGGCCACAAATAAACGAATGAGCCGCGGGAACCAAACTGAACCAAACCAAAACCGAAGCCGAAACCAAACTGAAGCGAATGTCCCTGGTCATGTTATAAAGGCTTGGCCCCGGATATATGGCACACGGCAAAAATGCCAGAGAAGTGCTCGAAGGTAGCAGAGGCAGGAGTAGGAAAAGGGAACGGGTAGGGGGTAGGGAAAGGAGCAGAGAAAGCAGCTGAAGCAGATCGAAAGTGTTGGAATTATGAAGCACGACAGGACACGCAAATGGAGCAGATTGAAATTTATGACTTAAAGGCGTGTCCAAACAGACCATACAGATTGAAAACTTAAAACTTACCCGGAAAATAGCTCCAATGGGCAATAGTTGCTCAATCGCTTGATTTTTCCCATCTCCAGCTGAGAGAGCGGATGAAGAGGAGAGAAGAGATAGAGAATTGGGTGAGATGGGGAATAATGTTTGTAAATCAAATAACAACAATGTGATATACGAACTCTTACCTTTAACAGCTGCATGCTGCAATATCGACACCTGCACTTGTCTGGGGTTAACGTTAACCCATGTTGCCCACGTCCTGTTGGCAGCAAGTTGCTCGGATTGCAGCTTGTGCCCACACTCAGATCGGAGGTCGTGTCCATTGTTGTCTCTTCTGCGCCCGCTGGCATTAAATCAAATAAATCGCTGACATCACTTGCCAACTGCAGCCAGCCCTGTTTCGGTTTTATTTCGATGGCATATGTATCGCCCAGACAGGTTATCCTAGTCCCCTCCCCCTTCATCTCTGTCCTGCAATTGGAGCTGGACAAGGGAGTGGTAGTGGGAGTGGGAGTGGAAGTGGCAGCGTGGGAGTCCAACTCGGAGTCGTTGCAGATGTCGGCATTCATGTCCATGTTCATGTCCTTTGCCTACAAATTATTTCGTTTGGTTTATTCGTTCATTTCTTTTTCTATACTCTTGCAGAGGATATTATTATTTTTTTATGTAAAGTGTAACGCTTAAGAGGAGGTGTGTTAGACTCCAGTATGTATATATATAAAGACAAGCTGAGTATGTACTTATAATTATGTTTTGCCTTTATGCAAGCTAGCTTCGCATTTTAATTGCTTGATTTTCTTTAAATTTCTAAAAAAAAAGAATAATTTCTTTATAAAATTTAATTCATATTCGAATTTTATCGCTAGGTTAGAATTGTAATTATAAGTGTAAATTAGAGATTTAATCCTAAGGTGAGAAATTATTTTTCACATCATAAATTTAAATGTTAAATCAAAGAAGAGATAATACTATGAACAAAAATGAATTTCTCATCAAAATCGGTTCAGTTTAAGTGAAGTTATGAGAGTTGAAAGTCTAAAAAGTCTTTATTATTCGTATTGCTAATGTTTTATAGTGAAAAGAATTTATCAAAAAGAAAAACAGGGCACTGCAAAGGTATTAAGTCTTCGGTGTGACAAAGATTAAATTTCTGTTTTTGCACTTGGAGTATGTGGCAGGTGTGGCATGTGGAGCAGGGAAAGCGTTGACGCCATTTTGACTTGAAAATGCCAACAACAAGCAAAAGTGGAGTTGTTGTGCCCAAGCAAAAAAACAAAATTAACACAAACAACATACACATAAAAAAAGAGAGGAGCAGAAGGTCCTGACAGGGAGTTGGGGAGGACCTGGAACTGAAGCTGGACCAGGTTATCGCTCCTGGAGCATGAACATGAACTGTAACTGCCTGCCATTGTCCAGCTTGTTGTAGTTGTTGTTGTTCTCGTTGTTGTTGTTGAGACATAAAACAAAAGTTGTTGTTTGCCGCGCTGATTGTATGATGAGTTATGGACCTGGACACACACACACGCAGACACACACAGTCACACACACACGCAGACACACACACTTGCCACACCTCTGTGAGGTTTTCATGTTCGCTTTCTCGTCCCAAGTTGAAATTGAAAATTAACATTTAAAGGCACAATTAAAAGCGGCACTTTAGTTTTTCCCGCTCCTGTTCTCGTTCCTTCTCCTCTTATTTTTCTAGTTGCCCGGCTCATAGTCATATCCTGTCCAGCACACAATATGGCGTTAGTTATGGCGCCGTAACTATTGTTTTTTTCCTCCACTTGCAATTTTATTTCGGTCAATGCTTTGGCACCAAAGCCATAAATTGAATATATAACCATCGCGACGAGGCCGAGTTCGAAGAGTCCAAAGAGACGAATAATAGTGACCCTTTATCGACTAGAAATATATCCTTTATTCCAAACCATCTAAAGTGATTTGCAAGCCTTGACAGACACTTAACAAATAATACTTTTACAAATTTACTGCATGTTGAAAAAAACTAAAATATTATAAGCAAATTATTCAATGCTTGCTTTGATAGGTCAGATATCTGCAGATATATCTTTTGTATAATGAAATTAGTTTAATTTTAGAAGGAATAAGGTAGCTTATTACTATGTAGCTAGATATTTTTATAGTTGGATGGAATTTTGAAGGAGATGAGAAATTAATTGAATTGTTACTAATGGTTGGTTGATAAGGATGAGATATAAATAAGGAATGAATACTGATGGAATAGGAAAAATGTTGAAAGCAATTGAATAAAGATAGAGATGGGATAATGATAGGTTAATGGGTTAATGATACAGATAGAATATTAAAATTAAAGGTACATTAAAAAAGGGAATGAGAACATTATAGGGTAGGAATAATGATATCTATATGAAATAGTAATGTATGCATGAAAAGTGGATATACATATAAATTGACAAATATTTAAACACTTTTCCATTCAGGAAATTGAATTTAAAAGACACATTTTAACGAAGCTTTATAGCTAAGCAATTCTTAGAAGGGATATTAAATGCTTGGTATTTAAATCTGATTGATTAACAAATCCTTCTCCACTCTAAACAAGCTTAACAGACTATTAGTTAAGCTACCTCTCTGTTTAGGGCTTTGACTAACTACAGGGTATGTTGAGCTAGTGGCTCTGGCGGCACTTTCAAAGCAATTTCGGCGTCTTTTATAACCGCACAAACCGAAACGGGCATCGGTTTTTTGGGCAAGGTTTGCAGCTTCCACTTTCGGCCATAACAATAACAACAGCAACAACAAAAGCAAATGGCAATAGCAACAACAAAAGCAAATAGCAACAACAATGTGTTTACACTGTTGCCCACTTTAATTCAAAACAAAGAACCATTGATTTATGTTGCCTTAGCTTCCACATCCACATCCATGTCCATGTCCATATCCACATTTATGGTATGGCTCCTGGTTTAGAGCTTTAGCTACAAACAAACATACTATATGTATTTTCGGAAGAGGGAGGAAAGAATGGGAGCATTGGCTAAACCGCAGAATCGAAGCGAGTAGCGCATATGGGTGAAAAAAAATGCCAATATTTTCCTTGTACAAAATATACAATATATTTGAGCCGAGTCGCCAATATGACGCCCCCGCCATGAGGAGGGAGATGAGAGATGCGATGGAGTAGAAGTAGAAGCTGAAGCAAAGGCAACTCACCTGTAAATTGGCAAGTAAAACATCGAATGTGGCAGGCAATTGGGTCACATCTGGCAGCATCAGACCGAATGGCCCCACAAATTCCTTATCCAGACGCGCAACTGCAAGTGAAAAACGAAAAGCGAACATAACATGAATGTAAAGTGCAACAGAGCAGCGAGCAGCGAGCAGTCGAGGGTTGCCTCGTTTATTGATATATAGATGCCTCTGGGTTAGCGGCTGGCAATGATAAATTGTGGCATGGCCCAGGACCGGGACCAGGATGAGGTGCAACCAGAGTCTGCAGCCTGTTGCTAGACATCGCTCTCCCTCTTTCTCTTTAGACCCTGTACTTATAAATGTATAAAGGCTATTAATATTATATAGTGGATAAGACTCCACGAAAGCTAAAGCTAACAAATTTTAATTTTGATACGATGCTTGTCTATGTAATTTTCTAAGTACATAGTACCATCTTTCAATGCTCGTATGAAGATTATACAAGATATAAATATATTCTGATTATAGCTGAAGTTTCCCTTCAAAAGTAAGACTTATATACTTATATAGAGTAACAGAACAGGGTCTCCCAACGTTAGGTTCTCTTAACTTAATAGTTTCCAACCAGTTTCTATTCACCATGTGAACTTGCCTCAACTTGCAGGCAACATAAACCGAATTTTGATATATGGTTGCGACTATTGGCTACGGATCTGGCGCCGGCTCACGGCAAGGATGCCACGCTTGCCACTAATCAGTCCCATGTGCAGCATGCACCACATTTTGATGTACAATTTAGAAACTGGAGCAGAGATAGAGACAGAGAGAGGGCTCTTTTATGATTGATTGCTATGGCGGTTAAAAGGCTTTGGGAAAGTGGCCAATGGCCAACTCTTCTGACATGGCCAAAAGGCCAAGCCAAGCCAAGCAAAGGCAAGCCAAGCCAGCCAGGAGAAACTGCAGCTGATCAAATACAAAATGCTTGCAACAATGCCACAAAGATGATGACGACGATGAACTCACTTGGCCTGTGGGCGCGTATATGCTCGTTTATCCAGAATCTATCGCTTTCCTTTGGTATGGCAACAATATCCGGTTCGCAGACAAACTCATTTCCTAATAGACGGCGCATTATCTCGATATAAGCCATAAAATCCGGCATTGTCAAGACGCCAGCTAGAAAGAGGGCAAAAGGGAAAACGCAAAAGAAATAAGATAAATGAAATAAACACATTTGATGCAATGGCCAAAAGATGCACAGAGCAGCTACAAAAACAGTTACTGACTTTCACAAACACAAACACATTCACATCCTCATCTTCATCCTCATCCTCATCCTTATTCACAGCCATATACTCTTATAGAAGGAGTTAGCACAAAGCAAGAGTAAAAGCTAGCCAAGCGAGCAATAAGCATGGCACAATACACAAATTGGCCAGCACCAGAGAGAAGCTCAGTTTGCTTTTGCTTTTTTTTGTTTGGTTATAAAGATGAGACTGAAAGTGGGCATGAGGCATGAGGATTGGGAACTGTAGCTGCTGTTTTGTTGCTGTTGCTACTGATGCTGTGGTGTTTGAAGTTGCACGCAACCATTTCCTGTCCAAAAAGTAACAACAATAACATGCCATCCTTTATATATACAGTATATGAAGTAATTGTTTTGACAAGGAACAAAATTCCCATATTCACACAGATAACGGAGTAGCTTTATTTCTTATTTGAAATTTAGAAGAAACTACTTGTTGTATCGTAAGTAAATGATTAAATATAATAATTATATTCTCAAACTTTAGTTTTAAATTTAAATCAGATTTTAAAGCAAATTCAAAAATCAGTTGTTAACCAAAATGTTTGAAATTTTTGTGTTGTCATCACAATTACTTGACCAACTGTATGTAAATATGTAAATGTATATCATTCTAACCTTTAGTTGGGTCGGAAACGTTGGGCTGTTTTTCCGGCCTCGGCTGGCAACTGTCCTGGGATTGGGACTGGGACTGAGACTGGGACTGACTGCTGGATATCATTTTTGGCAAACGTAAAACTTTTTTAAATTGCGGCAACGCCAGCACCAAATTTGCATTACCCTCCGCCCGATAGATCAACTCAATTTGGCTGAGCTCCATCTGTGCGGGCAACTGCAGCAGCGCATTGAGCGACTTAGCTGCCACCGAAGTAGACATAGACGGAGGCGGGGGAAGAGTTGCAGTTGCTGGTGGAGCGGGTGCTTTCATGACTTTTGCGCGGGTGTTTGCGGTTCGTTGGCGCTGTCAAAACTGCAACTGACATGGACGAGTTCGCATCCGCATCCGCATTTGACCCTGGAGGAGAGTCTGGGCCACTGACGCGCCAGTGTTGATGATTTTGCCGATTGTGGCTTGTTGCGGTTTGAACTTTTTTTGTAGCTTCTTCTTCGTGTTGCAATTGTTATTGTTGTCCTTTGGCTGCCTTTTTAGTTATTGTTCTTGTTTTTTTGTTGAGACTGCGATAAGATAATCGCCTTGTGGCATTGGCCAAACAAATTGTGCTTATACAAACTGCAGCTGTGAAATGCTTTTGATGAATTGTTTATATTTATATTTCACAGATTAATATTTACTGTACAAAAGCAAAAAGATTGCGGTATAACTGAATTATCTTGTTTACAAAATGATCACAGCTGGTATGCGGACTAACAACCCTGTACTCAGCCGGCAAGAGAGAAATATCGAAAACAGCTGAAGGTGGCGGTCGGTCGATAACCGATCAAGCACTAGAGTGCTGATAGTTTTCCTGTTTAAAGAGGTCTTATTGGAATTTAAGCGCCAAATCAAATAACAATTAATCTTGGTGTTTACATATTTAATTTATTCAGCATTAATCTTAGTTCTTGCGAATATATTGCGTTTTATCCGTTTGGATCAGCGTATGGCCACCAGCATTCAGCACCTGTGTAGCTGTCAAATTAAAAACACAGAGAATAATATTAATTAGTTAATGATTCAGGTGAATTGAATTTATTTAAATTATTACCAGCATCAGCACTAGCCAGCGCCGCAATTAGTGCAAAGATAAAGCCACAGATTTTCAGGCAGTTCATGTTGAATTCTTGCTGATTGTTTTTGATATGAAATGCAATCGACACAAGCTGCGCTTTTATACCTGATCTATCGATCAAGTGAACAGCTGAATTGGAAATTCCAACTTAATCAGACTTGAGTCTTAGAAAATACCCAGTTACTTAATCAACAGCACTGATAAGTTCAGCTTACACTTGTATTCACCTATCTAATGTATTTAAATGCACTTTACAATTATTTTACTACATATTTCCTACTTTCTTGTAAAAAGTTATACTGTGTTGTTTAACAAAGACATTTCTTTGTTTAACGGTATATTGTTAACTATTCTATAATATTTCCTTATTTTATAGAATTTTAACTAGTTGTAAAAAGCTTATAGTTTCCAAACTTTGTTATATAAATGATATATCTCTAAATTTCTTAATTTCCTAATCTTGTCCAACACTTTTTGGCTCCCCTTTTAGGTATTAAATACGATTAGATTATTTAGAATCATATACTATATAATGTGCATATTAAGTTAATTATAAACGTTACGTATAGTTTATAATTTCAAACTTTGTTGGATAAATGATATATCTTGAAATACCTTTTACTTAATTTCCTAATCCTCTCCAACACTTTTTAGCTCCCCTTTTGTTCAACGTACATTCTCTAGGGTATTTAATGCGATTATTTAGAATCAAATACTATATATAGTGTGCACATTAAGTGTATTATAAACGCTACGTATTTACATGAATGCGTAGAAAACCCAGCCGGTTTACAATTCCAACTAAATGTAATCAACAATGTGCTGATTCGAGATTAAGTATCTGCCACTTTTAACCTGTGAAATTCCCACCTCTAGCCGCAGCAGGTATAAAAGATCGTACACATCCCAGAATTGAATCAGTATCAAACTTACAAACAACTTAATCAATATGCAATTCTTCAAAGCTGCTGCCGTTCTTTTGGCCATGTTCGCTGCCTTGGCTGGCGCTGAGCCCGTGCCTAAACGTAAGTCCAATACAGTTGTAACAATTTGATAACAATATATTTATAATTTTATTTTTAATTTTTATTATATCATTTATAGCTGGCACCGTCCTGGTTCAGACTGACAATACGCAATACATTCGCACTGGCTAATTTTTTATTTTAAAATTAATGTCGCTTTTTCTTTGAATAAAAATGAATCTTTAAAACTGTATCTAATACTTATAGTTCTTATTACGGAAGCTAATTAAGCTGTGGTCAGAGGTACGGGTTAGTAAAAATATAAGTGTAAATAGGAATATACTTTATAGTAGAATGTTGTTTTACTCTTCTAACTCTCTCTCTCTCTCTAGCTTATACCTATAATGATGCATTTAATATAAGCCACGCTCTGCCAGATTTGCATCAAGTCGTAGCATCGCTTTACTGCTAGAAACCAGTTTAAATTATAAGGAAATTGTGGGTCAATTTCCTATATGTACTATATATGTATTAATTATAGGGAAATTCATTTAAACTCGGTCAAGGTTATCACGACACGAAATGAGGGGTATTCTTTTGTCACTTTCAATTTCACTTGTTTAAATAAAATATGAATATTGCTGTGCCTTAAGGTAGGAAATCTTCAAGTCTAACTCTAAACGTTTAGCCACTAAGCATTGAATACATTGAATAAATTCAATACTGTATACTGTATATAGAAATGAAGGACAATGTAGATAAGACATGATTTATTATTGATAAGGACTATTGTGTAGGTCATTTGTTTGTTTTATTAAATATCAACTAAAGGCAGCCGACATAAGATTGATTAGAGCTCAAAATAAAATTGTAAAATACCATCTAATACAATTTAAAATAATTTTAAATTTAAAACCAATAAGATTCAATAAGGTTTTTAAGTTGTTGTTAATATTTATTATTAAAAGATAAACATTTGAACTATCAATGAGTTAAGATGTAATCAATTTATAATTATTGGCTACTAAGAAATGCAGGGTATTTCTTAGTATAACCCGACACGTGCCATCTTTAATTGCATGCAATGTCAATACGCAATTAAATCCATATCAATCGAAGTGACGCTGAGAACAGGTTTTTTTTCCTAAGCTTTATTATCAGCTCAATGCTCAAGTTGTTGCTGATGTAATTATTGTTATTATTAGTTGTTTTTGCATTGATTGTTGATAGTAAACAAATATATCTGGAAATGCCCGGAGACAAGCTGACAAGATGTAAACATGAATACTAAATTGATGTTAAATGATGGAAATTGTTAAGAGTTGTTCTGACTATAAGTTGAGTCAAGTAACTGGGCCATAACAGCTCTTGGCATGATGGACTCTTGGCCAACGCTTGGCTTTCTAACCAAAATCCATAAGCCTGGAGCTGCCTTCATATTTCTCTGTTCCCGACTGAACAGCGCAAAACTTTAAACAATTTGCCAAAGCGAAAACTATTTGGTTGTCCTGTTGTTGCCGCTGTTGCATGTGGCAGGGGCAAGTAGTGGGGGAAGTGGATTTCCTTTTGTTCAGCATCCATTGTTATCGCCCCTATTTCAGTACCTTCCTTCCTCTCTCTCCCTCTCTCCTTAGTTAACCAGCTCAACCACGTTGTATGGTTCGTTACATCAACAATTATTTTAAACTTTTACCGCAAATATTTCCTTGGCTGGTTTTACGCCTGAAATAAATTGTAATAGAAGTTGCCTGGTTAACAGCTCGTATGACTGGCGGCGACTTTGCGGCGACGACGGCCACTGGCTGCCAATTTCTTAGATGGAGTCAGAATCCAATCCCAATCCCAATTCCAAACCCAATTCCAAAGCTAATCCTTTTGATTTTCAACTGCACCAAATTCCGGCTAACAACAATTTCTATGTTCCCCATCCCAGTCAATGTATATGTATGTGGTAACAGTTGTTGTGCAACATTGTGTGGGTTCAATAACTGGCAAGCTTGACTGTTGGCATTGTTTGGACGGTGGCTGCCACAAAGCAATGGTTCGAGGAATTTGCAACGTTTACGCCGGAGTATTTTGCGCCAAGGGGCAACTCTTATGTAAAGGTATCAAAGCAAATTTTGGCTGGCCCATTAGTATTATGATGATTAAGTTCGGTTGGTGGTCGAAATGTAATCTGAAATCAGTCAGGAGCTCAAATAACCTCCAAGGCTTTTATTGGAAATTAATTTTTACGTTTCTATCTCAACCAAGTAAATACATATTTTAGCAGTTTGCCCAAGTGCAGCTAACAATGGCAACAGAACTCCTTCCCCTTTAGACCCTTTTAAAATGTTTTTTATGAGCAGAGTCTTTACAGTCGGGTTCTCTCAACTGTTGCATTTTCTACTAGTTTCGTCTGCCTCAAATCGTTTGTTAACTGACTTTGACTATGTGCTTCAATGCATTCGCAGACAGACCCAGTCAAATGGCCTAGCTCTCCCATCTGACCTGTTCCTGATAGTTGGCAAATCACGCAAATGGAATAGAATTTAAATTGAGACCTGTTTGAGATCTTCAAGATTTCAATCGATTGGGTTTTTACGTCGAGCAATGCTCAGTCAAGAGTTCAGACTTGAGACTTGATATAAAAGCGTTGAATATTGACAGTCGGGCCTAATGTTTATCAGACAACGATTTAACTAAAATAATGCAACTCTTCCGTATTTGTGGCTTAGTTTTGGTCCTGATTGTGGCCATGGCCAGTGCGAATCCTGAACGTAATATCCTTTGGCTTAAAGTGAAAGTAAATTCCGTCTACATAATAATTTTTCTATTTCTACAGCCCAGCAGAACTCACGACCCAGACATGGTTAAAGTTAGAGGGAAGTTGCCTTTTAAGAAGCTATTTAAAACATAATCAATAAATTTAAGTAACTCAGGCAGATTCTAAAAGTGCACCTTAAAGTTCTCAAAAACCAATTTTCTGAAACAAAACAAATTCGAATGTATTCTAAATTGTATTTTAAAAACTTTAATAAAAGTAAATTAATTTAAAGCAAATTCATTTAACTGAACAAGTTGATTTCTTAATGGCTTCGGTAAACGTGAATTTCTGTCAATACTATGTCCTCTGTGATTACGAAGGATTTTGAACTGATTCAATTGGTCAAAACTCAAGCTAAATTTGGATGTGCAGATGTACCACTGGGTGGGGAGAGTAACATAACCATTGGTATAGGTACCACTATAACTGTAGTATCCGCTATTGAAGGGCCAAAAGAGAGTGGTGAGGTCAAAGGACGGCACCGTGATGATGGAATTCGGATAAATAAGAGCGCACAGATATTTGACAACATGCTGCATAGCCAAACTCTGGTGGCGTGTGACGCCAAACAGATATGAGATGGTCAAATATTCAAAGGGGACACTTGATAGATTTCTGGCATGCAGGACTTGCAACTCGAGCGCAAAGGAACGCGAGTCAATCAGATGCTCCGATCCACCCCATTTGAATATCGCCTCTACAAAATAATAGTTGCCAACCAAAGAGCCACCGCATAAATGTGGTCTACAATCACTCCTAATATGCATTAACACCATATTCCCATTGTTCTGCATGAATATTTCCAGTGGCAACTTGTCGTAATCGATCCAAAGCAACTGATTCACGCGAGTCTGCAATACCCTGCAAACCAGACTTGGCACAATGTCAATGGGCGATTTCTGAATCTTCCAGTTTGGTTTTAGCAGATTATTTATAAAAATGCTACCAGCTTTGAGATGCAAGAAGAAAATGAAAGTCATACTGCAGCCAACCACGAGCATTGAAATTAATTTGCAGTCCATGATCAGGGACAGGACGGTCATCAGTTGACTCCATACAAAATCTATCAGGTCCGTCATAATGGTAGCTTAGGGATAGGTAGAGAATTAACATTATTCATAATTTTAAGTGAATATAAAGATCAGACAAAATAAGCTTAGCCAATAAATTGTAAAGTAAGAGAAAATTAAACAGACTTTCTAATTAAGTGCAAGAAATACCTGATTCCTTAACTTTGCCTTTATCAATTTTTAAAACAGTAGTCAAAGTAGTAGTTTTAATTTTAGTTTAAATATTTATAAAATATTAAAGTCTTAACATTCTGGAAAGACATTCGTGACAAGAAAATTAATCCATTAAGCCGTTTTCTCACTTTGAGTATCTCATACAAGTATCTTAACATGATTTGCATGGAATTAACCAACTGCAAACATGCTTTCATTGAATGCCATTGACTGTGAGATATCAATAGGGTCTCTGCTTTTGTGGGTCAAAGCTGTCATCTGCAAACCGAGTGAAAGGATTACACTGTGCCGAGTTTATAGGCGACTGGGCAATTGCGTGTCCTGGACAATGAAGGCTAACAACAAGAGAATAACAGGCTAACAGTGTAACAGGCCAACCGGCAATTGAGTACAGTTATTGACGGGCCATGTTTGTGGCTCCAAAGTGAGCCATTTAGTTGGGGCCATGAATTTGAGACTTGCAGAGACCTGAAATTGCGCTGTCATAAACCAAATACCTTAACAACGAACAACGAGCAACGAACAACCAACAAGAGGACAACATCTCATCGATGTGCGTTTAGGCCATATTATGAAAGGACAAAGCCTGAAACTGGCTGTAACTTAAATAAATACCCAACAACAAGAGGTAAATGGCAAATGACACCAAAACCAAATGCAGAGCTGCAAAATTCTAAGTACAGAGCTTAGAGTCCTGCTGCATCCTTGCTGACAAAGTTTTCGACGCGTGCTTCATAAAATAGTCATAATGCATGTCCCCTCTATGAAATACTCCTTTGAACTGGCCCCGAAAACTCAACTCGACTCGACTTTCCGACTATGTACCTGCTTATTATATGGCCTATTCGTTATGGCCAAAGCCAAAATGTAAATATTTTCCCATGTAATTATACGTGACTCTAAACTCAAGCACATGTGTGTGTAAAATGTAATACACGAAGCCTATTAAAAGTTGTTAAACCAAAACTGAAATTGCATTGGGGACTTGACAAGTGAGTCTATAAAATAATCAGCTTGCGAGAGCTTTATAAATTCCATATGAAAGTCCAGCGAAAGAAGCTGAATTACGATGAAAACCAAGTAAGAATGTTAGCGTGTGGGTGTGTTCGACTACGGGATACCGTATACTTGAACTATTTAATAACTATATGTAAAAACTTAAATTCATTTAACCTTTAGCAATGCAAGCTTAAAGGAAATTTTGTTACATAACTTTTATATTTTTTAGTCAATGAAATTTTGATATTTTTGAGCAGGTCTATGATTTTAATTTTTAGAGTTACAGGGTATCAAATAAATCTAATAAGATGCGCTTTATGCAACAAAAATATTAAACAAGTTCCTGGGAAAGCCGATTATGTTAAAAATAGAAAAGCATTTGTTGCATTTCTGTTCAATTATAGTGGATTTATTAGTATTTAAAACTTATTGAGAAAATGCTATTTAGATATTTGAAAATGGAAATTTCAACGAAATTTAACTTTTTTGAGAAAATTCTTTCATGGTAAGAATAAGCAATAGAAACTTGCGAATTTCAAACTTATACTTATTTGGTTAGATTTACTTTAATTAGTATTTCTCATGAAGAAGCAATTCAAATATTTCACATACAAACTTAATGTGTTTATTTTAAGATTCTCAAACGCTAAATATTGGCCTCAACTTTGTATTTACATGGTTTTAGCCTATAATGAAATCCTTTGAGTGGACCTGGGCTAAAAGCTGACGATTCCGCACAAGCTGCATAAAGAGAAGGAGCCACAGCCGTCTCATGCAATTGACAGGCAAAAGGTTCGATGTTCGAACAGGTGGTTTTTGCTGCGGGCTCAACATCAATATTACTGTGCAACAGTAATTAAATTGAAACCACACACTGAAAAAGAAAAAATTACACAGCACACACACACACACACAAAGAGCAAGGGTGGAGAGGGGAAAGGAGTGTAGCAAAAGCGGGGGCGTTGGGCGGAAAATAATTACCTGCCAGTGTAAGTTTATTTATGGCTGGCAAAGCAAAGTCATAAACAGCAGCACACGCCAACAGGAACAGGACGAGAGATGAGGGAGGCGGGGAATGGTTAGAGAAGAGCAGCGGAAATCAGTGTTGATCCAATGTTCTAGGTAGCTAGAAAAGCAATTATTGAATCTGTTTAAAAAGTGCTATTAACTAAAAGTGTATTTTAACACCTCAATTGTACTTTCTCAGTTTCTCAGATATAAAAATCTGTAGAGAATACATTAAGAATTTTCTAAAAATATTGAACAAGAAGTCGCTATTGTTAGCCAGATTTCTAGCTATCAAAACTTCTTTCAAATTATATAGCTTTGGCATTTACAATAAAGCCAAAGTCTAGCTATAAATTAGTTAAAACCACAGCTTTGGAGGAAAGCTGCACTCGCTTGTTTTTGGGTCTGGGCCTCAAGGGTTAACATCAAGTTTTCAGCTACCAACAAAATTGCTTCTCTTTCCCTCTCTTTAGCCATCTCTCTCTTGACCAGCCTGGTCTGTTTGCCGAGCGATAACTTTTCACTTGCAAAGCACAAATATTGTCAAGTATACGCATGTATGTGTTTGTATCTATGTGTGTGTGTGTGTCTCCTGTTGCATGAAATGTTGACATAGGCACAACTTAATATTGAATTTATTATTTTTGTTGGCCAAGCCCATGCATATTATTTTGCATTTGCAACAAGCAAATTATTTCTGCCAAAGTGCTGGCAATGGCTTTTATCGCAAAACAAAACTTATTTTGGCCAAGTTAACTGCTGCATTTTATAACTTTATAAAGTTGTTTATATAATTTATGTTGCAGCCTCAACAAAATACTTATTTACTCACCTCTTCTCAATTGTTTAATCGCCAACAGTCCAATTGCTGTAATCGATAACAAGTTTAATCGGCACTCGTTGCTTGCTTTCAGAGTTTCCTCAACAGTTTTTGTAATTTTACAAAATCGACTTTGAAAACTTGAATACGCAGCAATTTTTGAAAACTTTTTAGAGCTGCTTAGTTACACTTGAGTTTGTTTTTGTTGACAGCAGAAGTTGTAAAGTCTTCTTGAGGTCAAAGTTAAAAGACTGTTAATATATAGTGAGAGCTAAAAGATTAATTTTTAACCTTACTAAAATTAAACTAGTACTATCTTAAAAATTACTTAAGCTTCATATCTTCATTTTAACTTTGAAAACCATTTCAAATCAAACAACAATCCTATTTCTTTTGTGTCGTTAACATTCATATTCAATTTCACAAATAATAATTAAAAATTGCAATTTATTATTTACGTTTTTGCTTTTTGTGATTCTCAAGTAAAATTTATTTATATTTTCGAAATGCCAAGAAGAATTCTCAGCTCGGATGATGTCGTTTGTCAAGCTTGTTTTCCATTTCAATTTTAATCAAATTAAACGAAGGGCAAGTTGTAAATGCCGCGACGATACTATCAAGAGTTATCATTGTGCAGCAAGTTGCAAGTACAAGTTGCAAGTAGCTGTCGAGTGGCCTGCTCTTGACAGCCGTCACTGAAATGACTGAAATGTCTACAAATTGCTTGTTTGCTTGGAATTATGTAAATTTCAGTTGAGATTTTTGAAAAATTACTACATAGACGATGACGACGAAGGCGGCCATAGAAAATGAGTTAAATTTGGACCAAAATGATTCAAGAACTTGTGCAGTGGCGTATCTAGAAATATTCTTAGCCGGGGCAAAGCTTAACAATATGTGTTTTGAAAGTACCAAGCATCAACGGACTTTAATTTTGCATAGAATTGCTCTTAAAACTTTTGGAAATAGTGTAGAGAGAGGACCCTTTGGCTTTTTTGATAAAGATCATTTTGGTAAATTCTGCTAAAATAATTGTTCTAACTTTTTGTACTACTTTGAAAAAAGAAGAATTATTACATCTTTTTAATAGAAAAATAAAGTTTAAAAGTTATATACTTTTGCATCTAAATCTTTCCATATCTTAGCTCACGGGGTGGTCGCACCCTTGGGCCCCCTCTTGACACGGCACTGGTTGTGAATACTCGAATTTGTCCAAGTCCTGTTTCTAATCCTCTGCCACGTTGGTTGCATTTCAAATTCCTGCTCTTAGCCTTAACCCAACTCATCCCGTCAGCATCCTCTCTCTTTTCTTATCCTCTGCTATTTGCTTTAAGGAAATTGAAAAGAAATTATTATAACTTGTATTTGCCGAGTCTGTCTGAGTCTGAGGACCGACTGCCCCCAGGCACAGTTGATGCTAAACTTTTTCAGTTTTGGCCAAGAAGTCACTCTAGTTGCAGTTAGTTTCCATCTTTTTCTTGATCCTGTTATTGTTGTTGTTTTCAATGTCCAGGGCATGACCAAGTGCAGAAATGTATGCAGAGTACGTGCGGAAATGTTGAAATTTATTCCTAAAAATTTATAACTCGACATGACGCTGTCCTCAGCCCTTTTATATCTTCTACTTATTCTTTTTTTTCTATGAAGAGGGGGCGTGGTTTTTGTTATTAAAAAACTTTGGGAAAAGTGTGTGCGCCATTGCATGTTTGCCGTTTTTATTTTGTGCAAAAAACTTTTGAAATTAAAAGGATTAATCCCGCTACTTTGTATACAAAATAGTCAGGTAAATTTTGTGTTTACTTTGAAACTTTTTGATTGAAACTTTTGATGAATTACACGCCACCAAATGGGAAACTGTCAACGTTATCAACACAAAAACTATTCACAAACATTTTGTGGCATTTGTTGCTGTCTATCTGTCACAAATCAAGCGATGACAAATTCTTTCCCGAGGCTGAGAGAAAAATGTTGAGGTGACAATGGGTCTTGACAAGGATAAGAGCTGGGAAATATTATTATTAGAATTCGTAGGACAAGTTTCATAGAACTTATTATAAAATAATATAAGCTCTTTGCTGTACATTTAACTATAAGTTAAAATATATGTAGTTCCTATATCTAGGTTTCCATATTATTGTAACTGCATTTTAAAGGGTATACAAGTGACACAAATGGCTACAAATGTATTTGACAGCCGTTGACTGAAAATTGGCCAGCTTAAAAATGAAGCGAGAAAGAGGGAGAAAGACAGAGTGAGACAGGTATCTGCATCTGCATTGGACTTCTCTGATCCCCAATATGCAATCTAATTCAATCTCTAATAATGCCTGAGCATAACTCTGGCAAAGCTTTGTGCTAAACTTTTGCACGTTGACTTTTGCTTTTTATTTCTTAGTTTTCTGCCTTTTGTCAGAAGTTCAAATTGAAAAGGAAAACTTGGCTATTTTGGCCAAGGACTTGCCAATTGATGAGAATGAGGAGAGAGTGCTTCTAGTTTTAGTCCTAGTCGTTGAAAGTGCATTTGTATACAATACATTTGAGCTGTCCAAAACTTTCTACACACGGGTGAGTGTGTGTGTGATTTTCATATGTGTGTGTGTGTGTGTGTCCTGTTTGTATGTGTGTGTGAGCATAATATCAAGCTGTCAACACTTCGCTTTGACTTTCTAGCTGAATTCTGCTACACTTCTTGTTATTACACTTGGCTATTATTGTAGTTGTTGTTATTGCCTTGCTGTTGTTGTTGTTGTTGTTTTTTATCTGAGCGCAAAAGTTTCGAAAGAAGTTGCTCAAAGTTTTTCAGTGCATGAGTCGAGCACAAAAACTATTAAAAGTGTATCGACTCATTTGTGCCAGGGATATTTTTTAGCAAGCTTATCAAATTACAGCAAAAAACATCTAGCTAAAAAGTCAAACAAAAAGTGAAAATAAACAGTATTCCAAATGGTATACGAATTTAATATTCAATTTGTATACCACGCAACAAGTAGCTAGGAGAACATGGGGTATGATAGGCTTCTGTATTATTAAGTAACAGTCAACGAAAAATATTAAAGAGACAATTCCTTAGTTTCAAACACATATTTTTCTAAGCAATTACTATTCGTTCATTTTTCATTCATTTTATAATTTACTTGTTAATATATTTACTAACTTACAATATAAAAATTTATAAATAAATTAGATTAGAGAAAGATTATCATTAAAAATGTTGAATTTGTTGAATTTTATTTGAATCAAATCTAATATTCAAATAAAGTTCTTTTTCAAAATTGTTTTTCAACTTTTTTTAGTTAAAATTCCAATTTATAGCTTTCTACAATATTTTTGTAAATTTATTTATACTTACAAAAATTAATTTTAATTACTGTTTCGACTGTTTATAGTTTAGAACACTAGTAGATTTGTTTGCAGGGTAACACCCAGTCGCGCATGCTTGTTGTTGATTTTATCAGCTAGTTTTTCCTTTAGTTTTTCATTTGCTCTGCTCGCTATGTAATAACTTTAGTTTGCTTTACCATCAGTTGGTGCAAAGTGAAAGGCAAATCAATGGCGAGTAGCTAAAAGAAAAAAAAGAAAACTAAGGGGGAAAAAAATGAAACGAGCTCAAAGCTCTGCAAAGGATGAAGATGAAGCATTTTGCATACTAACCAACTGACCGTTATGCCAGGACACGGACATGGACACGGACATAGAAACTACATCTCAACTGAGCTGAGCGCATTTTCAGATGGTGGGGCAGCTGCGGCAAGTGGCAAGTGGCAAGGGGCAAGGGGCAAGAGGCAAGTTGGCCTGCAATGTGAATGCACGCAAAGTGTCCATGCTACGTGACTGACATTAAGTATTGGTATTGCCTTTGTTGTTGTTACTCTAAATGTTACTGGGTGTTGTTGCTGTTCTTGTTGTTGTTGTTGTTTTTGTTGTTGTTGTTATAGTCGCTTCCACGTTTATTACTCGTGAAAAAATCATGCAAATGTCCTGGTCACAAAGTTTCATGGCATGCAGCTCTTGACGAGCGGCCTTAGCCCAAAGCAAAGTGTCCTTGTCTAATGGTAATGGGTCTTAATACACCTTTGAAGCCTTCTGTCCTTCAGTCCTTCAGTCCTCTGCCTTTGCCATTGACAGTCACTTTTTTAAGTGGATTTTCCCCTGGGGGACAACTCAAAATTATATGTCAATACGTAATGGAGCACTCGACAAAACCTCCTGCTCCTCTTTCCCCACTCCGGACAGCTTACAGGACGTGCTAATCAATATTCTGAACTCTTCTAAACTTTGATAACTTTCAGCCAAGATTAGTTCAGTTGAGAACGTGTGAAATAAATAAAACGGAGTTTGAGAATTTGTAATGAAAATTATAATATTTAATTTGAAGAGGGTTAAAGATAGTTGTTAACAGGTTTTGAGTAAGAGTTTTCAATGACAAATCACTTTAAATGTGTTAATGTTGGCTTTAACGATTAATTCGTCATAGATGTTTGTTACAAAGGTTGTCCTCAAAGATGAGTTCTTCATAGAGAAGTTTATCGTTCCTTACAGGGAACTTAATCATACAAAACTCTTTAAACATCTCTATTGAGGGTTATAAAGACGACTTAATAAAACTCAAATTAACAGGTAAGCTTCTAACAGTGTTTTATATATGTGGGATTACTTTAATTCGCTAAATTCGTTTTTGTAATAAAGAAAGGTATACATAACATATGTTACTTATTAAAAAGTAAGATTTATAGAATGTCTTTTTATTAATCTCTTTAAACGAATTTAAAGCAGCTTCTTACTGAAAAGTTTGTTATAAAGAAAAGTTAACCAATAAATTGACTTTTGTAATTTTATAATTTCAAATAAGATTACTCTAGAGAAGTTCAACTTACCAATAACAGCATTTAAAATATTTTTTATGCAAGACTAACTCTGTTTTGAAGTATAACAATTACATAAGTGCAATCGTTTTGAATCCATTTCAAACTCTCCTCCCCTGGTCCTCAAATATTTGGTAGCATTTTCTCAATTTACTGTGATTCATTTGCATTTTATTCAACATTTGCTTTGATATTGCAATTTTGTGACAGAAAAAGAAAGCGAATGGAAAAATAGAATGTGAAAAAAAGAAAACGAAAACGAAAAGAAAAATGTAAAAGGAGAACTTTGGTTGAGCTTTCCTTTGCAGGCGACGAAAGCAAACAAATAATTTTTTCCTTTTCATTTGCAGCAGAGATCTGTGTGGGAAATTCGTTGGGAAAAACTCTGCGCTTGACGCTTGTCCTTGGCGGTGGCATGCCACAGCTTGTGGTTGTTGCCAGTTGTTGTACAAGGACTCACTCGTTGTTGCAATTGCAATTGCAATTGCAATTGCATTTGGACATTAATATGCAAAGTATGATATGCAGCTGCAGTTGAGCTGCGATTTGTTGCGCTCCATTGCGAGCTCTGTGCAAATTGACATGCGGCAAATATTGAAACGCCAGCCACGTGCCACGTGCCACAAGGAGCCACAAGGAGGAGTCGTCGAGGAGCAGGCAGGCAGCTTACAAATGCAAATACTTATTTGCAGTTCATTAAGTTGTGTGTCTGGTGTCATCAAAATTGGAATTGTTCACCTAATCGCATTATGATTGCGATTGTAACTTGATAGTTGCTCTCTTGCAACTTGCAACTTGCTGCTTGCAGCTTGCAGCTTGTGGCAGCAACGTACATGTTGCAAGCCCAACAATGAATATCAATTAGAAACTGGCCCGCAGCATAGACTAGACAATTGGTGACACAGGCTGTAAGTTGAACCTGCCTCAACGTCATGCACGTGTGCCACATGTGTAAATAGTCTGTGCCCCTATATATGTGGCAAGCGGAGTCAGCTGCCCTACACAAGTGACAAGCGCGTGGCAGGCCGCTTGCCACACGACCTGAGGGCACTTCCTCAACTCCTACTTCTCTAATGCAACCTGTTGCCCCTCGGCACGTGTGTGGCATGCAACGCGCGCGCCTTTGGGCTTAATCCTCTACGCCTTCAATGCCGCAAAAGGTTAACTGCACTAAGCAATATAGCCATGGCCAAGAGGTGTGAAAATCCAATGAACCAAAATATGCAAAACTCTTTCACGATCCACACATATTTCTGCACATATTCCAGCTCTGCTGGCAGCGCAAGAGCTCAATAAAAATTCAATATGCTTGTCGCATTTTACAATATTTCATACACCCCTCGTTCAATACCTTCCTTCTCTTCAGGCACCTGGCACAGAATGCATGGAATTTTTGCGCATAAATTGCAAAGGACTCGTCGTTGTCTCGGCTTCTTGCTCGCGGCACACAAGGATGCGTATTGTGCTGTCCTGGACAAACCGTATGCTGTGATAATTCCTGCACAGATATTTCCAGAGCTGTCCTTAAGCAGGATGTGCTATTGTTTTGACTGCACTGCACAAATTAGCCTGGCCCAGAACTGGTTTTTAAACAGTTTTCAAAATCTATCCTGAAACTCTTTCGCTGCCTTAATGTATGTGTGTTGCGTTTTCAGCTAATAGGATTTAAAGCCAAGAGAAGTTTATCAATGAGGTTCACATTTATGAATCTAGTATGGCAACAGGACCTTTTTCTAATCTCTCGATGCATGTTTTCATCCTTTTCCTTCTCTGCTTTTATCCTCCTTCACTGGCTAAGCGTTTTCCTAACGCTTTCGTATTTGCATTTGCATTTGAATGCAATTTTAATTATACAATGCTACGTTTCCTGTCTCTATATATGTATCTCTCTTTCTGTCTGACTCTTCTTCTTTCTCGCTCACTCGGTGATGTCCTACAAATTTCTAGCAACCCAAATGCAAAGCAAAAGCCATTGTGGGTGTTCCTAAAATGAATTTTGGTAGTTTTCAACTGGTGGAATATTTGTTAACAAATTTAATACAATTTAAAATGTGTTGAGTTTAATAAGATTCATTTTAAACAAAAATTGGATAAAATCTATTAGATGTTTATATTTGAAGTAAAATTATGGCATACAAAATCTATTATTTTTCAGAGAGATCCACCTTTTATTCGGTTCAACTTTTCATTCTGCTCTTTCGAAAGTCTCTAGAGATTTGAGAACACTCTGACTACAATGTTTCTCTCTTAGTTTATGTCTTTAAGCATTCGTTATCCTTATGTTTTATGCATGTATTCTTCATTCTGTCGCACTCTTGGCCATTGCGCGTTAACCGTTAACGTTGGCATTACAGTTAACCGTTACCTGTTAGCTGTTACTAGTTACCTTCTCTTTTATTTCTGCCTCTGCTTCTGATATTGTTATCTCTCGTTGACCGCATTTTGTCCTTTAGAAGCGATTGCCTTGCAAATGAATGCAAATTTAAAACAGTGATTTCTGGGCATTCAATTGACATACAATTTTCCACTCAGAATTTTCCCCTAGCCCCTCTCACTCTCTCTCCCCTCAATGATATTGCACTAACTGATTTATTTTCTTACCAGCTGAACATGCATATTCATGGAAGGGAAACTCCAAAGTAAAATTGCAAGCGTTAATCAAACGCTAATGAAAGTAAATTCACTAAGCGAACTCTCTTCAACCTATTACAACTTGCACCACCCAATCATCCAACCACCCAACCACCCAGTCAATTTGTAATCCTCGTCTAGGTTATATTGCACTACTAGGTGGTGTGGCACATAAAAATAACAGTAAACTTCGCTAATTACATCGAGAATAACCTTGTCGTCGAGTTGAGCATCAAAGCGTGCAAATAAATTTCCACAAGAACTCATATACGATTTATACACATATCGTGTATATACATATATATATATGTAGTATATACCACATATATATACCTGTACATACAATGTAACTGTTAACTGAGCTCACCTGAGTGCAAGTTATAATTCGTTTTGCGGACAAGGACATTGCGCATATGCGCGACACAAGGACACAAAAGCTCAACGTTGACCTGCGACCCCGAGATCCTGTGACATTCACGCGTTTCTTGCCCAGGGTTGCCTCATATGTATATATGCCATAAATTACATGTCACACGAAATTTAACTTAATTAAATTTAAATATTTTTTATGAAATTCTTGCAAAAAGAAAACTCTAACCTTTCGGCGTTTCAATTTTATTCAATGTGAAAATAGATAAACAAAATATTTATTTATGTAGGAAAGTATTATTTATAAACTCAATTTAAATTATACTTTTAAAAAAACTCAAAAGATTTTAAGTTTTCTCTCCAATTTAACAAGATATATTCTATTTTTTTAGATGACTATGAGATGAAATTACTTTTAATTTGATGTTTTATTGATATCTTTTGCTCTCTTTGAATTTAAATTTCTTAAAACTGATTAAATTTTATTGTTTTATTTGTTGGTTACTTCTTTCGTCATTGAAAACATTTCGTACAACCCTCGACTGCTGACACAATTATCGCCTACTTGTAAAGCCTTGAATATGCATTGTTATGTTAATAATGGGCTGAGCATTAAGATTATCCCTGAGCTGATGCAAACCTGTCTCAGTTCCTTATAGGAAATCTTTAAACATAACTTTGGCAATAGGAAAGAGGATAACATTAGGCATTACTTCTTAAGCGGTCGAAAAAGATTTGTAAAGAAGAAAGCAGGTAGGAAGTAATCTAACACTCTGTAGGGTATCTCTTAGTAAAACTCTGTCCCGTTTTACTTTTACTTGTGTCAATTATCCTTACAACTGATTATGCTTTTTACGGTTTATTAAGTGTGTTTTACACAAGACTAAGAACTATCCAACACTTATTTAAATTACACACTTCCCCAAATGTACACAGCTTTTATTCAAATAAGTTATCCAACAATTTTGAACAGAATTTTTTTTTAAATACTTCCCCAAATGAATATACTCCATTTGTGGAAAAAAAAGAACATGCTTATCAGCTTTTAGTGAATCATTCTGTGTGTTAATCCACAAAGTTATATAGTAGAAATGTGGAAAATAAAGTACAGTACTTCAGTCGAGTGTGCTTGGCTTAGAGATACCTTCAATCTTATTTATCTACCACTTGGATACATTATAAATTGATTTAAAGAGTATGTAGAGATGATTTGATACTTTAATTGTATATAGATAATAGAAGGCAAATTTTCTTAGCATACCCCATTCTAATTAGCTAATCATTCTAGGGAATTTCAAAGCTAAACACATTTAGCTTAGTTTAAGCCAACGAATATGAACTCGGACATCTATTGGACCATCATCAAATGGAGAAAGACTAAGGTAGATAGAGAGAGAGGGAGAGTGCACGATAAATAGAGAGATAAATACATAGATAGATTGGCTAGTTCGATAGATAGATAGATTGAGTGTTTGACTAATGAATTGAAAATCATGGAATGGTAGCTATTTGATTCGAGCTGTTGCATTTGCAAAGTTTGCAACGAATACGAACGTATTTGCATTTGTATAATTTATTAAATTTTAGCTACTAATGAATTGAAATGACAGAAAGCCAAAGAAAAGTTCGTTCGTGCCACGCGTTGCAAGTTGCAAGTTGCGAATTGCGAATTGCGCTTTTTGGTGTTTATTTATTTATTTGTGAAGCTGCTGATTAATGATCATTGCAATGAATTGAATGCTGAGTGAATGTTCGAGTGTATAAATGTGTGTGTGTGTGTGTATGGGTGTATGTGTGTGTGGGTGCACTTAACACACTGACAGCAGAGAGTAAAAAGTTTTGCCGCTGCTTCGCTCCAATTGCCGTCGCTGTTAAAAACTTTAAATGCGGTTTTTTGCTCGAAATTACTCAACGAGAGTTGAGTTTTCCTTTTCCTTTTTCTCTTTCTTTTTTATTTTCTCCACTTTTTTGCTTTTCCACTATTTTTTTTCACAATGTGTGTGTGTGTGTGTGTGTTAATGCTTCTTGGCGCGACGAACGTTGCGTTGTGTTGCAATGCTATTTACGCAAGGCTGCCACAGTTGATGTTGCCGCTGTGTTTTCATTATTTATACGCACAGTCAGCCAGCCAACCTAGAGAGAGAAGAGACTAACAAGAGACAGAGAGAGAGAGAGAGAGAGAGAAGAGTGGAAGGAAGAAAGAATTGCAACCAGGAGAAAGAAGGCAGCTTTTTGCATTGTGCCTGCGTTGAGGCTAATAAAAACGCAGCAGCTAAGTCAGCAGAGGCAACGCCTGGGACAGAGGGAGGGAGAAGGGAAAGAAGAAGAAGGAGTAGGAGTAGGGGACAGGGGCAGGGGAATAAACAAACAAGCAGCCAAACAAACAGAAAGCGAAACAGCAACAGAAACTGCAACACAGAGTTGTATTTTCTAGTTGAATTGAATCACTGTGGTTAGCTGCATGCCCAGCTCTTTAAATACCCTGTAACATTAATCACAGCAGGTATGACGAGGTTGATGTTGTTAAAGTTTAAGATAAACTTATCTAATTATCACATACTTCTGTCCAATTCTACGAGGTATCTCTTCATTCTGCAATTGTAATTGAAATAATTACATTGCAATCAACATTCAGGATTTTATATCAAATAAAACTTAACTTCTTATATCAATCAAAATTTGTTATTTGATTTTACATGGTATCTGCCAGTTGTGCTGATATATGTTATTTCTAAAACGTTTTTGTTACACAGCTCATACAATATCTAAGAATTGCTTTCAGCATTTTCTCCTAGTTAGTTCTATTCCTCCCTCTGCCTGCCCCGCTCTCTTTATCTCTTCCTCTCCCTTTAGGCCAAGTTAGCACAAAGTTTGTCTTCTGGTCAGCGACGTTGACCAGACCGGACCAGACCAAACCAAACTATCTACAGCCAATGAATTGAATTGTTTCTTTTTCCTACATTTTTTCTTTACTTTTGTTTATGCAGGCAAGAGCATAAATTTTATACGGCCTTTGCAAAAGCAAAATTAATTTTTTCATTGTTGCCTGCACTTTGTATCTCTCTCTTCTCTCACTCCCTGTCTCACTTTAGTATTTTTTATTATGTTTTATTTGCTATTGCTGCATATCGAAAGCAACTGAGGATAACTTTACTTTATGCTAGGTTAAATACCTGCTAAAATATTTGCAGTGTGAACTGCATTTGTTTCTATCAGCTGTCTGAACAGAGCCCAAAAGCTAAAGTAACTATATATGAAGGGTTGCCGAATAAGACATACCCTTTTAGCTTCTCCCTAAATTATATAATTGAATAATTATTACTATTTTATTATGATGATACTATAGGCCATAATGACTTGATTAAATATCAAAAATTCTATTCAGAGATGTAGGAAAATATATATGTATTTTATTCAATATGTTATATACTCCACATCAAATTTAAAAGACCTTTAAAGAGCGTATTTAAAAAAGTATTGCAGACAAGATTGTTGCTGTTGTTCTCAATGTTGATGTTTAGAAAATACACAAATGGAAGTTCGTCTGCTTTGTTCTTTATGATTTCACAATAGATTAACGAATAATATTTTCTGCATATGGAATTTCACATTTGTTTGAAAAAGCTCATTGTTTGTTTCACTTTCGAAAATTGAGCCAGAAAATTGCATAAAATTCATTATTCTAGAGTCAGTCTAGTGGTTAGTTGTTACACTGCCCTTTGAATGTAATCGAATACTTGATTAAAAGTGCCAACACTTAAAGCGCCGCAAAGTATGCAACGATTAATTAAATTTCAATTTTCCCCTCGCACGCAACATTTATTTGATTGTATGTGTGTGTGTGGATGTGTGTGTGTAGGTTTTTCCATCATGTAATGAGCAATTATGTCAATAAAACACAAAGGCAAACAAGCGTAAATGCCTGCTACTTGATACACACACAGATGCTAATAAAAATGGAAGGGAAAAACACCCAGTCAAACTCGCCTCCCTCTCTTTATACAAACATACATTGTATATGTATTTTGAAAGCTGTCGGTAAAACAAAGAAAATTCGCTAAATGAACATTTTAATTGTCAGTTAAGGGAACACGACGGAAACGAGCGTCTGACACTGTGAATTGCTTCTGACTATTGCCTATGCAAACAGTGGCACAAAACTGATTTTACAAGTCAAGAAAATATCACAGGGACTTTGAATATAAATATACTCCATCCATTTAAATTCTCTCTTTGCTCTGTTAAAAGCAAAAAAAACTGTAGAAAGTATTTTAATCATTTTTTTCCTACGGAAGTCGATTGTAAAATAGGTATTACGGATATACAGTTTGGCAAGTAATTAAGGTACAGATTTATTACAATTTTTACCGTGTTTTAGGAATTATTAAAAGCTATAGTTAGATTGGAAACAAAATAAAAACCAAAGAAAATTATGCTTATTTAGTACTGTGCACAGTAATTTTTTATATCCTTGCACCACGGTAAAAGGCCAGAGCATGTACTTTCTAGTTTGTCTCTCTCTCTGTGTTAGAAAGAGTTTAGTGTGTGTGTGTTAGAGTCTGCATATGAACAGACTTAGGTGTAGGCCAGGCAACTTTTGCGTTTGATTGCATTTGTGATTTCTGCAATGTGCGCAGTTTTGGCGCTGAAAGTTCCAATTACCGTTTCTCCGTCTCCGTCTCCGTGTCTGTCTCTGTCTCTGTCTCCAACTCGTACTCCTTATCAATCCCATTCCAGTTTTCAGTTTCCAGTTCCGCTGCGATTCCAGTTAACTGGTCACATAACGGGCATATGTGCGAATTTTGTAATTAAAATTTGCGCCCATTGGCTTTTCCGGAGTTTTTCCGGCAATGCGAAACCAACTTGAAGGCATATCAAGAACATTTAAATTAAATGCTTTTTATATGCCATCAGGGATTTCTGCACTCGCTCTTTCTCGTTCCCACTCACACTCTAGCTATCTCTGTCTTTTTGTGTAAAGGGCACTCCATTAAGAGTAGCGTAGTTTCCAAGGGGTTTCAGACTTGAAATCAAATATGTAATTGGTTTGTGGCTGCTCTCAGTTTCCTATTCCAACTAAAACCCAGTTCACTTTATGTCTCTTCACAGCTATCAATTATGCACATATGTGTGTGTGTGTGTGTGTGTGTGTGTGTGTGTGCTTGGTGTACACAAACACTTGCCTCTAAGGCGTTCTAATTAATTGTTAATTGCTCATTTGAACGGATTATTAGTCTTGTAGCGATTTGTAATCACGCCTAAAACACATAATTGCAATGAATTATTAAATTCTGCTGCATAATCACACCTCAATTGTTCTCGAGCAACTTTGTTGCAAGCCTCAACTCAATTCAACTTAACTTAACTCAACTCAACTCAACTCAAGTGCTTGCCACAATATTGACAATAGACTGCTGTTGCATGCATCACGTACCATCATAACAATTGCTGCATGTGTCGAATGTGTAAAAGCTGTTAACAATCTACAGCAAAGAGCTTTATTTTAATTCCAAACTAATTTAAAAGACATGACTCCTTCAGGTATTCCCACTGGAAGTAGTTTTATTGTTTACCAAATTATGTTTAGGAAATGTGGAACACTCATTGCTTTTGAAAATAAAACAGCACATTCAATAAATATATTTTTACTGCATTTGTAGACTTAATTTCATTCATAAAGCATTAAGATTTAATGATTTAACTCTAATTAAGTATATTACAATTAAATAAGTTGTGAGCACAGTGCATTAGAAAATTATTCATAGCTTCCACTTAAGCCTAGGGTAAATATTGCTTATGTGGACTGCAATTAGTTTACTTTAAATATATATAACATTTAATTTAATAATTAAAAAAAACAACTAGTATTATCAATATAAGTAATAGTAATTTATAACTATGACAGTTGTTAGAGTAAAAGTTAGTCTAATTTTCATTTGTATGATTTTCATTGACAATTAATAAATATTTAACTGAAGTGGGCTTAGTTCAATACACACACACACATTTTAAATTATATGCTAGGTATTAATTATATGAAAATTAATATGTACATATAAATGTAAATGCTTTCTTCTTCATCAAAGTGCCCTTTAAATGCGTTTTCAGACAGTTCAAATTTAGGCTTTAATTAAACTGATGCACTTAGACGATTAAAACGTTTTAAATTACAAATAAATGGACAAAGTTCACTCAGTAGGATAAAGATGATGATGCTCTAGAGCTGCACTTGGGTGTCTAACTGAATCGCTTTACCTTTACTACTTAACCGTTAGCATTACACTTTAGTCTCTCTCTCTCTCTCTCTCTGGATTCCTATGCTCACTTGAGGAAGAGGCAGAAAACACGGCAAACGCAGCAAATTCAATTAAATCATAATTTCAATTACAATCTGGAAAATTAACCACAAAAACCAACGGACATTACACCGCAATGCCCAGGAGCTGACATGACCATACCCACTCCGACTCCGACTCCCACTTCCACTCCCTCTCTCTGTCTCTCCATCTCTCTCTTTCTCATTGCAATTCATTAACACTTCAAAGTTTATCCCTGCATAGAAGGGGGAAGGTGGAAAGTCAAACGAAGTGCGGGAAATGAAGGAAACCGCACAACAACACTTGAGGCGCTCGTTAATTTGTTAGCCGAACAACAAGATGCCGTCCGTAGATATATGTATGTATATGTATATATGTATATTCGTATTCGCATTCGTATCTAAGCTCAGTTGTGGCACGATTCAAGCCAGGCCAGAAGCCGACTAGAAGCATGTCCGCGCTATTTCCTACAAATTTCGCTGCTTGCGGCTAAAGACAAACAATAAATACGCGAGGCTGCTGTAAAAAGAGACGCAGCTAGAGTGTCAGAGTGAGAGAGACTGACTTAGAGAGTGAGGAAGAGAGGGCATGAGAGCCGCAAACCGGAAAGAACTATTGTTCCGGAAAAGTATTCCAGCTAGTTACGAGTATCCACAGTGAACTGTAGAAAAAACACAAGTTTAAATACTACAATTGAGACTATAAGATACCCTGTGAAAAGTAGTTTATTTGACAAGTAATTATTTTGACAAAGAAAAACAAAATAGATTGCACATTTATGGAATTCTCAACTTGACTTAGCTTCCAGCTTTACTCACCAATTTTAATAAAACTTTTAGGACAGATAAAGATCATATAAAATTGTTGCTTTAAAAAAAATCCACACATACTTTATTTCTAACTAAGTATTTATAACTTTTGTTTCTAGTTAGTATTGTGTGGGTAGTCAATCTGTGATGCTTCATTATGAACATTAATAATTCTTAGAGTTGAAGATAATATATATTTAAGCAACCCTTGTTTTTTTTCTCCATTTTTAATGGGTATCCAAAAAGTAAAAATGATTTCGCACAAACTTTTCTGTTAGTCAATCATTTTAATTAAGTAATTTTTTCGCCTACTTGTCGTAAAAGTTTTAATAGCAGCTGAGACTGGCCAGCAGAGATCTGTGGTGGCAGGACCCTTAAAAGAAGAGGAGTGTGGAAAGGGGATTATGGTGGGAGGGGGAGTGACGACAACATATTGCCCCGCGGCTGGACCTAAAAGCGGGTCGCATTTCAGCACGAAGAACTCGCGGCTCTAACTGCATTTGCGGTTAATTATAATGTTGAGCCTGATTACATTTGGACAGCAACGAAAAGAGAGAGAGAGAGAGAGAGAGAGAGAGATAGAAAGCAAGAGATAAAGTGAGTAAGAGAGAGAGAGAGAGAGTTGGAGCGTGTCCTGACGGCCTTTCACCAACTTTTTGGCGCTGTGTCGCATTTTCAGCTCGTTTTGTGTCAGTTTCTCGCACTTAATTGCTGAGATTTCTACAGAAATTTTCTGCTGTATATCTGTATGTGTGTGTGTGTGTGTGTGTGTGTATGTGTGTGTGGGTGTTGTCTGTGCCTTGTTGTTGTTGTTGTTGTTGCGTTTTTTGTTGTGGTTTTGTCATTTTGTTGGTTGACTGTTTAATGACCTCATCAAAAGCCAATATCAAAGTTGTTGCCAAAGTTTTATTAGCCACGTTGCAGTCCATCATTCAACCCGACAGATACTTAAGTTTGTTGTTGTTGTTGTTACTGTTGTTGTTTGCACATTTAGCGGGCCGTGTTATTAGCCAAGTTGTGGCCTGTGGGAACAACAACGATTAGGAAAGTCTACAATCGAGAGTAATCGACATTAAGAGACCTTGTACTCATACTGTGAAAAATACATTAACTATAAACTGCTATTCTAAATAGTTTTTATACAGACAGGATACAGATAGAATAGGTGAATGAGTAACAATATATGCTTAATGGGATCTGATACGCCTCTTTTTGCCTGTTACACTTTTGACAAACTAAATAGACACATTTGTACTGTTTAAATACAGGGTCTAACTACAACGGCAGTGCTTAAGTCTTGTCCCTTCTCTTCAATGAAAATCAATAAATGAACTTTGTACAGCTTAGAGGCAAATTCATTTCACAGCTTACACCCTCACACACAAATACACACCCACCCACCCACACACACATGTACTCACACACACCCACTCCACACCCACACGCAGAGACAGGTAAATAGAGAATCCATGTTTGAAAGTAGCTAACGACAGGTAAGAGAAGCGTCCATTCATCTGAAGCAATCGCTGAACAACTTTGTCTCCACAGATGAAGTTTCCCTTGCCTTAAGGAAGGGCGGAAAGAGGCAAGAGGGAAAAGGGGGTGTGGCAGGTACACTGCCTGCACCTTGCATGTTAAGTTGCAACTCAGAACTCAGACTACGAGTCTGTCTGTGACTCTGACTCTGGCTCTGACTATGGCATGTCCTGGAGCACACGCTTGATTTCCTAACTAAGCACGCAAATGAAGCGTGTACGCATCAAGGATGCGCCACTCTATCGCCGAGTGTCCTGTCTCCTCCATGTTCCATGTCCTGTGCGTCTCACAAAGTAAGCTGAGGAAAGAAGCAGTGTAGAAGAAAGATGTGTAGAAGGGAACTGCGCGTGCTGCAACCACAAAGCTAGAAACAGAACCAGAGACAGAGCCCTGAGATCAACCTGTGTTTAATCGTTAAAATTATGCAATCGCTGGAGCTGCACAGTGGTGCAAGATGCCAGGAAAAAGAAAGGAAAGGTAAGAAATTTGAGAAGAGAGAAAACCCAAGAAATATTCACAGTTGAAACAAGGGCTTACAATTCTTAATAACTTTATTAATAGGTAGGAATTTAGACTGTTTTTGTCGATTGAATGAATCAGGTTTCGGGTAATCAGCTTTGGAAATTTTCAGAGTGTTATAAAGAGTTAGAGTCTATTTTTAACACCACAGACTTTTGTTTGGGTTATCGCTCAAAATACTATAATAATAAAAGCAACTCGTAATATGAAAAATTTGTAGTTGTCAACTGAGTTAATGTCGCTAGAACAACAACTTAGATGGACTGGAAACGTGTTGACTTAATTAGCAAATCAGAGTTGGATTTTAAGACCAGCTGGTTCCCTATATATAGAGTGCAAACATACAATCGACTGTTCAGTTGGTTAGCTTAGTGTGTTGGGTGTGAGAGTCAATTGATTGGAATTAGAAAAGAAAAAGTTTTAACGGAGAGCATGGCAGCGACCAGTTATGACAGCATTGAAAAGATATGGTCGGGACCAAAAAGCAAGGAATACTACGGACCCGATATGACACTCGGAGAGGTGGCATTGCTTATATTGAAA
Organism: Drosophila neotestacea; assembly: GCA_035044365.1. NCBI lineage: Eukaryota > Metazoa > Arthropoda > Insecta > Diptera > Drosophilidae > Drosophila > Drosophila neotestacea. The sequence continues at coordinate 2,630,820 of JAWNMD010000155.1, forward strand.
CTACATGCGGATAAAGTGATGCAGGTCTTTGATCCAACTGGGGAGACTTTAACAGGAGCTCAGCTCTACGAACAGAGTCGTCTTCTGGCTCATGCTTTTCAAAATCTGAAGTTGCATCGTGGAGATGTGATTGGCATCTCTGCCACAAATACAACTTACCTCACTGAGGTGGTAATTGCAGCTCTCTTGAATGGCATGCCGATTAATCCATTGCATCCCGAGTTCGACAAAGGTTAGGCAGGATTCTCTATAGTTTTGTGCTCCTTTTTTATTCCCTCTCCTTTTTTTGTATAGAAACAGTTGCGTATATGTATGAGATTACCAAGCCGAAGGTCATCTTCTGCGATGTGGATAATTATGAGACCTTAGCTGCGGTCAAACAGAGTCTTAAATTCAAAACCGAACTTATTCTGTTAACCGGCAATCTTCCTGGTGTGCGCAATATTCAGGATTTACTCAAGGACGGCGCTGTAGGATATGATCCCAAGACTCTGTAAGTGTTTCTAGTTTTTCTACTTCGTTTTTTATTTAACTCTACTCGTTTTTAGCTTTGCCTGCCCGCATTTGAGCGGTGATGACACGGCCTTCATCATAAGTTCCTCGGGGGTAACCGGTTTACCGAAGGGCGTCACGCGCTCGCATCGCAGTCTCTTGAACAACACCAAAATGTAAGTGACAACGTTTCCCAGTGGGACTTTCGTCTGCCCAGTGGGACTTAATGTCACATGGAAGCCATGGGAAAAACTTTGAATCATCAAATCAAATAGTGTGCTATGATTTACATCACTTAAATGTAGTAATCAGCTTACGTAAGGAAAACTTTATGTAGTGGGGATCATATTCCTACAGTTGCAGGCGGTTACCGAATTCTCTACTGCCCAAGTAAGCTATAGATTCCGCAGCATCGCATATCTATATCGAGCAGTGGCCTCTGTGATACTGTGGAATCGATAGCTTATCTGGAAAGTAGGGAATAAAATCTAAAATAGACCATGCCGAATACTGTGCAGATTCGAGCAGTAGGGAGTTCGCTGTACATAGCGATGCCTTAAATTAAGCTTAATTTAACCTCTTGTCTTTTTCTCTTCCTCCCCTATGTCTTCCCTCAGCCCGCAGCTGTTCACTTCCAAGACGGTGCTGTTCTGCTTCAGCCCTCTTTATTGGATTTCCTGCATTTTCACGCTCTTTGCCTCGCTGGTCAACGGTTGCAAACGGGTGATTACCAACCGTCCGTTTAGTGCCGAGTATTTTGCCGACCTGGTTTCACGACATGAGGTCAACTTTGTGCTCACTGTGCCACATCACATGGCACTACTTGTCAAGTCGCAGCATCCGAATCTCGTAGAGAAATTGCAGTCGGTGCAATCCTTTGTCTGCAGTGGCTCCAAGTTGCCTTTATCCATTTGGAGGCAGCTTTATGAGTTACTGGGCAGCGATAGATTCTCAGTGCTCTATGGACTTTCAGAGATCGGAGGCGTTAGTAAGAATATAGGAGGCCCACTAGGCAGCGAGGGAAAACTCTTGCGTAATGTTCAAGTTCGTCTGCTGGATGAGCAGGGAAATCCTCTGGGACCCAATCAGACAGGACACATTCACATACGCCTCAATCAACGCTGGGGAGGCTACTATCATAATCCCCAGGATACTCAGACGACCTTGACCCCAGATGGAAAATGGTTACTGACTGGTGATCATGGATACTTTGATGACGAGGGTTGTCTGCATTTCCAAACTCGCGATACGGATGTCTTTAGATACAATCATTTCCAGATCTATCCCAAACAGATTGAAGATGTTATTCTGCACTTGCCGGGTGTTCATGAGGTGGGAATCTTTGGCATACCCGATGATATATCTACAAATCTAACAGCTTGTGCAGTGGTAAGAGATCAGAATGAGTTGGGAAAACAGCTAACGGCGGAGAAAATCACTGGCATTGTTGAGGAGCATCTGAGTGAGGCTTTCCATCTGCGAGGAGGAGTTTATTTTGTGGATGAGCTGCCCAAGACCACGAACAAGAAGATACAAAGACGCAGAATCTTGGCGGAACTGAAAAATAATTCACTCTCTACACATTTATAAAGAAAGCTGCCAAATAAAAATGAAAAGACAAAAGAGTATCATGGCTAAATTGAGTTGCTCTCCTTTATAGTGAATTTTGTTTTATTTTTTATGTTTTTCTTAAGAAAAAATGCGGAATTTTCCTAAGAGGAAGTTTATTTAACTGCAAGCAAGGTTATTACATCATCTCACACTGGATAAAGTTAATTGCTTAAATTGACAAGTCAGGCAGAAGATTCTTCAATGAAAGACTTCTAATTGATTCTTGGCTCTAATTTACTTAGCGGCATTTTAGACTTTGCTCCAGTTGTACAACAGTCTGTCTATCAATATGACGAGGCCACTAAATAAGTTTCTATTTAGACAGATTTCGATGACAAAGAAAAGAATGTGAAGAAAACAACAACAAAAACAGGAACAAGACAGATTAGTGCTCTTTAGCAAGCCGAAGATTTAATACCCTCTTAAAAGAAACTCCTTTCTTTGGAAAGTATTAATTTTATTTAGCTATATGTTGAAAAAGATATTACTGACTACCGATTTATGATAAACAAAATGTTATTTAAATATCATAAGGTATTTGTATGCTTAGTAAAAAATTAGAGAAATAAAAGTCCTAAATACCAGTCAAAACTTTTTTTAAATAATGACATTTGGAAGATAAGTAAATAAGTATATTAATCCTAAGAAAAAAACATTCCATTGCTTTTAATTTATTTATTTTGGATCCTTTAATTAGTATAAATAATTATTATAACAATAATCTAGGAATTCACATTAAAATACATATTATACCAAATATATAATTGATTACTTGTTTTCTCTTTTCTCAAACTTAAAAGCTTACAATATGTTTCTTTAAGGAAGGCGGTTCTCGTAAATTTAAAATGCTGTTTTGAGTTATGAGTTTTAAATTAATTGAGTACTTTTTGTAGTCAGCCACAAAATAATAATACCCCCTGACGTTGAAGTCTGACAACGTGTTGAAGCAATTAACATCAACAGTTTTTGTTTCCTATTTACGACTCCCCGAAACGATTTCCACAAGTATAAAAACGTTCAGAGACGCAGTAAAACACTTAGTTGAAAGGCAAATTTCAGATCATAAAGATGAGTACGGGTGGAGGTGGTGGAGGTGGTGGTGGAGGTGGAAGTGGTGGCGCCTCCTGTGAGGTACACTACGATGCTGCCACACGCACCTGGGAGGGACCACGGGGCAAGGAATTCTACGGTCCCGAAATGACATTGGGAGAGGTGACAATGCGTGTCCTCAATCTGAATGCGGATAAGGTTCTTCAACACTGTGATATCACGGGAGTGGAATTAACAGGAGCTCAACTGGCAAAACAGGGTTTGACCATCGCTCAGGCTTTTAAGAGACTGGGATTGCATTGTGGTGACGTCATTGGCATCTCAGCAAACAACACAACCTACCTGACAGGTGTCACAATTGCTGCAATGCTCTCGGGCACGCCCATCAATCCACTGCATCCGGACTTCGATCAGGGTAAGATCGTTTCACAATCTTTCCGATTATCCATTAATGTTTGGAGTTATTTCCCCACAGACACTGTGAAGTATATGTACGATATCACAGAACCCAAGTTAATCTTTTGCGATGTGGCAAACTATGCAACAATTAAAGCGGTCAATGCAAGATTGGTCAATCCAGCTTTGATATATCTGGTTAACGGACAACTTGAAGGTGTAGGTGATGTCCATGAACTATTAAAGGAAGTAGAAGGCTTAGCGCCAACTGAGTAAGTTTCCTATTTCTAAAACTATTTCTATAACTATTCAACTCTCTCTTTCAATAGCTATGTGCCTTGTCCTAAGCTGAATGGAGATCATACCGCCTTCATTGTCTGTTCTTCGGGTACTACAGGAATGCCAAAGGGAGTAACTCGTTCTCATCGCAGCCTCATTAGCAATTGCAAGAAGTAAGTGCAGATTTTCCGTACTTCCAGTCAAGACTTATTCATCTTTCTTTACAGTCCCAACACATTTACTAGAGACACTGTGGTATTGTCCTTTAGTCCATTGTATTGGATCTCTGGCACCATCATCCTGTTGGCCTCTTTGCTCAATGGTTGCAAGAGAATCATCACAAATCGACCTTATACAGTGGATTATCTCCTTCAAGTCGTCGAGCGTCATCAGGTTTCCTTCATGTTTCTGGCCTCACATCAGATAGCTTTACTCTCCAAATGCCAGACTGACATTCCAAAGATCAGAGCTCAGTTGGAGTCAATTAAATTTCTAATTGGAGCTGGCTCAAAGGTCTGCAAAGCTGTTTCCAAGAGAATGTACGAGTTGATTGGAAATATGCGCTTTGTTGTGGGCTATGGACTTTCCGAGGTCGGAGGAGTCAGCAAGAACCTTGGAGGTCCCGTAGGCAGTGAGGGTAAGGTCATGAGAAATGTGGAGGTAAGAGTTCTGGACAAACTACGTATGCCTCTGGGCATCAATGAGGTGGGGATTATCTATGCTCATCTGCGTTACAAGTGGGCTGGATACTATCGCAATCCGGAAGCCACAAAACGAGCCTTGAGTCCCGATGGACAATGGCTGAGGACTGGTGACATTGGTTACCTTGATAGCGAGGGTTACCTGTACATCCAGACACGTGACACGGATGTCTTCAAGTACAACAATTTTCAAATATATCCAGAGCAAATTGAAGAGTTTATTCTTCGCCTTCCCGGTGTAAGCGAGGCCTGTGTCTTTGGAGTTCCAGATGACATTTCTAATTACCTCACAGCCTGTGCTGTAGTCCGTACACCCGACAAAGAGGGACAACAACTGGTTGCCGATCAGGTGAGAAGCATTGTAAAGCGACATTTGAGTAGTGCCTATCACATACGAGGAGGAGTTTACTTTATTGACTCCTTGCCCAAGACCTCAAATGATAAACTACAAAGACGGAAGGTACCTGACTTGATCAACTCCTTGGGTCTTGCAGCTGAATAGAGTACGACTACACATTTGGAAAGTACCAATGATTAATAAGCTTTTATTTATGTAACACTTAAATGGTTTACGATCAGCAAAATAAAATGTTACGAGCAATCAGCTAAAGCTTATTGAAACGATGGATAGAAAATATTTTTATTAGGCATATTAACCTGATAATTTTCATTTGATGATGAGCAATACAGCAAAAGATCAATATCAACTGTGGATCCTCAACAAATAATTAATTGATAATCAGAGAAATTAAAGATCATAAAACATCAATCCATGGTTGTGTTAAATGAGTCTGACTATGAAGAAGTGAATATAACAATTGCTGAGACGAGGTTAGTGTTAAACCGTTAATATGTTAGATATTAAACAATGTCATTGATTCAAATAAAAGACAGACATTTTCCTTAAACAGTGTCTACTCATGAATAACACCAACTAATTAAATCTACTGATCAGAATTGATTTAAAGTTTCACACTTATTTGTTGAGAAATGCTAAAATCGATCTGTATTCAATCCCTTGTCATTGATTTTATTATTATTTATAATTTTACAACTAAAACAATGTCCTTGTCATATCTTTCGCATTGTTAGATTAACTCGAGCTTTAATTCAATTAATTTGCATAGACTTTGTACCACTGTGCAATGAAAAGACAGTCGGGCAACTAATGCAAGGGATTCAATGAATTTTAATAGAGATTGAAATTGTAAATGCAATGTCCCCCAGCTGGGAATAATCGTAGGTTGTACCGGGCAACCGAGTCAACCAACTGACTGGAAATTGCTGAATGGGTCTATGGGTATATGGGTCTAACGGTCTATGGGTGGCCCAATGGATGCCAATGACAAGCAATTTGTTATTTGTGGCACTCCTGTGGCTGCCTCAGCCTCATCTTCCCGTTTCCTGCCACAACTGTTGTTATACCTTTTGCCTTGGCAATAGTAAAAAAAAAGAAAACAACAACATGAAGAACACTAGAATGTACATAAAATGAATTGAGAAATTAAAATTGCAATATGCAATACATATTTTATTGCATTTCTACGGGCGTTGAGCTTTCCATTGAGGTTAACATTTGGACATTTGAACATTTGGACTTTCGGACAATTGACAAATGCCAAATGAAATGCTAGAAAACACGATTCAATTTATATTGCGTTGTCGTTGTCAGTGTACTCGTCGATGTCCTTGTTAGACCCTGTACTTGAGATGCACAAATGTGTTTCAATATAACTAATTAAAATTGGTAAATTTTATAAAATAAATCAACTCATTCAAAACTTATTTGATGCATTACAAATTTAATCTCGATCAGAATATAAACTCGAAAATTAATCAAAAAACAATTTTGTTTAGCGTTTGGCTTGTACAGAGTTTTTACAGGGTATCTTACAGTCAACTTCTCTCGATTGTAGCCCTTCCTATTGGTTATTGTCATTTTGCTGGCTAACCAACTGGCGACAAGTGCAATTGTTGCAACTGCCACATGGTTGAGGCCCAAACACGGATACCTAACCTAAACTTAACTAAATCCTACCCAGATGCTCTGTCCATTGTGGAACTGCAACTAATGCGGATTATCCGAGGACTTTGCAAACTACACCCCAAGGTGTAAATTTGTGTGTGCCTAAAGGATTTGCATGGCCAATGAATGAAGTGAATAGTTGAATAAATAACTGACCGACCGACTGAATGAATGAATGAATCAACTCAACTCTTTTCTATCCTTTTCTGCCCCTTCTTAACACTTGCAAAGAACTCTCGACAGATTAAACTCTTGATACTCCACATTTATGCAACAGATTTTTATTTCTGCCCCACATGCCACAGATTGCTTACCCCCTACCAACACACACTTTGAAAGCAATAACAAAACCTATGCTAAAATGCACAACTATAGAAAATCTAAAGAGAAAATGTTTTTTCATGTGGTCTGCAGTTGAAAAATATTTTCTTGTTTGCTGCACAATTTTGTTAAGTTTCCAGTTTGATTGTAAAATAAAAAAAATAGCTAAAGTGATTTTCCACAAATAAAACTGTTATGCACTTGGAAAATTGGCAATTTGTATGTTTCTATTTCAGAGAAAAGGAAAAATTGTATATTATAACTGTTCAGTAAATTCAATGATTTATTCAATTTCAGGGTAATTTGATTGACAATCTCGTATTTGATATGACTATCAAAATTTATAGAGGCAGACATATTAAATTATACAGTAGAGTATGCAGTATTTGTTGTTGGAATAAAATAAAAATCTTTTGTAGTTTCTGTTGTTAATTGTGCTTTTATTTTTCTTTATTTAAGTTAAATTGTGAAACTTTACTTAATGGTGCTCTATTTTAATTCATTTCTGTTTGTTTCTTGTTTAGTTTTCTATTGTTTTGTTTTAATTCTAATTTATCTTAATTCTTCTTCATTTTTAAATTATTTTAAAAATATTACATTTTGTTCTGCTACACTGTACTACATGGAGCTAGAATATGTTGTACAAAAAAAATAAAGCCAATATTTTGTTCGTAAAAAACCTTTTGGAAAAATCTGCAAAGTAGCAAACAAGAAAAAGTACCAAAAAAAAATATAGAGATGTAAGGAAAACAACAATGCAAGCAGTTTGTTTAAGTACAAGTTGCCTGACTAAAAGATATTCTATTAATTCAAGTAATCTACGAGTTCCAGATCTGTATATTTTTAGAAACTTTCAAACAAATCTAAAAGAATAACATTTAAATAATATAGAAAATAGCGTACATACATTTACTTACAGTCAACATACCCTCTATCAACTCTTTTTTCAGGGTATTCGAACCGAATTTATGCAAACACTTTAAAGTTTCATCAAGGATTTCCGTAGCATATGAAACTTGTAAACATGAAGCAACAACAACTTTCTGATCAACTTGAGCCTGTACAAAAATATACAACAACAATAATAACGATTGCAACAACAACACTGCAGACATTGTGTTTTTTTAGACCCAGTACTTTAAAAAAGTACAAATGGGTCTATTAAGTTTGTGCAAAAAAAAATGTGCGTAACAGGCAGAAGGAGGCGTGGCAGACCCCATAAAGTATATATATTCTTGATCAGCATCAACAGCCGAGTCGATATAGCGATGTCCGTCTGTCCGTCTGTCCGTCTGTCCGATTTTGTGTCGCCTAGATCTCAGAGACTAGAAGAGCTAGAGAGACCAAATTTGGCATGTACGTTCATCTATATCTTGCATTGAACGAGTTTGTTTTAGATTTTTGCCACGCCCCTCTCCGCCCCCGGAAATTGAAAAATAAAATTTCGAAGTCGAATTAAGAAAGAACCTTTAAAGCTAGCGCCTTGATTTTTGGTACATATAATACACACTATTGTCCAAACCTGTCCTGAAAATTTCATTCAAATCGGATGATAAACGTGAAAGTTAATCTACTAACAAAGTTACGAGCAAAAGGAAGAAGAAGAGACGCTAGCGACCTCTGTTTATCAACTGATATGTTCGTAGTAGCGCCATCTATTGAATGGGATTGATAGTTAACGCTTTGCACTCAAAAAGTGCTGGGTCTCCTACTGTCGAGCTTGCTCCACTGTAGCTTACTGCATTTTTTTATTTTGAAATGATTACAATATGCATTTTTGGGTTGGAAGGACGAAAAGTATAATTAAACAACAAACATAATTTGCTCTAGGGTTGATCTGCAGCAGATAGAGAGAGAGTTAGAGACAAGAGAGTGACAGTGACAGAAAACAGAGAGAGTGAGAGAGAGTGGAAGGGAGAGAAGGGAAGGGAACGCGTCCCGCATGTGGCATGCCACACATGTCCTGCCGAGCGTGTCCTGCGCCGTCGCAGCGTTGTGTTCTTTGCACATCTGCCGCGACGTTGATTTTAAATGCGAGGGGTTGAAAGTAGATGTGGCATGGACAACATAAAAAGCCGTTACTATTGTTAGCCAGGCTTATCAATACGCACATACTTGAGTTGCAAGTTGCGAGTAGGAGAGTAGGAGAGTAGGAGAAGTGGTAGGGACAGTAACAGAAGTGCCATGAATTTATGCTGTCCATGACATGCGCCACAGCAGCGCCTGGGAATATGACCATGTGGTTGCCCAGGTGATACATTTTTCAACACACCCACACAGAGTGATGGAGGGGAGAGAGGGGAGAGAGTGTGTGGCTGTGCCTATGTGCCCCACTTTGCAACTGGACGCTTGCCACATTCAAATCAACTTCAAGCTCATGCAATTTTAATGCCAAGCAAGATGAAAAGTTTGTCTACAGACCGACGAATATTTAATACCCTTGCTAAGTACTGTACGATTTATAACAAAAAAGTAAATAGTACCAAGAAATAAGTAATTTTTCTTTAAGTTTAGTTTAAACTTATTTCAATTTTCATTTAAGAATGATAGAATCATAATACCCACTGCTAGGGTATCAATAAGCTTGAGACACAGCAAACAATGGAAAAGGGGAGTGGCAAGTGGGGCAGGATGTGCTGTTGGTTGGGTGGTTGTGGCATGCAGCTGACTTGTGGCTAGGACACACAGGTCTCAAGGTGCGTGGTCAACACATGCTCTGCTCTACAATTGTATCTGTTTCTGTTTCTGTATCTGCACAAGTATCTGTATCTACAAACGTATCTTTAGCTTTTTTTTTCGTTTGTCGGTTAATAAATTTTATATTTTTGTTGCCTTGCGGTTGCGACACTTCTTCCTACCACTTCCTGCCCAGATATATAAATATATCAGATTTTATTGTGCCATTTAATGGGGTTTCTCTTCCACTTTATTGACCGCATATCTGCGCCTGATGCCTTGATGCTTTTGGCCGTGTTGCGGTTTTTATCTGCCTCCTGATTTGCTGGACTCCTTTATGTATGCGCTGAAGCATGCCCCAAACTGCCAATGAGGCATACATTTTTGATTTCACGCACTTTTGATTGATGAAAAGAGGCAAGCTATGAAAACGTAGACAAATTCCAAGAAAGCTGCGGGCCCCAAAAAAGATAAACACAACACACAATAGACCAAAGTGTGTGTGCTCGAGTGTGTGTGTCTGTCTGATAAAAGCTTCAATGATAGCTGATAAGTGGCACATTTGCATCTTTGTCAGTGCAACTGTCAAAGCAAAAGCCTCCTCATTTCCGGCCAAACGATAAGCCAAAAAGAAAAGAAAAGCAACGAAATAAACCGCAATTGAATAGTTTTTCGGCTTTTCCTTTATTCAACTCCACACAATTTTCAATAGTCGGAAAAGCAGAAGGCCCAGCTGTTGTTGTACGTCTTTTAATTTCCTTTAACTTTAAGCCAAGCCAAGAAAACTGGCACAAAAGCCATCCCTACTCTCATTTTCGTCCTCATTCCCTACCTTATCATAATATACTCAAAGGACGCGTGTCCCGACGTTGCCACATGCCACATGCCGTCTTTCTACGCTTCATGGCGCCCACACGGCCCAGGAATGTTGATAGATACTCGCAACGTGTTGCTGCCTCTTGCTCTTGCCACACGCCGCGTCTCAGTTGAGCGCCCACTGGCTAATAGTTCATTTTTCATCGCTGATAAGCAAACGACAGAGATAACATGTCTCTCCCTTAACCCAACACTTTTAAATACTTATAAAAAAATGTTCAAGCTGAGAGAAAACTGTACAAATTATTTTCAATTTAAGGAATTTCGAGACAGAAATTTACAATATTTTAAGAATGCATCTGACCTTATTTAACTGGACGTTGATTTAGAGAAGTGACTTTAACCAGTTAAACACTAATTTTTAAGTTTTTAGCTTGCATTCGGCATACAAAATAAAGATTACTGATTTAATTTAGTAGCTGAATACTCCCAATAACTTAAATACTATTTATTAAATAGTATAAAATAGCTAATTTCAAATCTTAAACTTATCATATTTAATCAACTTCCTTAGTCATAATTAGTATAAAATCAGTTTAAATCAAAAGCAGAGAATTTATATTAAGACAAGTCGTCTCACCTTTATCGTCTCCCTGCAAGTATCTACTAAGTTGTTGAGATACAATTGTATCTGCAACACTTAAGATACAGACACTTCTAATTAAGTGGGCCGACATAGACACGCAATGTGGCAGCTGCCACGCAATTGATGTAACTTAAGGATCCACAATCCAATCATTAGTGCAATGTGCGTAGGAGGATTTCATAATGCGAAGTCCTTACCCAAGGTCGCCTTGTGCAAACTACGCAATATACTGTTAGAATATCCCATCCCCAACCCTTACACCTTTCCCCCTCTTCACCGCATAAACTTGACTCATTTTCCAAGTAAAATATGCTTGCCTTTGCTTTATTCGTGCAAATATTTGCAAAACATTATTAAACTGAGCCACAACTCACTTCGTACCTCTCGTACTTAATATTTATTATGCCTTTTGCCGAGTGGACTCTTAGTTGTGGTTGTGTGTGTGTGTGTGGGTGTGTGTGTTGCAAGGGGGCACAAACTTTCGAGTCAGCCAAGCAAATAACAAAAAGTATCTACTCTTATCGCTTCAAGCATTTAAAAGCCAAAGCTTAAAGCATAAACAAATATAAATAAATATTTATCACGTTTCTTTTTACTTTTCGTTTCCCCATTTGGAAAGAGGAAAACTCGCATGTTTAACGATTTTCAATGAGTTGCAGGGGTATATTATCGCATGGGGCATAGTTCCGATAAGATAAAGAAACTTCAAGTATTGCCGTGTTGTATTAACAATGTTTCATCGTATCTTGAAACGGGACTTCAACTTCTTTTTTGTGTTTGCTTTCAACAAATAGGAAATTCAACTGTAGTGATATTCACATTTCAGATTACGGTTATATTCCTTAAATACATTTATACATATCTCTGATGTCTGATCCATAAATATTCTTTCTGACAATCACAAAATTTTTGAACGTTTCCATTTAAATATCAATTATTAATTAATATTTCAGTTTATTTTCCGTTTCTGTCAAGGTATTAAATAAATTTTAATATAAATGCTGTCAGAGCTAACAAATGAATGCACTGCAAGAAATTATATTTTATTCAATTTAAAATGTTTAAGACCTGATGGAGTTATGCCTTTTGGAATTCTAGAATAACATTTGAACTGATAATATTCCTATAATAAACAAAACGAAGCAGAGTTGATTGTATTGTTGATACCATTTGGATATGAAAATATTTTAGATAGCTCAACAATGTCTTTAAATATTTGTAAGATGGGTTTTAATTGATTAAATTCGTTTTAATTAATCTGTTTAGTTTTAACAAAGTTTTAACAGTCGAAAATAAAGTATAGAATATTATTGTATAGCAAAGTATAAATAACAGTGAGATAATAATGTAAGGAATTATAAGCAAACTTACCCTGATCCAAAATGATATTCCACATTTACTTAGTTTTAGTTTAGATAAAGTTATTCCTTTATAAGTTCTGAAAGTCCGAAAACAAGCGAAACAAAATATAAGTTAAAAATATGCGCTTTTTACTTTGGATTATAGCAATATTTTAAATGTTTCGACAGGGTCTATAAATATTTAATAGCGATTTGCCAAAGCACTCGCTGAGCAGGAGTTTGAACTAAGTACTTAGTTAGTGGACAAGGGAAGGCAGATGGAAGTTAAGTAGCCTAGCAACTGGAGAGCTGCTAAATTATATGCCCCACTGGCAGTAACCCTATACCCTGCACCCGAGACATCCTGCTGCAACCCACACTCTACACCCTACACCCCATACCTTACACCCTACACACTACTCCCTATCCAGATTCAACAACAGCTTCTACAAGCCATTTCCTTGGCCATCTCGTGTTGGCCATCTGCTCTGCAGGCAGCTACATTCAATTAATTTTACACGATGTAGCGAAAATCCAGCTAGCAGTAACTACAAAAACAAAACTAACGATAATTTTTCCAAAAAGGAAGAAGGGGGCAAAGGAGAAAGGAGAATACAACGAAATTTAAAGCAAAAAACTACGTTGTAATAACATTTTAACGATATTAGCACGAAAAATGTGGCCGACACACAAAAGCGGAAAGTGGAAAGCTTAACGATGCTAAACGAGTGCAACAGAAAAGGAAGAGGAAACAGGAAGGCAGAGAGGCAGACAGAGGGATAAAGGAAGTTAGAGTTTGCCATATGCAGACGCGACACATGAAAGGGATAGCTATACTAAGCGAGAGAGAGAAAGATAGTTGCCGTAAAGCAAAAGGCCGTTAGCGAGACGCTTTGCGGCTGCCGCTGCCAAAAAGGAAATCTGCAGCGCAAATTGTTCAAATATTTTGGCTTTTTCCACACACACACACACGCACAGCTTTGCTAAACTTAAAAGTGCTCCTAACAAAAACTAGTTGTCTACAGGCTACAGTCGAAAAGAGCCAACTATAAGAGACCCTGTAAAAAACAAGTCTAAAAGCCATTAAACTATTTGGAAAGATTTAGTTCAGGGTTTCAAATCATAGAGCAAGATTTCAGCTCGGTTCGCGGACCAGGTTTCTTAACTACTCAATCCGAGGTTTAAGCCTTGGTTTACTTTAATACAACAAAATAAATTTATTCTCTCAATTGGCTTAAATTTTTTTTTTAGGACTTTTGATGTTTTTTATAATCTCTGGGCTAGAGATATCAAACTTAGTATGAAGAATATGCTATACAGGGTGCAGGGTCTTAACATATAGAGATATTGAAAAGAAAAGAAAGTAAAGCCGAAATTTGGCCGGAGGACAAAGCGACAAGGACAACAACAACAACAACGAAAGCGATGGCATTGTTCAAATGCAACGAGTTGTTATATAATCCACGCACAGGCCACAGGCACACACATACACATTTACTACATATGTTATTGCAGACACACACAAACACACACACACACATACAGAGATATGCCGATAAGCAGCCATAATGGCAAAGCGAAAAGAGTTTTAAAGCTTACAGCTCTCAGCGTTGCCATCGCATTATTTTCCACAGCATAAATTTCAGCACATTCGCACAAATACTACGTTTATACAAAGCTTATCGAGAATTCGAGAATTCGCAAAATCATTATATCAAAAATGTTAAGAAAGAAGTAAATTAATAAAAAATAAAGTTCTAGAAAATCAAATTAAGTATACGCCTTATTTCTTTTTAGTTTACTTTTAGTTTAAAATTTGTTTAATTTATTTAACAAAAATAACACTCACTTTTATTTGTAGATACAAATTTATATTTACATATATATTATTTCATAATTTTTTATATAGATAAAAAAGTTGTTTTATTTATTCCATTATTTTAAAAGGTTTTAAAAGGTTGTAAAAATTGAAATCTTTAAAGTCCCTGGTATAAACAGTATAAACACGCACAGACATACTTGCACACACCCGCACCAACACACACAAGGTTGCGTGGGTGTGCGCCCAAGTTTATGCAATGTTTTCGCTTGTTTTGCGTCATTGTCAACAGTATTATTTTTCGCCTTTTTTGCAGCTGCCGTTGTTGCCTCACGCTTGTTAATATATAAAAGCCGCTGCATTGTTAACTTGTTGCCATTGTCGTTGTTGTTGTTGTTGCGGTAGATAGGCACCACAGCGCACTTGCTGTAGTTGTTGTCGTTGTTGTTGCCCAACACTTGTAAATTGTGTGATTTTTCAGCGCAAGTTTAAGCAACAAAGCGCCTCAAGTGAAGAGCGTGGTCTCGCTCACTCCCACGCTTGCACCTACGCTTCCTGCAACACCCTCTCTCCCCTTTTGCCACTTCTTCATTCTCTCAATCTTTCTTAAAACAAAAGCGTGTGCTTGTGTGTCTAAGCTACTAAAATAGTAAATTACTACAAAGTACACACACACACACACACAAAACGCAGCCACAACAAGGAAACCAGAGAGACAGCGCTGCAGCAGCAACTCAGCTCAGTACTATGGGGTAATCTCTCATTTTTTTGTAATGTCACTATTTAATATATTTAAAATATACATATATGTACATTAAAACTTTACGTTTTTGACTTGTATGAATTATTAATTTATTCTAGAAAAATGTGCAAACTATTCCATAGTGCAGAGAGGCAGCGACGCAGCGCAGCATCACAGCTGAACTGAGCAGACTAAGCTCCAATACATGCATAAATTGTGTAGCATACTTATGTGGGCGTCAAGTGCTTGTGAACTTTGCTTTAGATTTAGCTTTGGCTATGACTTAATAAGCGACACTTGAGCGCACATTCAACAAAGACAAAAGCAAGGCACATGGTCAAGTGCTTGTTGCACTGCAATAAGCCTTAAACTGTTTAAAATGCTACCTTTAATTAAGTAGTTTAATTAGCAATATTGATTTAAACTTTAGTATAATTGTAAGAAAATTAAAGAGCACAGCAGTATTTGCTTTAAATTAAAGCTTTTTCGCAAAGCTTTTTGCTGCGCTTCAAAAACACAACCGCAGGGCAAACAGCAATAATGTCAATGCACCGAAGAGAGTGAGAATAGCAGAGAGTGAACGAATGAGAGTGTGTACACGGAGGAAGGGGGCAGGCAAAGAGAACAACACTTGCTGCTGATAACAGTTAAAGTCTGTGGAACTTTAGACGTCAAGTACTTTTTTTTCACGCCGCATTGACAACTGACACAAGGTAAACACCAAGCGACAACGTTGGCGCTGACGTTGACGCTGACGTTGACTTGTTGCAGTCGACGTCGCTGCTATCGCGCTTGTTTGCAATGCGACATCGATGTCAACGTCGACGCATTGCTGGGCTTCGCATCGTTAAATTATTTTTCTTTAGTGCATGGCGTATTTTTTATACCCATTACTTATGGAGTAAAAGGGTGAATTGTATTCGATGCAATGTACGTAACAGGAAGAATTATGCATCCCAGAAAGATAGAGACTTCAAAGTTGATGAGCTTATATTATCAACTTATATTATCAACACATCTGGATAAGATATATATTAAGGTAAGGTAGTTATAAGTAGCTGTGTTAAGTTATTAATAAATTCAAACGCCTATAATGAAGTTGTTTTTTAACCAATGAAATCTAAAACTCATAGCTAATATTTTCATCAGCTGAGTAACGGGTATCTCATAGTCCGGAACTTGACTAAAACGTATCTTTTGCTTTTTTTATTCTTTTGATATTACTTTATGATGACACAGAGCTGCGCCGCCGATAAGCGGAAAATGCTGAAGCAGCGGTAAAGTGAAAAGAAATAAATAATAATATGCAATTTGAGGCGCCTTCAAGGAGTCAAATTACGTTGCGACGTTATTGATACACTCGGATTATAAACTGTTTATTTTTGTTGCCAACTTGACAGAAAGTGTTGCTTAGAAGGTGCTTTACTGAATGAGTCTGCAGCAGAAAGAGAGAGAAATCGAATCACAGACTCTCTCTCTGTCATGTCATTTTGCTGACACTTTTGGTATTGACATGATTCATTCGATCGGATCTTGTATTTTACATTTATCTCAGCGTATGCTGCGATAAGTTTATAGTTAGTATGAGTATTACAATATTCTCAATTTAATTTATAAACAAATTTAAATGACAATGCATAGTACGCTTTTTTTTATAGAATTCAGCATATTTGATGGGAAAGTCGAGTTATGGATAGGCCATGTTTCAACTGTCTTATTACATAAACCAGCAGTACTTATAAACCAGATTAAATACTTCTGTCAGCTATATATATATACAAACTTGGTTTGGGTTAAAGACCTACTATAAGAAGATATGTAAATGTATTCTTAAAACCAATAACCTCTATTCCATTTACGTATATCTCTCGTATTTGGAAATACTTCCAACCAAGTACATATAAACTTTCCTTAATCTCGAGTCTTCCTATAAGTACTAAATCACAAGCTTCCGAGAGACTTATCTTGTAATTTTAAGTAGAGAACGCTGTTAGATAGTCGAGATATCGATAGGTCGCTTGGTGTGCACTCGATTTTTGGTAACATTGTGCAATTAGTTGGCCTATAAATAGCCGAGCAAATGCTGAGCTCGTAAATTTAATAATGCAAAGGCATATCGAAATAGTTGCGATAACGTTGAACTCAATTACTTGACGGAGTGAGGACGATAAAGAGAGGCAGAGTGTGTGTGCAAGGGAGCTAGCAATAGGGGTGCAGACAGCTGGCAGACGATGGCGCATAATGCACTTAAGTTTTCTTCAGTCTCACATTTCGGGGGGTTGAATATACTATACATGAATTTACTATACACGGAAGTCGTGGCATAAGGCACACATCACTGAAAACGGGCCAGGAGAGGGGGGTACCTAACAAACATGCAATTGAGCAATTGCAGAGAATGAATGCAAGAGGGAGAGAGCAATTGTGAGAGTGAGAGAGAGGGTAAAACTGTGAGGTGAGCTCGCGCCAAAGGCAGCTGCGACATTTTAGTTGAGGATAATTACTATTTGTGTGTGTGTATGAGTGTATGAGTGTATATTTGTGTATGTGTGCTGAATCCTTTGTTGCTGCTCGGATTTCCACAACGGTGCAAATTCGGCAACTGCAACTGAATTTATGTTTATTTTCAGGCACAAAAACAAATCCAAAGGCAGCTGCACTCGACGCACAGCTCAACATCTTCTGCTTCTTATACATCTCCTACCAGTGTTGACAGAAATTCTTAGTCTGAAATAGCTAATTTAATAATATTGGGTAAATGGAAACAGCTATGTGTTATATATTAATTTAGCTTGTAACAAGAAAAATATGAATTCTTTTGGATAGTGTGTTTTTGAAGCTATAGTTAAACTAACTATACAAAGTAAAAAGGACGAGAAGAAGAGAGTTGTCAAAACTGCTTGGGTATCCTAAACTTTATAGCTTTAACATTTACAGTACAGTTCAATTTAGCCACTTAACAGCTAAACTGGCAGCACTGTCTCCTACTTTTCTTTCTAGTTCTTAATGTTGTTGCTTTCTCAACAGTCTAAATTTCGTTAACGTGACAAAAATACATTGATTACATTTTTTCTTGCATTGCTTGACTAAGGGAGGGGATGGGGAAGATAGCTCACGTCTGCACACTTGGCACATTTGTCTCTTTCTCTCTCTTTTAACGTCAACGTTGTCTGCGTTGACGTAGGCGTCGACGTCAGCGTAGTCGTCGGCAGTGTAAACATCTCAGAGGAAAATATGCACGTAGATCCTTGCTTCCTTTTCCTGTTGTTGATGTTGTTGCTACATCTTCGTGTCCCTATCCTTCTTCTTTATATTGTTGTTGTCCTTGTTATTGGTGTTGTTGTTGATGCGCTTACGTGCAAAGGTCTTTGAACTGACAAATTACATTGCTCGCTCAACGAAATTCCTTTCACCGTGTGCACTCTGAACTTTCTTTATGTGCCTCCCACACACACACACACACTCACATATACAGTTACTACTGTATGGATGTTTTCCCTGCACGATTTTCCTTACTGTAAATAGTTCGACATTCTCGTCACAAGTTTATTTCTCTTGCAACTACAACAATTGATATACCCTGCAAGTGCCATAAATTAAGGCTATTGCGTGCGTTGCGTTTTTTTTATAGCTTGTTAAAAAGTGTGTCACCCTAACCTAACCTAAATACTTTAAGATTAGATATTGATAAAGCAATATGTACTAAGTATAAAGAAATGCAGAAATAAAAGTAATAATTTTATTCAATTTAATGTTATCTATTTACAGGGTAGCTTAGCATACTCTAAATATATAGCAACTTAATATAAAATTTCCTTACGTTACGTTCTTACTATATTTCTCTCACCCACATACACTCTATCCACATATGGATGGTCTTCCTAACAATCTCCCCATCTCACTCCCCCACAAGCATTTAGCTTTTGCACTACTTTCACACACTAGAAAACTAAAGCTTGACTTGGCTTTGCGTTTGTCAGTTGTAAATTGTTATAAAATTGGCAAATTATTTAACATTTGAGCGTGGGCTGCTTTAATTGTTGTTGGCTGTAAGGTGGGCGACATTAATAACATTTATTACGACTTGTCAATTGTATAATTGTCTTTAAATTGTATACAATAAAACTTTCAGTTGTCATAAGTGAAGCAACTGAATAAATGCCACGAAACTCGAGCGATTGTTTATCAAACTGATCAATCAGCTACCTCAAAGTTTACACAATTCAGCTGGTCGTAAACTATTTTCAATCTTATCAGCACTTGTATTTATAATAAGGTGGAATTACGAAACGGAAATACATACTAAGAAACCTTAAATTTTAAATAACGTTGAATTGGAAAGCTCTACAATAACGTAAAGTTTACATATTTGAAATAATGATACAGTTAAATATTCCGCACTAAAATCGGGTTATATTTGACAAAGCTATACAAGAATGATATTCCGATAAAAATTCGTCTAGTTTTGACGAAGTTATGCAAGTTTGAAGTTTGCTGGAACTCATTAAGCTCACCTCGGCGCTCAATTAATATGTTCATCTGCTATGCAAATGACAGAACGAAAAAAGTCACCGCCAAAAATGTGTGTAATTATGCAAGACTAAGAATAAGAATAATAATAACAGCAGCAACAATAACAACAACAAAGGCGAAAGCAAAGCATAAGAAAATCAAGGCAGCTGAGAGTTGAAATGAATGGAATGCCGCGCATGCCCAAAAGGAAAGAGCAAGAGAGAGCACGATCACACCTTAGTTACAGTTCCTCTCCCTTTCTCTCACTACCTCTCTCAGTCACTTCATTAAAGAGCGCTACCGGTTTGGGTGAGCGAACGAACAGCTGTGCAGTACGTCACGGCATAGAGTGAGTGTGTGATAAGAAATAGTAAGAAAGCAGAAGCAGAGACAGAACCAGAAACCACCACGAACAACGACAACAAGCAATGAAGCGAACAATGCGACTGCATTATGCGAAACTTATGTACAATATGATTAAGCAAACAACAACAACAACAACAGCAATGAACGAAACACCCGTGAGAGAGGGGAGACATGGAACTGGGCGCAGCGGCAGCTGCTAAGCTGATAGCGCGTGTGTGCTGCGCTCTCAGGTAAGGCACGTCACCTACCACTCTCTACTATATTAATCTCTCTCTCTTTTGACGCGCTCTCACTGAAGCATACTCTTCTGGCTTCTGGGCTTCTGCCTGCGTTGGTGACAGTGAGTTTGTCATTCGGCTGCGAACATTCAAACAACGCAGACGCAGACGTCGATCGTCGCGTGTTTTCATTTCTTACTTGTATTTACGTGTTTTAGCCGCTGTTTAAATCTATTGTGTTTATCGTTTACCGTTGCGCAGTGTAAAACTATTTTTGCGGGTGTTCCTAACTCCACTCCCGCCCCCTGACAGACTGTGTGTGTGTGTTTGTTGTGTTTGTGTTTATTGTATACTATATAGAAATACTGTCCATAATCAAATGACACGTGCTTAAAATAAAAACAACGATAATAATACTAAACTGGGATTACCTCGACTTTTGTTTATTGATACCGCAAGCAACGGTAAGTTTGGCTATAAATGTGAATACTACTCGTTATGGGTATGAACACATTCATAAGTACACTCATATTTGGATTTTATGTTTATGTTGATCCCAATAAGCAAGTTCACGACAACAATATTATGGTAGCTTATCGATAAAAAGTACACAAACAAAAATATAAATATGAAAAATAAAATTACTTTACTTTCTTTTATACGCCCCTTATTAAACATTATTTAATTATGAGTATCTACTCTCTGGGTTACAGTATTATTCAGCCCCCAATAATAATCTCCAACCCAACCTCAAATTCCAACCTGAAATCCCAAGCGCCATTTATGACTCAGGGACTTTTAGTGTCTTTGTTTGCTTTTCTTATATCTTAATGTTCTCTCTTTCTCTCCCATGAGTCATCCAACGGGGCTCTGAACAGGGACAACCTGGTCAGCTTTTAGGGGAGATTTTGCCCCACCCCCCACTCAGTGTATGACTGATCATAAGCTGAGTTAAGCATAAAAAGATACTTGCAAGTTGATTAATCATCTATTTATGAGCTGAAGCGCAAGTGTGGGAAAATTGAGGAAACATGTGAAAATTGCTGACAGCTCGATAAAATTTTATAACAATTGTTGCTAATCGAAATATACAAATTTGAAACTGTCCTCACCTTATCAAATGACACACTTATGTCAGTCTTAACGTTTAAGTGATTTTAAGACTGATAAGATACGAGAAATATCAATTATTTGATTAACAATTCGTTTTATATTTGTTTGAAAAGTTATTTCAATATTAAGAAAAATCAAACTATTTATATTTATTTAAATTATTATTATGTATATTATTAATATGCATAAGTTTAAATAATATTCTTTTTACTTTTTAAGGTATAAAAACAATCTAAGCCAACTGACTAATGTTTCAGTTCTCAATTCTCAGAATAATATTATATAAGATATTTAATTAAATTTTATATATCAACAACTTTGTTTATTTTTTTAAATACATTCCAATGTCAACAAATTACCTTATGTGACGTCATTACTTGGATGAATAAATGATTCATTCAAAAAGAGTTATAAATTGTCTACTCATCAGACAAAGATTTGGTGCTTGGGGAGACCAGGAAATGTAAATGACCAGACTAAGATTAAATAGAAAACAATCAAGAAGGAGATTAAAAGGAAAGATTTCATATAAAGCAATCAACAAAGTAATTGCAATTGAAATTCCATTCTCTAATCTATTTAAATTAAATCTCCTTAGCTATATAGTAATCTATTCTATTACATTCACATTCTTAATATTGTATATATTTCCTGAGTGAAGATTAATTTTAGAAATTTATTTTAGATTCCATTTTATTTTGCCTTAAAACTTTTCTTAACTTTTCCCACTTCTTAAAGTTCTTTTGAGTAGTTTTCTTAAGCTGCAAAGTCTGATTAATCACTTTAGAAATGAGAATTTTGAACAAATGAAGTTGTTTTGTGAAAGTAGAACTTTGAATAACTTTAAGCCATTTATTGAGCAACCCTCGTTGAGTAATCACATTTAATTGTTATTAATCAATTTGTCAGGCTTACGTACAATTTGTTTACAAACAATTTGTTGATAACTTTAATTATAGCATTAAAAATGGAATTGAATTGAATTGAACATGATATTCGTGCCACAAGGTGCATATCTCAGGTGTGCTTACAATGTGCCACACACGGAGAGTATTAAGGAGGAATCATTAGAGATCGGTGTATAGTTGCAGATTAAGTAACTGAGCATGTCAAGGCGTTATTCGAGTTGATTACAAGGCGGTGTGGCATGCAACAAAAGAAAGAGAACAACAACAGCAATGTGGCATGAAAGAACTGAGTGACCAGACGAGTGACTAAACCAGTCTCAATCCAAGTCCAAGTTCCAGTTAAAGCTTGCGATTCACATTCACATTCACATTCTGAGATGTTTATCAATGACAATGGTGTCGATAACATTAGCTACCGTTAGCTAATTAATCGAATGACAATCGACCGCTCTTAAAGCTGTAATTAAAGTGAATTAATGTTACATTCGCTTGCGATCCAATTGATTTCCCATTTTCCATTGAAAATACCAATCTAGATACCAAATATGGAGCGACTTTCAACCTTTCAAAGCACAACCAACAATTGTAATAAAAACTCGCTCTAGTGTTGCATTGTTACAGTGTTGTGTAATGTGTCATAAATTTCACCATTTGACAATGCAAAATTCTATTTAAGGGCTGGTCATTTGGCAATTGTTTATTGTGGCAATTGTTGTTAACAATTATTTGTTTTTTCTTTTTACTTTTGTGCATGATTCACCTACATAATGCTTGACTAGATTTTCCATTCGTTTTCAAATTGGAAAAACCAAAAGGAAAATACGGATAGTAGACCGCATTTCACATAATCACACAATTATATAAAAACAGATTTATTATTTAATTGTCTGTCACTTGAATGACAACAATTAATTATACCAAATAAATAATAAAACAATGAACAATAGAGATGCAATGCAGAAGTTGTTAATACTCTACTTTATACTTAAAAAATTGTTTCATTATGGGCTGTTCCAACTTATTCCAATCTATTTAATAAAATTTTTGCAAAAAGGGATTGGAATCCAGAACTGCCTAGAGTATGAGTTATTTCTGATTAAACTTTTTTGTTATAGATTCCTAAGAATTATCGAATATTAATCTAAAAAGTACTTTGAGAAAGTGCAGCGAAATTGCAATTGGGAATACGCTTAATTATCCTACTCCTCTGTTACAAGCTTAATGAATAAATGATCATGCCCTCGTTTAAGGTTGAATAAATAAATAATTTGCATTATAATCAATGCAACAGCTGCCAGACGACAAAATAAGTATTAATACAAATGAGAAAGGGTGTGATGAGGGAGGTGATGAGGAAGAAGCTGTGACTGCGGTTAATATTATTACGCGTAATAATAATAATAATCAATATCAATTGGCAAAATGTGTATAAACAAATGGGAAATGCTTAACACAGCGATTAAAATTTATTGCGCTTATTTCGCATTTCACATTTCACATTTATTCAATTTATCAATTTATTATTTGTCATTTAAATGTCAAAACTATTAAATTGCGACCGCAATTTTTATTATCATTAATAATTAAAGTGTTGCCTAATTAAGTAAATCTTCACTTCAATTACCACAGTATTCCAAAAAAAATTCTTAACAAATTATAAATTAAATGAACAGTGAAAATATTAACAGAAATTCAACTAGATAAGGAAAATAACCGTTTCCATTACCATCTTTGCTTCAATTTTACTGCCTTTCATCTTTTATCCAATGTTTTAGTTGTTGTATGGAATAAAGAGTGAAATTTTAATATAGCATTTAATTTAATTGTGTACTAATATGAAATTAACATGAAGTCAAACTTTTATCTTTTACACAGCATGTTTCTATACAATCAATAACTTGTTTCAAATGGGCCAAACATTCATGACGAATTCAGACATTAACATAATTATTCATTTTATTTTACCCAAAACGTACTTGTTAATTAATTACATGCAATGCTTTTTTCAATGAGCTCGTCCTTTATCATTGTTTTCCTGCCTTTCAATTGAAAAGTTCAGCACTTGAAATACATTTGCACTTATTCAATTCATTCGTTGACTTTATTCGTTTCAATTTACATAAAATTTAACAAACGTTACAAACTTTAAATTCTGAATTTTCTGTACATTATGGATATTCCACATACATATCTATGCGTTTTTATCAGCATTTGTTATCGATAATCACATTTGTTATCGCCATTTCTTAAAAGTTTTAAACGTTATGCGAAGACGTTAATGGTATGGGCCCAATTGTGTGCTGGCTCATTGTATATGGCTTAAAGCAAAAGTGCCGTTAACTGTCGCGGCTTTTGTTGCGTCGCGTGTTGCATAAATTATGAGTATATCTTTTGTAAAGCTTAAACATACCCTATAAAGAGGTGATTACACTAGGCAACAGCAAAAAATAAAATGTTTTTATACACATAGAAGTGAAAAAATTACTTACCGATTTATATTTAATATTTTCAATTTAGATTGTATGGTAAATGCTTAAAATAAAAGTACAATCAAATTTCACAAATCACTTCAATTGCACTTTGAATAGCAATCAACAAATACTGACTTTTATTTCATTTTAAAACACCGAACAAAAACAAAAAAACAATAGCCTGACAGAAGCTGCAGGCTTCAACACGCACACTTCATATAAATACGAACTTTAAATGATAATGAAACGAAAATAAGCGAAATGAACACACAAAAATGCACATGCCATTGTATACATGTACGTGAGAGCGCGGGAGTCAAAACGAGCAACAACAACGATCACAAGGATCACAAGCAATGCGTGGGAAGGAGCGAGAGAGCGTTAAATTAAAATGGCGTCAAAGATAGCAGAGGGTGCTCCGCTGACAGCTATGCAAAAACAAAGCACTTGCAAATATTAAAATTTAAATTTAACAAAATAAACGCTATTTAATTTAGCAACTTTTATGTGCATTAAGTGCACAAAACTTTGCTTGACCGTTTAACACACAATTTAAGCCAATTGGCCCGATTTAATATTATTTTTAGTTAAGAACGCGGAACAACTAGACAAGGCGAGCTTAAGAAAACCGATAAGCGATTAGAACTAAACGATAAACGATTTAAATTAATCATTTAAAGCAGGAACTAATTTTATTTACATATATCGGCTTATTTTATGTAAGTTATAAATTTTCCCTTCTATTCTCTCACGGTAATTTACAGGGTATTCTTTAGTCTTTTATTTAATTAAGGAATTCACTTTATCGCCTTTCTAAGCATTTCGATAAGGCGCAATTAATTATCCCCCCTTCAAAACATCACATATCGAGAATGCTGCTTGGCTATGAATATAAATACGAATACAAATAGTTATATGAATAATACTCGATAGGAATGATAACCCAAAACCTGTTTTTTCCCTCCAATCGAAACAACTTTATTAAGATTCTTTTATTTACAATTTGCATATGAATTTGATTTGTCGACTCTTTGCTTATCGATCAGTTAATTAGAGATGGTGATTAAGAGAGAAAAATAGAAAAAGGGAAAAGAGAGGAAGCCGCTACAAAATGTGCTATAATTATGTCCCCTCCTCTTAATAGAAAAACCCCCCTTTGGGGGTGGTAATTGACAGCTCTGGCGAATTGAAATTGAAATCGAAATGTACATCAATTTGTACACTATTAAACACAGCTCCGGGGCTCAGTCAATTGTTAAATGCAATTTTATATATCGTGACTCTTATTTTTGTTGTTGTATTTTTATAACGAGCTTCCCTTTGTTGTTGGTGTTGCTGTAATTTTAATGAGCGGAACATTTATTAAAATTACTCATCGCTCACAATAAATATCGATTTAAGGCGTCGCTTTTTTCTATTTCTATTTTTTTTAATCAATTGAAAATTACAGTCGCAGTTGTTGTTGTCATTGTTACTGTTGTTGTTGTTGCTTGTGGTGCTAATGAGGCGCATTAAATTGTTGCTGGAAATTAACACCACAAAAGTGTGAGTCGACTTCGCCATCAGGGGCGTCTTTTTAGCTGGCTTCAGGGCGCACTTTGTGGCAGCCATAATCTAATTAGTTGATCCACAGGCCCGACAGTTAGTAAGTAACGCGCTTTATTTATTATTTCTAATTAGATTTTGCCTCGAGTTTGCCATTCAAAATGTAACGACCGCGCAGCGATCTTTCTCAATGTGACCAGAGGCGCTTCAGTTCCCAGTGTGACGGTCGCTTCGTAGTTCACAATGCGGCCGGGTGGCGCTTTGTAGTTTCTATTGTAGCAAAAAATGTATATCGAAGATGAACGATATACTACCTGTTGACTCATTCTCGCTTGCAGCAGTATATCTAGCTACACTGCTCTAACGCACATGTTGTCTGGTTAGCGCTCACTGTTGGTTTCGTCGCACCTTCATTCTACAAAGTTGACTCACACTGACTGCGCGTATGACTTGGACAGCTGTGCTGTGTGCGCTTGCAAATAAGAGAAAACGAAAAAAGATTTCACTTTGTTTCTCAAACACTGTTAAACAATTGTAGAAAACTTTGAAAGCCAACTAAATATATAGTTTTATTATCGTTGTTGTTTGTTTGTGGCTCGCGCGCTTTTTAAAGAGATGTTCGGGATTCTCTTGCGGTTGCAGCAGTCGCTGCTACGCGAAACATAAAAAAGAAATACAAGAAATTTTTGCTGTTTGCCGCCGACGTCATCGAGCACACACACAAACATACAAGTACATACACACACAGGCAGTCATTGAAATTGTTGTTGGATTTGTAAATTATGAAAGCAATTTATCAACTGGAAATCGAACAACAAGAAACATCGAAAAACAACATTGTTCATTGATCGACGCAGCAAGTTCAACAAAAACAACGATATCAAGCCAAGGGTGGAACTGCAGGAAGAAAGGAAGAGTAAAAGAGAAGAGTGAGCAAACTGGAGTGTGAGACGAGTAAAGACTACCAATAACAACAACGAGAGGAAGACGAAGAACGACTTGTTGCTAACATACACACACATATACAGCTACTTTATAAACGACCGCTGTGTGTGTGCGTGTGACCTTTGTCGGCGTTTTTTCCCCTCGAGCATTTTTGTGTGTAAGTACGCTAATAAATTTATTCAAATGGCTTAAACAAAAAGGCAACGCGATTTAATTGCAAGCTCATAAATGTGTGTGTTCATATGTATATTCATTCCCCAATGGCAACAACAAACGTTTACAAATGTTAGCTAAGGTTTTGTTTTACTGCTCACTTGAAGGCAACAATAACAACAATAACAGTAGCATCAACAGCTTCTCATCACTGTTAACTATTGTTCAACTCTTCTCGCATCTCGACTGTTAAACCACTGTTAACTATTGCTCAACTCTTTTCGCTAAATGACCTTTATATTTTAACGACTGTTAAATGGTCTGCTAAGCATGCAAAATGTTATTTAACTATTGCCAAGTAAAGTATAATAATTAAATAATCAATTTCAGTAGCTTTTAATTCTTTTAGCTTGTCAATGACGTCTGCTATAATTTTTTATTTGCTGATAAGATAAAATTCCAATGCCTGTGAAAGCAACGCCCACAGTCGGCAATCGCTTAACTAATAATAAATACCCATTATACACACTCACACACACGCACACACAATTTCAGTTTTTCATTCAGCAAAAGAAATGAAAATTATGAAAAATTTTCCGTTGTCATTTTTGCTTATATCTGTATGTATATTTTACTATTATACATAATTCCGCATCCGTATCTGTATCTCTAAATGTATCTGTATCCAAGAGAGCGTTTGACAAGTACAAAAATAAAATACACTTTTACTAATGTGTGTTTTTGTTGCTGTTGGTATTCTGTTTTGCTTTCCATTTCACAGAAATCAAAATCCAATTCAATAGCAAAATATAATATTTGTATGTTTTTTCTATCATAATTGTTTTGACTTTTGCCTCCATATGCAAACAATTGTTTTTTCTCTCCCTCTCTCGAGTTTTTCTTTTTTATTTTACACTTGCAAATTATTGTTAAATTATGGCAAAAATAATTCTAACAAATATGACGATAAAAGCAGCACAGTTTGAGAGTCATTACAGTTGGGCAAGCGCTGTGTTCTGAATGTTTAAGATAAAACTGTTTGCAATTGTTATTGTTGCTGCTTTGTATTGTATAAACAATGATAAGCAGCGTAGTTGGAGTCTAGTTGTGCCACCAGCTGCCTTCTGAGTAATCTCCAATTGAAAAAATATAATGGAAAATGACAACAATTGATGCAAAATTGAATGCAACTTGTGTATAGTATATACAGTGTGCATTCGATATGTTGATTTGGCTATTTAATATCAGTTGTATCCAACAATACAGTAGTAATTCAATCCTGATCTATTACACCTTATTATTTTATTTGTTTACTGATGATGCGTCATATCGAGTGTACACTGTGCCTTGAATTTATTGTGCAAATGCAAACGTGACAATTTTTGCCAAGACTCGAAGCTTAATCATCAACAAATTCACACACACACACATTAAGAAACTCTTTTAAAGCTGCATTTTAAACGAGCGTTGCTTTTACAGTTTGAGAGCCATTTGTCAAATGTATATTGTTTGTTTCTCAACTAACTCTTTACTTTTATACCTTCCCCCTTCTGTGGCAACAGTCTGAACATGGAGCAGCACATAGAACTGGAGTTGCAACCTCTGCAAAAGGAGGAGCTGAGCAGCAGCAACAACAAGGAGCAGGAGGAAAAGGAGAAAGACTTGAAACAAGAAGAGTTGCAAGAAAAAGAAGATAATTATGTGCCTCAAACGCCTGTCATATCGATAGCAGTCTGTAGCACACCAACAACGCCGCAACCTGCAACACATGCCACACATTCAACACCTGCAACAGTTGCAACTGCAGGCACATCGCGGCAACTTTTTAAGGAAGCGGCAAGTGCACATGGAGGCATGGAATCAATGTCATTGATGCAACACGAGATCAACAATATTGCAGCAACACAAATACCCAAAGTTTATAGCGATAGTTCCATGTTGGATGCCACAGTTTCGAGGAATCCTTCAACAACTGGTGGAAGAGGACACGAGAAGAAGATAGGACATCGTCGGGTGGCCGAGGGTGGAGAGGTGACCTACAAGAAAATACAATCCAAGCAAATTATGGGATCCATACAGTTGGGCATTCAACACACTGTGGGAAGTTTGGCCTCGAAACCAAAAAGAGATTTATTGATGAATGACTTTTGGGAGATGGAAACGATTGCTTTTCCCCCCGATGGATCCTCTTTAACGCCCGCTCATCATTATAGCGACTTTAGATTTAAAGTGTATGCTCCAATTGCTTTTCGGTATTTTCGAGATTTGTTTAACATTGAACCCGATGATTTTCTCATGTCCATGTGTGCATCTCCCATGCGAGAATTATCAAATCCTGGTGCATCCGGTTCCATCTTTTATCTGACGGATGATGATGAGTTTATTATTAAAACAGTGCAGAAAAAGGAGTGTGAATTTCTGCAGAAGCTACTCCCTGGCTACTACATGAATCTCTCGCAAAATCCACGCACTCTCTTACCCAAATTCTTTGGTCTGTACTGCTTTCACTACAACTCAAAGAATGTGCGTTTGGTGGCAATGAATAATTTACTCCCTTCGGATATTAAAATGCACTGCAAATATGATTTAAAGGGTTCGACTTTCAGGCGAAAGGCTTCGAAAGCGGAGCGACAAAAGGCGAGTCCAACTTTTAAGGATTTGGACTTTGCCGAGCATCATCCCAATGGCATTTTTCTCGAGGCGGACACTTACTCGGCGTTAATGAATACGATTAAAAGGGATTGCATGGTGCTGGAGAGTTTTCATATTATGGATTACTCTCTGCTCGTAGGCATACATAACCTAGATATTGCGGCAAAGGAGAAACGAGAGG
Source organism: Drosophila neotestacea (assembly GCA_035044365.1). NCBI lineage: Eukaryota > Metazoa > Arthropoda > Insecta > Diptera > Drosophilidae > Drosophila > Drosophila neotestacea. The sequence continues at coordinate 2,660,799 of JAWNMD010000155.1, forward strand.
AACGTATACGTAATGCACGTGCCAAACTACAGAAAAGGGAAGGAGCTGGGCCAGCAAGTGTTGATAATGATGATGCCCCAGAGGCAGATCAAGTAAATCAACTCCATGCAGTTGCCTCAAATGCTTCAATTCCAGGCACTTCAGCCTCTGGCTTAAATCGCACACGCAGCATAATTCGTCAACGTCTTGTGGCACATTCCACGGCCATGGAGTCCATTACGGCGGATCTGGATGCCACACTGGAGGAAGGCGTCGATGAACCCAAGGGCGGCATTCCAGCAAGATCGGAAAATGATGAAAGATTAATGCTCTACATTGGCATTATCGATATCTTACAATCCTATCGATTAGAGAAAAAACTCGAGCACACATTCAAGAGTATACTGTACAACGGGGACACAGTGTCCGTCTGTCGCCCGTCGTTTTATGCCAAGCGTTTTCAGGATGCCATGGGCAAACAGGTGTTCAAGAAGACGCCCACATTTCCGCTTAAACATTCCCCCTCGAAGCGTAAAACCTCCTCGGCTACACAGATTCGCACGCCCCTTTTGCGAACTCCCGCCGCCCCCTCGGGCAGTAATTCCGCGGGAGTTGTAACCATAAATGGTGGAAGTGGAGCACGTGCAGTGGGATTAACCATGTTATCGGGGAATTCAACGCCACCGCCAGCGTTTGATGATATCTCCGAGGAGGACATTACTGCAGATGCCTCCTCCACAACGTTGCAACAACGCTCCAGTCACCACAACAACAACAGTGAGAGGCAATACTCCTCATCAGGAGGGGTAGGAGGAAGACGTCTTCAATCTCCGTACTCGTATAATAGTTCTATGACTAGCGATTATAGCGATGATGATGAATCAACCACTGGCCGAAGTCAAAGTCAAAGCAATGGGAATCTGCAACACTTGCAACATGATCGCGAGGCAAGAACACGGTCCTTGCAACGCACGATGCAGTTGACCAAGACGAGCGTACAAGTGACCACAGTGGGTTATGTGGAAGTGGAGGACAAGGAGACAAAGACGGAGGCGGAGTTGAATGGCAAGCCAACAATGCTGCATGCCACCACAAAGACGGCACACATACAAGCGCCTAGCTATACGACAACGCTGCTGCTCAACGATGTGCCACGATGAGAGGCATGAACGAGAAAGATGCAATGGAAGAGGATGAGATGGAGTCCTGTAATAAATATCCTGTTTACCTACCCTACAGATTGGTGCTGGCTTTCACTACTGCAATACCGTGTGGCATGTGGCATGTGGCATGTGGCAAGTGGAAGTGGCAAGTGTGTGTGTGTATGTGTGTGTTGCTCTACTCTCGACTCTCATATTCCGCGCACAGCTCGTTTATCTTGATTAAACAAATACCAAAAAACCGTATATATATTCGATATGAAAATTTATGTGGCGCGTTTGTTAATTGACTCTGCCCCACACACACACACACACACACACTCTGTCTGACTCACACACATTCGCGTTACCAGGCAACATGTTAGAGCAACTGAAAACAGAAATGAAAAGGAAATCCTAGCAAAAATTCCAACTCAATTTGCTCTACACACACATTTTTCTTTTCATTTTTGCGTTTTTCCTTTCTATTAAAACTCATAATTATTTTGCTTTGCTTTTATTTGTTTCATTTACTTTTCCATTTTCCGTTGTTGTTGTAAATTTGACTTGTAAAATCTGTCTGTGGCCTTTATAGAAAATTGATGCTTGATGATATTATCTATATGTATTACTTATAGTCCAAGTTTTCGCAAACAATAGAAAATGAAAGAAAACTTTAAAATGCTTTAGCAACACAAGTTTGACATTGTTTATCTGTGTATTTGTATTATAAAATGCGTTTATCTGTATGCTAGGATCATATATAATGTATATACTTAACTGATTTAATAAATAAACAAATTAACAAAAAAAAAAATCATTTAAAATTTGAAAATACTTTTGTATATGGACATAACTTTAATTTAGGCCGGTAAAATAAGCTTTTATGCAATTTGTAATTACTGTCACAGTTGTAATGAGTTGCTCAATTAATGAGCTACAGCATTTTAATTAAAGAGGAAAATACCTGGGAATGCAGCTTTAAATGTGTGGAACATTTGAGTTTGATTAATAAAAATCATATTTAAGAATCTTAAGTTTGGACTGCAATATTAAGTTTGTGAAATGAATCAAGTTTTCAACAACGTATATAATTAATATTCTCTTAAAAACAAGTTTTATAAGAATTCTTCAATAAAACAGTATAAGCAACAGGGCTGCAGCATCAACCGTGTAATGTAGTTCTCAATAATTAATCTATTTAAAACTTTTACTATAAATTCTTGGCTGTCAAATAAAAATTCCTGTTAAATCCGAGTTTTTTATGAAATTCCCAATTAATGAGCGTTACACAATTTTCAATGAGTTTCACAATTAATAAGCTTAAACCAGGGATGCAACATTTAAAATGATTTTGCTCGCTTCGATGATTTTTTGTGTCTCTCTGAAGTGCTTTAAAAGCGCTGACAAATATTAATCGCCTGAAATACACACATATATCTCCCTTTCTCTCACTATCGCTCTCATTCTCTGTCTGATTCCTTGTCTCTCTATCTCTCTCTCTCTCTCTGTTGCTGCTGTGCGTTGGGCCATAAATCACTTAATGATTTTCCATATTGGTATTAAGTACCGTTAATTTTTATCGCCTTGCTGCAAACGTTGTGGCATCGTCGCAGATACGAGCAACGAGAATTGCGCAATATTTATTGTGCAAGCCTTAAAATGAGCGTGCATTTAAGCAAAAGCCCCCCTCCCACTCCCACGCCCCTTTACACCATCTTTCCTACTACTGCTCCGCAAAGCTCTTCATTAATTAGCGGCCGCCATCTTTTTTTATGCCGCGTCGTTAAATGAAAATTTGCATTGCATACTTTCCGAGCGCAGGGTGAACATCAAAATGAATTTGTTTACAAGAAACGGGCTGAAAAAATAAATGTAGAGCATAAAAATGCAAATGGAAATCAGACTTGAAATTTATCTAGTATTTAAAATTGATATTAAATAAATATACAGGAAAATAAATGGAAATAGAATTCAGTCTTGGAGTTATTCTGGTATTTAAATTTAATATTAAATAAGTACAAATTCTTTTGTCTGAATTCTACGAAAAAAGGCCAAAATACAAAGTATGTAGAATTATTAATGGATATTAAAATTAATGTGAAATATATATATAAATTCTTTTGTTTACATTTTAATTAAAAACTTTCTGATTCCTTGCAAAAAAAAAATTTATTCCATTAGTATCCTGTATTAATAGTTAATTAATTGGGTTAAGCTGTAAACACTGAAAGAATTTAATAAATATTAGAGTCAGCTACAAGCAATAAAAAATTGAGTACTTAACATTCACAATAAAATAACATCAACAACTTTTGAATTTTTAAATGTAGAAGATAACAAAAAGTAAAGTCAAGGGTTTAGTTAATAACACTTAATTAAACCTTAATTAAAATACATAAAATGAAAAAATAAAATGAAACTAACAAATTGCTTAATGTATTCTCGGGGGCTATAAACTTTATAGCATTGTCAACGACTGCTTTTATGGTTATCAAGGTATAAATTGAAATGTTTACAAGTACAAAGTTTGTTTTTACTATTAGCTTGAATTAAATTCATAAATTTAATTAAATTATTTGCATTTTCTAGCGTTTTGGCTTTAAAACAATTAAATTGACAATAATTTATTAATGTTTAGCTATTGTTATGCATATGTCGTAGAATTATACCATTATTATTATACGCATATTGTCAATATTTATGCAATTCCTCTAAAAGTGTAAAGAGAAAAATTTAGTAAACGCTTTCGGTTAACTGCGTTTTTGGTCGACCCTATTGCATAATTATGCTAAAGCCGGGCAAAACAAAAAATAAACAGTAATAAATATGTTGCTACAAGTGAAAGCCGCAAAATGTATATACTATATGTACATATATTTGTTGTCAACCCACAAATATATTTTAGAGTCGTAAAACCACCAAAAAGTGAACTAAATGGAAGAGAGGGAATTGCGGGAAAAGCAACAAATATTGTAAAGCACTCGGTGCAGAAAATGTGCGGCATAATTACTTTATTTCATTTGCATAATATAGCGTAAATGCTTTTGGCCAACATTTGCATTTGCCACGCCCTCTTCTCCCCACAGTATAAACTGTAGATGGAACTCCTCTTGAAAGCTGGACACCTGCGCAGATTTCTATGGAGACAAAATCTGCATAAATACCTGGCCACAATTTGGCATCACATCAATTTCTTTGAAATTATAACACAATTATATATGTAAGTGCAGATAGAGCAGAGACAGAAGCACAGAAGTTGCCATATCCATTGGGGCATGGGGCAAGCAACCAGGTTGCACTCTAATTATGTCTCTGCCACATGTCAAATGTCATTTTGATAACAGCAACTTTGCATTAGGCTCAAAACTCAAAGTTGAAGCTCAAACGTGCTCTTGAAATCTCCAACAATCAAAAAGCATTTCTTAATTCCTGAAATCAAATTTGTTTCCTTTCCATATTTGTTGAGAGATTTAAAAAATTGTATTTATTGTATGAAGTATGCTGACATCTCGTTCAGGTCAATTGCCGAGCACAAAGACACGCTGTTGAACCTTTAGAAAGTATATTCTATATATATATATTGATTAAAATAATGATTTGTTGCGTCGCTTGGCGGAAATTTAATTTTTTCTGTAACGGATATTAAATCGAAGTCTGTCCTGTGTGTTTGTTTATTTAAGGCTGTCTGTGTCTGTGTCTGTGTGTGTAAGTATCTGAGGTTGTGTGTGCGTGTGTGTGGGAAAATACCTTAAAACTTTTGCTGATAGTTGTTGACATTTGCCCCAATGACATTGGTCTCTTGGGGGCGTGTTGAAAATAAATTAAGCAGACGTCAATTGCATTAAACTTAATGAATTTAAAGCGGTTCAACAAATGAGGCAATTTATTAAATGATTGACACAACTGATTTACATTTCTCTCACTCAAACATACTGTATCTCTTTTTCTCTTTTTGCATCTGTATCTGCAGGCATGTCCTTTCAACGCAGCTATAGTAAAGTCTGGTGGGGATCGGAGGGTCAGCAGACCGGCAGCAGCTTCACCAGCGGCGGTTTCTACTCACATTACAATTACAATTACGGTTACCAGCAACCGCAGCAACAGCAGCAGCAGCAGTTGCAGTTGCAGCATCAGCAGTTGCAACAACCCGCATCTTTGGACAGCGCCTTGCAACGTCATCTCAGCCACAACGCTGGCAATTTGTCCAGCATTCAGGAGGTCGACGATGAACAGAACAGCTCCAAATTATCCTGGCACAAACACGACAGTCCCGGAAGTCTGCGCAGTCAGGTGTGTTATCAAAATACGAATATATTTCAACAGCAATTTCCAACTCAATCTTAATGTAGGAAGCGTTTTCCTGAATACTCTTAAATGAGAGTTGATTCACAGTAATACATAAGTTATAGTAGTAGAATCGTTATCAATATCTTAATTAATAATTTGAACTTGAATGTATCAGGAAAATTATATTGCATTCCATTTACTTCCTTGGCTTTACTAACATGACATTTCTTTTCGCTTTGTATTTGACAGGATTCGGGATTCTCAGACAATGAGGAGCATCATAATAGCCAGACCTCAAATGTGGTGACAGAAACCACAACAACATCATCAACAGCCACGCCCAGTGCTTCGCCCACATCATTACATTCGGTAGCCACGCCTCCAACAGTCATACGCCGTGTGGGTAACTCGTCCTTCTACTCGCCGCTGGTCAGCGTAACACGACGCATTTCCTTCAACGGGGTGGCAACGCCAAAGCAGACAAAAGAGGAAGAGATTGAGGACGGAGATGAGGAAATATCAGCCAGTAAAAGTCGCCTGTTTGACCAATTGGACAGTTTGCAACTGGATGATAAGACTGAAATCAGTCCGGCAACGCCACCACGTCCTGCAGTGCGTCGTCGCAAGCGTTTGGCACGCAAAGCGAAGCAGGAACAGGAGGAAATGTCAGATGAGGAACCCTTGACACCAGTGACACCAGTGACACCCCGCCGCCCTATAACAATGAAACTGTTTATTTGGGAGAGGCGCCTCCTCCATACAACAATGAAACAGTTACATTTGGAACAACTGAGCAAAATCATGAGGATACACTTAAATTCGAGGCACTTTCTCCACTTCGCAGTCGTTTCACGGCGAGCACAAGCACACCAAAGACAAAGAAGAGGAAACCCGCCAAGTCTCAGCTGGAAAACGAAGCCGTACAATCCTGGTTAGGTGAGGAACGTTGGAATTGTGAACCGGAAGTGATGTGTATGCTGCAACACAAGTCCATTGCCCAGGAGGCATATAAGAACTTTACCATCACCACAAGTGCTGTGGCCAAATTAATGCGTCAATTGCAACAACAAGCTCTGGATATTCAATCCCATTTCGAACGCAGTGAGCGAGTCTTGAGCGGATTACAGGCCACCACATTGCCAGAGGCACTCAGTGGTGCCACAAGGCTGCTTACCCACCTGGATGATTTCACCTGTGTGCTGGAACGTCGTGGCATCTTCTTTAATGATGCTCGAGTGGAGAGACGACGCTATGAGCAGCATCTGGAGCAAATTAGAACTGTTAGCAAGGATACAAGGTATGGTTGAAAATGTTCTAATATTATTTGTCAAACTGTCATAACTTTGTCAAAACTTAACCGATTCGTAAGCTACTATAAATGTCATTTTAGACATGATTTGATCTACAAATTAATTCTATAATTATAAATATCAAAAATCGATTTTGCTAGAATTTTAAGTAAAATTCCTTAAGGGTCCTTTCTGGTCCCAAAGATCTATTGACTTCCAACCTGCATAACTTCGTCAAAACTTCCCCGATTTTAATGCGGAATGCACTTTTGTTTGTCTACTTTAACAGGTATTCCCTGGAAAGACAGCACTACATCAATCTGGAATCTCTACTCGATGATGTGCAGCTGCTGAAACGTCACACTTTAATCACATTGCGTCTTATCTTTGAGAGATTAGCACGTGTTTTAGTGTTGAGCATTGAGCAGAGTCGTTGTGATTTGTTGCTGCGTGCGAATATCAACATGGTGGCAACCCTGATGAACATTGACTATGACGGTTTCGCCTCCCTCTCTGATGCCTTTGTGCAGAATGAGGCAGTTCGTGCTTTGCTTATCGTCGTGCTCGATCATAAACTCAGTTCGGTTCGTGCTCTAGCATTAAGAGCTCTGGCCACACTTTGTTGTGCCCCTCAAGCAATTGCCCAGCTGGGAACCTGCGGAGGAATCGAGATAGTTCGGGACATCCTACAAGTGGGAGGTAGTCAGGAACGTGGTGGCATTGAGAGAAGAGAAGCGGTTTCTCTCCTGGCACAGATCACGGCCAGTTGGCATGGACCGGAACATCGCGTGGCAGGACTCAGAGATTGTGCAGAGACTCTTGTTGCTGGATTAGCAGCTCTATTGCAACCGGATTGCTGTGCCCAGACCTTGTTGTTGTGTGCTGCATCCCTGAATAATCTCAGTCGGATGGAGGTCACCTCTCACTATTCCATCATGTCCAACGAGGCCATCTTTAAGCTGATCTCTACGCTGGAACATCAGAGCAACGGCATCAGCGTTTTTCTCTATGTAAGTGCTGCCTTTGAACATTAAATTACACTGTGCAACAGGGTTGGGCGAAGGAATGAAAGAACTGTTTCCAAAGGAGTTTATTATTTGCTTAAATATTTTTGTTATGTGTAGAATAAAGAAGTGTAAAATATTCTAATGATATAGGTATTTATATTCGGCTATTAGTTCTCTATACACTTTTTCAAAATAGCGAGCTTACACTTTGATTTCGATTCAGAATCTGATTTGGAACTAATCTGTTTCCATTTGAGGTATCGATTGCCAGCCCTGGCTGTGAGCAATTTTATTGAAAGCATTGCTTGGAAGTAGCTCGTAAAATTTATTTGTGCATTTGCAAAGCAATTTTTTCACAATCTTGGCCACGATTTTTCATTTGCCTTTCGCCCGCACACACACACAGCGAGTCAGACTCCCACACGCACACACACACACACCCACAAACATACACACACCTACACACACACTTTTATTCGTTTGTATTACAAGTATTTTTTGCTCATCAACATTTGTGTTTGTTCTTTTTCATTTTATATATATGTATATTGTGGAAACAGGAACAAATCGTCGGGATGCTGCAGAACATGTCGCTGAACAAGAAGTGCCATAGTCACTTGGCCAATGGCATCATCATAAATTTCATCACGTCCGTTTACCAAACGGAATTCTACAAGTCCTACGACTCACGTGCCGAATGCGATGCCCAACGGAGGAGTATAAAGGCGATTCTCCACACACTGACGCGTCTTGTCCAACACTCACACACGTTGGGTGCCGAACTTTTGGAGCAATGGTGTCTGCCGGATTTACTACGCCAATCGCTGGCCATGCACACAGCTCCATCGAATGGAGGTAATGGAAATGGCAATGGAAATGGAAGTGGAATTGGAATTGGAGGTGGACAGTTGGATCACAGTGGTGGTTATAGTGGAGACATTTCTCAGCTGGCGCGACAATTGCTGCAGGCACATCAGCAGGAGCAGCTGCTTTTAGGAGCAAGAGCAGGAACAGGAGCAGGAGCAGGAGCTGGAGGAGCAGGTGGAACATTTAGCAGTGGACATCAGACACCTGAGGCTCAATCGGGTAGTGGAAGAAGCAGAAGACCATCGTCGTCCTCGCTGAAATTCAATTTAACACGTCAGGAGAGTTTCGTCTAGTTTTCGGACTCTTGGACACCTGAGTGGCCCTGAAGTCCTTGTCCTGAGCACGTCCTGGTTGAGGCAAACAGGAAGCCCGGACGTGCGTCAAGTGTTATTACTTGTCTCTGGTCACTGCGTGACCCGTTTTTCATTTCTACCTTCATTCATCCTTATCCCATGCTTGTAAATGTAAACGAAGTAATTTTTATATTTCCGACTAAAGCAAAAGGGACACAGGACGAAGGAACAAAGTTACAACAACTACATTTCATTTTATAGGCAACTTTTGCATTTTTGTAAACACAAAAATGTACCAAAGTGCATCCCTCACTTCTCGCTCACTCTCATTCCCTAAATATATATATTTATCATAGATCAATGTAAATATTTTCATACGGCAGGAGAACCAAAATTTGTATTTATAGTCAAATTGTGTGCCAAAAAATATACATATTTATGTGGAAAAATGTTATTGTAAATTATTATTTTCGTGTTTTGTATTGTACAGTTATCATGTCTATTAATATTGTATTGTATTATTTAAATATTAGCATTTTGTATGTTGTGTACATAAGTGAAAACATTGAGAAATTACCTTATTTAACTTTTTCCATTTCTCTATTGAAATTTACATTTGTAAATGCATTTTCCTTTAATATTGAATAAAATTTATTAAACATATAACAGTTACAATCTGCTTTTTATTCAACGGAAATTGTTTGTAAAAGTAAAGTATTTTCGGTAATAAATTAGCCTACATTTCAATAGACAAAACGCTTGCGAGGGAGGCTTCAATAGTTGCCAAAGGCTGGTTATTTGAAAGTTGAGAAATAAAAAATATTTACAATTGAATGCAGATATTATAGAGAAATTTATAATTATAATTAAAATAATCTGTATATCTGTATATAGTATAGATGAAAACATATTAACTTAACAAACAAATACATTTCCATAGAAACGATGTGTTTACTGTTCCAAAAAATAAAATTTAATAAGAAATAGTTTTAGTTACTTGTAGGTCTTTTAAGCTGCATCTTTTCTTTTATAATCTTCATCTCTTTCTCAGTTTCTTCATTCCATTTGTACTTTCTGATTTTATCAAGCTGCTCTCCACAAATATGTAATCAATATTGACTTTGGCAAATTCATGCAGTTTGCATAAGAAATGTCACAGCTTGGCTTTGGTCAGCACTCCATTTGCAAATGTCATTTGCAAAATCCATTGATACTGACAAACTGACGAACGGACAAACTGACGAACTGACGAACTGAGGAGGAAACGACTAAGAGATTGCAATGATCACATCTTGGGAGTATTTACTTTATATATACTTAGTATGTGTATTTAAATATGGGAATGCAAAGCCACAGTCAGTGCACATTATCGGATACTGACAATCTCGACTTACAAATGCAAATCGTTAAAAGAGTTGGCTAAGAAGAAGAAGCTGCTTAAAGACATGTATCTAAACTGAAAGTATGCTAAAAAATTGATATAAACATATATAAGTATACAAGTGTGTGTGTTGCCTGCTGTCAAAGTGGATTCTTAGGGAAATTCCAGCTAGCTGAGATGTCAAAAAGCTTCCTGCCAGCATAGACTATCCATATCCTTAGGGTGGGGGATGGAGGGTGATGGTGAGGGTGAGGGTTCGAGGGACAGCAAAACAAGTTCTTTAGAGTAGATTGAAGTTATTTAATGTCGGCATATTTTGCATGGCTGCGTCCAGCTTATATGTGTATATATATGTATATGGGTGGCAACATTTCTTAGAAATATGCCATAGACACACACACCCACACACCCACACACTCGCACACACTCACAGTCACACTCGCTCAGCATGAAAGTCTTCAGTTTGTGCGGTTTGTTTGCGTCATTTCGAATGCCAGACTCAGACTCAAAGTGTTGCGGCATTTGACGGCTTAACATGTGTGTGTGTATGTGTCTCTTCATGTGTGTGTGTTAGCCATGTTATGACAAGTATGACTGACATTTGCTATGCGCTAGCAGAGAGAAAGACACAGAGAGAAACAGAGATAGAGCAGAGCAAACGGGGCGTTTAAAGCGAACGACCCATTGACCTCGGCTCAGAGCTGAGCACATTTAACGTACGGTCTTATCTATGTATAGGTGTACAACAACAATAACAACAAAAATAGCAAATAGTATGTAAGCTAGAGTCAAGTTACCGACTGTGAGATACCTCTTAAACAATTAGTAAGTTTTATAATTATTTCTACCAATTTTCAACAACGTTTTAAATATTACTGCGTACTTCTACGTGCTTATGTTAAGACTCTCATAACTAGCGTTACATATATACAGTCCAGATGAAATTATGTAGAATAATTGCTAAAAGTTAACAGAAACATTCCTTATCATAAAATGTGGGTGTGGTAAAGTTATTTCTAATCTATAATGGTTATCAAAAAACACTCTAATATTCGTAAGGACAACAGGCTTCTTTACATCAAATTTAAAGTCTTTAGCTCTTACAGTATAATTGCAATATACCCTTTAACTCTACAGGTAATGGGTATGACAACCAGAACAACAACATAATGTTAGCTGCGTGTTGCTTTCATGATTTTTACAGCGTTTGTTGGCACTGCGACAGGAAATGCCTTTAGTGATTTCCGCATATGGCCGCTGGCCCCGTTAACACACACACAGGCACACACACACACACTCTCGAACAGCAACTCACATATTGTAACTGACACATTTTGTATGTATTTTCCGCTTTTCACTTTCCTTTTTTTCTATACACACAATTTAAAGTGGCAAAGCTTGAACCAAGTCCCATAAAAAATGCAAAGCTTAAAAAATCTCAGTCAAAACGATTTGCGTGCTGGCCAAAACGCGCTTCTAATGCATGTGTGTGTGTGAGTGGTGTGTGAGTGTGTGAGTGTGTGTGGGTGTTTGTGTGAGTGTGTGTGCTGCATAATTAAAGCCTTGCCACAACTTGGCTTGATAACTGACAAAATGGTTGGCAACTTTTGCGGACTATCAACAGCTAAAAACGTTGTAAAGTTGCAAGTTTAACTCAAGTTGCAAGCTCACCAGGTGCAGCACTTGCAGCAACAACAACAAACTGGAAAAGCTAGTTACAATGCCACACGAATTGACATTACACTTGCTGCGGTTTCAGCTTAAAATATAATCAGATTTACTACAACTTTCATTTGATCCTTGCTGAAAAATATCAACAACTGAATGTTTTGAGATTACTTGCTTAAAGCATTAAAAAGTAAGAGAGGAGAAAAATACTCCCTATAAAAAGAAGTTAAATAAATAAATTTTAACTTAAATACGTTGAAAACTGATAAATAATTTATTTAAATAGTATATAATATTTAATTAAATTTATTTATTGAACTATACGCAAAATAAAGAATACCCGAATACAATTATATAAATTTCCAGAATAAAATATATATTATATCTATATAAATAGTAACTAATTAAATATTTATTTATTATTATATAGAACTTATGTAAGAAATAATATAAAATTACTGAGAGATCTTTGTATCTTCCTTCTTATAGAAGGCGTTATCGAATAATTTTAGGCAACTGTCATTGTAAAATGAATTAGGCTAGGAGTTCAACATATTTTGTCTGGGATAAAATAAATTAAATATACAAAACAAGTAAAAATGTAAATTATTTTAGTACACTTTTAAGTAAGAGTCATTACGCACAAATAAGGTAAAGTTTCTAGATTATTAGGAAGTTGACTTTTCTATGAATAGGAAAAAAGTAATTAGTTTCAAAGAGATTAATGTACTATTGTAAAGTATAATAAATATTTAAACAAGAATCAAAATCAACGTAACAAATTTATAAGGAAAGCAAAACTGAAGTAAAAGCTGTTTAACAAGCCAAGGCTTAAGCTTATGCGTAACAAAAGAAGTGATAAAGTCGAATGACTCCATCTAAGAACTATAACATGCTTATAATAATAGTGGGATAAGTTTTTCAGGCGCTCAACGTGCAACAACTTAACCATAGGCACTTGCCATGAAGCACTACATGTGTTGTGCGACCGGGAGGGGGTTGCGAAGGGGAAGAAGCTGCACTTAAACGCAACTTCAGTGTGCATTTTAACGGACGGCTGCTTATCAGCTGCCACTGGGGCAACGTTTTATTTGATACACACCCTTGTGGCAGGGCTAAGAGAGAGAGCTGAGAGAACAACAACAACAATTAGGATAAGAATCAAAAGGGAAGGACAAAGAAAAGGAGCTTTAACTCCTCCTCCTTACACAGAAAGTCAGACTACATTTGATGCCGAAAGCAGTAAACGAGTTGTCATTATGAATACACCCTACTTAAGACAAGATGCACAGTGGAAAAATGGCTAAATCCGCTTATATTATTAATTATATTCTTAAAACTATTTGATAAATAATGTTACAAGTATTTTATGGATTAAAATGTACATGTATTTTAATAGATATTAACTATCACAAGCTAATCTAGCTTTTGCTCCCACTGTGAGTGGCAAGGCAGACATACCGTAGGATTGTTAACGTGCCACAAAGTAGCGAAAAAAATGCGAAAAGTGTAAATGGGTTCGCAATGCGTTGTAGATTGCGTATACGCAGCGTGTGTTTGTTTGTCCCCAGAGCATACCACATAATGCTGCCCCCAAGAAATGTGAATCCTTTCGGTATTATTATGCGATTATTAGCCAATATTTTATTTGAGCTCGTTCTTCGTTCTTTTCCCCTCTCCTGCTCCCCTGCTGAGGGGCAATAAATTTTTATTTGCTGCAGCAAAGGGTTGTAAGGAGAACCATTATGCTTGCTTTTAGCTTTTATTTGGCCATGTCGCAGACGTGCACAAGATGCGCCCAGGGGCGACTCAAAACCAGACTCAAACAGACTCAAACACCCCAAAAATTGGCCCAGAGTCGAGAGTTTGGGCCACATGGAATTTATGGCCGCAAATTGATTGCAAGTGCATAAAATGTATGCCACTTGGACTCCCGACTACGTCTTCATCTCCATCTCCATCTCCATTTCCATTTCCATTTCCATCTTCAACTTGAAGTTGGAAGTTCAGCGTTTTGGGCTGGGCATAAACATAAAAGCTGCCAAAAGGCTTTTAACAGCAACTGCGAGTGTCGTTGTGGGGCATAGCACATTTATCATGCCACTTGTAACGATCTGACAACGAACTCGAGTCCTTGATTTTATGAAACGCAGCTCAATGTGAACAAAGTTCTTTCGGATTATGTTAAAATGTTGACATATGCTTATCTAAAGTACAAATGTGTCTAGCAATTGTTAAGTTATTGTTAATAAGTTATGGCTTTAACGTGAACTAGTTTTGGAACTACTTTTAAAGCCAGCTACTCTTGATACTGATATCTTAGCATATTGTACTTTGTATTCTCTCTTTAAATAGTTAATATAGCTAATTGTAGTTAGCTTACGAGCTGGATTTATTAAAAGACTTTGAAAGTAGTTGTGAAATGTTTTACAAACTTTAAAGTATAACCATTCATTGCCTTGACTTCTTTTTATTTTATTTTCTAGCAAATACTTTTTACTATTGTGACATCCTAGTAATTAGAGCTTCACGAATCTCTAGAGATTTCGCCAAAATAATTAATAGGTGCTTTGTTTTATTTTATTAGAATTTAAAGTTGATTTTAGGCAGACCATCAATTGCCTTTGCATTGATCTTTGGTTGTTAGAGATTATTAGAAATATCTTTTATAATAAAAACGAAATGATGTTTTTCTGATTATAATTTAAGCCTGTTTTTAAAATGTAGAAAAGCAAGAGATATTTCACATCTGATGTGCTCTTACAAATTTTGAACCACTCTCAAAGCAGTTTCCAACCGCTTACATATCGCTTTGAGCCTGCCTCAAAACATACACTCAACAAATACAAATATCAAGCAGAATGGAGAATTCAAAAGTCGATTGAGCATATTTCAGAGTCGACTATTGTCTATGATGCGGCTTGTTTTTATCAGAAGGATTCTTCTCTTATTCTTTTTTTCATTTTTTTGTGGTACCCCCAAAGGTGGCAACGGAGTGTGCGGAAATTGTGTGCTGCCGGAGTGCCGGTTATGCTTGTTTACCGTTGATTGGCGTACCAACAGATGGAGACAGAGACACTGAAAGAGAGAGTGAGAGAGAGAAAGCACACACACACAATCAATAGAAAACCAAACTGTGGGCAAATCTATGAAAATAGAGGCCGGCATTTTGGGGCCACAATTTCTGATATTGGCATGCTAACTTTAACTTGGCCACAAAACAATCAAAATTGTTGACCGCAATGCGCAGCGATTGCTTCCCAGTTTTGAGTTTGGCTTTGGCAAAGACTTTGGTTATGTGGTTGAGAAGTGGATATAGGCTAGAGAAGAGAGTGAAGAGTGGAGATTGAAGGAAGTTGAATTAGTCTTGAGGGTGTTAGTTTACTGAGAACCGATTTGCCGCTTGTTAGTGAAGCTGCCGCTTTTTGTGGCACTTGTAAAATGTGTGTGCAACAAGAAGAGAACTTGTTAAATGTTCTCTGTAAATGCATATTGAAAATCCACAACAAGAACAAAAGCTACAATCTACAGTCTACAACAGTATGTATATAAATTGCAGTCAGCTTTCAGTTTTCCACTTGTCATTGGCAATGTGGCTTCTGAAAACAGCAATGGAAAACTTGTTGTGGCTGCTGTTGCAACATTCACTTGCCACTTGCCACACTAGCCGCTTGCTTCTTTTGTCTGCCACAGCTGGCAGGCAGTTGTACTACGTTCCAGGAATTGACACATTGAGCGATGAGCCATGGTTAATGTGGTCTCTGCCGTAGTCTAAATGCAAACTCACATAATTGCACAGCAACTGCATTTTATAATATTGCTTTTCCTGCTCATGCTAAAAAACCACAAGACTCCTAAAACGAACTCCAAGGATAGCTCAACAATTTCTTAATACATTTACCAACTTCAACCTATAAATCAAAGTTTAACTTTGAGTTGATGTTAAGGTATCCATACTTGGTAGGATATTCCTAAGAAGATGTTAGAAAAACCACATTAATCAGAAAACAAAGTTTAAGTTTTTCAAACTAATCATAAGGCTTTGACTCAATCATTCAAATAATAATAATAAAAATTTTAACATAATTAACAAATAAATCTTCTTAAGCGTAAAAGTATTCACAATGAAATTCCGTTGTGTTTGTTTACGGGAACATATAAATAATGGAGAAATTAACCATTTTGCATACACATTTAATGGTATTTTATCTTAATTAGCGGAAAATACTTTTGTGGTTTTCCACTGCCATCAAAATGGCCAAAGTCATTAACCAGGAGAAAGAGAGAAAGAAAATGAGTATTTAGTAAAACGAAATTTGTTTTTTTGTGTGCCTTTTTTTGCTCCAAAGTATTTGCACATCAAATGATTTAGCTTTTGTTAGCATTTCAACCCAAAATGCTTTTGAGCTGCAATTTTTGCCTTTGGCCAAGTGCCGACCGACATCGAAGAGCAACGCAAATATTTGTGCAGGCTTTTAGCTTTACTTTTAAATCGATTGCAAGCGCATTAACAACAACATCAACATCAACAACGACAACAACAAAAAGTGCAAAATTAATTACATAATTAGTAGTTGGAAGTGAAAATGGTAGGAAAACTCAACTCAACGTTCTGTTTGCCAGTTCTGTTTCATTTGTCAAAGGCAAACAATTTTCCAGAGGGGACTTGATGGCAATTTGAGTGAGCAACAACAAAAGTAAGCATGTAATGAAAACTAACAAACATTTGGGCACACACACACATACACACACTTACATACTGTCACACTCGCACTCTCACTTACGTACACATATAAAAAGAGAGAGAAATTCACCACACGGCACGTAGTCGGCTTCCGAGTCTGACAGCTGATGCTGATGACGGACGTGACAGCTGCACAATGGAAAGGACCCTAAAAGCTGCCACTGCCACCAGACTATGCCCCAACCCCTTGCACCTTCCCCCCCTATAACCATTCTCAGTAGGCAGCAAAAATGAATACCGTATTTTGAAATAAATGAATTCGTTTCGGTTTGCCCCAAAAAAATTGTAGGAGGATTCAACAAACACACAAATAAAAAAACAAACACCAAAAGTTCAAAATATTCTTAGTTTGTTGGTCAAACATAAAAAAAAATGTATATATGTATATGTTTAGATATGCATGTGTCAAGTATGAATATGGCAAGAGCTTCATATGCTCTAATACCCTCTAATAATAAAGTAGAGTTTGACATTTGAAAGAAGCTTATAAATTGAATCAGCATTGCTTTGATTTATAGTAAAATAAGTAACTGTTATTTCTTCTAAGAGTCATCAAATCAATTCGGGAATTATGATGCTCTTTGATTAATTTTAATAAGTATAAGCTATATATAACATGTTTCTTAAGATTAATTTATTTTATATTTTTATTTGTCATCTAAATTTGTTAATCAATTGGAAAGTAGGATATTATACACGTGAAAATTCTAACAGGGTATGCAAAAAGCGGTCAACAAATAAAACGAATTAAATTTTCTCCTTTTCTATTTCTGTTAGAATTTTTTTATTATATTTTTTTGGTAGTTGAAAGATTACTGGCCCAAGGGTGTTAGGCTGTCTACGTGCATACACAGAAAGCTGAACACACATCCACATCAATTTGTATGTGTGTGTGTGTGTGTTGCTGGCACAGGTGGTCAGTCCGTCGGTTGGCTGGTCAGCAGGAGCAAGCAAATGATGTCAGCCATTACAATGCACGAGTCAAAAGTTGAATTTTAATCAAAAAAAGCGCAAAATCCAAACGAAAAGAAAACTGAAACCGACACACAAACGGCGTGTGTGTGTTTGACTGTGTGTGTGTGTGTGTGTGTGAGGCTGGCATGATTAATGAGACAGTGTTGAACATTTGCTTGACATGACCTACCCTGAGTACACACACACAAACACACACACTCCAGCACAGATGTCGCTTCGTCGCGCAGCCCCAAAAAGTATGCTAACTTTTAAAATTTCATTGTCCATAGAAACATTCTTGCATTTTGTTCGCTTAGCCTTGAGCTGAAACAAGGAGACTGAAAGAGTGCGAGAGAGAGAGAGAGCATCGCTTTGTCAATTGTTCAATAATTGAAATTTATGAAATATGCGCTTAGCTGTGACCTTGCTGACCAGTGTACGATGCTCACGAGCATTGAAATTCAATGCTCTGACAAATATTTTACTAACCCCAATGTTTGAAAAGGCAAAACTGGGCAAACAAACAAGCAAGCAAGCAAATTGCTAAACAAGGCCTCATCTCAAATTACACACACTCACAGACACACATTAAACTTTAATTTGTGTGTAATTTAAGTTAAATCTAGTTGAAAATAACAGACAACTAGATGCATGTGTGTTGCCCCTTCGATCAACGTTTCCTTTTACATGCCATCAATTTTCTATAACCTTAGCCCAAAAAATGAACAAAAATAATATAAATAAAAAGTGAGTGAGAAAGCTGCAAACAAGACAGAACGATTATCAGATACTCTGTAGATAACTTTAAGACACCCTCAGTCGGTTTCCAACCCTTTAATTTACTTAAAAATATATTAATGCACTTTGGCAAAAGAGCTTTTCTGTGTTTTTTAAGTAATTGAAATTAAATTTTGAAGATTTCTAAGAAATGTTGTCGAGTATTCAAGGCAATACAATATTTTAATTTCAATTTAATTTAATTATAAAAATTACGAACTTTTTTATTCAAATAATAATAACTTAAGCTAATTTTGAGTTTCTTACATATTAAATAATTCTTTAATTGTAATTTTAATTTCAGATTTATACTTTAAAGAGTTGTTGATGCCTGCTATCGATGATACCCTCTTTCAGCAAGCATAGGGTATAGAAATAACGTGAAAAATCATAAAATAGAAAATGAAAATGGAGCGCTGCTCGTAGTTTGGGCACTGAAATCGAAGCTCGATAATTTATTTTGCTGCCATTCCAAGCGATTTCTCTCATGCGGCGTAGTACATTTATTACTTATGCTAAGGAGCAGGCAGCACACACACACATACTAACACACACACACACTCGCACATCCGCTCACGGCTGGATATCTGCCTGCATGTTGGTGAGTGTGTGTGTGTGTGTAAACTCCCATGCATGCGGCTGGCAGCTGGCGGGTGTTTTGGGAACAGAAAGTTGCATGCCTCGGATTATATATGAGTTCGATTATTTCAAGTTACGTTGCTTAAATGGCAGCAATCCAGGGAGGGGCAGGGACAGTGCCAGGTTGCAGGAGAGTCGCGTCAGCAGCAGCAACAACTTTAGGCAACGACCTTGTTTTTGGCATTTTATATTGAAAAAAAACTTTATATTATATGTGCCTTTAATTTGTTTTGCTAGCGGAAAAATCTTTCATAGAAATTGTTGAAAAATGAATATTCATAACATTCACAGTTTGACTTTTTATGGCTTTGAATACACTCGTACTCACTCTTGTATAACTTTGTTAAGTATGTTATTAAATTACGAAAACTGACTTCTCCATTTCCATAGTATTTTGAGCACAAAAAAACAAACTATTTAAGAGCAGCTCAAATGCTACAGCCAAAAGCTTGAGTTAAGATACAAAAGTTGAGTAAAGATACCCTATGGAAAGGTTGCCTTGCAAATAACAGACAGATAAAGTAGATTTTAAAATAAATAAATTCTTTTTTTAAATCAATTTGTGGATAAACATTGTTGACAATGTTATGACAGATGCTAGTCTAGGAAGAACTCTTAATGTGTATCGTACTTAGTTGAGAATCTTGTGTAGTGTATTTCATAGTCGACTGCAGCACTTTCATTTGTTATTCTGCTTTTTAATTTTATACAATTTACAATATCCACGAATTAATATGAATTTTTTTTACGCTCACATTTACATTTATTAAATAATATTCGAATATATTCGTGAGAGTTTTCGACATAACAATAACTATACTGCCACTTAAATTTCAATGATGAACAAATTTCTTTTGAAATACTTAAAAAATCTCAAAGTGGCCTGTTTCACAACATTAAACGTATTTATTATTGAATAAAAGAAAAAACTATTTTTAAATTGTTTATTTTTACGAAAAGTAAATCTATATCCCAGTTAAGTGTGTAAAATCGTTGTGGCAGCTGAAAAAACATCACTGGAATTTTCCCAGTTATATAAATTTTTTTTTTTAAATAAAGAAACCAAAACTCAGGACTATCTCAATACATCCATATTATTATGTCATTGGTTAAACCCTTCCCTATTTTGTTTTTCTTTTCCGCTAGTCTAATTTATCATCAGTCATTACTGTCAGGACTATAAATAGAACTGTATCTATAAAGAACACCCAAATTATAATGATGCCTTTTCAATGATTCTATTCCCATTCTTAAGCTGCAGTTATCATCAGTCATTGACCATTCTCTCTGGGCTGTCTGCCGTAATTTAAGTTCGTCTAATGTTCGTTTTCTCGTCAATGTGAAAACTCATTAATATGGGAAACTTTTATGAGCATACCCGGTGCCAATGGCAATGGCTATTCCTCTAGTCTGTTCTGTGTTCATGCCTTGTTCATTGCCTGTCCATTGTTGGCCGTGTTCACTTTGCTTTCGCTTGTAAGTAATTTCGCTTTTAGCAAGGTATAATTTTAATAGCATACTTTTCAGCGCGAGCAAAGCACAGAAAGTGGAATGAAAATATGGTGGTGCATCAATTTTGAAGTTTCTTTCGCATTTTAATGGACACGCTGCAGCCATTTCGAGTGCTATGAGCTAACAAGCGTATAAATTTCATGGTCTTACCAAAAGTTATGTTGAGGCCAGCCCCAAAAATGGCAGAGGGACGCAGCTTACCACTGTAAGGGTATAAGTCTAAGGGATGCTTGCAGTGGCATTGCATACTTTTTGGTCATTAAGCGTTTAGTGTAATGTAAATTTAATGTGCGCTAAAAGCTTAATAACGATATCAAAAGGTATTATGATCGATTGCCGGGTCACAGGTATGTCATTCTAGCCATCAAACCTCTCCATCCAATGACTGGAATTTTTATGATGGTTATTAAAAATTGTTGAGCAGTTTTACAAGCGACATCGAGAAAGAGAGACAGAGAGAGAGAGAGAATGAGAAACAGCTACGGATAATAATTGAATTTCTATGCAAACTGTGTGATAATTTACATCGAGAGAAAAAATACATAGTAAAAATAAACACAATCATATATTTATGTTGGATTTAAATAGAAAATATAAAACACTTTGATAAAAATACACTGAAAAGTCAAGGATTAATTGAATATAGGAAAAATCAAATAGAATTAAATTTGCCATATTTAGTTTAAAGTTAAAGCATGTGTACATTCATATACACACTATATGAAAATTTAAATTGATTTCTCCCTGGGTGCAAGAGGCAGTTTAAGAAAAACGTGCTCAGGCGAGCGACAAACTAATTGTCGAGCTGGGCAATTTAAGAGAGACTTTTAAAAAGGTTTGCACTGCAATTGCAAATATTTGCAAGTCTTTGATAAATAGTACTACTAGTATCATCTGTTTTCCTGCTTTGTCTGTCTGACTGACTGACTGTTCAACACAAAAGTCGATGCTTTGTGTGCAACATTATTGCTGCTCGTGTTTTTGTCTGACCTTGTGTACGCATACTCGTGCGTATACGTGATTTATACGCTTTTGGGCTGCCAATTTCACTAGCCCCAACACTGCACAATTGACTGTCTGATTGATTTACTCACAAAGCATTTGATTGATTCGCCAACAAGGCGGGCGGGCGGGCAGACAGACGGAAAGACAGAGAGTCAGACAAACGGAACAAAATGCCTGGAAACTCGTGCGTACATTTTTGCAATCAGCTCAAACGGAATGGGTTTCAATGTTCTGATGCCATTTTATGGAGATTTAATCGAAAATTTGCAACGCTCAAAATGGCTTGAATAAAAGCCATAGGAAATTGCACATACGCCATGTGTGCGAACAAATCCAACGACTAACAAATATTCAAGCACTTTCATTCGCTTATTAGCGCCCGTAATTTTAATTAGTTTGCGTCAACTGATGGATCTACACTGAGAGAGAGGAGGAGCTAGTGAGAAAGGTGAAATGAGAGTAGGGGCAGGTAAGGGAAGGGGTGGTGCACACCTGGAATCAGGAGTCCAACTGGCAAACTGGAGTGGCAGCTAATTAAATTAGAAGCAGCTCGACATTTTGGAGAACCAGTGCAGCTGCCACCTTGTGTGTGCAGTTACTCGTACTCGTATATATGCTAATTGATGTGTCTGTTTAACTACAATGTGGCACGTTGCACATTGCACATTGCACATTGCACGTTGCACGTTGGATGCGGCAAGTAGAGGTACAAGTAGCTGTAAGTCTCGATTAAGTCTCTCAGCCTGTAGGCAACAATTTCCAGTTTTGGGACACACAAAGTGTCCTAATTGAGTTTATTCATTGTGGCATCGATAGATAGGGACAGAAAGAGCGAGAGAGCGATAGAGGGAGAAGTAGACAGAGACAGCGAAACTAATTAGAAAATTAAGTCAAAACCAGGCGAACAAATGAAAACTCATATTAATTATATGAATGTGGAGATGGAAATGAATATGAGTATAAATATAAACCGATAAAGATATAGAAATAATTATTAAATAAATAGTAAAATTGTTCTTCAAATTAACTTTTAACAACTGAATGTAATAAAAATAATTATAGTTATTTGGCAGTGCTCAAATGATTTACATTATATAATTACAATTAGGATTTCGAGCAAAGTAGAAACCTTGGTGTAATTCATGCTGTTCTGTCTCTGCTAAATAAGTTAAAACCTTGTTAGGAATGTGTTTTATTAAATCAGAGTATTGTCAAGGCTGTTGCATAAGTTGGGGCAGTGGCTACAGAAGGGGCAAGGACAACGGCATTAGCTGGGGCACTTGAATGTTGCATAGAGGCAAAATAAATGATTTTACTATAATTAATTACGTTGCACACTCACAGGACCTGCTACAGTGCCACAAAAAGTCGCTTAAGCTGCTTAAGCAGCAGTGGCTGTGGCAGCTATGACTGTGACTCTGACTGTGACTGTGTCAGTGGCAACGACAGAAAACAAATCATATCAGAGCGAGTGAAATAAAAATAGCGTAGAAATGTTTGTGCTGTCGTGCAGAAAATGGGCAAATGACAAAGGCAAATGCCGGTCTGAGGATTGTAAACATTGGACAGGAAACTAAACAATTGGCCAACAAATTAATGATGCCTCAACTTGGGGCACTACCCCTCTCTCCTTCTTTCTCTCTCTCTGTACGTTTCTCTCTCCCTTGGTCGGGTTGATTAATTGTTCTTTTGACCCTTATGCAGATGCAGGCAATGCATAACAAAGTGAGTACCTTTTATTTATAACGGGTACTCAGACCCATTCATTTAACTATTTACTAACCGCATATGGCTTTTCCCAATGGAATTTCTTTGCCTTTGTCTCTCACACGCCCACACTGTGAAATTGCGCTCAAATAACTTGCATATCAAAGAGACGCAACGCCTACTCAGGCCACGCCCTAAGACATTTCTATTTCTACCTTTGCTTATTTTTTTTTCTGTTCCATTTCTTTTTTTTTTTTCGTTTGCCAACACACAATAAAATTGAAGACGAACTGCAAAAGACGTCAGATATGTACAAATAAAATGCAAAAAGAAAATGAAAGGCAAAAAGGGAAGCTGGCGGAAAGTTATGGCACAAAAGAAAATGCCGCGCTAAAAAACGCAAAAATATTGCCAAGCATTTTCCAATAAATTTGCATAAGTTGCATTGCCGCAAACGTCGTCTTCGTCGTCGTCGCCTGCAGTTTCCATTTCTACTATTTTATGCCTTGCATTTTTATTTCATCCTTTTCTTTTTGTCCATTTGTGCTGCATACTTTTGTGGGCGCAGCAGGTAACTTGCCTCTCGGCATCAGGCGAACTTTGTCCTGCCTCTGCCAGGCATTGTCGATCGTGTTTTGCTTGACTGTAAACTTGTTTTTCTTGTTGTTGTAGTTGTAGTTGCTTCCTACTTAGTTAGTTGGCTGAAAAGTAGTTTTCGTCTTGAAAAAGCATTGGCCATCTTATCTGCAGTCCTCTTCCGCATTCCCTTTTCACCTCAATATCACAAAAATATCTACAAGTGTTGCTTGAATAACTCTTGGCGGGATTTGACTCCAAGAAAAGCTAAAGTTTCTATCTGTATTATTTCGACTTTTCTCTTTTTTATTCAATAACGCTGAAGTATGTACAAGTTTTGGCCGAGTAGCTCTTGAATGAATTTATTTCCACAATAATCTAAAGTTACGAAATGGAAACTAGTAAATATATTGACTATATAATTTTAGATATGAATTTAAAGGAGCTTAAATGCGTATATTTTCTTCCATTTGTGCATTCTATGCATTCTATGGAAATGTTTGAAGGGCTTTCTTGTTGTACTAATGACAGGATTTAATTTCGGAGTAAGCAAGAGTTCCTGTGAATAGATTAGTTAAATTACTAGTTTTGATTCATATTAATAGTATCCATTTCCACATTAATTTTGCTGAAATTGTGTTTAAGTATTACTATAATAATTCCTAATCCGATTTATCAAATTAATATGAACTCAACGAGCAGATATTGCATTAATTCAGCAGCTGTTTCAATTTAGTTCCTTTTAAGCTGTAGCTTCTCAAAGGAGACTAGACTGCACTGCAATTATTAAGAAGTGTTGTACTATAATAAAATAATTCCCATAAATTATTTACCTTCAATGTAAGCTTCAGTTTAAAAATACTGATGACTTACTTCAATTAATAAGAACCAAATATATGAAAGTTGGTTTGATTCGATAGAAAGATTTTTGTACAATTATTTTCTTTATCACACAAACAGATTAATAGGAATTTTTCTATAACAAGTACAATTTGTGGTGGAAATATGAAAGTGTGCGCACTGAAATAAATAATAAAGCAGATGGATAAGATAAAAGCTATGCAATGTCGATGCTTTCAGCCTACACGTATGACAGAGAAAAGTTCTCAAGGTGTTCGATGGATATAAATAGCAGAGAGACAACAATTGGGTACGGAGAGGGGGAATAGCCACAAGTGTGGCTCCCACGGCACGCATCTGAACCGGAAGAGGAAAGATGGTAGATGAAGGACGGAAGATGGAACACAAAGCGCAAAAGCATAAACCAAAAATGGCAAACTCAGCTCGGGGCAGATCAGGGTCAGAGCATTGAGGCTGGGTTGAATTATAAATTTTCAATGAATTGACACTTAAGGTCATATTGGGCTAAGCTTTTAATTTTGTGCACGTAGCGAGGTGTGGCAAGGTGGCAAGGTGGCTAGGTGGCTGGCCAACGTTGCGTATGCGTGTTAAGTCTGACAGCAATGGACGGCCTTGAAGTGTGTGCTAAGGACGAGAAGGAATGAAATCTAATGGTGCACATTTTTTGTCGCTGTTATTGGAAAGTGTCGTCGCCGGAGGCCACTTGCCACATGTGGCAAGCACTGCCTGGTTTTGCACAAATTGATGGCTTGAACCGAAAGTTTTGCCGCACAACTTTTGCAGGATGTGCACGACGACGACAACATGCGTGGTTGCTTCTTTCCTTCGCTCCGTCCTCCCGCTCCTTTTTCCCAGTTTTCTTTTGGGTCTTCAAGGACATCACACAGAGTAAGGAGCAGAGCCTGGCCAGCAACGACACCCTTGATAATTCTAATTACCTCGGCCAGGTAATAAATGTGCATTGAAATTAGTTAAACACATTTATGCCGCAAATCGTGGCATAAACTAAGAGTCCTTGCCACACGCACTGCGCAGTCGTCACAAAGCCAGAGAATATTTAAGAGCAGCTCAATGAGGGGATATTTTCTCTTAGCCTTGTTACGAATGCTGCTAACTTGGCTAACAAACAATCTCCGGCTGCCTTCAGCCTGTTAATTTATGTGTTTAATTTGTGCGTTCGCATTATTCGTCTGTCGCAATTGCCAGAGAGATTTGCTCAACTGTTGCATGGGGCATGCAGCTCACTCCACACACACACACACACACACCATAGTACACACCACACAAAACCTAAATAAATGTGTGCACATTTATTCGCCAGATTGAAATATAACTAAACCATAAATTGTTAATTGCCACACAGACACACACACTCACATACCTGTTTCCATTGTGGAAATCTGTGCAACGACTTCTGACATTACATGGACAAGAATCAAGACAAATGACAGAGCGTTCCATTTGTTATTACATTTTGCAATAATGTTCTATAATCATTGAGGAAATGTCTTGAATTACATACATATATGTAAGCTTGTCCTCATTCGAGGATACATTTCTATTACGTTTCCTTAATTTATGTCTAGAGAATTTAAGCTTCAGTATTGAAATTCCAACCTAAATACAATACTCACATTTCTATTGAATTATGACTTGATATTTAAATTTACTTGCACTTCATCTACTTGTTAAATATTAAACATTCCATTAACCAAATTTGCTATAGCACATAGGAATTAAACTAATAATTTAAAGTGATTTAAAAGCCAGCTATATATATTTATTATAATTATTTGAGAAAAATAAAGAACAGACTCTTTACTTTTCTAAAAATCTCTCAGATTCATTTTCATCTAAGTTTCAAAGAAGAGTAAATTGTCTAGAATATGTAGTCTCAATAAACAATATAAGATTTGCTTTATATTAACTAATATCTCCAAGCATTTTAAAATATGAAATACATTAATTAACTTAAATATTAGCTTCCTGCTCAATTTCATTTCAATCACGAATGCACAAATATTTATTTTATTGCTCCACAGATTCAAATTGGAAACAAGAACTCCACGCATTAATTTGGCATATTGAGTTCAGGTTAAAAGTATAATTGGACACACTGAAAAAAGGGGATTAAAAATCATATATATTTTTTGGGGTAGACGAACAGGTGGCACACGTAGCTCAAGTTCTTACCTGTCCATTAGTAGCAGCCTTTGTATTCATTTCAATGGACGAGGAAAAGTCAAACATAATTGGTTCGGGCAATTAACAGAATGTGCATAAAAAGTTTCAAGGAAAGAAGCTCGTTAAAATTTCTGTTGTAGCTTTATAAATAAACCATTAAGCTGGAAACAACGGACTCTACGATTCAGCCGTACACTGAATTCCGGCAATATGCTGTTCAACCGTAGACTGCTTCAGGCCAAACATGTTGATTGTTGTTGGTCTTTTTTTTTTTTTTTATTTTGGTGGTGTTGTTGCTGTTGATGCTGCTATTGTTGTTGTTGCAACTGTTGCTACTTCAATACTATTGGCTGGAAGTCATGCCTCAAGTTACAATATGTTGTTACTGAATAAATTCCCAAAAACTTGGCCAGCTTCGATCCCCTTGTTCCAGCTTCGTTACGCTAAGGGCCAAAGCAATTTCTATTTTCATTTAATAGCAAAACTTCCTTCTTTTAATACCCTAGCAGTGGGTATAGTAAGTTGGCCATAAAGTGTGTAATGTATTGCAAAATATTCCAAAGTATATTTTCTAAATAGGAAAGGGGAACTACTTTTGTATATCTAACTAGTCCCTTTGTTTTAAAATCCATGCGAAAATAACTTGGTAGAGCTGTCAGATAGATATTGTTAAACATCCAAATACCTTTTACAGAAACTATGTTTTGACGCTCTAAATTCTATCGGAGGAAAATACATATCCATATATAATACTTCGATACACTCAAGGAATTCAATACAGAATTTACAAGTTTGAGTATAATAAGTATAACCAGAAGCAACCGGGATGGGTATTCAGAACTTCGTCTAGCCAAGCGCAGCTATTTTTTCGATAGATTCGTTTTTTTTTATTTAAGAAATTTGTGCCAAATATTTTGTTATGCTGCAAACTTTTTTTCTACGTTTACTTTTGCGATAAAAAGCAAAGCGTTAGCTGAACCCAAAAGGTGTGCAATAAGAGGACGTAAAATGGAGGCTATAAAACACACGAGTCCAAGCACACACCAATACACAGACACCCACACACACACACACACATAGATACACCCAAACACACAGGCACGCACAAATACTCAAACACTTTCCACATGTTTCTGCTTAACATTTCAATTTGAATTGCTTTTTGTTCTCTTGGGTTAAATTTTGAAGTATGAAAATTGTGTGGATTTGGGATTTTCGTCAATTTAATAACCTGACTGAAATGGCGCTGAAAAATCTGAAATATTTATGAAATTAAATTTACCATGACAGACATTAATTTGCCTGGCTCAAGCTGTAGTGGTTGAATGGGTGGTTGGGTGCTTGAGTGGTTGAGTGGTGCTAGTGGTGCTTTGAATTTGCAATTTCAATTTGAAAACAATAAACTAAGTACATCGATTAAATCCTGCGCACGTAAGGCTCGTCTCGGCTCGACTCGGCCCCGTCTCGGCTTATTTTGTTATGTGCTTAGTCCTTGCCAAGGGAGTCAAGTCTGCGTTGTCCTTTTGGCCGCTTACTGTTACTTGATTTATGCAAGGCATGACCATCTCTCCCCTCCTCGCTTTCATCCCCTTTCTTTTTGGCGGCTGGCTTCATTATGCCAACGCAATCGCTTCAAAAACAAAACAAAACGCAAATAAAAAAGAGAAATAGCCAGGCTAATGCGCTTCGAAGTATAATATTGAGGCGTCCCCGGGGCGAGGCAGCTCCCCTCGCTTTCCTTGTTCTTCCTAATACTTCTCCATCTACAATCTTTATTGGCGCACATATTTATGCCGGCAACAAGAAATTACGAGGCTGCAAAATGGCCACAGTTTCCTCAGTTCCTCATTTGTTAGTCCTTCTGCGTTGGCTCATATTTTATTTGGTTTTTGCTTTGGCCACAAAAAATAAATTTAGCGCATAATCAGGCTTTAATGCCGTTCCCGTTGCCACGCCCACGCCCACGCCCACCGCCAAATGGATCTGTATCTGTATTTGTATCTAGAAATGTTGTTGTTGCCTAAATCCACATAACAGCTGTCAATTAAAAAGGATAATTTGCCTGATATTCATCACAATTCAAATAGAAATGAAAGCAAGCAAAAGCTTACTAAACTACAAATAAACGGAGCTTAAATACCCTATAAATACTTTTCATTCCTCCCGTATTTTCTTTCTTTAATAGAATTTCTTTTAATTCATGTCATTTATTTAGATTATATATCATGAATTTAAAATTTAAATGCAACCAGATTCAGTTTTAATTGCTTTGGCTTATTCTTGAATTGTTAAAGATTTATAGATTTGATTTACAGCATATACCCTTTAATAACCTTAGACAGAAAGGGTATAACAAAGGCTGAACAAAGAGCAGCCAACTTGAAACAGCTTAGCCCGAAGTGAATTATGGTCAACAAATTAGTGTGGATTAACACGGCTGTGTGTGAATTGTGAGGGGGGAATAGAAAGCAAAGTGAAAGCGAAAAGAAAAACAGAAGAAATGGAAGGAGAAGGGCCAAAACAAACCAAACTGTGGTTATCCTGCTTCAATTTGCTTTCGCTTAGATTGGCAGCTCCCTCAGTTTCTATCAGCTGTTACATACATATGTATATGTCAGAGTGTGTTTGTATTTATTTGAGTCAGTGTATGTGGCATGGCTTTGGCTTTGTTCGCGTGTCCAACCAAAAAAAAAAAAACAAAACCTTTTAAAGCCAAAGTCAGCTTTTGGCTCGTTTGTCAGCGCATTGTGCGCACGAGCGAGATTTTGATACATTTTGATAGATGGCCAAAACAAAATGCCCAATTATTTTTTACTTTAAGGCCAGGCTGAAATAAATTGCCTGCAACGTTGAATCACACTAAGTCCTGTAGCCAGGACAACAATTAGAGTTTCCCCCCCTCAAAACTGAAGTTACTTATCAGAATGAAAGGAGCCCGCCCAATAGAACTTGCCGCTATCGCTCTCGCTGTCAAAGTCAATGGCTTTGGCTTTTATACACACACTACACACACACTACACACACACTCGCACATGTACAAGCTCACACACACACACACTTGTAGAGACTGTCTCTAATCCAGTGTAGCAATTTGCTGGACAAGAGCAATGTGAGGACCACAATGGTTATTGACAGCCGACAGTTCTTGGCATAAAGCAACTGAATGAAAATGGTAACAAAGTGAAATAAAAAGTAGGAGGAAATCCATAATGGAACCTTATACATATAACGTAGCATAAAGGATAATGTAAGTGGCAGTAGGTTCCGCATTTGGTTGAATCTCTTTAGGGGTTTATACAAAAAAGTTTTGATTTGGATTTAATCTCCTTTATTTGATGACTTTGAAAACTATCAGCGTTTTATGCAATCAGACAAGAGCTACAAAATTAATATTTATTGTAGTTTTATATCAATAAATTAATAAACATGTTCTGATTCTTATAAACAAAATTATATTTAAATTTAACATATATTATTTTTAAAGTTTTTTTATTATAAATGCCATTCAATGATGATAATTACTAAATTAAGAAAATACTCTAATAATTATATTATGTATTATAATTATTGTTAAGAAAATTTTATTACTTGAAAACTCTGAACGAACAACAAATCAGAAATGGAATCAGAAGCAAAAATAAAATGAATGTAAAAATAAAATAAATTGTCTTGTAGATAATTTCGTCTGTCAGGTGGGAGTTAATTTCAATTCTGTTGGGTGTGAATCTATGAGATTATATTACTTAAATATCCGATGGGACAGACGTCCATCTAAAGCACTTAAAGGCGACAATGAAGAAGGGAAATGCCATGCTTAAAGAGTCGTTCCAAGAAAAGGCTTCAACGCCAGTCAAAACCAAAAGCTGACAACAGAAACGAGACAATTTCTTCTTTTTCTTTTTGGGCTTTCTTGCCACGTGCTGTCGACTGCAGGCATGTATCTGTATGTATGTGTGTGTGTGTGTGTCTAGCCACGCACACATAGACATATGTGGCACACAAAGAAAGAGAGAGAGAGAGGGAGAAAGTAAGAGAGAAAGCGAGGGAGTCAAAGTCAAAGTCAAGCGGCACTATTAAAGCACAATCACATTTTAGCATTTATTGTGGCAATTTCGCCAAACGATTTCCATCTAATGGCTTCTTTGATATGCTCCCAAGCTACCAAGTTGGCTAAAAGCAACCAGCAGCAGCAACATCGGCTACCAGCTCGTGTGGCAAATGGCCATTGTTATGTGTATCAGTTACTAAATTCAAATATTGAATACGGGTCCAGGTTTGTGTCCCTTTTTGTCTTGTGGCCGCTTTTCCAAACCAATCTTCAACTTAATATGACTGTACGTGCGTGTGTGTATGTGCGTGTGTGTATGTGTGTGTGTGTATGTGTGTGTGTGTATGTGTGTGTATGTTATGCTCTAATAACCATACTAATAATAATAAGCAACGTCAACGACATCGATAACTTTCGATATGCCACTTACATTTGACTTTTGTGCAGCGTTTGCTAATTGATTTCAGATCTGAGAACTTGGTACAATGGGGCGGATGAGTGTTATGCAAATGGTTAGCCATCGCTGCGTGTCTAGAGCAAATGCATGTGGCATGCGGCATGTGGCATGTGGCAAGTGGGGCATGCACCCAATCATCAATTATGTATGTGTTTAATTCCATTTATTGTTAACCAAACTTAATTGAAATTCAACAACAGGACATGGTCAGTTGGCCAAAAGGATAGAAGACGTAGCGGTAAGAGGTAAGAGGGTGGGGGCTAGGAAAAACTAACAACTACAATGAGTTTTCCAGCCTTTGCTATTTATCACGCAATTATAATGTAAATGTAAATACCAGCGAAAAACAATGAGCAAACGCCTAATGTGCCCATTTGCGGCCATTTCCCATTCGATATTCATGCAGAAATGCATGTGGTGGCGTATGTGCAACATTGAGGGGAGTGGGGAGATGAGGTAAGTGTGGCATTGCCATTGGTATATTGCCTGTGGCAAACAGTGAGCATGTCAAAGTCGCCGCTGTTTCATTATGCACCAAACTGAGGCGCCATGAAATGATTTTCTCTCCCCCCCCCCCTTTCCTCTCGCTTGTTCCTTCGCCCCCTCTCCACCTCACCCGCTCTATGAGTGGCATTTGACATCGGCGCGATAATGAACAGCAGCAGCGCATTAAGCAAATAAAGCGCTGAGTTTGCAACGTAATTACATGGAACGCGATTCGGGAATCGCTGTCATAGAACATATATATCTATGTATATCCATGTACATCCATGTATATATATGGCATCCTAGATGATATCCCCATCACCATCATATAAATAAAAGTCAGCCCTAGGCCTGTTTAGATTGTGGCAACTGCATGTTGCAGTCTGAATAAGGCCCTGAATAAACTGTGGCATATTGCAAGAGCCTCTTATTTATAGTTGCCAAAATTAAAGGATGCAAGTAACTTGCTATATTCGATTTATTTGAAACAAATAAAATACTTATAGGGAAGAAAATGTAAGAAGGCAGAGAACTAGTTCAATTTGAGTGTCCTATTTAGTTTAATTTAGTAAACAAGTGCTCCTTTTAGCATATATATCTTAAATGTTTAATTTTAATCATACATTACTATATCTAAAATACACGTATTTTTAACTAGTTCAATATCGATTAGAAAATGTGCATAACATAAAAAAGAGCAGTTCAATACTAAGTGCCTTAATAATGTTCAGCAAGTAGTAATTGACTGAACTAGTTCATTATAAATAAACCAAAAATAGGAAACTAGTTTAGTTCGAATTACAGAAATTCCTTTATACAAATTGTGGAACCAGTTCATTAATAAGAGCCACGTTCTATGGGACATATTTGGGCACATGCAAACCTATGCTCTCTTTCTAATGCTCCACAAGCTTTACACATAATTAATGAGCACGAGCACAATCACAGCTTAGCGCACTGGCACGAAACTGTTGCCACGCACTGTTATGCCAGAAAACATTGAATTAAATGGTCGCATATGGAATTACGAGAAAATGGTGCTAAATTTGCATGTACAGAACTTTTTCGGTGTCACTACTAAATGTGACTGTTGCATGTTGCATGATGCACGTTGCATGTTGCGTGTTTGCGGGTGTGAGTGTGAGTGTGTGTGTGTGTGATTGGCATGTTGCATGCTATTTCCGCTGCTTTTAGTTGTGGTAAATTGAACTGCAAGTGTTGTTTGACTAACCGACACAGCAAAGATTGAACCGAAGTTGCGCCTCTAATGACACGGCCACGCCCCCTAAAAAGACATACATGCAATACACACATGCACACACACACACATGAAGCTGAAGCCTGACGTTGTCTACAAGTCTAGACACAATCTTAGGGAGAACGTCTCTTGGTTGTTGCCTGGTGTGTTTACAGTTCTACGAGCTTGTCGCTAACAGCTTCTTACACTCGCGTTCAATTGTTTGTTGCCAGCGTGTTTACAATGTTCAACAAAATGATGGAGTGTGGGGTGTAGGGAGTGAGGCATGGGGCATGTGGCATGTGTAGTTACAAGTTAACAATGTAATTATTGCAAAAAGCAAGCAAGTGCTTAAGTGATTGCGTATGGAACGAACTGCAAATGATGCTGTCAATTAGTAGAAAATCAAATGAAATTCACGATATGCTAAGGATACGAGAATAAACGCACTTTTCGAGATTTTCTCATTTCTGATATCGCTACAGTTTCGCCAACTTTAGAGAACTGCCTGTGAATATTTTTCGGACTTCAATTTGAAGATTTCTTTGAATTTAACTAATTGAGTTGCTTAATTGTACATAATATAATAGATCATATCTGGGTTGTTCCCAATTCCCAATTAACTATATTTACTGTTTCCATTTATCTTTTCTAGTACTTTCTCTCTCTTTACTCTATAGTTGCATCATAGTGATTTAAATTGATTTGCAATTCGAAGCATTTCTAAATGCTAAGCTAATTGTCGGCGAAATTGATTTGAAAGTGCAATTGAGAACAACCGCATGTATTTAGTTTAAGTATAGTATATGTATATAGTCGATAAGCACATACGCTTTTGGGGGATTTGACTCGAACCGACACTTAACAGTGAGACTCATTTGCGGTATTGCAGCTCACGGCGAAATCGCCTTCAGTCGACTCGTTTATTGCCATCAATTATTTATACATACAATTATTCTTTCTCCGTGTGTTTGTTACGTTTCGTTTGGCGTTCTCACTCTCTCTCCCTCTCTCTTTCTTTTTCCTTTCTTTCTCGTTGTTGTTGCTGCCGCCAATGATCCTTAATCGGGTTCGAGAGGAGTGCAATTGCTTGTTGTTGCCAGGTGAACGAAGCGAAGCCAAACAAATGCTTCTGGCCAGGCCAATTATGTGCGCCTGGCTGTGAGCCAAATTGTAGCCGCTTTGTGGCAACAATATCAGGTAGCATGAGTCAAGGAGCAGGGGCAGGGGGCAGGGGCGTTGTGCCTGGTCTGCACTTTACAACTCCGCAATAAATCAAACTTGATAAATTGGGGTCAAAGTGGCCCAAGAGTGGGCACAAGTCGCATATTAATTATTGAATTGTTGACTGTTGCTTGTTAGTTTGTTTAATGGAATTGTAATTGTCGCAATTTGAGTTCTCTTGACTTTCCATATAACTTTGCTTTCCTCAAATTAAAGGCATATGCTTCATATTACGCATACGCAACGCAGTCCACACATTGTGTTTTTATTACTTATTAATAGAATATTCCATTGAAAAATATGCTTTACGTGGAAACAATATCATTTGCTGTTTTCATTGTATTCTTGGAATTTTGTCTTTTAAATTGCTTTGTTTGTCGGCCCTTCACATTTAATCAGTTAACAAGTCAAATCAGCTACAACATGAGTTCAAGTCAAGCACAGACACACGCGCGCTTTGATTTGTTTTCATTTTTACTTTTTTACTTGTTGTACCACCTCAAAAATTTCCACTTTCATGCACAACAATTTTCACCTTTTCCGCAGCGCTTCAGGTTCTTTGACAAAATTTGTTTTTCTTGCTGATGTTTTTCACGCGTTTCATTTAAGAGCTTTTCCCACTTTTCTTCTACACCCAGCAGCTAAAATAGGGCAAACAATGGATAGCATAAGTCTGACCATAAATAAACCTGACTCTACTTTGATTTTCCCAAAGACATTGATGATTACAGAATTTAAAATTGAATTATTTAAAATTATATATTGATGATAGAAATTTAAAATAAATCTTGTTTTTGAACTCTGTACTTTCCCCATTAAATTTATACCATATCTGCTAGTCGTTCATTCTCAATTTGTTTTGCCTACATGTGTGTCAACGTAAGCATTGGAAATAATTGAAAATTAACTTTTTTGCAAAAGAGTCTGGGAGGCGCATTCATTTAACTTGGCCAACGAGCCAAATCATAGGCGGTATTATTTTAGGTAAACAACATTTTGGCAATTGTTATTCTCACAAGGACAGCTGGCGCTACAATATATCGAATATATGTATGTATGTATATATCGAAGCATCAAACACAATTCAACAATCTACGACTTTTTGTTCAGCTTATAATTTGGTTTTCATTTCCTTTTTGCTTTTCTTTTGCCATCTAATGATATGGAAATAATTATTGATTTCAATTTATACATCATATTTGAGTTGCCACACACACACACACACACAATCAGAAGCTATATATATATGGAGTGAGTGTGTGAAAGTTGTGTGGCACACACACATACACATATCCCCATACATACAATTGTGTTATCCATTGAAGCTTAATAGATGTTGGCGCCTTCGTGCGTACATTTCAGTTATCCTTAAACTTTTTTTATCCCCCCAACCATTCGTGCGTATGTGTGTGTGTGTGTGTGCGTACTGTAATTTTCCGCATATGAGACTGTAGAGAAAAAATAAAAATAACAACGGAAAAACAAGGCAAAAGCTGTTCGAAATATATGGCAAGCCATTTGCAAATAAATTGAATGCTCAATTTCAATAATTTTGCATACTTTCTGGGGCACGCTGCAGACAAAGTTGCTTCTAATCCATTTGGACTATCCAGACTAGCAACAACAGAAACAACAATGACAACAAGAAGATAACCACAAACTTTAGACGGTGTGTGCAACAACATTTGCTTATTACAAATTAGATACCCTATAATCAAAGTTTCAATGGTAGCAAAGGTTAGTAGCGGCAAATGATCAATAAGTTAAAATTTTATTGTTATTTTTTAGTCAACGCAGCAAAGGATTGCAATTGTAATTGTAATTTATTTACAACTAATTAGTAAATATGTATATAAATTACCAAAATAAATATTTGTTTTGACTTGTATTTTTTGCTATATTGCCAATGTTTACCCTATGAATTTAGAAATTAGTTGAGTGTATGCTGCTATTCATTTGTATTGTTGGTTTACAGTCCGCGCTCAAAGTTATGCTATAATTATTTAAATGGTAATTTTAACTATTGCTGGGTGTTTAATAGTCATGCTATCTGGTCTAGTATTCCTGTTGTTATGAATCTAGTCAAGTGTGAAAACGCAAAAAGTGTGTGGTGTGCGTGTGTGTATATAGTTAGTGTGTGTGAAAAGTCGACCAGCTGTTAAATGCGCACATTCATGATTAAAAAAGTTTGGCGCTCAAGGCGATTGAAGCAATTAAAGTTTTCATATTCGCAATGGCCACACACACACACACAGATACACACCTATGAAA
Source organism: Drosophila neotestacea (assembly GCA_035044365.1). Lineage (NCBI taxonomy): Eukaryota > Metazoa > Arthropoda > Insecta > Diptera > Drosophilidae > Drosophila > Drosophila neotestacea. The sequence goes on from JAWNMD010000155.1 coordinate 2,697,394, forward strand.
TAGCAAAGTGATGATGAGTGTGTAATCGTTTAAATGCGCGCTTTCATTGTTCACCAAGGTCACTGTCTAGACATATTCTAAATGCTGGCATTTTCATATGATCTGAAGAGTCGTGGGAATCGCAATTTGTGCTACGACTTATGACGACCTTCAACAAAATTTACACACACTTATTGCAAATGCAAACTGGGCAACAAACAAACAATGTGACACACAGGCAAACAAACAAATCAGAACAGACAGTGGGACGGACAAAACAATTGACAAACATGCAAAGGCAAAAGTTGAGTCCAGACAATGATACAGAATAAAATGAAACGAAACCAAATGAAATGAAATGAATGCTTGAATGAATGACTGACTCACTCACTGACTGACTGACTGAATAAATGAATAACTGACTGAGTGCACGCTTGAATGTTGTGCACATGAAATTGTAAAATTTATTTGTTATTTTATTTGCATAAATTTCCCAAGGGAAATTGCAAACATATCCTTATGCACAATGCATTGGCGCAAAGCGACAGTTGCGGGCAGCGAGAAGTTCTGCAATGGCCCAACAAGCACACACACACACACATACACATCCACATACATACAAACATTCACTGACACACATAACTACACACAGAGATACATTGAGCCGCTTATGGTTGTTTTTGTGGGTCCATGAGCTGCCTCCCACAATTTCAGTTGCCATATGAAGGCCTTCATCGATGTCCAAAAGAGCTTTGCTCTGCTACCCTGTGGCCTTCCAGTGATTGACAAGGGGTATATTTAACTTAAGCAGCTGTTTGTAACTGGAGAAAAGGGGACTCTTAATATGAATAATTTATAAATAATTTTGAGTATTATTTCTATTTCTATATTCCTATTTGCAATTATGTACATTTCTAGAAATACAGTCCCTTTATTTGGATTAACCATTGTTTAATATTATTTTTAGTTATTATATATTAATTTAGTTTTTAAGAAGATCTTCTCTTAATATATATCGTCTCCTATTTTTGTTGATAAAACGTTTACCATCATCATCATAATTCTCAAAGATAACTTTGTTAGTTTCTGGATTCCTTTTACAACTTACTCTATGCGCTATTTTTGTTTGTGGCTGTAAGTCTTAGTTTCCTTCCAACTAAATTTCTTTTTTAATAAAAATAATTGCCGAGTAGAGAACAAAGTCTAGGCTAGAAAGAACATATATGAGACGTTTGTTGGCTTTGACTGTGGCCAGAAAAGTTGCCCCCAAGGGAATATTTGGACAACATTTTTGCGTTTGCTTTGATGCAATTAATTCGAGCCAAGAATGCAAACTGGCAGCAGCAGCTGCTTTGGGGGCATTGCCAAGGTCTGAAGGTAGCTATAAAGTAAATCGCTTGCAACTTGCAGCAGACTTTTGGTGGCGCCACTTGAGGCAGAGGTAGAGGCAGAGGCACCTGCTGTTGCCGCATTGTAAACGGCGTCGTGGCAAAGCTACGACTGCTGTTTCCGTTTTTGTGCACTGTGGCATGGAGTGGCAACAAGTGCCACTTGCACTTTGACTGATGTGCCACGCCCCCCTTACACCAAACCCTGTACCCAGAAACAGGCAAGACATCTTAGGCAGCTAAAAAGTGCGCAAAATTAAGTGGCAGCTGCTGTCTGAAAGGTGCTTCAACTTGAAGCACGCACGCAGCAGCAGAAAAAGATGCAGAAGCTGCCACACGGTCACATTCAACGAAGGCTTAGACGTTGCACAGAGAGTGTGTTTTTCTTAGACCCTGTAATTAAAATGTAAACAAGGTCTATTAGCTTATTAGACCCCAGCGCAGTCTGAGGATGAGTGACTCTTTAGGTAAAACTTGTAATTCAATTCAATAATTATAAAGTCAGTGGTTTTTACTTAAGTCTACAAGTTGCTGAAAAAACTAAGCTTAAGTGTTTAAAAGTTGCATTTAATATAAGTTAAATAGTTAACAAGAAAGGGATTTTTAAAGTGTACTTAATTTATTTGTACTCACATTTTGCTGCCTCTACAGAGACTACAGTTACTAGAAGAGCTAGAAACTTAGACTTTTCTATTACATAAGCAGATCAAGCTTGTTGTAGACAATTTTAAATAAAGAAAAGAAAACTGAAACATAGGTACAGGATCTCTTCTTGTCGAGTTCTCTCAACTTTTGCCTTTCCCACAGGTTTTCTCTGATTCTCTCTCAGGCTGAATGACACTCGACTCGGCTTGGCTTGGCTTGCCAGTTAACCTGTTTAGCTTGAATTTCAATTCAACTGCAGTTTTTCTCCATTTTGTTCTCCATTTTTTCAGTGTGTCCTAAGCATCGACTCACCTGGTTGCCGAGCTGTGATTAATTGCATGCAGCAGCTGTGTTCAGGGTCATTTCGAGGGGGTGGAGAGGCGCCTCGCGGTTCCTGTCCCATTGACCAACTGACAGTCTGCTGCTTTACACGGTCTGACGACGCCTGAAAAATTGTTTCTGCACGTACAAATTTATTTTTCTGATATTTTTCAAACTCTCTCCGCAGATTTATATGTTTTTGGACATTTTTTGGGATAAATGAATAGCCAAAAAATAAAAATAAAAGAACACGACGGCCATCGACAATCAAATTGTCCAAAATAAATCTAAATTTTCGTTGCGCTTCTGTGTGGCATATTGAGAGTGTATTTTATGTGTGACGCCAAAACATTTTAAACAACATATACATATAAAACTTGAAATTAAGTGCTCTGTCTCTCGAATATTTAATGCTCTTGGTAATACATATTTTTCGTAAGTTATTTGTGGGTCCTCTATCAAAGATGTCGTATAGAACAAAAATATAGTTATTATTTTAAAATTGAGTGAATAAATAGTTGAAAAATTATTATTTGTAACGAGTTTGAGAGAATTTATGGTGAAGAAATTCTTTTAAACAACGAGAGGTGAAAAATATCCTTAGCAAATTTTGAAATGTAGGGAATCCTGTAGCGAGCTGAATAACTAATCCAGCAAGTGATTATACTCAACGAGTAAAAGCCAATTGAAAGTGTAGAAACATAGAGAGAGAAACTTTCTTCAGCGATTTTAGTAGATGATCTAGAGAGGAGAAGTGTAAAGTATATTGTGTGTGAATGAGTACAGCGAGTATTGTCAAATAGTGAACTACCGTCAAGGAGCACAGATACATGTTTGTAATGAAACGGCGAATGCACGGATTCAACGAGAATGGGAAGAGACCAAGATAGCGTTTGTAGCAATTATAGAAACTCAGCGACAACGAGAGAATATTTCCAGCGAAAGACAACAGGATTGTCAGAAAGATTGTCTAGCTATGCACACCTCTGAGTAAGGGTATAACAATTATAAAAGCATTTTGATATGAATTGTTTGCCTGGTCGGCGCACTTTTTGTCGCCAGCAATCAAAATGGGCATTGCCAATGTGCTTGTGGCACCTGTGTCCAACTCAAAGCGTGTTCAGCTTGTTGGGTTGGAGGGGCAGGTTAGTAGAGCCTTTATAGGTAGCGTTTACAACAGCATTTTCGGTATTTTGATTTATTGTCAATTTGACTTAAATTATGCATGTGGCAGAAGCCTTATCTGAGGGGCGTAGGTGGCACAGGTGAGGAGCAAACCGATGCTGCATCTTGGCATATTTTTAGGCATTTGTCATATTTTATCACTGCCTAAATGCGTGCCATAAATAATTCTCTTTTTTTTCCTCCAGCGGGAACTGATTTAATAGACTCCCTGCGAAAAGAAAATGGCACGTGAGTTGGCTCTCGATGCTTAGACTTGTTTTACCTGCCGACTGCCAACTTCCAACTGCCAACAGCCAACTGCCAACTGCCGACTGACGCATAAATTTAAGCCAAAAACCACGAGCAATGCTAACAGTAACGCAGCGATGCCAACTCGATAATAATTTGTCAAATGGGACTGCCTTTCCACCCCACTCTCTTTGTCTCTGTTTCTATCTATCTCTCGTTGTCTCACTATTCACTCTGCACAATGGGAAAAATACCTACATTAACTAACAATAATTATTTTCTTTGAAATTAACAAAGATATCGCCTTTTCTTTTTACTCATTTTATTTTATATTTTAAGTATACATATTTTGTTATTAATTATTTTTAATTTACCCTTCTTCTTCAAATCATAAGTATATTCACTAAAAAAGCTCACTAAAATGAACCAAACATCAACGGTTAGATGCTTGAACTATTGTTAGCCGAATATATTAGAAATATATCCCAAATCTGAACTAGAATATATTAATTATTATAAGCAAATCCAGCTTTTTTTTCCACTGTGCTCAGCCTAACCGCATGGCGACTATTTGCAGTGTATGCAATTTATAGAGGCGCTTATGCCTTTGAAACATTTTGTCTCATTTTGTTGGCTTTGGCATTGGCATTGGCCAACAGCCCCCTTTTACAAAGCCCCGGGGCGTGGTCCACATAAATGGCTGTGGCAACCGTGCGCTCAATTAAACAGCAATTGCATTGCCTTACATCTGTTATGGGTGTGTGTGAGTGTGTGTGTTTATGCTCTTAATGGGTTAAGCTTATGCGACCGTTAATTGGTTGCGGCGCTTTCGTTAACTGCGCTCCTTAAAATGTTGCATGCCACAGAAACTGCAACTGCAACTGCCACTGCAACAATTTATGCCACACACCATCAAAGAGGAAAATGTTCGGATTTATCAATTGAATTCCCAAAACTAATTTCACATTTTATAATCGCATCTGATTTGAATTCAATTGAAATGTTTGCTTTATGCGTGAATCCAAAGAATTCCAATTATTAGTAGCCAATGGAATCTGGTTAGGCTTCATTTGCTCCACGTGCTGGGAGTTGGCTGCTGGAAGATGAAATAGGGATTGGCATAGGGATTGGTATTGGGAGGGTGGCTGGGAGCATTTTGGCTATACGTTGAAATAATTAAAACTTTTTTATGCGCATTGCCAAGGCCAACAGAATAAAAAAGTAAAAGCAGACAAAGAATTGGGCATTAGCTGAACATGAAATACTCTGAGGTAGACAAGAGAAAAATAAAAAAAAAATAGATGGAGAAAAGCAGAAAAAAGAAAAGACGATGAGCAAAATGAAATATAAAAGACCGTAGATTTCAGTTGGAAAAGCACAATATGAAAAAAGTTAAGTTTGTAAGATATATTCTACATATTAAGAATCCCTTGCTCTACCATGTCGCATTTTAAAGCTTTAATATTCATCTTAATTAGAATTTTAAACATGCATAACTTTGTCAAAACTATACCGATGTCAAGGTTGAAACTCGTGTTGATCATGGACTAATATATAGATTGATTCTAGGACTCAAAGCTTTTTTCAACATCTTTGAAGGTATAGATGAGAGGAACACTTTGGGTTTTTTGAGAAAGTTTATATAAGAAAATCTTGAGTCACTAATAGAACTGATGCTAGAAAAGGTATATATGCACCATTAATATTTAAATATTTAGTATCTGTCTGTATCTACCTTTAGCTGTCGGTATTCAGGTCAAATGTTTCTTTAATGCTTTAAGCAAAAATAAAGTGTTAACTTCTTATGTAGTTGCTTGTGCTGTTACAGACGTTAATACAAAATCAATTTGTTGCAGGGCACAAAATGGAATTGTAAAAGCGTCGCCGCAAACACGCAGCAGCAGCAGCACCAGCAAAAACAATATCAACAACAGAAACAACAACAACAAGAGCAGCTGGAGTGGCAGAAGAGGCAGTGGCAGCATTTTCGGGGGCATAAACCAAATTCCTTGGCCATTGGATGCCTCAACCACTTTGCAATGTGCTGAAAATCAAGCGGTCGAGTCGTAAACATTTTTTAATTCATTTTCCAGCGCGCTTAAAAATACACTCTCAAACACATATACTCTGGCACATACACACACACACACGCTCATAGACACACTCACACACACGTACGGAGGCGCAGCCATTAAACAGCTGCAGCTGTACTTTAGCTACCGCCATTTTCTTTAGCTTCCGCTCGTCGGCTTCGCTGCCATTGGATCTCTCTCCCTCTCTCTCTCTCACTCTTACTCTCTCTTCTTCTCACTTTCTTTTTCTTTCTCACTCGGCCTGCGGTTGTATGTGGCTGTGGCTGCGGCTGTGGCTGAGTGTTTGCGTTTTTCAAATTGTGTGAATTTATTTTTGTTTTGTTTTTATTTTTATGGCGCCTGAAATTATGCTTATTTCGCCATTTCTGTTTAGCTCTTAAAGAAATTAAAAAAAAAGGCAAAGGCAAAGGCAAAAGGCCCCTGTTAAGGCGTGGAATGGGCGTGTCTGCTTTCTGCCTTGGCGCCTGGCTCCATAGACATTGTTTTTGTTGGTGGACTATGGGAATATACAGTCATGGCCCATGGCGTGTGTTCTAAATGCAAAGCAAAAACTTTCTCTTGTTTCACGCGCGCCTTTTGTGGCCATTGTCAATGACAAATTTAAATATATAAAAATAATAATAATAACAATAATAAAGGCATAATTTCAGCCCTTCTTGGCACGTGGCACAATCAACAATTAGAGCAAGTTTTAAATTTGCATTTGAAATGCCAAAGTTTTGTTGAATTATATTTGCTTGTTTATTTTCCAAAAGATTCACTGTCAATTCAATATGGCTTTAATGGTTTTTGGTCAACTGCTTTTGGCAGCCACTGTGTGTCACACAGTCTCACATTTTGACAGCAGCTCTGCAAACATTTTGATATTGACATACGGACACAACTTGTTCAATGGCAGATATCAAATACTCATTACAGTCACTGTGTGGGCGGTCAAGAATTAGAAGAAAAGGCACAGGAAGTATTAAAATGTTGAGTGGTTGAAAATAGAATAGAATTTTTGAAGAGAAAAAGAATGAGCAAAAACCAATCAGAGACAGAAAGAGAGTCCATGCTTAAGTTGATGTACCTAACACCTTTTTATATTAAAGTTGTATTTATATATATATTTATTTGTGTATTGAATTTATTTATTTTATTATACAAATTTTTATTATAGTTAATAAGCCCTGATACAGTGTTTCCCACAATTACAGTGTCCCTTGAGTAAGTGTATAATAGAGGCCACATTGCCATGTCACATTTCTGTTTAATTATATCTTCTACAGGGTTTTGCTTATTTCTTTTTATTGTAAAGAATATTTCTGTGGTGAGGCAATGTTAATTACTGTTTGCTTCGCTTTTGCTTTGCGACTTTTTGTTAATTAAAACTTCAAGTACACATTTATAGCTCAATATTGCAATTCGTTATTCGGCTTATTAAAATTTGAATTTTCATTTAACAAGCTGGCACTTGTCAATAAACGCATCAATGACTTAATAGGTAATAAGTAGTTGTGTGTTGCCAAACATAATAATTTGTTGCTGATTTATTGGCTCAGTTTTTGAATCATCCATTGAATGGGTGATAATATTCAAATGGCAATAGTTTATTAATAAACTAACAATAAATAGAGTTTTTGGAAATTAAATTAAATGGGAAAGGAAACGAGTTTAGTGGTGACTCGGGAATAAATCTCTCACCAATTAGCACCTTCTAAAGCTTTTAAAATTATTTCCTTTGCAATTACTTTGCTTAATAATTCAAGTTATGATCTCTTTTCTTTCAGTCATCAAAATTATTTCTATAACTAAAGAAACAAAGCTAAATAAATCACACTATAGACAATTATTTGTATAAGTTATGAAACTGTTGATAGCTTTTATTAAAAATGTATCTAGCTCGTGTTTTGTGTTTGACAGTTTAATTTAACTAAATTCCAATTTATTTTATATTCTTTTTTTTCTGGTAATTACCATAAAATATTATAAAGTTTGACAAGTCAAAAATAAATGCGCTGCTGATGAAAAGTCAGCAGAATTTTCCATTTCCCATTTTCCACAAATATGGAAAGCCATAAAAATGCCACGTTAAGTAACTCAACTGATATGCTAACTTCATTTTGTATTTCCGGCGCCTTCAAGTACTTCCGCCGTCGTCTTCGTTGTCGTCGGTTGCCAGGCTTATGAACTCGCTTTTCTAGGTACAAAAGAAACACAAAAGTGGTTGCCTTAAAAAGAGCCAAAAAATCTGTGAATGGCCCTTTTATACACTTGCTGTGAGTAACATAATTTTGTGATGAGCTGTGACCAACTGTCTTTCAGTACTTCAATTAAACAGATGTCATTGATTTAGATATCTCTTTTATTTGCATGCAGTATAGAAATTGAAATGAGGTAAATAACTGCATCACTAATAAATTATTCAAAATTAATCAAGTAATGGTTTTGACAACTCCATTTTGAGTTATCTTCCAGGGCATTTCCACTTCGGCAAGTCACAGACAACGCTTCTAGCCTGTTTGAGGCATACCTAGAAAAATGTTGGCCTCAGTTGGGCAACAGTTGAACCAGGGCCCAATGTGGAATGGTGGAATGGAAGCAGGAACATGCTGTGGCATGCCTTGGCTAAGAGAGTGGCATTGTGGCAGCGTGACACAGGAAAATATATAGTTTATGGGGTAAGCTCTCTGGCATATTTATGGCATGCATTATATTTTATTTTATAGCGTTTTCTTAACCACAAAAATAAATATATCTATTCCATATATACATATGTTGTGTTGTAGAATGTAATTTCATAAATTATATGATTATCTGAAGATAATTGCTTTTTAGAATTTGTGTATGTTTAAACAATTAAGATGCCTTCGATTTAGCTGATGGGTGAATAAGGTCTATCTACATTTCATTAGCTGCCGTTTATGGTAGAGTTAACACAGATAATTGTAGTGCCCTACTCCCTCTCTATCACTCAGATGATCCACTCCTAAGCTCACTCAACCATTTCCCCCTTCACAAAGACAGAGCGAAGAGAGAGAGAGAGAGAGGGGGGACATACACACACTCATAACTAGGCAAAGTGGCAGCATAAAGTAAACAAATTACGCTGTTGACCTTCGCTTGATGGCTGCAAAAGTTTTCCTTTTCAATGGTGAGCTGAGAGAGAGAGTGAGAGCCAAAGCTTCAATTGAGGCCAACAAAGGGCAACAGGAAAACTCAAGCTTCAATGTTGAAACAGACAATTTCTTTAGCATATTTATAGGCATTATTTTTCAATGATTTCAAGCAGAGACTTTGCCTCGTTAGCGGCCAGCTTAGTTTCTGTTCCTCTTATCCTTATACATACTTGTTCTTGTTGTTTTGGCATCAGCAGATTTAGGCTTTTAGCAAAGTTTTTTAACAATATCTAGAATTTACGATTGTCAAAACATACTCGTATACATACATAACAGAGGATTCAGTTTTGGTTAACTAACAGACTAACAGACTGCCTATGCTTTGAATTGTTTTGATTTAGTGAGTCGGGTTGGACATTTAATTAGTGTCGCCAGAAAGTCGGCACAACTCGATAAATAAGCTTGGCTATTAGTTAGCAGACATTTGCCCAAGTTGGACCTCTTAAAGACGTGATAAGCCTTCAGATTGACTCTTTTATTCAAAAATGCTTGCGCTGCATTAAAATTAAATCTTTTTCAAGTGAACGAACTTTATTTGTTTTTTCTTCTTTTTTTTTTGCAATTTACATTTACATTTGCTAAATGTTCTGTTTCTTATATATACATATTTTTTTTGCAAATTGTTGTTAAAAGCGAAATGTATCTTTGGCAATTATCAAAGTCCTGGCCCAAAAGTCTGCGCCTGACAATTGTGTTAATGAGCTTCCCAATGTCAATTGCAACCTAAATTTTAGCCCGCCCGCAGCGCTTTGTGAATGGAGATACCAAAAACCGTTTTCTAAAGATTAAAAATAAAATATGACAGCAAATGGCAGTGCCTGACTGCTAAATACCCTTTTGTCAGTTTTAGCATAAGATCTGATCTTATTTTATTCGATCGTATTCTTTACATTTCTAATTCAGCCCATCCATTTATATTCTCTATAGAAATCAGTAAATATTAAAGACTTTTGAACATGTTGCTTTTACTCGTTTTCAATATTTAATAAGTTATCATTTATCTGTATATATTTGTATATATATTGCTATATGTACGCTCTTTTAAGAAGAGAGATAAAATTCGTCAGCACACACACGAAGGCCTAAATGCTGGATTCTTTTACAGATTTTAGACCTTACGGATGTTGGTGTCTCCGTTGGCCTTGTCGGACGATGGGTTGGCCTGGGATGCGGATGATCTGGATGCGGATGATCTGGATGCGGATGATCAGGATGCGAATCATCAGGATGCGGATGTTCAGAATCTGGATTTTCAGAGCCATTAGATGCATTGTCAGAAGGACGTGAGCTAAAAATTTCGGGACGATCATAGTAAGGATTGCAAGTGGGGGGAGGAGGAGGATTTCCCATTGGTCCTCCTGTTGGTGGAGGAAGGCATGGCTGTACATCGCAATACAATGACTCTGGATGATCCTGGCAGAAATTATAGAAATAAAAGTAGAGATTCTGAATTGCTCCAAATTGACGTCCTGTTGCAGTCAACCCTTGTTTGGCTTCCTTCTGATCCTTATTGCTAGCCCTCTCCTGTTTATAAACCAGTATTTCCTTTTCAGCCTTTCGCCCTGACTTTGCCACAGATAGGCCACAGCAATAAGCCATCAAAAGAAGGAGAGCCAACTTCAAGCTCATTTTGTGAACGTTTGTATCGAACTGTTTAGTTTCACTCCCGGTTTTCGTATTTATAGGTTGTCTTCTGTCAGATCAGAAAGGATAACCCCCCATATATCACGTTATGCATATTAAAATTGACCCACATCGTTAACTAATTTCTTCATCTGTATTAAATATGAAATTTGAATTCGAAAATGCCAAACATAGTAGCATGCAAATTAGTTGGGCTATTAAAATCAGTAAAGAACATGGCGAAATTTGGCACTGATTAAATCTTGGCGAAAATCTTATTTATACTTATATTAGTCTTTAAGGCTTGACGCCATCTCCAGTCTGTCTAGACCTTTACTTAAGTATTATTTTTGAAATATTCAAAACGCTTGAATTCAATTGCAATTTTAGACCAGTACCCAAAGAGTACAAATAAAATTGTCAGTTCCTCTGTCTGATCGTAAGAACACAAAGATCTCAGAGATTAGAATTAGAGCAACTTAATTTTGTGACAATGGTCTATTTAGGTTAGTTATATTTTTTAGAATATAGTAGAGTGTAGACGTCTTCAGATATTGGCTGATAATTTCATCTTGACCAGTTCATTAGCAGAGGAAATATTTATTTTTCTTAACACTTTTTGGAATTGACTTTTAAAAATATTAAATACAAAATAAGACACTGAAATTCACATTGTCTGACAGCTTAATAACCAGTAATTATTTATAGTCTCAAAAAAATCGGATTTTAGACATTTTTATTTCAGCTCTATATATTTGTATACCCTGTATAATTGGCTAATGGGGTATGCTATGCGCACACTCTCTTTAATATACGTCTATTTATTTTTAATACACATAACAATATTGCCGAAATGCTTGATAGGCTTGCAGCTTTCAGAATCCTCAGTTTTTGAAGGCTTTGTTGGTTTTGAGGGATGAGGGTTGTGCTGGGGATGATGATTGTGATGATTGTGATGATTGTTATGATGATGATCGCTTGAATGAGGGTGTTGATGTTGAGGTGAACTGCCATAATATGAAATACCATTCGATTGTTGGCCGTAATTAGGAAAGTCAAATGGAAAGAATTGTAGTGCAGCAGGAACATTGGCTGGATTAGTCGTGCCCGGTTGAGAAGGACTAGATGGAATAGATGGATTTCCTTGTCCAGGCTCCGCTGCTTCACCCTTTGCTGGTGGGTTTGGTGGAGGTGTATACTGGCACATTGGACTTGGGTTCAATATGCAGTGATAATAAAAAAGGCGGAATTGGATTATATAATCCGAATAAGAAGTAGTCACAAAATTAGGTCCAAGTTGACGTCCTTCAGTAATCAATCCTTCTTCAGCTTCCTGCTGATCTTCGTAACTGTCCAACTGCAGCTCAAAGATCCTCACATTTCTGTCAGACTTTGGCACAGACTTTGCCACAGCCAGGCCACAACAAAGTGCCAACAAAATACAGATAGCAAACTTCAAGCTCATTTTGCAAATGCTTTCAACGAACTGAAGAATAACTTGAACGACTTTAGTATTTATAGTCGAAAGACGAAGCGATTTAATGTTGATAACTTGAGTGATGTCCATTTAATCTAATCCAAATAGTTTTATCTACTTTATTTGTAGCCAACACGAAGAGAACTGTCAAAGAAAAGACAATTTAACATTGATCTAGATTGGAATTCGAATCCGATAAGCTTCAATAATTATTATTTTAGTTAAGCACCGTTTTCTTCTATTCTTATTTATCAATGATCTTGGTTAGAGCAGATAAATCTTTCGACATAATAATACTAAATATAGTTATGTTTACTTATATGTACTTTTGGAAAATGCTCTTAATCTCATTGCAAATTAAATGTTACTTTATTATTTTATTATTATTTTTTAATAAATCTGGTTGTTGGCCAAATTGAGACTCCGTACTCTTAAGTAACTTCAAAATTTCAAGCTTTGTTCTACTAATCTTATGAAAACTGACCCAAATAGCTTAGTTTGTTAGAAGTCCGTCTTCCTGAGAAACTATGAGTCTGACACAGTAATAATAATCGTTTAAGATTGGATCATTTATCGATTGGATAGAGTGTACTCTCCTCTGCACTCTGATTTATTATTTTTGCTAAATAAATAATGAACTCGCATGCAAATTATATTGTGCCAGATATTGTTTTATTGTTAATAAATAGTTCTTGGTTACACATAATGTAGACTTTGATCGATTTGAGATGGAAAATTCCTTATTTAGAAGCAAATCTTGCCGAAAGGTGAAAGCTTGCATTTAGTGAATTCGGTTTGAGTTGGTTTCGGTTGGGGCTTGTGTGGCTTGGGTGGCTTGGGCTGGTAATAAGGAGGAATATATGGATAATAAATCCAAGGATAACCAGGATAATAATGATTATGTCCTGGGTGGTGTGGTGGCGGTGGTGGTGGTGGTGGTGGTGGATGTCCATGTCCATGTCCAGGGGGATAATGTCCATGTCCAGGAGGATAATGTCCATGTCCAGGAGGATGATGACCATGATTATGTCCTGGTGGCGGTGGTGGTGGTGGTGGTGGTGGTGGTGGTGGTGGTGGTGGTGGTGGCGGTGGTGGTGGTGGTGGTGGTGGTGGTGGTGGTGGAGGTGGTGGTGGTGGTGGTGGTGCTGGTGGTTGTGTTTCATCTGTTTCACCCTCATCTTGCTGGCGTTGTGTTTGTGGTGGTGGTGGTCCCGGTTGTGTATAAGGATAGTAGTAGGATGAATAACCGTAAGGATTGTAGTAGGGATATGGTGAATATGTCATCTGACGTCCAGTATCCTCAGCAATGTCTTCCTCTTGCTCCTCATCTGGAGATGACAGATTGCTTTCATCCTCCTCCTGTTGGCTTCTCAGATTATTGTAGAAAGCTTCAGCATTGTATAGCTCCTGATATTCATTGCCGTCATCCTCCACTTTATAGATCAGCACTTCCTTTTCAGCCTTAGGCACTGACTTTGCCACAGCCAGGCCACAGAAAATGGCCAGCAGTAGGCAGAGAGCAAATTTCAAGCTCATTTTGTGAGCGTTTGTATCGAACTGATTAATGGCACATTGGGTTTTCGTATTTATAGGCTGACTTGCCTTCGATCATCACAAAAGGTTTGACGACTTTATGGGGATATAACTTAATTCTCGTATATCTAACTGTTTGTATATTGAAATTGACCTACATAGTTTTCTACCTACTCCATTTGCAATAAACACGAAGGCAACACCCAAAATATAATCAAATTTGAATGCGAATATGCCAAACAATCGAATGCAAATCAGTTGAGCTTTCAAAATAAGTAAAGAACATGGCAAAATTTCGCTCTGATTTAACTGTTTCTTCTGTCTACATTTATGTTTTGGCGAAATGATCGTTTTATATCATTTCTTATCAAATTTAATTGATGCCATCTCAAGAAGTTGAAGCATTTCTTTGCATCTGATCATTCTATTAACTATTAAAATTCATTTGAGGAAACGTTAAGCATCTTTTGAGATGTATTCTCTTTTTAACAATTTTAAAGTGAAAATGTTACTATCGATATGTGTGGTATAAAACTTGTTTGTTTATTTTTTCTCTTCTCATATAAAAGTTTATAATGCTAAACCAATCAATTTCTACATATATCTGAATAAAGATAATAAAAGATGATTCCCAAATTGAAATTAACATCAAGCAAGCCACGAGCGCTAGATGGCGCCAGCATTGAGTTTCATGATTCTTAGTGAAATAAATAATATTTTCCAACATTTTCGTTATTTTTTATAAGATCAAGATACAGTTTTAAGAGTAAATATATAGAAAGCATTATTAAATATTTGTATAATATAATTAATTTCTTTCATTCTGTTTACATTTTCAATATGCTTTTAAATTTATAAGCAAACCTTTCCGCGGCGATGAGTTTGACGGCAGTTTTTTGATTTTCTGGATTTACGTGGCATAGGGAAGTTGTTTGGGGAGTAAGGAGTAGGAAACGGATGCATAGTTTGATAAAAAGGAAACATAGGATGATAAAAATAATAAGGGGGAAAGGGGTAACCGTTATAGCCATGGTGTGGTTTGTAATCTGGGTCTGAATCTGTTTCCTCATCAGTATCGATATCAGCTTCTGTAACTTCATCAGGATCTTCATCAGTCTCCTTATCCTTGTCCTTATCCGTGTCCTTACTCTTATCCTTATCTTCATCCTTCTCTTTATCCTCTTCTTTGGTTAACAGATAATTCTTGAAAGGTGTTTGAACTAGATTCCAGTTCATTGCTGATCCAATAAATCTTCCTTGTTCAAGAAATGACTTTTGGAGGCTTCTTGGATTGGCAAAGAAGGCAGCAGCAGCATAAAGATCTCGACTTTGAATACTACTTTCGTCCAGCTTATAGACCATATCATCGGTCTCATCCTTGGCTATGGAAAGTCCACACCAAAGTGCCAACAAAAAACTAAGCACAAATGTTACGTTCATCTTGTGGGTGGAAGACTGTTGCAACTATTAAACAATTTTTTGAGGTCTCAGTTTATATACTTTCAGTACAATTTAAAATGCCAACGAACCTTGTGAGAATCTTATTAAGATGGAACTATCATCTATATTAAATTTCTAGCCATTAAAATGCAAATCAGTTAAGCTATTTAAGTTGGCTTACAACCCAAAGACAACTTCACATTTTTAGTCTGCTGTGATCGTTGTCAAATTACCTATTTTTTAACAGGCAATAAATGTCAAATTCGGCAGATTGAACCATTAATCTTATAGGAATGGAAAGATCGCTCTTTAATAGATAATTTTTGTTTGTTTGTTGCTTTCAGCGACTGTCAAAAATAAATCTTTGAATAAAATTAAAATTAACAAAATTAAATGATTAACTCACTGACTAAAAATTAAAGAAAACTCTTACATATAGTCAGGTCAGTCAATAAATTATTCAAAGATAAATCAAAATTAATAAATGAAATCATATCAATAATAAGACCTAAGTACATATCGAAAAAAACTCTCTGAAAGTCTAATATATTACTACTTAGTATTTAAATAAGGGAAATCATTAAATTCATTCATTTGTAAATGATTTTTATTTTTGTAATTCTTTCAGCGACTGTCGAAAATAACACAACCGATTCTTTCTGTATCTGAAATTCAAATTAGTAAATAAAAACTAGTTAAGTTCAGTCTATCGTATTTCAGATTTATTTATTGTCAAAGTGATATCATTCTGTCGTGGCGCAAATATTGGCCACACCTAAGATAGTCTTGCAAATCTTTGGTGGTTCTTCTGTCCTATGGTGTGAATGACGATGTGAATGAGGATAGCGGTAATAAAAGCCTGGATAATAGTATGGATATCCATAGTTGGGGTATCCAGGATAGTAGCCATACGGGTAGCCAGGATAGCCCCAACCATAGCCGGGATGTCCATGTCCATGACCAGGATATCCATGTCCATGACCAGGATATCCATGTCCATGACCAGGATAGCCTGGATATCCATGTCCAGGATAGCCGGGATATCCATGTCCAGGATAGCCGGGATATCCATGTCCAGGATATCCATGTCCATGACCAGGATATCCATGTCCAGGATAGCCTGGATATCCATGTCCTGGAAAGCCTGGGTATCCATGATTTCCATGATGTCCATGATAGCCTGGATATCCATGATTTCCATGATGTCCTGGATAGCCATGATGTCCTGGACCAGAGTGACCAGGATGATGTCCTCCGGGTGGTGTTGGATTGTCTTCCTCCCCTTCGACCATCGCAACAGCCGTAGCAAGACCTAGACTGCTGCTTTCTAGATTGATGTCTCCAAGATCTGTATCGTCATCCGTATAGAGATCATCTCGACTTGACTCAGTTGGTTCCACGGCAACGGCAATGCCACACCAGAGTGCCAGGAACAGGCAAAAGGCCACTTTGAAGCTCATTTTGTGGGAGCTTTTTTGCAAATGATTTGAATCTTATATCGCAGAAACGTATTTATATATTCATACACAATAGCTGAGTAAAGTGCCATACTCATTAGAACGTTAACCTAATTTCGTTACAGACTCTTATCAAGAATCCATATAAGGCCTAAAAGAATATCACGTTTTGTTGTTGTCTTGGCAAAGACTCAACTCGTCATCATCTAAAGAAGTATTCGCATGCAAATTAGTTGGACTAATATAATCAGATTAAAGCACATTCTCTATTCCGCGCCCATTTTATGACCAAAAAACATAATTTGAATAAAATATTTAAATAAACATGTTGCTATAAGTGAATGTCAATGGTTGAATAATAATTAAGCTGTTTAGAATAAAAAAAGATTTAAATAATTTGTTGATTTTGACCCAATTAAAAAATTATGAAGTAATAATTAAATTAATATTATTATTGAGTGGATATGCAGAGTATTAAAACTAAAAATTAAAACTTCTAAACTTAAATACAAATTTATTATTATCTCTCATTATCTAATGTTTCTCTAGCACATCTTATAATATTGTTATTTTTTCTGACACTTTCTCATTTGGTCAGACAAATTTAAATTTTCTTGCATTTTGACTATTTTATGTTACACAATAACTTTTTTAAAATAATATTTACAAATGTATACCTAATAACAATATCGAAATAAAAGTTTAACTTCGATAAAACTATAATAATTAAATGTTTTTATTGCTACTCTTTAAGTTCTCTCAATTAAAATTCCAATTAAAAGATTATTGTTTTATTCAGATAAAAATATATGTGCCTAATTTATTTTTATTAAAACCAACTTTAATCTCTCCACTCCATAAATAGTATCTATTTATGAGGTTTGTTTTGTTAAGCTCATAACTTTTATTTGCGATCCCTGTTAAGTCACTATCTAACTGATCTCTTGTTATATTTGAACTCTGACAGTGACATGTGACTGACATGATGTTTGTTCTGCTTTCTCCACAACAATAACTAGTTCAGTAATAAATCACAGTCCAACTAAACGAATTTCTTAGTATATAAGCTGAATAACAATGAAAGAATTGTGTTTAAACTTGAGATCATATTCAAACGAAATGTTTGTCGTTTTATTTAGCCTTGTTTTGGTTAGTCTCTCGGATGGTTTCATCATGGCACTTCATAGAAGTCCTGCAAAGGTTGTGCACCTCACACAAAATAGCACGGATGAAATTAGTGGGCTATCTACTATTGTGTTGGATATTGGAAACAAAACAGTACTTAATAAAACTGGAATACACGGCTTCAATGAGATGCAAGGGATGCCAATCAGGACATTCTTGAGGCAGCTTTTCAGTCACTTCCAACCTCAACAGCCTCAAGTGATTAATCTAAACACGCTCAGTCGAGATTTTGGCGATACACTGATGCCGTTGGAGGAACCTCAACTCTTGTTGTTCCAGCCAGAATTTCAGCCAGTGTTTGTTCAAATGGAGTTGCCCCAAGTGCCACAAGCTTCTCAAATGTCACAGGGAGTACATTTGCCGATATACGAGGATCAATTAATGGCCTTTCCAGTTTTAAGCTTTGAGAAGCCTAAGCAATATCGTAAAATTTGAACATTCCTCGCGTGTGGAGCATAAAACCTAATTAGTTAAATGATTGGAACTTTCATTCACACGTTGTTCATTAAATTATGTAAAAATTTTAACGATCGTCACAGAATGGAATTAAATAAAAATATTGAATTAAAATCGCCTAATAAGAAATATCAACTTTGACATAGGCTGATATACAGATTGAATTTATGCGCATATCTTATGCTAAATATTTATTCAACATATTTATTTTTGAACTTTTGTAGAACAACAAACACAAAAAAAGCTGAGATGACATTTACATAGCTAATAGGTTAAACATTAATGAGCTGGAAATGATCTCGACCTGTCCATCTGGTCATTTCTGTAATCTATATAAAGACTCTTTGCCATTTGGCTTCGCATCAGTTCTTTTTGTTCTTCGATAGGTCAGAGAATGCTGCGATTTAGCTCTGTATTGATCCTTTTGGGTCTTTGTGCCTGGACACACACACAGGCGTTGCAAGTTTATGCCCGTACCGCATTGCCTGCAACATCGGAGGAGATAGATGAGGAGGATCCTCAGCCAGAGGGACGCATATTGACGTTTGAGAGAGTTCCGGCGAAACCGGTTGTAGTCCAACCACCACAGTTCTATCCACCATTTTATCAACATCCACATCCACCAATAACCCAATATCCACAACCGCATATAATCGTTGTTCAGCCAAATCATCATTACCCACCCCACCATCACGATCATCACGATCATCACGACCATCACAATCACGGCAAACCTCATCATCATCATCATCATCATCACAATAAACATCAGTACAGACCAAGTTTTGGCCTAAACACCCTCAATGGCTATCCACCATTCCTGAATGTCACCTACGCTCCGGCGGCGGCTGCTACCACAACTACAACTACTGGAGGTGGAACTGGAATTGATGTCGATCTCGGTTCTCGGAACCAACCACAAATGCAATGGAATGATATTTCTCGGCTATCGCAGTTGCTTCTCGGTCAAACTCAGCCACAACTTCAACAGGTGCCACAACTTCAACAGTTGCCACAGCTTCAACAGTTGCCACAGCTCCAACAGTTGCCACAACTTGCACAATTGCAACAGCTGCAACAATTGCAACAGTTGCAACAATTGCAACAGTTGCAGCAGTTGCAACAGTTGCAGGCTCAATCCCAGGCTTTGCCCAATAATGTGATCTATCAGCCCTTCAACAACAATCAAGAATACGATGAACCACAAACTCAACAAATAGTATCTTATCTTCCATCTGGACAACTGGATGACGTCAGCCTGGATGATGAGCAGATTCAAATCCAGCCGAAACCTCAGAGACCTCAGGTTCTGGTGCGTCGTGAGAAACCCAAGAAGAAATCAAAGAAGTCCAAGAAGGCTAAGGTACAAACCATTTATCTAGCCCTTGATCAGGTCCAAGGACAAGCTCAAGCTCAAGCTCAAGCTCAAGCTGAAGCTCAAGCTGAAATTGAAGAGGCCTCAATGTAGTTCAACACAATTTGTAATGAAAAGAAATTGAAAAGAAATGGAAAATAAAATGTACTAGTTATTTATAAAATGTATTTCGCTCTATTTTAATCAAGAATTTCAGCAATGTTTGTAATGAAGGTTAACTATTTATTGGCATCAAATAAAATACATCAAAAAAAACAATTAAAATGGTTTTTTATGAAATCCAATTAAATATATAATAATAATAAAATAGTTACATATATATTATATATGCATATTAACATCTCTGGTAGTTAATTAAAAAGGCCTTAAGGGAAATTAGCTTTGGGGGGGATTGAAACAAATATGTATTTGATACCAAACTACAATTAAATTTTTAAAGTACGACTTTCATTTTATTAAAATAACACCAAATTGTGTTAGACAATTAAAATGATTAAATTTCCTGGTTCGTCTTTAAATACAATTCAATTTATAATTTAGACATAAATGGCAAATTGTCAATTCTGCGAAATAAAAATGTTGTAAGATATGTATATGTAAACACAATTGGAAATTAAAGTCGAGCCTAAATCCTTTTCACCTTTCACCAGTTGATAATATGCAAATGACTTTGACCTGAAAGTGTCGAAGAATTTAGATTTTTATTGCCACTTACTTTCATTTTAAGAAGCAGGAGACGCCTAAAAATAAACCTCTTAATGTCAATTATTTATGCAAATTGCACTAGAAACTCAATTTAAATATTAAATAGGGTCAAAAAGTTTCTACTTGGTCAACATGTTATAAAAGACAATGCCAGCTCCTAACTGACCTCAGTCAGTTAACAAGCATAGAGCTTGACATATGCTCTAAAGTAGCGGTAAAAATAGCAAAATGTTTACACGTCAGGAGGTGATCTTTGGGATCCTGCTGGTCCTGTTGTGTCTGGGTACTAGTGCATTGGCCCAGGAAGAAGTGCGTCAAGTGGAACACAACAGAATTGTGCTCGATTTGCCAACTTTAAACTTTACCAGACTCTATAACGACATGAATCTGAGACACTTGTACAACAGACTCTTCAATCCGACAAAGGAAAAGGAAGCGGAGGAAGTTCCTGTTGTTAATCCTGAAGAGCCTGTGGATCTACAGCCGACTGTTGTTACACAAACTCTTGGCTCTCCTATTTTACAGAATGGCTATCAATATGTACCTCAACCTATCAATGGACTTTATCCTGGTCTGGCTTCTGTTTCTGTGGGAACTCAACGCAGTGGAAGTCCCTCTTTGAGTGGCTTAATCAGTAATCAACTTATTGGACGTCAAGCTGGATATGGTCATCATCATGGCCATGGAAATGGATATGGATATGTACCTGGCATTGGCTTTCCTGGCGCTCCTGGAAACGGCTATCCAGGATTTCCCGTCATCTCGGGACTGTCTAACTTGAACTATTTACCCGGTCTTCAAGTGAAAGAGTTGGCTTGGTCGGATTTAAATCCCGCTTATTACAATCTTTATTACGACTATAATAATCATGGGCATCATCCTCACAATAATAATCATAATCATCATAATCATCATGAGCATCATGGTCATTATGGTAATCATCATGCTCACAGGCCAAGCTATTATGGAGGATCAATTGGGCACAGATTTGTACAAGAAGATGTCGACAGTTTAAGCGATAGTTATTCAAGTGAAGAAGGCGAGGAATATGATGATGAAAATGAAGATAATTATGAAGAGGATGATGACTTTGAAGATGACGAGGGACAGTGGCGAAAAGCAGAAACAGAGACAAAAACTAAAACAAAACAACACAAATCGAACAAAAGAGTGAAAAAGGTGAAAGAGCAACAACAGCAGCAGCAACAACAATCAAAACAACGCTCCAAACGCATTAGTTACTAATTAGTTAATAGTGTTTAAATAAATAACTGACTGACGAACGAATTCGACTTGATTGTTTAACTTTTATTTGCCGGAGAAATTTTGATAGAAATTTGTTCATTTACATTTCTCGTCTTTGCTAAATATGCAAAAACTTCAAGAGCGTCATTTAGTTGGTCAGCGAACTCACAACGCTATGAATCCCAGAGCTCTACATCTGTTTTTATTTTTACTTGCCTTGGCTTCTGTCCATAGCATGCCAAGGAATGTGGCAAAGTCAGAAAACAGAGAACGTACAGCCTTGCCGCTGCTTTTTCTGCTAAGTTATCCACAGGCGAACCTAGGAGGCGGCATTTTACCGGGAATTCCCATTCGACGACCACACGATGAGGTTACTGTAACACAAAAACCAACTCAGATTTCTACAATGTCTTCAAATTCTCAACTATCTGACGAATTGCCACAAAGTGCTCAAAACGATGATGCAAATAATTTAATACGTGAACAATTTTTACAAGGAATATTACAGGGATTACAAACGATGACAAATAATGGAGCTCCTACTATTAATTCCGCTGTTCTATCGGATTTTCTGGTACAACTAAATGCAGTTAGCACCACAGAGGCACCCAAAATAACACCACCAACTATAGAGAAGGAAGCCCAGATGATTCAAGATAATAATGCGGACTATGATTACATAGACTTTAAGAACGGTTCACGTATCAAATACGATTTGGATAACGATCAGCAATCAGCAGATGATGTCGACTATCCAAATAAGATCTTGGTCGATCCACAGTTTGTCGGCTACTTTAGAAGTCAACAACATGCTATCTGAATCCATCTCAAATGGAATGAAAGCAAGTCTAGTTGATCTAGCTGACCGAAAGCCATTATTCAAATGTTCTTTCTTCGTATTTGCCCAAGACAATAAAGCGCTGCTCAAACCTTTTCACATTTTATTGCATTTTTGTGAGTCTTGGCTAAGACGATAAATATGCCATTCACACCACACTCACAATAGCTAAGTAGTCTCAAATATATATAAGCATTTGTGCCAAGCTCACAAAAACTCAGTTTTAAACAAGTTGCTTTCACGTAAAGTCGCCAAAAAATAATGTTAATTAGTCGCGTCTGGATTCTACTCTTTTTGGCCTGGGTGCCGACTTGGGCCCAGTTGCCTACGCTTACTATAAGACCGCTTCAGCTCCCAGTTTGGAATGTACGGGATATAATTAGGCAAATAGCAACAGGAACATCGACTTCTGCTCCAGTGACTCAGCCACCTCGAAGGCCTTCAAGTAATCGACCTCATTACGATGCTTTCTACTTGAACCAATATTACAACGATTATAACAACTACTATAATAAAATCAGACAAATGGAGTACGCTAATTATCAATATCAGTTAGCGCTCTACAACTATAAATTACACCAACTATACTCAAAGAAGCCGGTTAAGCCCAATCGCCCAGCATCGCATATTATTTCTTCAGCAGCCTTACAACCGATTGGTTCCTCAGCAGCATTACCAGCCGAGTCTTCAATGATTACCATTCCAACACAATTACCAATAGAGTCAACTTCTGAGCCCAGCTCAACAGCAATGCCAACAGATTCCACATCGACGTCAGCAGCAATGCCAATAGAGTCAATTTCAGAACCAAGCTCTACAGCATTGCCAACAGATTCTACTTTTGAGACCACCTCAACAGCATTGCCAGCCGGGTCATCGACCTTAACATCATTACCAACAGAATCCACATCAGCCTCTACAGCATTGCCAACAGAGTCAACATCCACTTCAACAGCATTGCCAACAGAGTCAACTTCTATTCCCACGTCAACAGCATTGCCAGTAGAGTCAACAGCAGTTCCCACCTCAGCAGCATTGCCCACAGATTTGACTTCAACCCCAACAGTATTGCCAGCAGAATCCACATCAGCCTCTACAGCATTGCCAACAGAGTCAACATCCGCTTCGACAGTGTTGCCAGCAGAGCCAACTTCTGTTTCCACATCAACAGCATTGCCAACAGACCCAACTTTAAGCTCGACAGCTTTGCCAGCAGAGTCCACTTCTATTCACATGTCAACAGCATTGCCTTCAGAGCCAACAGCAGCTCCAACCTCAACAGCATTGCCAACTGAATTGACTTCAGACCCAACAGCGTTATCAACTGAATCAACTACTGTTCCCACGTCAACAGCACTGCCATCAGAGTCCACATCTGTTCATACCCCAACAGCATTGCCAACAGAGTCAACTTCAATCCTAACAGTATTACCAGCAGAATCGACATCAACCTCCACGGCATTGCCAACAGAATCAACATCCGCTTCGACAGTGTTGCCAGAAGAACCAACTTCCGTTTTCACATCAACAGCATTGCCAACAGATTCAACTTCATCTTCAACTCCCACCTTAGCAGAATTGCCAACAACTACAGCATTACCATCCATTTCAACACAAACAACTCTAATAGATGCCTCTGAATCAACAGAATTGCCAATAGAATCATCTTCAGATCCCTCAACAGAATTGCCAACAACAACAGATGAGTCTTTCTTAACAGAATTGCCAACAACAACAGATTTCTCGACCATTACAGCATTGCCAACAATATCTACTCGTCTGGATATCTCTTCCTCAGCTCCGTTTCCATTAATTCGCTTAAAAAATGACAATTTCAACAGCTTTCAAATTCGAAATCCCGCATCCGTAAGCGAGGATGAGGTGGAAACCTCTGATGATGATGATGCTGATGATGATAATGAAGACCGTCATCAAATTACTCTGCGACCCGATGCACAATTTGTCAGATTAACTGATAAAGACGGAAGGCCTTTGATATTGATTATGCCCGGCTTGAAGAAACAACCAAACAGGTATCCACAACGACGTCGACCAGTTGCACCTCATCCAGATTATACTTATTACAATACACAACCAAATTCGTCTTATCAAAAAAGAGGTCAATTTAAGTCACGCTTTTGATAATTCATTAAAAGCCTATTAGACTAAAAAGTTATGTAAGCGATAATCGTTTTGCATTGTGATTTCAAAAAAGAAAATAAAATTTTATAATCTTTACTAAGTTTGGATATATTTTTTTTATTCAGAGCATTTTCTTATTCAGGGCCTATATATTATAGCGATTGGGTTTGTATCAATTCAGTTACTGTCGACCATCCACGACCTCAACATTTTCCAAAATGTTGGTCAAAACTGTGTGCATATTGCTGTGGACAGTTGGAGTAGCTTGTGGAGTTTCCGCTAAAGCCGAAAAATATGGAGTTGAAGTACCATTCCTGAATTTCGCGAGGACTTTGGGAGTCTATCAGAAACCCGAAGGCAACAGAGACATTTACTTTTACCCTCCTCCACCACCAATTCCATCGAAAATACCACTGCAAATACCACCACCATTACTACCACCTTGGTACTATCCTGTACATCCCGTAAGTCCACATAAAGGTCCAATACACTCAATAGAGAAACCAATAAGGACTTCAACGGAGACACCAACAATTCCAACACGTCCCACAGAGCCAACTTAGATTAAAAAGTGAGAAATAAAAAGTTTTTTTACAAATCAAATAAGAAGCTAGTTTATTAGTCTACATAAAATTATATGTAAGCTGTGATTATAAATATATTTTATGCAAACTAAATTAAAGATCAAAAATAGAAATAAAAATAAAAAAAAGACACAAATAAAACAATTTATAAACTGTATAAACTTTATTAATTTAGAGCATTGTTTTGTTTCACGGCCAGTGTAAATTTCCATGACAAAGATTATATCAATTCGGTTCCAGGCGAGTTTCCAGGACCTCGAAAATCCATCCACAGATTGGCGAATTTCATTTAAAACCGAAAGATATAGAGTTAAAGTTCTTGTCTTGAAATTTAAAAATAAAAAAATTCAAATTATTATAACAATTTCCAAGAACTACAAGTATGAACTTATTACTTTAAGTGCTTGTGTTTGCCAATTAATCATAATTATATTTAATGCTTAAAACAAACTCTACAAACCCTTCAGCAATTTTTATCTCTTGGTATTTAAACACTTTACAAGTTCAAAGACCAACCAAATGATTAGTAATTTATCAAACTAACTAATGAGGATGATAAACTATTAACAGTTTAAATGCAGATCTCTCAACCTCTGAAGCGTACAATTTCTTGAATGAAAAGGATAGCTTTTAATGAAAGAAAATATAGTTTTGTTTGTGTCAGAATTGTTGAAAAGCTAGTTAAAGAAGTGATAATCGTTAGTTATTGTTAAGTCTTATTGTCAACCAAACCATTGAATGTGAAGTAACGCTTAAGGCAACCATCAATCATCGACAATCAGAATAGCCAGCTTTATTATATTTATTGCGAGATTAGCTTCGTCTGGCATCAATATAAAAGCACTTGGACTTAGCAGATCTTAGCTGAGTTCTGGTCAAGTCACTTATCTGGGAAGAGGCCTCCTAATACGTGATATATCGATAAATTCCAATCCGCAATGTTAATAAATCACGTATATCTTTGCCTGCTGTTCGCAGTGTCAGCTTGGAGTCAATCAACTGGTGATATTGGTCAGATGAGATTGCACATTCCTGTTTGGGATATGAGCAATATATATTCAAGGATAACAGATGCACTTCACGGTTCACATAAGACTCAGAAAAAAAAGAAGGTGGACTCTGCAGCTCTGAATGATTATTATAATAATTACTGGGAAAATTACTACTATAATAATCCGCCGTATGTTGAATATGTGCCACGTCCTCCTCGACCGAGACCAACAAGAAGACCTACTAGAAAAACAACCACAACAACGACAACCACAACCACGACAACAGCAGCTCCAACAACTACTTCAACATCAACAGTTTCCCCAATAACAACACCCACAACAACTCCACAACCAGAGACAACAATTCCCCTTACAGATCCTCCTGAAACAACTCCTCCAACTGAAAATTCAACAGGCATACCAGCCACTTTCAGCATTTTGAATGATAATCCTCATGACATCTTAAAGCCAGCACATCAGATGTCCATAAAATCGCCACCAAAGTCTGTGAATTCTTTATGCTATAACTTTCCAAAACTCTGCACACAACCTGATGAAGCGGAATATGTGGAATTAACTGATCGCAATGGTAATCCCTTTATACTGATATCGCCCAAAGCACTCAACAAACCATCCCGAAAGTCAAGCTATACACCCACAAAAAGACCCAACAATCAGCGCAAGCGTCCTAACAGCAAATTCTATATTAATGTACCCAAACCTCAGGGAAAACGATACATAAATGTAGCCAAACCTCAGGAAAAACGATACATTCTATTATAAATAGAAGATTGTAATATTAAATAAAAATATCAACGTCAAGTTGTCAATTAAATGCGCGACTTAATTTTATATTACTTTAATTTTTACTATCGTTTTTGATATGTTTACTTGGCAGTTCAAAATATTTTTGAAGAAAAAGATAAGGTAAGGTAACCGAAGTTGATACTTCGCTTTTTTTCTACTGATTACTAAGAATTGAAGTGATTCAAAGATGTTCCTGGAAGAAATCGATATGCAAAACAATTTTGAAATATTTTATGGAAGATTAACTGTAAAAGATACTAAGTAGGCTCTAGAAATAATAGGGATGAGATGTTGAGGCTACGTACTCTCAAAAGTGGAATCTCAATTGTTAAACATGCCAGCTACTGTTACGTAATTATTGGACTGAGTATCTCCCACTTTTGGAAACCAAAGGGTTCAGAGTAACAGCATCATATATCTGATTGTCATTTTCATTGTCATTGTCTTTGACATGTCAAAGCAAAAACGGGTTTGAGTTCAGCTCAGTTAAAATCGTGTCCAAACGCCAGTCGCAATCGTAACTCAAGAGCAGCAGGTACTTGGCTCTTGTCTCTTTTAACTGTTCACTGTTGGCTCAAAAGGTGTCGCTATGGCAATGTGTCATAGATTGCGGATGTTGCTGCTGTTCTTAACCTGGCCGGTTTTACAGTTGGACGCAGCGCCAACAAATGCCAACGATGAGGCACTGAGGCAAATACCCAAATTAAGCCACGCCCAAGTGGCATTAATCGCTGGCAATGCCACAGAACGTTGCAAGCTTAGAACGGAATTGTGCGACTGGCAGCTTCACTTGTACGAGGGGCACGCATTCAGCGTTCAACTGCCACAAAACAGCAACAAACTGAACTACAACAAAAGTGTGGCAACTACAACAAGTACAAGTACAACAACTACAACTAGTTTGCCTCCAGTTGAATCTAAACCCATTCCCGTGATCTTTGCCGTACCTGGCCACAAATTGTTCATCTATGCGCAGGTGGAGCGACGTCCAAACTTGGCCAAGACACGACGGCGAAAGCTGTTGGCCAACTTCAAGAAGCTTATGTAAACATAGATAGACAAGTTTAAAAGTTTCGCATTGTTGTTTAAATTCAATAATTGAAAACAACAAATAAAACGATAAAGAGCAAAGTCAAAACAACTTTATAGTCGAGTTCTCGACTCTAAGATACCCATTAATTCAATTGTAAATATATTGAGACAAGTTGTAGAAATCTCTATCAGCAAAAAACAAAAACACCTTAAATAATGTCAAAATATTTGTTGAGATATTTAATAAAATTCATTGCATTGAATTAAACAATTGTTTAACATGAATGAAAACTTGTTTATAATAAAACACATCCCCTTTTACTAAGGCAATGAGAACAGCGGATATTAAAAAACTTAAACAGCTAAAGATTCATGGGAGTTTTCTATTGACTTATTCACGGTAGCTGAAGCCGTTGCTGCTACTGGCGCTTTGGGCCAGGTCAAAACAGTCTTACCGGTTATCGAACAATAAATAAGACTATCATCTCATTAATGTCCAATTCATGCCATGCTGAGAGCTGTCTTCAGAACTGGAAGCCGTTGGATCGCTTTCAACTTTAACCTGTGACCGCAGCAGTCGCGTGTCACAGCTGGTGACCCCCCTGACCCTTTGTCTTGACCAATAAGCTGTCTTTACAGACTTTATTTGGCGTCAACTAAGCCATCATTATGCTCATCTTCTATTTGCTTACTTAAATATTAATAAATTGACTTTTAAATGCCAGAACGTATTTAATTAAGTCATTCGTTGACTTTTTGAATGAACTGTGACTGAGGCTTTGATTTAGAGTGGAGGGTTAAAAGGGGAGAGAAAAGAGACAGCTGACAATTCACGACAGTTAACAATAAATTAATTCTTATTAATCACATTTGCATATTCCACTTGAAGTGATAGAAAGTGAATTTCGCCGAAAGAGAAAAGAATGAATCATCGTTAAAAGACACTTATTCAAGCGTAAGTGAATACGCATCATAATTATTTATTCACAATTGAATGACTTAACAAGATATATATTAAATGAAGAATTCGAATCTAATATTAGTAATATTTTACATTAATTTTAAGAAGAATACTGTCAACATTTATAGAAAGTTTTGTTGTGGTTTTCACTAACTTCATAATTTATAAGCTTGATTGGCTTGAGTAAGAAAAAACATGCCTGCTTTGATTCAAATACAATTCTAAAATGTATTCATTCCAAACTGTTACAAGTGAATACAAAATGTGAAACAGCACAAGTTCGAAAAGGAAACTTCTCAAACTTTCACTCGAGTTTTACGATTATGGTTTATTTTTTATGACCAAGTGTTGAGCATAAAAACTTAGTTTAGACATAGTTACTTACTTGCTAGTTGTAATCAACACTAAAACTTATACCCATTCCCATTACCATTACTATTCCTACTCCCATGAACGGAAATTCAATTCAACGCTCGCTGGACATCAGTTGCCTGATTTTCCCCTGATTTTCCTCCGTTTTCCCCATAACCTTGACAATTGTGCTGGACACACAGTCATATCCGTTGACGACGACGTTCATCGTCATCCTCGGCGATGCTATCATAAATCGTATTCAAAAATTTTCTAATTTCCGCATATGGAAGTATATGCCACCAATTTGTCGTAGTTTCGATTTCCTGTTCTGGTTGTGAACCCTTACGCTTTCCCTTACCTTTTCCTTTTCCCTTGCCCTTCCCATTCCCATTGCCCGTTTCCTTTTTTTTGCTACCCTGTAATGCCAGTGTGTGAATCGGAGTGTGTGTGATTTCCGGTGTTTCCTTCACTGGCGCCTTGACATTTGCTGTCCCAGCCATCATCATTGAAGTTGAAGTCGGCTTTGTATCAATTTCATTGGGTCTCTTTGGTTTTTTTGCTTTTGCTTTTGTTTTTGTTTGCTTTCGCTTGGACTTGGTTGCAGCGAGAGGCTTATCTGCAACTGCAACAGCAACTGATTGTGGCATGGGCTGAATGGAAGCAACATGTCCATCATTGTCATGACTAGTGTCGCTCTTCTTGGCCTCATCAGCAATATTCTCTGACTGCTTCTCCTTGTCATCTGCATTAGCTGTATTAGATTCTTCGATTGTCGTCATATTGTTGCCATCGTTTGGGCCATGTTTGTTGTCATCAGTGCCATCAGTTAGCTGCTCACTGACATGGCTCTTATTAGGCATCTCCTCAGTTGTTGTCTCTTGGTTTCTTTCCACTTGCTGCAATGTGCTAATTGCTTCAGAGGTTAAACTCCAATTTTCGATCCCATTCCGAGTTGTAGTCTCTTCCTCTACATTTTCCAATGCAGGCAATGCCAATTTCAAATTCAATGGTTCGCTCATAATTTCTGTGCTGACTGGTTTACGATCCTTCCCAGAACTTGTGCCATTGCTTAGCGTGTTAAGTAGCACAATTTTCCTTTTTCCCTTGTTTTGCACATGAAACTCATGCGAATATAAATTGAACATTGCGTGCGAGTTTTTCAGCTCGGCTAATTGCCTGTTTATAGCCAAGTTAAGAGAAAGATTTTCACTTAACTGCTCTTCAGCTGCGGTTGCATTGGCTGCGGTTGTTGTGGCCGCTCTGGCAACTCCTTGGTTCTCATCCGTGTATTTATCATCGTCGAGTTTTCGATAATGTGATTTTTGCATAGACATTTCCCTTCGACTGCTATGCGAGAGTTGCTCCAACAGTTGTCCCATTGGCATTGGCTGGACATTCTCACTTGGTTGGTGCCCCACAAGGTTGACCACAGGCTTGTTGTAAGCATACATATCCACGTTGAATGCTCCATGAACCGGCGCACGTTTCCAATATTTGCGAGCAGAACTTGGCTGACCTTTAAGAATTGAAATTGTTTTAAATGGAGTTGGTTTAAATAAAATTATTTGAATTTACATGCCACCACGATGATCAGCAATATCTTGACTATATTCAGCTGCCACATGATTTCAGCATAATTTTGGACATCGACTAAACCGATTGTGGCACATTCACACAATTTTATCACCTTTGAAATTGGGTCAAGTCAGATTGAATCGATGTCTAATTTGCATTCCACATTTACTCACAATACTCAATATTCTAAGAATGTAAAAATCAACTTGATGTGCAAACATTAAAGAAAGTTTATCTTCAGCACGCCGAAGATTTAATGCACTTGTAGATTTAGTTATAAACAGATTGTTCATTTGACAAGTATCTGTTAAAGTTGGATGATTTTAGTCAAATGTGGTTATTATAATAATAATAGCAAACACACACTCTGTGAAATTGTTTAAGATATCTCTAGAAACAACAAAGAGCTAAATACCATAGGTTGACTTTGGTTCAATTGCTCCTATGTCAGCTAAAAATATGAGAAGAGTCAGATTTTAACTAAACTCTTTAAGGATATTTAAGACAATACCAATTACACACTCTGTAAAATCAAACTGCAAGTTTCTTGATTCTAAATTTCAACTGATTTCATACTTTGTAACATAATCAAGATACCCTCTGCGAGGGTATGACAACTGGTTCCACCAAATGGCTCAAGCAACGGCACTTTTTTGGGTTGTCAATACAATGGATCGAATGGCGATCTGTTTTGTATTGAATATTGAATATTGAATATTGAATATTGTTATTGTTGTCACCATAAAACTTGATTGTTATGGCCAAAACAGATGATGGTTGTGTCGTTTATCCGGCGCTTTGACACGTTGACCTGTCAGGGCCTTGACCAATTTCATTTTTATGTGCAAAAAAAGTTAATCAACTCGGGCTAGAGGTGAAAGTTGATATTTGCATATGAATATCGATATCATTATCGATAATAAATACAGAAAGGAAAGTAAAATATCCCCCGATATACATAAGAATGCACTAAATCAGATATGTCAAAAATAAATTGCATTTTTGGGGGAATTTGTATTTATCTTTGCGAAAAATGTCGAAAGCAACTTTGAGCAAAGGAATGTCAAATCAAACAAAGAAAACTAATGAAAATTGTGAACTGGAAAATGGGAACGGGGAAAGGGGAAAGTGGAAAACATACAGAGTGACAGCTGGCACTTAGAGCACTTAAGATAACTGTATCTAGTGGCAAGTGCAATGCCCATGATACTGATGATACTGATGATGATGATGATGATGATGATGGTGTCCACTGTGTAAGATTTATGAAAACTGTTGTCAGTTAGTGCTTCGAACCGTAAACAGTGGGCCAAGGCGACCAAATTTCCATTCGGACAATGGCGGCTTCAATGAGTGCAGAGGCATAATGCAAATAACACAAAAAAAGGGTGAATGAAAAAAATGGAGAGTAGCAACTGACAGACAGACAAAACTGACAAGAGGACAGACATACAGACAGACAGACAGATGGACAGACACACAAAGGCAATTGCGGCATGTGAGAGAGAAAGTGAAGAAAATAGCAAAGGGGAGCTAAAACAAAAGGCATGAATGAAACATTTAAAAAAAATGTTCAGACTCATAAATTGAGGTATAATGATTTAATGGAATTGCCACTATATAATAATGATAATTAAATAATAATAACCAATGTTAAATATTCTTTATTACATTTAAAGTTGTTATGAATGATTAAAAAATATATTCATTAGCTTTTAGAAATAATAAAAATATATTGAAAGTTAAAAACTTGTTTTCAAATTCTTTGTAATACTCTTTAGAAATATTGGAAATAAAACTGATCTCAAAAGCTTAAAAACTGTTTCTTATTTTATTTACAAGCAACAACTTTTATGAATAGTTTTTTATTGGATTGTGGACTTGTTGTAAGTTGGCATCTTTAAAGAGTATTTAGACTTTGCCAACTTTGCGGATTGGTTGAATTGAAAACTTTACTTTTGCTTTTGCAGTTTGGCTTACAGAGGCGAGCATAAGTGGAAACTACTTCCCCTTCCACACTTTAGAGTGTTCAAGGGTGAAGAGAGCAGAAGGTGGAGGACTGAAGGATAACTGCAATCAGAAGGAGCTGACGCTGTCAGTTGCTGTTTGCTGACCAGTGGACATCCTTCCGGTTGGTTGAAATGCCAAGGTGCCTATGTAAATAAAAATGGAAATAAAAATACAAATAAACCATGAAGCAGCGAACACAGAGGCCAAAAGTTAAGCAGATAAATGAGAAGAGAAGAGAGGGAACAATTAAGCGCATTGTCATCAGCATCGTAATTAAGCAAAAACAAAGACAACAACAACTTGTTCTTCCATTTGTGGTTGGTCTCTTGAAACAGACTTATTTCATTATTTATTCAAGTGCCAACTTTAAAGTTCAACTGACTCCAGACGTATTACAGTCAACAGTAATAGTTGTTGTTGCTGAAGTGCAAATGCAAACAATTTACTTTGTCATTAGACAAACACTTTGAGCAACCCTCTCCCTCTTTTTTACCGACTGCGACTGCCTTTGTTATCCTTTTGTCTATGGCTTCATCCTGGCTGCTCATTTGAGCCAAAACCAATTGCCCAGTTGGCAAATACTTTGTGCCCCGCTTTTTATTTGGACATTCTTTTGTTGCATTTCAAGCACAAAAATAACAAACAATTGAAAATTTACAGAAAATAAATGAAATACAAAAAATACAGCAACAAATGGAAAAACCTTTCACAGTATTTTGCACATTTTTCGCTTAATTTGAAATTTTTCTATGCAAATGAACAACAGCAACAAATTGTATCCCAAATTCAAATGGTTTTTCGTACAAGTTTTTGTCGGTGCCAAATTGTTATTGCAATTTTCTTTGTGTCTCTTGTGCATTTTGCAGCTTCCAGCTTGCAACGTTCCCACTTGCCACTTGCCACATTGCATCTCTCGCGGTTCATTGCGCCTGTCTTTATGTACAGGGTATATGTATATTTGTATTTATATAGCTTTCGTTTACCCGTTTAAAGTTAGATCTAGCAACTTGCCACAAGCAGAGGCAGCAGTTGCATTTAATAGTGGCAAATTTGAAGGAAATTGAGCAAATATTTGCTAATGGCGGCTGGATAATATCATTTACCACTTCTCTCTTTAATTCACTTGAATTCAGTTGTATGATGTTCTGGGAAATAGCTGCTGGAAAATGATTTTATGTACTTTCCATTTTCGCCAAATTCAACGTTCAGTTATGCAAAATAGGTCAACGTTATTTAACTAGCAATTTTACAGAGTATTTGAGTTTCAGCCAACACAATACAACTAGTTTCTGTTGTTTTTCGTTGGAGGTTTTTCAATTTGTGTTTAATTTCGACGGTGGCATAACTCAATGTGCGAAAGCTAATCAAATTGGCTACAATAATTATTATGCAAAACCAAAATGAGGCCATAACAATCAATGGCAATAAACTTGGCCAGCCGACGAATAAACGAGACTTTGATTTAGTGCAACAACAAGGATAATAACAGTAGACTCTCGATGCTACATAGGAGACAATAAAAACAAAACAAAGGCTAAGACCAAAAACAAGGGAGGGAGCAGAAAATCCAAATGCAGGCGGCAACTTTATGGCCAACATAAAAATTCGATTCTTTGTCACGGTCTCACTTTATCCAACATTTCATGAGACGCAGCCTGAATGTCAATGACAAGAGTCAGAAACTTCTACGCACACAGTGCGTATGCGCAACGCAGTGGCAGTGGCAACATCAATGGCTATGGCTATGGCAATGGCAATGGCAATGGCAATGGCAATGGCAATGCCAGTGGCAATGGCAACGGTAACAACAAATTTATGAGAGCCACAAATTTGATAGTTGTAGAGATGACGATTACTGTCGTTGTCGTTGTCGTTCTAACTTGTTGCCGAGAGGGAGAAATACTCGTATATAAACTTTTGCACCTAATGCCACATCAATATGCAAAGCCAACCAATTTTGGCATAAGAAGCTGGCAAAACGCTTCGCTAAGCTGCTTTAAAACTTAAAGTTCATTTAACTTTTGCAATCAGCCAGCAATAGAGCAGTTGGAGCAGAAGAGGACCACTCAAGTTTAGGGAGAAACCAAAGGCACGCTTAACGTTGGCTATGCCAATTTATGATTTATTAACAACAACTTAAAAGCTTAAACTTTAACGTGTTCGACTTAAAAATGCTCTACAACTGTTGTAGTTTTAACTACGTTTAAGTTAGTTGAGCAAATGTGCAGACAATACTTATTTAAAAGAGTTCAATCTTTTTTCTTTTATATATACTGCTGTATTTTAGTGATGAAACTCCTACTATAACTGTAATGCACTCTAGGTTTGCTAATTTTTCTGTATAAATAGATCCCACTTCTGTGAATATCTGATTATGTAAGAGAATATCTTAGTAAGCTCCATGTGCCAACAATTTACAGGGTATATAATGCTTAGGGCCTCTGCAAACTAATTCCAAATAAATATGAACAAACTGTAATGATTTCAGCAAAGTGAAGTGAGTTATTTTAATTAAATATTTTTTTCTTGGTTTACCGAGCAAAAACTTTGCCAAAGTAGCTGAAAGTATGCAAACTGGACAATCGGACTATTATACCCTTAAGGTTAAATCATCGACACGCGCCAGCAATTGCCACCACACAACCACACAACCGCACACACACACAAACACACACACACAGATAGACAGGCACACCAATTATCTAGGCAAGTGAGCGTGTAATGCTTCGAAGCCCAACAATGTCTGGTTGTCTTTTTTGGGTGTTGAAGCTTTCTTTTTATACCCGCTACTTGTAGACTTATAGGGTATGTCGACCTTGATCCCACCTTTATTTATGAACAGAAATATATCAGGGACTAAAAGAGATATAGCAAGTTAATATGACACATAGACTTCCGCTCTGTTATACTCTATAAGAGCTATAGGCTTAACTTTTTTAAAGCTTTGACTTTTCCTTTATTAATATTAAGAAATCTTCGAATTAGTTCAATAGTCAAAGCAATAATCCCTTAAAGTATGCAGTAGTTTGCAGTTAGAGTCTCATATTTAAGTATATTATTAAGTTTAGCAACGGGTATCTTCTAGTCGGGAACTCAACTCTAGCAGGCTTTAATATTTGTTCTTTCTTTCTTCATTTTTCTCTTCTCTTTTTGTCTTCTTCTGAAGTTCAGCAGCCTTATTATTGTTGTTGTTGTTGTTGCGTTGTCGTGTTCTGCATTAAAATTGACCAAATGATTTATGATTGGTTGTGGGTGGTGAGAGTGTTGGTGGTGCTGCTTTTGGTGGTGCTTCTTTTCAATAATGCGCGGTCCAGCATTAAATTTTAATAGCCTTTTGGCAGTCTGAAGTGAACAAAGACAGACGCACACACACACTCACACACAGACAATGCAAAATATGTTGTGCACACACAGATTATTTATGAAGTGGCTTCAATTGAGGCAAACGCTGGTCATAAATTTGGCTGGATTTTATATGAATTTATGCACTTGTCTTGTCAGTAGTTTTTAGTGTGTCTAATGCGAATTTATGGTTCATACAACTCAAATTCAATGATTGCTCAGTGTAGGAAGAGACTGAAAGAGCTGCTAGAAAGAGAGAGAGAAAGAGAGCGAGGGATGTTTGTATGTCAATCAATCATAATTTGTAACTGTCGCCACTGAATGAGGAAAGCAGCAACAGCAACAATAATACCAACACCAACAGCAGCAACATTGAGTGATGAAGTTGTTGCTGTCGCGACAACCAAAGCCAAAATTCAACAAACAAATCGAATCGAGTCCTGGAGTTCACTTCAGTCCGGCAGACATGTGTGCCCTACCTGTAGAGGGGTAGAGGGGGGAAGGGTACAGAGTAGGAGGAACCTGTCTCACCTCACCTTGTGTGTGATCTGAAATGTTTGGCTGTTGTCTCTTTGATTTATCGTGAATTTTGTACGATTTTCGCTTTTTGGCCTGCAAGTCGAAACACAAACAAAGGCGCATTCCAAGTTGACAACTGTCGCGTCATCCTCATCCTCTTCCCTTTTCCCCTCCTCTTGGTCCTCGTCTGGTATGCTCGAATTTGACAAATGTCTGACAAATCCTGTCAGCTTCTACTACGGCTAATGAAAGGCAATTGTTGCTGCCGAAATAAATGAAACAAAGAGAGAAAGAAAAAGAAAAACGATACATTGCCGGGCAAATCCTTGACACGTGCTTCCGCTTAACTGCATTTCATAACATTTGCCGTTATTACGTGTATTATTATTATTAATAATTTTAAATTCCTTATAAGGTTTGCTCACACACGCGTGACCAAAAAGGCATATGACATTCAGAGTTTCCCAGCACTTGTTATTATTCACAGCAGGTAAATGTTACATGAATTAAAAAGCCTCTTACCTTGGCAATAAAGTTATGA
This sequence comes from Drosophila neotestacea, assembly GCA_035044365.1. NCBI lineage: Eukaryota > Metazoa > Arthropoda > Insecta > Diptera > Drosophilidae > Drosophila > Drosophila neotestacea. The sequence continues at coordinate 2,734,584 of JAWNMD010000155.1, forward strand.
ATGAACACTAAACAGCCTAGAATTCAATAAAAAAAATAAGTAAATATTCTAAAGTGATATAAAGGTATGCTATTGGTATTAAGCAGATACATGAATAAAGATGCTGATTGTAGTATAAGTTAAAGGTTTATATATCTTTATTTTATTAATTAAACTATAAATAAATACACAATGTTGCAGAACATTACTTTCCAGATAAAGGAATCGAATGAAAGAAAGTTCTTATATAAAACACTTTAACTTTATTCGATTAACTTCATTTGCATAGTTGCCTGTAAGTTTAAGTACATGTTATTTTATAGGCAACTTTTAGTTCAAATATCCATTGAGTTTTGTATATTCCGCTTGCTTTCGAGCACTTGACAGCTCTAGGACTTGCCACATATGATTTCCCAGTTGTGGTAGCATAGTGTAGCTCTTTTGGCATTTAGAAATCTGAACTTTGACTGGGAACCATACCACATACACACATGCAGAGGGGAAAGGGGAATACACAGTGGAGTAGGGAATAGGCTGCCATTTAAAGTGGATGCCTGAGTGAACTGTGAGTTGCCTGGTCAGCTGTGATTTGTGTCAAAGTGTCGAGCCCGGGCAAAGTCAAGTAAATCAAAGCGAGCTGAGACTTCCACAACACCCCCTTAAACTAACCTCTACAACTGGAACTAAAGCTACACCTTCAAAAGGGAGGGAGAAAAAGAGTTCACTCTCCTTTATTCAGACTGCCATTGGTCATTTTTCATGTTTGGCATGGGTCATATGAGGGGAAGGAAGGGCAAAAGGGGAGGTTTGGGGTACAAAGTGAATGTGATTATTGATTGGTGTTCACCTAAATTCATGGATGGCTTGAACGCTGACGAATCATCTATCTAACCATGGCCAAAAGTCAAGTTCCCTTCCTCTCTGAGCACGGTGTCACTTTTAGCATTATTATCAGCGTAGTTGCAACAACAGCAGCTGCATTTGAGCGTTGAGGTGGAAAGTAAGGAGGAGGAAAGTAAGGTGGGAAAACAGGGAAAGAGGATTGTAAGGGGAATAAAGTATCCATCTATTGCAAGTTTGACGTTTATGTGACATTTGAAATCAATTTGCCACGACAATTGAATTTTCCATTTTCGAGTGCTATTTGTTATTACGTGCTTTGTTTGTTGTTGTTGCGACAGAGACAGTTTAGCTGACAGACAGATGGTCAGACAGACAGAGTGTCAGATAGACAGACAGTTTTGCATTGAATCGATGCGTTTACATGTCAATTAGCAATTTATGCGTGCAAATTTGTCACGCATCTTTCAATGGCCAGTTGAATATTTAATTGTCAGCCGCAATGTATTGAATGCATTCGTTCATTTATTCATTCATTCATTCATTCATTTATCCGCTAACGGGCATGCAAATGATTACCGCAAACTGTACCACAGAGTTACATTCATAAATGTCTAAATAAATAAACGCATCAAACTTAAATTCCGCTTTAGAAATCACAGTTGAATTCATTCCATATTCCATATTCATTATTCGCTATCTGTTATTTGCTATTAGATTACCGTAATGTGCACCAGTAATTAGAGAGATAATTAATATAATTTTATGTTTGAATTCAATTTAAAACTTGCATCCTTTCCTTTGTGCAAATCATTCCCAAAAGCATTGCGGAAAGGTTTAATTTCCGTTTTCTCTTCAAACGTGAAATAGATGCTAGTCATGTTTGATTGTTTTAGTTGAAAATACTTTAAATTTAACTTTAATGTTTGCTCTCATAGCAAAGCCGGAATGTTGATTATGTTTTAGTTTTAAACAGGTTAAACTTCCTTTCCATCTGTCCCGAATAGATTCGAATTTAATTGTTTAACTAAATAAAAATAAACTTGTTTTTTACGTCATCATAAATACATTTATTGCTTTAATAATACTAATTTTAATTTTAAATCCTAAGTAGGCAAATGCATGTCTTACCGATTTTCAAAAAAATGAACTTCTAGGCGGTATTTAGAAAATACATTCTTTTGAGAACAAGTTGAATAGTACAAGACCATGTGGATTTAGTTCCTGATTTCTCTCAAAGTCCTTTTCAAAGCTCAACAAGAAGAGATAAACATTTCTTTGGCAAATGCAAACCTCTAGAAGGAAAATGGAATTCTGTTTTAGGATTTTCTCTGCTTTATTGAAATATTGACTTATGCTATTGCATCGTGAACTGTGAACTGCATTGCCGTAGGAACTCTAATAGGGAACATGAATTTGGCCAAGTTCTTTCAGTCAAATTAGGCAACATTTGGCTGCATTGTTATTGCTGCTAACGAAAAGCAACCAAAGAACATTTCATTTTTGGCCAAAAACTATGGGCACAGCTGTTACCACTGCACTCTGCAATTGATCAGATTTATGTTGTCTAGCCACAATTTGAGGCATTGCAGCAGTTTCAGGTAGCATGTTGATTGTCTTTATGGCAACCCGTAAAAGCTCTACACAAACAAACTCTTAATTATGTGCTTTGATAAGGGGAAAAATTCTCGGGAAAAGTCTCGAACTTTAATACTTCTTATGTGATGTTAAAGAAAAGTCGAAGCATATCCTGTTCCTTGTCGTTGCCTGTTAATGAAAGCAACGTTACCTTGCGGCGCATTTTCCGAGAATCTCAGCCAGGCAAAGGTGTCTATCTTCCATGGAATGGGCGAGGAGCTGTACGGTGAGAGAGAGAGACGAGATAGGAGATAGGAGGAGAATTGGGAGAATTATGGGGAAGTCTGTGAATCCTTCTCATAGGAAGGACATAAATTCTCCAACAAAATGGCGGAAGTAATATTTTTCATATCAGCATACTCTATGAATGCACACACACACACACACACACACACACGCGAGCACAAACATGCGAGGGTTGCTCGACAGCTTCTCTGCATTCCATCGATACAAGTTATCAAAAATAAAAGTTATTAAAATTGTTATATTAATTAGAATTAATATGAACTATTATAAAAAAGTTTCTTTTAAAATTTAAATTGTTTTATATACAATAATAAATATATTATAATCGTTACATTTCAAAAAAGGAAACTACAAAGTAATTAAAGTTTCGTTAAGTTAATATAGAACTTCACAGAGTTTCCTCGTATAATAAGCATAGAAGAAGACCACGCTAGTTCCTTGGTCTATGCAACTATTGTTGTTGTTGTTGTTGCGATAGTTGTTGTTGTTGTAGTCTCAGCTTTAGCGGAAGTGCTCTCTGTCTGTTTGCTCACAAATGCCCAGTCGGTAAATTTAAATGCTCATCTTAGCCCAAGCATGTGCATGTATATGCACACACACACACACACAAACACACACACATATAGAAACATAATTGTATGGCGAGTATCTATGGGTGTAAAGATAGCATATATAATATTCAGTGGCAGCTGTTGCAAACTTTTGGGGCATACGCTGCGTATGCGTGTTGCTTCATTGCCGCTGGCCGCGTCCTCGCGTCCTTCGCTCCAAGTAGAGGATGAGGATGAGCATTAAGATGGCCAGGACTTTTGTTGTTATTTATGCAACGGAAAAGGGAAGTTGATGCTGGCAACTCCGTTAGCTTTAAGATGGTTTCCTAGTCGACTTTGGGCATAGGCGGAAGTTTGGCACTTGCCACATTGCAACGCAGAGAATGATAGAGAGAAAGAGAGATAGTCACATGTGCACATTTAAAATCTTTATAATTGGTTGCAGTCTGGTTGGTCTGGCAACAGTTTAACAACGCAGTTAGCCAACTTTCGGTACGCTTGTGCAATTTGGCATTTGATTTATGACGCCGGCCGCATAATTTAATTAAATAAACGCGAGGCAAATGATAGTCGCCGCCACAGCAGCTGGGGCAACAGCCTTGGCTTCTCTCTAATTATTGATTTCTGTCACACACTCACACACACACACTGTTACAGAGGAAAAAAGGGAATGAAGGGGAAAGCAAGGGAAAAGAAAAACCTTAAAAGCCTAAACCACAACATTTTACCTGGAAAATGTTGCCAGAAAATGTGGCATTTTATATAATTTATCATTCTGCCAGGTTCAGGGCAAACACAAACACATATCACCATAAATAATATTTATAGACTATTTTCGAGCCTTTCCGCCTTTCCCCATCACCCGTTTTCTACTCCACACTTTGGAACTCAACTTAATCTACATAATTTTTGTTACGTCCCTTTTCACAAGCGGTTTGATTTACACAGAGGATAATCATTAAAGGGCTGTAGAAAATATCACAACAACAACAAAATAAACAACCAAAATGATAAATATAAAAATGTTAGTTTACTTTGTATACCCTGTTCAATTAGAGTATATTTAAATTATTTCAAAATTGGACACCTCTGATCCTATTTATGAAATAAATAATTGATTAGCATTAAAAGTCTGTGAGTATAAATTGAGCTTAGAAAAAAAATTGCTATGTAGATTTCTGTTAAGCATACACAGACAAAGGAGGTTGTCAATTGTTATTATATAATCACATTATATAAATATCCAAATAATTTCAATAGGATGAGATACAAATCAACAAAGTTATGCAAATAAAAGTCTTGTACTTATTAAAATAAGAAATAGAACGAGTATGTGTGCATATGTAGTATCAATATTTGTATGACCATCACATAGTTATTTACAGAGTATCACAATAGTCGAGCACAATTAAGAGCAGAATTTTTTCTTAATCTTTTTTGTTGTTGCTTTTTTTGCTATTTGCCTGTTTATTTATTTACACAGAGAGTAAGTAACTAGTGAAGTTTCAGAAAGGTTGAGGTGTGTGTTAGGAGGCTGGGCTTTTTTAGAAAGGTTCAGGTTCAGACGGGTTTAATAATATACGAGCATACATACATATAAAGCAGCAGCAACGATTAGAGAGTGCCAGGCTGTTCTGGGCCCTTTTATTATTGTTGTTACAATACCCGTCAGGCCTTATTATTGTTGTTGTTTTTGTTGTTGTTATTGTTGTTGTAGTTGATGATGTGTTTTTGCAACTGTGAGCCTGAAGTTTTTGTGGCATCGTTTACATAAATGCCACACGCACACGTAACAAGAGCTCCTAGACAGGTTCCCTACCCTCTCTCCCCCCCCCATCACCCTCCATCACCACAACTCCCCGGAAAAACAAACGCAATGAAAACCAAAGAATAAAAAGAAAAACAAAATAGAACCCAACGATTATCCTTTTTTAATAGACTCATAAAACGGTTATTAACTTTGTTTGCTCGTTGCACAAAAAGTCATATAATATATGTATAAATGAGTTGGTGTTGCTTTGTGTGTGTACTGTTGTTGTGTGTGTGTTGGTGTGTGTGCGAGAGTCGTATATAGTGTTTCATTAAAGTGATTTCATGGCTTTGCCCCTTGGTCCGTTGATGCCGCCTCAATTTATTATATGTTTTTGCATAGTTTTTTTCTTTTTCTACTCAGTTTGTTTTGTTGTGTTGTGTTGTGGCAGGGTTGCCATTGTTGAGCGAACGACGAACAAAATATGTAAAGAAATTACATTTGACATTAATAAATGAGGAGCTGAAGTCGTTGCTGCTGTTGCAACTTGAACCCGTGGCTGCCACATGATGCTACCAAGTTTTTACCATCCGCGTTCAGTGGCAAATTGTTGGTACGTGCTGGCATATTGGGCTAACCATAAGGGTTGTCATACTATTGAGAAGTGGACAAATTGATCGATTGCTATACGTTAACGATGACAATATTGATCAATAAAATTTCTATATTGCTAAATGGTTATAAAAGTCAGCGACTGAAAATAATTGTTATTGGTTAAAATGTTGAACAACAAAAATGAGAAGAAATTTATTTAGGTTTCAGATATTCCAAATTGTTGGAATTGTTTGTCGAGTCTCTCTTTTATAGAAATGTTGCAAAGCTTCTGGTAAACCAATTTTGGTATGATAATTTATAGTCTCCATATCTTCTTTATGGATCTTGATATACAGGACATTTAAGGATCAGACACTTTTTTGCAACACTTCACTCTCTCGCTTGTTATTTCTGGTTTAGCAAGTGGCAAATACAATTTCACTTTTACTCTGCTCTTGCCACACCATATCCCCTACCCCTCACAACCTCCCCCACTGGTGCATGCCCTCTATAGTCCCAAAGCTGTGTAGTTGCCACACAGCAAAACAAGATAAATGAAATTCTGATGCAAATTTGATTTGTTTGTAAATGTTCGACGTTGCTGGGAGGACTGCAAAGTGCCCCAGACTCTTGCCCCAATGTTGCCGTTGTTGTTACTGTTGCTGTTGCTGTTGCTGTTGCAGCTGCAGCTGTTACTGTTGCTGCTGTAAATGTTGGGGGCAGCAGCAACATGTTGCAACAGCTTCTCTCGTTTCATTCGTTTCAGTTGACATTTTTATGCGCGCATGATTAATTATGCAAGTTTGCATCCTTGAAGCTCAGCTTGGGGATATAATGGTGGTGTTAAAGTCTCAATCGCATCAATCAGCATCAAGCCACGTCTTTGGCTGTAGTGGAGCTTTAAGGTCTCCTCAATTAGCGGCAATTAAAATGGAATGGAAATAGAGAAAATCTCTAAGATATTTTTTAAACTATTAAACCCTGGCTGGTGACTGCTGGAATATATATAACTATATGTATAGTGGTAACAAAAGAAGCTAGAAATGGATTTGAAGAACTTTATCAACACATACAGCTAGTAATGTAATAGTTATGTCAAACAATAAACTAATTATAAACAGGCTCTTTACTTTTATTTTAATAGATTTTTGCAATCAGCAAAGGGTACAACATTTTTCATAAATTAAATTAGAAAAGATAAAGCAAATTCACTTCCAAACAATACAATTTGTTTCTTTGGCAAAACAGTTATTTGTTATTTATATGTATTTGTATTTACATTTAATTTTAATAGATTGATTTTAATTGATTGATTTAGCTGCAATTACAATTTATAGACTCTACATTTAGAAGCCATAAAAATGAGCTAAAAATATATTGAATTTGCTTTCTATATTTGTATAAAATTATTTGCCCTGACTGGCAACTAGTGGAATATATTTTTGGATGTAATTAGCAAACACTAAGAACATACTTATTTACTTATGCAACCAAATGGAATTGCCGTATGGAAAAGTATAACCGAAATGCTAACAGAACTTAATCACTGCGACTCATGCGATTGCCGTGACTAAGCGGCAAACGTGAGAGCTCTGAGAGACTCGGGACTAGAGATTCTCACGCAAACGGCAAACAGGGGACAACAACAACAACAACAAAAATGAGAAAAGGAAAGAAAAATATGAAATAACAAGGAGAGACTGACGGAAATGGAGTTGCCACTTTGCATGCCACAGTGCTCGAGGTTGCAGGCAACAGTGGTCCATTTGCCACATGCCACATGCCCCATGCCCCATTCCCCACAACGCATGCCCCCAGACAGTAACTGGCAACAGGCAACAAGCAGACAGTTGTACGCAAATAGAGCTGCCATCCGGGCGCGTTAATGCCGAATGGTCCATTTGAGGCACGTTTCAGTTATTAACGGGACCGTTTCCTGGTTGCTTGTAAAGTGCATGCAACTGCGGTGGGCAGGGGAGGTCAGTTGGTAGATTGAGAGGGAGGAAGGGGAAGGAGGACTGTTAACGTGACCAATATGCTTGTCATTGCCATGATAATCAGCTTTGTGCATGCCGCGAATTGGTCAGCAATGTGGCAACATCAGTGTGGCAAGTATTCATCTCTGTCTCTATATCTATGTTGCCTCAGTCTGTTGCCTGTTTGTCCAGCAGCTACGCACGATGTGGCACTGTCAACAAATATTTGTTAAGCAAGTCCGTCTGATAATAGATATTAGAGCAGTTACAAGATACGTCACAGCTTGTTCTGCTAACTCCTGCTAAAATTCTAGAGACTGAAACCATATTCTTAAATTTACTTGTTGATATATTTATTAAAGTTTATTTAAATTAATTTAGTTTTTTCATTTCCACAATAATGACTACTTTTAGCAAGTGTATTTAAATTTTTGTTTAAATAATTTGATAAGCTTTTAATAATAAAACGTTAGCTTTAAAGCCTCACTTTCAAAATATCACAAATTTTATTTATCTTTTAGATAGTTTTTTTCTTTGAAATTATTATACTTTTGGCTTTTAAACTTAACTAAGAAAATAGCATTTATTTTAGATTTATTTGTTGAAAAAAGATTCTACTTCCGATTATTGACTTTATAAACATATTTTGATATTGCTAATTGAACGTATTCGATAGCTTATTTAAATTTAATAAAAGACAAATCATTTTTATAAATTTCTACTTCTATTTATTAGTTATTTTTAAGCAAACATTTTACCAATGACATATTTGCAATGCATATTTCATTGTGTTGTCATAACGAAATGATAAGAGCAGGCAAAAGGAGGAATATATTGCATTTGATTTAGATTTTGTGTGAAAACAAAGTCACTTTGACTATGGCAGTAGCCATAAACTCCAATGAAAATTGAATGAAAATCGAGTGCAAACGCTTGAATAAACAATTTTTGGCTGGCCAATGCCACGTGTATTTTGTCAATTGCAATTGTTTATTAAAATTCAATCTAAACCGATTTGTGGTGCAGATTCTAATAAAAATATGAATAAAATATGCAATAGATTTTTTATCCATATAGAATTTTGAGTGTATTTCTTTTGTTTGTTTGTTTTTTGCTGGCCATTCAGATAAGGCAACACGGCGTATACGCAACATGAAATTGAAGTGTTCAATGTTTTTCGATTTTTTATAGCCGCAGTCTGTGTGTGTGTTAGTAGGTGTGTGTGTGTGCAACGGTTGTGAAAAGCCTTGGCAGACATTAATTAGATTTTATGATTTACGGCACTTGATTTCCAGATGCGATTGTTTTAATGCCTCGCCAGTTCCGCAGTTGCTTCAGTTCTTGCTGCTGCTGCTTCTGCTGCTGTTGTTGCTGTTGTTGGCTTAATGAAGTTGTCTGTTGTCTGTTGTAATTAGAAGTAATAATAATTTCCTAGCCAGAGTCATTACGAATTTGGATTGCGGCCAAGGAAATGCCATTAATCAAATTAGCAAGCGCATAACTTTTTATGATTATGCTCAAGATAGTCGTCGTGAGTTCTCTTCTGCCTCTTTCCGAGACTCTGCTTATTTTCCAACTGAGGTTGGATGATACTCTCATCCCTGTGGAGGAGTCGAGGCTTCCCTCTTCCCCTTTGTGGGAGCATATGCAAAGATAAACTTGGGCTTCAGAGAGACAGGCCGCTGACAGCAGAGTTTGTTCGTTTTGTCCTCCTCATCTTGTACTTCTTATTGTTTTATTCTATTTATTTTTTTAATAAACAATCTTTCTAATGAAATGCCAGAGCAACGACGAGGACACAAGCAACAGCCGCAAAATTAATTACGATAAACCAACCCGAGGGGGAAAGATGCTCACTCGAGCAGACATAAGGACAACTGGACTCAACTCAGCTCAGATGATGAGAGAGAGATAGAAATTGTGAGAGAGGACACTCTAATGACTCTGCATCAAGTTAATAATAATTGGAAAATTTTATAATTATTAAATGCAGCTGCTGTTGTTGTTGTTGCCCCTGTCGTTGTTGTAGCTGTACTCCTTCCTATCTTTGGAGTAACCTCTGAGCTATAATGCTCAATTTGACGATATGTGAAACCAACCGCAACATAATTAGCCAAAATTATCTCATTGAGTGACTGTGCGGGTGTGTATGTGTGTGTGTTTGTATACGAAGGGTATACTAGGGGTGTGCGTGGGTGTGTGTCAATGTCTGTACCCCCGGAATTACAAGCACCAATTAATTTTCATACCTAGCAGCAGGCGATTGCTTCGAATTGAAATCCACAATGAACACTATCGATATCACAGAGCCAGGCAATTGTAGCATCAGTGTTGGCTAAAATGGAAGTGCTAGCGAGATCTTAAGAAAATTTAGCGTAAATTTTCCTAATGATATCTTAGCTCCTTAATAATTTTAATAAGAACTAAGTGAATTTATTAGATAAATCAATTCATGTTATAAATAACTTTATCAAATACTGTGAGATGGTGTTTTCGCAACTTGTTTGAGAAATTGTTTTATGGGGTCAATTTTTATAACTTTCGAGCGTGCGATTGTTTTCGATTTCTAAAAATTAAATTTATTGAAAGCTCTTATTATTTTTTAAAAGAGAGAAATTTCTTAAATTAACTGAAATAATACACAGCATTTAAGTTTGCTAACTTTAATTTTTCTTATAATTTTAGAATTTGTCATATTCTTATGAAATAGTTAAAACAATTTGAAATTTTGCTATACAATTTCAATTTCAGCTTGAAAATGGCCAAAACTGTGTAGCTTATTAGTGGAATTTCTGCCAATGTTGTTTGTTAACTCGTTTAATTTGGCATTTGGGCAAGGGATATTTAACGCATTTTGACCTCATTTGGGCCAACGACAATGCCAGACAGCAACAAGAGGGTCAACAGAAATAACAACAACAATATCTACTGCAACAACAACAACAACTATATTAAGACCCACATCAATGACAATGGCAATAGCAATGGCACATGAGTTGAAACTGGGGTCTGTTGGGCACTTTGAACTGATTATGGGTAAATAGCTTTTGTGGGCTAACAGCTTGGCAGTTGTTGGCTATTGGATGTTGGCAGTTGGCAGTTGGCATTTGTGTTGCCTGCATTTAATGTGCAATGTAAGTGAAATTAACAGCATAACTGCATTTGCTATTGACACGTAAATAGAACCCCTCCCAAAAAGGACTTGAAACTCAAATGTCGAACAGAAAATGTCTTAAAGTCACATATATTTAAAGTGCTCCAAGGATTAACTAAGACACAATTCCAGTAAGAATATGCAAATCAGAGACCGTCGGACAGACTGTCGGACTGACAAACTGACTGCTGCTTTTGCTGCTTGCAAGTTTCAATCAAAATGCAAATATTGATGCAGTTGACATATGACGTTGCTTCGGCCGGACGCAAAATCCGAATCAAAATCTGAGTCAGCCCAGACCAAGTCAGCATGCCATAAGCTACAACAGCATGCAGATTTATGATAACAACTAGTAGGAGAGGCTACAGTCGAACAAACTCGACTGTGACAGACCCTGTACCCATGGCAAGTCATTGCTCCCAAATGTCATGAAAGAGATATAATTTTAATAAGTGTATTAAGTGTATAAAGCTTACCAATAATTAGCATATATTATGAAATTCAATTATGTTACCTGATTTTTGTGACTCCTAAATTATATCCCAGACATTTCGGTTGCTCTTTAATCAAATATCGATCGTAATGAAACTTAAAGGACAGTTTCGGACTGCTTTCTTTTAGTTCTTTTCAAACTTCAAACTTGGTTTGCCTAGGATACTAAGATCACACACCAAGTATGTGATTCTTTACTCTGCTTCTTATACATTCTTATCGCATTAGTCAAAGTATATAGACCCTTTATAATTTTTAATTGCAGGGTCTAGCAAGAGAGGCAGAGCCAGTAAGCCAGAGAGAGAGAAAGAGGGAAAGTGTGAGGGAGAGATATAAAGTGAGCCCAGAGTTCGGCTTTGCAAATGCAATAACAAAGGATAAAATAATAAGATTTAGCTCTTGACTCTGCCATCAAGTTGGCCAAACGCGATGTGATGTTGCGCCAGTGTTTTATTAAAATGCAAACACAAACACTGATAACAACAACAACAACAACAGCAACGATGACAACCACAATAACAAGAACAACAACAAAGGGAACAAGGAATATCAAGACGCCATCAGATTGAATAATGGAAGGAACATCAGCAGGTGCCGAGAGCTGCGGGCTTGTAGATAAATTAAAAGCAAGAAGCAAAAAAAAAAATATAACTCATCGCAACAACAACTTGATAACAAACAAACAAACAACAACAACAACTCAACAAACAAGAAGAAGAAGAAGAAGCAACAGCAGTCGCTGCCAAGGTAACTTTTTGTTATTATTTTTCAATTTCTTCTAAAGTTTGATGTCATTTTTCAAGTGCTTATGATGTGTATGTGTTTGTGTGTGTGTGTGTGTGATCTTTATGTATGTGTGTGTTCTGTACTCTGCCCTGTGCATTGTTAAACAATTTTTGATTAAGTTTTGCATAGAATTTCAATGTAGTCTTTGCCGTACAAAAGAAAACTTCTTCTTTCACTCACGTCAGGATTTTGTCTTTTCCAGCCCCGGAAAATTATTACAACACTCGATGTGTGTGTGTGTTTTTGAGTGGACAGTAGCATGACAAAACAGAATTCAACTAGTTGTGGAAAAAAAGCAATTGGTCAAACATTTCAGTAGACTGGCAATTGAAAAACCGGATAAACATTTTCCCAGACAGATAAATACCATGTGGGAAATCCAATTAAACTTGCTTTAAGATACAATTCGAAATTGGTTAAGACTTCTTAAATATATTCACATGGAGTTTATAAAATAAGTTCTTATTTGCATGAATATAATATACTGTATAAGATACTTTCCAGAATATTTTTAATTTGTTACTTATGAAAAATAAGCAATCATCGATTAAAATACAGAAAGTAAATCTTGGACCATTTATTTTTATATTGATAAGCCCCTTGCGAACAAAAAGTTATGGACAGTCAGGAAAAATAAATGATCCTGAATTATAGAGCCGTTCATCCTTAATCCTTGTATTTGATTGTATCGACAATCGTTTCAATCGCATCGACTTCAAAGGCAACAACTGCGAATGGCAATTCATCAAGCTGACTTGGCAGACAGATGAATCAACTGAATAAAAAGCCAGTCAAAGCAATTTATAGTTATACAAATAAATACAGTTGATCAAATAAATGTTTTGACAACATGAAAAACTCACATATTTATATTTTTATTTTCAAATCTCAATATAAGTCAGAACAAATAAAATAAGAGAGCATAATAAAGAAAATACATACAATTTATATGGATATTTTTTACCCTGTCAAAACACACTCTTGACCAACTGTATATTTTTTTTAGTATATAGTGTGTGAGCCCACTTAAAATCTGAAAAGTTTTTGCGAACAAATTTTAATTGAATGGCAACGGATTGAAAAAGTTTGCGACGCCACTAAAATTGATTACACACATGCAACACTGCAACACTGCAACACTCTATGCTTGCAACCAGGAGGCATGTATTGAGATATTGAGAGCTTGTTGAAGCAGAAATCCATGAGGCAGGCAACACTTGTGTCAAATGCATGCGTTAAGCCAATATCCTGAGCTCGCTCTTGCCACACAACGTTGCAAGTCCTGTCGCTTTGCCAGCTTGTTGCAATTTATTCTAATCGCTTGTCAGGCAACAACAAAAAAATGTAAAAAGGAAAATCCATTGGAAGAAAGGAGGCAACAGTAGGCAACACTCATTGGTGCAACGATGCGTGTAACGAGCTGCAACTGTTGTTGTTGCACATACACGTGCAACATAACGGTTAACCAAGCCAAGCCGAGAAGAGCCGGGTCGAGATCAGGCCAAAAAGGTTTCTGTGGTGTTGCCAATTGAGTGGCGGCAATCAATCTGGCCAGGAAACTATGTCAAAAGCCGCCTATGCAATGCTATAAGCCATAAGCAGACCATCCTCTTTCCCTGTACAACTTCATGACTCGCTTGATTGACTGACTGACTGATTGATTGACTGACACACTGACTGCTTGTTGTGTCGCCTTATGCCACTTAATTGACGTCAATCGCATTGGGCTTGGGCTCTAAAAATCACAGCTCGTTAGTCAAGTTCTGTTGCTTCAATTGATTTTCAAGCGTGTTGCATGCCACATTTTCCAATTTTCAAAATAACTCTCAACACTGCCTCTGGAGCAATGTACTAACAAAAATTTGGCAATTATTAAATGACACACAAACTGAAGAGGGTCTTCAACAATTGTGGCTGCTGTTGTGATACCCATAAATCGTAGAGTTATAGGGTATGTTGTATTCCTTGCAATTAACGTAACGGAGTAACTGACCCAATGTTCTCTGAAACTATAAGAGCTAGAGCAAACAAATTTTGAATATATTTTCATTTTTAGAATAATAAAACCCGTCTAATATTTACACTATTAGAGCTAATTACAGTCTTTTTAAAGTGTGGCCAGCAAACCCACAGCGATAAAAAAATAGGACACTCTTTTTGATGATTGACATAATCTGTTATAATTGTCAATCATGCCATGATAGTAAAAAGGCTAGTCACTGCTACTTTTAAGTAATGAGCAGCTTGTCCAGTTTATCTTTTACACTATAGTGTTATAGTTTAAAGTGTACAATATAATTTATACTATATATATTTAATTTATATTTATATTTATCCACAACTAAATTTAAGTATACTATTCATATATATTTAAATTGTATAAGAAGTATTTTATAGTCGGTATATTGACTATAGCTTACTTTCTTGTTTTGTGCTGTGGCCTTAGCCACAAATCAGTTTTACCACCAAATCAACGACAACTACATGACAGCAGAACACACACTCCCATACTAAAACACGCATACATATGCAGTCACACTCACACTCTGACAATCATTCTCCTGCCTCAAGCTCAATAACTGCTGCTGTCTCTCTGCTGCCATTTAAAATGCCTGGGTGTGTGTATGTGTGAGTGTGGGTGTACTCTTGTATGTGTGTGTGTGTGTGTGCTGCTTAATGATTATTTGACGCCATATTTGATTGACGTGTGTCTGTCTCTCGATGTGCGTTGTGTCTGCTCACTTCCTTATAAATATTTCTTATTGTATTTATTTGATTGTGCGTATAACTGTGTGTGTTTATGTATGTCTGTGTGTGTTAGGTGTGTGTATGTGTGTGTGTGTGTGTGTGTGTGCGTGTTAACGGCCGCCACAACCACAAGGCACTTATCAATTTTCCGCCTTATCCAAATGACAGTCGGCACTTGTCTTTTTCTACAACTGACGCAGTTGCCGTATCTTGAAGTATTCCAATAACTCTTTTGTCTACAGAGGTGTATGTGTGTGTTTGTGTGTGGGTGTGAGTATGAGTGTGAGTGACAGTTATTTTCCGCTGACATACTGCTAATGTAACTAATGGTAATTTATAATTATAATTCGGTAATTAGCATTTAAATCAAACATTATTCAAGTGCAGGTGAAAGGTTAACTAATTAAGTTATTTTCTTAATGCGACAACTTCTATTTTAAGACTGATATATCAAGAGATACCGCTATCTGTAGGCAGTACTATATAAGGTATATTGCTTTACTGACAGACCCTGTAGATATGGACTGGTATAGAGTGTACCCTTTTTTTTTTAAGATATATTATATTAAGTATACGACGATATTCATGAATTACAATAAAGAAAACCAAAATAAGATATACCTATGTTTGGCTATATAATCGTATAAAGAAAAGAAGACTTATTCAAACCTTTGCCGATTTTAGTGCGGGTTGTATTTTGATCATTATTTGATCATGCCACAAGAATTTTTACTTGTAATGTGGCCAGTCTCTGTTGTCTTGCCTATTAGTAGAGTTATTTATGTTATTTTTTTAAGTTTCACTGAGAATCTATCACTCAAATAGTTTACTCTGGACACGACCATGTTCATATAATAAATTATAATTTAACTATTGAAGTAATTGTTAACTACAAATTGAGCATATTCCTTCCTTTAATCAGTTTGCCATTATCCTGTTTTCCGTATGAGCATTTCACGTTTATTTAAGTTGAGACTTTGCCAGAGCCTGCAGCAATTTTTCCTGTTCGTTTTCAACGCCTGTTCATATCGTGGTGAGTGTATGGGTATGTAGGTAATGTGTGCGTGTGTGTGTGTGTGAGTGTATGGATAAACTATGTAGAGTCCTTGAAAAATATGTAAGCCATACAAGCGTAATGCCAGCGGCTAAAGAAGTTAACAGTTGACATAGTTTAGAGTTGCTTGGCCAGACACAGAGTGGGGTAAGGAGGGATGAGAGAGGGGACATGGTGGTAGTTGAGGGAGTGGGTGAGGAGAGGGAGGGAGGGGTACAAGCGTAGGTTCAACAGCCACCATGCAGAGGCCGTTGAATGTGGAATGAATGAATGAATGTCTTAATAGCGTGTCAGGCAGTTGTTGTTGCTGTTGTTGTTGCTCTTGATGTTGCTGTTGTTGCTACTGTTGTTGCTGTTGGTGTTGTTGTTGTTGTTGTGGTTGTTGCTGGATGAAAATTGGTGCCAAACTAAATGAATTTAATTGCCGCTGGATATGAAAGTAATTATTTTGCTGTAGTTCGTGCATAGACACAACAAGCGGAGGGTGCACATAGAGGGTGGTGTATGTGTGTGTGTGTGTGTGTGTGTGGGCGGGAGGAGGAGAAAGTGTGTGAGGAGAGGGGTGAAAAGAGATGGGGAAAGAGGGAAAATGAGACTGAGGTAGAGAGAGGCTGAGAATGGGAAGCAAACAGAGGCAGCTAAAACGCAGCGAGGCCAAAGGCGCTTGTCTCTCCATGTATCCATTTGTGTGTGTGTGTGTGTGTGTGTGTGTGTGTGTGTGATGTTAGCTTAAGTATGTGTGTGTGTGTTGGTTGTACGTGTCAGTGTTGCCAATTCAGCTTATTTAATGGCAAATCTAGCATATTTTTAAATGGTCAACAAGAGCTGCAACATATTCTGAACTACCCGAAAAAGATCATGAAACAAACCTGTCAAATTTTCCTATCCATGATCCCGAACCCGAACCGCTTCTTTCAGCAAAAGGTTCGATTCGGATAAAACCTGCATTAATTGCAGCAAGTAATTCAATCAAAACAATTTTAGAATCATTATATTTATGATACAATTTAAAAGTTGTAGAAACCTTAATTATAAAATAAATTTATTAGCTAAAGAAATCAAGAAAAAATGGAAAACAATTCAGAAAATTATGCGGATTTCGAACAAGACTTTATATGAACGTTAAATCAATTTATTTTTTTGTTTTTGGAGAATTTCCTTCTTTAAATAAATTTGTTATGCAACGTATCGTATATATTTAATAAAAGAAAATCGTTAAGCTCAACATACAAATCTAATTTTAAATTTTTATTATATGCAATCTTTATATTTACTTCCACTTGTATTTATTTTTCTTTAAAAATCGCTTTATTTTGACTCTAACTTTTGGCAACACTGGTGTATGTATGTGTATGAGTGAGTGTGTGTGTGCGTTTCTGGGTGTGTGTGCCTTTGTGTTATCGATGCGATGCACTTGCACTTAACAGCAAACTGGCGTAGGCAAGCAAATCGAGCACAGACACGCCTCCTTAACACACACGCCCCACTACACACACACACAATTAACACATACCCTCACACACACACACATACAGTTTGGGAGCAACTGCAAATTGCCCCGCGGATATTTTGAGTTGTTCTTTAATTTATTCTCTTTTTGTGCGTTGTCGTTGCTGTTGTTGTTGTTGCTCCTTTTTTTGTAGCAGGCTCATACAAAAGCTAACCATGTGTGTGTGTGTGTTAAAGTGTGTATGTGGTAGTGACAGTGTAATGTCAGTTGTTTACATGCCTGCCCCTATTTTGTTGCCTAGATCAACTTTTATTTCGTTTGTTGTTGTTGTTGGCGTTCTTGATGTGTTTATTGTTGTTGTTCTTTGTTTGCAGACCTTGTAACACTTTCGATCACACCCGATTTGTGAGTACCCCTTTTGTGAGTGCATCCATTACAAAATAAGCATTCAATTCAAGTGCAGCGATTGTCAATTTTCAATTAGAATGCATTCTTCTGTTTGTTACTGCTTGATTTGAGTTTGCTAATACCCTGTAAATTATGTTGTGGATAGTTCTGAAAGGAACAGTATTTATTGCCTTTTTAACAATTCAATTTTGCTTTTCTAGTTTTTATTTAAAATGTTATGTTATTGAATTTTAAATTTGTAAACTTCTTTATTTATGTCAGCTCATACCCTGTAAATTATGAAAGGAGGAAGTGAGAAGCCAATCCAATGTAATCTGAGAAAAGTAAAACAAATGCAATAGGAATTCAAGAAGCCTTCAGTTTAGGCCAAAACTTCTATATTTATTTGTATTCAGTTTAAACACAGATTTTAGTCGCAGACTTGTGTATTGGGATCACAAGGTTTAGGTGGGCAATGATGACCATGTGGACAATGGGGATTATTGGGACCATGGGGACCACCATGGTGACCGCCATGGTGACCACCATGGGAACCACCATGGTGACCACCGTGGTGACCGTATGGATAGCCATATGGGGGAGGATAGAGACCATACCAGGGCCAATATGGGAAATATGGATAGTAGGAGTGAGGTGGGAGGTTAGGGTGGTTAGGGTGGTTAGGGTGGTTAGGATCAGGGGATCCTGGCTGTGGTTTTGGCTTGGGCCTAGGCTTAGGTCTAGGCTGGTAAATCACGTTGCTATTACCGCTGGTGCCTTTAACCACCAGAGTACAGAATGTTTTCGAAGGGTGCTCGACAGGATTTTCCTCCTCTTCTCCCTCTCCCTCTCCAGGAGTTTCTTCACCATCATTATGGCCATGACCATGGCCATGACCATGAAGAGTTCTTTCCTTGTCATCATCGTCGTCACTGGAGATAACGCACAATGGATAAACCCTCTTTTTTTTGCCTTCGTCAGAGAACAATCCTGTCTTCGAGGCCAAGTGCTTAATACCACTCAAAGGGCTGCTAAGAAGACGTCCTTCAGCAATCTGACCCTCTTCATTGGTCAGCTGAAGAAGTTCATCGTACTCCTCCCTCGTCACTTCATGGAAACGCAGCAATTTCGCCTTCGGAGCTACAAAGGGTATTAGAAGTTCATATTATAATCGGGGTAAAGATGTGTATACCCTGTATATAAAATGCTTACCAGCATTGGCTGCAACGGCGCACAGCGCGATCACTGCCAAAAGTTGTAGGATCTTCATAACCGCCTTGTTCAGCGATCGCCGAGATAGACTATCATCCAACAGCCTCGACTAACATATTTATACCGAATTGACAAATTTGGTTAGCCCTCAAGTCGCATTATCATTCAAATCAGCCTATACTTTAAGTGCCACGCCCTTAAGAGTTGACTTAACTTTGGCAATGTGCATAATTTAATCGTTGTTCCACATTCTGTCAGAATTCGCCCAAAGTTGATGATGATTTCTACTTGAATGAACCAAGCCCCTAATTGGGTATGCGTTGCTTTCAACTTGGCCAAAAGAACATGAAAGATTATGTTTAATAGCTGATGGCTTTATACGATAACTGTTTTTTTATGGTCCATTTTGCTCAACGACAAAAAGCTTTCCCGTTCATTGGCCAAAGATCTAAATATTGTCTTGAATTTGTGTCACATCCAATTATAAATAAGGCAATACGAGTAGCTTCACTCTTTGAGATGATATACAATGGAAACACTATTAAGGAAACTATCATAAATTATAATCTATTTCCAATTCTTTACAAATGAATATAAACTATAATTTAAGCGGGAATTGATCAGACTGAAAAGATCTTGTGAATCTTTACCATTAATTAGTCTGATAACCAAACTTTTTAAAATATAATTTAGTATACCCTTCCTTATCGAAATCACTTTTAAAGTCCAAAAGATCGCAGAAGGGACTCTACACATTTTTGAAGGCACCTAATTTTCCAAAAATAATTAATTTTCTCCTAATTAAATACAATATTCTATATTACTTAAAGAAATTGAGAAATAAAAGTGCCTGTTTTATATATCATGTTTATATCTTTATTTACAAAAAAGTTTGAATTAAGAATTTGTTCTGGATTGATCAAACACAAATATTATTTAACCATAATTTTGAAACGTTATTTAAACAATTCAAGCATTCTTCAGGCTAAGAGGTGTTCAGCATTTAATCGGTTTGATATATCGTACATTATATTATATTAAAAACACAGTTTCCAATTAAAATCTTTTCATAGTTTTATTATAAGTATTATGCTAAATTTATAATCTATTTTTAATATTCTTCATAGCTTTCATCGGATTCTCCCTCGACTTCGTAAGCTTCGTAGCCTTCATCTTCCTCATCCACTTCCACATCTTCGGGTTCTTCCAACTCTTCTGATTCTTCATCATAAGGATTGTAGGGTCCATAGAAGGGACTTGGGGGATAATAAGGTTGTTGACCAAAGGATGGGAACTGACTAAAGCCAGGCTGTTGACCAAAGGATCCATATAGGCCATTGAAGCCATCGAAGGGATTTGGATTGTAGCCGCCATAGGGATAGGCACTACCATAAGAACTGGGATAAGGAAATGGAGGTGGAGCACCATAGGGAGAACCATATTGACGAGATGCTTCAGCATTCATTGGAGATTTCTTCTTTTGCAGTCTAGACTTGGAATTGGGCTTGGACTTGGGCTTGGACTTGGCTTTAACTTTCCTCATCTTGGGAGCAGGTGTTGTTGTGGTCACCTGATACTCCTCATCCTCTTCAGCAGGAGCAACTGAATCAACCTGTTCTACAACTGACTCCATAGATTGTGCGGGTACTTGTTTCTGTGGTGCAGGTGGAATCATGGGACTGTTGTTCTCATTGTACCAATAAGGAGCAAAGTTAGGATTAGTGCTGGCAGAGGTCTGTGACTCCTGAGCTGGATCCCTCTTGAGGACAACGATGCAATGGATCACAGAATCCTCATCAGAGGCTTCGTTAGCCTCCTGACCACGTGGTTCACTGTCATCCATGCTTCGCTTCATCACACACAGGGGTTGGCCATCGATATCGATTTTGGCCACCTCCGAGCGACTTGTTGTAGTCAAACCCATAACCCTCAGTAAAGAATTCCAGCCGGAATCGAGGCTATTGCGAACTGCGGTGAATCCGGCGCTGGTTAAACGTGCCTCGGAGATTAAATTCTTGCCATTGGTCAGTTTGAGCAACTTCTCATACTGTTCCTCATTGATGGGATAGACACGGACTAGTTGCTCCACTTTGGACTGCTCGACTCCCGATTTATCCGTTGAGGGTGCTGCAAATGATATTTGAGTTGAAGATGAATGTTCCCAACTGAAATTGTAAACTACACACCCGCCTCTGGGCAACTTAACGTGGCCAGAACCAAGAAGAGGCTCAGATATCGAAACACGGTTGATTGCATTGTGAAAACCTGTGCAAAATCCCAAGATACTAAGATTCATCTGAGCAGAGACGGTTTTATTTATACATTCGCCGGCATAAACTGCTCCCAAAATAAAAGAAGACAACGGTAAATATTAGCCAAATATTGCAATTAACTGAATATGGTATTGGACGAGTTGACAAGCGAGTTGACAACGAGAAATCAATTTCAATAAATTAACTAGTCCATCTGACACACATTTAACAAAGTCAATGAACGCATTAAAACTTTGACAACATCACGAGTCATGCGAATCAAAACTGGAAATCGAATTCGCATTGGACTTGGAACTAGAACTGGAATTGAAATTGGAACTAGAACTGGTTCTGTATATGAGACTATAGTCCACAGCCTATGACGTTGAAGCTGTTGTTTAATTTGTTGCGACAAATGCTAATGAGCATAACGAATTTGTCAGATTCCTCAAGTCTCAATGAATGCCAAAATAGATTTAAAATAATCGTTTAGCCGATTGACATCTCTGATTATGGGAATAACACAATAACAGTACTTTAATTTATGCGCATATGATTCTAGTTTTTGTTGTTGATACTCTTACGGCGGGTATTTTGATGTTGAATCTCGTTTGACTCTATCAGATCTATGAGATTTAATTATTTGCCAAGTTAATAATATGTATTTTAATTGAAGGCAATTTATTTTGTACTTAAAACTTATCTTTTTGACTTATGAAAGTAAACCTAAGAGTGAAAATAATGCATTCCAGCTTCAGGGGAAAGTATAATTAAATGACCAGAGAGACTTTAAACATAAATGCTTAGATCTATATCAAAACTTAATCGTGGGAGGAAGAGGGAATTTCCAAAACGTGTACAGATGAAAGTGTAACTTTTGTTCCATCTAGCATAAATTAAATTAAAGCTCTCTATAAAATTTTTGTTTAGAGAATACCAGTTCTAAAATAACATATATTTAGCTAGTTAATCCGTTGACCTAAGAAAATTCAACCAAATGCGAAATGCGAAATAAAACACAATTTTTTAGTAATTTTTCTAACTCATAATTATTTTTCACTTATTTCATTTAAATCTCTTGCTGTTTGAGTGTTTGTATGTGTGTGTTGTATGTATATGTATGTATGAGTACCTAAATGTGTATGTGTTTTGCTTAGTTACAATGCTGGACACATACATACGTGTTAACATATACATAAACACATAGTTTATTGTATCTCTTCTTTATTTTTGATAGACTTTTAATGATCTCTATAGACTTTGTTCTTTGGCTTATAGTTAATACACAAACTGACACATTACAGCTTAAGATATGCGTGTGTGCGTGTGTGTGTGTATGTGAATGTAAGTGTGTATGTGTATTTCTAATTAACCTGTATATATATATATCTTTTATGCTTATTATATGTATTAGTTATCGTCTGACCTTTTAATGCAAAATTAATTATAAGTAATTTATATATTTACAAAGTGTTTCCAATACCTAATTAGCTACTAACACACACATACACACGCACACCTACACTCATACACACTCATATACACAAACATATCAATCATTTATGCTGTTTTTACTGTTTTGCTTTTCTTTTTTATAAAATTGTCACTAAATTTGTATATTTCATATTTGTTTTCTTCTTGTTGTTGTATGTATATTTTTATTTTGTTTGTTTATGAATAGTTTGTTCTTTATCTGTTGCTCATTTTGCTGTTGTTTGTGTTGCCAATTTGATTTCATTGTGCCGCAGTTATACAAATGAAAACAGTTATAACATTTAAATTGTATTTAGCTTTTATGTACGATTTATAATTATTATTTAAGAGTTAATTAAAACTACAGTTTGCTACTAATGAATTTATTTACAGTGCTCGCACATTTTCATCAATTTCCATCCATTTCCATCCACTTTCAGCGTGGCATCAATTTTCATTCAGCACAATTATAATTCGAATTTCCATATGCTCGTCAATCAGTTAAAACTAATTATCTCTCTGATGAAGCTCTATATACACGTACTATCAAACCCAACTGCAAAGCTTTAAACAAATTGTTTAATTCGGTTTTTCTTTTTATTTTATCAGTTTGTTACGGATTTTATTTATTCAATGTGACAATCCAATGAACCAGACGATGCTGATGAATTGAGTAGCCTGTTAATTGTATGCATTAATTTTAATAGGGATTCATTTGGTTTATATTCTTGTAGAAATTTTTACCCGATCAGAGTAATTATAATGTGTAATAAAATTGGACTGTTTATAAACTAAAGTTGAATACATCCTACTAAATCAGAATTATTTTTCGATATTTATCGAGAAGTGAGTATATAAGAACATATTAAGCAACATATTTTCACTGTGTACTGTAATATTTGAATTACACTCAATCAAGTTGGGATCAATTATCGATATTTATTGATTATTATTCATCTGCAAGAATATTTAAATATCGGCATGCCGAATTTACTATTTGTTCTTCCTTTTGCTTTATTTCTATGTAGTTTTTAAGCAGTGATCGAAATGTGCAAATTAAATGAATATTGAATACTACTCAGACTAAAAAGAAAATGACTTTGAATATAATTGGAATACAAAACTCTTGAATGGCATTTATTTACAGCGGTTGTTATGTATTTGTATGGTAAATGTGCTTTTCCAATAACAAAATACACTGTCTGTAATCCAATTGGGTGTTGAGTGTGTTGTACAGTTAGTGACAGAAGTATGCAGACGTGTATAGATTAATCGACTGACTGGTTGAATATGAAGCATATTTATAGCTAGTAAGTCTTAATTCATAATGAGAATGTCTGAAAACTGTTTCTATTGGCATGTGAAGTGGTGTATCAACAAATGCAACAAGTGATCACAAAAGATGCTCAAATTCAAAATTAAATAACACTTGGCTATAGGATTAATCCGGAAATTTATGACAATATCTGTTTAGAATACTTACAGAAAATGAAAGTATGCTTTGTTTTAAATGGGCAGCATTACTTCTGTGACCGACTGTGCATTTGTTGTCCTACAGTTGGCTTAACTCTTAGTTATAGATATATTTATATGTATATAAAGAGATACTTATATATTCTGATTATTTGGCTTTTGTTTATGTTTTATTTTCCATTTGTTGATTTCGTGTTTCGTCTGCTTGGCTAAACTTACTCGAAATCGCTTAAAGCTAAAAATGTTTATTCACTAAGTGCATGTTTATCTTAGATACGAAATCAATGCATTTCGATTCGATTCGATTCGATTCAATCATGTCTTGAATTTAACTAAACATCATACTCCTTAGCATTCTTATATCATCAGCATCAACATATCCTTGGGGGTTCCATTCCTTCATCTCATGCAATGCACAAGTTGTCGACGGGGGAGGGAACTCAATGTTGTTGCTGTTGCTGTTGCTGTTGTTTCTGCTGCTGTTGTTGTGTTGTGTGACAATTGCCTTGGTGGCAACTTTGATAGCTGCAACAGTGTGGCCATTGTCTCCTCTGACGCACCACTCACACTCACATACCAATGCTGCAGGCAGCAGGAGACGATGCTCAACAGCATGCAACATATTCCGCAGTAAAAACTGTTGCTATTGCTGCTCGAATTGTGCTGCATTGCCGCCGGGTGTTCACCTGCAACAAAAACACAAGCAACAAAGAAAATATAAAGAAAGTGAAAGTGCATTGTTAGTTCCTTCGTTCATTAGTTAATTGTTAACAATGCTACAAAAATGAAGTCAAGCGCATGCGTAAACGGATGCAATTTACTCGAGAAATGCTCCAAGCGATATTTGTTCCTATACCCTTTGTAAGGGATATCATAAGGGGTATGACAAATCCCATTAAGTATATACATATGTACACTCTTTCAGAGTATCAACTCTTCAGCGTACCGAAGATAACCTTTCTTTTTTGTCAGTATGTCCTTTGATTACCTTTGTGAGGACAGGTTCAATCGCCCCAGGATTCACACACACACACACACCCATAGACCTAGCATCAAAGGGGCATCTTCAGTCTCATATCAGAGCTGAGATAATATCGACGACTTGCTGCAGTTGCTCTACTTTGACTGTGCGCATTTCCTGTTTGCCAAACAAGCAACTAAAAACGACAACAACAACAACAACAACGACAACAACACGTTGTTATGTATGTCTTATATGCGCACTTGAGCACACAGAAAATGCTGCTGTTGATGTTGTTGATGTTGTTTGTTGTGTGTGTGTGTGTCTTTCCACCTGAAGCAGCTCTTGATTATTGGCATTTTAGCTCACAAGAAATAATTTCCGCACTTCTTTCATACGACACTCCATGTTTTGCTTACTTTCAACTAGAGATGAGTATCGGCAAGAAAGTATCGAAATGTTTATCGAAAACAATACCTCATAAATTAATTAATACATTAAATATTAATTTAAAAATAATAAATATAAGTAATATAGTTTAAATTGGAATCTATGTACATTTTTTATTAAGTATAATTTTTCATTTACTTTCATGGTTTATGCTGAAATATTTGGCGAGATTCCATAAAATTATATATGATATTACCTGAGTGATGAGAATACAGAAGTTTTGTACTAAATATCATATTGCTTTTTTCTAAATATCGTAGTCTGTACAACATCGATACTTATCGCGATCCCTAAATCCTACTGGATTGTTTCCTTTCTCCTCTTCAAGTTGGCATGCAGTGCAGTTTGAAATGCTCAAATTGCAATGCGCTTTCTGCTAACAGGCAACTTCCTGTCATAAACATGCAAAACTGTCAAGCACAAACACACACACTCACACACACACACTCACTCGCATACATATATACTCACCAATAATTACGTGCACATAGACGCTGGAGGTTTTTGCCACAGTCGGCACACAGGTGTAGTTGCCGGTGTCGCCAGGCATAGCGCGCTTGATTTTTAATCTATGGAGAGTGTAAAAGGGAAAGAAAGGGAGAATGAGTAAGAGACAGAGATAGAGAAAGAAAGACAGAGATAGGTAGCCTACATGCTCAGTTGGTTAGTGGTTGTTGAAAGTGAATGCGAATGCCAACAAATGAATAACCCACTCTAGACTTCACATCAAATGTATCTGCCCCCTGTCCCACAATCCCCGTATCTTCTCCTACTCCTCTCGCTCAATGAAAGCCAAACGTTTTGTACCATCAACATTAAAAACTTTTGCTACTTTATGAAAGCACACAGTGCTCTTTCCCGGAGTATCCTTTGACTCTAGCTCTTTGCTCTTATTGCCCGGCATCTGCATTTTATGGTCGACAGTGTCGTTAGTTAACGGCATAAATGCACAATGAGCACATGTAGTCATAGCCCAGGGTTAACTCTCAGCTAACCAACTACATGTACTGGACTCCCTCATCCTCGCTTTTGGTAACTTCGACTGAAACTGCGAGTGCGACGGCAAGAACTAAGGCAAATTTAAAGTCACACACGAGTTACTGCAGACAATTGTATTTGATACTATTAGAATATTTACCTTATGAACTATAAAGATACCTTATATATAGGATTTTCTTAAAATACATCCTACAACAATCTAAGGAATATTCCATGGAAATATTTTTTTTTTCTGTATAATATGACCAACTGTATCTATTACTATATCCTATCTAAAGTTTCCAAAAAAATCCTTACAATACATTAATATAATGTAATTTTTTTTTAATGAATATTACTTTTAATAATTCCTCAATATGAAAACTGTAATTCGCATTAATAGTTCCATGAATACATAGAGTAAACTGCTTATAATATTCCCTCTACTTGTAATGATTCGTATAAATCCTCTTATATACCCTGTTGGAGTAAGGACATATCCAATTGTTGACTCTCATCTACAAATTATACAAATGTTCTAGTTTTTTTTCCCCCTCTCTCGGTATCTCTTTTATTAGCGTGACTGTCATTCCTTCAAACTGGAAATGTACATTGCATTTCCGCCCTACAATTTAATTAAGTGCTCGACATTTAAAGTCGAATACTTGAAATGTATGTTTGAGTTTTGTTGTGGAATCACACATACCTGGAAGTCAGGCCATCGGTCCAATCATCCTCGACACGTATTCTGGCCATGGAGCTGTCGATTTCATTCTCGTTCTTGCTGTCAAGCATTTCGCTGCCTAGAGAATAAAATGAGAAAGAGAAAAGGATAGTATAAATTGAATTGTTTCGCCATGTATGTCAGCAATGTCATTACGCATACGCACCTTTGTACCAGAATATGTTGCCCAGCTCATGAGGACCTTGCATTATCTTGCAGGTAAGGTTAATGTCGCTGCCCGTTTTAACCATCAGATCACTGGGGCCGAAGATTTCCGCTTTGAGCTCTGCTTAACAACGGCAAAAGAAGAGAAAGACACAGGAAAGAACAAAAAGTCACTTAAGTTCAGAACACATACATATACGACACAAAGCGCTGCTTTTGTAATGATAATAATAACAATAATGTTAATGATAACGCCCGACTTGACTATCTGCCTGCCTGCCTGAGTCTCTGTGTATGTCAGTCTCTCTGTCAGTCTGTCTGTCCGTCACTTTGTCTGCTTGCCTACTTTATTACACAGACGCGTGTCTCTATTATGCTGGCGATAAGCTTTTGTTATGCCTTATAAAAGCCAGACCAGCAACCACACAGAAAAAGACAAAAAGAGCGGGGAGAGGCAGTTATAAAATGCGCACTCATACGCCCTGTTGTACTACCTGCAGTTTGAAGGCAAGCGTTATTCATTCCTCACTTTCTCAATGGGGAATTGTCTAAAAATTTGCCGCTTTTCATTTGCAGCGAACGAAATCAAAGTGTCAACATTGAAGTGCCTTTTGTTGTTGCAGCTTAAAACTGTCGAAATGATTTCAATTGAAAATGGGAAAATGGGCAAATGGAAATTGCGTTGGACAGCACGCCAAATACGTTTTTCCAAAAGCAGAGCTTATGACTGTGCACTCTGTCTCAATATCAGGTGTGTTCCACAAATCTCTAGAGATATTGATGGCAATTGATTTAAAAGACAACCGAATCTAGCTTCAGTGCTCTTTAAATTCCAGTGAAATGGTATTTTATGTATAATAATCTTTATAAAATATCAACGAAACTATTAATTATTGATATTTCTATATAATAAATCAATATATTCCAAAATAATGGCTTTTTGTTATAGGTAAATGTATTTAAGGTATATAATATGCATATTTATTCAATTTAAATTTGATATTTATTAAAATATCTTAATAAATATTTTGACATTTAAAAGTTTGATTTGTTGAAGTCTGAAAATTGCTTTTGCATTGTTAGAAATTTGTAGAGCATGCCTGAATAACCTGCCAAGAGTCCTGACAGTTGTTGTAATGGAAAATGTTTCGTTTGCATTGCACGAAGGTGACTTTAAGTTTAACATTTTGTGTTGCCTCATTGCCACTAATGTCTGTAAGCGCTTAAAAACTGGCACACACACAACTTGCCACGTCACTGCAGCAACAACAATAGCAACAACAACAGCAACTCACTTTGTTTGCTCCACTTTCAGCACACACACACACACACACACACACACATAATCACACATACACCGTGGTTTTGCGCCTTTGCCAGTTTGGTGCTAAAGAACCGCAAAGCCAGCGTAAATAAATTGCAGCCGACGACTTCAGCTGCAACTGCAACTG
Source organism: Drosophila neotestacea (assembly GCA_035044365.1). Lineage (NCBI taxonomy): Eukaryota > Metazoa > Arthropoda > Insecta > Diptera > Drosophilidae > Drosophila > Drosophila neotestacea. Next base: position 2,763,368 of record JAWNMD010000155.1, read on the forward strand.
TGCCTGAAACGAGGATGGTTTAGGGGGAGTAAGGTATGAAGAGTAACCTAAGGGGCATTACGGGGAGTAAGAGCATTCTGTACGGGCGTTTGTACATCTGATACTTTGGCACTCTTTTCTCATGCTATTGACGTGAGCTAAGCTTTGCTTTGCTCTACACTCTTTTCACTTCTGCTCTCCCCTTCCTTTCTCCCCAATCTCTCCTCTTTCGTTTGCTATTCAATCGAGCGGCAACGAAAAACCATTTGGCAAAAGTGTAATGCAAAAAGTGTTGCATAGTTTTGGGCTCCCGTTGATTTGCATGAGCTTAATATGCGCTGTTTTCGAGTCTATGAGTCTATGTTCCATGCCCATAAATTGCCAAGCGAGGGCTGCTTATAGTATTTACAAATACCAAAATAAACAGCTGATAACAACTTACAGCTGAAAACTTTATAATGTTGCACAGAACTTTTGCTTGCATTTGTGAAATACATATATTTATTACTGCTGTTTGTGTATCCCAAACCCCTTTTCCAGTACTTGTAGGGTATATCAACGCATTTTGAATTCGTTTCTGGCTCAGCAATTAGATAGGGCAATTTAGCGAATATGTTTATAAAGTTATTATTGTTAATTGCATCTGCATTCAACTCAAAAGCATTTAATAAGTTTAGATCTGCAAAGTCAGTGCAAAGAGTCGTTATTGGAATCGGAATGATTGTTGTTGGAACTTTTCTCTTTGGCTCTTTAGGTACAATGTATGTCAAGTATTTAATACAATATATATATCTTTTATTATATTCACAAATTCAAAGCTCTTCGATACAAGATATAAACAAGAATATCGTTTACGTCCAATCAATCGTAACACGTCCGGAATGAACTTTCATGGCACATCTTTAATCCTCTTTATAATATTGTTTTGAAGGGACGACTTTTAAGGCCAGGAAATGTATGTTAAGATCGTATTTGAATCAATTTCTCTTTTTTATAGCGTACGTCAGAGCAGATTGGGTTGGACTCTAATTATATAATTGTTATCTTAAAATGTTATTTAATTTGTTTGGCTAGTTTCCGGATAATTGCTGGACGATTTAATGACATTGGCAATTAAATAATGTACATATATGGCTATAAAGTAATCATAGATAATTGTAAATGCAAACAAGTTATTACTACAGTTGGCTTTAGTTCTGCAAAGTCAGTGCAAAGTGTCGTTATGAGAGTCGTCGTGATTGTTGTTGGAGCACTTGCTCTTTGGTTATTCAGCTATAATGTAAGTCAGATACTTTACTTATTTAAAATAAATACAACTTTATTTACATCTTTAGAACGCTGCGACTGTCAAGTTTACGAATTTTGTTTGTCAAAATTATAATGAGTCCTGGTTTTTGATTCACGAATGTCGTTTACGGGCTATTAGTCGTAACAAAACCATACTAAACTTTAACGGTACAGTATTGCATCCTGTTAACAAAATCGACTTTACGGGACAATTTTTCAAGAAAGAAAGTGGTTATAAGCCATGGCTCTACAAATTTAACATTGATTGTTGTCAATTCATGGAGAAGGCTTACAATCCAATTGTTATCGTCTTGTTTAAGATGATCCGAGACTATTCCAACATTAACCATACTTGTCCTTATATGGTAAGTTACAAAAGAGACGAAGTCTTTATAGAAACTTAAAATTAATATCATTTAAGGGTCCAATGTTTATTAAAGGATTGTACGCCAAATATGAATCGTTTCGACTTCCGGTGCAATCTGGTGAATACATGTTAGACCTAGACTTTAGGTTTTATGGTAAACGACAATTATCATTAAAGTTTTACTTACTCGTCGACGATGGTATTTAAAATGGTGGTTATACTCAAAGAATTAAATATATTGAAAATAAATGTGCATATATCTAGCTTATTATATTTTAACGAAGGGTGAAGTTTCGTTTAACTGACAAACGAAATAATGGCACAAGTATAATAAGAAATAAGCTAATTGTAGAGATAGTTATATTCATTAAGTCTGTAATCTTATTTTCCCTATTATTTTTTACCGCTATTGCAAAGCGAGTGTTTCCCAAAGTATTTGGTTAAAATATACAGCTGATAGCAATAAGCAGCTGATAACTCTTTGTTGGCGCTTCTGATTCATATTTATGGGTGTTCGTGTATATAAATCCCATTTACATGATCTAGTTTGTCAGAAGAGATAACTTAGAATTTGGTTTATGAGTATATAATTGTTGTCCTAAAATGCTTTTTAAATTTATGGTTTTAGTTCCCGGCTAATTGCTGAACGTTTTGAAGCAAATAGCAATTAAAAATATATTTAGCGAATATATTTATAAAGTTATTCTAGTTACACTTTACCAAAAAGCATAAAAGTGGATTTAGTTCAGTGCAAAGTTTCGTTATAGAGAACAGATTAATTTTTGTTGGTGTTTAATCCTGATAAAATTGAAGTTCTACTTAAAGGATAAATAGGAAATGTGTTAAAAACAAAAAATTTGACTTCCGATTTTGTTATTGGTATTTTCATATTCATATTTATTCATATTTTTGATTCTTAACGATAGAAGCTTGTGACAATTAACCAGGGCAATTTACCATTTATAATAATTATATTTAATTGTTGACCCATTCGACTGAATAGAGTGTAATAAAACTAGATTTTTAGTTCTGCAAAGTCAGTGCAAAGTGTCGTTATGAGAGTCGTTGTGATTGTTGTTGGAGCACTTATTCTTTGGTTATTCAGCTATAATGTAAGTCTGATACTTGATTCTAAAGCTATTGAAATACAACTTTATTTACAACTTTAGAACGCCGCGACTGTTAAGCTTACGAATATTGTTTGTCAAAACTATAATGAATCCTGGTTTATTATTAACGAATGTCGTCTACGAGCAATTAATCGAAACAAGACCATACTTAACTTAAATAGCACAATATTGCGACCAGCTTATAATATTGGCATGACGGGACAAATCTACAAAAAAGAAAATGGGTATAAGCCATGGCTCTATAAATTTAATATTGATTGTTGTCAATTCATGAACAAGGCTTATAATCCGCTTGCAATCATATTTTTTAAGACGTTCCGAAATTATTCCAACATCAACCATACTTGTCCTTTTATGGTAAGTAATGAAATATTTGAAGACGTTTAAGAAAATAACCAAAAACAATCTATCTTTAAAGGGCCCCATAATTGTTAGAGGATTTTATTTAAAATATGAATCGTTTCGTCTTCCGGTTCCATCTGGTGAATACATGTTGGAATTAAATTTTTTGTTTTATAATAAACGACAAGCATCATCGAAAACCTACATATTAATCGATGATGGTATTTAAAGCTTTGACGAATGCTCAAAAACTAATAAATAATGAATAGTTTGGTATTAAATTTAAATATATTTTTAAGAAATATATCTAGAGTATTTACAAAATTGTATCGAGCGCAGTTTACTATCAGAACTATCGAACATGTCCCAATAGGTCTTTTAAACATCTTCAGACACTTCGAATAAATTTTTCATCGCTGCTTGTGTATATTAAACCCATTTAGTTCTTTACTTCTGGGTACATGAGTGCAATTTTTAAGCAATATATATTTTTTTTAAACAATTTGCAGCTTTCTGCCATGTATTCATAATTAACTTGCAATTAAAAAATGAAATCAAGCGTATACATTTATAAAGTTATTATATATTTTTTTCTAATGTTTTTAACTGAATAAAGTTGTATTGAACCACATTTTAAGTATTCAAAGTAGATACAAGGTGTCGTTATGAGTATCGGAGTGATTATTGTTGGAATACTCGCTCTTTGGCAGTTAAGCTACAATGTAAGTCAAGTATTTTGCCCTAATAAAATAAAAGTACAACTTTATTTTCAACTTCAGAACGCTTCGTCAGTAAAGTTCACGAATTTTGTTTGTGAAAATTGTAATGAATCCTGGATTCTCGTAAACGAATGTCGTCTAAAGGCGATTAATCGAAACAAGACCATACTCAACCTAAATGTCGCAGTCCTACATCCTGTTAATAATTTAGGCTTAGAGGGACGAGTCTTAAAGAAAGAAAATGGTTATAAGCCATGGCTCTATAAATTTAGCATTGATGTTTGTAAATTCAGAAAGAAGCCTTACAATCCGCTTGCTATTATCCTGTTTAAAATGCTTCGAAGCTATACAAACGTCAACCATACATGTCCTTATGTGGTAAGTGACATTAAAAAAAATAAGATACATTTTAAAAACTTTTCTTACATTAAAGGGTCCGCAAATTATTAATGGGTTTTATACGAAATATGAATTGTTTGGACTTCCGGTGCCTTCTGGTGAATTTTTGCTGGAAATAGATTGGTTTTTTGATCATAAACGCCAACTTTCAACAAAAGCTTACGCAATGATTGACGAAGGCATTTAAACTGTTTAATTATGTTCAAATAATGTGGTTGATAATTTGAATTAAATATATTTACAAAAGGGAAAGGTCAGACAATGTTCAGTAGATTTTCGTAAACATCTTCAAGCACTTAGAAGTAAGTCTATTGAAAGATCGATGAAACTAATTAATAACTTAAATACACACATAACAAAAACCCAAGCTACAAGATATTTTAAATACATATTTAGGAATACTGGTGTATATCACACCCAGTTTATAAACTTACATAAAAAGTAACAATAGTTGACATTTGCTTACATCATAATATAGTATGTTATACACATTTTTTGACTGATTTGAAGTTTGCATCTATTTATTTTGTACTTAAACTATATTTGCAATGATTTAGGTAATCAAGCACATACTTAAAATATATCTAAGTTATATAGTAAATTAATATCGCATTCAACCATGAAAAATCAATCATGTGTTCTCAGCTAGAATTGGATACGATAGGACACTGCAAGCATTTAAAAAAGATAATTATGCATTTATATCTATAAAGTTATTATAGTTAATTGTGAGCTTACTCAGCTGTGGAGAGATTGAGTTAACCTTGCATTAGTTCTGCAAAGTCAGTGCAAGGTTTCGTTATGAGGATCGGATTAATTTTTGTTGGAATATTTGGTCTTTGGCTGTTCAGCCACAATGTAAGTAATGTTATGTAAGGTATTTAATCCTTTATCTAATTTAACTAAAACAACTATGTTTATATATTCAGAATGCAACAGAAGTGAAGTTCACGAATTTAGTTTGTCAATCTTTTAATGAATCTTGGTTTTTGATACACGAATGTCGTCTACGGGCAATTAATCGGAACAAGACCATTGGAAACTTTAATGGCACTGTCTTACATCCTGCTTATAATATTCGATTTGAAGGACAAATATTTAAGAAAGAAAATGGTTATAAGCCATGGCTTTACAAATTTAACATAGATCTTTGTCAGTTTCTAAAGAAGCCCTATAATCCGCTTTTTATTATCTTTTATAAGATAATACGAGGCTATACCAACTTCAACCACACATGTCCCTATATGGTAAGTGACAAAAAGAAAAAGAAATATTTTCTAAAAACATATTTTGCAATAAAGGGTCCGCAGCTTGTCAAAGGATTTCATTTCCAATATGAACTGTTGCAACTTCCGTGGCCATCGGGCGAATACTTATTGGAAGCTTATTGGTTGTTTGATAATAAACGACAGTTAATGACAAATATCTACGGAAAGGTTGAGGAACCAAAATAATATGGTTACAATTTCGTGTGTTTTAAATATATTTTTCAATGTTGTTTCTGCTTGCGTTTGTTCAATACAAAATGATGTGTAACCCTTATATTATAAATTAAGCATAACATTCAATTATTTGTATTATTTTTTTTTGGTAACTGCTAATTTTGGAACTAACTTCAGCTTTATAAAAGACAATTACGAATAAAGCTTAAAACAGCAATTCAAGTTAGCAAAGTATCTGACTGAGTAAATGTTAATCTAAATTAAATGCCAAGCGTGGTAATAATACACTGCCGAAAGTGGAAAAACAAACCCCAAATGGAATTCGAACATGCCAGGCGATTATCTGCTTGCTTTATGGACCCGCAGAGGGTGTTGACTGTACATTGTTGTTGTTGTTGCTGCTATGTTGGTAGTTGTTGTTGTTGTTGTTGTACCTGGCAAAACAATTGTGGCAGTAGAAGCTAAACCTCTCGTCTATGACTTTTGCCGCTGACTTGGCTACAACTGTTGGCCCAAATGCGCGCAAACAAAGAGGAAGAAAGCCAAAAATTATTGCCACACATGCAGCTGACAACGCGCTCAGTTTACTTTCTCTTCCCCTCTCTCTCTCTCTCTCTCACGCTCTTACACACTTTCTCTGTGTGTGTTGGTTAATTCATGTGTGTACGTGTGCAGGTGTTAACTGTATGTGAGCCCGCATGCTTTGCTTTGCTTCCGTTTTAGCCAACTTTGCCTTTCTTGCATCGTCTGCTGACAGCGCTCGGAAATATATGTGCAAGTTTTCCTTTCGCCTTTTCCTTTACGTTTTCGTTTTGGACGTTGGTAATAATAGAAATATACTTGGTAGTTGCCCTCGTGGGCAAATTGCTTATTTAACAATAATTAGATTAACTGTTTGCGGCAATTGGCATGTGCTTTGGCCACCACGTGGGTCACCTGCATTATGGATGTCGAGCGTTTAGGCCAACATCCAATGGGGTCAGCAATTTTCTGTTATTGGCCCAGCTGTTTGAAGTTTTCATTAGTTGACCCAGGTCCAGGCCATAGGAGGCCACAAAAAGCTGCCGACTCCACGTTCTACACAATTTGGCCACATTCTGCTGGCCATATGCCAAAGATTATACCAAAAAAATAGCTAGTACGAAAGGCTACTGTCGAGAGCACTCGACTGTACGAGACTCTGCTTCAATTCAATGTGCAAAATTGTTCCTTGCATAACTTAGTAACGTAGTAAAATGTTTAGTATACATTTGATAACAAATATGATCTGGATAGCATATGGGGCAAAAACTTAATAAACTTTAAATGCTGTTTTGGTACAGGGTCTAAAAAAACATGATAACGGGAACTGCAAAGGCAGTTGGCAAACAAAACTTAAAACTCAACTCGGTTGAGCCTTGTTTACACACACAGTGTTGACGAGGGAGCAGAGAGAGGGGCTCAGAATGGCTCAGAATTTGTGCAGCCACAGAAGACGAACAGACAAACAGACAAGAGAGACAGACAGTCAGACGGCCAGCGAGACGAGTGTAGAAATAAGTTAAAGAGAGAGAGAGAGAGAGAGAGAGAGAGAGGAGAAGTGAGGAGAAGTCAGGAGAAAAGTCATGAAAATGCATTTTCATTTTTCTTGATTTCGCGCATAAAATGCGCATAAGCCATAGGCCCATAAACATAAACATTTGGAGCAATGAACTTTGCGCATGGCATACTTTTGGGTGCCACAATGCAACTAGGCTTGTTATGCCCTACTAAATAAGATGGTGTAGGGTATGCCCAGCCAACTAGCGTAAGTGCACTGCAATCAAAGTGAAGTCATTAAATTGCCAAAGTACCCTAGATTATCCTCAGAAGACTTTGGGCTAGTTTATTTTCAAGAAAATGTTCAGAGAGTTCATAGGTCAGGTTCTTTCACTTTCAATTAAGGATAAAAGCAGGCTCTTAAACTCTCTATGGAAACTTTATACGACTGACAGATGGACCGACTGGTAGTTTAATTGGTAATAAGCTTTTAAAACAGTTTCAAGCTGAGATTTATAAATCTAAAGATAAACGGATGGTGAGATAAAAAAATACAAATAAGAACATTATAACTATACTCTTTTTTCCAAAATGTGTTGCTATTACTTATAGGTCTGCCTCGCTCATTGCTGGGGTACTGGGTATTTGTGTGTCAGTCATGTTGTTGTTTTTACTACAGGATTGTGGCTGCTGCTGTTGTAAAAATTTATTGCCCCGCATATGTTGATGTATGTTTGCACACATGTACAACATATACGAGTATTTATTGCCTCGTTCTTGTTCTCATTCCCAATCCCAATCCTGTTCTCATTCTCGGTTCGCAGCGCTAAGTGACATACAATTTAACAGTTTTCCTCTTTATTTTCTTTTTAAGCAGATTTAAAGCACAGTTTTTAATAGGGAAATGTTTTAGTCTTTAAGCGCGATCTCTGGCCATTAATCTTGAGACTCGAAACGCAAATTGCTTGGAATTAATTGTCAAATCAAATAAATAAATTCAATTTGTAAAAGTCAGTCGCACAATTGATTGGAATATTCTTAAGAATATTTCGCTGAGCCTGTCAAAATGGCCCGAACAATGGCCCAAATGAAATGCCAAAACATCATCATCATCATCATCGTCGTCGTCGTCGTCGTCGTCTGCCTTAGCCACAGTCTCGAAATCATAATCGTGGCAATGTCCTTCATGCCATTGCCAATTTCATTCTTCTGATTATTATTATTATTATTATTATTAATAATTTGGGAGACATTAATCATAGGTCTAGCAAGCGCTCCACCTACTCCATGATAATATCCCTGTAATTTATCATTGAGAACATTTTTCCGCTTTCTCTTCACTTCTCGCTCCTCTTTGTCTTTCTCGGCATTGTAGGCCTGCCACAAACAATGCAAATAGTAAAACATTTCGTTATTACTAGCGCAAATTATGTTTGCAATTTCATTTACGCCTCAACTTATGCAACATTCCAATACCCTACCAGAGGGTATTTAAATGACATACATAAAATTGACTGGAAAATACTTTTCATTCCAGAGAAGTCTTAAGCACATGTTTAATATTGTTTTTTTTCCAGCTATATTTATGAGTAAATTTTACCTAATTTATTCCATAATGTAGTTGATTTACTAAAAAAAAACAAGGGTATTTATTTACATTTCAGTGGAAAAAGAAACGTTCCATTTATTTTTTCTTATTGCCTGTCCTTCTGTGCATATCTTTGGGTTTACACTTGTGTGTGGGAGATTGGCATAAATAAAACTTAATGCACTTTTTAATGCTACTCAATTCATTTTGGTGGATTCACTGTTTCTTCCTTTGTGTAGTAAATACAATTTGCAGTGAATTGGGTCAGACAAGTCTCCCCATAGAATTACAGAAAACCCCTCTAAAAAGAGCCACTGAGGAAACACAAGCTGGGGACCCGTTGCTAAGACAATGGCAATGCCGTAACCTTAAAGCGCCCAAGTGTAATTGAAGTGAATTTGGCTTTTAATATGCAAATAATTGTTAGCTTATTGTTCTGGCTTTAGAAGTGGCAACTTCACAGACACATTTAAGTTGCGGTTTGATAGACAAATTGGTTACGAAACACTTGAATGATTCCTTAAGATGATCTAAGCCCCGTTTAATACTGTGTAATTAGGCATGCATTTCAGTCTAAGAGTATTGTGTGTGATTTATGTATAATTACTAAACCAATTGAATAATGTAAACAGCCAAATTATTAACCACAGGCCGACTTATAGATGAATATTATTTCACGTAATCAATGAGTCGACTTTATGAAATCATACTCCAATTAAATGAATTTAATTTGGTCAATGAACTTTACACCTTCTTTCAATATCCATTTACATTTCTTGATTCCGATTCAATGAATTACGAAAATAGACGGCAATTTATTGAGCATGAAAGATTTGTTCGACTGTATTTAAAGGTCATAATTAAATAAAATATTAAATAAGAAATGTCTAAAAGTATCAAGTTACTCGAATCGTCTTAACTTTAACAATTTCCAGGCGGAATGTCCTTTGGCTTGTGGTTTCTTCTGCAGAAATTTTACGTAATTTAATTTTTGAAATTCTTTGTAATTTTGTTGGCATTAAAATCCTGACAAAAGCATAACTTGAGTTAGATCTTTTAGCGCCATTTAATAGTTTATGTAGACGTTTATATTTTGTAAATTTATTTCTTAGAAGCAAACTTCAGTAACAGCAAGTCTTTTATATTTTATTCATCATTTATTTATTTATATTTCGTCAAAGTGACTTCTGTGATTTGATTTGACTTTTGTTGCTATTAATATAAACAATAATCGCTTTTACTCTCTTTTTCTATCTCAATCTCTCTTTACATTAAGATATTTCTGTCTTTAACCACTCAGTTTTATATATGATTCAATAACTTAAGTGTGATGCCCAATATATGTAAATATTTTTCTTATATATAAAATTTGTTTCTTTACTTTGAGTGAAAATTTGATTTACTTAAAGTTCAGCAAATGCTCACATATCAGAAAAAGAGATTCAAGTATTTTTTAATTTATTTATTATTTATTTATTTACATTCTGACGAAGTGCCTTTTGTGCATGATTTGGCCTTTGGCTGTGACTTAAATAAACAATATTGTGCAATAAAAAGCGCACAAATTGAATCGCTTTCTCTCTGTCTCTGTCTCTTTCTGTCTCTGTCTCTCTCTTTCTCTCTAGTGTTCTCTCTAGTGGAGCTGCTGCAAAGGCACTGAAATTATTTGCGCTTGATTGCATGCAATTTGCTGGCTGCTAATGTCAACAAGAAGAGCAGAAAAGTAGGAGTGGAGTGATTTGGGAGAAAGGGAAGAGTGTTGCTCTTCCCTACCAACAAAAAAAAGAGCAATCTAGCTATCTACTTGCCAAGCAGAGGGACAGACATCTTCTTTAGCTTTTCATTCTATGCCTGGCTACGCATTTAAATTGCCAGCATTTTGTTTAAATTCAAACATAGCTCTTCCCCTCCACCTGCCACCACCTGACTGTCTTGGCAGCGCTTGAGCAATTTATTTTTTAAGATATTTTGCTGCTCTTTTTTTTCTCGCTGTTTTCTGCTGTATAGTTACGCTTGATTACTTTCGCGCTGGTAAACAAATTTTTTCAACGGCATCAACAACACCTTTTTAAGGCTCTTCTCCTACTTTTACTCCGTCTCCTGTTCCTACTCCTGATTCATCTTCTTTTTGGTGTCCCTGTCGTCTGTTTTGACGCACACGCAAAGTACATAATTTCATTTACAATTTGCCTTCTTTATCAGCAGCTTCTACATTTTTTTTCTTCTTTTGGTAATTTGCCTTAAATTTCAAATTAAAATCTACCAGTGGCAGTTCAGAGTTCAGCTCTTCAGCTCTTCTCCTGATTTTCTTCAGTTCTTCTTACATAGTTTGACACCTTGTCGAGACTCGCTAATAAACTTGGTAATTTAAGCAATTGAAGCAGCAGCAGCAGCAGTTGCTGTTGCATTAAAATGTCGAAAGTATTCCAACAGCAGCATCTAAAATATAATACAAAATACACTTCCAACTACACCTCCATTTACACCTACACCTCATCAACCTCATCTTGACTGATGTTTATGGGGTTTTTGGTCAACTTGGCGCTTGGTTTGTTTTTCCTGTTAGCGACTTTTTTGGGGTGTGTGTGTAATAGAATTTTCACTAGTGCCAAAAAGAAGAAAACAGCACAAACAAAAACGTCAACAAGACAAACAAATTTATGGAATTTTTAGTGCAAAATTTTTATTTGCATAAGCGCATAAAAAATACTGGCACAACATCCAGATGTATGCAACGACAACAGCATCAACACACGCACAGTGGTACAAGACATTAAGAAACGAAAGTGAAAGTTTTATGATGAGGAAACAGAAATTTAAAGAATAAATTTAAAAATGGCTAAGAAATTGTTTTACAATCTTTTCTGTATTTTTGAATTGACTGAAGACAAGGTATAATTTGAAGTTAGTACATTTTCCATTACAAGCTGATTCAATAGTTGTTTCCAAATTATTATATAGAATTTTAGCGACGATTGCTTTTGCCACAGTGTGACGTACATTGCCGCTGCTTCCACGTGAGTGGCATGTCGAATATTTTATATGCACATTTTCTTTTTGGGCATTCAAATGAGTATGAACACATGAAGCTATGGAATGCGATTTGGGAAGCTTCTTTCTTTTTATTTTCCTTATATTTTTTATTTTTATTTTGCCTCTGTTTGAAGTGGGCGTCTGTTGGCTAGTGGGCGTGGTTTATGCAACCGTTTGGCAGTCATTTGCATTTCCGCAAATGTAATATTTATGATCCTGTGATGTCTATGCAGCGACCTGTCTGACTTGACGTTTGTACTGTCTGTCAGTTTGTCAGTCTGTCTAGTTGCTGTCTTTATACTCTACTGCCACATATGTGCGTGTTAACTTGTTTTCCCAACCGCTTTTCATATTGGTTACGCCAAATAGTATATGTGTGTGTGTATTTGAGTAACTAAAACATTCATAACATCAGAAGCTGACCAAACCATTTTATGGAGGACAGAAGTCGTTGGACGTTTGGCCAAGTTCAGTGCAGTTGGCTAAAACAACACACACATACAAACTTATATAAACATATAGAAAAAGAGAGGAATAGAAACAGACAGAGAGAGAGAGAAAGAGGAGGAGATCAGAAATCAAATAAGCTCATTGAAGGCATTCTTCCGCACCAGAAGCTTTTAACAAAACTGCATTGCTAATGCGATGCGATAAAAATGCACTGAACGAAAAATTCATAAGCAAAGCAGACATAAATGGCAAACTAGCCCCCCTCCCCCCACCCCTCATTTCGTTCTGGCCAAACTCAATTTATAGGCCAGAGATAAAAACTTTCATTTATAGCCATAACTTGCTCTACAGTTCAGTCAGCCAACACCTTAGATAGAAAACCAAAACATTTTTCAATTAGCCACAAAACTGATGACTCTACAAAGGGGCTAAGTCTCTGTGAGTGTGCGTGTGAGTGTGTGGGGTGTGTTTGTGTGTGTGTGTAGTGCTAACGCCTTTTAAACGCATGAGAAACTTAAGCTAATTACAGACATTTGGCTGGTAGTCAGTTAACAAGACAAAAGGCAAAAGGAGGAAAGTAAGCCAAGTTAAGCTTTAGAGCATTTAAGCGTCATTTTTTAAGCCCAAGAACAACAAGGCTAACAGCAGCAACAACAAGCCAATTTGCGCATAATCGAATTTACAATTTTATAATCACACACGAGGCAAGAAGGTACACTCATTCTTCCCTGTCTCTTATTTTGGCCAAGAACAAAGGTCATGACTATTTTTATACCCTGTACAAGGGGACTCCTAAATTTTGTCAACTGCGTGATGTGCGTAAATGCAGGGACTCTTATAGTCGACTTCTCTCAAGTGTAGTCTTTCATATTAGTTACTTATCAAGACTACAGGACTATAGGATACGCTCCCACACAACCTCACACATGATGTGTAAATAACATGCATATTGTATGGCTTCCTTAAGCTCATGAAAGCTGCAGCATGTGGCATGTAGCGAGCAGAGGTAGTGGCAGAGGCAGAGGCAGTGGCAGAGGCAGCTGAAGTACTCGTAGTTTGGCCCTGTGCTTAAAACAAATTTCAAGAGCAACAACACTTACTCGTAAAAGTAATCACTTCAGTGGTTTGTGACCAATTTTTGGCAATGCCACTCCCTCTCTACCCCCGCAAATAACCCCTCGATGGTACACTCAAAATTTGTAGGAGACTTGAGTTTTTGGTAAATTCACAATTTCTGCTTGTGAATTTGCCTATTTTTCGATGTGGTTTGCATTTTGGGCCAGAGAGTTATGATAATTGCCAGAAGGCAAAGAGTTCTTTATGCCTTATATTGACTATTAACTGAGCTAGCTTTGCATTACAGCATGTCGATATTTGTTGGCTTTACATCGAAACGGGTTCGACAAGTAAATTTGCAGGCCAACAAATGTGCACATTTGTATTACGACTTATGCCCCAATGCCCTTTGTAATCTGCCCTCTGCCCTCTGTCCTCTGCCCACTGTCCTTTGCCCTTTGCTCTGTGCACTTTAAAGTTCTCCTGGGTCCAAATAATAGCCTCAAATGCTGACACGTGCATTTAGCTGTCAAAAAAAGGACACTTAAAGGTATTTCTTGGAAGGAAAGTGTAGAAGTGAATACATATGTAATTACATACGTACCCAAGAAGAAAAGTGCCAAACCCTTTCTATCTCTTCAGCCTTTCATTCGAGTATGTAAAAAGGATATTCGAGGTCAGAAAGCTCTTCTGCGTATATTCAACATTTTATTCTTTAAAGTTATCACACAACTTCCGAATAATTTTAAGTGCGACTTAAATTCAATTTAAATTTGTGTATATTCAAAAAGAAACTCTCATGTTCTGAGAATTTATAAGCACAAAGTAATCCCATCAACTGGATATTGAAAAAGGTTTTTAAGCCTTGAAAATTACATTTAGTTGGTATTTTGTGTAATTTAACATTTCTGACTTAAATTAATACAAAAATAGCTTTCAGCTAACATTTGTTAGAAATTTCCATACAATATTTTTTTCAAAAAAGAAATTTATAGAAAGAAATCCAAAATGCATAAAAATATATTCATTTGTTTTTGTCAAAGGGATCTTAAGCTTATCGTTGAGTTTGGTTAAGGAAAACTTTAGCTTAGGTTAGAGTAATAATATTACTTTTAATATAATTTACTTGCTTTTTGATTAAATTTATTCTTTTAAGCTTAACTTTCAGTATCGAAGCCTTCTTGAATCGTATTTAAGTCACGTATATTTTCTTGTCTCTGTTTTAAATTTCCTATTCCAAGAACCTTAAGCAGCTTGTCAGATAGTCGATTGTTCGGGGTCAAGTATTTAGAGACAACTTGTTGTTGTTTCTTGTTATGTAATACTCACCCACAACATTGAATGTATAGGAGAGTGACATCTTTGGCTCTGTGTTGATTTGACACTCGTAGACGCCAGAGTCACGCGGCTGTGGATATTTGATTTGTAGTGTCCAATTGGCCGAGTTATCTGGTCGAAGAACCTGCAACATGCCACAAGGATGAGAATTATTGTAACTAGAATACACAACAATAAAAAGACCAAGACTAACTAAGAGATAAAGAAACTCACCTGAAAACGCTGATCGGAGGTGTAGGTGGTACTCCCAGCTGTGAGTATATGCAGATCACGTTTGCGTATCCACGAGACCTGCAAATAAATGTCGAGAGTTTAGAGTTGAGACTTGAGAATTGCAAAAACAGATAAAGACTTTGTACAGTTGCTCAGTGCTCAGAGCTGGAAGCTTGTGAGGAACTCGCATAGCTCTAGCTCTTGTGTCTGCAAAGTTGAAAAATTACAAATTCCGCACTTAAAAGTTTCGCCCAAGTGCGTTTAACAGCGCTTTGTGTATCCTGTGTGTTGCCACTTGCCACTTGCCACACTTGCAACAGCAACAGCAACAAAACAAAGCGAAAAGTTTACTTCTTAATGTTCTTTTTTCCTCCTGCTGTTTCACTTCTTTTGGGGTTTTTTCTTGCTGTTGGTTAATCTTTAGATTTTTGCTTTTGTTTTGGGCATTTAATCAACGGACACATAATCCGTGTACACACAGTTGAGTGTGAAAAGGGTTGCGTATACGCAACGTATAACGTTGACAGCCCAATGAGTCTCAAATGAAAATGAAAATGAATATTTGGTCTCTTATCGATGCTCAAACCTACAATTTTATTACGCCGACAAACATAAATTACTTAGACACAATTGCAAAAAAGTCTTTAAGCCGGAAACACTTTCAGGATAGACTGACATTCTCTCTCTTTCGCCCGTTATCCCTTTCTCTCTCTCTCTTGCTATCTCTCTGTCTCTCTTGAACTGTTTCAAATGCCTTTCAATACGTTGTCACAGATAGTCGCTGTTCTGGCCATTGTTGGCCTCTATTTGGGCCCGATTTTTATTAGAGCTTGAATTACATTTTCATTTGATTGCCTTGGCTCCTGGCTTCTGTAACTTTTTCGGGGTAACCATTAGCCCTGGTTTTGTCTCTGTGATTTCTTTTCTCCTCTTCTTTTGTGGACCGACCTTTGTGCCCTTTTCTGGCATATTGTTGCCAATTTATTTAATGTGCTTAGTTGTCCTCTTGCTGTTATTGTGATGCTCAATTTTAATTACATTGCTGCAAAAGTTTTGCCGACTTCAGCCAATTTAAAGTTTAAATATTTGCGTTATATTCAGTTTTGGCCTGTCTCATTAATAACTGTTATGACTTAGCCTTTGGGCCATTCCATAAACAAGCCAAGCATGTGCGAACAACAACAAACAAAAGCATTGCCAATAAAAGAGAAACTACCAAGTACTCTGTGAGTAAATAGAGCAAATAAACAATCCTTTACTTTACTTTTTCATCCTTCTTTAGTATCCTTTTCTTTGCTTTCGTATTGGCCAACAACTATTGCCTGGCTAAGACTCTGATCTGATCCCGGACGATACTAATAAATTCATTCGATTGGCGCTAAAGTCAACACACAACACACAACAAAGCCTGGCTATGAAAATGGCCAAGAGCAGCCAGTGAAAACGGTCACGTAATACGTAAAAATAAAATTCATTTGCTTGTAAAAGTTTTATGCGCCAATTTTATGATTTTCATCATAGACTTTTCGCCTTCTAGAATCCGCGTTGAATTCCTTTTCTTAGATTCCTGAAATAAACCAATGCATTGGGAATTCGATATTAAACGCCTACGAAAAAAGAACTTTCCTTGAATTGACTTCAAACTAAACCTTTTAACCCGGCTTACAGGGCAAGGTCAGTATTTTAATAGTTAACAAACAGCTGGAGACTTGAGCTGGCACCCAATTTATTTGAGTAATAAGAGTGCTCCTATCATAAAAAAGAGTATCTATTGCGTTCAGGAATTAAGAACTACTCAATGAATCTTAATCAATATTACGAGTTGAAGAAGATATTTCACTTCAATAAAATAAAAACTATCAAAAGAATAATCAAACTAGGTATAAAAGAAGAGTTGAAGAGATAGAATAAGATGGTTAATGTGTGGAAAAAGGTTTTTATGTTGTTCAGAAAGTAGTCAAATAGTTTCTGTGTGAAGTAACAAACTAATAAAAAATTCAATTGCAATCCAAGAGAAAAAAGTAGCTTAAAACAAAAAGCAGTAATCGATATATTATGACTGTGAGAAACCTAAAACATTTTTAGCTGAAAGTGCAAGTTCAAGTCTTGCTTTATTCGTTTCTCCCTATTTCTCTCAATTTCTCTTTCTCTTTATTTATAAATATACATATGTATGTCTTCCTCTGATAATTGTATAATCGTGTGTGCAAGCACTCAAATAATGACCATTTCATTATATTGTATTTCATTTCATTTCGTTTAGTTGTGTGTTGTTTTGTTTTGGGAAAGTTCATTAGTTTTTGGGCCGTGGCAATTTGTAAATAGGAAAACAACAAGCGTACACTCAGGCACATTTTCATGGCTTTTACAATTTTAATGAAATTTTCACACCATTTCCGGCCAACGTACAAAGAGTTTGTCCTAGAATCTAGAGAGGAGTGCCTTGTACCACAGCCACGTACAGCAACAACCAAGAACTCTGTGGCAGCCACTGCAACTGTGTGGCAGCTCTCAAGTTACTGGGAAGAAGCTGCTTCAACCAAGCAACCAACTTGGGGCAAAGTCTAAAGTCTCTGCCTTGGTTAGAGACGCAGAAAATGCGTCAGCAAAGTTTTTAATGTATTTTCGCCAAGTTTGTACACATACACAGGAACTCGCACACATTGAAACTTCCTCCATTTGCTATAAAATGACAAAAACAAAGAAAACCAAAACACAAAAAAACAAGTAAGAGCAGCCAAAAAACTGGCACAACGAAGCGAAAGTTTTCGGGAGAAGCAAACCAACACAAAGTGTTAAATAATATAAAACTATGCTTGTGGTATTTATTTAAACCTAAGGACATTACGAAAATTATACCCCCAAGCAGAAAGTTTCTTCCATCGCTGACACACTGGGGATCTAGCTGGGGATCTACTTGCAACCTGTGGCAAGCTCTGTGGCAAATCCCCAAGCTACGCGAATTGAACTCAACTTCTGTCCAAATCTAAGCATACTTATATACATGTACTTTATATCTTTATATACATATATATATTTTCAGGTAAACTCTACACACACAAGTGTGAGTTTGCTACTGAAGTTCCCTCGAATGGATTCCCAACAAAGTTTATCAACTTTTCACTTTTGCTCTTTTTGATTTTGACTGGAAAATTAAATATTAACGGCTTTGCTTAGCTTTGTTGAGGGGTGAACAGAGAAACATGCTAGTATTATGTGTGTAAATAAATAGTTTTAGCTTACTTATTCAACCCTTTTATGAAGAACAACACGGATAACAGACAGAGCTCTTCCCAGCACTGTTTTCCCTATT